>OY992532.1:104658738-106144732 GCA_963921185.1 Dasysyrphus tricinctus | reverse complement strand
GTCTATTATAATATTCCCTGAGGAAACCAATTTATTTCAAATTAAAAACATCAGAATATATGTATGTGTTGCTCATTATAATAATGGTGTAACTCCAGTTTTGTTGTACATAAGTTTGTGGCTGGGGCTTTTATACTGAAATACGAGTATTTACATATACATATATTTTGTTGAGAAAAGACAAACAACATTTTTTTATCATAAATATATTTTATCCCACAGAAAATAAAACTTTGATTCCCAAACAGTTCTTGAAAGTCTGAAAATTTGTATAAAGCAATTTTAAAACACTAACACCGGTATTCATAAACGCAAATGAAACACAAATTATCTCTGATCAGTGAGTTAAGTCTCAAATCTTATCAATAAATCAAAATTTTTGGTAGGGAGCTAATTTACCAAAGTAGGTATAGGTATTATAAACGAGTCATTAAGTTAAAAATACTTCTGTCATTGTTTCCAAAAACTAGAGATAAAAGGAAACAGACCCTTTTGACACACATGCTATTTCATCATCATCATCATCGTGTCCTGTAACTCCGGCTGGGGCATAGGGCGTCAACAAAACGTCTCCATCCTTCACGGTCTGCTGCAAGGTACTTTAGCTGTGGCCACGTCTTTCTCTGGGATTCTGCTTCCGCTAAGACAGTTGATTTCCATGTTGTTCTTGGTCTTCCAACCCGCCGTGCACTCTGAGGATTCCATTCAAAGGACTGCTTTGAAATTTCATCGTTTGGTTTCCTCAGTGTGTGACCAATCCAACGCCATTTACGCTTTCTTATGTCGACGTCCAGCCGCTCTTGACTTGTCCTGCGCCACAATTCCTCATTTGATATTATTTGTGGCCAGCGAATTTTTAGGATGTGGCGAAGACAGCGATTCACAAAAGCCTGCAGTTTCTTCGAAATGATAGACGTGACTTTCCAGGTTTGACAAGCATATAACAGCACGGATTTGACATTGGATTCGAAGATCTCAACTTAGTGCGTAAGGAGATTTGACTTGATTTCTAGATTGGGGACAGAGTACCGAAGGCAGCACGAGCTTTTTTTTATTCTACTTTTAACGTCCAGATCCGTACCACCGTTGGCAGAAACAATACTGCCAAGGTAGTTAAACTGTTCCACTTTTTCAACTGGCGTCTCCTGTAGAATAATACGCTGCTGTGTGGAGCGGCCTGTGAGCATTATTTTTGTCTTTTTCTGTTTATTCTTAGACCTTCACTTGCAGTGTTTGGCACATCCCGTTCAGCCCACTGATGTTATTTGCCAGTAGACATAATGTCATCAGCATAGTCTAAATGACGTGGATTAGCAGTTTATATTTATATTGATATGAAATTTTAATTCGTGAACTAACTTTCTGATCTACGTTTTAGTTAATTTGTGAATTAGAAGATTTCTGAGCACTTTTTATTGATAGGGCTGTAAAAGTTGGATTTATACCGTGTTTAAAGTCTTAAAGGGGGTAAAATATGAACAGTTTCTTCATCCTCTTTTACATAAAATTAATGTTTGATACATTATGTACTTCTCAAAATTAATTTACTAAGAGGAAGACGTGGTATAGTAAGTTTATTTTTTTACATTATATGTATACCTATCACCTCACTATTGAAATGACGCCATCTTTGAATAGGTGGTGATTTGTTTTTATATAATTACTCTTTTAAATTTCACAACAAAATGACCAATAGCACATTAATTAATTAATTTTATTATCTTGATAGTATAAGACAATAAAATTGACTAATTATAATGAGCTCTTATAATTAGCTCTACAAATTGACTCATCTTTTGATTATAGCGGTTCAAAGTTCGACTATGTCTTATGCCTGATAAGTCTAAGAGCTTACAGCAAATTTTGGGAGTGGATGTATAACCAAAACCTAAGTACGATGGTTTATAGGTACATGCAAATACCGTGATATCAAAAACCAAAGTCTGGCTTTTTTTTCTCAGCTTTTGGGAGGGGCGGGGGTTAAAAATAGGCAGTTCCTCTATTTTATCGTCAGGGTTAAAACCACTTTAATTAAAAAAAAAAAAAAAATAGAATATGATGCTCTGAGATTTTTCCTAATCAGAAACACCTCAATCATGATCAGTAGTTTTGTGAATGTTTGGGCTTAGCTATCAGTTTGGCATCCTCTTTTTGCAATTTTGAACAAAACAAATTCGATGGTTCTTTTTGTTATTCAAAAACTTTTTTTTTCGAAAAATTATTACCGATATCAAAATGAATTCCTAATTTCAATACTAGTCCAGTATAACCTTGTAGTTTCATAGGAGGGAGACCTTGCGTCAGATCCTGCCTGCAGTCCTAATTTTTTGCTGAGTTGTTTATAATATTGGCCTAATAAATAATCCAAGTTTTCGACCTCGAGTTCCAAACGCATCATGGTAAACAATAAAAAAAAAAAAACCAGAAATGTTTGCTCTAAGTAATCGTCGATTTTATATCTGAAGGACTAGTTTTTGATTAAAAAAATTGCTGTAAGATTTGAGATTAATTAAATTTACATAAATTTGAGCCCAAAACCATCTCTGTAGATAGACCCAAGAGCTTCCCAGAAACAGCCTTTAAAATGTATCAACAATAAATTTTAAACAACAAGTAGTAAAATTAACAGTTTGATGACAAAAACAGTGTGCTTGGCATAAGATAATTCAAAGCTCTGGAGTCTTAGAGCGTATATATTGAGTCAAAAGAAGAAAATTGGAACAAGAAAAGGGAGGAGCTACAGGATCTTTCTTCAGATGTTACCAGTTGTTCTTTAATATTTGTTTTTCTCTTTCAAGTCACTTTTTTTGATAATTGCCCCGCGCACCTGTGAATTAACCGGCACTTTTGTATGAAAATTTCATTTTCACTCGAACTGAGTACTAGGCTTGAGTGAAAATGAAATTGCCATACAAAAGTTCTGGTTGATTCACAGCGACGGAGTTCGCAATGAGAGGTGAGTACCCAAATTCAAGAGTGAAATATGAACCGGTTTGTTATCAATTTCACGTGAGGATTTTCATTCCTCAACGTTCGACCACGTGGAAAAAATATGGAGATTCGGAAAAGTCTGACATTATTTTTCAATTAATTTATTTTTATCAAAGAAAAATTCAATAAATTAAAGAAAACATGCGTAAGCCTTTATATCCGATTATACCATAGTCGTTTTCTTTGTGGATGTTATTGCTACCGACAATCAAAAAATGAAAAAAAAAACGAAAATACAACAAAATACGAAATCAAATACATATGTACATACATATGAATGTAAGTATTTTTAAAAATATTTTAATACTCTGCCAAAAAACTATCACAAAAATATAAAATTCTAAACTGAGTATCAAAAATTCACGTGAAAGAAGAAGGATATTTTCATAATGATAAAATTCACGTGTATATTGAAACGGTTACAAATTTTAATTTCACAAGGGGTAAGTACTAGGCTTAACATGGATTTTTGAGGGGCTTTAATTTTTCATTTCACTAGAGGTGAGTACTAGGCTTTAAGAAGAAGAGGCAATGCAATATTTGAAGCACATACAATTTTACACAAAACAGGATCAAAAACTTTTTTTGTAAGATCGCACACTTGCAATGACATTTTTTTGTTTAAATTAAATCTTTTTCACATAACGTTTGCGTATAGACTAAGAGTCGGTTGCAGATTTTAGATCTGTTTAATGAAATTTAAGGTATAAGCTTTTTAGGTGCACCATATAGAGAGTTCTTTGGAGAATACAAAAATAAGAAATAAAAAAGTCTCCAAAATAAGCCCGACAGGGTTCGTTTCAAAAGTCCATATCTTGAGCTTTATTTTTCGGATCACTAAAATTAAAGTCTGTGGACTTAATGCACGGAGACCTTTGAAAATCTCACATCCAATAATGTAAAAAGATGACCCCCTGAGGGTGAGGGATCGTATCCGTGCTTCGAAAAAACCAACAAACTGGCTAGTCTGGCATTTGCTGGCAGTCGAAAACGTTTGCAGCTTTTATATGCCGTCTGCTCGTAGCCTTACAGTTTGTTCTCCAGATTTTTGATTTATTGTGAAAATTAAAAATTATGAGCTCAATAAAAACTGCAATTTTGGATCAAAAAAATGTTAACACTCTGGTTTTTTATTGTTCTTGTTTTTAGAAACCTCTAATTTGAAACTAAAACGATCCCAAATTCGGTGTGTTCAAAATTTGTTTGATTAAAAATGACTAAATACCTAAAAAGAAATAGTTTTTAAGAACAAATATAGTTTTTATATTTTAAATTTTTTTTTTTATAAAACTTAGATACTCATAAGAAGACTTAAAACTATCTTGTATTTAGCGTTTTTTAAATAAAACGGAACAGGAAAAGTAAAGCATGTGATTTAAACCCATGCTTCATTTTGAGATTGTTTTAAATTAAAAAAAATTTCTTATCAATATTGATTTTCGAAAAACCTTCCACAAAAGTATTTTCACAATATTTTACTGTCATTTTTACTGGCAACAGGCCTAGAAGATAAATCACACAAATTCACGTGGTTGCATTTTTTTTAACTGAACAAAAAATGAAAAGAGGCCACTGTGCAATCGTGAAATTGTTGGGTGTCAGAGTGTGCTAGTGCGCAATTGACTTAACGGGTGGCTTCGGCTTCAGATGAGATTAGAACTTTCAACAGAGTGGCAACTAAAGGAAAATGGAAAATGTTGTTATTTCTTTTTCAATTTTTCTTTTTATTTGTGCGATATAAGTAGTATGAAGGCATGTTGTGGTTCCTTAAAAAAAAAATTAGCGTTTGATACCGATACAAAAAAAAAAAGACAAATCAACATGTTAAAGATTGGCAGTCATATTTATAAACTTTGTATAACTTTGAACATAGCCATATCCAATTCCAACAAGATATAAATACACATTTTCACTAATGCCTTAGAGTTGTCAAACTTAGAAAATGAAATTGACTATCTTTAGACATTGATTAAAATGACATTTTAAGGGTTTGTTTCACAATGTCTGAGTAAAGTTCTGATTTGTTATTCGACAATTAAATTATCCGGAAATTAAATCCTCTCATTAACGAACTTTGCATTTCACAATGATCAAAGTATTAAAATAATGTGCCAATTAGTTATTCGAAAATTATTCCAGTTTTCCAGACAAAATAATTTTGACAGAATGAAAATATTCAAAACAATAAATAATAAACATCATCAAAATTCAACCGAGACCTCGAAACAAATGGCAAAAAGAGATTTTTGGTGAAGATCATAACGAATACATTAGTCTATTGCATGAAGTGGTACCATACTGCGAAAAAGTGCATCAGAAGTACACTTTTTTTGAAAATTTAATTTCATCAAAAAGAAAATTGCTTTAGTGAGGGTAGGCTAACCACTTCAAACTCATAACACTTTGAAATTTGACGGCCTCTCTCTCTTTTCGTGGTTCCAAAACGACGAATAAACGTTCCCGAAAATATTTGTTTTGGGTGTTCAAACGTAAAGCGGTGACTCTATGTTCCTTCGGTGCGAGTTTGCATATGAAAGACGTTAAAGTGAATCTCAAACCACTGCTGTTTTTATCGCGTTTTGTGGCAGTTAAATGGAAATCAAATAGTTTTTTCGTTATTCATAAATTCATATACATATGTATGTACATGTATGTACATACATATACTTATGGGAACTCTGGTAGACCAAATCTTTCAATTTTAATTTTAAGTCCAAACCATCATATTTCTGTGGTGTATCGGAGAAACATGATAACTCAATTTTAAAATGTCCAGCTTACATCGAGCTTGCAGGAGCCTAAACGGGTGCACCGATTTCTTTTAAATTTGAAACATACACCCCGATTACAGAATCTGACGAATGAATTGCGGAGGAAGTCAGACCTAATTTTGACATTTGGCTCATGGTAAAAATGTCAAAACTGAGTCTGATTCCCTCCGCAGCTCATAAGTCGGATTCTGTAATCGGGGTTATAATTTGACAAAGAGCATGTTCATATTTTCGTAACTAATCCAAATTTGAGGAAAATCAGTAAACTCGTGTCGCTATAAGCGATGTAAAGTGGACGTAAAGATGCAGATTTTAAAATGAAGTTATCATGTTCCTACCAAACACCATACCTACAGATTTATTTGTTTTAAAGGTCACACTCGCATCTGCGAATGATTTAATTGCCAGTTAAATTTGATAATCGGTACTTCATCTGGCCATTAAAATACTTAGAACTTTAATTACTAGTTAGACCTAATCGAATATTGTGAAACATAAATTAGATTTTTAACTGATGAATAAGTTCAAAGTAGCTTAATTGAAACTATAATCAGATATTGTGAAACAAGCCCTAAGTAAATTATTACAATAATTATTATTTTTAAAATTTCTGTTTAAGTTTGTACATAATTTCAAAATACAAAAAATAACTTAAAGTAGATAAAAGCATGTTCACACAACCATGTGATGAACTTTATCTAGTTTCTATTAGTCTATTCGATTTCGCTTCATTAAGCTTCGACAGATTAAAGTCGGCGGCGAGATGACGGGACGACGAAATAAGGTGGTATCTGCACATTGCACTCGAACTCAAGGTAGAAACATGTATAATAGACCAAAAGTAGTTCAACAGGTTTTTGCCTTTTTCTATATACAAACCTACATAACTATATAGAAATGTATGTATACAATCCACTCCCTCGGAACAATCTTTTGCTTGAAATTCACTTCTATTCTGCAACTAATGGTGCAAGCAGTTATAGTGGTGCTGTTAGCCAATGATGATAGAAATAATTTCCTGATTTCCAATACTTGCATACATGTATGTAGGTACAAAACTGTAAAGGAGTACTTACAAAAAGAATTGGCGGTGCGCGGGAGCCTTGGAAAAAGCTGTTTTAGATTCGGACACATGCGATGCACATGCACCACTGCAACTTTATGTATAAGAATGACTCGATACATACATATAGGTAATTGAACATGAGAGTAAAAATCGTGATTGTATTTTTTTTTTATGTAGAACAGAATTATTGCCTAAAGGCCATTTATATAATTATTATTATTTTTATTGCTTATCAGACATTGTTTGGATATTTTTTTAACAGGAGGATTGTTCAGAATCTCACTCATGTGGGAGTCATAAGGAAGCCAAGCTGTGGTAATAAGGAAGCTGTTAAAGTTTTTACATATTTTACAGTTGAAAACAGTAGGGTGAATTCGAACTTGGGCAGGTTTAGATGCAGATGCAGAGAAAGATGTTTTAGTCAAGTTGCAGAATATGCGGATAGGTATCTACTTTGTTTGTAGTACCTTGTGGCTTGATGGTTAGTGCGTAGGACTGTCATGCCGAAGGTGTGGGTTCGATTCCCAGCCGTGCCACCTAAAAACAGAAATGTTTTATCCGAGGTACTACCTCTTGCGAGGAACTGACAGATCCTCCAAGAGTATATTTGTCATGAAAATTGTTCTCGTTTAGCCGTTCGGACTCGGCAAAAAACTGTAGGTCCCCTCCATTCCTGCCAACAACACGCACACATGAATGGTTGAGAGTTTTAAGTCACTAGGTTCTGGTTCTCCACGAGCTGTTGCGTCACCCAATTTATTTATTTATCTCCTTTTTTAAATTAGTGAAATTACGAGTAAACAAAGCTTTTTGATTGTTTTAACCGATTAGACCAATTAGTCATTAGCCATTAATTGTGTTATTTTGACCAACTCCATTCGGTCTTCATGATATACCCAATTTTTTCAATACACGCTGGAAGCTGAAGTTTTGAAAACAAACTTAAATATGTTAAATTTAGTATAACCTTACACCTTTATTTCATTTGGGGGATTTATATGAGAATTTTGCTCGTTTAAAGCTTTTCTTATAGTTAATGAATGCTCTTAATAAAATACTTATTCTATACAACTGTAAAGATTTATAATTCATCGGATATATTGTTGCTTCTAAAAATGGTTTATTAATTAACATTGAAAGAATGTTAATAAGCAACCGGATAATAACCTCTTTGTAGACAATTTTCTTGGGAAATCAAAGCTTTAAGAACTATACATATATTCGCTTATGAAATAAAAAAAAAACAATCTTTTAACGTTGGTTTAAAAAGTACTATAAATGCAACTTCTTCCAGGTATAGGGATTATGGCCATATGAATATTTAACCAACACTAAAAGTTTGAAATCATAAAATCTTTTAGGTGAATCGAACGAAAAACAATTAGTGAAACAGTGGGTCACCATGGCGTATACGTAACTTTTTTTATTTTTCTTAATTTGTTCATCTTTTTAACTATTTTATTTCAGTTAACATATTGTTTAATTAAAATAATTAAATAATAAAAGAAAAACACTTGCTTATTCCACAATATCAATGTATTATTTCAATATTCTTTAATAACCTGAAGTTTATTTACTTGAGATATTTAAGTTTTGGCATCGAATTAATAAAATAAATTATGATGTAGCTATCTTCACTCAGGAGGAAAAAGACAGAGTATGCGAAGCGGGCGGTCGAGTCTATCGAAGGGTTCTATCTACCCAGGGCTACAAGGCCAGAACGGAAGCCGAGACGAGAATGGGAATATGTAGTAGATACACGGTCAGTGCTGAGGGACTAGAAACAACACTTTTCTAGACTTTTTAACGGTGACGATGGCCAAAATTCTGCTGTTAGACAGAACAATCCATTCAACCTGGTCGGCGATGGTCATAATTTCTGTCCCCCGACCTAAAATAAGTGCGGTTAGTGATAGCCAAGCTTAAAGCGTAAAAAACTGCTGGTGCAGATGGCCTGCCAACCGAGCTATTCAAGGCTGTGGGAGATGACTTGGTAGCGAGTATACCAAATTATCTCTAAAATTTGATCGGATAAAAGTATGCCCGAAAGTATGCCCCATCCACAAGAAAGGAGATGCTCTGAGCTGAACCAACTACAGAGGTATAAGCCTCCTCAACGTCGCATGCAAAATCTTGTCATCTGTTTTGTGTGATCGCCTAAGCCAGTTTGTCAACGATCTAATTGGCCGCTGTCAGTGTCGTTTTAGGCCCGAAAAATCAACCGTTGTGCACACTCCGACAAATTTTAGAAAAAACCCTACAAGTTTCAAATCAATACACACCATCTCTTTATCGATTTCAAAAGTCGCATATGATAGCGTAGAAAGAGAAAAACTGAACAGAACCATGTCGCATCTCAGCATCCCTGCCAAACTTGTCAGGATGATGATGGCGAAATCTCACTGTTCCCTCAAAGTTGGTAAGAACACCAACGAACCCTTAGATGTCAAGAAAGGTTTGAGGCAAGGCGATGCGTTATTATGTAACCTGTTTAGCATCGTTCTTGAAGCAATTGTACACAAGTCGCTAGTCAGCAGCAGAGGCACAATTTTTCAAAAGTCGGTTCAACACTTGCTTATGCGGATGATATTGGCATCATTGGGAGAAAGAAGCGAGTTGGTACCAGTGTGTTTGCAAGTATTGAAATGAAAATCCGTTTGGCTGTTAATGAGGAAAAAACCAAGAATATGCAATCATCAAGAAAGAAATCTCTACATCGTCGACTCGGGCAAAACGTCACGATGTATATGTACAACTTTGAAGTCGTCAAGAACTTTGTCTACCTGGACTTCGCTATTGCATCACAAAATTACATCAGTGAAGAATTACTCTTGCCAACCGATGTCTGGTAAGAAGGGATTTGAGTTGTATAAGACCCTAATCATCCTGGTCCTGCTGTATGGGGCTGAAGCATGCACCCTGTCAAAAACGGATGAGAGTCTGCTTGGGTGCTTTGAAAGGAAAATTCTTCAGTACAGTCTGTATCGATGGAGTATGAATTAGAAGAATTAACAACGAGCTTTACCGGCTTTAAAGCGACGTTGAGCGGATCAAATAGCTGTAGTTACGGTGGCTGAGATGGCTGGGACACGTGGAGCGTATGGACACCAGTCCAACGAGTTTTTTAGTCCATCCTTGATGGTCTGCGCCGCAGAAGAAGACCTTTTCTTAGGATGGTGCACACAAGTTGAGAACGACCTCAACCAACTTGAATACGTAACTGGAGGCAGGTAGCTAGGGACCGAGATGGCTCGAGGAGCTTGTTTGTTGAGGCCGTAGACTGTGAGCGCCTTCTAAAGTAAGTAAGTGAGTATCTTCACTTCGTCGAAATCGGGTGGATGGATTTGTTGGCCTATGTTGCGTCATCCAGATTGAATTGTACAATCTGCATGGCAGCGAAAATTGATTCGTAATTGCCGTTATACAATTTGCAGGAATAATTTTTCCACCAACTGTGATTCTACCACAATGTTCCCCTGATTGTCCTTGAAAGCTTCGGCTTAGGCCTTGTAACCCTGGGAGGTTCTTTTTATTTTATGGTAAAACTTCCCAACTTGAAACGCAATATATTGAGTACAACTCACTCAAACTTCTTTATTTGAACTAAATTCATTCGCTCCTCTAGAACAGAACTTCTTTCCAGCAATGGCATCCCTGCCCTCTAATTCCTCGACTGCACGTTTCTCACGATCTTTCTTTTTTTTCCGAGAGGCCGCTGTTCCTTTCTCTTCTTCTGCTCGTTGAGCTCACGAGCAGCTCTGGTCCTTCTATGCAGACCCCTTTGTATGCTTGTTGTTTATGTACTTGCTGGCATTCTTCGTTGAACCATGGATTCAGCTGTGGTGGTCATGTGAGACCCAGCACGTCAGAGGTGGTATCTCTGATGACTTTTTGGCGTTTCTTTCACTGGTGTTCGATGCTTGAAGTAAGCGGTATAGGACCTGGCGGTTTCTTGCAATTGTAGCCGTCCAACGTCTAATTTCCTCACAGTATTTCCCCATTTTGGCATTGGTTTGGATATCCGCAGCATAACCTAGGCTACAGCAAAGTAGTGGTTCTATAGTCAACGTTGGCTCCTCAGAACGTTTAAACATCCTTGATACTGGAGGAGTGCCCTGCATCAATAGCAATGTGGTCAATTTGGTTGGTGGTTGATTGACCAGGCATCATGTCCCCTTATTGTGAATATCAAGATGTGGGAGCTGCATACAAGCTACCACAATGCTTCGCCCCGCAACAAAGTGGATTAACCTGAGTTCGTTATCTGGGCTGATGTAGAGCTCGCCCTTGGTGTCATCAATATTTCCCCTCTGTGGGGGAGTGTGCGTATATGAGGTTAATGTTGGTGAACTTAGCCTTGGTGCGAATTATCGTGAGGAGCTGTTTACATATTTGAAGCTCAAGACTTCTTGCCTTAATCTGCCTCTAACAACGAATCCGAACCCAAAAAGACGCTGTCTTTGCTATCGGTAACAGTCGCTATAGTAGACATTGTAGTCTTTTATTTTAATTTTTCTCAGTCAGCCCATCCCATCGCACTTCTTGGATGACAGTGATGGTGTCTGCTTTGTAGCAGTGTAGTGCCTCCGCTAAATGTTCGGCTGCAAGAGAGATAGAACATTTCGTTTGTCAACAGAAAGGCCGTTCGTATCCGAGGCTGGTTGCTGTTTTTTACATGTTTGGGAATTCATCTCGAAGGCAAAATAACCTCAAACTTGGAGGACCAAACCCTTAGTAGGACTCCAAGGGAGCTGAATTACCCGCTCCTTATAGGCCTGAGCTCCAAATATGTCGTAGTAGCCCGTATAAGTTGATCACTAAGTATTTAACCCTGACTGGAACTGTAGCAGCCACCGTTGATTCCACCTGGGGAGTTTCTTCCGCTGCCGCCCTGATGAAACCAGAAGTTCCTTTGTGGAATAACCTACTCGAAGTTCACCACGGGGGCTTGAGAGTGGTGCCTGCGTCTATGAGAAAGAGCAGGATATGTACATAGAAGGTGAGAAATCGTTTCTTCCTCCTCCTTCCTCAAACCGATTTCGCAAAAATCATTTGCAAATACGCAAGGCCACGCTACGTGCCTGTCTTTTTAACAGTGTCCTGTTATGACATCTACAATGTCGAGAGCCTAAAGAAAAATGGTTTTAAGTAACAATAACCACATGTTGAACCAAATGTGAACGGCTTTCTTGACCACTTTCAAAAATTATGGTTTTTGTTAACAAAAACGGCCACGGGATCTGAAAATTCCGTTTCGGAAAATGCCCAAGAACAAAGGTTTCTTTTTTTGTACTCCTCTCTACAAGATCCACCATACCCATCCTGAATATCTAAAAAAAAATCCAACACCCCTAATGCACATATGTACCTACTTATATTATGTAAGTAAAAAATGTATGGCTGTAATGCTAAAACCTGCCAAAGGATATACCTAAGCATTAAATTTTCTTTATTTCCAAAGATATCAACAAAATTATACTTTGTTTTCAGTTCAAAACCAATTTATTTGCAATACAAAACTTCGTTACCAACATACTAATCATAAGAGAATTTCCATTTTTGCCAATGGTAATATTCACTACCATACCTCTTTCTCCAGCAAGTTAATCTAAGAAGATAAGAAAACACCTTACAGCCGCAAAAGAAGAAAGAATCATGTGTTCCATTCACCTGTAACTAGTTGTTTTTAATCCAGGCAGTGCCAAAACAGAAGAAGAAGAAGATGGAAACTTCCACCACCTTAATTTATTCCAAATGGAAACCGAAAAATAAAAGAGAATTTCTGCCATCATCATCATAGGCTTCAGCAATATCGTGTGATGGTTCCATTGGTACCCCAGGGCGAAATCTCTGAACTTTCTGTCGAACAAGTTGTTCAACATCTCAGTGTCGATGGCGAGCCACATGCGTGTCCCTCTTCTGCGTCTTCAGTTCAGACCATTTGATAATGATGTTGATCGCAAGTATGAAGAATGTGTTTGTGGAGGCTTTGTCGCATCTTTTGAGTCCCCCTGGATATCCAGTGAAAGTTGTATTTATTTGTTGTTGGCTGACAAGGTTTTTTTTTTTTGTTTTATTCATTCTGTGTCTGTTTTGTATCTTTTTGTGTGCCTCGTCTGCCAAAGCATTTAATGATTTTCTATCAATTAGTGAAGTCAAGAGTTTTCATTTCACCTGGTATAAGTAAAGTACCTCTACTCATATATATAATGGGTGATTTCATTCATGCAAATATTATAAAATGTCGATGCTCAACGATCTTTTTAGTCTTTAGTGAGTTAAAAAATTATTTTTTTCTAAATAGTTACCGCAAAGTGTCAGGTTTATTATTTTAAAAACATCTTTCGTTAATTTGCATACAAGTCGTGCTCATGGTGTGTAATTATTGTGCGTGATGTTGCTATAAGGCAACTATGAGGCCAAAAAACCCACAAAGTTTTGTCATGCTTCATAAAATGGGATAGGCTTTCGATAAATATTTTATTTAGAGTTTGGATGCTGCCTCGTTGTTTTTTTTTTCTATTCTACCTTTGTATGTATTTTGCTATTTATAAACAAGAGCAATACAAGACGTGAATATTGCAAAAGAAAATGTGGTCATGCAAATAAAGCCACATAATAAATAGCTGGAAGCAAAGTTTCTGGTATATTCATAGCAACGTTAGAATAAGTGATAATTTATTACGAAATTCCAAAACAAATATTGATTTCGCTTTGATGATTATCAAATCTACATACAGTAAGAGCTCTTCTTGCGGCAACTCCGATAAGCGTACAATTCCCTTAAATGGGCATATGTATTTTCGGGAACTAACTTTTTTTTTTTTTAAATTAATTAAACAAAACAAATTGCTTTCCTAAAAAGGTACATGAGCAAATCCTTGGAAAATTTTCGTCAAACGGACGCGAAGCTCTAATAACCCGACAGATCGATGTTACTTTGAGAGTTTTCGAAGTTTATTTTCTGGGTAACTAATGCTAGATTTCCACTTGTCATTCACCAGCTGACAAAAGACGCATTTTTGCATCATTTCAAAAAATGACAAGTGGAAATACTTCAAAATTGGTTGTCTTTGAATTGACAAACAATATTTTAACTAAATGACAACAAATTTGAAAGACAAATGGAAATAGCTCAATTGACAAACGAAATGCCATTTTGTCTTTGACTGACTAGGAACATTTTTTGGCAACGTATTTTTGTTCTTTGTCAATGAAAGACAGCCCCGGATCTACGATTTTTCCGCACACCGGGGCAAAAGCTTGATTTTGGCACCCCTGCAGTTTTTGCTAAAAATGAAAAAAAAAAACACGTACTTGGTTGAATTTTTTTGTCACTGGAAGAATAACATTTTTTAATGGATACATATTCAGCAACTTTTCATAGATAAGAAAATAGACAATTGGCTAAACAAAGATGATACAGAGCCAAGGTTCGTAGAACGATAAAATATGATTAGTTCTCTCGTGAAAAATTCAAAATGGAATTTTATATTTGATTCGATCGTGAATCTTATTTTTTGGTTCCTAATACATTTTTTTTCACATTCGAATCAAATCTGCTAGGATCTGTAAAATATGGTTCGTTCCCGAATTTATCATGGGAGAACTATTGATTATCCATTCATGAACCATTCAAATATGAAAGAAAAATGTAATTTTACGAAAGGACAAAATTTTAAAAAGCCAAAATTACGCAAGATAAAGTATCAAAGCACAAAGTTTCGAGAAAAGTTTTGAAATCCTCGAGACTTCGTTGTATCTTGAGCGATTTCAATAAAATTGAGAGAGGTGATAGCTAAGACAAAGTTGTAGCAGAAAAAAATATTTTCAAATTAGGATGTTCCAAAAATATGCATGTTAACATTTTGCAACTTCGATTTCCTTGAACGATTGCTATGAAATCTATACAGGTGATAGCTGATACAGAATTTTAATAGAAACAAATTATTTTCAAAGTAGGATGTTTTAAAAAATGTCAACGTATTGAGACTTCTTTGTCCGTTGAACGATTTCAATTCAATTGACACAAACAATTTAAGTCCTTAGACGGTGTCCACATTGGGTATGAAAAAGTGAATTTTTAATGACTTTTCAGTATTCATATCTCGCTCCCACTCCTTCATTGAAGTGAGATTTGAATACTGAAAAGTCATTAAAAATCCACTTTTTCATACCCAATGTGGACACCGTCTTAGAGTACCGCAGCGAAGGAACGTCAAACAAAACACAAGCCATTTAAGATCAGCTGGTTCTTTGATACGCGTGAAGGCAGTCTGACTGGTGGGAAACGTTGCTTTGTGTTATCCACCATCTTTAAAAAGGGTCTTGAATATGTAAATGCAATTTTCTCGACTCCTATGGAACTAAGGGTAACAATTTTTATTTGATTTTGTAGGTTAAAATATCTTTTAAATTCTTGGTTTACAAATATTTTCGACATCATGCAAATTAAATTTGTGGTCAAAAAACTGTAAAAATGATTTTTAGCGTTTATCTCTCTTTTTGTTCATCTGAACGAAAAAATTATTAAACAGTTTTTTGTAGAGCACCTGATTTCCTACATTATTATTTGTATTTAGATTTGTTGAGCTAAAAAATGTCTAAAATACAGTGTAATAAAGTTGCCAGTATCCATCAAATAATTCTTTAGGCAAGACCGTGATTTGCTCCGTGGCGTAGTGCGGCGGGCGGTGCTTGTAGAAGAACACAGTTCAGGTGTTTTATTATCCAAGAAGGGGATCTATCTCCTACAGTTTAGAGAGAGGGGAAGTTTTGTAAAAAACACTTACATGCAAAATGCAAATGCAAAATGTAATTGTTAAAAAACATTAGAAAAACTTTCAACAATGTATTATAGCTCATTTCTTGTATTTAATTTTTCAATAAAGTTATAGTTGTCAAAAGCTTTTCAAAAATTATTTTAAATGGTAAAATAATGATAGAAAAATCTGCTTAAGGTTGACGGAGAAATACAATTTGATATTTAATTGCCACATCTCATTTAATTTCATCAAGCGTTGCAATTCTCAAATTTTTCAGTCACATGGATTTGGATTTGGCGTCTCTGTAAGACGCTGCCCGGGGCACAGGCCTCGGTTTGCCCCCCCCCCATAGATCCGGGGCTCATGAAAGACGCTAATTTGATAGCTATGCAATAAAATTCAATTTGAATGTGATTTTGACAATTTGGCCGATTTCATTATCAAAAGTGAAGAAAACATTAAATAATAAAAAATAATACCGTGAAATGAGTGACCCCAGTATAATCTATTATCCATCCACTTCCAAGTTAGATAATTTTTCATGACTACATAAAATAAAGATTCAGAAAGTAGACAAAATAGAAATGAACCCAAATCGCTGATATAAAAATAACCAAAATTCGATAATATTTGGAATTCAAACCAAAAAATTCATTAAAAATAGACAAAAGTAAAAATTCTTTGCACTACCTTAGGTACACATATTTCATCAAAGATGACTGACAGACAGGTGTGAAAATGACAATGAGTGTAAGTTCATAAAAGACGAAGCAAATGTAAATAGCTGTCAAAAAACCAAATCATGATCTATCAAACTTTGTCAATTCAACGATAAGTGGAAACCTAGTATAAGTAACATACTATGCTGAGAGTATATGATTCATATTTTCCCTACCGAGAGAGTCCCGTGATTTGTATCAGCTACTTTGTCAAAGGATTTTATTTACACTTGCCTTGAATTACATCAATACAGTGCTGACACCCACCATTACGGCGAATAAACAATAAGGTATGTATGGGAGGCATGCTGCCCCCCTGCAATCCCCCTGCTTGGGCACACTTTAGGATTTGGGGTGGGTAGTGTGCCACCCACAGCTTTTGTTTCCATTTCAAAATGGAAAATAAACCTGTGGGTATTTTTCCATTTATTTTGGGAAATAACTCCCACGGGGTTTATTACCTTGGGTGTTATTGCACTGCACCAGAAAAATCACTGCGAATAATTGTATACATGGGCGATTCTCAGTAAGCTGATACTTTTGTGAGTGCAAAATTTACGAAAAACAAAGTTAGATTTCTTGATGCCATAATGATTGTTATGATAACTTAAGTTAATGCTGAAAGTGGTCATACTGCAACTGTAAATTTTCATACATGTAAAAATGATGGCATTCCACGGTAGTGACACGTTAAGTGATATTTTCATACTTAAATAGAATTTGCAAAAAAAAAACCGTTATAGTCAAAATGTTTTCCGAACAGATTTAAGTGAAGTTTAGCAAACTCTTTTCAAAAATGTTTCGATCCATGAATAAAAGTATATAGGTGTTCGAAATAACGCATGCCACGGTAGTGACCATTTTTTCGTGCCAAACTGATGTCAAACTTTTGATGCTCGATATCATACAAACCAATTTGGACAGACACGTTTGCTTATCATCTAAATATACGGGAACGTATGCTGATCTGAATCGATGCATGAACATTACAATCCCCCTTATAACACAGCTGTACGCACACGAAAATAAAACAAATTATTTGATTTTATTCAAAATAGCTTTTTATGGCTTTTAGTCTTACAAATTGGCGTTTCATCCGGCTTACTCACTTGGACTCATCAGTGACATAGTGAGGACTTTGTCATACGCAATTTGCATTAAATTTAGTTCAACTTACATGAATTTTTCAACGAAAATCCAGTGCAACTATATTCAACAAGATTAGAATTCCTAATCATTAAGCTGGAAGTTTTTTTGCCCGGGACCAGGCATAATTTCTATATCAGATGGTTTTATAATACAAATTCTATATACTACTGAAATAAATCAGCCAAGTAGAAGACTAAGCATTAAGGATTGGACTTGTTGAATTATTGATTGAAAATAGCTTTTTATGGCCTTTAGTCCTACAAATTGGATAATGCTATAAGTCTTCTACTTGGCTGATTCATTTCAGTAGTATATAGAATTTGTATTATAAAACCTTCTCATTTGATTTTATTTTTTTCAAAACTCTGGGACAAGTTTTTAACTCAAACTGAAAATTCTGTAAATGAGTTATAACTTTTAAAAATATAGAATTTTAAAGCTGCAGTTATATCTTGTACGTAAATATAACTTAAATCAATTTTTGTTGCTTTAATTAAAGTCGAGCTTTAACGAAATAGTTGGTATCCTCACGGTATGGACATGCCACGGTAGTGACATTTGGGGTATAAAATAAGTTTTAAAAAAATATACACTTGTGATTTTTTCGGCATTGCACTTGCCATATATCGAACAAATGACCTACTAGCTAATACAGTTGTAAAAGTTGGAAAATACTTACTAAATACCTAAAATCGCCGTGGGAAATAAAAGTATCAGTTTGCTGAGAATCACCCATATGTATATTAGGGTGTGTCACTTTGGTATGGCGAAAAAAATACTGTTCTGATTTAAAATCTAATACCTGCCAAAAGCTGCATTGGAATCGTAGGAATAAGAATATATGAAATTTTTTTTTTAAAATTAGATGGTGTTTTGGCTCGCTAAACAACAAGTTTATTTGCGAAAACTGTGTTTTCAGTACTTTTTCTGTCTATTGCTTGGATATGGTTATAGTTAATCTGAGCTGATTTAACTAATTTAAATAATTTCGCTTAAAGTGTACAAACAATTAAAAAGAAAAAAATTTAAGGCAATACAAATTAGAATTAAAAATTCGAAATCACTCAAAATTGTATTTTTATACAACTTTCAAGTGCGACATATATTAATAATTTTTTTATAAATCAATTTTTACTCATCCAAAAAAATATTGTAGGCTAATTTTATGACATTGAAAAAGAAAATAACACTCAAATTTTTTTGTAAAGAAACCTTTTCGAAATAACCATGTCTAAAATAGCATTAAAAAACGTTTTTTCGCCATAAAATGCGGTTTTGTACTTCTTTTTGCAGTGACTTTTTTTTAAATTTAGCTAACTAACATTTTTAAAAATTTTTTTCAAAAATCTATTTCAATGGTAATTTTATTCTCTACAAAAAATATATTCAGAATTATCTCGAAATTTTGCTCCATTTTCGAGTTATATGCAAAAAAACAAAAAGGGTGCTTTTGCACCCCGCTCTCCAAAATGCACCCTCTCATTTAAAAGCTCTACGTGGTTTTCTCATATTCAATGACCCCTTTGAAGATTGTTACAATAAAATTTCATGAACGTCTTAGTTGCTTATTGCCCTGTTTTTTAGGACATAATCAATAGCCTAAAACAATTGTTTTTGGTGTTCTTTTCAAGCTTTTTTAGCGAGCCAAAGCCAAGTTATTAAACGAAAATTTCAAATGAAGAACTTAAAGCAGCTTTTCGGAGGTATTAGATGTGGAAATTCCAGAGTTGAAATAAATAACACACCCTAATGCATATGCAATGATGATTATCGTAATATGTTCCGAACAATTCAGAGAATATAATGTAGGTTCAAAGTTAACCAGAAAAAGATCTTATAAGAGAGGGGTTATGTTTCCTCCTACCTGGACAGTAAGGGTTATTTTATAAAAAAAATCTAAAAAAAAGACACAAAGAAATTAAAAAACAACGGCAACACTTTTGTGGTTTCCTGGAAGCCGGAAATCCCTTCTTATGTTGGTTGATTCTTAAATAAAATACTTTTAAGAAACAATTACGGCAAAAACTTTTTTCAAACTTTGAATTTTGAAAATTTGAAAAAATTAGTGAATATTTTTTCTTCATTTAGATCCGATTTAGGCCGATCCAAGATGACCTCGTTTTTAGTGACCGCGCTATTGTACATACATGCATAAGTTGCATTGTTTTAAATTTTTCTTGAGCGGATATTGACCATTTTAAATTTTTTCTTAACATAGTCGAAGAAGTTATGAGCCAAAATATTACATTTTGAATGTTTAGTAAATATTGTTAAAGTGACGTACAAATTTGTTTGTAATTATTATGAATCAAGCACTTACATGTTTCCAGTCTTGATGAGTTAAGTCTGAAAAGATAAAAAAATTATTTTTAAATTTTGTCTCAAAATAAAATAAAATAAAATAAAATAAAATAAAATAAAATAAAATAAAATAAAATAAAATAAAATAAATTAAAATAAAATAAAATAAAATAAAATAAAATAAAATAAAATAAAATAAAATAAAATAAAATAAAATTAATTAAATTAAATGAAATAAAATAAATTAAATAAAATAAAATGAAATAAAATAAAATAAAAATAGAAATAAAATAAATAAAATAAAATAAAATAAAATAAAATAAAATAAAATAAAATAAAATAAAATTAAATAAAATAAAATAAAATAAAATAAAATAAAATAAAATTAAACTAAATTAAATTAAATGAAACAAAATAAAATAAATAAAATAAAATAAAATGAAATAAAATAAAAAATAAAAATAAAATAAAATAAAATAGAAAATAAAATAAAATAAGAAGATAAAATAAAATAAAATGAAAAAAATAAAAAGCTAACACAAATCAGTATTTATACAAACAGTAATCAAAAGACTAGTTCATGATTTCGTTTTTTGCGTTTTGGGTTTTCCTTTTTTTAAAAGATTTTTAAGTTAAATTTGGAGAACGTGTGCATCAAACATATTTGCTTGGTCAAGACTAAAAATGAAAACATGTAATTTGGCCCAAAAAAAAAAAAAAAGAAAAATAGTTCCAAAAATTTATAAAAGAAGATTACATTTTGTGAATTGGTTGATTTTTTTCATGAATTTGGGTACTTTTTTCATTTTTAATTTGGAAGTAAAATTTCAAATGTTTTTATTGCAAGTATAAATGGTGGCTTAGAGTTTTGTATTTGTCTTGTTTGGTTTTTAAAATACGCTTATTTTCTTAGCCCGATTTCAGGGGTTCTAATGGGATCTTGGCAGTTGTGTACTTACATCAGTAATTCAGTCAGTGCAAGAATTAATTTTAACAAATTTTTAAAGTTTTTTTTTAGCCGCATAGCTATTTTTGGCACCTCGTTTGAGGGATATTCGGTAAAGAATGGTCCCTAGATCGCTATAAAACGTCAACTAGTCTCATTATAGACTCTTTTTAATGACTTTTTTTTTTGTTATTTGTCTAATATTCAAAGAAAAACAAATATACATCCTGATGAATTTATTAGATCTTCAAGGTTAACTAGGTTTAGTCTTTTTCAAAATAATTGATACTCAGAACTTAATTTTTTTTTAAGAAAATCATATGAAAATATATCTATTCCCGGCCAATGAATTGATGCAAGACTGGGAGAAAACTGGAATGCTTCCGCTCTTTAAAGTTAAGTGTTAGGCCCTAGTAGATATTATGCAAAACAAAACTTTATAATATATTGGAAGAAACCGTTAAATGAAGACTATCAAATATTCTTACTTAACATACCACCAAAACCAGAGCTACCTTCATTCTTCTTATTCTGCATATCAAATCAATTTGTTTTCATCCAGGTTTTCTCACTTGGAGTGATCAGCTTAATTTTAATAGTTAATTAATTATAGTTGAATTAATTAAGTGTTCGTACTTATACACTCTGTTGTCTGCATATAAATTAACTGAATAAATTTGCTATCATTTCCTAGGATTTTATTTTTGCATGTAGTTATCTAGTACCTAATAAAAAAAAAAATATTCAACTTAAAAAAAGCACTTAACCTGGTGTGGGAAAAATAATTATATTTTAAAAGTTACATTCACCATGTAATTGTAAGCAGACATCTTCCTTATACCTTCTCTGGAAGATTTTTCAATAATAATTGTACATCAACATCAACAACAACATCAACAACTCTTGAAAATGACATGTGAAATATAAAATCGTCTGCTATATCTGTATGATGATTAATCATAGAGAGTTTCAACTAAACAAAAAATAAAAGACTTTGGCTGACAAAAGACCACCTCATCATCATTGACATTTTGAAAGTTGTCATTCGTATATAGTCTTGTCAAGAAACAAAATAAAATTTATTAGTTTCTCCTTAGATTCACAAAACAACAATAAAAACTAGATTTGAAGGTGCATTAATACAATTAATATAATGTCTATACACACACACATTCAAACAAAAAATAAATTATTCAATTTTATTTAAAATCAAACAATAAATACAGGTTCGGAAGATAACATCACTTTATTGTCAAAATCCTAAACGCATTCTTTACCAAAAAAGGTATTGTATGTGAATTGTTGCCAGTTCGTATGTTACTTTATAGCAAATCTCCGACTTTGAGCTTTTAATTCGTGCTTTTAAAAAATTGGTATTTCCTCACGTAAATATTCACAAAAATTTGTACTTTTCCATGCATCTTAACTGAGCTCCACATTTTGAAGACTGTCAACCCTACATGCAAAGTTTTCGTAGAAGGTTTTTGTTTCATATCAAAAAAAAAAAAAAAAAAGTAAACAAAACAAATAGACTAAAAATAATGTCTTCTGCCACACAAAACTTACTAGATACAAATAATATGAACAGGTCAGAAAGGAAAGTGACAGCTTTAACCACTTTTGCTTATTATCTTATTTGCTGTTTTTGTTAACAACTAGTGAGTGCGCGCAAAATTTAATTAAATGAATGTAGGTATGTTGGTTGGCGTGCAATAAAAGTGGTTTGATCCAATTTTTGTTTTATTTTTTGTGTTAAGCACTGAACAGGTTCATGGATTAGATGGATTAATCCAGATCAGTAAGCTGTAAAAAGTATCATGTATCAAGTAGTTGAGAAAAATTTATTTGAGATAAATTCATAAAATGATTTTTTAATAGTTCGGAGAAATTTATTGAAGTGACTGCTAACATGATGTATGATAATTAACTTTTTTGACTTTTTTTGTTTAAACTACTGGGATTCAGTGGTTAAGCCAAGCAAAATAGATATGACCCAGTTTGTGGTATTGATATTAATATTTTTGATTTGCATTTCTTTAATTTATGTATTTTTAGGCTTACAGAATTTCCTTTTGGATGTTTATTTATACTTTGGCGGTTTCATGATTTATTTTGACGAAAGTTAGGGATTTAATTTTATTCATTTCATTTTCATTGCATTTCATTTATTTCTTATTAAATTGTTAAAACTTTAATGATGCAAAAAACAAAAGTTTTGATTCCGGAATTTATTTTAACAATGAAGTTTAGAAATTAATTTAAATTAAAACTAACTCTATCTATTTCAACTAATTTTTTTATTTATTTATGGCGACTTTTTTGATTCTTGGTTCTATTGACAAATCAAACATTTATTCCATTGACATGCCTTCATTTTCAAAGAATTTTCGGCAATCTGTTGAACTTAAAAAACAGCCATTTTTACATAAAAAGGACTCTATCACTTTGGAAAAGCTATAGTAGTCCAGTCAATGCCATCACCTAAACAAAAATTCAACATTTTTGAAATTTGGCACACTTCTTAAGAATGATCCAGTGATCAAGTATAAAAATGTCCCCATATGTATCCGAGGCGAGCTTTAGCAGCAGGAAAACGTCCAAAATTTTTATTTTTTCTTTTTTCGTGATTTCCTCTTAGAAATTATTTGTCTTATCAAAAAATTTTCTGAGAACAAAAGATAGCTTATGAAATTCTCTGTAATATTGATTCTAGCCAAATTTTCCATATCTTTTAAAGTAAAAGTTATTTGGCTCCAATATTTGGTAATTTTTACTTGCGATATATGTAGGTACTATAAGGCAAGTTTTGGATTCATGCAAAAAAAAAAAAAATTGAGATAACAATCAAACATGATATTACGATGATAGAGATCACCAAAAAAGTGGGTGGCACAATTCTGTCTGTCTAAATGGCTCGATCGATGTTCTTCAAACTTGGTACATATTGGTTCTGTTGATTACGCGCGCATGTTTTTTTAGTTTTATCCTTAGAATACAAAATAACGGTACCTGCCATACAATTTTCTTAGCAATTCTACTTAATCGTATTTTTCTCAAAAACGGCTAGGCAACTTTTCTTAAAATAAGTTCAATACATTTTTTTTAGTAAAGGCTTTCTTTGGGTGTAAAATCATTTTTCAAAAGATAGTTATTACCTAATGGTACCTCCTAAAGTACCTTTTTTTTATAAAGAAGCTTACAAAAAATATAAATGGTTCTGTGTACCAAAATTTGTGAAAAAATATTTTTGGGATTTTTAAAAAATGTTTCAAAATCTTTTTTGGAAAATCAAATATTTCGAAAACGACATAATCGATTTTTAGAAACTCGATATTTAAGAGTGTTTTAGTACTTTCTAAAATATTTTAAGAAAAAAATTTACATTAATGAAAAATAACGGTACCTTCCATACAAAAAATACATATTTTTTTGCCTAAAAATGACTCCTACGATTTTGATTAAACTTTTTTCATATATTAAAATTAGTACGATCTACTACCAGTGGCGTAGCGAGCAATTCGGGGGCCCCGTATCAAACATTTTTTAGGGGCCCCCATTTTAATGAAAATGGCACTGCCTTTTAAGTTTCCTATACTAACATCAACTTTTTTTAAAAGTATAACAATCTAGGAACTTTACATAAGTTAAGCTACGATTAGATGGTCAACGCAAATGTTCAACGCGTTGACTCTCAAGTCAAAGTGACGTCAAATTCTGTCCCAAAGTTGAATACTTTTTAAAGAATACTTTCGAAGCACTGATGGCTGTGTTGACACTCTCGTTGGCACAAATTTAGGAGTCAATGCGATGATTATTTTCGTTGGCCGTGTGATCACACTGTCAGCAAAGTCAAAACACGTTCACGAACGCGTTGACTGTATTCTTACTTTGACACAGCAGAATTTTCTGCCAAGTCAACGTAGCTTGCGTTGAGCTTCATATCAGTCTAGAAAATTTTGCATTTTTTTGAGGATTTTTATTACATCGAAAGTTATAATAGCTTGACAGATGAGGGACAAAATTTATTTTGACGGCAAAGGTTTATTTCCATTCAAATGTCACGCAATTACCAATCACTTTTTTCCGGAGCAGTAAAAAAACTTTTAGGTTTTTTTCATCCATTGACATTGCATTGTTCGGTAATACTACGAGTACAGCCAATGTCATGTGATCGTCAAAGCTAAAAATGAGTGAATTTTGTTCCTGTCCGCTCTGCGTCAATGTTCATATGTTTAGATTTAGTCAAGTAGTGTAACCGTGAACGTTTCACATATCAATTCATTGACACCAAAGAGTACTAATTGCGTAAAAACATATAACACGTTAACGCATTAACGGACAACATTGACCGATTGGCGTTATTCGTGTGATCGTCAACGTTTCTTGTGTTGACGCGGTCTACGTTGAAAGTATATTGACGATGTTTCTGATGACGTCAAGGAGTCAATGCGTTGACCATTAACGTTGACCGTTTAATCTTAGCTTCAGTCTTAAAGTTATGGCGGTTTAATGATTGCCTTTTATTTGTACGGTTAAAGGGACAAAATACAGTTTTTATAATTACCTTAAAAAGCGTTTGGTTTTTGAAAAGATTTTTAATTTTATCTCATAAAGTTGTACACATTAAAGATTATAAAACTTTTTTCGGCAAAGTAGAGATTTTTAGAAAAACACGGTAAAACGCTCAGTGTGTTCAGTATTTACATTTACCTTAGTGTGCCGCAGTCGGAGTGTGACACGTTTCTCTCAAAATCTGTTGCTCTGATGAAATTTTAATAAATATTTTCGACTAAACTGGCCATGAAGTTCTTGCCGGTTTTTCTTTAAACTATTGATTGTATGATAAAAAACAAGCTATTTTTATAAGTGCTTATTAACATGTGCTTTCCCCTAAAAATATAAGCCCTATAGCTCAAATTAGGACTTAAGAGTAGGAAATTTGTATTAAATGCTTAAGACGTTAAACCGAAACATCTTAATTCAGTTTTGTACGAATTTTTTTTCTAGTTTTACCATATTTTCGTCTAATTTTTGTCGGATTCTTGCACTCGTTCCAATAAAAGAACAAAGTGATTGCACGTTCTGGTTTCGGCTACTTTAGTTGTTAGGATGTAGATAGAGATACATTAGGACACCTACGTAGGAAAACTATCGAAAAGACACATGCAAAAAAAATATGTATATTTTAAAATTGTAATCGACATTGTGTGTTTTATTCATCTATTCATCTCAATGATTAATTCCTAACACACATCGAGTCCTCTTTATCGTGGGGCCCCTTTATCTCGGGGGCCCCGTATCATTGATACGGCTGATACCGCGGTAGCTATGCTACTGTAGTACTGTCTACTACCATCAAAAAGAATAATATACATATGTAGCTCATTAAATGATACACATAAACTTTTGTATACATAAACTCAAAACTGATTAAAAAGGTGGGCCCTCATTAAAATAATTATGACATTGAGGTAGAACCCAAGGAAGTGATTGAAAGATTTTAATCAGTTTTGAGGTATTGTTTCTAAGTCAAGTTTTGATTCGATGTAAAAAAGAAAACGACCTTTCAGTGCTAGCGTTCGTGGTTGGTTCATAATGTGCAAAGAACACAAAGTAAGGTATTTACAGTCGGTTTATATTATATCCTTCTCGCGTTGCTTAAATGTTTCAATGGCAGATATCATCCGAGAGCCGGATTCAATTTGCAGCCTTCATTTCTGTTGCAAAAGCGCTGATTCCACTCTCTGCTTCAATTTCAATTGTTTATCATCCTCCTGCAAAACGTTTTCATAAATGTTCGATGAGACAGTTGATTAGTTCATGCATGAATGTCCTTCGATTCTAATTCAATGTTTAGTTTAGGTAACAGCAGGGTAAGATTTAAACTTTTCACTGCTACTAGGGAATATCGTGTCTTGAAATCCTCTGTGACCATTTTGATTAATGGAATGTATGCAGAAACTGTATAGTAGTCTTCACAGCCTTTGGGATGGACGATTGTTTCGATGACTTTGGCTATCGGAAGTTCTGAGTTTTCATACTTCAACGTTTAACTTTTCAGCTAGCTTTGAGGCATTCAAGAAAATTCCATGAAAATGATCGTTTCAAATTTCAAATTTTGAATTCTTGGTATAGTGGCAAAAATTTGGATGAAATCGAGGAACGAATCAGAATCGTGAAAGGTGCAGCAGCCATACTGTTGATGAATGATTTGAATAGTGAATATGTACGAGGTTACTTAGTAAGTGGTTTGGAACCGTGATAAGGCTTCTGAATCGTTTCAAATAAAATTTGGTGTGAGACAAGGGTGTTCCTTTAGCACTCTACTTTTTGCCTTAGGTGCCAGTCAGTTATTGCTATCATTGAAACTCATTATTGAAAATTCTAATAATCGATTTTGAGACGTTTAGAAAGCAACATCAATAGTTATACTGATGTTGAAATAAAGGTACTGTCTTAATTTTTATTTCTGATCATCATCGTTTCCTGTAACCCCTTCTGGGGCATTGGGCGTCAAATTGTTTATTTCTAGTCAAAAAATTAAATTTTGTCCAGCCTTTCAAAGTCTTTTATGTGGAAGGTTATGTGCCCATTTGAAATTTTTTTTTAGCTAGAAATATTATTTGAGACTGGATTCTTATCACATTTTATACGAATTATCCTGTATAAACGAAATAGCATGTTTTGAAACCTTCGGCCCCGTATTATTAATGTAGAGGAGCTCGAATCGATGGGAAACTTCCCAAAACCTTTAAATAAATCCCTGCATACACTTTTAAGAACTGTTTTCTAATTTTCCTGGGGGATAAGAAAAACTCACCTTGTACTCAACCTCAAAGGATGTGTAAAAGAGAACATTTTATACAGAAACAAAAAATCTGTAACTCTAGTGATCAAAGGGCACGGTAGTGCCCAGCCAAGTTCGCGGCACTACACCCTTTTTACAGGAACAAACTCAGGCGATTTTCAACCCCCCTCTAACTTCAGTACCAATAAAGTCAGAAACTTCAAATTCGGAGTATTTGCTGAACTGATCAAACACAGGTGGCTCACCAAATTTCAACCCTTTAGCATTACTAGTTCCCAAGATATAGGACTTCAAAAATCGCAAAAACCGTAACTGACTGACTCACTGACTCACTGACTCACTGACAGATCATCAAAATTATGGAGCACTTCCCGACATCGTAGAAACTTGAAATTTCGCACAATGGTAGGCCTTGTGGTACATACAAAGGAAAAAATCGAAAATCTGCAATTTTCTATTCAGGGGGCGTGGCATTCACCCACTTTTTTAAATATTCTCTAAATTATATGGAGCCTTTCCCATTGCTGTAGAACAATGAAAATTGGTAAGTTGGTAGGGTTTGAGGTAATTAGAAAGAAAAAAATTGAAAAATTGGAATTTTCCATACAGGGGCGTGGCATTCACCCACATTCTTAAAAATTCTTATAAATTATATGGAGCACTTCCGATTGTTGTAGAGCGATGAAAATTGGTAGGTCGGTAGGCCTTGAAGTAATTAGAAGAACAAACATCGAAAAATTGGAAGTTTCTTTTCAGGAGGCGTGGCATCCACCCACATTCTCAAAAATTCTTATAAATTATATGAAGCACTTCCGATTGTTGTAGAACGATGAAAATTGGTCGGTCGGTATGCCTTAAAGTAGTTAGAAGAAAAAATCGAAAAATTGGAAGATTCAGTTCAGGGAGCGTGGCATCCACCCACGTTCTTAAAAATTCTTATAAACTATATGAAGCACTTCCGATTGTTGTAGAACGATGAAAATTGGTAGGTCGGTAGGGCTTAAAGTACTTAGAAAGAAAAAATTGAAAAATTAGAATTTTGCATTCAGGGGGCGTGGCATCCACCCACATTCTTAAAAATTCTTATAAATTATATGGAGCACTTCCGATTGTTGTAGAACGATAAAAATTGGTAGGTCGGTAGGACTTGAAGTACTTAGAAACGAAAAAATCGAAAATTTGGAGTTGTCCATTCAGGGGGGGGAGGTGGGGGGGGTGCCATCCACCGACTTTATCAGAATTGCTATTATTTGTATGGAGCACTTTCGGTTGTCGTAGAATTATGAAACTTTGTAGAGCGGTAGGGCTTGACTTTCACCTGGCAAAATAAATCTTTGCAAAAAGGAGTGAAATCACAACAAAAACATAAATGTTAAAAAAGGAGCCAAGTTCTTATGTGTACAAGAAACCTGTGCGTAAGAAGTCAGCCAAAAAAAGTAATGAGATCTAAAATATATGCCAAGTTTTAAGTTCATGAAGATTAATATCAAATATCTTAAGTAGAGTAATATCGAAACAATTCCAAATCATGACAGAAATTTGGTAATTAATGATTACTGATTAAAATTTGGTGGGTTCACTGGTCAAGTTTTCATACATTTTAAAATTGTGATTTAATAAGTATTTAAGAGAAAACTTGCCAAGTAAATCCACCAAATTTTAATCAGTAATGATTTGGAATTGTTTCGATATTACTCTACTTAAGATATTTGATATTAATCTTCATGAACTTAAAACTTGG
Source organism: Dasysyrphus tricinctus (assembly GCA_963921185.1). Lineage (NCBI taxonomy): Eukaryota > Metazoa > Arthropoda > Insecta > Diptera > Syrphidae > Dasysyrphus > Dasysyrphus tricinctus. The sequence goes on along the minus strand of OY992532.1, from coordinate 106,115,475 downwards.
CATATATTTAAGATCTCATTACTTTTTTTGGCTGAATTCTTACGCACAGGTTTCTTGTACACATAAGAACTTTGCTCCTTTTTTAACATTTATGTTTTTGTTGTGATTGAATTATCTCGAAAACTGTTACCCTTATAAAAAAAGTATACAACAGTTTTTGTGGGAAATTTTCTGAGCTACAACCTAGCTTTTGACATTTTTTCGGTAAGAGTTACCGTTCGGGGGATATTCCTTAAAAACCACTTGGGGGGCCTTTGACCCCCCGAAAAATTATTAGCAGTGCTCATATCATTACAATGTTTTGGGATGCTTTGAACCAAAATCAAGCTTTCCACCTTTTTTCCGTAATTCGGCCGATTGTTCGGCTTATATGACTGGACTATAATTCCTTTTAATTACTTTTGATTCCATTTCGAAAATAAAACTAAAAATAATAAATGTTTTGCACCAAAATCTTTCTTTGAGTGGTACACCTACAGTTTTGAAGGTGGTGTTGGTGTCTAAAAAGCAATTTGGGCACTCCGCATGGATTGCCTAATGAAAGTTGGTCAAGGCATAGGGTTTCCCTAGCTTTGAAATTGAATTTTTGTTTTTTTTTTTAATTATTTACGCAGCTTAGGTGGTGAGTCTTAAAGATATAAAAATATATTGTGTTCGTTTCGATGAAGTCTTACCGTTGATTTCTCGATTTGGTCTTGGCGTGATATTTACACGTGGTTTTTGGAATTGAGCGTTAGTCTCGCCCAAGTCTCGCTATATTCTCGCCAAAGATCTTTTTTTCAAAATAAAATATTTCAAAAAGTTTAAAATAAGATAAAAACGTGATTAAAAAGTCCAAACGTGGTTTCATGGTCATGATGTTCTTAATGTGGTCTCGCCATGTCAGTTAACAAGGGGATATGTGTCGTGATTTTCTCGCTATGGTCTCGCTTTGGTTTCGTCGTAACATTTACTCGTGGTTTTTGGCATTGAACATGTTTTGCCATCATCTCACTAGCTCAAGGCTACATTGCCTCTATCTAAAGTATTTTCTTGAATAAATAAAAATATTTAAAAAAATTTTGGGCAGGGAATGGCCAATAAACGTTATGTTCGAGTTCATAAAAGTTGTTATACAGTACCTTACATGTACATTGTACAAGTAAATACATATCGCAAGTAAGAAACTTAGTTTTCCATTAAAAAAAATTAATAATTCAATTAAGGGATACAGCTACACATTTTTTTCTAAAGCTTCCCATCATTTTAATGATGTCGTAAAGTCTGGTAATTCCATGCATAATTGTATAAACCTCTAAAAAATCATCAAAATTACAAACCATTAGTGAATCTTCATTATAATAGGTCATAATATGCATTCAAGGTCATTTAAATATCATATTTACGATACTTGCTTGAATAATAATAAAATTAATATTTCTTGTAGGTACTTGAGTCACAAATTTTCTGAGTAGATCTTCATTCCACTGCACCCCAGACACCTTGATTTCGTACCAGTTTATGACAAAAACAAAATAAGATTTTTATCTTGAAAACGTACCAGCAGCAATTTTCGATAAAACCACACACACAAAACTACCAAGGTGAGTGAATTTTAAACAAGTGATTTTAGTAATAAAAAATTATAAACTCTGCGACAACAAAATTGAAGAATAAGAATGTTGCCTTCAAAAAAAAAAAAAACAAAAATAAGAATATAAAAAAAAACTTGATACCCGATTGATTTATTTCGCTAATCACCCCTGCATCCCAAGAGTTGAAAAGATTTAAAAACAAAACTTTCGAATAATCAATTCTATAGCCCATTGACATTTAGGTCATCCCAGAAGACCAGTTGGAATTTAAGCAGAAGCCGCCGCGCACTCTGTGGTATTGTTGAAAAACAACTTTCGTCGACGAAAGATTTATACAGGTGGAGTCAGTGCCTTTTTATTTTCTTAAACGGAATTCGAAGAGACCAAGAGGAAAGTTAAGGTGACGATACATAAAAAAGATACTCGTGCTATGAACATTACAAACGAAAAATTTAAGTGGATAACTCATGTTTGAGTTATGAAAACCGGAACCTTTTCGTTTTCATTTGACCGAAATTAAGAGTTGTCCATTTTTATTGGAGGTTGCTCCATGGGCTACTTCTGTATGAAACAAGGTGAAGACAATTTGGTGTCTTTCGACGAAACAGATGCGACCGACAAAACGACCGCCACATGAAGCGACGGTGACGAGAAGGCTTAGCAGTGAGAGTGTAATTGGAATATAATTGGTTGATGTTGCATTTTTCTTTTTTTATTCTGTGTGGGGGGACAAGAGGCCCGAATCAAACAACGCCTATAATAATGACAATTAAGAACCTGTGGTTGATATTAAAATGACCTTCAAAGATTATTACTTTTGGGAAAGAAAAACCGTTGTGAATGGCAATAGCAGCGCTGCGCTGGCTTAACAATTCGTTCTTGGATCTAGGTATAATAGGAAATACAAAAAAAAACAAAAGACTAGCTCCACTTTCGATCAAAATTCAAAAGAATAAAGAATGAACAAAAAAAACTAGTTCATATCCAGGAATTGGTTTCTTGTTTATTTCAAACAGCATTGACTTTGATTGATATGACATTGAACAATAATTAATAATTATTATTAATAAAAGCAAATTTATAAACAAGCCATTTGTTATAAGGTGTTGTGGACTGTGGATTGTGGATACAACTAGAAAGAGTTTTTGTTTTGTGATATTAGGTCATATTTAGTTAAGTGTCTTACAGACAATGGGTCTGGTGAATAAAATAAACATAAATAACAGTAAGAGAGTTCCTATACTTAACCTTTCGTGAAAAATAAAGAAAGCTTAACTTAAAAGTGTGACATTCTGCAATTAGTTTAGTGACTGTCAGTTTTTGCATGGAAAATCTGCAAATCAAAAATGAATTGTTCCCGACTGTTGATTTTTAATGTTCGAGCAGTGTTACTACTGGTTCTGATACCGAGTATTATAGTTAGTAGAGGATATGACAAAGTTTCTCACTTTTACTGAACATTTTTGGACTGCTTGCTCAATTATGTTTTGTCACAGAAAATTTAATAAGTTTTGACTTCTTTGTGAGAAATCCTGTTTATATTTTACCCTTTGATGTTCAAAGGGTAGACACGGTGCATTCAAGAGGACACAAGCGTCCACAAGCTTTTTTTCAAAGCGAACCTCTGTCTATCAACTCCTACTCTCACCTCCAAGTGGTGAACATCGGGTGTCTAGTACCTTTAACTGAAGATGGGGTTCCTATCCCTGTGGACGGTTTTTGTGGGGCAGCGAACAAGAGAGGGAGGGAGGAGTGTTCCCACTAAGGATCTTCTCCTTCATCCATGCGGCAGCGGAAGAATTCTCAAGATGGAATCAACAGTGGCGTCTACAGTTCCAGTTAGGCTGAACTATACTTAGTGAACACCTTATACGGGCTACCACGACATATTCGGAGCTCAGGCCTATAAGGAGCGGTTAATCCGGCTCCCCGCCCTTGGAGTTATATATATAGGGTCTGGTCCTCCAGGTTGGGGGTCGTGCCGTCGGGGTGACTTCCCGGCCACGTAAAGCTATCTTAGTTGCGGAGCAAAAACAAGCCTCGGATACGGACGGATTTACTATTGACGAACCTAGCAAACGAAATAAGGACAACGAACTTCGGATCTGCACGTGGAATGTTCTGTCTCTCTATAGACCACGTGCAGCCGAACATTTAGCGGAGGCCCTAGACTGCTACAAATCAGACATCACCACCATCCAAGAAGTGCGATGGGATGGGTCGGGCAAAAGAAAACTGAGAGACTTTAATATCTACTATACGGTGACTGTTACTGACCACAAGGGCAGCGTCATTTTGGATGTGGATTTGTTGTTAGAGGCAGACTTAGGCAAGAAGTCTTGAGTTTCAATTATGTGAACGAACGCCTCACGACAATTCGCATCAAGGCGAAGTTCACCAACATCAGCCTGATATGCGCGCATGCCCTACAGAGGACAAAGATGACGACACCAAGGACGAGTTCGACGGGCTCCTGGACAAGACATATGAGCAATGCCCTAGCTATGACATTAAAATTGTCTTTGGGTGAGTTTAATGCCAAACTAGGAAGAGAAGACGTCTTTGGTGGCACAATCGGAAGATACAGCCTGCACGACACCACCTCCGATAACGGACTCAGGCTAATCGACTTTGCTGCGGGGCGACACGTTGTGGTAGCTAGTACGCAGTTCCCGCATCTCGATATACATAAGGGGACATGGCGAATTCCTGGTCAATCAACCGCCCACCAAATTGACCGCATTGCGATCGACGCAAGGCACTCCTCCAGTATCAAGGATGTCCGAACGTTCCGAGGAGCCAACGTTGACTCGGACCACTACCTCGTAGTAGCAAAGTAATGCTACGGATATGCAGACCAAAGCCAAAACAGGGAAATACTGTGAGGAGTTCGACGTCGGACGGCTACAGTCGCAAGAAATCACCAGGTCCTCTCCCGATCGAGTCTCTCGCGCCCTCTTAACTAGTCCTTTGCCGCCAACTGCAAACATCGAGAACCAGTGGAAAACTGCCAGGAAGCCATCAGAGATGTCAGCTCTGACGTGCTGGGCTTTGCACGACCACCACAGCAAAACCCCTGGTTCGACGAAGAATGTCGGCAAGTACATGCAGTCAAACAACAGGCATACAAAGCGGCGCTGCGTAGAAGGACCAGAGCTGCTCGCAAGCTCTACGAGCAGAAGAGGAGAGAGGAACACAAGCTTCTTAGAAGGAAAAAGAAAGAGCATGAGAAACGCGCGATCGAAGAATTAGAGGGATGGCACTGCAGAAATGAAGTTCGGAAGTCTTACCAAAAAGTAAAAAGAACCTCCCAAGGTTACAAGGCCCTGCAAGGACGATCAGGGGAACATCGTGGTGGAATCGCAGTCGGTGCTAAGGATATGGAAAAATCATTTCTGCAAATTTTATAACGGCGATGACGAACCGAATTCCGCTACAATGCAGATTGCACCATTCAACCTGGACGACGTAGGCCAACAATTCCGTCCACCCGATCTTGACGAAGTGAGGATAGCCATATCTAAACTTAATTCCAATAAAGCTGCTGGAGCTGATGGCCTTGTGGCTGAGCTATTCAAGGCGGGTGGCTATGAATTGGTTAGGAGTATGCACCAGCTCATCTGTAAAATATGGTCGGAGGAAAGCATGCCCGATGAATGGAACCTCAGCATTGTTTGCCCGATCCTCAAGAAAGGCGATCCTCTGAACTGCACCAACTACAGAGGCATCAGTCTTCTTAATATCGCCTACAAGATCTTCTCTGCCGTACTTTGTGAACGCCTGAAGCCATTCGTCAACAACCTCATAAGTCCATATCAGTGTGGCCTTAGGCCAGGAAAGTCCAACATCGACCAAATATTCGCACTACGGCAGATCTTGGAGAAAACCCAGGAGTTTCAAATCGATACCCACCACCTTTTTATCGATTTCAAGGCCGCGTATGAGAGCATCTATAGAGACGAGCTATATAGAGCAATGTCTAGTTTTGGCATCCCTGCCAAACTCGTCCGTTTGTGCAGGATGACGATGGAGAATGCACGCTGCTCCATCAAGGTCGACAAAGACCTCACCGACACCTTTGATGTCAAAAAAAGTTTAAGGCAAGGCGACGCACTGTCATGCGACTTCTTCAACATCGTTCTTGAAAGAATAGTGCAAAACTCTCACGTCAACACTAGAGGCACAATCTTTCAAAAGTCCGTCCAATTACTCGCTTACGCTGTCAACATTGACATAATCGGACGAACAAAGAGTGATGTCAGTGGTGCTTTTGTGAGCATTGAGAAGGAAGCAGCCAAGAAGATGGGTCTAACGGTGAATGAAAGCAAAACAAAATATATGCTGTCAACAAGAAAGGACACCCAACACCGAAGTCTCGGACAGAACGTCATTATAGACAGCTATAATTTTGAGGTGGTCAGAGACTTTGTCTACTTAGGATCCGATATAAACTCAGCGAATGATACCAGTGCTGAGATCAAACGAAGAATTACTCTTGCCAATCGCTGTTTCTTTAGGCTAAGAAGGCAATTGAGAAGCAAAGCCCTCTCTCGAGCAACTAAACTGTCCCTGTATAAGACGCTTATCATCCCAGTTATGATGCATGGTGCAGAGACATGGACACTGCTAACGGTGGATGAGAACGCGTTAGGCTGTTTTGAGAGGAAAATTCTCCGGGTGATTTTTGGTCCCGTCTTCATAGATGGGGAATGGAGAAGAAGATACAACAACGAACTGTACGGGCTCTACAGCGACACAAACCTAGCCACAAAAGTGAAAAGCCAATGACTGAGATGGTTGGGTCACCTAGAGCGAATGGAAACCAATGCTCCGGCCCGCAAAGTCTTTGAATCCAACTCCGTGGGACAGCGCAGTAGAGGTGGACACCGTAAAAGGTGGCGCACGCAAGTGGAAGAAGACCTCAACCAACTTGGCGTGCGAAACTGGAGACAGCTAGCTAGAAACCGAGCCTGCTGGAAGAAGCTTGTTGGTTGAGGCCCTGGTCCACCCCGGACTATAGCGCCACCTTAAGTAAGTAAGTAAGAAGTGTAAACTTCAATTAAAAATTTTCTTTTCCCATGAGCCTAAATAACATCCAGCATTTGCCCAGACTGTTCCTTAAAAAAAGCGAATCTTCTTCATTCTCTAACTATCGTTAAATTGCACGTCCTTTCTTTCAATGACCTGCTTTCATAGCAATAAGTCCACTGGTGATGTGATGGTATATCTTAACAAACAGAGGAACAAAACTATACGTCGTTTTGGAGAAAGTAAGATTATTGAACTTGTTATTTCAAAAGTGTTTGATATGTAGCTCTCTTATCGAAAATGTGTGCATTTGGTATTGATGACTCTCTTCTTCGTTGTATTTGACAATTCAATACAAGTTTTATGGGATGGTTTGAAATCCGATACTCATAAAATAAATACTGGTGTGCCTTAGGGCTCTATTTTATCTCCTACTCTCTTTCACATTTTCATTAATGATCTCTTGTATGATACTTCTAATCCATCAAATTGTTTTGCACACGATAGTACCCTACCCTCAGCTTTTCATATTCGCTTCAAGATTACTTCTTCGTTCTTCAGATGTGGGACTACAATGGCAGCGTATGATAAGCTCATTAAATCTCGACAGCATTGCCCAATGAGGAATAAAAACTCCGTAGAATTAAATACTTTCAAAACTCAATGCTGTTTTCTGTCGTTAAAGCGAAATCCACCCTCTTAGCCCCTATCCATTAGTAGCACTTGCATCGAGAAAACCGCACAGCTGTCAGTTCTAGGTATGTGCATCATAAACCATCTTTTATGGAATGATCATATTTTTAACGTTGTCAAAATTGTTGTGAAATGTAAAGGGTAAACTGTCGAACAGTGAGCCACGTTAAACATTGAACCATTAAAGTTTTCTGCTTTACTGTACATTAAACAAAACTGAAAAAAAATCTGGGAATAACCGCGTTTTGAACCGTTTCGAAATTTGAACACACAAAATGTTAAAGCTGTTAGCAGCTGCGCAGAGCAGAAATCTATGAAATTGCTTGTATGTAAGGGAGAAATCGACCTTTTTGTTTGTATTCTTGATGGGAAAGTAATATGTCTAGAGAGATTTATTGAGTATACTTTTAAATTGTAGATATTTTTATAAATTTTAAACAATGATTAAATAAAATAAATAATTACTTTTTTTAATAAAAATATTTTTTTTCAAAAAGACCTACACCATGGTCTTATGAAAAGTTAACTTTAATATACTTTTTATTTTGTATTTATAGCTTTTAAAGGGTGTTTTTAGATTTGTGGTTTTCAATCTGGCAATACTTTTTTCGGAGTTGGTCTTCTTGGCAGCTGTCACTTAATTTATGCTCAGTTTGGTTTGCCATTTCATATGTCGTTTTCGATTGGATTTTCTGACTGTTCTACTCCTTTTTGATTCCAATAGAATATGAAAACATCATGTTGTCAAATTTACACACACACTACTAAATGACGCCATATTATAAAATGGCTTCTTCAAGCATTCATCACTTTTGACAAGTAGTGCGACGAAAAACTGTATGTGTATGCGTGTGTTCCAAATCTACACCTGCTTCAAATCGGGAACAGTAAAATACTCCAAAATTAGTACTCCGAACAGCCAATCGAAGGCTTTTGGAGTAGATGGAGTAGAAAAGGCGTACTCCGAACGTCCAGTCGAAAACGACAGTAATGAATAGAACAACGTTTGCAAATCGTGCAAATTTATTACCAAAATAATGGTCCAATATTCGGTCGACATAATCGCCCAGCAGAGTCGGTAATTCGAGCAACCATGGATCGGTTTCACACCACGTTTACTCTAGTGGATAATGCGCATCCTCAGAGACGCTATACAGTGCGCACCACAACGCTATTGCTGCTGTGGAGCAGTGATGCCAGATGAGATTTCTAGAATCCTACCAAATTCCAAAAAAAATCCCACCATTTTCGTACTGGAAGGAAAAAAAAACCACCATAACCTTTTCCGCTACAAATATTTCCTAGATATAAAAAAAAGAGAATGTTGGCTCTGCACTCTTGGTACTACTTCATATAATTGGTCTGTAATTGGTAATTGGATTAGTCAACTTGTCCTAGAAATTAGTCAGCCCTAAAAAACTTGTAATCAAGACTTAAAGTTTCCTAAGGTCACGCACGATTTTTGCCACCTCATTTGTGGAATATTCACAAATAATGTATACCGATCCGAAAGATCACTAGATCATGATAAGATTAACTATTTTCAATAATTGGTCAGCCAAAGTTTTTCTTATGCATTTTTAAAGTTCGTTTCAAGGTTACAAACAAAATGTTGGCATCTCACTTGAAAGGTCACTTAACGGTCATAAAAGGTCAGTTAGTAAGTTTCAGTAATTGGTCAGCCATTGATTTTTATGAATTTTAAGATATTTTCTAATTTTTTCAAGATCAGTGATCTTTGGTACCTCACTTGTGTGGTATTCACAAAAAAATTATTTTTTTAAGTTTCTGTTTTTTTTTGTGCCAAATCATTATAGGTCATAAAATTCGAAGATAGGCAGGTATAGTGAATTGTGGTTTCCCCACCAAAAACGAGACTATTGAAATATTTTCCCACCATAAATCCCACTATGAATATTTTCCCACCATTTTTCCCACCAAAGGCATTTTTTCCAACCATTTTGGTTGGAAAAACCACCAATCTGGGAACACTGCTGTGGAGCAGAGTATCGAAGAAGACCCTAAAGAGCCCATCCGCCATCGCGTTGAAAATTGGTGGTCGAAAATTGGGCCCCTCGGTTGGAATTTATTCGAGCCAGCCGCGGCGGCCACTTGCCTTAAATCATTTTTAAAACATAATGGCAAGCCCTTATCTTTATAATAAAGTTAAATTCTTGGCCAAAACATTAAATTATATACGTTTTATTTCTTCGTGAAAACCACACGTCTAAGAAAAACACCCTTTGTATGATCCAGCACGCACATTTAATATGATTTTTGAGTATCTAATCTTTATAATCAATCTATAAAGTAATGTCAAATTAACTACATCAACGGTTCCAGTTTTATGTTTGAAATAGAAAAATGTAACTCATGTAGTTCTAGTATTAAGTTGATGCAGAATTGTAGATGATGAGTGTGATGAGTAGTGCTGAAATAGGCCCCTGATCAGCGTAAATAGTAACATTTCATATAAAGCCATTTAATCTGAAATAACCTAAATCACCTTCCTTCATATACATATATGTACTATGTTGCCATCGCCTTCTTCTTTTTAACATGACTAGCTATTTTGGAAAAACGTTTATTATTACCGATATTATATTTTTACGCCAACTACAGGTAGGTTTCATTCATTAACTGGTTCTTTTAGGCCAAATTTGATAGTTAGAAGTACCTAACAGTTCTCAAAACTCTAATTTGTCTTGACATTCATCGTTCCAATTATGGTTTCAAATGGAGCCATTGACTCGCATGAAACATGGAGCGACAAAAACCATAGTGTATTTGACTTTATTAGATATTCAAAGTTTTACTATTAAGCGCAGATTGAATGGGCGTTCTTAGTATTTATTGTTACCCACTCAAACAATATTTATGCTTTTTTTGTAATTTAAATTCTTTTAATTGTGTGTGTAATGTTCGACTTGAGGTTGTTCGTGGACAAACATATAGCTAGTGGTACAAAAAACCTTGATCAGGAAGATCGAAAAGTGTGTGGATACGGACAGGGCGTTGAAAGCAGAAGCAGAAAGTGATGGCCAGAGAAATGGGTATAAGCGAAAGATAGATGTTGTGACTCTTAAAAAAATACCTTGGGATGAGAGCCCACCATCTTGCCATCAGGGAGTGTTCTATGAAAAATAAAACTAGAAACACAAAAAGCTTTACTTTCTCGCTACGCTAACGAAAAACATCCAAACATTTATTTTTCCGATGAATTAATTTACTCGATTGAGGAAAATTCATTATCATCATCATTAAGTCCTGTAACCCCGATTGGGGCAAAGGGCGCCAGGAAATCTGCAGATATTTTAACTGTGGCCACGTCTTTCCCTAGGACTCTGCTTCTGCTAGAACTGTTGATTTCCATGTTGTTCTTGGTCTTCCAATCCGCCGTGCACCCTAAGGACTCCATTCTTTGCAATTTCATCGTTTGGTTTCCTCAGTGTGTGACCAATCCATTGCCATTTACACTTTCTTATGTCAACGTCCAACCACTCTTGACTTATCCTGCGCCACAATTCTTCATTTGATATAATTTGTGGCCAGCGAATTTTTAGAATATGGCATAGACAGCAATTGACAAAAGCCTCTGCACTGCAATTTCCCCGAGATAGTAGTCGTGGCTTTCCAGGTTTCGCAAGCATGTGTATAACAGCACTGATTTGACATTGGATTCGAGGTATCCTAACTTAGTGCGTAAGGAGATTTGACTGGCTGCGTGAGCTTTATTTATTCTACTTTGAACGTTCAGATCTGTACCAGCAATCGCAGAAACAATTACGCCGATTACAGAATCCGACGAAAGAGCTGCGTAGGGATTCTGACTCCATTTTGACATTTGGCTCATAATAAAAATGTGAAAATTGAGTCTGATTCCCTCCGCAATTCATTCGTCGGGTTCTGTAATCGGCGTGAATATCTACTTCCAAGGTATTTAAATTTTTCAACCTCTTCAACTGGCATCTTCTGTATAAAAATACGCTGATGTGTGGAGTGGCCTGTGAGCATTATTTGTGTTTTTTTGCTATTTATTTTTAGATCACTCGACTCTCCATTCACCTTCAGTGCTTGACACATTCCGTTCAGCCCGCTTATGTTATTTGCTAAGAGACATTATATTATCGGTATTGTCTAATCTAAGTGATTAAAGGCCTTCTCAAAATCCACGAGCATAAGGTAAAGCAGGGATTTAAACTCCACAGACTGCTCAAGAACGATACGCAGAGTGTTGATATAGTCGACACAAGACCGCACACTGCAGAAACCAACTTGATGCCTCTTGAGTGTAGACTCGATTCTTACCTTTATTTGTTAGAGAATGATGGTTGCCATTTGTTTTGGAAAAACAGATAAAACTGTAAAACCTCACCAATTGTTGCAATTCTAAAGGTCCCCTTCTTTGGCAACTTAACAACAACTAAAATGTTAAACTATCTCTCAAGAAGCTTACACAAATATTGTAAGAGTCCAGGAGAGGTTATCATTAGCCTTTTAGATGGTTAAGTTGGATACACAAACCATGAAAGTAACATAAAGCTCCCTTTTCGCGAATGGGATGTCAACACAAAAGGCCTTAACAGTATATCAAGAAGAAATTCTGGAGATAGAAGTGAAGCTCCTAAATTACTGCCAATTCTCTGAAAGACAGAAAGGCATTAGGTATTTTAGGTATTATATTCGTGATTTGGTACATAATTGGCCTTACAGGCTCAAGTCCTGTGAAAATGCTGAATGTGGTTATGTAGTTTGAATGAATTTTTTGAAATTTGATATCTTATCGTTATTGATATAAACATTGAAAAATTTATCAACAATTTATCAGCAGATAAATCAAGGGCGTATAAAGGATTTCCATAAGCAGGGGGGGGAGGGGGGAAGACTTATACAATAATTAGTACATATCTACATACATATAAAGTATAGAAATTTAATATTGAGTTGGATTAAAACAAGACAAAAGGTATAAAATGTATGAAAAATATCTTGAAAAGTTCCCCTCTCTGCCCCTGGCGTTAGCGCTTAGAGAAAAACAAGCGTTAAACATCTGTTATGCACTTGTTCATATATCTTACAAGTTTCGTTATTATCAAAGGGCACGGTAGTGCCCAGCCAAGTTCGCGGCACTACACCCTTTTTACAGGAACAAACTCAGGCGATTTTCAACCCCCTCTAACTTCAGTACCAATAAAGTCAGAAACTTCAAATTCGCTGTATTTGCTGAGCTGATCAAACAGAGGTGGCTCACCAAATTTCAACTCTTTAGCAATAGTAGTTCCCGAGAGATAGGACTTCAAAAATCGCAAAAACCGTAACTGACTGACTCACTGACTCACTGACTGACTGACTCACTGACAGATCATCAAAATTATGGAGCACTTCCCGACATCGTAGAAACTTGAAATTTCGCACAACGGTAGGCCTTGTGGTGCATACAAAGGAAAAAATCGAAAATCTGCAATTTTCTATTCAGGAGGCGTGGCATCCACCCACTTTCCTAAAAATTCTTATAAATTATATGGAGCATTTCCGATTGTAGTAGAACGATGAAAATTGGTAGGTCGGTAGGACTTGAAGTACTTAGAAAGGAAAAAAATAGAAAATTTGGAATTGTCCATTCAAGGGGGGTGCCATCCACCCACTTTATCAGAATTGCTATTGTTTGTATGGAGCACTTTCGGTTGTCGTAGAATTATGAAACTTTGTAGAGCGGTAGGGCTTGACTTCACCTGGCAAAATAAATCTTTGCAAAAAGGAGTGAAATCACAACAAAAACATAAATGTTAAAAAAGGAGCCAAGTTCTAATGTGTACAAGAACTACTTACTTACTTATCCGGCTCCCGATCCATGAAGGGTCTCTGCCTGAGATATTGCGGTCTTCCATCGGTTGCGGTCCCTCGCACGCTCCCTCCAGTCGTCGAGACCAAGCGCTCTTGCGTCTGTGACCGCCTGGTCCCTATAGCGGAGGTTCGGTCTTCCTGGTCGTCTCGAACCTGGGGGCTGGGATTCGAAGATTTTCTTGGCTGGAGCGTTGTTGTCCATTCGCTCGATGTGGCCGAGCCAGTGTAGTCGACGTGTTTTGGCTCTTTGGACTACATCCACATCTTGGTACAGCTCGTACAGTTCACGATTGAATCTTCTCCTCCAATCGCCCTCTTCGCATATAGGACCAAATATCCGCCGTAGAATTTTTCTCTCGAAAGTGCCCAGGATCAATTCCCCTTTTTTACTTATCGTCCAGCACTCGGCGCCGTAGAGTAGAACTGGTAAAATTAGAGTTTTGTATAGCGTGCACTTTGTCTTTCGAGAAAGGAGTTTTGAACCCATTTGTTTGGCCAAACCGAAGTAGCAGCGGTTCGCTAGGGTAATTCTTCGTCGGATTTCCACTAAGGTGTCTTTCGTGGAATTGATGTTTGTTCCGAGGTAGGTGAACTCCTTGACTACCTCGAAATTACTGCTACCAACAGTGACGTTTTGTCCTAGGCGATGGACAGATGAGGCTTTGTTTGTTGATAGCATATACTTTGTTTTGTCCTCATTCACTTCAAGACCAACGCGTTTCGCCTGTTCATCAATAGCTGTGAATGCTTCAAGTACAGCTCTGTTGGAACGGCCGATGGTGTCAATGTCGTCCGCATAACCAAGCAGTTGAGAAGACCTGTTGAAGATAGTTCTTTCCATGTTAACACTACTCTTGCGCACTATCTGCTCCAGGACTAGGTTGAAGAAATCACATGATAGCGCATCTCCTTGTCTGAGCCCTGTACACGTCTAGAATAACTCGGATGAGCTGTTACCCATTTGCACGTTGCACCGCGTATTTTGTAATGTCATGCGGCATAGCTGGATCAGTTTTTTCGGGATCCCGAGTTCCGACATCGCCAATAGAAGCTCTTGGCGACTTATGCTATCATATGCGGCTTTGAAGTCGATGAATAGGTGGTGGGTCTCGACTTGAAATTCGTTGGTCTTTTCCAGGATTTGCCTCAATGTGAAGATTTGGTCTATCGTTGATCTGCCTGGCTTGAAGCCACACTGGTACGTGCCGATCATAGTGTTGCAGAAAGGTTTTAGACGCTCACATAGTACGTTGGATAGGATCTTGTAGGCAACATTAAGCAGGGGGATATGCCTCTGTAGTTCTTGCAGGACATAGGATCGCCTTTTTTGTAGATTGGGCATATGGAGCTATTTGACCAGTCGTCGGGCATACTTTCCTCCTCCCAAACATGGTTGATGAGCTGGTGCATGCACCCTACCAGAACATCTCCTCCATACTTGAAGAGTTCCGCTGGTAGGCCATCTGAGCCGGCGGATTTGTTGTTCTTAAGCTTGTGGATGGCTTTCTTTACCTCTTCAGTACTGGGTGCTGGGACTGGATCTTCATTGACTGGTCTAATGCTTCTTTGTTCCTCTATTGCCTCCTCTACATAATGCCCATTAAGTAGCTGCTGGAAATGCTGCTTAAACACGTCTACAATTCCCTGTGCTTCGGTGACTAGGTTCCCTTCGCTGTTTCGAAGAGCTTGCGTGCCAGTCCTATAACCAGATGCCAGTTGCTTGGCTGTTTTGTAGAACCGGCGGGTGTTGGTGGCGGTGCTGGACTCTTCGAGATACTTGAGCTGAGAGGCTGCGGATGCTCTTTTCTTTCTACGAAGGGTTTTTTTCTCTTTCCTTCTCTTTTCACGGTACTCCTCTCTTGCTGCTCTTGTTTTCCATTGCAGCATTTGCATTCGTGCATTTTCCGTCTCCTGCTTCAATACCGCGCATTCATCATCATACCACGGGTTCTTTTTTCTGGGTGGTTGATAGCCTATGGTGGTCTCGGCTGTCTCCTTAATAATGTCGCGATACTGGTTCCACTGGTTGTTGACGCTTGTGGCTGGGTGTACGGCAGAGAGTTTCCCGGTCAATTGCTCACTGTAGTCTCTGGCTTTCTCAGATGTGCTAAGGCATGCGATGTTGAACTTCTTTCTTTGGGCGGTCTTCGTTTTCTTTTCGTTGGACAGTCGGGCTCTGAACTTTGTCACAACAAGAAAGTGGTCAGAGTCCACGTTTGCACCTCGAAAAGTTCGCACGTCCAAGATGTTCGATGCGTACCTTGCGCCAATTAGCACGTGGTCGATTTGGTTGGCCGTTCGACCATCTGGAGATCGCCAGGTTGATGTGTGTATCCTTCGCCTGGGGAACCTAGTGCTACTTATCACCGTATTACGAGCTGCAGCAAAGTCGATTAGTCGGAAGCCGTTGTCTGTTGTCGTTTCGTGGAGGCTGTGCTTTCTAACTAATCCGCCAAAGATGTTTTCCTTTCCGACTTTAGCATTGAAGTCTCCGAGCACGACTTTGACATCGTACTCCAGACAGGCTCCGTAGGCTCCGTCCAGGAGGTCGTAAAACTCCTCCTTGTTAGACTCCTCAGCTTCATCGGTAGGGGCGTGTGCACATATTAGGCTGATGTTTTGGAAGGTAGCTTTGATGCGGATCACAGCCAGGCGATCGCTTGTCGGCTTAAAATCGATAGACTTTCGATCTGAGTCGATTTCCCACGACGAATCCGCATCCTAATATGTGCAGTCTTTGGTGACAGCTGTAATAAATGTCGCAATCTTTTCTTTTCGTTATACCTGATCCTATCCATCGTATCTCCTGGATCGCGGTAATGTCTGCCTTGTACCGCGAGAGGACAGATTCAAGTTTTTGAGTAGCACCTGGTGTGTAGAGTGTCCTTACATTCCAGGTGCATACTCGTAGATCATAGTCCATTTTCGTTCCGGGTCTGGTTGCCATTTGAGGGGCGTCGTTATCCGAGGCTTCACGCGTCTCTCTCATAACAATTGGTTTTTTTTTTACTGTGGTCGGGTCGTTAGCCCAACGCACTAACCTCCAATCTGTAGGGCCATGGGTTTAATGTTGCAATTCTTTCCTTGATCAACATTCGCACTTACCCACCAAATTTTAACCAGTAATCATTAATTACCAAATTTCTGTCATGATTTGGAATTTTTTCGATATTACTCTACTTAAGATATTTGATATTAAACTTCATGAACTTAAAACTTGGCACATATTTAAGATCTCATTACTTTCTTTGGTTGACTTTTTACGCACAGGTTTCTTGTTCACATTAGAACTGGGCTCCTTTTTTAACATTTATGTTTTTGTTGTGATAAAAATTATCAGGAGTCTTAGAGTTTTCCATTTTTCAAGATAATGTCTTAATCCCAATAGTGGTACTTGACCACTTCCACTCACAATAATGGTCTTTGAATAGTAAAAAAAATAGTAACAGTTTTTTTTTCCTCATTTTCCCATACTAATTTGCTTTTGCAGATAATTTGCTTACCTACCTTTCTCCAGAGTTCTTTACGCAGACGCAAAGAAACAATTTACAATTACCTCATAACCTCAATAAAAATACAAGCAAAAACACATTGTAACTCTAACTTTAATTTTTTTTATTCATTTCTTTTAGATATTTCCACGGAAAGAATCACGCAAACTTTTATAAGCATTCATGTACCTATAGTAAGAAAAGATACACATACACACATGACATACCTATATTGTCAGAGAAATGAACATCTTAATGGGTTTTATGACTTTTTAAATGTTTTTTTTTTTGTTAACTTTGTTTATTTATCGAAATGACAAAACCACACAACAAGCAAAAACATTTGTTGTATCTTCATTTATAATATTTAATTTGATTACTTAATCTAAGTATTAAGAACATATATACTTAATAAAGGTGAAGGACAAACTTTAAGAATGACTTGATAATCGATACTCGATAGTTTACTGATGTCTTCATCGTTATTTATAAATTCTTCAACCCGGCCGAATGCGATTCGATGGTGGCCAACTGGTTTTTTAGTGATTTATTTTATATCATTCTGTTTTCAGATACAAGTGTAGAGATACAGATAGATACTTTTTGCTGAGAACAAGATACAAATAAATAAGATTGAATTTTGTACATGGTGTCCGATGGAATTTAGCACATATTGCTGTATCTATACATTATTTTTATTATTTATGATTTTTTTTCTTGTGAATATTTTTCACGCCACTTGGCAATTAAAAGTGAAAATGTTGTACAGGTGAGGGAGAAAGCAACAAGTTTGGCGGCACAACAAGTAGGTATGTATAGGTACTGGTACGTAGAAGGAGATACTTTCCATCTCTTTGAATACCTATAATAAATTGGCCAGGCTCGGCACTCGGTGCGGTGTCGCGACGCGTCGGCAGAAGGTGTGACTATTTTATGTGCCAGTAATCAACTCTGTTAAAGAAAAGCCAAATGGTAAAAAAATTAAAAAAAATGCATTACAATTCACAAAGGTAAACCTTGAAATTGCAACCAGTTACATACATCATACGAGTATATGTACATGCCGTGTGTAGCATATTTAATATCCATCAAGAGTCTTGCCATATGATTCAAACCTTTTTGAATTTTTTTGTAAGTTGTGTGAAAATATTTCTGGAACGTGTGCCAAACATTACAAAATGTAAGTAGGTATACCTGAATATGTACCTTTATTAAATTAATAAAATAATTGTGTAGATATATAAAATATATGATGACATTGTTTCACATTCCCAGAATTGGCTTTTCCTTTTTTTTGTATGTAGGTAGTACTAAAATACTTTCGGCACCAGATTGATGGTGTTTTCTCTATTTTCTTTTTTATTATGTAAAATTTTATCAATAGGCCAACAAATACATCATGTGATCGATAAACACACAAGAAAAAAAAAAAAAAACAAACAAAGAGCTCGAGGCGAAATTTTTAAGTTTCGATTTGAATAAATAATAATAATCCTAAAATATTTCACAGATTACGACGATAAATTGAATTAATAAATTATTCAATTTAAGAAGCACGTATGGTTAGTATAACTTTAACTTGAATTATAGGTACCATCATCAATAAATAAACAAAAAAGTTGGATTGGTGGTGGAAAGATCAACAAAACATAAAATTAATTTATTGAAGAAAATTATATTTGAAGAGATTAAGTGGAGTCATTTCAGAAGAAAAGTGGGGTAAACCTCGAAAAACGCCAATAATGAGTAAATTTTGGTTGATTTTTTTTTCATTGTGTTGTTGTTCTCTATGAGACGTGAATAGATTTTTTATGAAATCGATTATTTTTCTAACATGGAAGAACAATGGAAGTATAGTAAAATTGATCAAAGCAGTGATCCAGGGTCTGTTTATGTTTAAATCTGAGTATTTCCATTGTTACGGGTGCAACTCGGGTACAGTCAATTCCGCTTAACTGCACTCCGCTTAACTGAAAACCTCGCTTATCTGAAACAAGAAATTTATAACGGAGCCTTTTTGAGCATTTTTCACACAAACTACTTCGCATAACTGAACTCCGGTTATATGAAAACTTCGCATAATTGAAACAAATATTTTCGTCTCAAATGCTAATTTTGCACTTATTCAACTTCGCATTATTGAAACTACCATTGAACGCTGCCACTAAATCTTGAATCGAGCACACCCCTCGGATATGGAATGTCAAAAACTCATTTCTTGTCAATCCGTCCCTGGAGGGTACGTAACCTTAAGAAATATTGACCAATGTTGTGTACAATAACCCAAAATAAATGTAATATATTTTTTGTTGGATGAAATTTATTATATTTTGACCGAATTCTGCTTATTTGAAACAAGTTTCAGTTATCCGAAGTTCGGTTAATTGAAAACTCCGCTTAACTGATACAAATATTCTGCAATTATCGTGTTCCAGTTAAGCGGAGTCGACTGTACCTACTCTTGATTTTATATTGATATTGGGTCTACCTCGAGATCTCGAAAACCAAGGTGTCGATAACCAAGGGCTTGAAAACCAACATCTCGAAAGACAAAATCTCGAAAGACAAAATATCGAAAACAAAAATCTCGAACCAAAAGAATCTTGAAAACCAAAATCTCGAATTCAAAGTCTATAATTACAAAAATGTCGAAAGCCCAAATCTCGAACGACCAAAATCTCGAAAAACCAGTCACTTTAGAGCAGTGTTTCGCAATCTTTTTTTTGCTACGCCCCACCAAAACTTTTCCAGAGTTCTTAAGCCCCCCAGCATTATATTTATAGAATTTTTAACATTCGAAAATTTGAATGTTCACTAAAAAACTTGAATAATTAAAAACTGGGAGGGAATCTTCAGGAAATAGTTCTCTCTTATCCAGCTATAAATTTTCCAGATGACAGTTACATCTATAGTGGTATCATTCACTTCACATTTTTCGAGCCAGTGAAACCTGTCAAAATTTTGGTTGTAAATATGTATAAGTCTGACTTATCAATAAATGTAACGAAAACAAATATCTTCATTTTTGGCTCGACAAGAGTTTTTTTCCTTGAAGTTTCTTAGTTTTTCGAAGATATCGACTAAATAACTCAAAAACTCCTTACAATCGACCGTTTACAAATTTTTACTTCCGGGTTGTAACTTAAGATGATCAAAAAGTTCCACAAATCTAACAGTTTCGAGAGCCATCTGACTTCAGTTCCTCATGGTCTTCCAGTTATTCTTTACACAATAGGAGGACAAAACGTTCACAATCTGCATAAGACAAATTTTGAACAATCAAGATTGAGTCCTGACTTTTTCGAAATTAAATGAGTGCCAAAGTGAGATATTTTTTCTCCTGTGCATTCAATTAATTTAGAAATCTAAAACGGCTGTAATGCATCAGAATGTAAAATTGCCCCCCTTAAAAGTCAAATTGCCCCCCCCTGTGGGCCCCACGTTGGGAAACACTGCTTTAGAGGCAATGTCTAAGATTGCCTCAAAAGCGACTGTTTTTTCTAAATCTTATTAGGCGTTTGTCTTCTTTAACTCCGAGCATAGCACTGAGCTGTCAAAAAATATCTGTTTCTTTTTTTTTTAGCTCAGACCATTAAGAGCACTCAACTTGTGTGTTTTTTTTTTTTTTTTTTAAATTAGAGCTAGCTTGGAGTACGGACCATTCGCTCAGAATAATAAAATGTACGACTGGGTCGCACGTATTTGCTCTTATGTTGCAGATACTGCAGGTTTAAGAAAATTGTATATAAAAATATGGAAATTATGAGAGAAAAATGTAGAGAAAAGCATGAAATACGATATTTAAATAAGCTAAAACAACTCTTCGGACAGTTAGAGGTGAAAAAAAAGTATGCCATCTTAATTCATGATGGAATATGATTGTATGGGAAAAAAAAATTTAAAATCGTTGGAGCGGTTTTTTTTTTAATTAATTTTTTATATATTAAATTCTTAAAACTATTTAAGAACAAATTTTGGTATGCAGATTTAAACTATATATTTATGTGTATATAAAACCAAAATTAAAAAAAAATTGTCAACCCGTTTTTGAGATATCGAATTTTCAAAAAAAAAGTTTGAAACTTTTTTAAAAATCCAAAAACTTTTTTTTTGAAAATTTTGATATGCAATATTATTTAATCTTATCTAAAATTTGTATATAAGAAAATTCATTAAAATCCGTTAAGCTGATAACGAGAAAACTCAAAATAAAAAAATACGTTCTATGACAGGTACTACTAATAGTTGCTATGTGTAAAATTTTATAATTTTTGATGGTAGATCGTACTAATTTTAGTATATGAAAAAAGTTTAATCAAAATCGTAGGAGTCGTTTTCAAGCAAAAAAATATTTTCCTTTGCGGTTTTTTCACTTTTGTATGGAAGGTACCGTTATTTTTTTCATAAATGTAAAATTTTTTCTAAAAATATTTTAGAGAGTACTTAAAAAGTCTTAAATATCGAGTTTCAAAAAAATCTATGATGCCGTTTTCGAAATATTTGATTTTCCAAACAAAAATTTGAAATATTTTTTAAAAATCCAAAAAGTACTTTTTCACAAATGTTGGTACACAAAACTATTAACATTTTTTGGAAGATATCTGTATAAAAAATAATTGAAATCGGTCGTACCGTATTGAAGAAAATCAAAAATTAAAAAAATGGTTCCTTGGGAGGTACCATTAATAACCATTTTTGAAAAATGGTTTTCCACCCAAAGAAAGCCTTTACCTACTAAAATAAATTTATTGACTTTTTCTTAAGAAAAGTTGTCGAGCCGTTTTTGAGAAAAATACGATTATGTAAATTTGACAAAAAAAAATGTATGGCAGGTACCGTTAATTTTGGTTCTAAAAAGAAAAATGAAAAAAGTGTGTGGGCATAATCACCAAAAACCACTATGTACCAAGTTTGAAGAAAATCGATGGAGCCGTTTAGGCTGTAGACGAACAGACAGACAGACAGAATTGTGCCACCCACTTTTTTGGTGTTCTCTATATCATCGTAATATCATGTTTGATTGTTATCTCAAATTTTTTTTTTTGCACGAATCCAAAACTTGCCTTATAGTACCTATAATCGCAAGTAAAAAGTCAATCTTTCTTTAAGGCATCGAAGTGCACCAACAAAAATTATTAATGTATCAGCCAGAACAGTGAAACCACGTTTAGATGAAAATTAACTTTTTTGTAGGCACACTGCTGAAAAGCCAAAGCTTACAAAAGCCATGCTTGTCAAACCTTTACAGTGGCCTATATTGCAAAGGGTCATATCTGCCAAATATTGGGGCCAGTTGCGTCCGTTAAATTGAGTCGTGACTATTTTTTTTATTTATTTATCTCAAGCGGACTCTTTGTTATAAATTACTTTTATTTGAAAGTTATATTTAGCGGCGAGTGTCGGCTTGAGGTAGTAACCGTCAACAAAAAAATTGTCCGCCGTAGAAAGGATGAACGATATTGAGATTGTTGCGTGGCTCTGAAGGTATAACATCCACCGAGTGTTATGATTTGGAGCTCCTTACGTAAGAAGGTCCTTGTCCTAATTATTTTGTAGAAGGAAAAATGCGACCCAAGCAATGAATAATAATGCATTGAGCTTTGTTTTAACACCTTACTTGGATAGTCTGAGGCTTCCACAGGCCAAATACACTTTCATGCAGGATATTGTACCTTCTGATAGGCCACGAGGAAGCATTCATTACTTTAACTCATTAAAACGTAACGTGCTGCCTTGGGATGGAAATTATTCCGACATTAAACCAATTGGAAAATGTAGGAGCGTATAAAAAAGTAGTGCACATGACCACCAAAATAATACAGTTAATGATTTTTAGAAAAATATTGAGGATATGTGATATAATGACACAAAAATAAAAAACTATTTAGAATTCTGTTATCAGTATACCTTGAAGAATAGTAGCAGTTATAAAAGCCAGAGGAGGACACACGAAATAAAAAATTATGATGCAATGGTAAATATACTAAAAATGAAGATCTTTTTAAAGAAAACCATGAAATTTAATTTATAAAAAAACATATGTAGATCTGTGTTATATTTTAAGTGGTTAAAATAAATAATAAGTGGAAATTTTCATCGGTCATAATTGAGTGGCCACCTACTGTAGAAGGCATAAAATCATCATGTGTTCAGTGTTCGATTAAGAATTTAAAGATACATCCAATAATTAAAAACAATTCAGTTTTCAGTACTCAATTTTACAATTTTAAATAAAAAACAGTAACATTAAAAAAAGAATTAATTTTGTAAGCATGTCTGGAGTCACTGCCTTTTAGTTTATCTGATCTATTGATTTAAACTTAGAAGTCTTAAAATAATCTTGATTTCCAAAATGTCATTTTGAAATTCTTCTTTCGAGATTTTCGCCCGATTATTAAAATTTAAAATTGTTGCATATAATTACATTTTATTTAGAAAAAAAAGTAATATACGAGTAGTTTGGAAAAATAATTTTATTTTTAACTTCCCATTGTTTTTTTTTCGATTTAAGTTAAGAATCCAATACGACTTTTTTCCAAACTTATCTTTGCCCAACCTACAGGCTCTAGCCATTTTGGACACCTGAAAGAAAACACCCTGTATAAAAGATGAAGTGACAGACGTAACATTCTCCTTCTCAGTTTCTTAAGTGAAAAAACAAATGGAATCAATTATGTATTTGCGATGCAGCTAGTTTAGTACAGAAAACACCAACTCTACGAAAAAATTGGACTTGTACGACTTTCAAAGTAAGAAAGAGATGTTTTGCATTCCTAAATTTACTGAGGAGATACATATATGTATGTTTGAAACCAAAAGTCTTAAAAAAGAGACAAACAGGTGCTGATCAACAAACTTTATGAATGTGAATGTTGTGCGTGGTGGTGTCTGAACTGGAGGTATTATTAGAAGTGGTTAAGAAATGCAGTAAATTGGAAATGGAGCTTACATTCAATCTAATTCTAAACATTGAAAAACGCCTAAAAACAAATGTAGATAAAACTAAAACAGTATATCAATAGGCATACATTTGAAAAGAATTTTTAGCAATAAGCTAATAACTGTTAGCTCGAAATAAAATGTATTTAATGCAACAGCGCAGTCAATCCTGTTCTACGGTGCACAAGTTTGGGGCGAATTGAAGTTGTTGAATATCTGCTTCTGCTTAATGTCTTCTTGCCAATCAATAACACAAAATATATGCACCTACCTGACCTTCAGTCAGGGCTACCGACAATGTTTATCTCGTCTATAAAATTAAATGCAGATTATATTTCAAGAATCGTAAATATGGATGAACACAGTATATCAAAATCTGTGCGGCAGTTTTCAATTAAAAAATTTCGAAATATTAAAACTTAGCTGATTGATATTAACCGTTTTTTTGGTTTAAAAAAAAATCTAAAACAACAAATCGGGGTGATTACCAAAGGACGCTAGGTATCAAGTTCTAAGAAAATCTATTCAACGGTTTAGTCTGAGACAAACAAAAAGACACACATCATATTAATGTCAAGTTTGATCAATTATACCTATATGTACCTACATATATGTATTGGAAGTAAAAAGCTTACCAGTTGAAGTTATAGACAGTGATTTTTAAGAAATGCATAATTTTTGTTTGAAAAATTGAAAAAAGTGTTTAAAAACGTAAATGGGTTTTTCCATCGTTACGTTTGTGACAGTGAGTCTCTATATTTTATTAATTATTCACATAATTCCCAATTTATAAATAAAAACTTTACTATTCTATATGACACCTGGAGACCTTTTAAAAAATTAGTATATTAAAGTATAAAAAATTAGTGGTTCAGATGAGAACCAAAACTCGCCATATCCATGCCAGAAAAACTTGTCACAGTCAATGGTAATTGTTAAAATTCTGTTTAACGAAACTTTTAGTATAATTTTTCTTTAAACCACAACAAAGATTTCAAAATCTATGATTGGATATAAAAAATTATTTCCTAACTACTCTCAGAGTAGTTAGGAGAGTTTTTCTGAAATGGATATGGCGAATTTTGGTTCTCATCGCCTCGATATAGGATGCAATTTAGTTGCGTTACAGATGTGACCTTAAAAAACTGGTGATTTGCGATTAAGATATCTAATTTTCATGTGGTGTAAAATATTGCATGAAAAGTATGTATAATTCTCTTGCAAATATTAACCCAGATAGTTGATCTTCAGTTTCAGTTAAGAAATGAGAACCAAAACTACGAAAAACTATACAAAATTTTTATTTGAAAACGTTACAGGTGTGACAGGTTATCGTTACGGGTGTGACCGAGTATGATTTTTATGCATGAAAACAGTATAACATACTATATTTTGATGGGAAATTGTTGTCATCGATGTAGGTATAATCATTTCTCACATGATGTCAGAAACACTTTCTCTAGAAAAATGAAGTTTTTCTCACTGAAAAGTGAATAGATTTTATCACTTCAATGAGATTTTGTCCATTTTCTTTTAAAATAGTGAAAACTTTCACTTAAAGCCGATTTATATTTATTTTATATTTAAAGTAGATTTTCTTAGAATTATATCCCTACGTCATGAATTTCATATCTAAAAGCAACAAAACTAAAATTTAGTTGAAATACAGAAAGAATATGATTTGAAATGCCAACCTGTTACGGGTGTGACATAGACTTAAAATTTTAAATACGGGATCAGTATTAATTTCAAATTCTTGAAATTTTGTCTGACAGTAAATCATAGTATTCTCCTTTTTTCCCCAAATTATCACATTGATACAATTTTTTTTTCTTCTAGTAATGAACCATAATTTTTGTTTGTTACGGGCGTGACATTCCACTTTATGAATCAACTGCCTAAAAACCGAAGTTTTTCTTACTATTTAATAATTAAAAGACACGAAAACTTGCTTACAGTTCTGATAAGGGCAAATAACCAACGGTTCTCAAATTGTGAAACAGTTATAATTATTGCAGAAAGGGTTTGGAGCTTCTGACAACAAAAAGTGAATTTTGGAGACCTATTCTGCTAAGTGGTTTGACATGCGAAATAAGCGGTGATAAAAAAATTATTGATAATTTCACTTTTAAAATGAAACATGCAATCTTTTAAAACCGTCTAACGGTACTTTTTTCAACTCGAAGTCATATTTTGTGATTTTCGTAAAGGGTCGTTTTCTATGGAATCCAAATGTAATTTTCTTGGCACCAATTGGACGCAGAGTATTATTTTTTGTTTGACTTTATAGGTAAAAATATCTTATAAAACTTAAGTTTACACACATTTCTGACATCTCTTTCCAAGGAAAAGTTATTGTCGAAAAACTGTCAACATTTATAAGTAAAAAATGATTTTCAACGTTTATTTCACGTGTTGTTTATGTGAAACAAAATTCTCTTTTTAACTTAGTATCTTTAACTTAGGCTTTAAAATCGTACTAATTCGTTTAAAATTTAGCCCCAAAATAATCAAAAAAAAAAAATAAATTTTATTTAGCTGGAAACCTACGAGTGGGAAAATAACTAAGTGATTTAAAAAATTAATATAAATTTGAATATAAATCCAGTTATTGTTAGGTGCCTTTAAGAACAAAATCTTCAAGTTTTTGTTTTTATTTTTATTAAAAAAAATTCTTATGAGTCATAGACAAAATAATACTCGTTTTTATTTATTTATCTCAATCAAAGTCTGCGCTTTAATTGTATAAAAGTTTATAAATTTGTTCTCGAGTATTAATAATGTTTGCATAAAATATGTAAGAAAAAACAATAAACCTGTTCCACAATATCAAATTAAATTAAAATTATTTAATTTATGCATTATTTAATAAGTATTTAAGCATCCGTATGAATACACAGACAAAGTTCATCACCCACGGAGATACTATTAAACTTTTTTTTTTGAGGTTTATATTTTAATATCTTACTACATCATATAACGGGTGATTTTTTAGCTGGTTTGGTTTTGGCAACACTGGTTTTGACAGCTGACGTGTGTTTAGTACCTTGTGTCACTGTCAAACAGCTTCAGTTTGGTTTGCAATTTAACCATGGAACCATGGTCTTACAAATGAACAACGCTTGCAAATTATTGAATTTTACTATCAAAATTCGTGCTCGGTTCGAAATGTTCATCGCGCGCTGCTTCCATTTTATGGTCGGCATTCTCGACCTTCTGAGCAGTCAATTCGGAAGATTGTGACCAAATTTCGCACCAAATTTACTGTGTTGGACATTAAACCACCAACACGTTTACGTACTGTGCGTAGTGAAGAAAATATTGCGGCCGTATCAGCTAGTGTGACAGAAGACCGCGAAATGTCGATTCGGCGCCGTTCCCAGCAGTTAGGCCTTTGTTACAGCACTACGTGGAAAATTTTGCGGAAGGATTTGGGCGTAAAGCCTTTTAAGATACAGCTGGTGCAAGAACTAAAGCCAGCCGACCTACCACAACGCCGAATTTTTGGTGAATGGGCTCTTGGAAAGCTGGCCGAGGATCCGCTTTTTTATCGAAAAATTGTGTTCAGCGATGAGGCTCATTTTTGGTTGAATGGGTACGTAAATAAGCATAATTGCCGCATTTGCAGTGAAGATCAGCCAGAAGCATTGCAACAGCTACCAATGCATCCCGAAAAAGCCACTGTTTGGTGCGGTTTATGGGCCGGCGGCATTATTGGGCCATATTTCTTCAAAGATGATGCGAATCGCAGCGTTACTGTCAATGGTGAACGCTACCGAGCGATGATAACAAACTTTTTTTTGCCCGAAATGGAAGTTCTTGACTTGCATGATATGTGGTTTCAACAAGACGGTGCCACATGCCACACAGCACGCGAAACAATGGCGCAATTGCGAGGCGAGTTTGGTGAACAGTTAATTTCACGTTTCGGGCCGGCCAATTGGCCGCCTAGATCGTGCGATTTGACACCATTAGATTATTTTTTGTGGGGGTATGTCAAGGCTAATGTCTATAGGGACAAGCCCGCTTCGATTGACGCACTGGAAGCCAACATCCATGCATTCATTCGTGAGATACCGGCCGATATGTGTGAAAGAGTATGCCAAAATTGGACTCAGCGGATGGGCTACCTGAGACGCAGCCGCGGTCAACATTTGCATGAAATTATCTTTAAACATTAAATTGCAAGGTTCAAACTATCGATTCAAATAAATATTTCATTCATTTTTTCGAATTTTTTGTGTTTTTTTTTTTTAAAGTTCTAAACCTCTTAAAAAATCACCCGTTATTTCTTAAGGAAAAGTACAAGTAATTTGCGGCTTAACGCTTAATAGAATCTTTTAGTTCTTTCATAAGACAAAAAATAACCATCACATTAAAGTGACCAATTTACTATATAGATAGGTGTACAAAGTTAATTGAAGTCGAAAATTTCGTCAGTCATTTGGCCATTAGTGCAAATAGCCTGGCTATTTGAATAAATTAACTTTTCCGGCAGTAAAATTTTGTTTGAGTTATCATCTCTGACTTGGTAAATATTTTTTTTTCATTATGTAAGATACTCGTATATGTATGTTTGTATGCCATCATAATATTTTTAAAATTTAATTGTTTATGATTACATCAGCATTCAATCATTTTAATAGTTTTTTCCTTTCCTTCTCTTTGAGACTAAAAATTTATTTAATTTTTCCTCTACAATTTCATGTATATGAAATAGAGGAAGAATCGATGTGCCATGGGAAGTCTTACTGGCGGGTACTGCGCCTGCCTTACAGTAAGTATTAATTTACAAAAATGTTGTTTAAGATATTGTAGTTTCCAATTTCAAATATCGGAAATTCACAGTGACATAAAACATGCAATAAAACCGACACTATGCCGGCTCAGGCTTTACAGATATAGTAGAAGAAGCAAAGTTGTATTCTTTGAATTTTTTAGTATTTCAAATTACCATATTTGTACAAATATTTTAAGTTAAAATAGTGTACTAAACGTTAAATGATATCAATAGTCGTGTTTTATTGGGAAATGCATAGCTTGCACAGTAAAATTTCCCTTGGCAAACAACAACAAAGAAACATTTTTACTGACTTATTTATCGACACTTTCCAGGACTTTCTGTTGTTTGCTGAGGGAAATAACACAGATTCTGACAATTACTTACTGCTTATGTCCTCATTTGGGTTAAAATCTTTTGTGAATGAGCCTACACGAATTAGTGAGACATCTCAAACATGCATTGATCACTTATTTGTAAACTACAAACAAATTGGTTTGACGGCCTATCATGCGAGGTGATAGATTACAAAATAACAGATCACTGTATGATAACCCTTCAATTAAAGCGATCAATCCAAGTCCGTAGACATATTCCATTTCGTACAAATAGCCAAATAAACTACTCATCTCTTTTAGAGAGCTTTAATTTTGAGTTCTGGGAACTAGTTTATAGTCAAACAAATCCTTCTAGTGCATATGATATTTTTATTCACATCTTAAAAGCACACATCAATCACTCTACATCTTCCTGCTCAAACTCTAAAAATGTAAAAAGTTTTCAACGCCTAAAGCCTTGGATAAGTAAAAATCTTATTCTTCTTATTAAAAAGAAAAATTCAGTTTTTAAAAAACACAAACGTAATCCTACAAACAGTGCCTTGAAAAAATATTATAAAAAACTCAGTGACAGCGTTAATAAGCAAGTAGAAGTAAGCAAAGACACTTTTTACTCTAAGAAGTTCGAGAATTGCAAGGGAAATATAAAAGAGGAATGGAAAATTGTTAATTGTATTCTGAGTAGGAAAAACGGAGAGAATTCCATTCAAAAAATAGAAGTAAATGATGAGTTAATTTCAAATCCACTTAGTATTGCTAGTATTTTCAATAATTACTTTATTTCAATTGCCTCAAACTTGAAACCGCGTCCCACACTAAATTATTGTGGTTGTGAGTTGTTTCCTGATGTGAAGGAAGACCAGTTTCAAAGCAGTAGTTTCGTCTTTGTTCCTTTCACATCTCTAGAAATATACAAGAAAATAATGTCCCTTGACAACAAATCCTCAAGTACTTCTGATGGTATTACAAACTGTCTCCTCAAGCGTATAGCTTTTTATGTTAGTGATATACTTTGCTTCATATTCAATATGAGTCTGAGTTCTGGTATTTTTCCTTCGTCCTTGAAAGATACGGAAGTCATTCCTTTATTTAAGAAGGGAAATCGTAGTAAAATTAGTAATTACAGACCGATATCATTATTACCTACATTTGCTAAACTTTTAGAAAAACTTATGAAAATCGTATGATTTTATTTCTAAACAAAAACGACTATTTTAGCAAAGATCAATTTGGCTTTCGTGAAAGTAGATCCACTGAGGACGTTATATTGAAGGTTTTTGGCGAAGTTAGTGAAGGTTTCAATAACAACAAAAGTGTTTTAGCGTTGTTTATTGACATGACTAAAGCTTTTGACATGGTAAACCATCAGATACTTTTAGAAAAACTTTATAAGGCTGGGTTTAGAGGTCAAGTTTTTGATTGGCAGATATCAAAGGGTTAAAATTGATGGAGTTTATAGTAATGCTTTGGAAATAGTAGCCGGTGTACCTCAAGGCTCTGTTTTGGGTCCGATTTTATTTTTAATATATACAAACTGTCTCTTTAAGCAATCACTAAAAAGTAATATAACTGCGTTTGCTGATGACATGGCTTTGACATACACAAATAGTTCCGCATTTCAATCAGTCACAGAGTTGCAACAAGATTTATTTGTTCTAAGACAATGGTTTGCCAGTCACGAACTTAAAAAAAATAAAAAAAATTTGGTGGCGCAACAGCTCATGGAGAACCAGGGCCTAGTGACTTACAACTCACAACCATTCCTGTAAGCGTGTTTGTTGGCAGGAATGGAGTAGACCTACAGTTTTTTGCCGAGTTCGAACGGCTAAATGAGAAGCACTTTTTCATGACAAGTATACTCTTGGAGGATTTGTCAGTTCCTCGCAAGAGGCAGTACCTCGAATAAAACATTTCTGTTTTTAGGTGGCACGGCTGGGAATCGAACCCACACCTTCGGCATGACAGTCCTACGCACTAACCATCATGCCTCGAGGTACTTCAGTCACGAACTTA
This sequence comes from Dasysyrphus tricinctus, assembly GCA_963921185.1. Classification (NCBI taxonomy): domain Eukaryota; kingdom Metazoa; phylum Arthropoda; class Insecta; order Diptera; family Syrphidae; genus Dasysyrphus; species Dasysyrphus tricinctus. The sequence goes on along the minus strand of OY992532.1, from coordinate 106,084,775 downwards.
TCGTTAGTGAAAAGACCAAGATTATGCTCTGCAATCTAAAAGATAATTTTCCACCAACTGGTTGTAACGTTATGTTTCATTCAGCAATATGAGAAAAACTTAGTTTAGGGACTCATTCTTGTGGTAAATGTAGTTTTCTGAAAGATAATGTATGTTCTAATGATTGTTTTGAGATCGAGTTTGTTAAAAATTTTAAATACCTAGGGGTATTTATCGATCAAAACTTAAACTGAAAATGTCAATGTGCTGATCTTAAGAAATATATGATAGCTTTGACTCGTAAACTATTTCTATTAAAACGAACCTGCTCAAAAAACCTACTTACTTCCATTTACTTTGGTCTTGTTCATTCAAAACTTCAGTACGGTATAGCAAGTTGGGGTGGTGCCTACAACAATACGCTTAACCCAGTGATTTCAGCGCAGAAGCATATTGTCCGAATCGTATGTAAGAAATCAAGACTAACAAGTAGCTGGCCTTTATTTCAAGAATGTTCTATATTACCATTATAACACTTATATATATAAAATTCTCAAAATTTTTTTCATGAGAAGCGGATACAGCACGACGCTTAGAAGTTCAAATTTATATAGCTTGAGATTTAATACTCAAGGATTAGTGAAAAATTCCATTATGTAATAAAACACATTTCTCAAATTTTTTACTGCAACAGCACCTAAGCTTTTTAATCAATTACCGCTCAATGTAAGAAGTCAAAACTCTCTTCATTCATTTTTAAAATTGGTTAAACAATGGCTTTTTAACATGGATAGTTCGATGGTCAAAAATCTCTTTTTAACTCTAACGTAAATAATAATGTTACTGTTTCATTTTTCTCTTCAACAATCTATTCTTTATGAATTTTGGTTTTTTCCTTTATATTATTCTTTTTGATTTCATATTTTCATTTTTAAATCTTGTTATTAAAGTAGCTTTTGTACCCCAAATACTTACTTTATTATTGAATTTATATTTTTGATTATGGTTCATTCACCTCTAGTTTTAAACGAACTACAGAATGAACCTATTATTCTTTCCTATTTTTTTATATAATACCTATTAATAGTTATAAAAATTTTATTTAAAATATGGATGAATAAATTAAATTAAAAAAAAAAAAATTTTACTGTGCTAGCTATAATATTTTCCAATAAAACACGCCGAATATTCAATTTAGAACGCATGCAACTAATATGGCGTTTAAAAGTTTTTTTTTTTTCATAACTACTGCCACAATTTCGATTAAACAATATGTAGTAGCAATAGTCTGTGCTTCAGGTTTCTGTTGAAAAATTATTTTGTTAGTCCATTCGGATCTGAATTTTTAACTGAATTAAACAAACTTTTAGCAACATCATTTGTATGAGAATAACTAATGAAATAATATGTAACAATAATTCGCAAACTATAAAGGTACCATAAGGAAACCAGTTGCCTTGGTTGCTTGCCTTAGCCGGTGAGGTGGTGGTGATAAAAAGACGAACAGACAAGTAGTACAAGTTATTAACAAAGAAACAGACAAATGAAGCCTGTCAAATGCATATCGTTTTAGTTATGGGTCATGAGAAATACTCTAAATGAGGAAGTGAGCATACAAAAACAACAAAAAAAAAACGTAGATTCAAACATCAAACTATTTAATTATTTATTTATTCGTGCTCAGCCACAAAGTTAATCTCTTAGTAGATTAAGCAAAACAATAAGCTTGGTGGGATTCGTATAGTTTGTTTCCTTAAATTTATTATTATTATAAACAAAATACCCAAACGATGAGATAACATTGACAATAATTGAATGAGTATTTAAGATATATAATAATTTAGTATTACGTTCAGGTTTGTATACAAATTCGAGTTTAAAACAATTCATACATAGGTGTCCCGGAATAAATAAATTAATATTGGTTAAGTTGTCTAACATAATTTAGCTACTATATTTGAATATTTAAATAAATGTCTGAATACTTTTGTATAATGTAATATAGGAACATAAAATCGAAATCAATGATTTGATTTTTTTGTTTCCATTTAGGTGCTAAGTACTATAGTAAGGTAAGTCGAAACTCGATATTAGATTACAAACAAAAAAATAGTTTGTAACAGGCTACAGACTTTGGATCTTATTGTTCCTAAAATAGTGTAAGAAAGTAAGACTTTCACTTTTGACAAAGCTGAATTTTGGGGAGGAGCTTTGCGTTGACGTCTTCAGCATAGGCTCTGGACCTTTGGCATCTCATATATGGTAAATACAAAAAAAAAAAGAATGCCATCTAATTGGTCAGAATAGGTTAACTTGTCCTTGAAATTGCTCAGCCCTTGATAGCTTGCAATCAAGCTTTAAGGTTTCTCAAGGTCACACAAGGTCACGCGTGATTTCTTATTAATTAATTTATCCTTATGCCAAAAATCGCTCGTGACCTTGAAACAAAATCTTAAAAAAATCGAGATGAAGAATCTACTGTACAGCTGACCAATTGATGAAACAAGCTGATCTTTTTTAAGGTGGTATTAATTTTTGGCAAATTTCCCATAAATTTGGTGCTAAAAATCGCTATGACCTTGAAACTTTTTAAAAATTCATTAAAAAAAATCTATAACTGACCAACTATATTGAATCTGGTTGACCTTTTTATAGATCTAGAGATCTTTAAGATTGTATACATTTTTTGCAAGCTTCCCATTAATGAGCTGCTAAAAATCGCTATAACCTCGAATTTTTTTGAATTCAATAAAAACTCATAAAAAAAAATTATGGGTGACCAATTATTACTGAAGATAGCTGACCTTTTATGACCGTGAAGTCCCAGATGAAAACCCAAATGCCAGATGTTTTTTTTGTGTCCTTGAAACGATCTTTAAAAAATCATAGAAAAAATCTATGGTTGACAAATTACTTAAAATAGTTGAACTTTAATCATGACGTACAGTTCCTTGGGATGGTATACATTTTTGGTAAATTTCCCACAAATGAGGTGCCAAAAATTGCGCGTGACCTTGAGAAACTTTAAGCCTGGATTTCAAGTTAACTAGGGCTGTCCAATTTCTAGGACTAGTTAACCTTTTCTGACCAATTACTAACCAATTAGATGGCATTTTCGTTTTAAAATTTCTCATATATGAGGTGCCTATATAGTCCAGAGCCCTTCAGCATATCATAAAAAGTACCTGCCTTTAATTTAGGCTATGTCAAAAAATTTAAGGGATAACTTCTCGAAAACAATCTTTTTTTTAAATAAATGTGATGGGAAAAGAAAGAATGCAGACATGGGAATGGCCCGGGAGCCATCTGATGGTTTTTACCGCAAGGAGATCCCAAGAATACACCCGAATGCCTAAGTTTTAGACTAAAGTATCCCACCCACAGTCCACCAGCAACTAAGGAGCTATCTTTCAGAAGGATTGAGAGTTATCATTAGCCGGAACTCTCCTCCACCGAAAAACGCTGGTGTGGTGTGCTGTGAAAATGTTTCATATCCGGTGCCGAAAATATAGTCGGCCGCAACGAAACAACAGTGCCCGGCTTTCTGGGCTAGGATCGAAGAAACAAAACAGCTCAAATCTGAGATCTGAAAAGTTCACCGTTCACCTCAAACATCGGAACTACGCGGACGACCGAAGAATGCTTACTCTCTCTTAAGATCGTGTGGGTGGAGAGAGAAGCTGAAATCATTAGACTAGAGATTAATATGGAGAAAACAAAAAGGATCAGCCTTGGAGCTTCCTTATCGACCAAAGTATAGATATATTTCTGGAAAACAAGTACCGATAATAGAAAGTTTTCAATATCTTGGGAGTATTGTCTCTACTCTACTTATGAACGACTCGAACAAGACATAATCAGCCAAATCGGGAAAGCAATGGCTGCGTTCGGAGTGCTGTCCAGAATATAGAGAAACAACTCTATAAGTCTAAGAACTAAGAACACTCCAATGTTGCAGCACTTGGAAAGTAACACTCGACGCCACAAGAAAGTCGCAGATTTTTGTGAATATAGATGTCTGCGAATCATCATGAGAATTTTCTGGCGTAACCGTATCTCCAATTATGAACTCCATGCAAGGATAGTTGACGAAACCATTGGTGCTATCATATGAAAACGGGGGAGATTAAATACATTTCCTCAATCACCATAAAGTAAAAACTGATAGAACGTTGCCGGCATAAGCTAAAACGGCTAGGTGCAACGAACACAGTTACGCTTAGATTGGTCCCAGGACATCATGATATATAAAGGGACAAAATGGGAGGAGAACTAGCCAAAAACGGGTCATCTGATCCGAGCCAAGAAAAAAAAAGAAAAAAGTAAAATTGACCAGAGCCCACTTGAAGCGGCAGATTTCTGATGGTCATAAATTGACACTTTTCGGATTTTAAGGAATCCATGGCCAAATATTTTGAAGACAAAAAAACTGTATACTTATTCAAGTTAAGCAGACCTATGTATATTATCACTCCTAGTATGTGTCCTAATGGGTCACAGCTGAACAACTGAACTGCCCATTTGAGCAGAATGGACATCAGCTAATCGAATTTGTGTGGATGGTGTTAGGATGAAAAGGACAAAGAGGGATGACCCAGCCTAGCCAAAACCAGAAAAGCAGCCCTAGGAGAATACTTTTTCAACGAACTGGGTGACATTTCTGTCGCCCAGAAAAAGAACGTCCTAAAATTCATCCAAAATTCAGGATGGTTCAGAGAGGCCCCCACACCTAAATATTCCAATTTATCCCCTCCCTATTCCTCCCTTCACCTACCTACCGACACCCTAGGTAGTAATAGTATAGTCCACATACATAGATCAGAGATGATGCGGCTTTCCGTATTATCACTCCTCTTAACCTAACCTTAGCTAACCTTTAATATGAAAACGTAGGTGGAAGTGGATTGGACATACGCTTTGAAAACGTCGAAAGGGCATTGCAAGTCAAGTTATGGACTCGGGACCTCTCAAGCAGGGAAGGCGAAGAACGATCGAAAAGTTATCAGCACAGTTTGGGAAGAGTTGATGAAAGCTGAAATACATCCCCAGAAAGCGTGCACGATGGCGCGTGGGAGTTTATTGGGGGCCATATACCCCGCAAGGAAACAAGTTTTGAGAAAAAAGTGCACAAAACTGCTCTACCTATTTTACCCCAGCGTGGTGTGTTGAGAAGATTTTATTTCAGTAAAACCCTGTTTACCACCCCTGTTCTGATTTCCGATTGTTTAAAAAATCCTTTTGTTTTCAAACTCTGTGTTTTGAAATTCTTTTCGTTTTCAAAACTTGCGGAATGAGAGTGTTTTTATTTTCTGGTGGATTGAGAACTAGCTTGACTTTTTAAATTAATTTGAAACTTAACCTTCTCTTGAATTTAAATAATTTAAAAAAACTTATTTTGAACAGCCACTGACCACGATACCACTCACATTTTTGATGTTATTTTTAAATTTAATTTATTTATACAGATATTTTTTAATATATTTGACGTTTCCAATCATCTATTTACGAATTTCGAAAAAAAAATTGGTTTGAATATCGACTATTGCGGAAGTGAAATTGTACTAAATTCAGAACATGAGTTTTGAATCCTTACGGAAATCAATTTCGAAAACGGATTTGATTCCGAGCGGAAATCAGAACAGGGGTGATTATAACGTTTGAACACTTTTTTCTTAAAATATGTTCAATAAATAAATTTGGTGGCGCAACAGCTCGTGGAGAACCAGGTCCTTGTGACTTACAACTATCAACCATTCCTGTATGCGTGTTGTTGGCAGGAATAAAGCGAACCTGCAGCTTTTTGCCGATTCCGAACGGCTAAATGAGAAGCACCAATTCATGAAAATTATGCTCTTGGAGGATTCGTCAGTTCCTCGCAAAAAGGTAGTACCTCGGGAAAAACATTTCTGTTTTTTTTTTTAGGTGGCAGTGGCTGGGATGCTGGGAATCGAGCCCAGACCTTCGGCATGAAAGTCCAACGCACTAACCAAACAAAATTTGAAATGTGTATACTCATAACTCAGCCTATTCCCAAGGCCAGGAATACCTAAATTTCATAAATGTAACATAAAATAAAATGCACGACTGGGTCGCACGTACTTGCTCTTATGTTCAAGACACTGTGGGCTTAAGAAAATTGTATATAAAAACATGGAAATTATGAGAGAAAAATGTAGAGAAGCATGAAATACGACTTTTAAATTGGATAAAACAACTCTTTTGACAGTTTGATGTGGAAAAAAAGAATGCCATCTTCATTCTTGATTGAATATGATTGTATGGGAAACAAAATTTTAAAATAGTTGGAGCGGTTTTTTCTTAAATTAATTTCTTATATATAAAATTCTTAAAACATTTTTAAGAACAAATTTTGGTATGCAAATCTGAAGTATATATTTATGTGTATATAAAAAAATTAAAAAAATTATCAACCCGTTTTTGAGATATCGAATTTTCAAAAAAAAAAGTTTGAAACTTTTTTTAAAAATCCAAAAACTTTTTTTTTGAAAATTTTGATATGCAATATTATTTAATCTTATTTGAAATTTGTATATAAAAAAATTCATTTAAATCCGTTAAGCTAAGAACGAGAAAACTCAAAATAAAAAAATACGTTCTATGACAGGTACTATTAATAAATGCTATGTGTAAAATTTTATAATTTTTAATGGTAGACCGTACTAATTTTAGTAAATGAAAAAAGTTTAATCAAAATCGTAGGAGTCGTTTTCAAGCAAAAAAACATTTTCCTTTGAGGTTTTTTCACTTTTGTATGGAAGGTACCGTTATTTTTTCATAAATGTAAAATTTTTTCTAAAAATATTTTAGAGAGTACTAAAAAAATCTCGAATATCGAGTTTCAAAAAAATCTATTATGAAAAAAAAAAAAAAAAAAAAAAAAAATTGAGATCGGTCATACCATTTTGAAGAAAATCAAAAATTAAAAAAATGGTTCCTTGGGAGGTACCATTAATAAACATTTTTGAAAAATGGTTTTCCACCCAAAGAAAGCCTTTACTAAAGTAAATTTATTAAATTTTTTTTAAGAAAAGTTGTCGAGTTGTTTTTGAGAAAAATACGATTATGTAAATTTGCCAAAAAAAAATGTATGGCAGGTACCGTTATTTTTGGTTCTAAAAAAAAAATGAAAAAAAAGTATCGGCAGAATCACCAAAAACCACTATGTACCAAGTTTGAAGAAAATGGATCTAGCCGTTTAGGCTGTAGACGAACAGACAGACAGACAGACAGACAGAATTGTGCCACCCACTTTTTGGTGTTCTCTTTCATCGTAATATCATGTTTGATCGTTATCTCAAATTTTTTTTTTTGCACGAATCCAAAACTTGCCTTATTGTACCTACCAATAATCGCAAGTAAAAAATAATTAAAATGGGTACAATGAGATTCACGGTACCAAAAAAAATTAAATTTTCATATTTTTTATCATTTTAAAGTCATTCTTTCCTGTGTATCAAAAATGGCCTAAAAATGGTAATGGGTGTTAGTTAGATCAAAACTAATTACTAGGAATATGCATATTTATTTTTTGTGAAAAAACTGTATCAAACACAAAACTTATTTTGCCAACAAGCCTTCAAGACAGATACACCTGCCTACAAGTGAATTGTAAAAACCTACAAACCACCTACATACAATATGCACACCAGTCCGCCTTTAAACTTGTCTTTGCTGTTTGCCTTCGCATTCGCACATTAATCCTTCCCCTTATAAATAAACATTATCATCTTCTCCTCAATGGATGCAAATTATATCTTTCATTTTATTAAATAGTTGTTTCCATCAATTTGGTATATCCTTTTTCCATTTGAAGAACCGCACGCATCACGTAGTACCTACATACAATAAACAATCTAATGTCTTTCATCTATTTTAAGTGCCTTCACTGTTATTTTTATTTTTATTTCAATTTATTAAGTGGGAACACTTTTTTTTCGCATATCCCGTCCCTGTGAATGATATCAAAGAGGAGAACTGCAGTTAGTTTGCTGCCTGTATGCCATATAGTGACCAATAGTAAAATATTATTACTATCATCTTAAAGTGGATAGAGATAGAGACCGCATAGATGCAGATAGAAAGAAGTCTGCTATGATGCTGGCAGAACGAGTTTGGCAGCATGTTCTATGCAAGGCATCAGCAAAACAGTAACATCAACATCAGGCGCAAAACATTGCAGATAAATCATGTGGAACTAGTTATTCTTATATTCACCCAGGGTTACCAGTATGATATGTGATTTACTTTGTTCGTCGAAAATTCCAACTTCTGCTACATATTTTAAAATTAAATTAAATTTTAATCTAAATCTTAATTAAGATTCAGATAACTAAATTTCAGATTTCTGATTTATGTGAAACCAAAAACCAATCTCAAATTATTTTCAAACCTTTTTAGTGTATATAGACAAATTGGCAACCCTTGTACTAATGGACGGTAAGATTGGTTTCGATATTTTTTATTTTTGCAATTTTTGTTTTCTTTTCTTTTCTTCGTCAGAAATATCTTTGAGAGGAATAGCGAAATTCCAGAATCTTACTCACCACAAATTTAGTGTTCTTCTTGAGTAAAGAGCATAGGAGCTAGGAGGTATAAGTGGCATAAGAGTGTTGGTTTTATAAACTTTCTTTTAGTCAAAGAAAAGTTCGAGAGCCTCATAGGTTGGTACATGAAAATGAATGCGATAGTGGGTTACGCTATGTAAAGCTCAATGGTTCGGTTAACAGCAAAAAAAAAACTTAAGAGCGTTGAAGAACAAGAGTCCGTCAAAGAATAGCTGAGTTTCTAGTTACCTGGACGAGGCATATTAAATGTTTATTCTTTAAAAAAATCTTAAGAGTGCCACTGGCGGACTAAGCTAGGGGCGGAGGGGGCGGTCCGCCCCGGGCCCCTGGTGTCCTGGGGCCCCCAAATCCAATTCAAACATGATATGGTTAGATTGGATGTATGTATATTTTAAGAAATATATGAGGATGTGAGTGCAAAAGTGATATAACCCACTTTTTTATCACATTTTGCATCTTTAATCGATCTTAAATACTATTTAATTTGGGATCCAAGCAGAAAATGACACATTTTTTTAAAGTTTAGATATATCAGAATTAAGAATTTTGGCTTTAATGTATTTTGCTGCATAAATGTTAAAATAGCAGACAAAAGTATCGTTTTGCAAAAAAATGGGTACTCATAATAATGTTTGTCATAATGTACATTACGCAAGAAACAAAATTGTATAGGGCCCCCAAAAACGATATTTTCAAAAAATGTATTCAACGAAAATATAGGTACATAAGTATATATTTCAAAAACAACGGCAGCGTCCATAAAGTGATGATGTTACTTGTTAGGTTTTTAAAGAATTTAGATAAAAAGAAAAATATTGAGTTCGGAATTTCGTTAATTTTCTGTTTAAAACAAATTTGTATTGTAAATAATTTTTTAAAAATTTTATCCTCGAGTTCAAAATTTTGAAAAATGAATTATTTTGTTCAAACTACCTTTTCTCAAAAATTTACGTCAATAAGTACTTACCTACTAGTTTTGTTTTCAATATTCAGTGCTCAATTCAATTCTAAATTAGAGCTGTATTAATCGTTCATTTCAAATGATCGAATCGTTTAGGAATCGAATTTTGATGGAACAAAATCTCTCCGATTTTAACGAATTCAATTCAATACTGTATCGATTTTGATCGAATTCAATTTGATCCAAATTTAAAAACAATACGATTTGGATGGATTGAAAAATCCGAAAAAAATATGAAATTTTCAGTTTTTACTACTCTGAAAAAATAAGATTTTATGTCAATTGGTTGACATTTGGATTGAAGTTCACTTTTTATGTGAAAGTATAATATAGTTCGGTATAGTCCGTCAAGACATCAACTATCAAATTCCATTGACCAATGGATGGCTACGATGTCGATGAATTAAAAAACCTCTAAGAAATCTGAAATGTTTGAATAGTTTGAACTACTCCAGAAAAAGGTGATTTTAGGACAATTGGGTGACATTTAGATCAAAATATACCTATTTTTAAAATAAAGTTTATCTCCTATTTTTCTAGCCGTTTTTTTAAACATTAAATAAATGAAATAAAATAACAATAAATTCACTAACACAATGATATTAACTGTTATTTTTATCGGGGTAAATATTTAAAAAAAAAAAAATAATTTGTTTTGTATAACTAGTCCTTACGGTGCTTAATATACATATGTGCCAAGTTTAAAGATTTTCCATCCACTTTCACACTTTTTCCATAATTTTGAATGAGAAATTTCTATGTATCTTGTATGACAAATTTCAAGTGCTTGCCGGCACGTGTTAACGTTAACCGATCTAAACAAAATTGCACACTTTTTCGCTCTTAGGTGGTGGGGGAAATTCAATTTTTTTTAACAATAAGTGCCACCCTAATACAAACATACATCAACAAATGTGGATAAAATATTATGTTTTTGAAGAAAACAGTACAATCTGATAGACTTTTTTTTAAACTTTCGATACATTGCGGAAACACAATTTTTCATCCCTGTTCTGCTGCTAGTTTGCCTAAAATTTAAAAATAAAAAAAACTATTTTTTTATTTTATAAACATCAAAATACTCGTTCTCTTATCTGATCTCTTAAGGGGCCCCATTTAGCAAAGCCGCCCCGGGCCTCTAACAAGCCTAGTCCGCCACTGAAGAGTGCTGACAACCTGTGTCTGTTATTGATTGTCTTGTTCACAATATTATGGTTTGTTTTTAAATTCAAATAGATTATTACATTTTTACTGTTTTGTCAGCTTGTTACATATGTACATATATAATTTTCAATACAAAATAAAATACCTCATAGAGTTTGAGGAACGTATGTACTTCAACATTGTATTTTACGATTGAAGCAAACATCTTACAAATTTTATAGTCGTACAAAATGTTATCGACCCAATTTTTGTATACATTTTTGATGGTTTCGGCCCTTTTTCTACGAAGAGCTTATCGAATATTATTCATAACTATACCTGAATTGTCAGTGCATCAATCTTAAATGACACTGCCGATAAAAACTCAAACATCTTTTACGTGCCGGCCATATGCAACATCACAAAAACGACGTTTGAATGGATTTAGGTGGTACGTAGCCTCATCTTGCTAGAACCATTTATCGTCCAGGTCCAAGTCCTCAATTTACGGTCACTGAAAATCAGTAATCATGTCTCAGTAGCGCTCCCCGTTGGCGTTTATTTCATCAGCACGTTGCGCCATCTTGTTAGAAAACTGGGACATAAATTCCACCTTTCCAAAAAACAGTAACTTTTTCAGAATAAATATACTACCTTCCCTATGACTACACGTGTTGGGTTTTCAAGCTCAAAGTATAGAAATTAGCTTGTTTACGTATAGCTGTATAGATGTCCAAATTTACTTCATCCAATAAGATTATTTATGGGCAAAACTATCGTCAGTTTCAAGTTGCTCTTAAGCTCAAACAGAGAAAAAGATCGATAGCATACTGGGTGGTCATTTTGCCCCAATTACTGAGTCGATTGCACTTATTTTTTTTTTCGTTTCTTATACGACCAAAAATAACTGCACCTCTTCCTACCATACAAGTTTTTTCTTTTAATTTTACATATTTCAAAAACGCCTCAACAATTTTTCAAAAAAAAAGTCAATATATTATGCAATAACTTTCAGTAAAGGCTACCTTTGCGTAGAACACTATATTGTTCAAAAAATGATACACCAATTTTTTGGATATCCAATTTCGACGGTATGACTGATTTCAATAAATAAAAATGCAGAAGTTTCTAACAAATTTAAATGGAATTTTGTAGCAAAAAAAAAAGTATTTTTGGAATTTAAAAAAATACTTCAAAATTTTTGTTTAGTAACTCAAAACTTCAAAAACGATGAAACTCCATTTCTAAAGATTTTTTAACACTCTTTAGAATATTTTAAGAAAATATTTTTTTTTTCATTCAAAAACAATGGTTCCCCCATACTATCTGTTAATTTTCTCAAAAAGCGGTTACTACGATTTTATCATTTTTCTTCGGTATGCTAAAATTAGTGCTTTCTACTACCAAATTCTGTAACCAACTACTAATAGTAAACCTTCCATAGAACTGATTTTGTATTTTCTCATTATAGGCTGAACGGATTTAAATTAATTAAGTTGAAATCAAGACCATAGCTAGGGAAACCACAGGGGTTTGATACCCCCTGAAAAGTTTTTGAAATACATTTGCAAGTCATACTTTTCCACTTCAGTGTGAAATTTGTACTCAAATGTCAATGGGAGATTATGAGGGTCATCCGTTACTTCACTAAATTTTTTTGTTGTCGTGGTTTTTATCAAAAGCTTGAGCAAATTTTGTAAGCAGACAAAATGCCTTTAAAGCCAGCACAGGTAGCATAATCTGAAGATTTATTCAACCAAGGACTGACACAATGTGAAGTGGCTGCTACGCTCGGGGTTCCCTTGTTCAAAGATGTGAAATGCGTTGTACAGGTCTCGGGACATCAGTAGCTACCATCGCCGACAAGGTAGTGAGGGATTAAGATGCACAGCGGCTCGGGATGACCAATTTATTTCACTAGAAATTATATGGAACCTTCATTGAGGTCCTCCAGCCACTTCAAATTGCAAGAGAAGTCAACATAGGTGAGCGTACGATAAGAGACGCATGGAGAAAGCTGATTTGAAAGCTTGCAGGTCAGCAAGCGGTCCGATGCTGCTCAGGCGGCACCAAGTAGCTTGGCTTCGATTTGCTAGAGAACATATGTAAATTGGACTGTGAAGTTAACGTTAGTAAAACTACAGTAATCGTTTGGATTTTCTTAAAAGTGTTTTAAACAACTAAAATATACATAGTTTACCCAACTATAATAATCAAATCGTTAAACAAAAAACATTATAAGTGGAGTTACAGCAAAAATCAAGAGTGGCCAAGTTTTCAGTTACCGGTGAGTATATTTGTATATAAGGGGTCTATCAGTTATGGTTTTCATATGCGGTGGTTATAGTCTAAGAGCTAGTGGTCGGCAGACTTACGCTATTTCAGTACGATAAGTGGATCCATTTAATTAGACTTCCTGAGCATGAAATGGACATTCCAAAAACAAAGTAGAAGCCCTCGTGTCACAAAACTAAAAAAAATCCACCTAGAAAAACTCTACGTACAGTACGGTACCCCTTTGATATGTTAGACTTTATAAGTATTTGTTGCTATTCAAAAATAGTAATGGCAGGCATAGGGCGTAGTACATCTTAGACTTTAGAGTAGGTCTTTTATATTTTAATAAAAAATAGTAAATATAACTAAAAAAAATAGTTTTCAGACACCTGTTGCAGTATCTGGATTTTTAACGTAATTTCGATATACAAAAAAATAAGGAAAAATCTCCATTCTTTCAAATAAAATAAAATGTGTATCCTGTTGAGCAATATATCGGCCTCTTTGATATCATAAGCTGTATAATTTTATATTTAAAAAAATATTGGCAGACAAATAGTTAAGTTCTCAGTTTTTGAACTGAATTTTGAAAAAAAAAATAAACATATAAATTTGAATGTATGTAAAAATTTAAAAAACAACAGTTTTCACTGAAGGAATATGTCTGTGTCTTGTATATGTTAATACTTTAAGCTTAATTTAATTATGTACAGGTACTTGGAGCAGCACCCAAATTTGTAATGGAATTAAAAAAAAAATTTCCACACTAATTCCACTGTATTTCAAAGTAAATAAAGCCTGTTTTGAACTAAAGTAGTATGTCTGACTCTCTGATATATTCATTTGTTTACTCTTTTTTATTAGAAAACAATTATAGCGGAAACCTGGTGCAGTACCTGGATTTATAACGGAATTTTGATGATAAAAAAGACTTTGCAAAAATTCCAAACAAATTCCGCTATATTTCAAAAATAAACAAAAAAGTTTTAACTAAAGCCTCTCTGATATGCGAATCCTGATACTCGATACTATTGGAAAAAAAATTATAGCAGATACCTGGATTTATAACAGAACGTTGGAAAAAAGCATTGAAAAACTGCATACAAATTTAGATGTACTTAATTAAAAAATTAAGTGCAGATACTTGGTGCCCTACTCAAATTTGTAACGAAATTTAAAAAAAATTGTCCATGTAAGAAAATACCCTTTGCTTTGATCTTTTTGTCATTGATTTCACCACATTTTTGCAATTATTTCCACCTTTTCGTCGCAAATTGACACTTGACCCCCCCCCCCCAAGCTGAATTCCTGGATGCATGCCGGTTTCAATGGTCTATTGTGGTCTATTGAGCCTGATTGACAGCGGAACGAGACGAGGGCATTGATTTTTCATCGATTTTAAAACTGGAGAAAGATCCTAGTCATCTCGTTTTCTCATCCGTTGTGAATCAGTTCAAGAAACAAAACTGGCGAGAGTATTGTATGTATACTGGTGTAAAAGTTGCACTAAAAGGGTTAAAATGATACCCCCCGAAATACTGGCTACGGCCTTGGTTGAAATAATAATGCATATCAAAGTTTTCACAAAACAAAAGGTATTTTTTCCCCTTGCTTGTTTGCTTTTTTATGTTTTACCCAAACTAGTAACCATTCATAATTAAACCATGATTTGTTTTTTTTTTTTGGGAAACGTACCTTTCGTTTTTTGTTTTTTTTTTTTAATTTCTTAAAAACTAAGAAAAATTTTTATATCTGGTTTTCAGTATTTGACAATAAATTGATAAGAGCACTGAGTCTTAAAAATACTGTGGCAATTAATTTAGCAAAATTATGAATATAATCAACTAGAAAAAAAAAATCGCTTTTTTTTCAAAAATGTTAACTTTGAATATTAATTCCTCAAAAATTATTCATTTAGGCCCATTTGCTGATACGAAACTTAAATAAATTAAGTAGAACATAAGCGCTTATGTGACAGTTTACGCAGAGGAAAATGTAGAACATAAGCTTTTAAGTAGAACATAAATGCTAAAGTTTCGTATCAGAAAATGGGTCTTAAAGAACTAAACTTTATGAACACCTATAAGAATGAAATATTTGCTTTCAAAAAAGTTATAGTAAATTTTTATTTGAGCTCTCACTGGTTTTTTATTTTTTTTTTCCATTTCAAGTCAATTTTGCACAAATTGTAATTGAATTGATTAAACAAAAAAAAAAAAAAAAAACAATTTAATATTTTTTAAAAATTCCAAAATTCCTTTCAACATTTTGATATGTATAATACTATGTAAAGGGTGATTTTTAGCTGGTTTGGTTTTGGCAACACTGGTTTTGACAGCTGACGTGTGTTTAGTACCTTGTGTCACTGTCAAACAGCTTCAGTTTGGTTTGCAATTTAACCATGGATCGTCTTACAAATGAACAACGCTTGCAAATTATTGAATTTTACTATCAAAATTCGTGCTAGCCGAGGATCCGCTTTTTTATCGAAAAATTGTGTTCAGCGATGAGGCTCATTTTTGGTTGAATGGGTACGTAAATAAGCATAATTGCCGCATTTGGAGTGAAGATCAGCCAGAAGCATTGCAACAGCTACCAATGCATCCCGAAAAAGCCACTGTTTGGTGCGGTTTATGGGCCGGCGGCATTATTGGGCCATATTTCTTCAAAGATGATGCGAATCGCAGCGTTACTGTCAATGGTGAACGCTACTGAGCGATGATAACAAACTTTTTTTTGCCCAAAATGGAAGTTCTTGACTTGCATGATATGTGGTTTCAACAAGACGGTACCACATGCCACACAGCACGCGAAACAATGGCGCAATTGCGAGGCGAGTTTGGTGAACAGTTAATTTCACGTTTCGGGCCGGTCAATTGGCCGCCTAGATCGTGCGATTTGACACCATTAGATTATTTTTTGTGGGGGTTTGTCAAGGCTAATGTCTATAGGGACAAGCCCGCTTCGATTGACGCACTGGAAGCCAACATCCATGCATTCATTTGTGAGATACCGGCCGATATGTGTGAAAGAGTATGCCAAAATTGGACTCAGCGGATGGGCTACCTGAGACGCAGCCGCGGTCAACATTTGCATGAAATTATCTTTAAACATTAAATTGCAAGGTTCAAACTATCGATTCAAATAAATATTTCATTCATTTTTTCGAATTTTTTGTGTTTTTTTTTTTTTTAAGTTCTAAACCTCTTAAAAAATCACCCGTTATTAACATTATAAAAATGCGTTTAAATGATGAATGCTTTTTAACAATGTTGATTCAAATCGGCGAGCTGTTAATGAGACAGTAGGAAAACAATAAAACCGTTGCATGGCAGGTACCGTTAATAATAGGTTTTTGTAAATTATTTTTCTACCAAATAGAAAACCATGCTTACAATAATTCAAATTCTTTTGTTTTTATCAAAAGCAACATTTTTAAGGGCGAGGGGGGTAAAACGGGGTAAAATTCAGTTTTTTCATGATTTTCAAAAACTATCAGTTTTTTTGAAAAAAAATTGAAGGTACAAATTGTAGATTAAGTAATCCTACACAAAAAAGATTAACATACTTTTTTCATACAATCAATAGATTCAGAGAAAATCGTGCAAGACTTCATGGTGGAGGAAATTTTGTCAAACAATTTATTAAAATTTCACTAAACGATGGGAAAAATTTTGTGTACGATTTGTGTTAGGCTACATCTCCTTATTATAAAGACAAGTTTTTGGGGTGCCCGGGATAAAGAGAAGGCAACCATCTTGAAAAAGAAAGTGATTTGATTTTTATTCAACAACTCGATTGAAATTAGTTTTACAACAAAATCATGGAAGAAAAGCTAAAAATTATAAAAAAAATGAGCTATCTATTAACAAACTCTGTAGGTTTATTAATCTCGAAGTTATAGCATGTCAAAAGAACATTTTTGATTTTGTACTGCAAATGGGACAAATTACAGTTTTTTGTAAATATTTCAACATATATAAATTTTTTCTCAAAATTAATGAATTTATATCATTGCTCATAAAATTCTTCACAAAAAAGAAATTTTTTTTTGTAGGAGCCACATATTTTGAGAAAAAAGTGCAAACACAGAGCTTTTTGAGAAATAAAGAAAAAAAAATTAATTTCACCCCCTTTTACCCCCCCTTGAAAATCGTTCTCCCCAAATTTACAGAAATTTTTAAAGGAAATGCTTAAGACGCCAAAATAAAGCTCTCCACCAAAATTCAACTGTGTCGGAATTTTTTCGAATTGAAAGTCTAATTTCCCTGGGCTATATGGCAAGCAGCGTAATTTTTGGAGCTAAACAAAAATTTTAATTTCCCCTCTTGGTAATCATCAAAAAACCTTAACCTGAGTTCAAAATTTGAAAAAAAAAAGTCATTTAAGTGGTTGAGGCTCCAGGTCGAAACAGACATATAGACAGAATTGTACCACCCACTTTTTTGGTGTTCTTTATCATCGAAATGATATATTTGATTACTATCTCTATTTCTTTTTCTGCACGAATCAAAAATTTGTCCTGCTATAGTAGATACCTTTAATTAACAATATGTTCTATACCAACTAATTTGACTTGAATGGATTTGATTCAAAAAGAAGTTTGAAATAATCTAAATTGGCTTATTTAGATAGAAACCCATTTTTTTTTTTTTTTTTTTTTTTTTAGTTTCAGCTGTATGAATGTATGTAACGGAATCCTTGGACGTGATTCTGACCCACTTCAAACTGTCAGATTTGATTCAAACTTTGCACACTTGTCAAAACCCAATGACAATACAATATTTCGATCAAAATATCCGATTATCCTGATTAGTTTCGCCAGGATTCATAAATTTCTTTCAGCATCCCTTGCATGATGGTGAGAGAGGTTACGCATGCGTGCATCTCCAGGCTTACTCTTTTTTACACGCTCTTATTAGTTTTGGCTGTATGTATATGTATATGTATGTATGTGACGGAATCTTTGGACGTGATTTTGATCAAGTTCGAACGATCAGATTTGATTCGAACTTTGCAGACTTGTCAAAGCCCGATGACAATACAATATTTCGATCAAAATATCCGATTATCCTCATTAGGCTCACCAGAAATCATAAATTTCTTTTGGGATCCTTTGCATGAGAGTGAGAGAAGTTACGCATGCGTGCAACTCCAGACTTACTATTTGGTTCTAAATCGAGATGAAACTGTTAACACATCTGAACATATTAAAGACTGTTGCTTTATAGCAAACAAATCGAACTTAAAAGTGAAAAATAAATTATAGTTTAAAAAACTAAAAACACGCTTTTGGATTTGGAGTTAATCAAACTAAAAAGTAAAAACTAGTTCTTAGCATGAGAATAAAATTACTGCCGAGAAAATTAATGTCACTGCTTCTTCTTGTATGTTATGTGTATGTAATGTTAAATGTATGTAATAATTAGCAAGGTTAGTAAACCTTAATTAACAAGTTAAATAAATAAGCGGTAAGGTGAGTCAGGGAAACAAAAACATGCGCATGTCTTAACAAATTTAAATAACAACCTCTGGAATGTTTTTGTTTTTTTTTGTTTTAAAGATGTTCGAATTTCCATAACTAGTAAAAGTAAAAATAAGCTTTGAAATAAAATTTCTCTCAAAACAAAAATATTTACACATTTAGGTAATTAATATGCCTATTTTTAAATAACACGTTTATTAAACTCTCTTAAATCTACAAGTTCATAGATATAAAGACGGAACCATAATAATATTGATGTTATTTAAATTTTAAATAATAAAATCAAATTAAGCCTCAGCTTGAAATGTTTTAAAATTTAAATTTGAGCTTCTCTACAAATACAAAAAAACAACAACTGCAAAATACCCTTCGAAAAAATAGTTTATTCAAGAAACTTAGTAAAAGAAGAACCAAAAAATTTTATAAAAATATCTTTTCTTTTCTGTCACTAGAATCAGTGTTGCCAATTTAAGATCTTATACAAAAAAAACCATTCATTATAAAAAGAACTCAGGTAAAATAATATTATCCACTGGCTAAAGATATTTAAATAATTTTGTCATAGGAAGGAATGAACATTTTATATAGTCTATAAAATTATTGAGCGTTAAAGGGCATAGTTTTTGAAGAGAAGGGAGACATATAGTAGGTTTGCATATAACGGAAATACATAGTATTTTAAGCCAAAAATAAATGCTATATAATGGAACATGATTGTAACAAATTTATAAGTTTTGGCCTGGTTGTATTCAGTATTAAGGAAAATTGAAAGTATTGCGCCAAAATAAAATTTCATGCTAAATCCCACTCAAAAAACACCCCTTCATCATGAAAGAGACAGTTCATGTGTACCTTCTTTTTTTATGGGCTCTTTTAATTATTTTTTAATTCTATTCTATTAGATTGAGCTGCTTTGGGAGCCAAACTCTCCCTCTGTATTAAAATGTTTTTGGAAAACAATTCGTCTATGGAAAATTTAATATGAAACAAAAATAATTTTTGAAGTGTACGAACATAAATAACTTTTCATTTTCCAGTATCTGAAAGTGACAAGGTATTTCTGTGTCATTCAGAAAAATATTCTGCTCAACCTATGCAAATTTGTTGAGTTAAAGATACAAGTGATGCTAAAAAGTTTCGTTGCCAATTAAAATTTCAATAGAACTCAATTAAAATTAAGATATTATGAATAAAATTGAATCCATTTGTTTTCAATTCTTCCTTATTATACATTATGTACCAAGAATTAATCAAATACACACCCAACTCCTATAACACTATCACTTCTTGAGCTAAATAAACGGAAGCCAAGAAAACTTTAACCGTTATTTTTATATTCGAATAAATTTTCCCATATAAAACCAGAGTTAATCATGCTATAAAAAAAAGTATAATGTTTTTATCTTCTTTTGAATTAATTTTTTAGAGAAATCTGAGAATCTTTTCAATAGTCACAGAGCATCAGCTAGCTATATACACACAGCTGAGAAAAGATTAATATTTTTTAACGACTTTCTACTTTGTGATATATTATTTGTTTCTCTTTTAGTTTTTCCGGCGATCCGGCACAGATTATGTGAAAAGAAGCTAAAAAAGAAATGTCAACTAATACCTACTGATCATCAAAATAATAAAGGAAGGTGCTTAAACAAGTGTATAATATTTTAATTGCTTTCACTTAGTATAATTTTCATATTCATATAATTTGCAATGCACATCAGGTTGGGAAACATGTATTTAGTGTCAATTAATTTGATATGAAAAATAAATCATTTGTTTTTTTTGTCGTTTTCCTTGAATAGGGGTACACTTACCGAAGAATGTTATTTTTTGTTTTGTTTAATAATCCAAAGTCTAAGACGAAGAAGGCAGAAAAGATGATGAAACCCACAAAGTATCCCTTTAATTGGAATGTGTTGTTGTTGTTTTTTTTTTTTTTAACAGTTCCCCCTTTTTGTTTTAATTTTTTTATTTACAAATAAAAAAAAACAACACTTGAGGCAATGGTCGAATAGTACCACACGAATACAATAGAATTTCCACACACACGCTCGAAATACCACCAATTCACAATATTAGAATAATTCTCTAACCGCAAAGAAGAACAAAACACATTGGTTGGTTGTAAGATGGTATTAAAGAAGAATCTTTGATGATTTCTCTCTTTCTCTTTGCACAGTTTAAATACTACGTTGGCAAATTATTGCTGGTGATGGCTGGCTATTAATAGGGTTACCTCTTTGAATGAACTGATTATTTTAAGTGTCAATGTATAAATTGCTTCGATTTAATAATTACTATTAAGTGAAAATTAATTTGCTTCTTTTAAATAAAAAATGAAAAAAAAAACAAGTTCGAAAGACTCTGAGATTTTTATATTTTCTCGTATTTTTTATTTTATTTTTCAATCACCAACATTAAAATGGAACAAACACCAACTAATGAGGAATTGTATATATTCGTATCGTAAGGTGAAACACGAAGATTGTTTATAGTCCAACGGTAAGGAGAAAATAATTTTTCAAATAACAAAAACAATCGTTTAAATTTTACAAAAGAAAACACAACCGCAATAGTCGACCATTGAAATTGTACTAAAAACGAAAGAGTTGAGGTACGAACTTTGTACGATATAATATCAAGAAAACTCGCAGTCGCACCACAAAACGAAGATGATTAAGTTTGTAGACAACATTGGCAGTGGTGGTGGGTGCACTTTGGGTCTTGTGATTCAGGTAAGCATAGTCAGGCTGGCTGGCTAACGTTACACCTCGACTACCTTTAGCATTTTGCCGATGGTTAGTTCGTCAGTTTGTGTATATGTGCCATTAGATGGAAGATATAGAAATAAATGTGCTTTTTTTATTTTGTTTTGGGGTTGGTGTATTTATTTCGTTGATATAGGAAACCTGCTTTCTTGTGCGCATGTTAACTGCAGAGCAAAGCTCAACTTTATTAGGAATTTTAGTCTTATTAAAAGATGGTTGAAGGATATTTTTGTATAAATACATTTTAGGTCTGTTGTAATTTTCTGGAAAGGGGGTTCTCACAAAAATTGAGCAAACAAGCAAGTAAGAGTAAAATGCGTGACTGGGTCGTACGTACTTGCTCTTATTTTCAAGACCCTGTGGGCTTATGGAGATTTCATATAAAAACATGGAAATTATGAGAGAAATTACTAAAACAACTCCTTTGACTGTTTAAGGTGAAAAAGATGCCATCTTAATTCTTGATTGAATATGATTGTATGGATAAAATAATTTAAAATTGTTGGAGTGGTTTTTAAAAAAATATTTTTTATATTACTTATAAAAAATTCTCAAAACATTTTTGAGGACAAATTTTGTATATGCAAATTTGTATATAAGATAATAAATCTTAAGCCGTTGCTGATGATGAGAAATTCAAAATAAAAAAAAAAAACGTTCAATGACAGGTAGATCGTACTAATTTTAGTACAAAGAAAAAGACAAAATCGTAATAGTCGTCTTTGAGAAAAAAAAAAATATTTTCCTTTGCGGCTTTTTAACTTTTGTATCTAAGGTATCGTTATCTTTGAATAAATGTAAATTTTTTTCTAAAAATATCTTAGAAAAGTACTAAAATACTCTTAAGTATCGAGTTTCAAGAAAATCGATCTCGTCGTTTTCGAAATATTTTATTTTCTAAAAAGAATTTTAACTATGTATTTTTAAAAATTCCAAAAAATACTTACTTCTGTATAAGAAATATTGAAATCATTCATACCGAAAACCGAAAATTAAAAAAAAAGGTTCTTTGAGAGGTACCATCAATAACCATTTTTGGAAAAATGGTTTCCCACCCAAAGGAAGCCTTTACTATAAGTAATTTATTGAATTTTTTAAGGAAAAGTTGTGGAGCCGTTTTTTGAGCAAAATACGATTATATGAAATTGCTAAAGAAAATTTGTATAGCAGGTATACCGTTATTTTGGATTCTAAAAAAAAGTGTGGGAAGATTGACCATAAAACACTATATGCCAAGTTTGAAGAAGATCGATTCAGCTGTTTGGGCTGTAGCTCAACGGACAGACAGACAGAATTGTGAAGCCCACGTCTTCCCTATCATCGTAATGACAAGTCTGATCAAAATCTCGAGTTCAATTTTTCTTACGAATGCATAACTTGTCAAATAGTACCTATATGTATTTCGCAAGTAAAAATAAGCAAGCGAATCCCAAAATTTTGTTCCTCAGTAATTTAACAGCAAAACTGAAACATTTTGCCAACGACATAAAAAGTCAAATCATTTGCGTAAAGCTGTGATTCATATCAATAATAGACTTTGAAGTGTTGAACCAATAACCGTTTGTCTGCCTACTTACATACGTGTCGAACAGGTGCAAAATTTGACGTATATTTTATACCTAGATTTATTTCAATGCCTATTGGTCGGAGAGAAAAAGTGTGCATACAAGAAATATTTAGCTTGCAATTTTAAACAATTGTTTTCATAGGTCTTTCAAACTGTCTTTTGTTTGTCCCTTAAAAGAAAGAAAGCGGCAAAATTAAAAAAAAAATCACTCAGGTAAATAAGTATGTAGTTAGGAAACTTCGTGGCTCTATATCTTCTTAGGGATTCACTTCAGAGAGATGGACCTATGACAACAATTGTTCAAAATTGCAGGCTAAATATTTCTTCTTTGCCCAATTTTTCCTTCCGACCAATAGGCATTGAAATAAATCGATGTACAAATTTTCAACAAATTTTAAACCTGTTCGACATGTGTTTAGGTAGGCAGACAAACGGCTAATGATTCAATACCTCAAATTTTATTATTGATATGACTTTACAACTTTACGCAAATGATTTGACTATTTATGTCGTTGGCTCTCAGACTATTCTTATTAGACTGAGATGGCTAAGATCTCATTTTTCTGTACATGCCCCATCACTGCGTCATTTCTATCACCATACGTCATGTAGAAAACAAATTAAATTTTAAGAAAATCATTTGGCTATAATATGCGAGAGGAGATTCGGATGGCATTAACAACTTTTTTGAAATTTTCAATAATTGGTCACTATACTACCTCCATATCAACATGGATGAGGATTAGTGATGTTTGCCCAAAAACATCAATCACCAATATTGACAGTTCTTTGTTGCCATTATTAAAGAGTCCTACAACAACGCAAGGTGTTTTGTTTTACACAATGGGCAGCTATCCGACTCCTTCATAGTGCAACAGGGTGTGAGACAAGGGGATGTTCTATCGCCAATTCTCTTCCTGCTGGCGATGGACGACGTATTGACGGCCAGTGTTGGTACAGCTGAGCGACATGACAGGGCCGTTCGAAAGGCTCAGTCATTCCTCGCGTTCCAATGTTTATTCGCTATGCTATCTAGTTATCCCAAACATTTTGAGATAACTTGAGTTGTTCTTGCGTCAGAGGTCATCAGCTGTGTTTTAATAAGGGATTACAACAACACAAAGCTATCCGGATAACTGAGAATAACCATCGGAACGTGCCCATTTAGACTATGCCGATGACATATGTCTAGTGTCTACTGGCAAATAACATCAGTGGGCTGAACGGGATGTGTTAAACACTGCAAGCGAAGGGAGAGTCGAGTGGTCTAAGAATAAACAAAAATAATGCTCACAGTCCGCTCCACACAGCAGCGTATTATTCTACAGGAGACGCCAGTTGAAGAAATGGAACAGTTTAACTACCCTGGAAGTATTGTTTCTGCAAACGGTGGTACTGATCTGGACGTTAAATAAATAAAGCTCGTGCTATCTTCGGTACTTTGTCCCCAATTTGGAAATCCAGTCAAATCTCCTTAAGCACTAAGTTGAGATTCATCGAATCCAATGTCGTGCTGTTATACGCTTGTGAAACCTGGAAAGTCACGTCTACCATTTCGAGAAAATTGCAGGCTTTTGTGAATCGATGTCTTCGCCACATCCTAAAGATTCGCTGGCCACAAATAATATCAAATGAGGAATTGTGGCGCAGGACAAGTCAAGAGCGGCTGGACTTCGACATGAGAAAGTGTAAATGGCGTTGGATTGGTCAAACACTGAGGAAAACAAACGATGAAATTGCAAAGCAGGGTGCACGGCCGGTTGGAAGACCAAGAACAACATGAAAATCAACTGTCTTAGCGGAAGCAGGATCCCAGAGATAGACGTGGCCACCTTGCAGCAGACCGTGAAGGATGGAGACGTTTTGTTGACGCCCTATGCCCCATTTATGAAACCGAAATAAGACCAATTTGGCTTTATTTCGTTTTCAACTTATTTAATATTTTCAAATAATTCTGCAGAAACTGAAATTTGTTTCCTGACATAAGGAGGGTAATGAAAAGAAGTTTAATGATAGGATAAATTCAAAGTTTCCAGATTATTTAAGTGCAAAAGAAACTTTGCATTCACCCAACCTCGCACTCTCCTGCAACCCCCCTGCTTGGGCTCACTATAGGATTTGGGGTGAGTGCGAGGTTGGGTGTATGCAAAGTTTCTTTTGCACTTAAATAATCTGGAAACTTTGAATTTTATCCTACTATTAAAATTTTTTTCATTTCCCTCCTTATGTCAAGAAACAAATTTCAGTTTCTGCAGAATTATTTGAAAATATGAAATAAGTTGAAAACGAAATAAAGCCAAATTGGTCTTATTTCGGTTTCATAAATGAAATAAAACCAAATTTAATTTTTTTTTAAATTTCGGCTTTATTTCGTTTGGCGTTATTTCACGTCACCAAAAGTAGTTCAAGTAATTAGCACTTTATTAGTCATTAAATTTCTTCATTTTCATTTGAAAGTAATTATAAGTCATTGTTTTCATTATTTCCCAACCTCTAGTAAGCATAGCATGAATTGAAAGCTGACATCAAGAAAAAAAATATGTGGTGTGCCACAGGACTTCGTTCCATATCCTAACCTTTTTTTAAATGACCTTCTAGCTAAAATTTCTTCTTTTGAACTTCATTGTTTTGCTGAAAGAAGTAGAAAAGTACTTTAAGTTTCTTCTATATGAAGCTTCAACGTCAATTTATGAAAAGCTCACTTTATCCTAATCTTAGCATTATTTTCAAGAGGGAATTAATAACTGAGTGGAGTTTAATGCTTCCAAAAACCAATGTTGACTTCTGTTGCTATAAAGTGAAACTTACTCCACCGCTGACCCTATTTATGAACGAAAATTGCATTGAGAAACCCAAAATTTTTTTTATGCAGTTTATCGTTTTGTCTTAATACTAAAACCTAACCTTAAATATCCAATCAGCAAAACCTGAGGCATAATCCTTTTAAATTAACAATTTGTCTAGTGTCCTCTGTTATTTCTGCTTACAGGAAAGAAATTACCATCAATAATACGCAAAAAATCATCATAGATACATTATTTTATTTGTAAATGCACAAATGAGAAGTGAAATTGTAAAAAGCTTTAAAAAAAGCTTTAAGTGATTTAAACCTTGTTTGTATTATTTTATAGCGACATCTCTTGATAAGAATTTTTCGATGGCAAACACTTAAAGAATTATTTCAATTCGTGTTCGAAATCATGGACATAAACCATATTTATTTTTATGCTTGCAGTTATTGTAGCATCTTCAACACTTTCAACTAGTTCACATTTTATCCGCATTTGTTATAGAAGTGAATACACGAACCATTATACAAAACTTTTAAGACAAATCCAAAACCTAACGAGTTAATTAATATTAAAAGCTGTTTCTGGATTTCGTTAAGAAAAAATAAAAAAAAAATGTTTGGTGGCAGGGATCATTTTGTACCACTGTTTGTCATAAAACTCGATTATAGCAAATAAAATATGACAGACACAATTTACATTTTGTGATAATGTATGTAGATCCAGCATTATAGTAGTGATACAAAAATCTTCTTGTGGATTTACATGTGCATTAGGGGTTCGTGACCTCTCAATTTTGTTAATCAGGTGCCAACTGAATCATAGAAAAAGGATTTTGAAGAAAAAATAATTTACGTGATGTGACTCTAGTGTTATACTCTTACCATATACTTTTTTTGGGAATTTCACATTTTTTTCATTTGATTCTTTTTTTCTCTCGAACGACAACAGGTTTTCTTATTCTGTTTGTTGATTTTTGCCTGTAATAATTTAGATTGCATTCAAAAATGTTAGTTGACAAAAAATAATGTAGTTTATTTCGATTCTAAAGTTGTAATTTATTTTAAATCTCTACCTTTTAACTGATTTTTAAAGTAAGTACTTATTTTTAATTTTAATTCTAATAAATTAAAATTCGTTAAAGTCAAATAAGAAAATTTGAATTTTATTTGTTGAAGAGTTTATAAAAGAAAAAAGCTTAAAAATAAAATAAATCTCCTTTTAGCGGACAGCAATGGTGCACAATTTTTTGTCCGCCTAAGGGAGTTGTCCGCAATGGAAAGCAAATAAAAATAAAAGAAAAAAATCAAAATAAAAAGAAATACTATGAGAGGTACTTACTATTAATAATTGTAAGTCTAAATATTTATAATTTTCACTACTCGATTGCTTATATTACTTTTAGCATACC
Source organism: Dasysyrphus tricinctus (assembly GCA_963921185.1). Classification (NCBI taxonomy): domain Eukaryota; kingdom Metazoa; phylum Arthropoda; class Insecta; order Diptera; family Syrphidae; genus Dasysyrphus; species Dasysyrphus tricinctus. Next base: position 106,057,810 of record OY992532.1, on the reverse strand, counting down.
GAATTTTTTTATTAAGATTGTAGGAGTCTTCAGAACCGAATTAAAAAAAAAAACAATCATATCGTTTTCGAAATATTTGTTTAAAAAAACAAGAAAATGAAACATTTTTTAAAAATTCAAAATTTTAGTACAAAATACTTTTTATAGAAGCTTTTATATAAAAAGAATTATTGAAATGAGAAACACCGTTTTGAAGAAAATCAAAAACAAAAAATATGTTTTTTTTGACGTACCTACCTACCATTAATAACCATTTTTTTTTAAAGGAAAATTGTGGAGCCATTTAAAAAAAATAAGATTTTGTGTAATTGTGTAAAAAATTGTATAACAAGTTCGATTATTTTTGGTTCCAAACAAAAGCCGAACAAACAGACGGTCTTCTCTATCATAGTAATATCAGGTCTGATCATAATCTCCAGTTCGATTGAGGTTGAGTTCAGGTTGAGGTTAAGCTATGTAGAATAGGTGACCTTTTTTGATGGAATTTGTTGGTTTATTTGTGAGCTTCAGGTCAATAAATAAAAACAATTTCTTTTTTGAATTCACGACGTTTCGTCCATGTCTATGGACATCATCAGGTGTAAGCAAAATGGTTATCTATATTTGTATCGATAAGATGGTTTTCAACAAAAATGCAATACATAAAAAACAGTATGGAACTTACATTAGCTACATTGAATTATAAACAAAAGGTAAAATTTTCCCAACTATTGCACTCAACTGAACAATTTGAAGTTTAACTAGCAAGTAAACATAAAAGCCTAGAAACATATAACTATGTATGCGTATCAATAAAAAAATCTTTTTTCTAGCAAGTGTTTGTAGAGGGGACTAACGTTTTCCATGTCCGTTCTCTTGTTCATGGTGTTGGGTGTATTAATGATGTGAAGAGTTTCTACACAAACCTCTTGTTTTGGTTCTCTTCTCTTTGGAGAACTTTGATGTCATCAAAGTAAGGAGTGTGGCCGTGTGCGATGCAATGTGCTGCCCGTGCTTTCTTCTGCTCTGAACCAAAAAGGTACGTGGAATCAAACAATCTATTCATTGGGACAATGTATCATACATTATTATTTGTCCAATGAACACGATAATAACGATTATGAATGGCCGTTAATTAAAATCAAACAACGTTCATTGATTCAATGAACGTACATTAAGTTGTTCGTAAAAATCTTTCCGAATTATCTCCGAAGGATTTTTATGAACGATTCATTAAAACAACGAATGCGTTCACTAAAACAATGAACCTGTTTATTAAAAAAATAATAAACGCGTTCATTGAATCAATGAACGCATTTATTAAAAACCAACAAAATCGGAGTTATTTCCGAATGATATTTATGAACAGTTTATTAAAAAATAATAAACGTTTATTAATTTTTAATAAACCGTTTATTAATTTTTAATAAACCGTTTATTAATTTTTAATAAACCGTTTATTAATTTTTAATGAAGCGTTAATTAATTTTTAATAAACCGTTTATTAATTTTTAATAAACCGTTTATTAATTTTTAATAAACCGTTTATTAATTTTTAATGAACCGTTAATTAATTTTTAATAAACTGTTTATTAATTTTTAATAAACCGTTTATTAATTTTCAATAAACCGTTTATTAATTTTTAATAAACCGTTTATTAATTTTTAATAAACCGTTTATTAATTTTTAATAAACCGTTTATTAATTTTTAATAAACCGTTTATTAATTTTTAATAAACCGTTTATTAATCTTTAATAAACCGTTTATTCATTTTTAATAAACCGTTTATTAATTTTTAATAAACCGTTTATTAATTTTTAATAAACTGTTTATTAATTTTTAATAAACCGTTTATTAATTTTTAATAAACCGTTTATTAATTTTTAATAAACCGTTTATTAATTTTTAATAAACCGTTTATTAATTTTTAATAAACCGTTTATTAATTTTTAATAAACCGTTTATTAATTTTTAATAAACCGTTTATTAATCTTTAATAAACCGTTTATTCATAAACTGTTTATTAATTTTTAATTAACCGTTTATTAATTTTTAATAAACCGTTTATTAATTTTTAATAAACCGTTTATTAATTTTTAATAAACCGTTTATTAATTTTTAATAAACCGTTTATTAATTTTTAATAAACCGTTTATTAATTTTTAATAAACTGTTTATTAATTTTTAATGAACAGTTTATTAATTTTTAATAAACCGTTTATTAATTTTTAATAAACCGTTTATTAATTTTTAATAAACCGTTTATTAATTTTTAATAAACCGTTTATTAATTTTTAATAAACCGTTAATTAATTTTTAATAAACCGTTTATTAATTTTTAATAAACCGTTTATTAATTTTTAATAAACCGTTTATTAATTTTTAATAAACCGTTTATTAATTTTTAATAAACCGTTTATTAATTTTTAATAAACCGTTTATTAATTTTTAATAAACCGTTTATTAATTTTTAATAAACTGTTTATTAATTTTTAATAAACCGTTTATTAATTTTTAATAAACCGTTTATTAATTTTTAATAAACTGTTTATTAATTTTTAATAAACCGTTTATTAATTTTTAATAAACCGTTTATTAATTTTTAATAAACCGTTTATTAATTTTTAATAAACCGTTTATTAATTTTTAATAAACTGTTTATTAATTTTTAATGAACAGTTTATTAATTTTTAATAAACCGTTTATTAATTTTTAATAAACCGTTTATTAATTTTTAATAAACCGTTTATTAATTTTTAATAAACCGTTTATTAATTTTTAATAAACCGTTTATTAATTTTTAATAAACCGTTTATTAATTTTTAATAAACTGTTTATTAATTTTTAATGAACAGTTTATTAATTTTTAATAAACCGTTTATTAATTTTTAATAAACCGTTTATTAATTTTTAATAAACCGTTTATTAATTTTTAATAAACCGTTAATTAATTTTTAATAAACCGTTTATTAATTTTTAATAAACCGTTTATTAATTTTTAATAAACCGTTAATTAATTTTTAATAAACCGTTTATTAATTTTTAATAAACCGTTTATTAATTTTTAATAAACCGTTTATTAATTTTTAATGAACAGTTTATTAATTTTTAATAAACCGCTTATTAATTTTTAATAAACCGTTTATTTATTTTTAATAAACCGTTTATTAATTTTTAATAAACCGTTTATTAATTTTTAATAAACCGTTTATTAATTTTTAATAAACCGTTTATTAATTTTTAATAAACTGTTTATTAATTTTTAATGAACAGTTTAATAAACCGTTTATTAATTTTTAATAAACCGTTTATTAATTTTTAATAAACCGTTTATTAATTTTTAATAAACTGTTTATTAATTTTTAATAAACCGTTTATTAATTTTTAATAAACCGTTTATTAATTTTTAATAAACCGTTTATTAATCTTTAATAAACCGTTTATTCATTTTTAATAAACCGTTTATTAATTTTTAATAAACCGTTTATTAATTTTTAATAAACCGTTTATTAATTTTTAATAAACCGTTAATTAATTTTTAATAAACCGTTTATTAATTTTTAATAAACCGTTTATTAATTTTTAATAAACCGTTAATTAATTTTTAATAAACCGTTTATTAATTTTTAATAAACCGTTTATTAATTTTTAATAAACCGTTTATTAATTTTTAATAAACCGTTAATTAATTTTTAATAAACCGTTTATTAATTTTTAATAAACCGTTTATTAATTTTTAATAAACCGTTTATTAATTTTTAATAAACCGTTTATTAATTTTTAATAAACCGTTTATTAATTTTTAATAAACTGTTTATTAATTTTTAATAAACCGTTTATTAATTTTTAATAAACCGTTTATTAATTTTTAATAAACCGTTTATTAATTTTTAATAAACTGTTTATTAATTTTTAATAAACCGTTTATTAATTTTTAATAAACCGTTTATTAATTTTTAATAAACCGTTTATTAATTTTTAATAAACCGTTTATTAATTTTTAATAAACCGTTTATTAATTTTTAATAAACCGTTTATTAATTTTTAATAAACCGTTTATTAATCTTTAATAAACCGTTTATTCATTTTTAATAAACCGTTTATTAATTTTTAATAAACCGTTTATTAATTTTTAATAAACCGTTTATTAATTTTTAATAAACCGTTTATTATTTTTTAATAAACACGTTCATTGAATCAATGAATGCATTTATTATTTTTTAATAAACGCGTTCATTGATTCAATGAACTCGTTTATTAAAAATAATAAACGGGTTAGTAGGAAAAATGACCAGCACTTATTAATTTTATGAATACGTTTATTAAAATTAATAAACGCGTTCATTAAATTAATAAATACTGTTTTCAATAAATTAAAAAAGTTAAATTTCTTATAGTCTTATTCCTTTGTCAACGAATTTTTAATTTCCTATCAAGAAATTAAAAAATCATTTAACAAAAACAAGAAGACAAGGAAATTCAGCTATCTAAATTTATTAGGTCATGTTGCTCGAACTCTGTCAAAATACAAAAGAAGAAAAAATTAATGTGAATCTTCTTTTTCATTTCATACAAACCCGATAACAATAGCTCCGTTCTTTCATCTCTTATCTTCTCTTATCTTCTCTTTTCTGAAATCTTAAAGGGTTAAATGAAACAGATGTTTACATTTATTTTACTCTTTATTTGTTCAGATATGCCAAATGAATGGCAGGAAAAATAAAGATAGTTACAGTGTTAAAGTTAAGTGAAATATATTACAAAAAGTGAAATTATAGGATCTCATTCAGCAAAACATGAGTCCGTGTACAAACTTTCTTTCTATTACTTTGAAAAAATTGCGTTTCAATGAAACCCCAAAATGAGGAACATGCAGTTGGATACTCGAGATTTAACATATAAAAAATACTCGAGATACTTGAGATTTAACAAATAAAAAATTTTAAAGCAGATATCCACTGGTCGGATAAAACTGTTAAATTTAAATTTAACTCCATCAAAATACAGGAAAATGTTAGTAAATTTTAGGATTGAGTCACCGTGAACAATGATGAATGGTTGGACATTCTCACCCATTTTGTTGAGGAAATCGATGTGGTCCTCAATGGACTGAATTGTACTCGCTATCCAAATAAAAGCGTTCTGCGAGTCCTTGATCGTATATCTGGTAGCATGTTTCCGAACCTCTTTGTCCCTTTTGAATGCTTTTTGGAAAGGTACAAAATATCGATGAAGAGCCCTAAGCAATGCCGCATCTTTACAATCTGAAAAAAAGCCAAGCACAACAAAAAATTACCAAATTAGTAAGCTTTAAATGTGAAATTTTAAAAACAACTTTATATTAAATACATATATGTACATATAATAAAAAATCAAAATGTTTATCAATATGATTCTAGACAGTGATCCTAGTTTCATTCTTCGGTATATGAGACTCTCAATAATTAAAAAAATAACAAAAATCAAGATCCTATTCAAATGTTGGTAACTCTCTACCGGAAATGTTGTAGTCAAAAGAGAAAAAGAAATTAAAAAACTCTTAAAACAGTTACTTTTGATTGTTTTGAGAAAGATTATGAAAAAAAAGTCTAAAGAAGTTAATATGTTCAAATGAAATTTTTACTTGACCTCGGTTGCGGTAGAGGGTTAATATAAAAAAAAGCAAAAAGTTTTCAAAATGTTGAGGAAAATGATTCTAGACAGTGATCCTAGTTTCATTCTTCGGTATATGAGACCCTCAATAATTAAAAAATAACAAAAATCAAGATCCTATTCAAATGTTGGTAACCCTCTACCGGAAATGTTGTAGTCAAAAGTGAAAAAGATATTTAAAAAATCTTAAAATAGTTTAATAGTAGTAAATTTTGGTTTGCTTTAAGATAGATTATGAAAAAAAAGTCTTTAAAAGTTAATGTGTTCAAATGAAATTCTTACACGACTTCGATTGCGGTAGAGGGATAATGGACATATGCCACCATTCATTAATTAATAACGTATACTGCAGTAAAAACAAAATTATTATCAATTAAATACTTTTTTTTAAATAGATTCAAATCGAATTTAAAACTAGCTTTTTATTCCTACTTATGTATGTACATATTTCTACAGTTGTAGGTTCAGGTCAAATAGCTTCCACTTCTTTCACACTTTCACACTTTAACTTTGATCGGCTTGGAGTGCTTTTGCTAGCTACATCATGCAGCGAAAGAAATTCTTTCTTAGACAGTGATCCTAGTTTCATTCTTCGCTGTATGAAACTCTCAATAATTAAAAAAAAAAAAACCAACAACAAAAATCTAGATCCTATTCAAATGTTGGTAACCCTCTACCGGAAATGATGTAGTCAAAAGAGAAAAAGTAATATAAAAAATCTTAAAATAGATATTTTGGTTTGTTTTAAGATAGATCATAAAAAAAGTCTTTAAAAGTTAATTTTTTCAAATGAAATCCTTACTTGACTTCGGTTGCGGTAGAGGGTTAATGTAAAAAAAGCAAAAAGTTTTCAAAATGTTAATGAAAATGATTCTAGAATGTGATCCTAGATTCATTTATTCGCAATTAATGACAAAAATCAAAATAATTATCAATATGATTCGAGAGAGTGATTCTAGTTTCATTCTTCGGTATATAAGACTCTCAATACAAAAAAAAAAACAAAAATCTAGATCCTGTTCAAATTTTGGTAACCCTCTACCGGAAATGATGTAGTCAAAAGAGAAAAAGAAATTTAAAAAAATCTTAAAATAGTTATTTTGGTATGTTTTAAGATAGATTATGAAAAAAAAGTCTTTAAAAGTTAATTTTTTCAAATGAAATTCTTACTTGACTTCAGTTGCGGTAGAGGGTTAATGTAAAAGAAGCAAAATTTTTCAAAATGTTAATGAAAATGATTCTAGTATGTGATCCCAGTTACATTTGTTCGCAATTAATGTCAAAAAATCAAAATGTTTTTCAATATGATTCGAGATAGTGACTTTAGTTTCATTCTTTGGTATATGAGACTCTCAATAATAAAAAACAACAAAAATCTAGATCCCGTTCAAATTTTTGTAACCCTCTACCGGAAATGATGTAGTCAAAAGAGAAAAAGAAATTTAAAAAAATCTTAAAATAGTTATTTTGGTTTGTTTTAAGATATATTATGAAAAAAAAAGTCTTTAAAAGTTAATTTTTTCAAATGAAATTCTTACTTGACTTCAGTTGCTGTAGAGGGCTTATATAAAAAAAGCAAAAAGTTTCCAAATGTTAATAAAAATGATTGTAGACAGTTACCATAGTATCATTTATTCGCAATTAATGATAAAAAGCAAAATTTGTATGAATGGAATCATCCAGAGGGTGATCTTAGTTTCATTCTTCGGTGTATGAAACTCTCAATAATTAAAAAAAAAGCAAAAATCTAGATCCTATTCAATTTTTGGTAACCCTCTACCGGTAGTCGAAGGACAAAAAGAAATTTAAAAAACTTAAAATAGTTATTTTGGATAGTTTCAAGATAAATTATGAATAAGTCTTAAAAAGTTAATGTGTTCAAATGTAATTTTTACTTGACTTTGGGTGCGGTAGAGGGTTAATGAAAAAAGTTTTTAAAATGTCAATGAAAATGATTCAAGACAGTGATTCTAGTTTAAACAAAGTACATACCTTTTGGAAACAGCCAAGTGATGGTGGCAGGAACGTGATTGATGGCAGCAAGAAGGTATAGTCAACTCAGGAACAGAAATGAGCAGCGCCTTTTAATTATTTGGTGACGGCGGCGATGACAGTGGAGCAGCAGCAACGTGTTGAAAGAGCACTACATAATGTATAAAAAGTTTTATTTTAGAAACAAAGCAAAATGAAAGATTTTCTACTATGTGTACCTGTACATATATGATGTAGAAAATGTTTTGTTTTAGAAACAAAACAAAATGAAAGATTTTCAACTAAATACATTTTGGAAGTACTGACATAATATTTTGGAGCAGCCAACGTCTATCGTGATGTCGGCGTGGGCCGGCGGCACGATGGAAAACGCAGAAAATGGCTTTAGTTCTGCGAACTAGCAATTACGTAATGGGGGCTGTGGCGGCGATGTATTGAGGCACACGAAGAAATCTTCTTAATGCCACCACGTTGTTTAATGTTTGTGGCGACAAAAGTGGTGGCACCAGTAAGGTGGTGGCACTGCATGTAGGTATAATATATTTTATTTTTTTTAAAACAAAATGAAAGTTTCGCTAAACGTTTAATACTATTAGATAAGGGTATTCATGCAAAGGCGACAACGTAGTAACATTTGTAAACTGCGTAAATCTATCAAAAATTGTGCGGAAAATTTACTAATTTTACGTCTTGGCAAGAATACTCTTATTATTAATGAATTTAAAATGTTTAAACTATTATAAATGCATAAGAGGTACTCACCTTAAGTTCTGGAGACAAAGCAACGGCACGTGATGGCGGCTGTGGCGGCGGTGGTGGGCGTAGGCAAACGAACAAGAATGCCACCATTCATTTATTAATAACGTAGGCTGCAGTTAAAACAAAATTATTATCAATTAAATACCCTTTTTTTAATAAATTAAAATCGAATTTAAAACTTTCTTTTTATTTCTACTTACAGTTCTAGGTTCACGTCAGGTATCTTCCACTTCTTAACACTTTCACACTTTAACTTTGAATGGCTTGCTTGATGCTTGGCGTCCTTTTGCCGGCTACATCATTCAACGAAAGTAATTCTTTCGTTCAATCAAGCAACTAAAGTGTTCCCACTGTTATAGGTGGCGCTAATCAAGTTTCGGCAAAATTGCTTAAGCTAAGTGTTCACGATTGGTAGATCTTACAATATTGTCAGATCTGCAGTGAAAAACATGCTTACAATTAAATAATTGTCAGAAAATTTGTCTGACAATTAATTGTAAGAAATCTGACAATCATGTGTTCGCTATCTGACAATCGTGTAATTTTGCAATTAATTGTCATTAAATAAATTAATTGTAAGGTATTTGATAATCTTGTACACATACAATTTATTATCAGGCCTGCCAATTTGTATCGTTGTCTGACGTTTCTGACAATGAAGAAATTGTCAGATGCACTTTTTTTAATATCTTACAATTTTTTCATTGTCAGACAAATTGGTAGGTATTCAACCAGCTATCATCATCATCAAGTCCTGTAACCCCGGTTGGGGCATAGGGCGCCAACAAATCGTTTCCATCCTTCTCGGTCTGCAGATAGATATTTTAACTGTGGCCACGTCTTTCTCTGGGAGTCTGCTTCTGCTAGAACTGTTGATTTCCATGTTGTTCTTGGTCTTCCAACCCGCCGTGCACCCTGAGGATTCCATTCAAATGACTGCTTTGCAATTTCATCGTTTGGTTTCCTCAGTGTGTGACCAATCCATTGCCATTTACGCTTTCTTATGTCAACGTCCAGCCGCTCCTGGCTTGTCCTGCGCCACAATTCCTCGTTTGATATAATTTGTGGCCAGCGAATTTTTAGAATATGGCGTAGACAACGGTTCACAAAAGCCTGCAATTTCTTTGAGATGGTAGTCGTGACTTTCCAGGTTTCGCAAGCATATAACAGCACGGATTTGACATTGGATTCGAAGAATCTCAACTTTGTGCGCAAGGAGATTTGACATGAGTTCCAAATTTGGGAGAGAGAACCGAAGGCTGCGCGAGCTTTATTTATTCTACTTTGAACGTCCAGATCAGTACCACCATTTGCTGAAACAATACTTCCAAGGTAGTTAAATTGTTCAACCTCTTCAACTGGCGTCTCCTGTATTAAAATACGCTGATGTGTGGAGCGGCCTGTGAGCATTATTTTTGTCTTTTTGCTATTTATTTTAAGACCACTCGCCTCTCCTTTTACCTTCAGAGCTTGACACATCCCGTTCAGCCCGCTGATGTTATTTGCTAAGAGACATATATCATCGGCATAGTCTAAGTGGCTAAGCCTTTCAAACGGTCTCCATTGAATGCCCTGCCTCTCTGATGTTCCAACGCTGGCCGTCAAGACATCGTCAATCGCCAGTAGAAAGAGAATTGGCGATAGAACATCTCCCTGTCTCACACCCTGCCGCACTTCGAAAGAGTCGGATAGCTGCCCATTGTGTAAAACAAAGCATCTTGCGTTGTTATAGGACTCTCTTATAATGGCAACAATTTTTGGGGGAATTCCTCTACCAAGAAGTGATCTCCATATACATTCACGGTTGACTCGGTCAAAGGCCTTCTCAAAATCCACGAACATGAGGTAAAGCGGTGATTGAAACTCCGCAGACTGCTCAAGAACGATACGCAGAGTGTTGATATGGTCGACACAAGACCGCCCACTGCGGAAACCAGCTTGATGCCTCTTGAGTGTAGACTCGATTCTAACCTTTATCCGCTCCAGAATGATGGTTGCCATTAATTTTGGAAAAACGGACAAAACTGTAATACCTCGCCAATTGTTGCAATTCTTAAGATCACCTTTCTTTGGCAACTTAACAATTACACCATCCTTCCAGTCGCTGGGATAGATTTCATTTTCCCACACAGCTTGTATCAACGGGTGTAGAATACTAGCCGTTCTGACAGGGTCAGCTTTCAGGAACTCGGCTGGTATACCATCAAGTCCAGCTGCTTTGTTGTTTTTGAGAAGATTTATCGAAGATTGAATTTCCAGTACTGTAGGGGGCTCGATGTCAATACCCCTATATGATCTACGCATCTCGTTAAGCTGGGGCACTTCAGCACTCTGCTCGACAGAATCCTCATTAAGCAAGGCACAAAAGTGCTCCTTCCACCTGCGCAGCTGATCCTCGATTGATACCAAAAGTGTACCATCCACATCCGTTACAGGATGATTGGTGTTGGTTTTCTTCCCGACAACTTCCTTGGATATTTGGTACAATTCCCTCATGTCTCCTCTTCTTGCAGCGTTTTCCGCATTTTCTGCGAGACCGTCTAACCTCACCCTCTTGTCTCGTCTCACACAGCGATAGACCATCTTATGTGTTAAGCGATACTCTCTTCGCAATTCAGCCTTTCGTTGAGCATCTGCTTCGGCATTTATTTGCATCTTCAACGATTTGCGAAGCTCGATTTTATCCCAGGTGTCTTGGGATATCCAAGAGTCTCTGACTCTCGACTGCTTGGGTACAGTTTCGGATCCAGCATCCATAAAAACACTTTTTATATCACCCCACATCTCATCAATTGTTGAATGTTGTATTCCATTTAATGACGAAGCTCTGTCGTTAAGGTTGGTGACATAGTTACGACATATGTTGGGATCACTTAAAGCATTTGTATTGAACTTCGAATTCCTTGCTGCACCCTGTGATTGACGTTGTACAGCTGCCGTTCGTAGCTTGAGACTCATGAGAACCAAATGATGGTCGCTTCCAATGTCGGCATTTCTTATGCTCCGAACATCGCACATTGACTTCCTCCATCGCTGCTGAATCATGATGTGGTCAATTTGGTTTTCAGTTTGACCATCCGGATGTACCCAGGTGATTTTGTTGCAAGTCTTATGTTTAAACACAGTTCCACCCAGTACAAGACGATAAGCGTTACAAAAATCGACCAGCAAATCGCCATTTTCATTTCGTGACCCCAAGCCATTTTTCCCCATGACGCGTTCCAGACCGTAGTTGTCTGATCCGACTTGGGCATTGAGATCTCCCATGACAATTATGATGTCGGCTCTTGGAACACCACTGTAAACTGAGTTAAGATGAGTGTAGAAAGCGGTTTTGTCTTCCTCGGTCGCTTCATTTGTGGGGGCGTAGCACTGAATTATTGTGACGTTGCGAATTTTTGAACGGAACCTTGCTGTCATTATTCTTGCAGAAATGGGCGCCCAGGATATAAGACTACGCCTCGCTTCTTCGTTCAACATAATTCCGACACCATGCAGCCTTTGGCCACCCTCTCTTTCATCCTCCCCGGAATACAGCATTCTCGTTTGCCCAGAGTCAGCTCTGTATTCGGCTCTTCCTCTCCACCTAGTTTCACTGATGCCCAGGATACTGATCTTAAGGTGAAGCATTTCACGCTCAACCTGGTCGTATCTACCTTCGCCGTACAAGGATCGAACGTTCCATGCTCCGATTTTCGTACGTATGCGGTAGCCAAAAGTATCATTTGCTCTTCTTAAAAGACTTCTTCTATTTGTTAACGATTCATTTATTGTTATGGCGTCTTGATTGACGCTGGTACACGAAAGATGCCGCACCCCCAAATCCGATGTGCGGTTTACAGCAGCCGAAGCTGCAGAAGGATTCTCCATAAAATGGTTACCTCTTGGGGACTCATTTCCATTTGTTGTCATATTTCATGTATTAGCACATATCCTTCCACCATGGTGTTTTCCGAGATACGATTAATAACATACATAAGCTCAGATTTGACAGGCACACCCGCCTTTTGTATGGTCAAACACATAACTGCTCGAGGCCGCCCACTATGGGAAAACAGACGCCTTTTGTAGCCGCCCAATATGGGTTACAGACGCTACCTGCTGCTGCCGTTGGCCTTTTAACAAAAACGCTCCTCCGCCACCAGACTATCATGCCGTTCACCGCCACCTGCAGTTCATCCGTCTTAAGGGGGCTTTTAACCATCCCAAGGACAAGTTTGTGCCCTGACCAGCAAAGCTGGGTTGTCTGCTTATCCCGGCATCCATTCGGTCCCCCTGCACGTTAGCGTTACCCACCCTCCACCACGCGGAGGTGTGCATAGGGATTTTCCTATCATTGAGCCTAGGGCCATATGGCGTCCTAGCACTCTCAAGTACTTTTGGAGGGCTATATGACAATAAATTGTCAGCCAAATTCTAACAATAAATTGTAAGGGATTGGATTATCTTCCTACCGTGTAAACACACAACTTTATTGTCAGCTCACTGCTAGATAATTGTCAGACATTGTCAGGTCTGACAATATTGTAAGATCTACCAATCGTGTACACTTAGCTTTAATACCATCGACGGCATTTGTGAAAAGTTTATTTCTGTGTAGGCGACAACAAAAAAGCACAAAACTTTGCAAAGGAGTTATTTATATTTTGCCCAAAAATTGAACGGCCGGCGGTAGGTACTTATCAAGGCTTTAGGCACTACAATGCATTTGATTTTGGAATAAACATTTCGTATTATTCATAGAGCCTGTTTACACGATTGGTTTTTTACGGTCGTTTCGTGTTTCGTCTTTTTGACGAAACACGATGTAAAAATGTAAGGGGAGTGAAGTAACGAAAGCACGTATGAAAATTTTAAGATTTTTCCCGATTTAACTTTGACGTTTATGATTGGAAAAATGGGTAGAGGCGGGGAATGCTAAAATTTAAATAATGAGATAAAAACAGTTTTTCATAATTAGATAGGTATACATTTTAACAAGGAGTGATTTAAAAATATTTTTAGTTATTATTACTGCCCAAGTATGTATTTTCTAATAAATGAACCTTAATCTTTGAACGTCAAAATAACGAATGGACTTTTTTCGTTCTGTTCTGTCAAAAAGACGAAAGATGAAACGAACGAAAAAACCAATCGTGTATTCAGGCTCATCCTCTTAAATAAAACATGATGAACAACCATTACAAACATAATTAATTTTCTTTTCCATTTTCGAAAAAAAATGAGTTTTTATTACACAGAAAGTTTGTAAAAAGTGTATATTTCATTAAAAATGCTAAAATGAGTAGGTACTTTCACAATAGGGTGGTTCATAAATTCGAAAAAATTGACTTTTAACTACACATAAATTTTGTAAAACGTGTATATTTCATAAAAAAATGAGTAGGTACTTTCACAATAGGGTGGTTCATAAATTCGAACACAAAATTGAGTTTTAACAACACAGAAAGTTTGTAAAACGTTTACATTTCATAAAAAATGCTAAAATAAGTACTTTCACTACAGGGTGGTTCATAAATATTATGTTTTCTACATTTTCCAGTGGAATTAAAAAAAAGCAACATGGTAAATATTTGAAACAAATAATCGATGAAAAAAAAATTTCAATTAGGGTGGCTCACATTTTTTTTTTGCTTTTTTCAAACAAATTTTATTTTATGAAGGTATCTTATGATGTAATTTCTGTTGAAAAGTGCAGAAAAATGTTTAAGCACTAGCCTAATAGAACATTTTTTTCATAGATTATTTGTTTCAAATATTTATCATTTTATTCGACTGCAAAATGGAGAAGATAGCATATTTTTGAACGACCGACCCTAATGTGAATGTATTATTTAAACATTTCTTACGAAATTTACACGTTTTACGACCTCTCTGCTTTTTTTCCAAACCTAATTAAGGTATACTCGTTAAATTTGATATTGTTCATGGCAGTCCAAGGCAAAAGGTATATAAATGTTGAAATGTCCTGATTTCGGTCTTTCGCCAAACTCCATATGGACATGCAAAAAAACGCAGGTAGTGATAACGGAGAATTATATTTATATTTAATATCTGTTCATTGTTTCAATGAACCTGTACGTTAGAACAATTAATTACATTTATTAAAATCAATCAACGTTAATTGGGACAATGAATAGCCATTAATTAAAATATATATGTTAACTTATTAATTAACAATAAAGCTTGACGAAAGAGCATTTCTATTAATGGTGTTCATTAATTTAATTAACCGTTCATTAATTTAATGAACCATTCATAATTTTTAGTAAACAGTTTATTATTTCAATGTATGGTTAGTAAAAATTTAACGAAGGGTTAATTTTGCGCCATTTTTTAGTTACAACTTGCGCGTTGCAGTGATCACACTTTAAAAAAAATTTAAGTACTAAATTGAACAAGGTTTTTACATCATTTACCTGTGTGATGTAAGGAAATAACTAAATAGAAATTATTTTCAAGGAAATGCCATTTAATTACCAACAGGGATACACCCCACAATAGGTATGAGAAAAGGAATAATATCAATAAGTAAGTATTTCATTTGCCTGATCAAAATCTGATTTGAAAAATAAAAAGAACTACTTACATAAAGAGAAGAAAAAAGAGACAAATGCGTGAAATTCACAATATTGTATCCATTACGGAAGCTTAAAGGTGTAATTTAGGAAAAATTGAAATTGTTTGGTGTCAATTCCATTTTGTATTAAAATCTTACCGACAAGCATAAAGTGTCGATAGCACAACGACAATCCACTTAATTATCTGGACATAGCTTAACTCTATATGTATTTGGCATGTTTGCCACTTGAATTCAGTTGAAAAGTAAATAATTGATAATATGTGGTCGGAAAGTGTAAACAATTCGACATGTTTGCTCATAGAAATGCTTTTCGTTTTCATTCATCATACGCATTAAAGCATATTGCATAGAGTATAAAAGGCGACTTTTTCACTCCTATTGTACCTTTATGAATTTAATTGTGAGAGTATAAAAGAGGCTCACAAAAAAAATTTTGTTGGTAGGTCAAAAAAACCACTCCACCAATCTCAGATAAACACATCATTTCATTAAATCGGAATAACTTTTATCCTGAATTGTCTCCTATGAGCAAAAAGCTATGGCTGGCTTTTTCAAGAATAATATAAAATAATAGGTTCGTATGGCTTTTACAATCACATGTGTAACAAATATGATAGGTATGATAGATTTATTAATAAATACGAGCATAAAACATTAACTAACAATCATAAGAAATGTGTTCGGATGCCAAATGGCCTATTATCGCCTCAAGCGTCACCATATTCACTTATACAAGCAATATAGAAACAAAGTACCACAAACTAATAAACGAGGTCGTGAGTGCAAAAGTGGTGTAACCCAGAGATTAAAACATATCGCAACTATCCCGTTGATATTATTTATACCAGGAAATATTTAAGGATTCGGTAATGCTTATTTTTTATTAACTTCCCGTCAGAGGGGTTATTGGAGTGCTATAGAAACAAATAACTAATCATGTCTGAAATGCAAATTTCAGATTTTTATTAAGGATGTTCATAAAAAATTTATTAACGTTTATTGATTTTTATAAATGGTTTTCATTGTTTTTTAATGAACACGTCATTAAAATAATGAACAGATTAATTAAAAATAAAAGCAGATTTTTATTAACGATGTTTATAAAAAATTTATTAACGTTTATTGATTCTTATAAATGGTTTTCATTGTTTTTTAATGAACACGTCATTAAAACAATGAACAGATTAATTAAAAATAACAGTAGATTTTTATTAAGGATGTTCATAAAAAATTTATTAACGTTTATTGATTTTTATAAATGATTTTCATTGTTTTTTAATGAACACGTCATTAAAACAATGAACAGATTAATTAAAAATAAAAGCAGATTTTTATTAACGATGTTTATAAAAAATTTATTAACGTTTATTGATTTTTATAAATGGTTTTCATTGTTTTTTAATGAACACGTCATTAAAACAATGAACAGATTAATTAAAAATAAAAGCAGATTTTTATTAAGGATGTTCATAAAAAATTTATTAACGTTTATTGATTTTTATAAATGGTTTTCATTGTTTTTTAATGAGCACGTCATTAAAACAATGAACAGATTAATTAAAAATAAAAGCAGATTTTATTAACGATGTTTATAAAAAATTTACTAACGTTTATTGATTTTTATATATGGTTTTCATTGTTTTTTAATGAACACGTCATTAAAACAATGAACAGATTAATTAAATATAAAAGCAGATTTTTATTAACGATGTTAATAAAAAATTTATTAACGTTTATTGATCTTTATAAATGGTTTTCATTGTTTTTTAATGAACACGACATTAAAACAATGAACAGATTAATAAAAAAATAAAAGTAGATTTTTATTAAGGATGTTCCTAAAAAATTTACTAACGTTTATTAATTTTTATAAATGGTTTTCATTGTTTTTTAATGAACATTATTAGAATCAGTGAATCGTTAATTAAAAACTAAAAAAAAAAATATGAGTGGCTGTTCATAAAAATAATGAACGTTTATTGATTTTTATAAACGGTTATCAATTTTTTATTAAAAAAGTTCATTGGGACAATGAATAAATTAATAGAATCAATGAATCGTTAATAAAAACGTGAATTTGGATTTTAATAAACGAGAATAACCAACGTTTATTAATTCCCGCTTTTATTTTTTATTATTTGTACATTGAATACATGAATCGTACATTGATTCAACGAATAATCGGTTTATAAACGCCGTTTATAGATTTTACGTACAATAATTTTTTCAGTGTGTGGTGCGTCGTTTTTTATGTCCGATTTATGTCCTGCAAGTTTCTTTTTTAATTTTTGTTTTGTCGTCCCAGTGTACGTTTGGTTGCATTCTTCGTTGGTTTTTCCACTGCAAGCTAGTTTGTAAACTAGGTCAGAATGTTCCGTTTTGTCCAACAACAACAACAACACCAACAACACCAACAACACCAACAACAACAACAACAACATGAACCTACCAAATACAAATCTTTTATGTACATTAAACAAAGAGCGGATAGATTTAAACAGGCAAAACTCTTTGGCACTGACAGATACAAAATGGCGATGAGATCCGCTAATACGGCCTCACAACTATACACAAAACTTAAAACGAAAACGGACAAAACGGAACATTCTGACCTAGTTTACAAAATAGCTTGCAGTGGAAAAACCAACGAACAATGCAACCAAACGTACATTGGGACGACAAAACAAAAATTAAAAAAGAGACTTGCAGGACATAAATCGGACATACAAAACGACGCACCACAGAAGACAGCACTGGCAGCACTTTGCATCGCACACGGCCACACTCCTAACTTTGATGACATCAAAGTTCTCCAAAGAGAAGAGAACCAAAACAAGATGTTTGTGATTGAAACTCTTCACATCATTAAAACACCCAACACCATGAACAAGAGAACGGACATGGAAAACGTTAGTCCCCTCTACAAACACTTGCTAGAAAAAAGATTTATTTATTGATACGCATACATAGTTATATGTTTCTAGGCTTTTATGTTTACTTGCTAGTTAAACTTCAAATTGTTCAGTTGAGTGCAATAGTTGGGAAAATTTTACCTTTTGTTTATAATTCAATGTAGCTAATGTAAGTTCCATACTGTTTTTTTATGTATTGCATTTTTGTTGAAAACCATCTTATCGATACAAATATAGATAACCATTTTGTTTACACCTGATGATGTCCATAGACATGGACGAAACGTCGTGAATTCAAAAAAGAAATTGTTTTTATTTATTGACCTGAAGCCCACAAATAAACCAACAGGTTGAGGTTAAGGTTGAGTTGAGGTTGAGTTGAGTTCGAGTTCGAGTCGAGTTTGCGTAAAGTTCGAGTCAAGTTTTTTTTAATTCGGTTCGTGTTCGGTTCATGTTTAGTTCGAGTTCGTTGTGAGTTCGGTTTGAGTTAGGATTGGGTTCAGTTTAAAATCCGTTTGAGATCGGTTTGAGGTCAGTTTGGGATTGTTCGCCAAACTATTTAAAATTGGTTGGCCCAACAATTTTAATTGTCGGCCCAACAATTTGAAATTACTTGTTGGCACACAAATTTTAATTGTTTACGCAAAATTTTAACTATTGGCCCATAAATTTAATTTTGGCCCAAGCAATTTAAATTTATGGCTCAACAATCTTAATTGTTTGCAAATCAATCTTAATTGTTGGCCCAACAATTTAAATTGTTTGCCCAACAATTTTAACTGTTGGCTCATTAATAAAAATTCTTTTGGCATCAATTAAAATTGTTGGGCCAACAATTTAAATTTTTTGCCAACAATTAAAGCTGTTGGCCCAACAATTTTAGTAGTTGGCCCAATAATCTTAATTCTTGCTTCAATCATTTTAGTTGTTGGCCCAAAAATCTCAATTGATGGCGCATTAATCTTAATTGTTTGCTCAACAATTTTAATGTTTTTTTTCACCGCAATCTTCTTCAAGGCTTAGTTACGGAAGTATTGCCATACAAAGATATTTACGTATGAGACCATGTAAAATAAAATTGGCTCGGATG
This sequence comes from Dasysyrphus tricinctus, assembly GCA_963921185.1. Classification (NCBI taxonomy): domain Eukaryota; kingdom Metazoa; phylum Arthropoda; class Insecta; order Diptera; family Syrphidae; genus Dasysyrphus; species Dasysyrphus tricinctus. The sequence continues at coordinate 106,038,841 of OY992532.1, read as the reverse complement.
TGTCAATAGGGTTTGAGTAGACCCCTACATTAACGTATTTCACGATTTATTTAATCAACTTTGAAAAATAGTTTGTTTTTTTTTTTGAAAAAATGGCAAGGTAAGTCTATGCTATTTCTCAAAAGCATTACTGCCAACAAGTGTGTGTTTATTTCCGATTCAGCACTGAAAACCGCAAGCTTTGTTCGTTAGATATTCACATCTGCGTAAAAATTAGACGATCCAGAAAACGTTCGGATTTCAGGCCCGGATAGCTTTTGAATAAACAATTTTAAATTTTATCCAAATGCATTTTCAGGCTAAATGCAAATTATGTAAATTTTTTTCGCCGAAACTTTCAACATGGCTTAGTTGTTGAAAAATCACCATTCAAAGACATAAATGTAGATATTTGGGGGCAGAAAATCAGTAAAATCACTTTGGATGCAAATATTTCCTGAACTAGACCATGGGAAAAGAATTTGGCTTGGATGTGTCGATAGGGTTTGAACAGACCTTTCTATTGACGTCACGATTTTTTTAATTAACTATTTAAAAAGTAGACGCAAGTATACGTAGGTCTACGCAAGTTCTACACTGGTCAACGCAAGTCTTCGCAGGCCAACGCAAGTCTCCATAGGCCTACGCAATTCTACGCAGGTATACGCAAGTCTACGCAGGTGTACGGAAGTCTACGCAGGTCTGCGCAGGTCTACGTAGGTCTACGCAAGTCTACTCGAGTTCTATCTATCAACCGATTCTTTTTTAACGAAACCTCCTACAAGTCTAAGTTGCGGAAATATTGCAATCCAAATACTCAAGAGCCCACAGCAGATTTCGGGTTTGAGTGATAGCAAAAAAAGAAGTAGGTATACGTGTCGAAAGCTTCAGCAAAGGCTCCTAAAACAGTCAAAGTCTTGCAGTCCACAACCGGGGCTTAAGTGATTAAACACTGCATCAACAAAAAAAAAATATGAATGCTACTTCGAGAGTAATCGTGTTAGCCGAAATTTAATTTCACCTCTCCGGAAATATGCTCCTCCGACACAGCTCACGCAGTCCCAGACCATTCGAGTATATAGTTCACCCTGCCAGAGTGTTTAAAAAACCATCTTTAACTTTGAACCAGGCCCGGCAGATCATGTTCAGCCCGAGTGGGTAGTACATAGTTATAAAAACAAAATGTATTTAAAAAACTGTTTAATTTAATGGATAGTATCGGAATAACCATGTAATATAGCAATAATAATCACCCCGATTACAGAATCCACCGAATGAGCAGCGGAGGGAATCAAACTCAATTTTGACATTTTTACTATGCGACGAATGTCAAAATTGAGTCAGATTCCCTCCGCAGCTCATTCGTCGGATTCTGCAATCGGGGTGAATATGAAGCCGATCGACCGGCCGTGGCGCACCTACTGAATTATTGATCTTTAACGCATGACCGCGTGAGTGCCATAGTGGCACAACTGCATTTTTCATTATTTCAGTAGAGCAAAAATATTGAACAGATTTTTTTTTAAGCACTTGTAGCTTAAGAAAATAAAAAAAAAAAGCTTGTAGTTTTTTTTTAATAAATGAACATAATTTTGATTTTTATTTGCAATATGACAAAGAAATAAAAAAGGTTTTTGATTTTGAATAAATGATTCTTCAAACGGTAGCGTAGCTAGGGGGGGGGGGGGCGAAGGGGACGGTTGCCCTGGGCGCCAGGAGTTAGGGGCGGCAATTGGGAAAATCATCTTCGTTGTTCATGGGATGTTGCAAACCAATTACAAAAGTTTTTTTAGTGAAAATACATACAATTTTTATAGTATTCAAAGTTGTAGGGGAGACAAAATCATCCTCGTTGTTCATGAGAATTTGGAAATAAACAAAATTTTAATTTTTGTTTACTAAATTATTCAATCAATTTTTATTAAATTGAAATCAAGAGGGTCGCAAAATCATCATCGTTGTTTATTACATAAGTTGGAAATAAACAAAAAAGTATTATTTTTTTAAGTTAAAATTCTATAACATTTGTAGGTATAGGAACGTACAATTTTTCATTGTATTCAAATCACTAGGGGCGGCAGAATCATGACCATTGTTCATTATAGAAGAAGGTAATAAACACAAAAGTTTATTTTTTTAAATTAACAATTCTTTCAAATTTTGAAACAAAATGATGGCTTTCGTAATGACCATTTTCCTTTGTAGTTTTACATATAAGTACAAACGTGTCTGCTAATTCCCTCAATTTAGAATTCAGAGGGGTTGACCTTTCTCAGAAAATTGTTCGCGTTAAAAAATAAATAAATAAATTGAGTGGCGCAACAGCTCGTGGAGAACCAGGGCCTAGTGACTTACAACTCACCACCGTTCCTGTGTGCGTGTTGTTGGCAGGAATGGAGGGGACCTACAGTTTTTTTGCCGAGTCCGAACGACTGAATGAGAAGCACTTTTTCATGACAAGTATACTCTTTTTTGTCAGTTACTCGCAAGAGGCAGTACCTCGGATAAAACATTTCTGTTTTTTCTTGTTAGATTTGAAAAAAAAAATGATGTAGATTAAATCTTTCCGCAGATGATTTGTTTTTGTTTTTTCAAAACTAAAAAATAAATAATATTTAAACAAAACTGATAAAAGAATAAAAATAAATAAAACATTACATTAGTTTTTTTTAACATTAAACCAACAAACAAAAAAAGCTCTAAATAATACATATAGCTGCATTCAACACAAAGAATTTAAAAAAAATGTGAGTTTTTTTTGCGAAGATTATTTTTTTTTCGAAAAATGAAGTGTAGGATGTAGATTTTGCAGCAGATTTATTTTGAGAAAAAATGCATTAGATCAACAATCTACTGCAATTTCAGTGAAGTAACAACTCTGTAGTCAGACACTCAGTAGTGACTTAGCCGTGGCTTGGACCCTCTCATGGTTCATGATCATTAGATCTGAGAAATATGAACACTATTCAATTTCTCAGTTTTGCTGTCGAATACTGATGAAACAATAGGCGTATCTCACCAAGTAAAATCTCACCGAGCGCTCAATAGTTGACGTAAGTGGAATGTTTTGGTGTTACAAGGTTCCCTGTTCAATCGTACTGAAATTATGGAAACAAAATTTTAACTTTGCTTTAAATATTTAAATGTTAAAGCACAAAAGTTTATAAGATGAAAGAAAAATACTAAGATCAATTTATTTTTCCTGTTTATCAACATTCAACTTCTATTTTGTATTTTTGTATCAGTTTCGTATTTGCACATCACGAGAAATTGCAATTTGGCTGTCAAATGAACTGAGCTGAGAAAGAACATTGAGAAATGAATCCAAAAATGTTCGTCTCAGTAATCTCTGAAGAAAATCTCAGTGCTCATGTGAGATTTTTTGTCCCAGTTTAAAAACACTGAGCTCTTAGAGATTTTATTTGGTGAGATACGCCTAATGAACACTTATGAACTTCAACGAAAGGAAACATTAAAAAAAATTCAAGTCTCATGTGCCTTTATTATATACAGTCGGTTTAAAGTTACATCTCTGTAGGTCAGAAACAAAAAAATTCATTCAGCAGATATTGCGGCAAAGTGGCATGTATCAATATTTTGCATAGTGTAATTTCTTGCATTTATAAAAAAATATTTTAATCAAAATTTTGTCTGCAACTTTAAGACCGATGATATGAAGGTACCTATCATAAATTTTTTTTATAAAGTATTGTTAGACCGAAGGGGCGGCAAATTATTGTTTTGCCCCGGGCGGCAAATATCCTAGCTACGCCACTGTCTTCAAAATACCGTTATAACTGATCAGATAGGCCAATCTTTGACTCAAACTCTTGATTTTCTTGTGATTGGCTTTTAATGGAAAAAATTCTTTAAGTATAGCATGGAGCAATTTAGACATTTAAATGCAGAAATATTGTTTAATACATACAGATTCAATTTTTGTAATAAGCTAAATTTCAATAAAATGGCAGCTATGACACTATAGATCTCACAGCCTCAAATGAGTTCTAAGCCCACGGAGAACAAAAAAAAAACACATTATTTTTAAGAACAAAAGATCCTTGAACCTTCATAAGCAGATGAACGAAGAGCATCAATTATTTTAGAATTATTATACGTTTGCCTCTTTCAATTCGTATTTTTTTCAAAACCCTAACAACTTTCCTCAGTTTGAAAAAAGAACATGTCTCCAAGGGCGTACGCAGGATCTAGATCAGGTGGCATGGGCAGAATCATTCAAAAATTAGTTTAGGTATAGAAATCTATGTATCTTTGAGATGCATTAAAAAAAGACAAATTGTATGAAATTTATGGAATTTATCTTGAAAAGTGGGGCGGCAAGCGCCCATTCCTGTCCCCCTTGCATTCGTCTTTGTATGTCGTTATTACTAATCAGCCTTTTGTCTGTCGAAGTCATCTTTGTAAAAATTTACAGTTATATCGCCATCTGCTCTCTTACGAATAGCGAATCATATATGAATCTGTTCTTCAGCGATGAAAAAATCTTGGAGTGTAATTTTGCCTGTTGGAAACTTCTATTAAGTTTCGCAAAACAATTTTTTTGTATACTTTTGATAGTTGATTGTGAAACAAATTTAAAGTTTTTAGGACCTTTAGTCCAAATGCGTTTCGCCCAGGTACTACAATTGGGCTCATCAGTTAGATGTTGTTGTACCCTTCTAAGACGCATATTTTTTGTAGTCGATGGATACCGACGCTTATTAAATAAACCTAGGCAAAACGCATTTGGACTAAAGGTCCTAAAAACATTAAAGTTTAATTCAAGAGTCCACAAAAACAAAAACAAAAGTAATTAATTTTCAATTAATTACGTTTGCATTCTTAAGTTAATTGTGACAATTTGCAAGAAAATATACTTAATAGAAAGGGGCAATCAGGAAAAAGTGGGGGACACTGGCCCTGAACACAAAAGGGGGAATTTGGCCACTTTTCGAGAATCCTTAATGCAAGTACCATTACTATGTCGTTTGGTTGTAAGTGGTTTGTCAAAAAAGAAAACTGTATCAAAACAGCTTGAACATCATGTATTTTATTTTGGTGGACTCAAATAATTATTTTGATATATGCATTTTTAGTAAATTAAATAATGTTAATGTGTTGTAAGTCCTAAGTTTGTAGCTTGAATACTTTGTTAATAAGTAATTAAAGGTTTTGCTAAAATAAGTCTATGGAAACTATAAAAACCTAAATTAACACGAATATAGATAACTTTTTAATTATGAAGCTGTGAGTGGAAAACTTTTTGTTATCATATTTTTCATCTTAAATCGATCTTAAATACATTTTTAATTTGAGATTCATGGTGAAAAAGTCACATGTGTGGAAAGATTAGATATTTCAGAATTAAGAATTTTTGCTTAGATGTCCGCTGATGCATAAATATAAAATTAAAAGACAAAGGTATCAATTTTGTCAAAATAAAAATGGGTTACACCACTTTTGCACTCACGGCCTCAATTGATATCTGAATTTGTAGTTAATTTAATGCTTATTTGTTGCGTGAGCTCCAACCTTGTAGCTCCAACAGTTTTTTTTTTTAATTTTCAAAAATCCACTTTAACACGACTAAACTTAGCGAATGAAAGAACTAAAATGAAAATGATTTTGGTTCCCAAAATTGTAGCTTTTAAAATACTTATTTGCTCCGCAAAAAAATAATTTTGGTGCTATTATAGATGGATGGGCTACTTTCTTATATTGTACGTTACGTATATGAGGTTTACGCCTTATTTTAGCTGGAATTTGAATACGCAGTTTGCGCGATGAATCTAGTTTAAAGAAGCTTCAAAATTTCGCAAAAAAAAAATTAGATTTTATCTTTGCTCATGAAGGCTTGATTTTCAGCACAAAAATTAGGGTTTGCGCAACAATATAGATAAACATTCAGATGGAAATTAATAAAGGTACAAAACTGAAAATCCGCTAACTTTTGACTTATTTAAGCGGACACTTTTGTACAAATTTAGAGCTTGTGCAACAAAAAAGTATTTTTATATTTTAATTATTGTTTTGCTGAACTTTTTGATTTGAATTTTATTCTTATTTTTTGTTTTGCTTCTTTAGTTCAATAAAAATGCTATTTTTTAATTAATTTTACCAATATATTTCGAGGATTGGATTATTCCTCTTTTACAATTTCTAAAAATTAACATAACAGAATTTTAATAATAATTATGTATATTATAAAAAAAGTATTCAATTAGCTACAAATTCAGATAACAAAATTATTTCATTTCGCAAAAAGTGGAAACTATGATCTCTGAAGAAACGAAAGCTCTCGAGTGGGTTGTGCTACTTTGAATTTCTTAAACGGTCTCGCAGGGCGAACTGGCTTAAAAAATGATAAGCCAGTTGACGAGCGAGTTGAAAAAGTTTATATGTATTAATAGCTTGCTAGCAATTCCTCGCACGTTTGGCCTCAGGGCTTATACAAGTAGTCCTTAAATACTAAACTGACAAATAATAGTATTCTTTTACTCAAGCTATGCTTCGAGCAACTTTTATTTCTATTTTAAAATAACACTAAGCTAAAAGGTAAACTGACTGGACGTGTTAGATTAATAATAATTAAAACATTCTGATTTACTGTATAGCATTCCAATATAATATTTTATACTTGACCATACATTTGCAATTAGTAATGTTTATAATATTGAAGAATTATTCTTATTTTCCCGAGGCATATTTTTCGCATTATTATATCGTTGTGATTTTCATTCTAAGGTAAAAAAAATATCAAACTATATATCCGTTCTCAGCATCTCATCGCACCACCACCGCACCACATCGGTCTGAATGTTTTAAGATTTCGATTTGCATTCATTTCGCTTGTGCTATGAGAAATATTAAAAATTAATCAAATTCGCTTTTGATTTGTGATTTCCTGCTGTTCACGTTTTGAATTCTGATGTAGAGTAACTTACCTACTCGTATCTTTGAATATTATTTTGCATCCAATGCCTGTGTTTTGATATCTTGCGTTACACACATCAGCATCACGCTTATGGTGAAGAAACTATAACATGAAATGTAATCAAAAGCCAAATCAACGGATGCCATCCTTTATTTCGTTTTATATAAACTGATTTTGTTTTATGAGTTTTTTTTTTGTTGATTCTGTTTGTGATGGGCAACATCAACTATGAATGGACCAACCAGTTAAAGTCAGTGGCTTTTACAAGCCCTTCTAGTTTTAATTTTAACCAAGCATAACATTTGAACAATTCAAAAAACCTTGATTTAAAAAATTTAGAAGAATCCTGAAACGATATTCATTCATTAAATCGATAGCCAACCATTTATGTTAGTTATATATGAAAGGAAGGTGTATCTTCTCCCTTGGAATACCGGGGTACCTATACTACCTTTGGGGGCACCATCCTATAGCATCCGGTCGGTTGTACCAATCTTATCTTCGTTATTTCTCATTCTCATCTTCTTGATATTCTTGAATATATACGGTAGACACAGGATGAACCATCCACATACGGATTCAAGTAAAATACAAACAATGAGGCGATAAGCCCACATTCGTTCCACTTGAGTAATGAGCCGAAACCGATACATACAAAATGCATTTTCTAAGGAAGAAATCCAACAGAACCAACTTTTCGGCGGCACTATACTCTCTGAAAATGTTAAACGTCATTCATAAATCATTAGTCTTGTTCGTTTTGTCTTAAAGTTTAATTTTTTTTTTTTTTTTTTTTATAAAACATAATGTTTATTCATATTCTGACCAAACAACATACAAATAACACAATAGCATTAGTTCCGTTTTGGTGAAACAAATTGGTTCATTTTAAGGTGCATGATGTAAAGTAATAAAGTTATAATCGACGTATAGTTTTTGCCAGCATACAAACTGATTCGAATGAGTTGCAAAAAAAACCTGTTGGATCTTGTATTTTTGAAAAGACGAAAAATTGGTTGCAATAGGAATAGAAAAGAATTTCTCGAATGCCTGTGTCTCAGCAATAAAAAGAGCAGCCCAACCTTTCCAAGGAACAACATTACGTCCATATAAGGAAGCTTGGTTCGATCAAGATTGCTTAAATGCAGAGAATATCAATTATTTGATTATTATTATTTGATATTCTCTGCTTAAATGCAAGGAAAAAATCATTAAAACTCTTGAAGCTGACCAGAAGAATTAACACGGACCTATTAAAGAGAATGTACCAAGAAAGCAACAAAGCATTCAAGGAACTTTGCAGACTGAAACGACAGTGTTTTATCCAAAGAATAATAACCGAACTCGGACAAGCAAGAGATTCAAAAACATAGACATAATAAACATAATAGGAAACAATGTAAACACGAACCGCTTAGCAAAGCATTTCCATTCTCTACTAAATGTTGATGTCGCTATTACCTTGCACACTACTATGCGCTCCCATTCACTCAAGTAGAAGCTTTGGATACTTACTTACTAACTTAAGGTGGCGCTATGGTCCGGGGTGGACCAGGCCCTCAACCAACAAGCTTCTTCCAGCCGGCTCGGTTTCTAGCTAGCTGTCTCCAGTTTCGCACGTCAAGTTGGTTGAGGTCCTCTTCCACTTGCGTGCGCCACCTTTGACGCTGTCCACCTCTACTGCGTTGTCCCACGGGGTTGGCTTCGAAGACTTTCCGGGCCGGAGCATTGGTGTCCATTCGCTCTAGGTGACCCAGCCATCTTAGTCGTTGGCTTTTCACTTTTGAGGCTAGGTCGGTGTCGCTGTACAGCCCATACAGTTCGTGGTTATATCTTCTTCTCCATTCCCCATCTATGCAGACGGGACCAAAAATCACCCGGAGAATTTTCCTCTCAAAACAGCCTTACGCGTTCTCATCCACTGTTAGCAGTGTCCATGTCTCTGCACCATACATCAGGACTGGGATGATAAGCGTCTTATACAGGGACAGTTTAGTTGCTCGAGAGAGGGCTTTGCTTCTCAATTGCCTTCTTAGCCCAAAGAAACAGCGATTGGCAAGAGTAATTCTTCGTTTGATCTCAGCACTGGTAATGTTCGCTGAGTTTATAGCAGATCCTAGGTAGACAAAGTCTTTGACCACCTCAAAATTATAGCTGTCTATAGTGACGTTCTGTCCTAGACGTCGGTGTTGGGTGTCCTTTCTTGTTGACAGCATATATTTCGTTTTGTTTTCATTCACCGTTAAACCCATCTTCTTGGCTTCCTTCTCAATACTCACAAAAGCACCACTGACATCACGCTTTGTTCGTCCAATTATGTCAATGTCGTCAGCGTAAGCAAGTAATTGGACGGACTTTTGAAAGATTGTGCCTCTAGAGTTGGCGTGAGAGTTTTGCACTATTCTTTCAAGAACGATGTTGAAGAAGTCGCATGACAGCGCGTCGCCTTGCCTTAAACCTTTTTTGACATCAAATGTGTCGGTGAGGTCTTTGCCGACCTTGATGGAGCAGCGTGCTTTCTCCATCGTCATCCTGCACAAACGGACGAGTTTGGCAGGGATGCCAAAACTAGACATACGCGGCCTTGAAATCGATAAAAAGGTGGTGGGTATCGATTTGAAACTCCTGGGTTTTCTCCAAAATCTCCCGTAGTGCGAGTATTTGGTCGATGGTATGGTGGACTTCCCTGGCCTAAAGCCACACTGATATGGACTTATGAGGTTGTTGACGAATGGCTTCAGGCGTTCACAAAGTACGGCAGAGAAGATCTTGTAGGCGATATTAAGAAGACTGATACCTCTTTAGTTGGTGCAGTCCAGAGGATCGCCTTTCTTGAGGATCGGGCAAAAAATGCTGAGGTTCCACTCATCGGGCATGCTTTCCTCCGACCATATTTTATAGATGAGCTGGTGCATACTCCTAACCAATTCATCGCCAGCCGCTTTGAATAGCTCAGCCACAAGGCCATCAGCACCAGCAGCTTTATTGGACTTAAGTTTAGATATAGCTACCCTTACTTCGTCGAGATCGGGTGGACGGAATTGTTGGCCTACGTCGTCCAGGTTGAATGGTGCAATCTGCATGGTAGCGGAATTCGGTTCGTCATAGCCGTTATACAATTTGCAGAAATGATTTTTCCATATCCTCAGCACCAACTGCGATTCTACTATGATTTTCCCCTGATCGTCCTTGCAGGCTTCGGTCCGGGCCTTGTAACCCTGGGAGGTTCTCTTTACCATTTGGTAAAACTTCCGAACTTCATTCCTGCAATGGCATCCCTCTATTTGCTCGATCGCACGCTTCTCATGATCTTTCTTTTTCCTTCTTAGAAGCTTGTGTTCCTCTCTCCTCTTCTGCTCGTAGAGCTCGCGAGCAGCTCTGGTCCTTCTATGCAGCACCGCTTTGTATGCCTGTTGTTTGGCTGCATGTCCTTGTCGGCATTCTTCGTCGAACCAGGGGTTTCGCTGTGGTGGTCGAGCAAAGCTCAGCACGTCAGAGGCGGCATCTCTGATGGCTTCCTGGCAATTCTTCCACTGGTTCTCGATTCTTGCAGTTGGTGGTATAGGACTATTTAAGAGGGTGCGAGAGACTCGATCGGAAAAGGACCTGACGATTTGTTGGGACTGTAGCCGTCCAACATTAAATTTCCTTACAGTATTTCCCTGCTTTTGCTTTGGTCTGGATATCCGTAGCATTACCTTGGCTACAACGAGGTAGTGGTCCGAGTCAACGTTGGCTCCTCGGAACGTTCGGACATCCTTGATACTGGAGGAGTGCCTTGCGTCGATCGAAATGTGGTCAATCTGGTTAGCGGTTGATTGACCAGAAATTCGCCATGTCCCCTTGTGTATATCGAGATGCGGGAACTGCGTACTAGCTACCACAACATTTCGCCCCGCAGCAAAGCAGCACTAAGTAGTTCAACCTAACTGGAACTGTAGACGCCACCGTTCATTCTATCTGGAGAATTCTTCCACTGCCGCCTGAATGAAGGAGAAGTGCCTTAGTGGGAACACTCCTCCCCCCCTCTCTCGTTTGCTGCCCCCTAAAACCGTCCACAGGGATTGGAACCCCATCTTCAGTTAAAGGTACTAGGCACCCGATGTTCACCGCGGGGAGGTGAGAGTAGGAGTTGATAGACAGAGGTTCGCTTTGAAACAAAGCTTGTGGACGCTTGTGTCCTCTTGAATGCACATGTTTACTCTTTGAACATTGGATAGAGATATTTCAATTGAAGAAGTACTACGAGCTGTTGATAAGTTCAAAAACAATAAAGCTCCAGGAGAAGATAGAATTCTACAAAAATGCGCCAACAAGTTTTGTTCAGTTCGTTTCAAAAACATCGACAACTCAGAAAAGGTTCCAGATAGTTTCCAAAAGAACGTAATACTCCCTATTTTTAAAAAATGGTGACCCTAACGATCCAGGGAGCTACAGAGGAATCTCATTCCTAAATGCACTTTAGAAGCTGCTCACTATAGCATACTTCTGGATCGTCTTACTAGTTGGCTAGAATCAAAGGGGCTTTTAAGCAAATATCAGGTGGGTTTCAGGGCAAGCTTTTTCTTCGATGGAGGACAAAATATTTGTACTAAAAAATATCGGTAGAATATATCTTGCTAACGGTAATAAGCTCTATGCCTTTTTTGTTGATTTCCGGGCTGCTTTTGACTCGATGGATAGGAGAGCACTTTTGCTCAAACTCAGCAACTAAAGTATATCTTCGAAAATGCGCTTTGTTTGTTAGAGAGTTTGTACGAAAATAACCAAACTAGGATATGGGATGGAATGGCAATGTCAAATTGGTTCAGTACATCTACAGGAGTTAAACGGGGTTGCCAACTCAGTCCGTTTCTCTTGAGCCTTTTTCTGGACGATCTTCTGCTTTACCTTCTGGGAGGAATAGTATTTAACAACGTTCCCATAAAAAACCTGAAGTTTGCAGACGACTTTGTCTTGCTAGCGGAAACACCAAACATGCTCCAGCTCATGATTAATAGGCTAGAAGATGACTGCAATCAATGGAATCGGCATATCAACCCGGTGAAATCAAAAATTATGGTATTCCGAAATAATTCAGGCCGTTATTCAAGGGATGAAAAATGGTTTAAGGAACGGATCCTCTAGAGGTACTAAAACAATACCAATATCTTGGAATGTCCTTCACCCCGAGACTTACATTCAGCTTCCACCTACAAGAAAAATTGAAAGACTCTAAAAAAGCTCTAAGCTGCGCTTGGAAAAATGTACTGAGAAAAAAGGAGGTAGCAATTTAAACCAAATATAAACTATTTGAGTCGATTGCTCAAGCAATTATGTGCTATGGAAATGAAGTTTGGGGATTTGAAGAACACGAGGAAGTGGAAAAATTGCAACGTCACTTTATAAAGCACCTCTTTAGACGTCCTACTACCACTCCCACTTATATGCTCTATGTCGAAGCAGGTCTTCTGTTAATCTATCTATATACTTTGAGGCTTCACTTTAAGTATATGCCCAATAGTCTAGTCTAGTCAAATGGTGTTCAAAAGGGACTTGAAGTGGAAAGTTCTGGTGTAATTATTTTTAGTGGCTCCCTTTATGTTTTTGGGGTCGCTGAACACGAATCTGTAGTTGTCCAACAACATTTTTCACGGCAAATATGAGAATTCGTCAAAAAACGTCAAAAATTACGACATTTTTTGTCTTTTTTCTTTATTTCTCAAAAATTATTTTTCTTTTGCCAAAAGCGCTTATGCAAAAATAAAGACAATGAGATTACCTACAATCTATGTTTATATCATTTTTTTGTACGACTTATGGTTTCTACGGAAACAGTCGTTGAAAAACAGCCAAAAATCCGTCATTTTTAAAAAAATTGCAAAAACGATTTCTTTGTATTGTTTTCTTCATTACATGAAAAGTAGGCCAAGAGTTATTATGTTATTTGCATTTTCTAATTGTAAAGAAAATCTAAAAGCATTATATTGCAGTGGTTAAGTGTCTTAGTTTCAGTATTCCAAACAGTCAAAATGTCCATTCAAAAGTGTTTTATTTGTGATAAAGAGTGGAGTATGGTGCAGTGAAGATGATCTTATGGACGTATACTGCAGTGGTACGGCCGATTCTAACATATGGTTCGATTGTCTGGTGGCCCGCACTTAAAAAGGTTCAAAGAACAGCTAGTTTTGGTACCACAGGGGCTCTTCGATCTTGCCCAACGGATGCCTCAAGCGTTTTTCGGCACCTTCTACCACTTGATCTACACATAAAATATCTAGTATTTTGCAGTGCCTTAAGACTTAAAGAATCAAATTCTTGGGTTGCTAAACCTTATGGTCTCAGCAATATCACAAATTTGATTCCCACTGATATATTTTCGACTCCCACTGACCGCCGCCGTGCTCCTACAATGAGCCTCAGTAAAGATTTAAAAGTCTTATTCCCATCCAGAGGGGACTGAGATGATGACGCCGCGCGCGCCGTGACGAGAGACTTCGACACAACTATCTATACTGATGGCTCAAAGATGGAGTGTGGTGTTGGCTCAGGAGTTTTCTCTGAGTCTCTCAACATCTCTAAGTCATTTCGGCTACCGAATTTTGCTAGTGTATTTCATGCTGAAATACTGGCAATTAGGGAGGCATGCAAGATACCAAACCAAAATCGTAATACAGCCTTCCTTACAGACAGTCAGGCGGCTGTGAAAGCCATTGATTCGGCTACATCATCCTCTAAATTGGTCCAACAATGCCGAGATGAGCTCGAAAGTCTAAATATTAACCTCATGGTCACTATTATCTGGGTTCCTGGTCACAGTGGCATTGAGGGAAATGAACGGGCAGATGAACTAGCCAGGCAAGGATCAGCCCTTCACATCTCGCTTGCGGAAAGAGTCAACATTCCCCTTGGAGTTGTGAAGGGCAATATATTGTCAATTTTCCTTAGGGAATCCAATCGTAGGTGGAGCAGTTTAACCAACTGCAAAATATCCAGAACGATCTGGCCCGCCTTTAATAAGTCCCGAACAATTGATCTCATGTCTAGACCCAAGCGGGACCGGGGACATAGCCAGGGTCATAGCAACCTGCATTGGACACTGGTCAATTGGAGAACATGCGGCGAGGCTAGGTATTCCTTACAATACTCACTGTCACAGCTGTGGAGACCAGCAAGAAAAGGAAACAGTCTTACATTTTCACTGTAAATGTCCAGCTCTAGCCAGAGTTTGAGCACAATCGTTTGGAATGGCTTTTTTGAGGACCTAAACGAACTTTCCGAAATGAAGATCAAAGACTTGATCTCTTTTCTAAACGCCACGAAACAGTTCTAAGACGAAACCCGGTTGCGTTCTGCATCATGTTCCCCCCCAGATCAAAAGACTGCGAGTAATAGGAACCCGGGTTTCTGCGGGGCTTCATGATGCTCAATGGCAATGATGATCACACGGTCGGATCGATCGCGCTTCGTTGCTATTCTACAACCTGCCGAGCTCGGCATAATGTAGCAAGCTCGGGCGAGATGAGATCCAATCGAGATGCGATCCAATCGAGTGAGTGTCTTATGACCCAACTCTTGTTTTTTTACTGACTCACAAGGTACCTCAACCATACTTCGCAGCCGTCCTATTGCAAAGCAAGGAACGCTTTTCTGGTTTCTTGAGAGAGGAAATCTCACATCCAACCCAGGGAATGGGACACCTGAGAAATAAGCCCCTCAGAGAATAAACCCCAAATCCTCACTTCAGTCCGCTTTAATACACAGGTCAAACGAGTTATGGTATCAAAATTTACAGATTTCACTCCTTGAGTAACGATGGGGACATTGAAAATGACTTGCTTATGCTAGATAAATCCTTAATCTTTCATCATCATCATCGTGTCCTGTAACCCCGGCTGGGGCATAGGGCGTCAACAAAACGTCTCCATCCTTCACGGTCTGCTGCAAGGTACTTTAGCTGTGGCCACGTCTTTCTCTGGGATTCTGCTTCCGCTAAGACAGTTGATTTCCATGTTGTTCTTGGTCTTCCAACTCGCCGTGCACCCTGAGGATTCCATTCAAAGGACTGCTTTGCAATTTCATTGTTTGGTTTCCTCAGTGTGTGACCAATCCAACGCCATTTACGCTTTCTTATGTCGACGTCCAGCCGCTCTTGACTTGTCCTGCGCCACAATTCCTCATTTGATATTATTTGTGGCCACCGAATCTTTAGGATATGGCGAAGACAGCGATTCACAAAAGCCTGCAATTTCTTCGAAATGATAGACGTGACTTTCCAGGTTTCACAAGCATATAACAGCACGGATTTGACATTGGATTCGAAGAATCTCAACTTAGTGCGTAAGGAGATTTGACTTGATTTCCAGATTGGGGACAGAGTACCGAAGGCAGCACGAGCTTTATTTATTCTACTTTTAACGTCCAGATCCGTACCACCGTTTGCAGAGACAATACTGCCAAGGTAGTTGAACTGTTCCACTACTTCAACTGGCGTCTCCTGTAGAATAATACGCTGCTGTGTGGAGCGGCCTGTGAGCATTATTTTTGTCTTTTTGCTGTTTATTCTTAGACCACTCGACTCTCCCTTCACTTGCAGTGTTTGGCACATCCCGTTCAGCCCACTGATGTTATTTGCCAGTAGACATATGTCATCGGCATAGTCTAAATGACTGAGCCTTTTGAACGGTCTCCATTGAATGCCCTGTCGCTCTGCTGTACCTACACTGGCCGTCAATACGTCGTCCATCGCCAGCAGGAAGAGAATTGGCGATAGAACATCCCCTTGTCTCACACCCTGTTGCACTACAAAGGAGTCGGATAGCTGCCCGTTGTGCAAAACAAAACACCTTGCGTTGTTGTAGGACTCTTTAATAATGGCAACTATTTTTGGTGGAATTCCTCTACCAAGCAACGATCTCCATATACATTCTCGGTTAACTCGATCAAAGGCTTTCTCAAAATCCACGAACATGAGGTAAAGCGGTGATTGAAATTCCATCCACTGCTCGAGGACGATACGCAGGGTGTTGATATGGTCGACACACGATCGACCACTGCGGAAGCCAGCTTGATGCCTCTTGAGTGTAGACTCGATTCTATCCTTTATTCGCTCGAGTATGATTGTTGCCATTAGTTTTGGGAAAACGGACAAAACGGTGATACCACGCCAATTGTTGCAATTCTTTAAGTCACCTTTCTTTGGCAACTTAACAATCACACCATCCTTCCAATCCCTGGGATAGCTTTCGTTTTCCCAAATGTTTTTTTATCAACGGATGTAAAATACTAGCCGCTGTTACGGGATCGGCTTTCAGGAATTCAGCTGGTATTCCGTCCAGTCCAGCTGCCTTGTTGTTTTTGAGGAGATTTATTGATGTCTGGATTTCCGATTCTGACGGGGGTTCGATGTCAATACCCCTATAGGACCTGCGCATCTCGTTTAGTTGGGGCACTTCAGCACTCTGCTCAACTGAATCCTCATTTAGCAGGGCACAAAAATGGTCCTTCCATCTACGAAGCTGATCCTCAATTGATACCAAAAGTGTGCCATCCACATCCATTACAGGATGATTGGTGTTGCTTTTTTTCCCGATAACATCTTTGGCTATTTGGTACAATTCCCGGATATCTCCTCTTCTGGCAGCGATTTCCGCATTATCTGCGAGTCCATCTACCTTCACCCTCTTGTCACGTCTCACACCAGCGATAGACCATCTTATGTGCAATGCGGTACTCTCTTCGCAAGTCAGCCTTTCGTTGAACATCTGCTTCAGCATTTATTTGGATTTTCAACGATTTGCGAAGTTCGATCTTATCCCAGGTGTCTTGGGATATCCAAGAGTCTCTACGTCTCGTTCGCTTGGGTACAGTTTCGGATCCAGCCTCCATAAAAACACTTTTAATTTCACCCCACATCTCATCAATTGTTGAATTCTGGATTCCGTTTAATGACGAGGCTCTGTCGTTAAGGGTGGTGACATAGTTTCGACATATGTTGGGGTCATTTAAAGCATTCGTAATGAATTTTGAGCTCCTTGCTGCATCCTGCGCTGGTTTTTGTACGGCAGCGGTTCGTAGTTTGAGACTCATCAGAACCAAATGGTGGTCGCTTCCCACATCGGCATTTCTTATACTCCGGACATCACACATAGACTTCCTCCATCGCTGCTGAATCATGATATGATCAATTTGGTTTTCGGTTTGACCATCCGGATGCACCCAGGTAATTTTGTTGCACGTCTTATGCTTAAATACAGTCCCACCTATCACAAGACGATTCGCGTTACAAAAGTCGACAAGCAAGTCACCATTTTCATTCCGTGACCCCAAGCCATTTCTTCCCATCACGCGTTCCAGTCCGTAATTGTCTGAACCGACTTGGGCATTGAGGTCTCCTATAACGACTATGATGTCGGCTCTCGGAACACTACTGTAAACCGAGTTAAGATGAGTGTAGAACGCGGTTTTGTCTTCCTCGGTCGCTTCATTTGTGGGGGCGTAGCACTGAATAATTGTGACGTTACGAATTTTTGAACGAAACCTTGCTGTCATTAATCTCGCAGAAATGGGCGCCCAGGAGATCAAACTACGCCTTGCTTCTTCGTTCAACATAATTCCGACACCATGCAGCCTTTGGCCACCCTCTCTTTCATCTTCCCCGGAATACAGCATTCTCGTCTGTCCAGTGTCTGATCTGTATTCAGCTCTTCCTCTCCACTTAGTTTCGCTTATGCCCAGGATACTGATGTTTAGACGAAGCATTTCACGCTCAACCTGCTCGTATCTACCATCGCTGTACAAGGATCGAACGTTCCATGCTCCGATTTTCGTACGTATGCGGTAGCCAAAAGTAACATTTGCGCTTCTTGAAAGATTTCTTCTATTTGTCAACGATTCATTTATTATTATGGCGTCTTGATTGACGCTCGTACATGAAAGATGCCGCACCCCCAAATCCGATGTGCGGTTTACTGCAACCGAAGCTACAGAAGGATTTTCTATAAAAAGATTACCTCTTGGGGACTCATTTCCATTTGTTGTCATAATTCATGTATTTGCTTATATCCTTCCACCATGGTGTTTTCCGAGATATGATTAATAACATACATAAGCTCAGATTTGACAGGCACACCCGCCTTTTGTATGGTCAAACACATAACTGCTCGAGGCCGCCCACTATGGGAAAACAGACGCCTTTTGTAGCCGCCCAATATGGGTTACAGACGCTACCTGCTGCTGCCGTTGGCCTTTTACCAAAAAAACTCCTCCGCCACCAGACTATCATGCCGTTGACCGCTACCTGCAGTTCATCCGTCTTAAGGGGGCTTTTAACCATCCCAAGGACAAGTTTGTGCCCTGACCAGCAACGCTGGGTTGTCTGCTTATCCCGGCATCCATTCGGTCCCCCTGCACGTTAGCGTTACCCGCCCTCTACCACGCGGAGGTGTGCATAGGGATTTTCCTATCATTGAGCCTAGGGCCATATGGCGTCCTAGCACTCTCAAGTACTTTTAGAGGGCTTAATCTTTATTATTTATAATTAAAATCTTTCTTATATTTTGAATTTTATCTTTACCAATTTATACATATATATAACAATTTAGATAATTCATCTGTTTAATGAAGACCAATCCAAGCATTATATTGAACTAACAAAATTAAAAATTTGTTAAACAAACTTTATTAGCACTTGCACACGCACTTCCATCTTTACTTGCACTTAGTTACACCAAATTGATTTTTTTCTTCAGCTTCAGAAATAATTTAGGATAGGAAGGATAGTTTTAAAGACGTTAGTCCAACAACGATTTCTTCACCGGAACTCTTTATGGCTTAAAACATACTTACATTTCATTTTCCATTCGTTTTATCTTCAACCAAATTTTGATTTTTCCCTAAGATCAAAATGATGTAAGCATTATGTATCACTATTTTTTTTTTGCTATTTCGTCCTGTATTCGTTTTCCCTTTTCCAAAATCACGTTTTTTGTAACACTAACTTAAATTAGATTTTCCAAAAAACAAATATTCTATGTTGGTAGGTAGTTGTTACCAGTGTTGGCATTAATCGATTAATTTTTTAATCAATTAATTAATTTGATTAATTTTAATCAGATTAAATTAATTATGATTAAAATAATCATGATTAAAAAATTAATCTTAATCATGATTAAATATTTTAATCATTAATCATTAATTGATTAACTTGATTAAATTTCCAATTTTGATCTCAATGAGCCACTGACTCATATGAAACATGAGGTGAATAAAAACTATAATGTTTTTGACTTGAGTGACTCCAAGTTTATACTAAAGTGCAAGTTGTATGAGCGTTCTTAATAGTTTGGTGTTACCACTCACCTAATTTATTTATGTTTTCTTTTTGTATTAAAAATCTTTTAATTCATCGTTTAATGCTTGACTTCGAATTTTTTTTTGTAATTTTCAATATTAGACCAAGAGCCCATAGCAATTATTGGGTGTAAGTGATAGCAAAAAAAGAAGTACAGGCAAAGTTTGAGCAAAGATTATTCAAAAAATCTAAGTCTTGCAGTTCACAACCAGGGTATTTTTTTAGTGATTAAACAGTGCATCGACAAAAAATATGAATGCAACTTCGAGTGTAATATTGTAAGCCAAAATTATGTGTCGTCCCTCCTTACATAAGTTCCTCGGATCACATGCCACGGGATCCGAGACCATTTGAGTATAGAGTTCGGCCTGCCAAACCGTTTAAAAAATTAAAAGTTCAAAGTGAAAAACAGTTTTTTTAAACAGTTTGGCAGGGCGAAATACCCACTCAAATAGGGAGAGTATCGAAATATCGCCAGACAGAATCCCGCATAAGCAAAATCAATTTTCAAGTATAAACTTTTTCGAATTTTTTGTGAAAAGTTTAGAAATATATGAGGAAAATAGTTTTTCCTCATTTTTTTTAAGAAAATTTCAATCAAAAATTAAACTTTTTTTTCGTTTTTTTTTAATTTTTCTTTGAAATATGTACTATTACTCAAGAAAACTTGACATTGGCAATGGAACTCACTAAAAGCGTCATATTCATAATCTAGTATAGGATAGGATGCATCTCATTATATGAAAAATCGACTTTTATCTTTAAACGCGATTTGCGGCTAAACTAAACGTCCTAGAGGCATCAAAGTTGACACATTCAAACTTGATTTGCGACTTAACTAAGCTTCCTAGCGACTTATAAAATGCATAATCGTGATCTAGGAAGTTCCAGTTCTAAAAAATCGAAAAAAAAGTTGGTAAAAAAGTTTTTCCCAAAACTTTTAAAAAATATTTTCAGATTTGCCTCTAAACTTTCTTTTTTTAATTTTTCTTTGAAATAATATCAATAGCAAAAAATAAAAAGTTTTCCTTTTCTTTCTAAATATTTGGCACGAAAGCAATTTTTTTTTAAATTTGTAAAAAATGTAGCAAAAAACTTTTTTTTATGAAATTTTCAATATTTTTTTTAAAGTTGTATTTTCAATCATTTTTTCAAAAAAAAAAAATATTCTTTGTCCCAGTTCCATAACCGTTGCCCCAGTCCCAGATCCACCTCCGTCACAGACCCAACAGCGACAAAATAACAAACTTTTATGCATTGTTATTTTTTACAAATTAAAAAAATATTTGTTTGAGTTAAAATAAAGAAAAAAACTTTTTATTTACCTTTTTATCAATTTTTTTTAATTTTTAGAACTGGCTAGATCACGAATATGCATTTTATAAATCGCTAGTTTAGTTTAACCGCAAATCAAGTTCGGAGGTCTCAACTTTGATGCCTCTAGGACGTTTAGTTTAGCCGCAAATCGCGTTTAAAGATAAAAATCGATTTTTCATATAATGAGATGCATCAACTGAAAAGTTGCACTTCCTATACTAGATTATGAATATGACGCTTTTAGTGAGTTCCAATGCCAATGTCAAGTTTTCTTGAGTAACAGTACATATCGTTCATATTTCAAAGAAAAAATTAAAAAACGAAAAAAAAGTTTAATTTTTGATTGAAATGTTCGTAAAAAAATGAGGAAAAATGTATTTTTTTTTTCTAAACTTTCCACAAAAAATTCGAAAAAGTTTATACTTGTCAACATTTTTTTCCAAAAAAAATCCACGTCTGTCCTGAATCCAGACCCACCTCTGTCCAGATCCAGACCCACCATTGTCCAGGTGTAGACCAACTCACCCCGTCACACATATTCAAAAATTCCCACCTCTGTCCAGAATCCAGATCCATCTCTGTCAAGATCCAGATCCACTTCTGCCCAAATCTAGATTTTGTGCGGCGAGATTCTGTGCGGCGGGATTTTGTTATTTTCCCTTCTATTGTAGCTGTGCTAAAACCTAACGCAAATTACCTCAGCCCCCAACCCCATAGTATTCAAACAGGTTCATATTTTTAAGACATAGTTAATATTTAATCAAATAATCAAATTAACGATTAATGATTTTGATTAATTAATCTTAATCAAATTTTTTGATTATGATTTTTAATCATTAATTTTTAATCATTAATCAGATTAACTTTGGGCCAACACTGGTTGTTACCTCTCCACAAAATTTAACTTCTCTTATTCTCTTATGTTTTCTTTTTGTCATTTTACTGACCCACTTATATTTTTTTCCTGCTTGTCTTCTAATATAATATTTTTCATATACTTCGTGCGGGACCTCACTTTTTTTTTTTTTTTGATTTAGCTTTGTGGTAACACCAAGCAAAAATTCAATGTTTTCTACCCCTATACTTGCTTATTTCGGTCTATATTTGTATATATTTTTCTTAACTCGTATAACTTTTGTGGTAGGCAACGCTAACTAATATTTGATTTTCCCTCAAATATATGCCTAAAAATTAATTTTCAATGCTGGTGTTTGTTGCGTGTCCGAAAAATTCTATTTTTGTTATTCCCTTTGTAGTTTTTTTTTTAATTTTGGGGCTTATTAAGTCTTTTCGAAATAATTCGAAAAAAAAATCAAGAAGACCAAAATCGATCAAAGATTCTTGATGAACTTGAAATTTCTATCAAATAGGAAAATATTTACTAGTAAAAATTAGCAATAACAATAATTAGACTTAATCTAACCAGTCTATTTTGAAGAGACTCTCGCAATAAGGTCCTTTACTTCATTTTCAAAAAGAGGCTTGATGGTGCCACGAAAGCTAGAGGGAGGCCCAATGTTATTTTTTTTTATTCAACAGTTTTTTGTAGTTTTGTATTTTTTTTTTCGGTTAATAAAAAAGACCGTTTGTTGAACATATTCGAGACTAAAAAAAATTCAACATTTTTTGGTAAGGTTTTTTTGTTGCTTTTTTCGCTTAAAAAACTGGTTATTGAATATTTTTACAAGTTCTTGTTTATAGAAAAAAATTACCCCAAGGCCAATATCATTGTTTGTTCTCAAGATATTAAGGACGAACAAAAATTTTTCACAATTTTGTTAAGTTTCTTGTGGTTTTTCGATTAAAAAAACTATTTGTTGAATTGAATATTTTTAAAAAATGTATCAATTATTTATTATTAACTTATTTAAAGAATAAAACTGCCCCACAGCCAATATCATTGTTTGTTCTCCAAATATTTGAGACAAAAAAAAATTCTCCACAATTTTTAGTGAAGTACCTATCTTGTAGTTTTTTTTCACTTAAGAAAAACTAGTTGAATTTTTTACAAATCCTATCAATTACCAATTTTAAACTACCTGGTGTGTAGATTTAAATTAACCCGATGCCAATATCATTGTCTGTTTTCAAGATATTTGAGGCAAAAACAATTTTCTAACAATTAGTGTGCAGAACTGCTTGCTGCTGTTTTTAGCTCTAAAAATAATTATTAATTCAATATTTTAAAAACTATAAATTTTTATCTATAAACTAGCGTATAAAATTAAACTACCTCGAAGCCAATATCATTGTTTGCTGTCAAGATATTCAAGCCAAACAACTTTTTTGACCTATATTTGTATTCCCACTTGTATTCTTATTTCATTTTCTTCGTTAATCCGTCTAATCATAGCTAAACAAAACACAAAAGTAAAATAATAAACAAAACAAAAAACCCCCAAGCCCCAACAAATATCTCAACGAACCTACCTGAAACTAAGCATCCTATCCTACTAACCTTAAGCTGGATTTACACCTTCGTTCTTTATTCGGTGAACGTTGTTCCACAAACAACGAACAACGAGTAAAGTTCATCCAAAATTCAAAACGGCTTTGAATTTCTTCGTTGTTCGTGTTCGGTGTTATCATTTACACCTTCGTTGTTCCGCGTACGGGCAAAAACGAACAACGTACACGGACGATAACAACGAAGGTGTACATCCAGCTTTACAGGCACATCGCAGTCTATGTATGCTTTAAGTACAACTAAAAAAAATTATTTACCGGCAAGCAACATACGAACCTCCACACCTCAACGCATCTTTGCAACTACTACTGACTCTGACTGAAGACTGAAACCAGTGATGAAAATTGACTTTTGTCGATTGTACTGAAAACTGAAAAAAAATTTTACTGAAAAAGACCAAATAGTACTGAACTTTTTTAAATTATAAAACAACGCAAACAATTAAAATAAATATTTTATTAAAAAAAATAAAAAAACATTTTTCACAAGGCCAGTTTCAGCCCAGAACTCAGAAATAGAAGCAGTCAGCTAGAGCTCGATTTTCTTTATTAATGAGTTCAGTGTTTTTTTTTTGTTCACCAGGAAAAAATCTTAAAAACAAATTAAACTATTGAATTAACTTGGCCATCTAAAATTTAAATTTTTGAAAAATGTTGCAACGAGTTCAAAAAAATTTCTTCAAAATTAAATCTTTTTTCACATCTTCGAGAAGAGCTATACAGAACATCCGTGCATGACTTTTAAAGATATAAATTTCGATTTCAGTTAAATTTTTAGAAGTGTAAAAAACTTCTCTTTCGGTCCCGCAATAGATTTCCTCGAACGGGAAGGTGGTTTTCCAGTAAGTTTATTGACAATATGGGTCATTCATTAAAAGCTTCCTTACGAAAATTTCTTTTACAGAATTGTTTAAAAATAAATTCCATTCTTGGAACTAAAATATGAACTCGAATCTGTTCTGACTGCATCTCGACGTTAACATCGTTAATTATTTTAAGGACATAAGATAAAAATATGAAATATAGTTTAATTGTATTGTCTTTAAGACTAAAAGATATAAAATTGATGTTTTGTTTTTTGTTATTAGTTTCGAGATCTCCAAGTCCAAAGTAGTAACACAGAGGGCCCCATTGCTGAAGAATACGGTCAATCGCAGCCTATTACCACAAACAATTTAATGGACCATTGCTTTTCTTGTTGTGAAGATGTGGTGAAGTCTGACTGAACATACCTATTTGTTTGATTTTAGAGATTTATGAAAGTTGACCGTTGCAAAAATTAAAAATAGTTACAAATAGTACTGAAAATTGAAAAGTGGTACTTGCGTACTCGGGAAAGTCCAATAGTACCGAATTCAGTACAATAGTAAGACTTTTTGCAACTGTGACTGAAACTGAACACTGAAATGAATAGTCTTTCACAATAAACTAATACACAGAGATCAGGGATGAAGAACCGTGTTTAAGCAATGTATCAAAAGACAAAAATAAAGTGTATCGAATTGTACTTTTTGATTTGCTTCATAAAAATAATATTTTGTCCACATTTGCTGTTGTATGAACGTATGTTATGTTTCTATGTCCAATTAATTAAACAACTTGTTAACTGTTTATTATGTTACTTAACATATTAGGTACATACTTACATATGCGAAACTTTTATTACAAAACTGTAGGAATTTGTTACAATACCCTTTAATTTTGCGAGATTTAAACTTGATAAATTTAATGTTTTAATTGCGAGATTGTTGAAACCGGGATTTTGTAGATGCTTTTTCATTCACCACTTTCACTCCACCATACTCCAATCTTTGTCACAAATAAAACACTTTTGAATGGACATGAATACTGAAACATAGACACTTAACCACTGCAATATAATGCTTTTAGATTTTCTTTACAATTAGAAAATGCAAATAACATAATAACTCTTGGCCTACTTTTCATGTAATGAAGAAAACAATACAAGGAAATCGTTTTTGCAATTTTTTTAAAAATGACGGATTTTTGGCTGTTTTTCAACGACTGTTTCCGTAGAAACCATAAGTCGTACAAAAAAATGATATAAGCATAGATTGTAGGTAATCTCATTGTCTTTATTTTTGCATAAGCGCTTTTTGCAAAAGAAAAATAATTTTTGGGAAATAAGGAAAAATGACAAAAAATGTCGAAATTTTTGACGTTTTTTGACGAATTCTCATATTTGCCGTGAAAAATGTTGTTGGACAACTTCAGATTCGTGTTCAGCTACCCCAAAAACATAAAGGGAGTCACTAAAAATAATTACACCAGAACTTTCCACTTCAAACTACCATTTGACCTGACTACAAAATAATTCAGCTACCGGAGGATCGTTTACTAAAGGTTGTACTCTTGCATCTTTTCAGAGGAAAAGCATGGTTCTTTGCAAAATGGCAAGAGCTTAGCAAGGAATTAGATGTAGAGTTATTGATAGTATATTTGCTCAAATTTTAAAAATATTATCCCGCTGTAATAAAACAATTATGTATTTTGATGATGACCTTAGATCTAGGGAGTTCAAAATATTTACCAAGATTTTGAAAACGTTTATCGCCATTAAGTATATTGCCTTAAATCTATTAGGTTAGGCATCATATATTTTCATCTGGTTTGTCTTAAATCTATATATTGTTAACCAAAACACACATTTTATATCACTCCTCTCTGCCTTGGTGAAGATTATAAATTTTAATTAAATCAGGTGTAATCCTGGCGATGCAGAATAATGTCCACAACTATTCAGGTGCGAAAGTGTATCGGCTCAAACATCTTTCATCTCTGATTCATTTAATTTACATATATAGCTTTGCTCGAGTAAAGTGATTTGTATGCCTATACCTATCTACATAATGTACATAGGTATACCTGTTCCTGAGTCTGGCACCTATTCATAATTAAAAATAATTGTATCTTCTTAAGATAGCTGACAACAAATCCCCCATAAAACCCAACACCGTAATAGGATATGACACATCTCTCTGTGCTTGCTCTGTCTCTTATCGTCATCATCCTCATCGTGTCGGTTGCAAATATAAATAAATCCTCCGCAAAACAACGGTATACCAGCCAGCGTTGTATTAAATCCTTTTTCCTGCTTTGGCACAGTAACATCTGTTTTTGTCGTGAAGATTTACATGTTTTGACCGATTGGAGATTTGAGAATTAAGACCAAGTTGTGCTAATACGTTTATCACCTCATCACATCATCACAGGTAGTTAGGGAAAAACATTTCAGTGCGAGGAAGAGCACTGGAGTGTGTAGGCGGTTCTAGGTGATGTTAGCTGGGATAACGTCTTTTTACTCATTTCGAAGAACCATTCATAGAGGCAGAATAGAATTTCACCAGTATACATAAGTACATTAAGTACATTGTTTTAAAATGTATTCATAGCACAGAAATCTCTTGTCTACTTCAATCAAGAAAATTTAAGGTGGTGGTTGTCTAACTTTGTGGCTATATGGCTACATTTTATGTTTAATTGTTTGCAGCTTCCTAACTGATATAAATTTCCTCAATGTTATAAACGGTTATCAGGAACTTCAATCACAATTACAATTACAATTACAATTACAATTACAATTACAATTACAATTACAATTACAATTACAATTACAATTACAATTACAATTACAATTACAATTACAATTACAATTACAATTACAATTACAATTACAATTACAGTAACAATTACAATTACAATTACAATTACAATTACAATTACAATTACAATTACAATTACAATTACAATTACAATTACAATTACAATTACAATTACAATTACAATTACAATTACAATTACAATTACAATTACAATTACAATTACAATTACAATTACAATTACAATTACAATTACAATTACAATTACTTGTTTTTGTGGACTCTTGTTGTAGCTGGGAAAAACGCTTTTGGACTTAAGGCCAAAAAAATTGAATTTCCATTCAAATATTCACAGAAACAAAAACAAAAATAATAAATTTTTAAAATATTTGTGTTTTTATTCTTCATATTAATTACAATTTATTAACAATTACTTATTTTCAATAAACTGAATCATACAATATTCAAATATTTTCATGGAAAGTAATTGAAGGTGTGGGACTTAAATTAATATTTTTATCTTGAGCTTAAGCATCGTTATCAAAAACATTAAAACACTTTGTTAACATCAACAAATAATAAACTGGTGAAATTCCTTTATTTTTTTCCAAGCGACATACACAACAAATCTGGAGGATTTCTCATTTAACTTCAGTCGTGTGTCTTATTTTTCTAAACGTGTTTTTGTGGGTCTTTTCTGCTGAAATATTTTTACTAGCTTAGAATTAGGAGGAGTGTACAATATATTTGAAATTCAAATTTCAAACTTGATGTTCAATCAGTGCCACGGGTGTAGAAGAGCGATGTTTATTTCACGGCAAAGAGAACATGACACCGAGGACCGAGACATAAAAAGTCTTTATGAGGTTAGTATTATACCACAACACTACAATACCCATATAGGTAGCAGAGTTTGTATATGTTTTTTCAACAATGAAATTATATTCTTATTGTTGAACCACACTTTTCTGCGGAACTCCAGTAGCTCCATTGACTGAGTTCCTTTTTGGTGAGCAGTGAGCATCTGTGATTTAAGGTGCGACTTTCTTGTGTGACACTGTGTGATCATTATCATTATGCTATTAAAAAGGAAGCAAAGGTGTGGATGTTAATCTATGAACAATTTGTTTTTCTCAGGTGTCAATTGCCTTAGGGTTAAACCTTTAAGATGTTTTTATGTTTTGTTTTGGTAGAAGAAGAGATACACTAACACTATATACATAATGAATAGATGGATGGGATTAGTTAAAATTAAAAATGATCTTCTCAGTTGATATACAAAAAACATTTGTTTGAAAAAATATGTGGAACTTTAATAACGGGGTGTCCTTATAAATACAAAAATAAATAAAAACAAACCAAATGAAAAAAATTGACTGCGAGTAGATTATAGCAAGGACGTATGAATCGGATCCAGGAGAAGAATTATTTTGAACAAATATGTTAAAAAATTCATGTTCCACATTAAATGGCTTTTGTTTCAATGATATAACTTTATTGTACCAATGATCATTTGGAATTTTCAGTCATTTTCTGTATAAATTTTGGTGCTTGGTCCTTGTAGAAAAATAGCACAAATCGTATGGGGAACCTTGAAAAAATTAATTCATGAAATATTGGAATTGGAATCTACGCAGAATTGCAACCTCTATAACATATCCAAAGTCCCCCAAAATCCCCGCATTGGCTTTTTGTGTAGATGCATTTGAAGAGGTGCAGACGGGAAGAATTTGGAGGTCTATCAAACTAAAATATTTGTTTTGGCAAAACCTTATCATTATGTCACATGCCTTTAGGGTAGTTTTTAACGCTGAATCCAGGGAAACTAAAAAAATCCAGGGAAAAAAGAGTTATAGTCCTTTTTATGCAATGATGCCTTTTTTTCAGGTACACAAGGTAAAATATTACCGAATACCCTTTGAAAATATAGGTTTGTTAATGAAACTTGGAGTAAATGTTCCATTTGTCATACTAACTAAGAATCAAGACAGTCCCTAAAAATATCCATGGTGAAAGGGTGTTTTTTAAGGGGGAGGGGCAAGTGTAGAATTTTTACCATAACACCCACGAAAAAACTCTTTCGTATTCATATTTCATATTCGGAGTATTTGCTGAACTGATCAAACACAGGTGGCTCACCAAATTTCAACTCTTTAGCATTAGTAGTTCCCAAGATATAGGACTTCAAAAATCGCAAAAACCGTAACTGACTGACTCACTGACTCACTGACAGATCATCAAAATTATGGAGCACTTCCCGACATCGTAGAAACTTGAAATTTCGCACAACGGTTGGCCTTGTGGTACATACAAAGGAAAAAATTGAAAATCTGCAATTTTCTATTCAGGGGGCGTGGGATCCACCCACTTTCTTAAATATTCTATAAATTATATGGAGCCTTTCCGATTGTTGTAGAACAATGAAAATTGGTAAGTTGGTAGGGTTTGAGGTACTTAGAAAGAAAAAAATTGAAAAATTGGAATTATCCATACAGGGGGCGTGGCATCCACCCACATTCTTAAAAATTCTTATAGGTTATATGGAGCACTTCCGATTGTTGCAGGACGATGAAAATTGGTAGGTCGGTTGGGCTTAAGGTACTTAGAAAGAAACAAATTGAAAAATTGAAATTTTGCATTCAGGGGGCGTGGTATCCACCCACATTCTTAAAAATTCTTATAAATTATATGGAGCACTTCCGATTGTTGTAGAACGATGAAAATTGGTAGGTCGGTACACTGAGGGAAAAACCTATGCACTCAGCACAAAAATATTTATGTAAAAGTTATGTACCAAAGTTTGTATGGAACTGCCATAAAAGTTGTATTTACTGAGTGGATTCAACGTGCACTGGTTACATTTGAAATTATGTGTCAAAAGAAATCACCAAAATATATGTATTCAGTGTAAGGAAATTTTATTACATGCATTGAATATAGATCATATTGACTCAATATATAATATTGTATTGACTAAACACTACCTAAAATTCTATTACAAGCATCGTGTGCTTATTCAATATTTATGTGGCAAACATTTAAAAAACTGCCAGCAATTAAAAAAAAAAACATAAATCACAGCAAGTTATCCGATGGCTACAAGCAACGGGTATTCAGTCTATATTTAAGTATAGAAATATCTGAAACTCACCATCTATCCAAATTAAAAATGGTTACTCATATTACAGCGAATAATGTAATGAGTATAAGCAACGTGTATTCATTCAATATGAAGAAGTAATATTTAAAACCTGTCAGTTATCAAAATAAAACAATAATGGATTTCACAGTCGATCATGCGATGAGTAGAAGCAACGTGTATTGATTCAATATTTATGTAATAACATTTAACCAGTATACCAAGTTATGCGTAGAGTATAAAGGTACGTTTGTTCAGTCTATATTTTATTTAAAATTACGTCAAACTCCCAGTAAAAACTATAACCACTACATACACATATGCAATGAGTATAGGCAGCGTGTATTTATTCAAAATTCGCATACAATTCGTCATACGCAATTTGTATTAACTATGCCTGGCCCCAGGCAAAATAACTTCCAGCTTAATGCTTAGGAATTCTAATCTTGTTGGATATAGTTTACAGTCGATTTTCGTTGAAAAACTCATGTAAGTTGAACTGAACTTTATAGAAATTGCGTATGACAAAGCCCTCACTATGTCACAGATGAGTTCAAGTGACTAAGCTGAACGAAACGCCAATTTGTAGGACTAAAGGCCATAAAAAGCTATTTTGAATCAATCGTTTTTATGTAATGAGTACATTTTTAATGCACTCATTACACAAATGCAAGTATATATATATGTATATACTTGCATTTATGTAATGAGTGCATTAAAAATGTAAACACTAAACAAATATTTTCTCATCACTGACAACTTTTTCATAATTATGTAGTAATAAATAATTCTTTACTCATCACAAGATTCCTAGTTTTATTTATGTACTGAACACAAAAAATATTAGTTTTTATATTATCAGTGCAAACAATCTATGCTCACTAAATTATTGTTTACTCATCACAGATAAATGTAACGCATTTTTGTAATGAGCACATATAATATTTGTATTTATGTAATGAGTGCATTAAAAATGTACTCACTACCTAATTATTTGCTCATCACAGATAACTTTTACGTAATTATGCCATGAGTAAATAATTCTATACTCATCACAGGATTATTAGCCTTATTTATGTAGTGAATACAACAAATATTTGTATTAATGTAATCATTGCAAAGAATCTGTACTCAGCAAATAATTGTGTACTTATCACAGATAATTGTAAAGTATTTATGTAATAAGTATACATAAAATGTTCCTACTACACAATTATTTACTCATATAAGTAAAGATTACATAGAGTATCTATATTTATGTAATGAGTCCATAGATACTGTACTCACTACATACTCATCCGGTAATATTATTGTGATGTGTATAAGGAATATTTATTTATATTTAATGAATGTGTAAAATCTTCACTCACTACATAAAAATTTTCTCAACACAGATAACCGCCATACATTAATGTAGTGAATCCATGGCATATTTATATAAATGTAATGAGTGTATGGAAAAATGCATGCCTTTACCCTATACCTTTACTCACTAAACAACCATGTATACTCATCGCAGACAACCCTCATGGATTTATGTATTGACTCAAATTGAACATTATTATTAATGCAATGATTCTATAGACGCTTCGCTGAGTACATAATTACGAAAATTATCGCGAGGTATCCGACAGTGTTTTGTGCGATGGGTCAATAGATTCTTCATTGACTATACATCATGCAATTAAATGTTTGTATACAGTACAGATTTGATAATCAGTACACAATGTTATGTGTGCAGAAAAATATGGGATGAGTCAATACATTTATGGGCTATGTGCATACATTTTTCCCTCAGTGTAGGACTTGAAGTACTTAGAAAGGAAAAAAATCGCAAATTTGGAATTGTCCATGCAGGGGGGGGGGGGGGGGTAGTAGAATTATGAAACTTTCTAGAGCGGTAGGGCTTGACTTTCACGTGGCAAAATAAATCTTTGCAAAAAGGAGTGAAATTACAACAAAAACATAAATGTTAAAAAAGGAGCCAAGTTCTTATGTGTACAAGAAACCTGTGCGTAAAAAGTCAGCCAAAAAAAGTAATGAGATCTAAAATATATGCCAAGTTTTAAATTCATGAAGTTTAATATCAAATATCTTTAGTAGAGTAACATCGAAACAATTCCAAATCATGACAGAAATTTGGTAATTAATGATTACTGATTAAAATTTGGTGGATTTACTTGGCAAGTTTTCTGTTAAATACTTACTTAATCATCATCATCATCATCGTGTCCTGTAACCCCGGCTGGGGCATAGGGCGTCAACAAAACGTCTCCATCCTTCACGGTCTGCTGCAAGGTACTTTAGCTGTGGCCACGTCTTTCTCTGGGATTCTGCTTCTGCTAAGACAGTTGATTTCCATGTTGTTCTTGGTCTTCCAACCCGCCGTGCACCCTGAGGATTCCATTCAAAGGACTGCTTTGCAATTTCATCGTTTGGTTTCCTCAGTGTGTGACCAATCCAACGCCATTTACGCTTTCTTATGTCGACGTCCAGCCGCTCTTGACTTGTCCTGCGCCACAATTCCTCATTTGATATTATTTGTGGCCATCGAATCTTTAGGATGTGGCGAAGACAGCGATTCACAAAAGCCTGTAATTTCTTCGAAATGATAGACGTGACTTTCCAGGTTTCACAAGCATATAACAGCACGGATTTGACATTGGATTCGAAGAATCTCAACTTAGTGCGTAAGGAGATTTGACTTGATTTCCAGATTGGGGACAGAGTACCGAAGGCAGCACGAGCTTTATTTATTCTACTTTTAACGTCCAGATCCGTACCACCGTTTGCAGAGACAATACTGCCAAGGTAGTTGAACTGTTCGACTACTTCAACTGGCGTCTCCTGTAGAATAATACGCTGCTGTGTGGAGCGGCCTGTGAGCATTATTTTTGTCTTTTTGCTGTTAATTCTTAGACCACTCGACTCTCCCTTCACTTGCAGTGTTTGGCACATCCCGTTCAGCCCACTGATGTTATTAGCCAGTAGACATATGTCATCGGCATAGTCTAAATGACTGAGCCTTTCGAACGGTCTCCATTGAATGCCCTGTCGCTCAGCTGTACCTACACTGGCCGTCAATACGTCGTCCATCGCCAGCAGGAAGAGAATTGGCGATAGAACATCCCCTTGTCTCACACCCTGTTGCACTACGAAGGAGTCGGATAGCTGCCCATTGTGCAAAACAAAACACCTCGCGTTGTTGTAGGACTCTTCAATAATGGCAACAATTTTTGGTGGAATTCCTCTACCAAGCAACGATTTCCATATACATTCTCGGTTAACTCGATCAAAGGCCTTTTCAAAATCCACGAACATGAGGTAAAGCGGTGATTGATATTCCATCGACTGCTCGAGGACGATACGCAGGGTGTTGATATGGTCGACACACGATCGACCACTGCGGAAGCCAGCTTGATGCCTCTTGAGTGTAGACTCGATTCTCTCCTTTATTCGCTCGAGAATGATGGTTGCCATTAGTTTTGGGAAAACGGACAAAACGGTGATACTACGCCAGTTGTTGCAATTCTTTACTTACTTAATCACAAATTTAAAATGTATGAAAACTTGACCGTAGTACCTCGTGGCTTGATGGTTAGTGCGTAGGACTGTCATGCCGAAGGTGTGGGTTCGATTCCCAGCCGTGCCACCTAAAAACAGAAATGTTTTATTCGAGGTACTGCCTCTTGCGAGGAACTGACAAATCCTCCAAGAGTATACTTGTCATGAAAAAGTGCTTCTCATTTAGCCGTTCGGACTCGGCAAAAAACTGTAGGTCCCCTACATTCCTGCCAACAAACACGCACACAGGAATGGTTGTGAGTTGTAAGTCACTAGGCCCTGGTTCTCCATGAGCTGTTGCGCCACCCAATTTATTTATTTAACTTTATGAAAACTTGACCAGTGTGGCTGAATAAACAAAATATTTGATAGATGCCTCCGAAGCAACATGGCCACCGCAAACTGTCAACATTGATCCGTCCCTATTGGAAAACCCTTTATAATGGGGTTTCATTTGGTAAATTCAGATTTCGATTTGAAATTTAATTTTTTTTTCACCGCGAATGGTTTACAATTACGATTTCAGGTTGATTTGTCTTCATTATTATATTGGTGTATATAATTTATGTCTGTGGAGCTGCAGTGATAAAAACTTGTAAGGCTGATGGTGAAAAGTGGTTATAGTAAAAATAGAGCGAAATCAGCCGAAAAATCCAGGTCTGCTGTTTAATGTTGAAAATATTTAATATTTAATATTTAGAAGTATATTTGTAATATGTAATATTTAGAAGTATAGTGATGAACCGATGTTGTAGTCGAGATTTACAAAATTTACTAAAAGAGAGAGACACTTCCCTTATTGACTACAAAAATTAAAAAAAAGTACAATAAAACACGATATTTAAATTTTCAAAGGTAACGTATTTTTTTTGGATTGGGTACGATATGTCGACTTTTAAAATATCGACTCCATAAGATCGACTTTTAAAATCTCGACAGAAAAAATCTCGACTTGTTAAGAGACCGACAGGTCAAAATATAGACACAAATTTGACCGACTTTTTAAAATGTCGATTTTTCAAAATGTCGATTCTCAAAATGTCGACAGTGATCGAGATTTTATGAATCGAGATTTCAACAGTCGACATTTTAAAAGTCGACATTTTGACAGTAGATATTTTGATCAAATCATAGTTTAGGGAATGATGTTTACAAGCGCGCGCTTGCAAACATCATTCCCTAAACTATGACCTGATCATTATTATCAAATATTGCATTGTCATAGTTCAATAAATCGGATTTTTGTAATTAAATTTTTGCTGCCTATAATATTATTTCGACGTCTTAATTGCCTCTTCTTCAGGGTTTGTAATGTTTTTTAAAATTATAATAATAAAAGATCTAGAACATGAGGCAGTTAAAACTTCGAAATATCATAATGTTGATAGGCGACAAAAATGCTTTTTATTGAACTCTCTTGAAGCTAAACAAATCGTCATATAAAATTAATAACTATCAAAATAAGATTATTATTATAAGAATCAAATACACACAAGAACTTATGTCTTAAACATAGTCTTAAATTTTCCACAGCATCAAAAAACTGTTAAGTTTCTGTTAAAAAATCAGACAAGAATTTATTATTCTTGAGTTTATAGTTATTCCTTGCAAACATTTAAGGCAGAAGGTTGTTCTTTGGGTTAATTTCAAACGACCGACAGACAAAACATCGACAAATCAAAATGTCGACTGGTTAAAATGTCGATTTATATTTTATATCGAATTTTCTGTATCGGAAAAATTCCGACAAGTCGATATTTTTTTCGACTTCGATCAGGGCAGTCGACTTTTTGTCAAATCGACATTTCAAACTGTCGACATTTTAATAAGTCGGTAACAACAAAGTCGGTATTTTAACTTACAGAAAAGTCGATAAAAGTCTACATTTTAACCAGTCGACATTTTTTTTGTCGGTCATTCGTACGTAACCCATTTTTATTTGCAAATTTTACAAATCGAATGCATTTCGAACTGACATGCAGCTTTTGAAAATTTAAATTTCTTGTTTTTATTGTAATTTTTTTTTCTAATTTTTGTAGTAAATAAAGGAAGTGTCTCTCTTTTTAAGTAAATTCTGCTGTTCAATTCAGCTATTTTTTTTTGATTTTACATAAGATATTTTAAGATATAAAACTAAGATACACCAAAACGCTTAATCGTTTAAGCTGGTTCGAAACGAAAACAAAAAACATATGAGAGGGGGTTTCTGTGTTCTATTGTTTTGGCAGAAGGGGTAATTTTCTTTAAAAGTTTTTTTTTAAATTAATTTTCAGACTCAGAATTTTGTGAATGTCATGTAATTAGCATGCAGTACCTCGTGGCTTGATGGTTAGTGCGTAGGACTGTCATGCCGAAGGTGTGGGTTCGATTCCCAGCCGTGCCACCTAAAAACAGAAATGTTTTATTCGAGGTACTGCCTCTTGCGAGGAACTGACAAATCCTCCAAGAGTATACTTGTCATGAAAAAGTGCTTCTCATTTAGCCGTTCGGACTCGGCAAAAAACTGTAGGTCCCCTCCATTCCTGCCCAACAAACACGCACACAGGAATGGTTGTGAGTTGTAAGTCACTAGGCCCTGGTTCTCCTCGAGCTGTTGCGCCACCCAATTTATTTATTTATTTATGTAATTAGCATCAATTAGCCAAGCCTTATGGCCAATTATAACAAATTCGAGTGCCACTGAAACTCCCATCCAGAAGGGACTGGGATGACGACGTCATGAGACTATGACACAATTCTTTTTATTGATGGCTCAAAGATGCAGCGCGATGTTGGTTCAGGAATATTTTCTGAGTCTTTTAACATCTCAAGGTGTGTTTCAAGCTCAATTTCTTGCAATAAGAGAGGCATGCGAAATATTTTAACAATAGACCCAAACCAAAATCGTTATACAGCTATTCTAACAGACAGCCAGGCAGCTATTTAAGCCATTGATTCAGCTACATCATCCTCTAAATTTTTGTCCAGCAATACCGTGATGAGCTCGCAAGCCTGAATATCAACCTCAACGTGACGACCCTTATCTGAGTTCCAGGTCACGTTGGCAATTAAAATTTACGGGTACATAAACTGCAAAATATCCAGAAAGATCTGGGTCGTCTATAATAAATCTCCAACAATTTCTCTGATATACCTACAGACCCAGGCAAGATATTGCAACTTGTACTGGACACTTGCCAGTAGGAGAAAATGCGACGAGGCTGAGTATTCCTTAAAATACTCACTGTCATAGCTGTGGGGGCCAACAAGAAATGGAAACAGTTATTCACTTACTTTGTAAATGTCCTGATCTGACCAAAATGAGAGAAAAATCGTTTTCTCAACACGATGAAATGGATCTAATACGAAAGTCGGTTGCTTCTGTATCATGTTGCACTGCTGATACCAAAGACCAAGAGCCATCCGAATTAATGTTTCTGCAGGGTTTCATGGTGCTTAATGACCTAAGGATCACATAGTTACTGCTGCTGCTACCTGCCTAGCTTGGCAAAATGTTGTTGTTTTCGTGACGGGATGCAGCC
The DNA here is from genome assembly GCA_963921185.1 of Dasysyrphus tricinctus. NCBI lineage: Eukaryota > Metazoa > Arthropoda > Insecta > Diptera > Syrphidae > Dasysyrphus > Dasysyrphus tricinctus. Next base: position 106,001,970 of record OY992532.1, on the reverse strand, counting down.
CAATTAATTGAGTGTCTTTTGGTCTGGTCCGCTTCCTTACGTTTGTGCTGGCTCACAGCACACCCTTATCCGTTATAATTCAAACCGAAGAACATTATCAGATTTCATGAGTGGATGGTGATGGTGACCTTCACTAGAAAACTTATGTCATGCGGAGTGAGCAGACGGAGGCTCATGGAAATCTCGCGCATCCATTCATGTAACTGGAAGACCCCCTAATGGGGATCGTTATTCGGCTTTGAAGAAATCAACAAACCGACTAGCTTGGCTTTTTTGTTGTCAAACTCAGGGCGTAGAAACAAACCCTCACTCTTATCGACTTTCATCCACAGTTCAAACAAGTTATAGTCAAAACAGCGCACTCCGTCACTAATTGGGTCATCGAGCGAGTTTAATACTCGTGGCCGCCATTTCTACTTTCCTACCCAATAGCATGTAAAATCAATTTAAAGATTGTTTTACCCTGTAAAGTCCAGGGGGGTCATTCCGTAATTTTTAATACGATAATCGTCAAAACGATTATCTTTAACGATATCGTCTATAATTAGCTTCACGTAACTCAATCACTATCGTCTCTTCTATCGTTTATTTTTTTGAATGAATGAAATGAATTTGAAAATTAAATTTTGCTGTCAAAACAAAAAATCCTTGTAATTTTATTTGAAATGTCAGGTTATTTTAAAAATGTTATTGCAATATCGTCCGTTAAAGTTTGTGTTCGTGGATAAATTGATTCTTTACGTTGCGCAACATTAAAGAAACAAGGCCTGAAAGCAGCTGGTCCCTTTAAAAATACGATTTTGGCCTACAAGCAGCCCAGTGTTGAAAACGAATATGAAAATACAAAAAAGACAATGCCTTTAATCACGGTGCGGGTTTCTAACAGTTGACATAGCCTCTTTTCTCATCCTCTACGATTTCCAATTCTTTGGTTATTTAAAAAGTGCAAAATTGTCAAAAAATGAATGATGTGCATCAAAATTATTTATTATTGAATAAAATATTATCTAGCAAAGATATGCTTTTTTGCTTCTTAACTTTTTTTTTCTCAAAACCAAAAAGAGTAGGCACTCCTTAGCTATCGCGTTTAAATAAACGTGAAAAAGACACCGTCAGACGATCATCGTCTTACGCGACGAGAGCCCTGTTGACATAGGCGCGTGTATGGATAAACGATTATTTTGGTATAAATAGTCGAATTTTGATCGCTGGGCAGGTACTTTTTGTTAATTCGATTATAAGTATGATTAGTTGGTAAGATTTTTTCTGAAAACTCAAACCATGAACTGATATATATGCCGTAATTATTCAATAATTGTTTTGTTTTCATATTATTGGAAAAACAGTGGTTAAAAATCAACGAAAAGGCATTTATCACTTTTGAAACACTCAAATAATTACAAGACAAGCTATCGTCTAAGCTCTATCGTCTTGACGATAGCGTTTTGACGATTATTGACTTACGTAGAGCAAATAATTCATCGCCAAAACGAGATCGCCAAGACGATAGTAATTTTAAAAGTTACGGAAAGCAAGACTATCGTCTAAACGATATCGTCTGGCGATAATCGAAATACGGAATGACCCCCCAGTACTCGCCTCTTATGAAATAAAAAAACCAAACCCACTTCAAAATACACGTAAAATCATTCTAAAACAGTATTAAATTTGTACGTGAATTTTTGATGCTCAATTTGAAATTTTAAATCCTCATTTCCAGTGAAAAAAAAAGATAAATTTGTGATATTTATTTGATAGATTCTTGAAACAGTTTTTCGAAGATTATTTGGGTACTCAGCTCTCGTTTTGAGTTCCATCGATGTGAATAAACCGTCACTTTAAAGCCTTGTACTCAGTTCGAGTGAAAAGGAAATTTCCATACAAAAATGGGTAACCAATTGAGAGAGCGAAATATAAACCGGTTCGTTATCAATTTCACGCCATGGTTTTCATTTCTCAACGTACCTACATATGTATTATGTACATTATGTACAACCACTAGGCAAAAATAAAAGTGATGTATGCATGTATGTACAATGTACATACACATGTACATATATGTAGAAAAGGCTGACGTTTGTCAATTTATTTGTTTTGATTAATGCCAAAAGTTAACAATTTGAAAAAATATATGAATAAACCGTTTTCTTTGACTAAACATAGTTTTTCTTTGATTTTATCTGCCACTGATAAGCTAAAAATAGTAAAACACGGGCAAAAAATTAATTTTGTATAGGCACTTTTTTAAGATTCTGTCTATCAACTATCAAAAAAACAATTTATTTTTATTTCTAACTCAAAGTGAGTATTGAAAATTCCAAACTGAGTACCAAAAGTTCATGTGGAAAATCAGTAACGTGTTCAAATTGACGTCTGTGAAGTTAGAATAACAATTTTGAGCTAGACTAATGGGACCATGGCAGGAATTTGCATTTTTTTTGCATTTTGTATGCATTTATATTCTGGATTTTGCAGTTCACCAAATAGTGGGTGAAACCGGCTGTACTGCTAACTTCACTGTGGAGGTAGCAGTGCATGTCCTTTTCTCAGCTACTGGGCTGGCTAGGAATCTGAAATGAGGCTCTGAATTTGCAGTTTAATTTGTATTTCAAGAATTGAGGTTGAAATTTTGAAGTCCTTCTTTGAAAAAAAAAATCGAATAAATACATTGTTCACTGTTAACTTCACTGTGAAGTTAGTAGTACATATCCTTTTCTCGTTACGGAGCAAGCTAGAAATTTTGCAATGAAGCTCCAAATTTGCAGTTTTTATGCACTTCAAGAAAAAACTAAGTTAAAAATTGTAAGTTCAAATTTGACAAAAAAATAGAAAAATTCACTTTGCACTGTCAATTTCACTGTGAATTTAGCAGAACAGTAATTTTTTAAGCAACGAAGTTTGCTATAAATTTGCAGTTAGGTCTCAAATTTTCAGTTTTGTATAAATGAAGTGAAGCTATCATGACATTCATTTTTTCAGCAATGGAGCTGGCTAGAAGTTTGTCTTGTAGTTATGCTTTACTTTAGTTCAGTTTTGTAAAACCTAAATTAGTTTTCGGATAGTTATACAGATGATATGCAATTGTTTCTTATTTAATTTTTGCTAGAAATTTGAATGTAAAATAAATAAACCTTGAATCTTGAAAGCTAGCTTAGTTGCTGAGAAAAGGACATGTACTGCTAGCTTCACAATGAAACTAACATTGGAAAATGAATTTTTCGATTTTTTTGTTAAATTTGAACTTACAATTTTGAACTTGATTTTTTCTTGAAGTGCATAAAAAACTGCATATTTTGAGCTTTATTGAAAATTTCTAGCTAGCTCCGTTACTGAGAAAATGATATCTAAGCTAACTAAAAAACTTCACAGTTAGGTTAGGTTAGGTAGAAGTGGCTGTCAATACTAAGTACTGACACACTAGACCAAAATTGGTCCGTTGTGATACCACATGAATCTTAAAAACTCCTTCCTTACTCGCTAAAACCACTTTGAGCTCCTGACGAAGCGTGCGAGACTATAAATGTCTGTGTTTGCCAGATCACTAGGATCGTTAAAGAAGTAAGCTCCTAAATGGAGCCTACGTCTGAGGGAAAGAGCAGGGCATGTGCAGAGAAGGTGAGGAATCGTTTCCTCTTCCTCCTCGTCCATGCAGCTTCTGCAGAAATCGTTTGAAGGTACACCAAGCCGCGCTGCGTGCCTGCCTATTAAACAGAGTCCTGTTATGACACCTACAATAGAGCTAATGTGCACTCTATTTAGAGATATTAAACACTTGGAGCGTTTCAGGTCAAGGTTTGGCCATACTTGTTTTGTCGCCAAACAAGTAGTGATGTTTTCCCACCTTGTGTTTGTTTTCTTCAACGCATCTTGCTTCTGTAAAAGTTTACACGTAGCGATGGGTATACCAATGTTTACCTTTTCAGGTAAAATGGGTAGTAATGTTCCACTTCTAGCGAGTTCATCAGCTTTACAATTACCTGGAATGTCACTATGACCCGGCACCCAACATAGGTGAATATTAAACTGTTGCGCCATCTCCAACAGAGATGATCGACAGTTGAGGGCTGTTCTAGAGTTTGTACAGACAAAAAACTATTATTAACGGTACCTACCATACAACGGTTTTAATGTTTTTCTATGTACTCATTAACGTCTCGCCTATTTCAATCAACATTGTTAAAGCATTTTTAAAATGTTTTAAAACATAATATTACATATCAAAATTTTGGAAAAAAATCAAATTTTGGAATTTTTAAAAAATATTAAATTGTTTTTTTTTTTTTGAAAAATCAATTCAATTTCAATTCTTGAAAAATTGATTTGAAATGGAAAAAAATTAAAAACCAACGAGAGGAGATCAAATAAAAATGTGATATAACTTTTTTGAAAGCAAATATTCCATTCTTTAAGGTGTTTTAAAAGTTTAGTCAAAGATAATATAACAAGTACTTGTTATAAATATTATCTTTGGTTTCTTTCTTTAAATGAATAGTTTTTAAGAAATTAATATTCAAAGTCAATATTTTTGAAAAAAAAATTTGATTTTTTTATTTCTAGTGGATTATTCATAATTTTGCGAAATTAAGTGCTACAGTATTTTTAATATTCAGTGCTCTTTTCAATTTTTTGTCAGATACTGAAAACCAGATATAAAAAGGCGAAAGCCTAAAAAGTTAGATCTTTATCTAGTTTTAAAATCGATGAAAAATCAAAGCTTTCATCTCGTCTCATTGTCACTCAGACTCAATAGACCAAGAATCATACTAAAATGATTTGCCGAAACTGGGATAAAGATTATTCATAGAGTTTTTTCATTGATGTGGGCACATTTAAAGTACTCCGAAATCTTGTTATCGACTTTTCTATAGACAATCTCAAATAAAATTTGAGTTTGAAAATAAATTTTTCAAAAAACATTTCACTCAAACAACTTTATTTAAAATTAAAATAAAAGATGAGATTTTTGGCTTTACTAAAAGGTATAGCTAGCACCGAATTGTAAGTGTTACCGTTGTTTTTAAATATTTGTTTTCTGTTTTAAGTCAATTTTTTGGAAGATTTCCCCTCCTGGCTGAACGGTGGAGAATAGAACTCCCTCCTATACGATTTTTACTTGCGATATAGGTACTATAGGGCAAGTTTTGGATTCGTGCAAAAAAATAAAATGCACGACTGGATCGCACGTACTTGCTCTTATGTTCAAGTTGTGTGGGACTTAAGAACTTTAAAAAATATTCAAGTTATTATAGAAAAAGTATAAAAAGCATTAAAATCGTTCTTTTAATTGTATAAACAGTCTGATAAATAACTTAGAGCTAAAAAAAAAGTATGCCATCTGATTACTTGAAAAAATTTGAATATATGCTAAAAAAAAATTTTAAATCGTTGGAGCCGTTTTCTTAAAAATTAATTTTTTATATATAAAATTTTTGTAACATTTTTCCAAAAAAATTTTGGTATGTCAATTTTGAGTATATATTAATATACATTTAAAACTGAAATTTCAAAACAATTCATCAACCCGTTTTTGAAATATTGAATTTTCAAAAAAGAATTTTGAATCTTTTTTTAAAAATCCAAAATTAAGTTTTTCCAAAATTTTGGTATACAGTATTATTTATATTTTAACAAAGCTTTTGCACAAAAAAATTTATTGAAATCGGATGAGCCGTTAATGAGAAAACCGAAAATCAAAAAAACCGTTATATGGCAGGTACCGTTAATAAATGTTTTTGGTAATTTTTTTTCTTACCAAAAAGTACATCATGTCTAAAATAGTACACTGATTTTTTTTTATCAAAATCGTTGGAGCCGTTTCTGAGATAAATAAGCTTTTCCTTAACGGTTGTATGGCAAGTACCGTTATTTTTTGAGCTAAAAAAAAAATTTCAATTTCCCCTCTGGAGAGTTACAAAAAAACCTTAAGTTCAAAATTTGAAGAAAATCGCTTCAGTGGTTTAGGCTGTAGGTTGAGGTACGGACAGACAGACAGACAGACAGACAGACAGACAGACAGACAGACAGACAGACAGAATTGTGCCACCCACTTTTTTCGTGTTCTCTATCATCGTAATGTCATGTTTGATTGTTATCTCGAAATTTTTTTTTTGCACGAATCCAAAACTTGCCCTATAGTACCTATATCGCAAGTAAAAATTTCGAGATAACAATCAAACATGACATTACGATAATAGAGAACAGGAAAAAAGTGGGTGGCACAATTCTGTCTGTCTGTCTGTATGTACCTCAACCTACAGCCTAAACCACTGAAGCGATTTTCTTCAAATTTTGAACTTAAGGTTTTTTTGTAACTCTCCAGAGGAAAAATTGAAATTTTTTTTTTAGCTCAAAAAATAATGGTACTTGCCATACAACCGTTAAGGAAAAGCTTATTTATCTCAAAAACGGCTCCAACGATTTTGATAAAAAAAAATCAGTGTATTATTGTAGATATGATATACCTTTAGGTAAGAAAAAAAATCACCAAAAACATTTATTAACGGTACCTATCATATAACGGTTTTTTTGATTTTTTGTTTTCTCATTAACCGCTCATCCGATTTCAATAAAATTTTTTGCACAAAAGCTTTGTTAGAATATAAATAATACTGCATACCAAATTTTTTGAAAAAATAAATTTTGGATTTTTAAAAAAAGACTCAAAATTTTTTTTGAAAATTCAATATGTCAAAAATGGGTTTGATGAATTGTAGTCCAGGGATTTAATGGCGGCTTGACTATCAGAGAAGATGCGGATATCCGAGCATGATATCACGTTTTCTTTGAGCCAAGACAGTACTTCTTTTATCGCTAGAAGTTCCGCCTGGAATACGCTACAGAGATTAGGAAGACGGAATGAGAGACTAAAATTTAGTCTTTCAGAGTACGCTCCCCTACCAACCCCATCTTTGGTCCTCGATCCGTCAGTGTAGAAGTGAATTGATTGATCTTCTAAGAATTCCACATCCTCCCAGGTGGATCTGGAAGGTATGGTCACTTCAAAATTTTCATCGAAATTCAATAACTTCACAGTTAAGTTTACAGTGAAAAATGTATAAAAAAAAAAAAAATAAGTTTCAAAAAATTTTCAAAAAAAAAGCTTGAATTTTAATTTTTTTTTTGGAAGACTGTACTTTTTAATTTATTTCAAGTCAAAAAAGTATCTCACGAATGCAAAACTGTGAAAAAAATTTGCTGGAATTATGGTTTTCTTGTCGTTTTGATGACGACTACGCATTTTTTAGGAACAATAACACAATTTTTTCCTTTACTTGGTTTGTAAGACTTTGAAATTTTAGTGAGAAAAAACGCTTAAAACGCTTTCTCAAATTTCCAAAACTATTTTTGAATTTTTTATAACGTCATATTGTGCTGAGATATTGGCAATCAAGGTTAAAAGTATGTTTTTTTAAATTCAAAGTCAGATAAACCATGTAAAAAAAAATCGTACGACAAAAAAAAACTAAATTGAATCTGAATAAACAAGGTGTCGGATCTTTACATTTAATTGACTCAACAAAATTTATCCATAGAAATGAGGATCTTCAAAAAAAAAATAAAAAAATAATTTAGTTGTCTCGTCTCATTTTTCGCAATAACGCAATAACGGTACTTCAAAAAAAAAAATTTGCAACCAAATTTCGAAACAAAAAACATAAAGCTGTAAAATGATTCTTGTTTCAACTCAATGCGACCCCTCGTCACAAAGATACAGCTCTTCAAAAAACACTAACAAAAATTGAAAAAAATTTGTTCCTTTAATTTCGTTGACTACTATACTTCCTTTTTGTATTTTATGTTTTCGAAAATATACCGAAATCATAAAACATCGGTATGCACTTCCATCTGTTTTTCTTTCATTTCAAAATACATTCTGTCAAACATTTGGTAATGTGTCAAAAGCTTATCACATTCACCGTTAAATATATTCAAAAATACGTTAGACAACAAAGTGTCAATTTTATAGAAAAAACTCAATCAAATCACTTGTCATGCATTCCAAACAATATTGAGCTAAGAGATCCTTCACATACATACAAATAGGCATGAGTATCTCTTTTTTTTTTTTTTGATGAATGAAAAATAGACTAGCTAAACCTACATACATATGCCTACAGAAAAATTCAGGAAGAATTGTTGACATATGACGACAAATGACAGCTAATTTCTTCAACGCAATGTGAAGGAAAATTCTTCGCTCTTGCACACTCGCTAACTAATTAACAGAAAAATTTACAACCATCGACTCTGAATACTGAGAATATAATGCTGACTATGCTGCTCGGCCATGATGAATAGCTACACAGCAAGGCCGTAGACAAACTAAGTAGTAGAGAGGGTAGGTTTGGTCTAGGTCTAGTCAAATTTACTACATTAACAAATTATTGTATAAAAATTACTTAAATACAGAATAATTAATGCCGTAAAAAAAAATTCATTTAAGTTTGGTTTGATGTCCTGAATTAATCCTTAAGTGTCTAAAGTCCTTAATTATTGTACAAAGGAATGCATTTGGTCATTCAAGGTAATTTTTTATTATGTACTATTATTACTTTCACCCTGATTTTCCAAGTTGCCAATTTACTTAACTAAATTAAAAATACTTACTTTCACTTAAAATCTTAAAATTTCAAAGTATCTTTTCGGAAGATGAGATGTGATTTATCTCCCAATATAGCTACGGCCTTGTCATATGACATTCCTTTGGGATGTGGTAGGCGGCAACTAGTGCCGCCGCTGCTTACAAGGATCCCATCATCATTTTCATCATCTTCATCATCGTCGGCCACTGCCGTCGCATTTTTAGGCGGCAATGCGGAAAATAAGATTTGAAATTCGACACGGTCAAAGGTCTATGAGATCTCGGGGGCGTGTATAGTTAGCATGCATGTGCCTCAGTCAGTACCATCTCCTATACTATGGCAGTAGCAGTAGTCTTTTGAATAATGAGCCTCTTGGATGTCCCTCTGTGGATTCCAGACGAGCGACCGACAGTGACGTTGGCATTTTTATTTTCCCATATTTCGCCAGGCATTACATAGAAGATGATTATTCAATTTAATGCCATGAAATAAACGCGTAACGATTATGCGCCACACTAAAAGTTTACATTTAGCTTTTTTGTTGCGTTTCTTTTTTCCTCCAATTTACATTTCGATAATAATGTTTATGATTAAAGATAACTATCGGATACGCAAACAGCACTTTTACACAATTAATGCAAAATTGTTGTGCGTGGTAGAGAGCAGATATGCCTTGTGCATCATGGGTCCGATGGGAAACTCAATTTGGCAGCACATAATTGATACCAAACTCTATCTATATCGATAGGTATAGAGCGTAAAGGGACGAAAGTGGTTATTTTCGGAAACATTTTGGTTAATCGACATCGACTACACTCTCAAAAGCGGCTTCATTACGCACAAATTAGGTTCATTACGGCGACGAGCACTAATTGCGAATCGATACGCAATCATGTGGATATGTGCTTTGGGAGTTAAAATACTATATCCTGTGTTATATCCTTGCAAATATTCTGCATCGTGATGATGCGGCTGCATGATGGCTATAATTTGAGGGCTTTTGAAGTGCATCCGTATGCCTTTATATTGTATAGGTATGGAGGTATTTTTATATAAAGAGAAATTTAAATTTAATGTGCAAAATACGAATTGCATTTAAAATTGCGTTGTTCTAAAATATAGTTTTTGAATATATTGGTAGGTACACTTAAAAATATTACCTCCGAGATAAATATCAAAAGAGAGAGGTATTAAACTTGGAAATTTTCAATTTAAACATTAAATGCTTTCGTTTTTATAAATTAATATAAATAAGTTGAGATAAGAAGCTATCATCGGATAATATACGTGTTTCATTTATTCTCTGGTTTAATAAATATTTTATGGTGATTTCAAATAAAATTAGAAAATCTAAAATAATAAAATCCAATAGCGAATGCTTACAAAATAATAGGTATCTTAAACAAAAAATCATTATAATATTTTAAATCAAACATATGGATAGGTTTTGTGCATGGAAAGAGTTGATAAGAGATTGAAACTTATTTGCCATGTTCTGTTTCGTGAATAAATTTACAGAAATCATAGGGCACGGTGATTGTGTCCAACCAATTTCGGGGCACTATTTTGGGGTTTTGTCAAATTATCTGCAACCATAAATTCAGTTCCAATTCCAACGAAGTTAATAATATTCATATTCCTTTTTCCGCGTATAAAATGGTGTCGAAGATCAATATGCTTGGATCTTGATAAGTACTTGCTAGTTGATGCCAAATGAATTGCACATTTGTTGTCGCAATATATAGACGTGGCTGAATTTTAAAAATCTTGATTGAGTTCAATTTCAAGACCACGAATCCACATTACCTCTTGAGTTGATACCGAAAGTGCCATATATTCGGCTTCTGTTGTAGATAGAGCAACAGTTGGCTGATGTTTCGTTGCCCAAGACACGGCACCTCCTTGTAAGATACAAACGTACCCAGTGACCGATCTTCTTTCATCACAATCATTTGCCCAGTTGGAGTCTGAATAAATCTTTGCATTCAGAATTTCCATTTTTAGAAAATTTCAGTTTTGCTTATTTTGTGCCTTTTAGATATCTGAATATTCTCTTCACAGCAGCCCAATGTTCTTTGCCAGGACAATTATTGAATTTCCTTAATTTGTTAACTACAAAACATATGTCTGGCCGAGTGCATTGCGCTACAAACCTCAAACTTCCAATAGCTTGCTGGTAAGGAACTTTAGCCTTTTCTTTTTCTTCATCTGGTGTTTTTGGAGACATCTCTTTCGATAGTTTTGTATTGACATCCATAGGAGTTCCTATAGGGTTAGACTCCTTCATATTATATTTTATCAGCATTTCAGAAATATAGCTTTCTTGATCCAAATAAATCCCATCTTTGTCACGTGAAATCTGAATTCCTAGGCATTGCTTCGCAGTTCCCAAGAACTTCATTTTGAACTCTTTCATCAAATTTAATTTCAGGTTTTCGAAATATGCCATTTCATTAGTGAAGATAGGGATATCATCGACATAGATTGCGAGAAATGTCATGCTTTTACCCTTACGATGAAAATATATAAAAGCATATCCACTTTTGAACCCTTCAATTCCAGTTTTTGGAGAACTCAGTCCAACTGAGTGTTCCAAACTAAACTTGATTGTTTTAGTCCATAAACGGCTTTGTTTAATTTCATCACTTGACCTTCTCTTCCGATCGAAACCCCTTTCGGTTTTTCAACATAAATTTCTTCACTTAACTCACCTTGAAGAAAAGCGGTAACAGCATCCATTTGTGGAATCTCCAAATCATATCTCGCTGATAAGGCAATCAAGTACCAAATAGATGAGTATCTGACTACAGGTGAATAGGTTTCTTCATAGTCAATACCTTTCTTTTTTGCAAAACCTTTTACCACTAGACGACCCTTGTATCGCACACCATCCTTTTCGTCTTTCTTTCGTTTTGAAAACCCATTTGGTCTTGGTGATATTGGCTCCAGCAGGCTTATGTTCACATTTCCAGGTATCATTTTATTCGAATGACTTCATTTCACACTGCATTGCTTCTATCCATTTTTCCTTATCTTTCCTAGATAGTGCATCTCCTATGTCTTCAGGATCATCAAAAGTATTAGTCTTCTCAGCATTGTATACCACCTTAGGTAACTTTGCTGTCCTTTCACTTCGGCGTATAATATCAGTTGTAGAAGATTCCTGAGTTTCTGGTGTCATGGTCGTAGCTAAATCCTCTTCGCTATCCCCCACTTCATGGTCATCGTCAATTGTAGATGAATATGACTCAAAATCACTCTCGATAGCTAGATTTTCTCGATCCTTAAGGGTACTTGCCCCCACTACAGCAGTAATCATTGGAGGTTCTTTGGTATTTACGTTTAGCTTTTCCTTGTAGTGAAAGTTCTCCTCATGGAATAATACATTGCGGCTAATGAAAACATCCTTCTTTTGTGCTTGAGTACCCCACAAAAATGCATTTTTCTGATTTTGAATCAAACTTTCGACGTTTTTGCTTCGGGATATGTGACATCACGGTGCAACCAAATACACGGAAGTGACTGACATCTGGTTTCCGACTACACCATAACTCTTCTGGCGTATTCTCGAGCTGTCTATGAGGTGAACGACTAACTATGTAGCTGGCACAATTAATTGCTTCAGCCCAACAAAAATGTTGGCATATTAGCATCACATAGCATAGCTCGAGCCTTTTCTGTTAGAGTTCTGTTCATCCTTTCCGCTAAGCCGTTCTGCTCTGGAGTGTACGGGACTGTTGTTTGATGAACAACTCCATGCTTCTTCAACTCAAGTTCCATTTCTTTGTTCGTAAACTCCTTTCCATTGTCCGTTCGTAGAATTTTAATTCGTGATTTTTGTTGATTTTCTACTTCGGCTTTGAATTCGAGAAAACAGTTGAGTACAGCATCTTTCGACTTCATAAAGTATACAAACACCTTTCGAGTGAAATCATCTATGAAAGTTACACAGTATATACTTCCCTTAATAGATTTTACCTCCATGGGACCACACACGTCTGAGTGAATTATGTCAAGAACTTTTGTTGATCTTGACCCTTTCGATGGAAAACTGTTACGCTGTTGCTTCCCTTCAGCACAGGATATGCAAGTCGGCAATGAATTTTGGCTGAGCTGGATTCTTTTTACCAAGCCTTGCGCAAGTAATTTCAAGTTTTCTTGACCTAAGTGCCCAAATGTTGTCGAGATTACATTGAGCAACATACGCATTTTGATTCGTGGTAATATCCAATTTGTACAGTCCGTTTGAAGGTCTTCCGGTTGCTATGACATCTTTTGAAGAATTCATGACACAACATCCTTTTTTGTCGAAGATGACAACATTCTCCTGATCCACAATCTTCTTAATGGATAATAAATTGACTTCTATTTTAGGAACGTAGAGGACATCATGAACTTCAACCCTTCTTTGACCTTTCGGGAGTTAATACGCTCAATGCTATGTCACCCTTACTAGTCGTGTTATTTGCAGTTTTAATTTGCCTCTTGAATGGTGTGAATTCTTGAAAATAACTAGGATCAGACGTCATATGATCTGTTGTACCACTATCAAAACACCATTCATGCTTTTAGGACTCTGCATGGAATGCTGCAAACATAGAACCACCTTTTGTTGACTTGACATCTTTGCCCTTAAACTTGGATGGGCAATCCGAAGCGAAATGTCCAACTCCGTCACAGTTAAAGCAGCGAGATTTTCCTTTTTTGTCAATTTCATTTTCTTTTGCACATTCCGAAAAGTCTCTTTTTTGGACATAAGAGCTGAGTTTGATGACGCAGAATCAAATTTCACATCCTGCAGCAATTTCATTTTGATCGAATCTGCTGTCAGTTGTTTTCCACTACTACCAATACTCATGATCATCGGCTTATACTCATCTGGTAGTCCTTTAAGTAATAAGCTTCCAACCAATTCATCATTGACTACAAACCCAATTTCATTTAATTTTTTGAGCTGTCGAAATGATTTGGCTGACATAATCTTCTACAGATGAGCACTCTACCAATACCACCGAGCATAGCTTTTGCAGCAACCCAATGCGTCTGTCTAAGCCTGAGTCTTGAAAAAGATTTTGCAGCGCTGTCCATACTTCCTTTGAAGTTTTTGCATCCCTAACATGGACATAGAGACTCTTGTCGATAGCTAAGATCATCTTACATCGAGCAGTCTTGTCTTTAGCAACATCCAAAGCTTCATTTAGAACAGGCTCAATACATTTCCAAGAATCTTCCAGTTCCAATTGCGTCTTCATCGCAAAGCTCCATGTTGACCAATTTTCTGATCCAATCAGCTCTTTTCCATATGATGGACTCCTAGAGAATTGAGCTGTACAGACATGTTTCCTTTCAAAGAATATATTGTCCTTCAATTAATATTTTACAATGTGTTATGGCCTGGGCCCATAACCTTTTAGCAGAGTAAAATCAAAAGACTTGATTCGATGAGAACAATATACAGAATGAAAATTTATTATAAATTACTATCAATAAACAACATTATCACAACTTAGATACTTAATAAATTTGATCGCAAGTATAAACTTAACAAGTATTTCAGCAGTACCTCACCAAGGTTCCTGAGATATAACACTTACGCTAAAATCGTAGAATCTTGAAATTTTGCACAATGGTAGCCCTAGTGGTATATACAAATAATAAAATGGCAAATTTTGAATTTTATGTTCAGTGGGTGGTGGGCGTGGCATCCACGTATTAGAGTATTATAAATAAAAATCCAGAGAAAAATGCTTAAGGCATACTAATAGAGAAATACAAAAACAAAACCACCATCTCAACGCCTCTAAATGCCACCAAAGTCTCGGCCAGAATAACCACCTATCAATCTAATATATCTAGGAAGAGAATTTCACAGCTGAAAAGAGTTAATATAAAGTTATCGCTTCGCTACCAAAAAAGAGTAACGTACCGGTGCAGTGCAAGATCGAAAGTTATTGTAGATCGCGACGAAGGATTGCAGTCTTATAGCTAGGGTAGCTGATGAGTTTGCATTATATTATGCAGCAAACTTATTGTTCTAAGATTCAATAAGGCCATAAATCCATCTGGAAAACTTCGAAATAGGATCGTACCGTCTTAAACCATACACGTAACGTGCAAGATGTTAAAAGCATATCATATCATATATATCATATTTGCCATTGGGACCTGCGCTAGATCGTCCATTTCGCCAACAAACCTGTTTCCCAAGTAACGGAGGCGATTTGTTTGGAGGTTTGGACAGTCGCAGAGCAAGTGTTTAATGATTTCTATTTCTTCTACATCCTGACAGCTCCTACAGAAGTCGGGTGCGACTCTATGCTCTTAATCAAAAGTAAAGTTTTGGCAAGTATTCTCTTCGATTTAATTTAATTACTTTTGAGTATACCAGCAATTGCATATTTACTACCGTAAATATGTCGTGGAAAAAAACAAATTTGCTTTCGAAAAAAAATATTTTTGAAAACGCCATAAATTACTGTAAGTTTACCATAAACACAAAAAAATTGCCGCTCTTATTAGTTTGAAGTGCTATAACTTCTTTACGATTAATGTTACGAAGAAACTTGTACTAACTTTGGCATGGAAAATTGCCTCAGCTATCTGTTTGTAGAACAATTTTTGTTTCCAAAACTTACCGTTTTCGAGATATTTGGCAAAAACCTATTTTCATGACCTTTGATAATTGACCTAGCGATCATCGGAAAGTTGAAGACTTTTCTAAGATTATAGGTTACCTCAATTTTAATGCACAAAATGAATTATGCACAAATTGATAGAAAATGTTATTATAAACAATTAATTTTTTAAAGTTTTACTTTGCGACATACTGGGGCTGAGATATAAAATAAAACCTAAAATCATAAGATTTCGTGGGTGCTCCGACTTACCTATGTTCATTAATTTATTACGCTGCTTCCGTTAGTAGTTAAGGGCTGATTTTTTTAATTGTTTTTCTGAAGCTCATTAACGGTGTGGGGTGGCGTATGTAGAACATTTTTTTTTAACAGTTTCAGGTGCATTGTTATTTTATATGAAAGGAATAAAAACCTGGGAAAACCTTAGGCCCAGATTCATGTGGAATCACAATGGACCCGACCAGCTTATGGTCTGAGTGTGTCAGTTTTTATGACTGACAGCTACTTCAACCTAACCTTACCTAAGGAAAATATATCGTATTCACGGCAATTAATCAGAAATTACTAGCAAATTCAAAAGTTATTTTGAAGTGATGAAATTTGGTAGAGCAGTAGAGAGGTTGAATTTTTACCTGACAATATAAAATCTTTGCAAAAAGGAGTGAAATCACAAACAAAACATAAATGTTAGAAAAAATATTCTAGTTCTTAAAAATACAAAAGATTTAAAATAAACGCCAGGTTTAAAGTTCATGAAGGTTAATATCAAATATCTAAACCATCAGAATAATATCGAAACAGCTCCAAATTATGACAGAAATTTGGTGATTACTGATTCAAATTGCATGAGTTCACTGATCAAGTTTTTGTACATTTTGAATTGTGAGCTATTACTGAATAAAGAGAAAACTTGCCAAGTAAATCCACCAAAATTAAATCAATATACTCAGAGAAAAATGGAAAACTAAGATCTGGTGTATTCGGGACTATTTTGTTTATATCTTATTTGATCTTGAAATGACATTCAAAAGACTTAAATCAAAACTGAAAATCAAAAATTAAGCTTAAAATAAAAAAAATCCTTATATGTGTTTAGAATTTAAGTTTCTCAATCTGAATATGAGATCTGGGGCCTATTTCAGCGCTACTACAACAGAGGTACATCAACTACATCAGCTACATCGTACATTTAAATCTTTTAACTACATCATTTAGGTATATTTGTCTGATTCAAACATACAACTGGAGTTATGAAATAAATGATAAAAGAGTTTAATAAATTACAAATGTAACTGGTGTAGTTGTAGGATGAAGCTGTAAAATGTAGTTGATGTAATTGATGTAGTAGCGCAGAAATAGGCCCCTGGTCTTAAATAAGGTTCGAGGCAGTCTTGATATAGTTAGTCATTATTGAAACAAGTCTTAAATATTCAAAACACAAATAAACTATGTATAATGTTAAGAAGATAGTTACCTGTTTTCCACATCACATTTTCGTATTGTGAAATGGAAGCGGAAGGTTCCATTTCAGGTATCAGAAAACTGCAAGTAAATAGATAAGACCCATTTGCTGATACGAAACTTAAATATTTAAGTAGAACATAAGCGCTTATGTGACAGTTTAAGCAGAGGAAAAAGTAGAACGTAAGCTTTTAAGTAGAACATAAATACTTAAGTATCGTATCAGCAAATGGGCCTAAGTAATTTTTTGTTTCAAATTAAATAAATTTATATGCCTACATATATACATTTACGAATGTCAAGGTAGCATCTAACAAAACCCAAAAATTAATCAAATAAAATACAAAACTAATAAAATAACTTTGAAATAAAACCCAAATGTAAGTCGTTACCTTTTTTGTTTATATAAAGTCACTTTGTTTTTGGCTTAATTTAAGCTCGCATATTAAGAGAACTATCACCAGTGAAAGGACTTTGATGACCTAAGTACTTGTAAAAGACAAAATAAAACCTTAAAAAGGCAAAAAGATGCATTTAATATATAAAGAGAATATTAGAATAAGTTAACGTTCGATTATAAAAAAGGAAAACGTTTTAACTTAGACTTTATAGACTTCGAAAGTAATCGTCTACAAAGGTCAATAAAATGAAACAATGTTGGGAAATTGTTATATAGGTTTAATTTTAGAATAGCACATTCCACAATCAGTGTGTTTGTTGGTAAAAATTACCGTTTTAGCATTGAATATTGAAAACAAAAACTAACATAACACGTAAAACTAAGAAAAATTTAATATAAAAAAAAATTATTTTTTTTTTCAATATTCTGAGTTTGAAAATTTACCATAATCTTTTTGGTGTTGCCGTTGTTTTTTAACATTTTTGTTTTTAGTTTATGTAACTTTCTAAAGAAAATAACCCCTCCTGCCTAAAAAGGGGAACACAGGCACCCCTTATCATATGTTTTTTTTGTTTCGAACCAGCTTACACACTCTAGCGTTTTGGTGTATCTTAGTCTTATATCTTAAAATATCTATTTAAATTGATTCTAACATAGCACATTTTCATGAATTTTCAAATAATGTGCTCCTGGCTACAAAAGCAAACTTTTTCAAACATGACTAGTTTTTATGTAATAAGTAATATGTAAGGAATAAGAAAATCATATGCAGAACCCAGAAACAAAATTTGTGTTGACCAGTGTTATTATACTACAAACAGCTTCTTTCAAATTTTCTACGATTATCTCTTAAAAGCACCTTGAACGAGCTAAAGGACCTATCTGCTTGAGCAGAAACGAGTGGAACCCATTTAAAACCCAAAATGCCCATTCACTTCAACATGTTCTGGAAGTTCGCAATTGACATAGCCAGTTTTATGTCCCGTATTTGCCTTTAAAACCAAAAGCTTTTACGAAATTTTTATTGATATTTTTTAAAATTGAGAACACTTATGCCTAAGTGATATTCGTTGAAAGAAAAATAGCTTTGATCCAGAGAATTTTGGGCAAAAATTGGCAGTCTATGAAATTTTAATAAAATTATTTCAGAGAGAAGCAATTACCGAAAAAATGTGAAACGGTTCGGTGGCAATTTTTTTTTATCTCTAATATCAGACCTAAGTCAACCTGGCATTTTACAGACCAAGGAATTTCTTCTCAAGGAATTTTTTTGGGTAGAATTTATCAGGAAAGAGAACTGTTCCACTTTCCGGTGAGCACTCTCTTCTGCCCAAAACTAACCAATTTTGAAGTGTGGGTTGTGGGACAGAAATTGAACTCCAGCCGCTACCACTTAGAAACCAAACATTTTTTTTTTTAGGTGCTGCCTCTTGCTAGGAACTATGACAAAGCCTCCAAGAGTATCTGTTGTCATGAAAAGTCTTCTCATCTATCCATTTGGACTTAGAAAAAAATTGTAGGTCCCCTCCATTTCTATCAACAACACGCACACAGGAATGGTAAGACACTAGTCCTATATCTCCTCTCGATTTTGGGCCACCCATTTTATTTTATTTATTTAATGCTAAGTCGAAAAAAGGCAGTGCGAGGCGGCCGGGCCGGGCGGAACGCGCCGCGCTGCAGCATTCCGCCAACCTCATGCGCCAATCCGCACCGCCGCCGCCGCGAGGACATCGGTTGGTAGTGGCTTTTTAGCATAGACCTGATGGCACATCAGAAAACTCCACAAACAGAATTATAACTGGGTCAATTTGCACGATTTTGGTCGGTAATTCACGTTACCTCCGCAGGAGAAAACCCTATGCACTCAAATTCTTTATGATGTATGTAATTCGTTGCTATAAGAGAACATTCATTTGGATAATAAAGTTTTATCATTTTCAAGTGTTGCGCAATTGTGTTACCTGCCATGGTGATTTAACATCAGTGGACTGAATAAAAATGCCCGTCACAGACTGTCAAATCTACCCGTCTCTATTGAAAACCTAAAAATTTCGATTGAAATATTAAATAAGTTTCGGAAAACGCAGTTTTGGAAGATAAAGCTTCGAAGGGCAAAATTTCGAAAAACAAAGTTCTGAAAAGACCAAGTTTCGGAAAAATTTATTTTCGAATAGGCAAAGTTAGTTAAAGAAGATATTGTGAGGTTCGATGTCAAATGTTACCTATACTCTGACCATATTTTCAAAATTGTTCAAAGCCTTAGGTACTACCAACAGTTCCTTGGGTGGCCCGCTTCTTGTCTTCAAAGGATTTTTGTTCTCTTTTAAGGTGCTCTGTACCACTCACGCAACTCTGTTGCTCCTGTAATAGTTTGTTCAGTAGCTAAGTAAGGCATTTAAATACATATGTTTCGATAGTTTTCTTGGAAAAAAGTACTTTCCAAAAATCACCCAAAAATCTCCAACTATCATGCGAAAGGCCGAAACATTGTGACAATAGGCGTGTTTTTTTGGGATTTTATATATAGTACAGTGAGAAATTTCCATAAAAACGCATCCGCAGCGGCCTATATTTTTGTATTTGCAATATGGTACGCCTGAACAGCTGTCACGACACAAAAGTGAATTTTGTGAAAGTTAAAAGTAGAAATAAACCAAAATTATTAACAAATACTAACATATTTACAAGTTAAATGGGAAATATAACTATATATTTATATAATTTATGGTTTTAATCAAATGCTTGTGTCCCTTTTTTCTTTATTTGCCATTTTCAGATACGAAAATTGATTGTGCAGCTATAAAAAAAAGAAAAGAGGTAGGGGTATGTTGGTAGACTATGGTCAAAGTAAAAAGTCATGATTTAGTCTGCTATTACACGAAGACTTTTTAGTTGAGATTTTTCGAAATTTAATATTGTGAAAGTGAAATCAAATTTTGTTTTCTCATTTGCACTCATTTAATCTTGAAAAAAGTCATGACTCAAAAGTCATCGTATAATAACAGACTCAATACAAATGGAGTAGATGACTTTATTAGCGATAATTTTATAAATTACAATAAGGACAATTGTATGGCTAATTTTAATGCATTTGCCTAGTTTTCCACTGGAAATTTTTTAACTCACCAATTTTACCGGATTAACTGAGTACATTAGTAGCCAAATAAGCCTGAACCCTCCTTGAACTTCAGTTAGTTTCAGCTGTACTAACTGGTTCAAAATTTGATCCATGGTTCAGCATTTGTGACTCATCGATTTTATCGGATCTACTGAAGTGCAACGATGATTCCAAGGTTCAAGTATGTTGTAATAACGATTTCAAGCTTGACCATTGTTGAATCTCAGTTAAACTGCCGAAATCAGTGAGCTAAAACAATTGAACCACGCATCAAAGCTTGAACCACGTTTATACAAGTAGCCTTTCCACCAAAACAAGTGACTTAAAATTGCGGAGCATCGGATCAAAATTTGAACCATATCTATACAAACTGGTCCCTAAGACCAAAGGTTTACAAAAAGAGCTTTTCATATGAGCTGTGAATAGTGAATTTTGAAATGGGAATGATCGTGAATTTTGACCTTCCATTCCCTTGAGTAATTTGTTTGGTTGCCTATAGAAGAAAATGTGAAGAAAAATGGTTTGTGGAATGCGTCTTGATGTTGTGGTTTGCGAATTTATCGTTTGATAGTCAGTAGAATATATCTTGTTTGTCACTTATAAATAAAAATGCTAAATTTTGCACTTTAAAATAATTTAAGGCAGCGTTTTTTTTTAGCATAGCATATGATAGGATCATTTTTTCATTTTGTCGAAAAGGTAAAACAAAACAACAATGCACTTACAAACGACCCTGTTTAGACTGTAATTGCTCACTACGCCACCATGACGTAAATTTATGGGTGAAATTTTCTCTTCACCGATTTCTTCTACAAAAACATGGTCTTGACGAAGTGAAAAGTTACAGTCTAAACAGGGCCATGCATTCAACATAATTCTACTCTACGAACATAGCCATCGAGAATTCGAGACACATAAAAGTACCAGTCGTACCAATGACGACACACAAAAATCCTATTCAATTGAGTTCGATACTTGAACAAACGTCAAAAGTTTATCGGCAGCAAGATTCTACTTTAACTTTTATCGGCAGCGATTTTGCTGCCGATGCTGTTTTTGTAATTCATATAAAATGTCACTGTGCTGCGGATAGCTTTTCCAATTAAACACACCTAATGTCACACTGTTGGCATGTCTCGAGTCACTCCCACCAACTCTTGCCATCCCAAAATCTCAAAGTACGAAAGTCTGCTATGCGTATAATTTAAGACTTTGCCTTCTAGAACTTTGTCTTTGTCAAAACCGTGGTTTTCAAAACTTTGTCCTTTGAAACATCGCTTTTTGCAGCTTTGTTTTTTGAAATCCTTGGGGATTATCTTTTCATTTCACCAATACCTCTTCTGTACCTAGTTCAGAAATTTTTATTTCTCTTTTTTGAAAATGAAACAAATTTGAATAATTTAAGAAAACAAATTGTACCTATTTTGTCTTCGGTTTAAATATTCAGAAGCTATTTCGAATAAGATTAACATATTCTTCCCACTTATACAATTACGATGATATTCTACAATCTTGCAGATATGAGGGTAAGTACAAAACTAATCAATTTGCTTTATTTTAAGGAACCCATCAGCAATGACTTCATTCATAATAGCTTATTGCAAGTTGTCTCAGCAGCAGCAGCAGCAGCTGCACGTCACAGTATACAATACACTGCACTTCACTAAATCCCTGAACTCTAAAGCTAATGGCGTGCTTTCTGACAATTTAATGGAAGCCATAGCACCTACCTACCAACCCAGTGTGCTCACTGTAGACAACAAACGGAAACAAAGAGAACGAAACCAACTTCATCCGCGAAGACGAACGACTATTTTCGTAATTCATCATAATTGCAGTTCTTGTGCAACTTGCCCAACACTCTTGGTGAGCGCGTGATGATTTTCTTTTTTCAAAGTTGAAAGTGCATCAACACCTGGCCCATCAAGAAAAATCATCTCCATTCTCGGGACGTGCTTTTAAAGAGACTCTGATGATGGTTGGGCTGCTGTAAGCCCCAATGCGTGGTCTCAGAAATAGAAGAAGCCGAAACACATTATTCCTACGATTAGCAGTTCAGCTACCATTCCACTGACTTGCAATGGATTATGGAATGAAGAAGAAAAGAGCATGCACGTTGACGTGTATAAGACATTAGGGGGAAAAAATGGTGGTGTTGGCCTTTGATATGACGTGAGGGTATAGCTATAGACATACATCAACCGTATCCATGTCCAGTACTGGAAATAGTGGCTGCCATTATACCAAAGCGCTCAAATGAACAGAGCACGACACAACCAATACTACTTCAACATCGACATATACCTGTACCTCTATAATGATGAAGAGCAAGAGAAGTGTTCCTTTTGTGCAAAATTATCACGAATCCCATTCAACAAATAATCTCGAGCATAATATCTATTCTGGCCGTAAATAATGAATCCAATTTCTTATACACAAACCCGTGTTATGGTGACTTTGCTCATATAGCTACCGATCAACCGGCCAACGTCCACTCTTCCATCCCAGCTACTGAGGAAAATACCTTATTCCTTTTTCATCGCTTAGTCAAAGGTAGTGTGGCCAACAGGCATTACAACTAAGTTATACATTTTGAAAAATTATAAATTTAATTCCTGTCAAGATGGATGAAAAGCATAAAACATAGCAAATACTTAAAAATATTTATGATTTGCATACAAATTAAGTAAACGCTGGAAAAAAAGTACTAAGGTACATTTAACCATAGTACCAAATTTATTCATTCAGTTTTTTGATTAAATGCTATAAATAAAGTAGTAAGTACTCTGTGAAGCATTTGCTTAAAAACTTCATTCGAAAGAAGTTATAAATAGTGTAAACTATGTAATGTTTTCAACATAAACTTCATTTTAATAGATCAAAACTTAGAAATTTTCTAGTGAAAATTTACTTACCTACATGTAACTACTAACCCTTATTAAGTAAAGAAAAAAATTATTGCAAGGTTGTCTTGGGGGAAAAGCTTATTAGGATAATAATTGATAGGCATCCTCGGTGTGTGAAGGAGAACATTCGATGACGGACTCTATTGGACACGGTTCGAGATGGCTGGGGCACATAAAGAGCGTTTATTTGAACAATACCAAATGGGTATACGAGTCTACCCCTTATAAACAACTCAGGAGAACCCATGTTAGGTTAAGCGTATACAAGAGTGAACCGTGACCTCAGCCAAAGTGGTAAGAGTATAGATCAAGGCAATTATGTAGCTCTAAGATTCGTCTTAGTTAGAGTAAAGAAAATAAATTTTAATTTTATATTTTATAATTCTTTGAAAAGGGAAATTGATATCACAAATGTCCGACCGAAGGCATAAAAGATCATCTAAGTCACGTTATAAGTCCACACATATAATAAAAATCGATAGCACAACTCTAAAAGCTTCCATTTTCTATAAAACTCATTAAAAATCTCTTCTCAGTGTTGACTTACAGACCAACTGAAAGAATCCTTCAGTTGGGCGCCATTTATAAATTTAAGATTTAGCTTCGACCATCATAATATATTTTGATAAATAGATAAATAGAACACTTGCTAAAAGAGATACCAAAGTTTGTTCACTCACAAAACAACTCACTCACAAAAATCAGTAAAGTTAATAGTTTTGTCTCATCATTTAAAATAGTTACACATTCTTCGTTCTTTGATTCTATTTGCGATATTGGTAATTGGCCTCCTGAAGCTCTTATCAAAGAATTTTCAATTAGAAAAAATAGACATTCAAGAAATTCACCCAAAAAAGCAACCCCAAAAAACTTAATAGGATTACCCTCTTCTATCAAAATGTAAGAGGGCTTCGTACTAAAACTGCTGATATCTATGTTAACTCCCAGGCATTTTCACATGACATCTTTATTTTGACAGAAACCTGGCTCAATTCAAGCTTTTTGAACACGGAACTTTTTGATGAAGAGTTCTTAGTTTATAGAAAAGATCGTCATGTTGATAAACCAAAAGAAGTGGGAGGTGGTGTCTTGATCGCAGTTCGAAATAAATTTATATCTTCACGTATTATATTTCCTTTTAATTTATCAATTGAACTAATTTGCATAAAGTTAGCCATACAGTCTAAATTTATTTATATATTAAATGCTTACATTCCCCCAAAAAGCGCGAACGCAGTCTATGTTGAACTCTCTAAGGCTCTAGATTTTATTATTGAATTGTCTTGCTCCAATAGCACCATATTACTTCTCGGAGATTTTAATTTACCGTCAATAGAGTGGATTCCTTCTGAGGATGAATGTTTTCAAGAAGCATCTTTAACGTCTTCACAAACTGAGCTTCAGCTTTTGGATAGAATTATTGCAACTGACTTACAGCAAGTAAGCTGTATTAAAAATTCAAAGAATCGAATTCTCGATTTAGTATTTTCATCTGACGCTATTGGTACTCTTGTCCTAGAATCTAGTTCAGGAATATCTAATATAGATAGTTACCATCCTCCTTTGGATATAGTTCTTGACTTGAGCAGTCATATTATAGAAAATAGCAACGCTTATGATCGCTCATATACTTTGGACTTCAGAAAGGCAAACTTTCAGTTGCTCTCCGAAGAATTAGCTAAATCTGGTATTGAAAATATATCAGTATCTAGCAATATTGACGAAGCAGTTAATAACTTTAATACCATACTTAATAATTGCATAAATAACACTATCCCTATAAAAACACTAAAAAATACGAATTTTTGCCACTCATGGTATACGAAAGAGTTAAAGTCGCTCCGAAATAGAAGAAATAGAGCATGGAAAGTATATTTAAAAACTCTTTCTTCAGTTGACCACAACTCTTACATTGCCCTTTTCGAAGAATTCAAATCTCTTTCAAAGTCTCTATACACCATCATGTATACGAAATGGGAAGATCTCTTAAAGAAGACCCTAAGGCATTTTGGAAGTTTGTTAATTCGAAGAAAAACTCAGATGGTTACCCGGCAAACTTCATATATGAAAATTGTGCGTTGAAAGAAACCATCGATATTTGCAACGCATTTGCGAAAAACTTTCGTAACTCTTTTGTGGACACGCCTTTCGATATTGATGAAGATTACTTCAGGAATTTACACTCCTATGCCCAAACGAATTGCAATAATTTCGCTGTGGAACAGAGTACTGTTTTAGAATTACTATCATCGTTAAATGATGATTTCTCATCGGGACCAGATGGAATTCCCCCAATATTATTGAAAAAGTGTAGACATATTCTAGCTGAACCTCTTCAATTTTTGTTTGAGCTTTCTATTAAATCAGGGAAATTTCCTTGTTTATGGAAAACTTCATTCCTAACTCCAATTTTTAAAAAGGGTGATAAAACTGATATTTCGAATTATAGGCCTATATCCAAACTGTCATGTATACCAAAGCTCTTTGAACAAGTTGTGTGTGAGACTTTAGCATTCCATACCAAGAATTTAGTATGTGATCAACAGCATGGGTTTGTGAGAAGAAAATCAACAGTAACAAACCTACTTACGTTCTTGCATAAATGTTCTAATGCCTTAGAAAATGGAAGTGAAGTTGATTGCATATACACCGATTTCTCTAAAGCGTTCGACCAACTTAGTCACAACATTATTATCTTCAAACTTAAAGCTTTTGGTTTTCCAACTTTCTTTATCACATGGATAAAGTCATATCTTGAAAATAGATCGTACCTAGTAAGATTTAGAAACTGCCTTTCAAATGCATTCATTGATCACTCCGGTGTGCCCCAGGGAAGTCATCTAGGCCCATTTCTATTTATCCTGGCTATAAATGATGTTGTTTCATGTATACGCTCTAGTGATATACTTATATTTGCTGATGATATGAAGATATTTAAGTCAATAAAAGCTAGCCATGACCACGTTCTTTTGCAAGCTGATATTGACAGTTTCAACATTTGGTGTGGTAAGAACGGTCTTTCTCTTAACCCTATTAAATGCCAAACAATTACTTTCTCCAGAAAGCGAATGGCAAGTGCTTTTGATTATTCCATTTCGCAGCAAAAACTTTGTCGAGTCTTTAGTTTCAAGGACTTGGGTGTTAACTTTAGCTCAAATTTAGAATTCACTGAACACATTAATTACATCGTTAATAAAGCAAGCTCCATGCTTGGATTTATAAAACGTTGGGCTAAGGAATTTAGTGATCCATATGTTACCCTTTCCTTATACAATTGTTATGTACGACCTCATCTAGAGTACGCCTCGCAAATATGGTCTCCCTTTTATGAAATTCATAAAAATCGTATTGAATCAATACAGCATAAATTCATTCGCTTTGCTTTGAAGGGTCTTCCTTGGGCTGATCCGTACAACCTTCCACCATATGAACATCGGATCCAGCTACTGCAGGTACAAACCTTATATCAAAGGCGTGTTAATAATGATTTACTATTTCTGCACCAACTTATAAATGGCCAAATAGATGCTCCTGATTTGTTAGCCTGTATAGGCATAAACTACCCCGGAGGATCTCACCACCTGCGAAGATTTGAACTATTACACGTTAATTTCCATGGAACTAACTACGGTATACATGAGCCTCTTAACCGCATGTGCAAGATTTTTAATTTAAACAGCTCCTCTGTTGATTTTAACATTAGTAAGATGGGATTAAAGAAAATATTTCGAACCAGTGCTCCACGGTCGTGATTGTTCTTATTTTTGATACAACGTGTATAACTAAAGTATTTTGTATATTGTTTGATTATGTATTTATATTAATTTTTTGTTTAATTTTGTTAATGTATTAGTATATTATTATGCATGTGTTAGATTGCCTTATTTTACTAACCACTAACACATGCACTTATGATGAGCCTCTGATTGTAGGTTGCAGCTTGCTCTAAGCTCACTACAACTAAGAATCTGAAGTGTAAAAGCAAATCAATACTTGCGTTGGGCGCCATTTTTTAAAATGTACAACTTCTACCATCAAAACCAGTTTGGGAAATACAATGAAAGCAAGCATACTAAAAGGACTTTCATTAAAAGATTTTCAGAGTTTGATGAATCACAAGCCAACTGAATCAATCCTTCCGTTGGGCGCCATTTCAAATTTTGTTTGACTTATATTTTATCATAATCATTTCTTGAAAAATAACCAGAAGCATATAAATAGTATACTCCTCGAAAGATTATTCAACGTTTGTTGACTTGCAAATCAATTGAATAAATCCTTATGTTGGGTGCCATTTTAAAAATCTACATTTAAGCTTCTACCATCATAATACATTTTAAGAAATACCTGCTAGCACATTAAAAGTGCACTTCTTAAAACACTTTTGTTGAATTACAAATCAGTTAAATCAATCCTTGCGTTGAGTACCATTTTAAAAATTTACAAGTTAATTTTTACCTACATCATAATCATTTATTGAAAAATTACTTCAAGCATATAATATAAATATGTACATAGTGTATTTCTCAAAAGACTTTCCAACGTTTGCTGACTCACAAATCAACTGAATCAATCCTTACGTTGGGCACCATTTTTAAAATCTCCTACCTAACTTTTCTACCATCATAATATTTTTTTAGAAATTACTGTGGGCATATAAACATCATGCCCTCAGAGTTTCTAACTATTGAAGTAGAAAAACTCTTTGGGTTTGTTTAATCGAAAAAAATCTTTAATATCTTCAATAACACCCAGGAGATTCCTGCTTCATCATTTTCATTTTCATTTCAGTCCTGTAACCTAGGTACATGTTAGCGTTTGTCATTATTACTCCGTGTCTCCCTTGGCTCCTTTTTGTGTATATGTGTGTTTTTATATAACTTGTCTTGTTGAACGGATGATTTTGCTTGATATTCTCCATTTCCTCCATGATTGCACAAAGAAGATAAAACGACCAAAAATCATGTCCCACGATGACTAAAAAAAAAATAAAATCAAGGAGGCAATCCACACATATATACCTTAATGGAGCGAAAGCAGAGACTGGAAAAAATGGAGACAACTAAGGAAATCTCAAATATACCTACATTTTAGCATTAGTTTTGTTGTTGTGATGGGTACACGGTATACAACATGTAAAGCAGTGCAATGCAGACATATCTCTATATATACGCCAGTGTGTCCCAATCTCAATCACCCACGATATTCTTGGTTAGTATACGATACTTTACCTTTACCCTTACTTGACATCATTCGATTCATGGAGGAGGACTGCCACACAGCTTGACTATAAAGGGCGTTTAAAGGAATCCAAATGTACGGCACAGTGCTGTTCTCTGAGCAAAGAAAGAAAAAAAACCTGAAATAAAATGCTTTCATAGCCAGATACAGGAGTACCTATGTATGTACATGTGGCCAGCTTTATTTTAATCTAATTTTTTTTCTTTTATTTTTGCAATGTTAGATGTCTCAAAGGTATGGTTACCAACCATATTATTCAGTCAGTATGTTTTATATAACACATTTATAGAAAAAACTTATTTATGTAGATCATTTGTATTTCCTCTCTACTTGCAAAAATCTTCTCATATTTGCAAAAGTAACGAGTGCTGCCATTAAATTGTCTTAGCTTTTTCTTTATTTTTCTCCACTGATTTGTTTTGATTCAATAAACCTCTTTTAGTTAGCCTACGTTTAGGTAAAAATTTTTGCAATAAATGGTTGTTAGTAGTACCCTCTATAGAACCATTTTTCTGATGTTCGATTTTCTTAAAAACGATAAAACTGATTTTGATCATGTTTATTATGTGGAAGCTTTTAAAAAGTTGAGAGAGTAGTTATTGTGTCCCAAAACTTTTAATAAAACATTTTTTTTATTATAAAGAAATTACCTACTAGCATCGCCAGTCCTTTGTTGGAATTCAAAACCAGTATCAATGCTCAGAGGTGGTTGGATGTTGTAGGAACTGGGGGCCACGAGCTGTATCTTTTTCTGCACTTCAAGTGCCTACAATACATCCAAGTTGGTATAGCCGCCGGATACATGGTCTTGGCCTTATGCCATGACTTGCTAAGTTTGTAAGTGCGAATGTTGATTAAGGAAAGAATAACAACATTTAACCCTTGGTCCTATACATTGGAGGTTAGTGCGTTGGGCTAGCACCCCGATCACAGTAAAAAAACATTGTTATGAGAGAGAAGCGTGAAGCCTCGGACAACGACCCCCCTCAAATGGCATCCAGACAGACAACGAAAATGATCTATGACCAACGAGTATGCACCTGGAATTTAAAGACACACTTTACGCCAGGTTCTACTCAAAAACTTGAATCTGTCTTCTCGTGCTACAAGGCAGAGATTACCGCGATCCTGGAGATACGATGGATAGGATCAGGAATAACAAAAAGAGCAGATTGCAACATTTACCACAGCTGTCATCTAAGACTGCACATGCTAGGATGCGGATTCGTAGTGGGAAATCGACTCAGATCCGATTAGCGATCGGCTGTGATCCGCATCAAAGCTACCTTCCAAAACATCAGCCTAATATGTGCACACGCCCCTACCGATGAAGCTGAGGAGTGTAACAAAGAGGAGTCTTACGACCTTCTGGACGCAGCCTACGGAGCCTCTCCGGAGGACGATGTCAAAGTCGTGCTCGGAGACTTCAATGCTAAAGTCGGAAAGGAAGCACGGCCTCCACGAAACGACAACAGATAATGCCTTCCGACTAATCGCCTTACTTTGCTGCAGCTCGTAATACAGTAATTAGTAGCACTATAGGTTCCCCAGGCGAAGAATACACACAGCAACCTATTTAATTACATATCTTAAGATTTAGTTAAAACCTTGTCAATCAGGCAGACGGCAAAACCATGCTTTATCGATTGTTTATTGAAAATGTAATAATTGTAAGTAAATAAAAATCTTATCTATCTATCTATCACACAGCAACCTGGCAATCTCCAGATGGTCCAGCCACCAACCAAATCGACCACGTGCTAATTGGCGCAAGGTACGCATCGAACATCATGGACGTGCGAGCTTTCCGAGGTGCAAACCTGAACTCTGACCACTTTCTTCTTGTGACAAAGTTCAGAGCCGGATTGTTTAACGAAAAGAAAACGACGACCACCCAAAGGAAGAAATTCAACACTGCATGCATTAGCACATCTGAGAAAGCCAGAGACTACAGTGAGCAATTGACCGGGAAACTCTCTGCCGTATACCCAGCAACAAACGTCAACAACCAGTGGAACCAGCATATCACGACATCATTAGGGAGACAGCCAAGAGCACCAAAGGCTATCAACCACCCATTTTTTGAACAAAAGAATACCGCGTTGCTAAATAGCCTCAAAATTTGCAAGAAAAAAACTTTTTTATTTACAAATGGGAACATAACAGAAAACACTAAAAATTAACTTGATTTCGATGATTTTTAATAATTTATTTACTCATTTAACGTCAATTTAAAGAAACTAAGAGCAGTGTTGTCACTTCCAGTTTGAAAAAAGTGGTAGATAAGTCTTAAAAATAGTGGTAGATCCAGATTTTTAGTGGTAGATTTTAATTTCGAGAAATTAAATAAGGACAAATATTTTTGTTTTCAAGTTTTATTTTAGTCAAAGAGAACCATTTTACCCATCGAAGTATATTTGTGATTCTACAAAAAGTGGAAGAAGATGAAGATTTTTTCGACATAACATTTTTGATTTAGAGCTTCCTTTCACATATTTGAAAGCGGCCCATCAGAAAAATAAAAACAGCAATTTTATCGACATTTTTTGAAAACATGTGTTTAGAGGATTAAGCCCTTTTTTTTATATTTTAAGTCAATTTTTTTTTAGAAAATCGTACCCCTTGCCTCATGGGAGAGATATAGTGACCTGTATGAATATTCTTTTAAACATCTAAGCCACCTTGATAGTAAGAGCAAATTGCATTAACAAGTTTTACAAGGAAAAGTAGCATTAACTTCGCCAAAAACATAGTTGCGCATTGTACGAAAAAAAAAAAATATATTACAAGGGTTTTACTTCCCCAATATAATAATGCTAAAAAATATGCCTACTTATATGACATTTATCCTGTAAATACTAATCAGGGGACTGAGAAACTGAACGG
The DNA here is from genome assembly GCA_963921185.1 of Dasysyrphus tricinctus. Lineage (NCBI taxonomy): Eukaryota > Metazoa > Arthropoda > Insecta > Diptera > Syrphidae > Dasysyrphus > Dasysyrphus tricinctus. The sequence continues at coordinate 105,970,738 of OY992532.1, read as the reverse complement.
ACAATCCATGACCTGTAGCACAAATGCCTTCTTAACAAATGAAATAGCAAATGGACGCGAGACACGGATACCGTTTTATTTTTACCAGACTTAATGCTTCGCGCTGTCAAATCTGAAACTTCGATAGTTTTCAAAGTTAACGATATTTCAATGAAATTTTTTAATAATATGAAGGGATACTAAAAATTTTTTTGTATCATAAAAATATTTCTTTTTTAAGAGTGTTCCGAGCTGAACAAAACCAGTAATTTGCAAATTTTGTTTTTGCGTGTATAAGACCGGTTTTTTCATTTTCATCAGAGTTTTTTTTTATAAAACTTTTTATTTTTACTAATTGGTCACTAGTAGGCGTATTATTGTACTAAATAAAACATTTTGTAAAAGTAACGGATTTTAACTTCCAAATTTACATAAATTTTCCGTCAAAAAGAATTAAAAATTTCAATATCAGATGATACAATTATGATTATATAATTAATGAAAAATGTGGAAAATAAATTGAATTTATATCCACTGCAAAAAAGTTTGAAAAAAAATACCGTTGGGTATAAAAAATTGACTGTCAAAAATGGTTTTTTTCAAAATCTACAAGCATTTTTATTTTGTGCTATTAAAATTTGTATTAAGTACAAAATTAAAAATTTTGGCATGGTAAAAATATTGAATTTTATGTTATTAAACATTGTTTTGCAAAGCATGCTATAGTGTAAGCTACATTTGCTTTGAAAAACAGCCATTTTCGCCATTTTGTCGTTTTCTTAGAGGCTTTTTCCAAAAATGAGAGCCAAAATAAAAAAAAAATTTCCAATGATGTCCTAGAAATCAAGTTTATCTGTCCATAAGCACCTTAATTGTTTTGATAGGACAAGTACACGCTTCACAATCTTTTTCATGAAATCACCATTTCAGTCCGGAACACTCTTAACGTCAATAATGGAGGGTTTATTTTGGTTTTTGAACTAAAATGAAAGAACTGCAATCATTTTTCCTTTCAAAAACAGACATGAGACACGTCAAGAGACTGAGAATCAGACACATTGAAGACTTTTTTAGTAATGAAAATATATCAGATCTTAATAATTTTGTCTAGGATATCAATAAGAATTATAATTATAAAAATATATACCTTTTAAAAATTTTAATATAATCAATAGATCTAGGGTTAATCAATTGGTGAAAATTAATCTTAGACATTTTAAAAAAGATTTAAGGAAACACTGACACAAATTTAATAATTTTATTAATAAGTTTTGCCAACGCGTTTCGTCTTAGTAAGTGTCCTGATGGTGTCCTAACTAAGTCGAAACGCGTTGGCAAAACTTATTAAAAATTATTAAATTTGTGGAAAAAACAAGTGTTTCTTTAAATCTCTTTAAAAATGTCTTTTAAAAATTTTAAAAAGCTGGTTTTCTTTTATTATTAAAATTTAAATCATGTTTTGTGTATCACAATTTTTAAGTAAGTTGACAAAGAATATTTAGTTCATTATTTTAATATATGTACCTATTTGATAAGATCAAACAAAAACAATTTTTAGTAACTTTTCTTCTATTATTTCTGAATCTATTTCTTCACTGAAGTTTTGAATGTGGTGATCAAAATTCGAACCAAAAAACATATCAGGAAAGCGTATTATGAATAGGGCAATAGGAGGGTAGCCAGAAGAAGTTTCCCCTTTTCCCATATTTTATAAACAAATTTGTAGGACACAAAAAAAAATCTACTAGATTTCTATTTCTAAAAGAAATCAGTTCCAAATAATTCCAATGGGTGCATTCAGGTAAGTACATAGAGACAAAAATTGACAGGAATTTTTTTTCTATTGAAAAATTTCTACTGAAAAATTTTGGGACTTTTTCGTGAATGATCGGATTATCTTTGAATTTAAAATTTTGTTTGTTATGGATGAGCAAAAAGTGGTAGAATTTTTGACTTCAGTGGTAGAAGTGGTAGATTATCAAAATCTTGAAAAAAAGTGGTAGATCTACCACAATTGCGGTAAAGTGACAACACTGACTAAGAGTAGTGGGAGATAGGACTCCCAACTAGGTGAACACGAACATTTATGGTAATTTTTTGACAAAATTTAAAAAAGTAATTCGGTTGAACACCCCCTTGAATTAAACCTTGGAGGTTGAAATTTTGTGCTGATCTCACCAAAATAGCAAAATATGTGGTGCGGGCCAATCATAAAACAACAAAACTTTTTGTTTACCCCTCATTTCATACAGTTCTTGTTTATTTGTTTTTAATTGATTTAAAACCTATTTGCTATTAGCTTGCTTTATAGTTTTGTATAATAGTACGTATACGCCACAGTGTACCGGACGTTTGTTCAAATTTAAATAATTGGGGGTGCTTGCCCAACGGCAACACTTATAGTAATGTTTTGTAGCTTTTGGAAAAGCCAGAAGTCGATGTATGTTGTTTATTTTCAAATAAAGTTCTTTGAAGAAACCAATTTAGTAAAAACAGTATTTAAACTTAAAATTTTGAATACAAATAAAAATTTTTTTACAAAATGTTGAGCTTAAAACCATTTTTTGCCATAACTCTTCATCAAATAAACTCAATAGTCAGTTATCGATTTCACATCCGTGAATTGTAAAAAAAATAGCGAACGCCGATCGAAATCGGCCCAACGGTTCGCGCCGGTCAAGCCGTAAGAATGGACTTCTTGTTTTCCACAAAGCTTCAAAGCATTACTGCAGGTGTTGCTGTTGATTTTTAATTAATTTTTTTCTATTTTATTAAATTGCCCCTCCCCTCCAAGCGGGAGGAAACATTTCCCCGATCCTATAGCATTTTTTCTTGTCTACTTTATTTAACTCCTTAAGCGAATGAAAAAACAAATCTGAAAAAAATTAGGGAATTTTGTTTCCTCATTTAGGGCTGATTTAGGCTCATCCAAATATAAAACTCAAAAAAGCCCATACAACGACCACCCTAATGCATATACATTCATATGTATGTACGTTTTTTCTTCTTAGCATATGGCAGTTTTAAGAAAGAAATCTAGCTTTTGAAATTTTGAGCAAATCCACCCCCTCCCCACCATCCCCCACATTTAAATTCTGCGTACGCCCTTGGTTGGAGCTGTGATAACCAATTCGAGCAACAGAGCAAGCAACAATGAAATCAAAAGCTTGAGTCCAATTCTTATGCTGTGGCCATATTAGAGCTTCGATAAGCGATGTTTTCTAATTCAAATTATTTGTTTTTTTTTTTCAAATTATTTAATTTCCCCATTAAATGTTCAGCATCTCTATCCTCGATAAGAGCTTCGAAAATATAATTGATGATTTTCTTTGCCAGGGTCACAGTTCGAATCGTTTATCGAAGCTCAAACAAGATAACTTTTAGTAGGAAAACGAATGCAAGCAATTTCGAAGCTTTGTTGACATCGTTGCCCAAGCCATTTATCACAGTTCCAACATAAATACTCGTACACCCTTAGATACTAAAATTATTTAAAAAATGAGCTATTAGTGATTTGTGTAAGTTTTTAAATCATTAAGTTTCAGTGCAGCGGGTCAAAGTTGCCATTTTGATTTTGAACTGTAAAAGCTAAATATCAGTTTTTTGTAATTATCTCAAAAAACTTTACTTTTTCCCAAAAATTAAGGAATTAGTTTATAGCTATACAAAAATGGTTATAACACTTTTTTTTCATAAGAGCAAAAGCTACTATAATTGAAGCATCCAGGTCAAAAATCCAAATAACTCCATTTTTTGACGAAATTATGTTCTTACTAACAGTTCTTACAATAATATAAATGTCAACCAACTGACACGGAGTGTAAAAGTTTTTTTTGTCATAAATAGTCAGATCTACCTTAAATGATGATTTCAAGAAAAACATAAATGTTTCAACGCATTTTTTTTTTCTATTTTTCTCAACCCGAAGTCAATTTTTTTTAGTCATATGCCACATTGTTTTATACTAGAAGTATAGGCCCTCTTTGATTAAATTTATCGTAAATATCGAAGTATCGAAGGTCACCAATGACTTGGTAAGGATTATATATTAGATTAGATTAGATTAGATTAGATTATCTTTATTAATAATTAAAAATAATAATACAATTATACAATTTTTTTTATAAAGATTTTAAAGCATGGCTATAAGCCGTCTGCCGCTTTCTTGATAATTTTACTTTAAGAGATTACAAAAATTTACCAAAAACAATTTTTTGAATGAGTACAATTTTTAAAACTAGTTTTGTTTTTAAAGAAACAATAAAAAGTAAGAAAACTACATTTATGTACAAACAAATTAAGTTAAAAACATTCGTTTTTTTTTTATTTTGATACAAAATTAAAGGAAACATATATTGGATTATATATTATCACAAAAATAATATCTTTTAAACTGGCCGGCGCGACGCGTTGGCGTTGTCCTCGTCGAATGACTTATGTCCACCTTAGGCGAAACAATTTCGCTATCTTATTGAAACACACTTTGCTATACTAACAGACTGAATTATTGTTTTATTTCTTAAATCTACGCCAGTACTCGTAAAATATTGAATGTGGTCTTCCCAATCCAATATGGAAAATAAATAACTACGACACACGTACAACGTACATAAGGCAATCTTGGGGATTTGCAGGATAATTTTTCATCGGCTTTTTATATTTATGCTTATGGGCAATTGCCACCTTTGCCCTGTTAAGGGCAGAAAAGTATAATTGTGACCATAGAGCATCAGTTTCGAGTGCGTCGAGTGCGAAAACGAAGTCGTGCTGATACTTTTTAACAAATTTCGTTTTTTTTTTTTTGGTAAGGTGGAAAATTAAAATAAATGGAAAGATTGTGATATGGAAAACAATGCACTCACTACTATCACAGTCGCTATTATCAAAATCAAAAATCGTACATAAGAACAAGGAAGGTAAATAAAATTATCAGACTTTTGGAAAAAAAAACTGAAATTCGTCATTTTAAAATTATATTTGGAAATTGTCTGCTCATTGGCAAATATTGTCAGAGCATTGATAGATCTTACAATATTGTGGGCTTTGGAGGTATTAAGTGCTAAAGGTGCATAAAATTGATGGAAAATTACGTTATTTTATCAAGACTGATTTTTTGATAAGTCTGGCAGGCACTTAAAGCTAAACTGGGACAGGGACCTAATTTTAGCAACACACAAATTCAAAGGTACCCAAAAATATTTGAATTTAAGTTTTAGCGTTCAGGTGTAATTAAACAATTTCAGGATCAGTAACGCTGTTTTCTAAGATATGTGATTTTAATATCGTGTTCAATCAACGTAGGTTGCAGGTCAAATTTGTGAACACTTTGTAAATTTAGCGCTGGCTCAAATAAGTAATCCTGTTAATTTTACATGAAAATCTCGTTAATTTAACATGACTTAATGTTTAATGTCCTGAAGATCAGCGAATACAAACAAATAATATATCACGCCCATAATGTACTTTTCTTCATTTTCGTTAACTTTTGCTTTCGAAAGTGAATAGAGCGCCCCCGAGTACACTTCACGGAAGTGAAACTGAAATTTGTTGAGGTAGGAACGAAAAAAAGAGAAAAAGTGAATTATGGCTTGATTCTGATTTTGACAGTTCAGAAAGATACTTTGCATTGGCTAATTACATCTGTTTCTAACAGCTTCCGATTATTTAGAATCTTCCAAACCAGTGAGAATCATTCGTTGACCACAACAAAAACATTAATAACAACACGTTGTTGTAAATGAAAACAACACGTTCGTCGTCGTCAACGAAAGATTCGCATTGGTTTGGGTGAGAATTTATAGTTCTACCTTAATAATTTACGAAAAGTAGCTTTCCTAAAGGCTCTTCCAAACCAACACGAAATTAAAGTGAATGATCTCAATACTAAAAAACAACAAAAAACTGTCTTTGTGAATGCTTCGCTATAATTTCGCGTTGGTTGGGCAGAGCCTTAATCGTTGAGTAAATGTAGACCTTCTAATTATTGTTTTTTTTTGTGTAAACTACGTTTGAACTCACAACTTTTATCACCAACTAATTGCAATGCAAATATGCAATAATTACAGAACACATTCAGAGCTTTTTTAGTTCTCCGAGATATTATTTATATCATGTTCCTAAACATATGCCTAGTTCTCAAAGTCACAAACACGCCTAATTCAATCTCTAAAAGTCACAATGACGTTTGGATAAGTTTAACCAAATATTAGGTTAATTTTCCGCAGCTTAATCCTTGGATAAAATTAACCAAATTGTGTAAACCATTTCCCATACAAAATTTGACAGTTCATTAACCAAAAGATAAAACTAACCAAATCGTAAACTTATCTATTGTTTTACGCAGTTGCATGAATACCCCTAGCATTTTCTTTTTGTTGATATAAAGATTGGCCACGTTCAAACACCGAACTAGAGCGATCTGGATAGGTTTGTGTTGTTGTAATCCCTTGTTAAAACACAGCTGATGAAGAAACAGCTGTTGGCAGAAAAAAGATCCCAAGCTATCCTAAAAATTTTAGGATACAAAGCTATCCTATGAGAAATGTCAACAACAGCTGCCTTGCGTTCAAACACATACATGGATGCGAAGCTATCCTAGATAGGCAATCCATTCAAACATTGAACACGCCCATTTATTATACTTACTGTGATTCTTTGCGTCCAGTGCTTTTTTTGTTGTATGTAAAATGTTCTCATATATTTCTGTGCCGAGATTCAGCTATTTCAGCGAGTGAGATGAGATGATTCGCCTTACTCGCTGACTCATCTCACTTCACTCACAAAAGTGATTCAGCTATTTTAGTAAAATGAGTAAGTTCGAATTAAGTTTCGAACATGAGACAAAGAATAAATATAAAAGAGCTAGTCTCTACCCTCCTTGTCACACTCGTTAGCAAAATGAAATGAAATAAAAAATACAACAATGTAAATATTGGAATCTTTAATAATGGAGTATCTCTTGTTACAATTATTTTTTGTTTTGAATTAGCTGAATCTCGGCACTGCACAGTGGTCGGAAATCAACATTTAGCGCGAACTAAATGAAAAACTGAAAGTCCAAACTACCATGACTAATGTTATCTATCGTACGTAGAATACATCCGCGCGCCCACTGATGGCCTTGGTTTTTTATTTAAGGTCGAAGATGATATTAAAAGACCCGTTAGTTGAACGATGCAATCAATATTTGAAGCGTGGTATACCAAAAATGTCGAAAATTGTGGCCTTTTGTGACGATTCTAAAATTAATTGTAAAAGATGAATTAGCACGTAAATGCACTTTGTTCTTGTACTATCTTGAAAAGAAGCGATTCCCTAATGATATTAGAGCAGTCTTAACACTTGCAAACACTTGCGATTTTTCTATGCCCAACTTAAAAAAATAATAACCAAAAAATTCTTTTTAACTAGGTCCTCACTTTACAGCTTCTTAATTTTTTTATAAAAATATTTACCGTTATATACCTTATCAATGGTTATAAATTATTAAAATAATTTTAATTTTAATTTTCACACCCATTGCAAATGATAAGCAATTCAAAATTGACATACCATTCTGCGAATATTGGTTGAACCGTTGAATTAACGGGTCTTTTCGTAACATCTTCGACCTTTAATAAAAAACCAAGGTCATCAGTGGGTACGCGGATGTATTCTACGTAGAATAGATAACATTAGTCATGGTGATTTGGACCTTCAGTTTTTTATTTAGTTCGCGCTAAATGTTGATTTCCGACCACTGTGCACTGGTTTGAATTGGGTTCATTCTAGATTCTAGCTACTTATTGCACATGCCTTTGAAAAGTATAGTCGAATTTGCAATGACGTGGCATGGCCGTTATTATAATTATCATGAATGAATGTTGTCCGAGGATTTAGTTTTATTTTGGATACAAAAAAATCCCTCTGGACCGCCATTTTGTTTAGTTTTAAGACGTTTTTATGTTGGTTTTCTGTACGTTGTTATACTTTAAGAGTGATATGTTTTCATTCGAAGAAAGTTTGTCAAAAATTATCATCCCAGACATATGAAGCTCACTTTGAGGGAAAAAACATTACTACCTGGATCCACTCCTAAGGTTTCATCGCGACATCACCACAGCCTTAAACAGCAATCAAGTTACTGTCGGGCGCTTCCTAAATGTTGAAAAAGCATTCCATAAACTCCACATACTAGACTATCCTTTAGCGCCAATCAATATTAAATTTTCTTTTCTTTCTTCCAGGAACTTTTTCGTGCAACTGAAAACCTGCAAATCGAAAGTGTAGAGCATCAGGGCTGGAGTTGCCCAAGGGTCGAAACTTGGACCACTTCTCTATAACATCATGACCTCTGACCAACCAATTTCAAGTGAATGCGAGAACTTTCTCTTCGCTGATGACTCACTTACATATTGCTCATCATTCTCTCCATTGATAGTCTGAGAAGTTGAGGCATATATCCGCAACCTATTACAATTTTATCTGGATCAACTCATCCAAATCGGGGCTTGTCTGCTTCAGAAAACCGGGGGCAGACGTGGTCGCTCAGTTAGAAGCTGTAGAAGCATCACCCTAGCACTCCCAGACAGAACCAGATTAGCCACCAAACGCAGCGCCAAATACCTAGGCATCAACTTCAACGAGCTGCTGAGATTCAACCCACATTCACGGACTATCCTCAAAAAAGCCAATTTTGCTTTCCACGGCCACTACCCGCTGATGAAGACGAAAACTTGGCTAAGCCAACAGACGAAAGTTTTAATCTATAAGCAACTCCTGAGACCAGTCATCAGTTACAGCTTCCCAGTTTGGGTCACCATCTCCAAAACGGCTATGAAGGAGCTACAAATATTCGAGAGGAAAATCTTGGGATGCCGTGAAACCAAGCGAAATAATGCCGTTCGGCAGCATGGCCCCCCATACATACTTCACTCTTTATTCGCGAATTTTTAAATTTCACAAACCTAATAAATCCTCTCTTTTATTTGGTTTGTGAAATTTTAAAATTCATAGAATCTGGATTTAATGAAACTTTGAAATCAAATCAAATTTGGGATTTGTTTGGTTCGGACTTTTTTTTCAGTTAACATTGGTCTTATTTCACTTTGCCACAGTGAAATAAGGCCGAACGCTCAAATTTGGCGTTATTTCACTTTAGTAAAGCGAAATAAAGCCGAATTTCAAAATTTGGCTTTATTTCGCTCGGTGTTATTTTACGTCACCAAATCTTGAGGATCTGCACTGGGCTTTACTTCGATCGTCAGCGGTAGTGTAAGCATTTCAAGAATGAGCAACTCTGCTCTGAGGCTAAGGTAGCCCACGCGGGCAAGTACTTATTGCTATCTGCCGATAAGCTGGTTAGAAACATCACCAACCACCCTAATCAATTGATGAAAAAGATGACAAACAAACCAACAACGACATCCGGCACCAAGGTATATAAGCGCTATGGAAATTATGGATATTACTCCAACAACCAACGATGAAGCAGTACCCTTCTACTCTGTCCCAGGGTCAGTACATTATCGTTGCTAAAAAGCAACTTTACCTCCACCCTAAATAAATATACTGCCACTGAAAAACCAGGACTGAACAACCCGAGGACGACAAAGTCAAGCAGACTTGTATGTTAAGTTTGTACATTTATAAATCTTATTTGTGTTTTATATTGAATCAATGTATAGCGTTAGGTACTTTAATAGACCAGGAAAAATAGCACAAATCGTATGGGACCTTAAAAAAATAAATTCTTGAAATATTAAAATTGGAATCGATGCAGAATTGCAACCTCCATAATCTATCTATTCCCAAACGAATTGTAATAACATGCCCGTGCAACTGAACACTGTTTTAGAATATCTCTCATCGTTATTAAATGATGATTACTCTTCTGGTCCAGATGGAATTCCCCCAATAGTATTAAAAAGTTGTAGTCATATATTAGCTCAGCCCCTTCAATCTCTATTTGAGCTTTCTATAAAATCAGGAAAGTTTCCTTGCTTATGGAAAAAATAATTTTTAACTCCAGTTTTCAAAAAGGGTGATAGGAACGATATAAAGAACTATAGGCCTATATCAAAACTATCTTTGTATATCGAAGCCTTTTGAAAAAGTTATTTGTGAAAGCTTAGCATTTCATAGTAAAAATTTAATATGCGAAAAACAGCATGAATTTATGCAAAGAAGATCAACGGTGACAAATCTTCTTACTTTCTTACACAAATGCTCCAATGCTTTGGAAAACGGTAGTGAAGTTGACTGCATTTACACTGACTTTTCTAAAGCATTTGATCAACTTAGTCACAATACTATTTTATTCAAACTTAAAGCTTTCGGCCTTCCGCCTTTTTTATAGATTGGAAAAAATTGTACCTTGAAAATAGATCCCACCAAGTAAAATTTCGACCTTTTCTTTGAAGCCCATTTATCGCTCACTCAGGTGTACCCCAGGGAAGTCATCTGGGCTCTTTTCTATACGTTCTAGTGGAATTCTTATATTTGCCGATGATATGAAGATTTTTAAGACAGTAAGAGCTGGCCATGACCACAGCCTCTTGCAGGCTGATATTGCCAGCTTTACTCTATGGTGTGATAAAAACGGTCTTTCCCTAAACCCTGTTAAATGCCAAACAATTACTTTCTCAAGAAAACGAGTTGCAAGTGCTTAAAATTATTCTATCTCGCTGTACAAACTGTGCCGTGTCTTTAGCTTCAAGGATTTGGGTGTTCAATTTAGCTCTAATTTAGAATTCAGAGAACACATAAATTATATTGTTGAAAAAGCGAGCTCTATGCTTGGATTTATAAAACGTTTGGCAAAAGAATTTAACACGATCCGTATGTTACTCTTTCACTGTATAACTGTTATGTACGACCTCATCTTGAGTATGCCTCTCAAATTTGGTCTCCATTCTATGAAACTCATAAAAGTCGTATTGAATCTATACAACATAAATTCATTCGATTCGCTTTGAAGGGTATCCCTTGGGCTGATCCATACAACCTCCCACCATATGAACATCGGATCCAGCTACTGCAGGTCCAAACTTTATATCAAAGGCGGGTAAATAATGACTTAATATTTCTTCATCAACTTATAAATAACCAAATTGATGCCCCTGACTTGTTAGCCTATATTGGCATAAATAATCGCGGAGGATCTCACCACCTGCGAAGGTTTTAACTTTTATACGTCGATTTTAATAGAACTAACTACGGAATACATGAACCTCTACGCCGTATGTGTAAGCTTTTTAATTTAAACGCTTCCTCGGTTGATTTTAACGTAGGTAAAATGGGATTGAAAACTTTGTTTCGAACCATGATCTTGACTGTCTTATCTACTGTTTAAGATACTTTAAATGTTTTTTGTATTATTGTTAAATTTTGTATTTTAGGTATTGACCCTGAGTAATAGATCCGAATCTAGCTACAATCGACTTTAACAAAAATATCCGTAGAAATAAAACACAAATTTCACTTCTAAATGCTTAGGTTAGATCATTTTAAATTTAGCTTGAGGTGCTTCTAAACATTTAGTGGTGAAATTTGTGTTTTATTTCTACGGATGTCATTGTTAAAGTCGACTTTAGGCGAGATTCGGATTTATTACTCAGGGCAATTGTTTTTATTTTTGTAATTTAGTTTAGTGTAATATAATTTTCGTTTGCAGGCATGTGTTGGTTTGCATTATTTTACTACTTTACTAGCCACTAGCACGTGCACTTGTGATGAGCTTTTGTTTGTAGATTGCAGCTTGATCTAAGCTCTCTACAATATAAAATCAGAAGTGTTAAGAACAAAAAAAATCGGCACATGTTTGGCACATGGATTTGGCTATCCTGGAAGCTGCCACCCAGGACACAGACCCCGGTCCCCATAGATCCGGGGCTGCTGAGAATATGTAAAAAAAAATGTTTATTTTAAGGTAGGTGTCACGTTGAAATGAACTGGCAGAGTGCTATTTTAACAGGAGGCCAGACAAAATTCAACAAGTAACAGTTGTAAAAATAAATATTTATGGTAAATTCATAAATTTCATATGAGGATATCCTAGAGAGAAATAGGAATTGATTGTTGCAGAAAAACAACCTGAACTAAAATTTGTTTTAAACTGTATATTGTAATTATAATTTTTAAAAACCAACAGTATTCGAGTTACATATACAACCAAAAATTGCAAACAAAATGCATTGTAGTACTATTTTTCTTGCAAATTTTAGTTGCTTTACGAAATTTTAGTCGAAAGCCCCAGATTCAGATTCTCTCACTCTCGAAAACAATAAGCAAGGAAAATATTAAAACTATCCCACAATTTGCTCGCTAATAAGAGTCTTTTTGAGTACAAATTGACTTGATTAAAAGCAAATAAGAATTTCATATTTTAACGCTCAAATTGAACTCTCAAAAGTGTTCTGCTTGCTTCTAATAACATGATGATATGCGATGTTTAGAAGACTAATTCTTCTATAGGATATATACCTAGACGGTACCTTATAAAAAAAATTGTTTTAAAATAAAATTAAATCAAGATCCGAATTAGACTCACTTCCTGGAGGCTTCCTACACGAAAAACACAACAGAGGAAAAATCATCCAGCCACCCAGATCATCCTTCGATGTCGACCATCGTTGTTTTCGTCATCACCCTTGCCGCAGTGTATTTCACTGAATTTTACCTCATAGATACATTTTACCATTTTTGCTTCAGCTCTATCCATATTAAATAGACAAAGTCCTTTGGTAAAGACCGATCGTAAGTCGACACGTATACGTGTGGGTTGTTGTAGGGTGTGTCAACAATGAAAAACAGAGTTTTCTTATGTCAGTTTATAGTTGCTGCGCGATGCATGCCGGTGTGCTTGCTCCATCAAACACTGGGTTTGATTTTATCAAATCGAATACAAATATTCACCAAACAGTCAACATACATACATATTTATATAGATACAACCAACTTATGTATATAAATGCACCTTCACACGAGGAAACGACATCGGTGACATTTTGAATATGGAAATGTAAACTCTTTATACTCTTGGTCAAAAAATACACAGACACAGGAGAGAGGAAAGAATAAATAAAACGCAGGAATTAGTCGGTTGAACTTGCTCTTGGACTTGGATGCTAAATTATGAACAAATTGGTCCTGTAATACAAAATTAATCAATTTCACTTTTTCACAAAAACTTTGCTTGATTTTTATTAAATTTTTTAAGATTTAAAGAAGTTTTTTTTTTTTTAATATTGAGCATCATAAAATATCGAATTTATTTTTTTAAGACTTCGTAACTTGCCTTTTAGTGCTATTATATACATTTGTATAGAAAGTAAAAATGATTCCTGTTGCTCGTCGTATTCCATTTTGTTGTACGGCCAGATAAGGGTTTCTTTTGCTTTCATACAATACTCTTCTCGTCATTGGATGTTTGCTCCTCAGATTGGGGATGTATAGAGAGATAAATGGTAAGATGAGTCTCTAACTCGAATTCATTGTTTAGGATTTATTGATGCTATAGTGGTTTGTTCATTCTGTCCATTTCCATTAGATGCTAACGGTGTTGTATCTTTTCACGTGAATGATGAAATGTACATATGTGGCTATATCAGTATATGTCGAGTAGATATATGCAAAGGTGGCCAATATTGTGTTGGGATTAATCGAAATGTTTTTTGGTCTGTTTTTCACTGTCGTTTGGTCAAGCTACTCTAATATACGACAACAATAATTCTAAATGAACATAATCTTAATCAAAAGTGTTGGGAGTAATGCTTTCAACATTAAAGCGAGCGGTGCAGAAAACAAAGATAACCAGAGGATTTGATTTCTACAGAGGAAGTACTCCACATATTTTCGTACCTACTATACCTATACATCCTGGAAAGGACAATGGATGCATTGAGATACGATGCATCTTTATACCCCTCCATCAAGCTTAATGGGAAAACTTGAGACGCAAATCACTAACGCGGATCACAATGCCCTTATCTTTCATATAATATCTCATGTCATCTATCTTTTGACCAAGAACATCACCTTCAAACACTTTTATAATGATAGAGTTATTCTTAACTGCGATATCTTCTTTAGGTTAAACCCATCAGTAAATTTCTCCACCGTCATGTGATACCTGCAATTCATTCATGCGTTATTTCTTCAGAAAAAGACACAAAACTTATTAATATCTAATTTTATTTGCGTCATAAGTTAAAGAGAGGCATGTATGACGGTGACTTAGGTTTTATTTGATCAAGAAATCTGATAACTTTGGTATATACAAAAGAATAAACTTACCCAAACATGCTACCGAATTGTACTGATAGCACCTATCTTTTTCTAATACCACCCTAGGTTTATTATCAATTAATCAATTTATCTACCCACGTATTGAAGCTATGAAACAACATATACCCCGAAAAATCAGGCGCGTACACTCCAGCATGTGAAAAATAGTCGAAACTGTTCAACTTCATACGAAATTAAAATCTAAGGCTGGCCATACACGACCGAGCCTTCCGTTCCATTTGGCTCAGTTGGATTTCTTATTTTGCTGAAACCCCAAACAAGACCGATTTTGGATCGGTGCGGGGCCATTTGACCCGTTGGCTCTGTCGTGTATGGCCAGCTTTAGTCTCACCCATGGAACCTTCTATTGTTTACAAAAATCGTTATAAATTTATCTCAAGCTTAACTGATTATAATGCAAACTAACCGAATTCTTTTATAAAATGTAAGTCACAGTGCTTTCCTGCTGCCATAATATATTAAAGTCTAGTAAGCATTGGCATTGGAAGGAATTTTTTCTAAAGCTAAGTATGTATACAGTTCCTTGACGAAAAAAAAAACTATATGTATTTCTTATGGGAGCGCTTTTTGCGAGAACAAATTTTTTTGACGTTTAACTTTTTTTTATCAAACTTTGAACTACCCAAAAAAAAAAATATTCACCACGAATTTTTTTCGTACAAAACAATGTCACTGACATTCTTTTTCCGAAAAAAAAAATGCATTTGGCATTTGTGTTTGCTTTTTCATAGATCAGCCTCATTGAGATTTTTTTTGGAAACTGTAAACTGACGACGAATAAAAAAAAAAATCTACACCACGGACATTTTTTCTTTATCGAAAATATTTTTTTTTCTCACCTTGAAGAATTTGTTTACTCAAAAGAACTGTATACTTAAGGCAGTGCTTATACCATTAAAAAATTTTAATTTTAATAAAATTGCAAGAAATGTTCACAAAAACGCATTGCGCAGACTAAACAAAGTTTTCGATCCAAATGATTCTAACTATGTTTGGGTTGGGACTAAGAAAACTAATAATGAATCCGACAACGAACGGCAACAGAGAAGCCAATTAAAACCCTGTGTTAAGAAATGAAAAAAAAAAAATAATTTTCTAAACAAAAATATTTATTTATATTATTTATTATTATTGCAAATTCATTAAATTAGGCATCACAATTAAGAAACTTTAAACTAAGCACCACAGTTAAAAATCTTTAGATGAAGAATGACAAAATAAAATGATTAGTTCTTATATAGTTCATTGTGTTGTGTTCTGTTCTTGGTCTTCCAACCCACCGTCGTCGTGCACCCTGACGATTCCATTCAAAGGACTGCTTTACAATTTCATCGTTTGGTTTCCTCAGTTTGTGACCAATCCAGCGCCATTTACGCTTTCTTATGTCAACGTCCAGCCGCTCTAGACTTGTCCTGTGCCACAATTCCTCATTTGATATTATTTGTGGCCAGCGGATGTGGCAAAGACAGCGATTCACAAAAGCCTGCAATTTTTTCGAAATGATAGACGTGACTTTCCAGGTTTCACAAGCAATAACACCACGAATTTGACATTGGATTCGAAGAATCTCAACTTAGTGCGTAAAGATATTCTTAAATTTCTTCAGTTTAAAATTTTTATGTTTTTGGGTGAAACAGTTCAGGACAGCATCTGAAGTTGATTTTTTTTGTATGTATTTCGTTTTCTAAGTGCATCAATGACAATTAACAAATGGTATTGGGTCATAGGAGTTCTCAACTTAGATTTTATCCACTGCATTGTCGAGAAACTTTAACAACCAACGAATATAACCAGAAGCGGTTAATGCGGCTTGATGCCGTATGTATACATTTGGAAACATTTCCCTTCGAACATATTTTTATCATAAAGACTACGGGACTCAGTGCTGTACTGCGGTGGAATAAATTTTTAAATAATTTTTACAGACCAAGAGCCGACAGCAAATTTTGGGAGTGGAGGTATAACCAAAATCGGAGTATAAGGGATTGTTATGTAGATATACGGGTATCGTGATATGGACTATGAAAGTCTGGCAGTTTTTTTTCAGCCTTTATGATATGATGTTCTGTCATTTTCCCTATAAGTCTCAAGACTTTTATCTGGGTGATACGATAAATAGGACCCATGATTTAACCTCTTTAAGCAAACCTTATTGGCGTTTTTGTGGAGACTTTATTTGTTGATTTTTTGTTTTGCTGAAAATCTACAAAAAAAGGAAGGATAAGATTCACGTAAAATGGTTATATTTTGAGTTCTATATTAATTGAACCGTCAAAATCGTGGTGTTAGTGCTTAGAAAAAATGACAGGGAATTATAACCGATTTTTTTTTTTAATTAGTTAAAGAGGTCATAACCCTGAAAATAAATCAGAGGATCTAGCACTTTTTAACTCTCTACCCCTCCCAAAGGCTAAAAACAAAACCTGCCACATTTTGGTATTTGATATCACGTCACGATACATGTACCTATGTACATATAATCCCTCATACTCCGATTTTGGTTATACTTCCCTTTCCAAAATTTGCTGTCGGCTCTAGGACTATTAAGGTTATTGATAAAATAATCTGCAGGAATCATATGCTTTGACGATGGTGTCTACTCAATGGGCCAATGGAATATTTTATAAAACGCCTTTTGACTGGACCTTAGTCGAGTAAAGAGGTATAATATTTAAGGGCAAGTTTTGGATTCGTGCAAAAAAAATTCGAGATACCAATCAAACATGCCATTACAATGATAGAAAACACGAAAAAAGTGTGTGGCACAGTTCTGTTTGTCTGTCTCTCTGTACCTCAACCCACAGCCTAAGCGATTTTCTTCAAATTTTGAACTTATAGTCCAGTCAAATGGTGTTCAAAAGGGACTTGAAGTGGAAAGTTCTGGTGTAATTATTTTTAGTGGCCCCCTTTATGTTTTTGGGGTCGCTGAACACGAATCTGAAGTTGTCCAACAAAATTTTTCACGGCAAATATGAGAATTCGTCAAAAAACGTCGAAAATTTCGACATTTTTTGTCTTTTTTCCTTATTGCTCAAAAATTATTTTTTTTTTTGCAAAAAGCGCTGATGCAAAAATAAAGACAATAAGATTACCTACAGTCTACGCTTTTATCATTTTTTTGTACGACTTATGGTTTCTGCGGAAACAGTCGTTGAAAAACAGCCAAAAATCCGTCATTTTTAAAAAATTGCATAAACGATTCTTTTTGTATTGTTTTCTTCATTACATGAAAAGTAGGCCATGAGTTATTATGTTATTTGCATTTTCTAATTGTAGTTGTCTGAAAGTATTATATTGCAGTGGTTAAGTGTCTAAGTTTCAGTATTCCAAACAGTCAAAATGTCCATTCAAAAGTGTTTTATTTGTGAAAAAGATTGGAGTATGGTGCAGTGAAAGTGGTGATTGAAAAAGCCAGCAAGAAGAGAAAAGACGGAAAGGGAGCTTCTTTGGCAGGTAAGAAATCAGTGAAAGTGCATACAACTTGCCAAAAAAGCTATATTAATAGTAAATGGTAGGTAGAAATGGTGACAAGAGCGTAACACTCGCTCTTTGCCCAATTAGCACTGGATTGCGCCGTTTTGATACCATAACTCGTTTGACCTGTGTATGAAAGCACTCTAAAGTGAGGATTTGCGGGTTTATTCTCTGAGGGGCTTATTCCTCAGGTGTCCCGTTCTCTGGGTTGGATGTGAGATTTCCTCCACTGCGGGTTGGAGATCATCTTTCCCAAGAAACCAGAAAAGCGTTCCTTGCTTTGAAATAGGACGGCAGTGACAGTGAGTATTGTAAGAAATACCCAGTCTCGCCGCATGTTCTCCAATTGACCAGTGTCCAGTGCAGGTTGCTACGACCCTGGCTATGTCCCACTTGGGTCTACACATGAGATCAATTGTTTATTTTATTTATTTAAGTCAACTAATTACTAGCTTAACAGAAATTTATTTACATGACTTGAACATATAGATATTATGATTGAAAAAAAGTTCTTTTAAATTTACATGAAATATTAAAATTTTGATCAAACAAATTAATATATTTATTATTAAAAATATTAAATAATTTAAACATTTTATTTAGAGGAGAAAATCGTTCATAATTAGTCCGATAGTTTGAGATTAGTATGCATTCGGGCAAATTCCTCAAGTTTCTTTGGGGAATATTAAAATTAATTCGAGACAGAAGGTGCAAAGAGTCTATGTTTCCGCTTATCAATTTTACAATAAATACAAAACATAAATAAGAACGTCTTTCCTCAAGACTAGGCATGTCAATAAGTTTTAGTCTGTTCCTGATTTATTAAAGGCGGGCCAGATCGTACTGGATATTTTGCAGTTGGTTAAACTGCTCCACCTAAGGTTGGATTCCCCAAGGAAAATTGACAGTATATTGCCCTTCACAACTCCAAGGGGAATGTTGACTCTTTCCGCAAGTTAGATGTGAAGGGCTGATCCTTGCCTGGCTCGTTCACCTGCCCGTTAATTTCCCTCAATGCCACTGTGACCAGGAACCCAGATAAGAGTGACCTTGATGTTAATATTTAGACTTTGCGAGCTCATCGGTAGCCGAATCAATGGCTTTCACAGCCGACTGAATGTCTGTAAGGATGGCTGTATTACTATTTTGGTTTGGATCTTGCATGCCTCCCTAATTGCCAGTATTTCAGCAGGAAATACACTAGCAAAATTCGGTAGCCGAAATGACTTAGAGATGTTGAAAGACTCAGAGAAGACTCCTGAGCCAACACCGCACTCCATCTTTGAGCCATCAGTATAGATAGTTGTGTCTAAGTCTCTCATCACGGCGTCATCATCCCGAATAGGAATAAGGCTTTAAAATCTTTACTAAGGCTCATTGTAGGAGCACGGTAGTCAGTGGGAGTCGAAAATATATCAATGGGAATCAAATTTGTGATATTGCTGTGACCATAAGGTTTAGCAACCCAAGAATTTGATTCTTTAAGTCTTAAGGCACTGCAAGATACTAAATATTTTAATTGTAGATCAAGTGGTAGGAGTTGCGGAAAAACGCTTAAGGCATCCGTTGGGCAAGACCTGTGGTACCAAAACTAGCCGTTCTTTGAACCTTTTTGAGTTTGTCGATATTATATGCCTTGTTAAGTGCGGGCCACCAGACAATCGAACCATATGTTAGAATCGGCCGTACCACTGCAGTATATACGTCCATAAGATCATCTTCACTGCACCATGCTCCAATCTTTGTCACAAATAAAACACTTGAATGGACATTTTGACTGTTTGAAATACTGAAACTTAGACACTTAACCACTGCAATATAATACTTTCAGACAACTACAATTAGAAAATGCAAATAACATAATAACTCATGGCCTACTTTTCATGTAATGAAGAAAACAATACAAAAAGAATCGTTTATGCAATTTTTTAAAAATGACGGATTTTTGGCTGTTTTTCAACAACTGTTTCCGCAGAAACCATAAGTCGTACAAGAAAATGATAAAAGCGTAGATTGTAGGTAATCTTATTGTCTTTATTTTTGCATCAGCGTTTTTTGCAAAAAAAAAAATAATTTTTGAGCAATAAGGAAAAAAGACAAAAAATGTCGAAATTTTTGACGTTTTTTGATGAATTCTCATATTTGCCGTGAAAAATTTTGTTGGACAACTTCAGATTCGTGTTCAGCGACCCCAAAAACATAAAGAGAGCCACTAAAAATAATTACACCAGAACTTTCCACTTCAAACTACCATTTGACCTGACTATTAAGGTTTTTTGTAACTATCCAATGGGGAAATTAAAATTAATTTTTAAACTCCAAAAATAACGGTACTTGCCATACAACGTTAATGAAAAGCTAATTTATCTGAAAAAAGGCTCCAACGATTTTGATAAAAACAAATCTGTATGAGATTGTATGAATATGGTGTACTTTTTGGTATAAACAAAAATTTCCAAAAACTGTTTTTAAAGGTACATATCTGCCAAATAATGTTTTTTTAAATTTTCTATTTTCTCCTTAATGTCTCAACGTATTTCAATCGAATTTTTTGGAAATTAAATGCATACTTCGTTTTGAGCGCTAAGCTATTTTACTAGTTGTTTATACAATTTAAAAAAAGATTTAAGTGCTTTTTTCATATTATTTTATATTTTTTCAATAATGACTTGCATACCTATTTAAAAAGTTCTTAGGTTCCAAGCAACTTGAACATAGGAGCCAGTAGGTACGTGTTTCGTGCGATCCAGTCGTGCATTTTATTTTTTTTTTTAATTCAGTGCTTAAAAATTAGTTTTTTGAGCCAGTTAATGAACAAACAAAAAATCCACTCCAACTTTGATCGTTTTTGAAAGGAATCTTCAAAGTCGGAATTTATATACTATACTAGGCCATTAAAAACAAATCGAATCTGTATGTATTAAGACAAAAAAAAAACTTGATTAAAAAATCTACCTTAGTTAGAAACATTAAGGCTATTCTCCAATTACCTTCGTCTTCGATATCCAGTCGCGAAATAATGTGTATTGCTTTTGCCAACTGTTGCTGGAAAGTAAAAATCTTTTTCCTGATCTCTCCTTTTTAGTGTTAAAGAAATCACATACTTCTTCGAAAATTTTTCATTTTTAAGCATAGTACCTACGCAGCTGAAGCGAAACTAAAATGTTCATACCAAAATTGACACAAATATCAGAAACAAAAATTTCGTTGTTTTTCGTTCTACAGTACGCGGGAAGGGTACAAAATCCCGAATGCCAAAATCCCGAAAAGCAAAAAATGAGAATCCCGAATGCCATAATCCCGAATACCATAAAACCCAAATGTCAAAATCCCGAATGGACAAAATCCCGAATAGACAAAATCCCGAATGACAAAAAATCCCGAAAACATTTGATATTGAATCCCGAATTTCAATACTATTATAGTACTATTTCAGTACTTTCAAAGAAATCAAACTGTTTCGTATGTCTTTTGATTTCTGCTCGCTTTGTATCATGACATTATCAAGAAATTTTAAAATAAATCTTGAGATATAATACATTAATTGAATTCTTCCTTGATGTTTGAAAAAAAAACCGAAGTTTCCAATTGTAACTTTTATTTAGTTTAAGTTTCATTCAAACGAGTCTATGTATACTTTTTGCAAATAGGTAATGAAAACATAATGTTTTTGTTCCGTTTCCGTGTAATATCTCTTGTTCTAAAAAACGCATAGCCAACTTGGACATGTTGATTTTGGGATTGTGACATAAATTGTTCTCAGCATCAGCTTGCTACACACTCTTATTATGATTATCAATTATCAATTTGACAATTGATTAACATTGAACTATGGTTTTTCAAAGCCACTTGTTAAAAAACTGTCCAACTATTCATTGACAAAAAAAATAATATTCTTATAAAACATTGCAAAATGTATATTTTGAAGGCTAGAATCCCGAATGGCTAAGCACTTTTTTTGGTATTAAAAATCACAACTGGGGCCTTTGCTATTAATCAGTGCATCAAAAAAAAAATATGAATGCAACTTCGAGGATAATCGTGTTAGCCGAAATTGGTTTTCACCCCTCCCTAGATAAGCTCCGCGGATCCCATATCACGGAATCTGAGATCATTTGAGTATTTGATTTGCCCTGCCAGACTGTTTAAAAAAACAGTTTTTCACTTAGAATTTTGAATTTTTTTAAACGGTCCGGTAGAGCGAACTATACACTTAAATGGTCTCAGATTCCGTGATATGTGATCTGAGGAGCTTATCTAGGGAGGGGTGGAAACCAATTTCAGCTAACACGATTACCCTCGAAGTTGCATTCATATTTGTTTTTCAATGCACTGTTTAATCGCAAAGGCCCCAGTTGTGGACTGCAAGACTTTGATTTTTTGAGTAGCCTTTAATGAAGCTTTCGACGCCTATTCTACTTTTTTTGCTATCAATCACATCCAAAATCTGCTGTGGGCTCTCGGTCTATTAGGAGTTCAATTGGATTCTGTTAATAAAGGAAGAAATGTAGCTTATACTGATGGAGCGATGAGATGTAGCATAACTGACTTTCAAAACCAAACAAGAAGCTAAAGTCAGGTAGGGAAGCTGACACACAAAATTTTAAAATATGAATATTTTGTCAATGGCAAATTATAATGTCTTCGGATTTTATATAAGCGAGTTCTGGAAAATGTGATCTCAGAGCCCTCAGCAACCTCAGTCTCGTGAACAGGATTCCTCAGAAGTTTTGCTGTCAAATTACTGAGGAAACAAAATATTGGACTCGCTTGCTCAGTTTTTGACACTGAGCCCTCTGAGATCTCATTTTCCTGAACACAGTGAGCACGCCTATATTTTGGCATCTGATATTTAAAATTCTCCATATTTTTCCGTAATCTTTTCGTTTATGGTTTCGTTCATTCCTTAATGTTTCAAAATATCACCCAATTACCCTAAAATCACTTTTTTTCCAGCTGTTTGCTTGAAAGTGGGTTACGAACTATATTTTGACGGACAAATTTTATATTGATTCAAATACAAACTAATTCACCTTTTTCCGGAGCAATAAACATATGTACATAAATACAAGTTTCAGATTTGTTGAGGTTTTTTAATTAATCCACATTATATTGTTGCCTAAAATAGGCGAATTGAAATTTCGTTTGGAGGCATGAAAATCGGCTTGGCAAAGTACTTCCGGACAGGAGTGCAATAACTTAATGACCCATTTTGCATAATTTTTTTTTAAGCTATGTGAATTTTTTTCTTTTTACTATTTAATTAAGATGCGAAACAAAAAATTTTATCTGGTAAAAAAATGTTCAGCTTTCATTTACAAGTGATAAAATGGTATAAGCCATTTTTGACTTTGTATGCAGTTAAGGGTACAAGGCTCTATGTAAAAATTATCATTTTGGTTATTTATCAGTACAATTTTTTTAGAAAACTTCAAATTTCTTGCCATATTATTCAAAGATGGTCTTTTAACTATAAGACAAGGAGAAAAGAAAAAACAAATAACTGTTAAAAAAGAATTTTGGCAGCATGTAATATCTATAGAATACTTGAGAAAATTTCATACGCCTTATTGCATACCAAGCCAAATTTGGCTTTTTTTAAAAGTCGTATTGGGCGGATGTGATCTTACAACTTCCTTTCCAAACCATTTTGTTTGTTTAAGGTAAGTTAGAACTTTCTAAACTTGAATACCTATACAAGAAAGTTAAGGTTTAATATTTAATGGTTTAGGTATTTGCTATGTAGGGTAAATCCCTTTTCTCACCAGGAAGTAAAACGCAAAAACTAATCCCAATAAATCTTGTGACTTTTTTTTTAAATGGTTCGTTAATTTGTGACAGATTTTTTGGGGATGTATTTTTTTTATTAATAAAAGTGAGGGACTGCCAGCTTTAGCTGTGGTAAATTGTTTAAATTTTTAGTTTGTGTCGTTGAAAACGCTGAAACTTTAAATTTCGATATATACGTAAGTAAATGAAAGAACGAGTCATTTATTAATATAACACATTGAACTTTATTTCTTAAGCTGGAACAACCGTATAGTTGCGAGGCTCGTACAAGACTAAAAATAACTTATATAATACATAAATAGGAAAAAGGCTAGTTTAGGCGTGAACATTCCGCCCGCCTTGGAACAAATTGATAAATTAGTTCAAATTTAAACTGAATTCGAAAAGAAAGTTAAGATCAAATGATAGATAAACAATAAGTGATAAGTAAGATAATCATAAATTATTCTAAAAGCAAATTTTAAGCAAAATTTAAATTCAAAATTGATTGTTTAAGTAAAAAACGACAAATTGATTTTAAAAAACAAAAGAATATTTATACTTTATGTAGTGATCTATTAATTGAAATAGAAAATTAAAAGCTTAATAATCATCGTCGACGGAAAGAAGCGGTGAAATTTTTACAATTGGCCGAGTAAGCTCCCCATCAGCTGTCTTGACAGTAACAACCCGTACTTTTCCGTCGGCGCCGGGATGAACGTTGTTAAGTCTGCCAAGTTTCCATTTAGTAGGCGGTAGCTTTTCATCTCGTATAACGACCAGGTCACCCGTCTTGAGGTTAGGGCAAGACCGAGTCCACTTTGAGCGTTGCTGAAGTTGGACGAGATACTCAGAGCTCCATCTTCTCCAAAAGTGTTGACGGAGACTTGATATGCGATTCCATCTATTCACTAGATGGCCTTGAAAGTATTCGGTTTCGGGTTCGGGAATGGTTTTCAGAGGTTCCCCGATTAGGAAGTGTCCAGGAGTAAGGACCGAGAGGTCGTTTACATCTGATGATATGGCACAAAGGGGCCTCGAGTTGACACAAGCTTCAACTTCAGCCAATAGAGTTGTGAATTCTTCGTATGTCAAGAGATTTTCTCCTAGCGTTCGTCGCAGGTGATACTTAACACGTTTCACAGCTGCCTCCCAGTAGCCACCCATATGAGGAGATGCAGGAGGATTGAAGTGCCAAGTTGTTCCATCATCTGAGAGATATTTGGCTAGTTCTTCACACTTCGTGGCTTCCGAGAGTAGTGCCTTCAGTTCCTTTTCAGCGCCAGTGAAATTTGTGCCGTTATCACTGTAGAGATCTTTACAGTGACCTCGACGGGAAACGAAGCGTTTAAACACAGATATAAAGGTTACTGAAGTCAAATCGCTTGCGAGCTCCAGGTGCATTGCGCCAGTTGCCATACAAATGAACACTGAAATGTACCTTTTACAGCTTTCGAACCACGTCCTTTTGAGAGTCGCAACTGGATTGGACCTGCGAAATCAACACCACTGCTGAGGAAAGGCCGACATGCCACTACACGTGGTCTAGGTAAATCACCCATAAGTTGTTGACGCAGAATATGTGTCTGTTTGTGGCAATCTGTGCACTTAATTGCAATTTTTCTCAAGATTCTTCGACCACCGATGACCCAATAGCGATTTTGTAGCATTGCCTGCATAGATTGAGGTCCAGCGTGAAGTGTTATGTGATGTATGTCTTCGCAAATAAGTGTTGTAAGTTGTGCAGAGCCTGGTAGTAAAAGCGGATACTTCTTGTCGGGATTTAGCGAGGCGTTGCGGAGTCTTCCTCCTACCCTCAGCATTTTGTTTTCATCCAAGAAGGGATGGAGCTTCAGAATTTTGCTGTCAAGTTTAACAGGTTTATTGCGGGCGAGGTGTTGGATATCGTCAGCGAAGAAGAAGTGTTGCGTTTGTTTTACCCAGAGGTTTAGTGCTTCATTTAATTCAAAAAGTTGTAGATGTTGATGATTTCGAAAAGGTTTTGCTTCTTTATTTTTACGGATTAGTACAGCTTGTCGAATATTGAAAATATACCTTAGAATGTATGCAGTAACCCGCTTTAGTTTCCTCAGTGATGAATATCGATCGACTAATTCCCAAATAGATGCTGTGGAAGTAGTTGTAACATTGGCATATTCGGAGCGTTGGTCTAAAATGGTTGTGAAGATCTGCTGAGGAGGCCAAGATGACTCTGGTAGCTGCAACCATAATGGGCCATTCCACCAAAGAGAATAGTCGGACAGCTGTTCAGGAAGTAAACCTCGAGTGGCGCAATCAGCTGGATTTTGTGCTGAAGGGACATGGTACCAATTCTCAGGCGCAATAGTTTCCTGGATCTGCGATACCCGGTTTGCAACAAAGGTGCACCATTTTCCAGGAAACTGACGAATCCAAGCGAGAGCAATGCTTGAGTCTGTCCATCCAAAAACGTGACGAATATGAGTTTCGAAAATTGGCTTAATCGTCTTTATCAACTGGGCTAGTAAAGCTGCTCCACAGAGTTCCAAGCGGGGCAAAGACAGTGTTGTCGTTTTGAGTGGAGCAACTCTGGTTTTTGCGGTAAGTAGTCGAACTGAAATGTCGCCATTCGGTGAAATTGTTCGAATAAATACGGCAGCAGCGTACGCATTTTGCGAAGCGTCGGCGAACCCATGGAGATCTGATACAGCGTTTGGAATTCCAGATCCAACCCACCTTGGTACTTTGATTGCTGCGAGCTTTGAAATCTGTTGTCTGTAGTGAAGCCACTGTCTGTTTACTTCGTCTGGCACTTCTTCATCCCAATCCACCTTGGGTTGCCAAAGGCGTTGAAAAAGCATTTTCGGAATGATAGTGCTCGGGGACAAAAGACCCAGTGGATCAAACAGTTTCGAAGCATCTGAAAGAAGTAATCTTTTAGTAAGTTTTGTTGTTCTTACCTCCGAAGTTTGGACAGCAAAGGATAAACTGTCTGAAGATGGATCCCACTGGAGTCCTAATGTTCGAACTCCATCTGCTTCCGAAAAATCCAGAGGCTGGAGGGCTTCTCGTTGATCTTCTGGTATGGAGTTTATAACGAGAGAAGAATTCGAAGACCATTTTCGAAGAAAGAAGCCACCGCAACTAAGTATGGAGGACACCTCGATTTGAATCCTTTGCAAGTCATCCTCTTCATAGCATCCCGTAAGCAGGTCATCCATGTAGAAATGATTCATTATGATTTGCTTCGCTTCAGGAAAGTTTTGTCCTTCATCTAATGCAGCCTGTTGAACTGATTTAACAGCAAGATGAGAAGAGGAAGCAACACCATAAGTGACAGTCAAAATGCGGTATTCGTCGATGTCGTCTTCAGGAGAATTGCGCCAAACGATGCGTTGATAGTCAAGATGTTCTTTGTTGATTCGTACTTGTCGATACATTTTGGCCACGTCAGCGCTCAAAGCAAATCGATAAGTTCGCATTCGTATAAGGGCTAAGAAAAGGTCCGGTTGAAGCTGAGGACCGATCATTTGTGTATCGTTAAGAGAAAAACCACTGGTGGTGCGGCAAGAAGCATTAAAGACAACTCTAAGCTTGGTTGTAGTGCTCGTTTCTTTGACAACGGCTCTGTGGGGCATGTAGTAGTGTTTCCCAGCAACAGGTGGTTGAGTTACCTTTTCCATGTGGCCCAAGTCGATGAACTCTTGGATGAAATCTTTGTACTGAGTTCTGAGGCATTCATCTTTTGCAAAATGAGCTTCCATGCGGAGAAGAGATCGGACTGCAGCATGACGTGAGTTACCGAGCGGGCAGTCGGACTTGAAAGGAAGGTTGACAACGTATCGACCATCTGCCTGGCGGTAATGGGTGTCTTCGTAAATTTTTTCGCACATCTTTTCTTTAATTGAGAAATGTTTAACATCAGGCAACGCCTCAATTTGCCAGAACTTGGAAACAGCTTTGGTAAGTGCATTGTCGGTGAATAAGCACACGGCGGAGTTGAGATCGGTGCTTGCAGTTGAAGAAGAGGTTGTTGTTGAAGCGGTAGTTGCGGTGCTTATAGCGGTTGTTGCGGTTGTTGTTGTTGAAGCGGTAGTTGCGGTTGAAGCGAGAGTTGCGGTTGTAGAGGTATAAGCAGTTGTTGCGGTAGCTGCGGTTGTAGCGAGAGCTGCGATGGTAGCGGTAGTTGCGGTTGTAGCGAGAGCTGCGGTTGTAGCGGTAGTTGCGGTTGCGGTTTTAGCGGGAGTTGCGGCTGTAGCGGTAGTTGCGGTTGATGATGAATTTGTTTCGATGATTTTTCCAAAAAGAATCCATCCTAGTGTAGATTGCTGTGCAGTAGGTGTGCCAATGGGACCTTTGATCAAACCAGTTTGCAGGAATTGTCCCAATTCATCTGCTCCCACCAAAATGTCGATAGCAGCTGGGGTGTGGAATTGCGGATCAGCTAGTTTGAGAGATTTCAAATGAGACCACCTGTTCTGACAAATCTGAAATGGTGGAAGATTATTTGTTAGCTTTGGTAGAATTTGAGCTCTTATATTTGTTGTGAAGCTGTGATCAGATGAGGTAAGTGTGAGTTGAACTTCTCCTTTGGAATTTCCAGCCTCTGTGGCGCCAATGCCTTGAATTGTTGTTGATTTCGGAGACCTTCTTAGTTTCAGTCTTTGCATACAATTTTCGCTTATGAATGTGAGTTGAGATCCATTATCGAACAACACTCGGGCTGGCTGGTATCGTCCAGATTGATCGACGATATTGACGATTGCAGTACCCAATAGAACGTGCTGTTCGGTGTGTGTAAAATATGAATGCATACAACTGTTTGGAGATGATCCTTTGGATGTTGTAGGCGATGACTCATGTAGGAAAGTGTGATGGCGCACGTGACATGTGCGGCAGGTATTCGAGCTACGACATTTCTCATCCACGTGACCAGATCCAAGACAATTCGTACAGAGTTTCTTCTCATTGACAAAGGCCATCCTCTCTTTATTCTCCAGTGATCGGAATTTGTCACAACTAAAGATCTTGTGGTTAGCTGCACAGAACGGGCATGTATCCATCAAAGGCTTCGACGGTGCATTTTGGTTGGGTGTCGCTGATGCAAGAAAAGAGGAAAAAGTTGCTTTTGGCTTACCTTTTGCTTGTACCACCTTGGAAGGGACGTGTTTGTGATGGGAGTCTATAGCATCCAGAGAACGACATCTTATCTCCAAAAAAGACACGAGAGCATCAAACTTCGGAACAATGTCTTCGGTAAGAGATAGCTCCCACTGCCGATGAGTTTCAACGTCTAGTTTACTTACGGTCAAATGGACTAACCAGTCATCCCAGTTAATTACAGGCCTGCCCAATGCTTTGAGGGACTGAAAATGCTCCTGAGTTGCGTCTAATAAGTGTCTTAATGATGCAGATGATTCATTGTTAAGCTTTTTCAATGAGAACAAAGCTCGAAAGTGCGAGTCGATAATCACTCTTTGAACGTCATAGCGCTTTTTCAATAGGGTCCAGGCTTCCTCGTAGTTTGTGTTAGTGATTGGAAAACCATTTATCACTTGGAGGGCACGTGGACTGTCGGCCAGGCAACAGCGTAAGTATTGCAATTTTTGTGCACCTGACAACGAGTCTGCGTTGTGCACCACTGAAACAAAGGCATCGTAGAACGGCCTCCAATCCTTTGCTTCTCCAGAAAATTTTGGAAGGCTCATTGGCGGGAGCTTAACACCAGCACGAACTGGCATAGGCACAGGTTGATGCATAGGCACTTTGTCAATGCTATTTTGGATGGGATTGCTTACCTTAGACTTTGCTCGGGTGAGATTTGCAAAAGCTTCGCGATACCACTCCTCACCTTGCTCTCTCTCTGCTTCCTGTTCATCGATCGTATCTTCACCACACGACAATTCCACTGCTTCTTGGGCTATTAAAAAATTACTCCAGTGGTCTGCCAAGAGATTGAAATACGATGCCAATTCCGCTAGGTCCATGGATTCAGATTTTTTACTCGCGGTTAGACACCTTTTTATGCCATTCCGAGCGGTGTCTCTTTTTATCAAATTGTTGTGACCGGGCATGATTAATTATCAAACGTAAGCTTGCGTTAAGGTATTTAAATTTTAATATTTTATTTGCGAACTTTTACTACTGCGGTTTTAATTTAAACGTTTGCAAATCACGCCGTACACCGAAAGACTGTGCCGATTAAAAAGACACCGTTTAGATTTTAGTTAAATGCGAAAACAATAAGCCGTTTGGTTAATAATTTACTGTTCTGCATTCAACTGTACGTATGTACGATTACGATGGTGATGATGATGTGAGAGACAACAAAAAAAAAGGTTTGCGCATGGAAATTTGGTGCATAGGTAAAAGGTAATCTATTTATTTTAGGCGTTAGACAGAGAGAATGAACTATGAACTGCATTGGAGAAGTTATTATGTAGGTAGTTATGTATTAGTTGCGATGTATGTGGGTGTCACAATACATAGGCTGTGTAATGCGTTTGTGTAACAAGAGATAATTTTTTGCGCGTCGCTAGAAAATCATAATAGCTTAAATGGAATTGACTATGGCTATGTATGTACGAGTAGATCGGATGTATGCGGCTTTTATATACTCGTAAAAAAGCTATGTAGCGGTTGCGGGATTTTACACTTTGTAAAGGGGCTTTATGATTTTATTATTTAACTGCTTTTTATTATTTTGCGGATTGAGTCTATGTACGAATTTTATGTTAATAAAATTATTATTTTGTTCGAAGGACCATGAAAACGCTGAAACTTTAAATTTCGATATATACGTAAGTAAATGAAAGAACGAGTCATTTATTAATATAACACATTGAACTTTATTTCTTAAGCTGGAACAACCGTATAGTTGCGAGGCTCGTACAAGACTAAAAATAACTTATATAATACATAAATAGGAAAAAGGCTAGTTTAGGCGTGAACAGTCGTGGCTACATTTTGTTACAGATTCCCAATTTTTAATTTCGCGGTTATGACCCGATCCTTGATATGAAAACGGGTATTTTCACCGTTTTTACTTTTTAAATTGCTTTCATATTAACTGATACGGAGCAGCGGTTCCCAATCTTTCTTAGTTGCGGAGGGCATTTCATGTGAAAAAATCCTAGCGGAGCTTTTCTTTGCGCATATGTCATTTTCCGCAGTTATATGCAGAAAATATAATAATAACTATTTTTCAATTCATTTTTAAATTTTATTAAACTCAAGAAACAAGTTACTTCAACGAAATAAACATAAAGGATGTTAACTTTAAAATTAGTTCAATAATAATATTATACACCAGGGTGCCCCATAGTCCCCTTTGAGGACGAAAACTATGGGTTCCAGAAGTAAAACTTTAAAGGTCTTTATCATGGTGTTAGGAAAAAGCGCCCGAATTGATTTGGAAACATCGCACAAAAATCTTTATACTCCCAAAAGTAAAGAAGAAATTGAAAATATGTATTGCCCAAAACTTCTTTGAGCCCAAATAATAAAATGGGAATACCGCCAAAATATTTGTCATATAAATTGTTTTTGTAGAATTTGGGCGATTTCCCTCAGTTTTGGTTGATATTTCCAATTTTGATTTCAAAGAATGCACAATGTTTTTAGAAATGCTTGTGAAAGGTAAAATTTGTTTAGTATGAGCTCTTTACAAAAAAATCTTCCGGAAAAGCAATAGACATTGCTCTATATACCTCGTCTCTATAGATGCTGTAATACGCGGCCTTGAAATCGATGAAAAGGTGGTGGATATCGATTTGAAACTCCAGGGTTTTCTCCAAGATCTGCCGTAGTGCGAATATTTGGTCGATGGTGGACTTCCCTGGCCTAAAGCCACACTGATATGGACCTATCAGGTTGTTGACGAATGGCTTCAGGCGTTCACAAAGTACGGCAGAGAAAATCTTGTAGGCGATATTAAGAAGACTGATGCCTCTGTAGTTGGTGCAGTCCAGAGGATCGCCTTTCTTGAGGATCGGGCAAACAATGCTGAGTTTCAATTCATCGGGAATGCTTTCCTCCGACCATATTTTACAGATGAGCTGGTGCATACTCCTGACCAATTCATCGCCAGCCGCTTTGAATAGCTATGCCGCAAGGCCATCAGCTCCAGCAGCTTTATGGTACTTAAGTTTAGATATAGCTACCTTTACTTCGTTGTAGTACTCGTGGCATGATGGTTAGTGCGTAGGACTGTCATCCCGAAGGTGTGGGTTCGATTCCCAGCCGTGCCACCTAAAAACAGAAATGTTTTATTCGAGGTACTGCCTCTTACGAGGAACTGACAAATCCTCCAAAAGTATACTTGTCATGAAAAAGTGCCATTCATTTAGCCGTTCGGACTCGGCAAAAAACTCGCACGCAGGAATGGTTGAGAGTTGTAAGTCACGAAGCCCTGTTTCTCTACGAGCTGTTGCGCCACCCAATTTATTTATTTATTTATATCTTTACTTCGTCGAGATCGGTTGGACGGAATTGTTGGCCTACGTCACGTCGTCGTCCAAGTTGAATGGTGCAATTTGCATGTTAGCGGAATTTGGTTCATCATCGCCGTTATACAATTTAGAGAAATGATTTTTCCATATCCTCAGCACCGACTGCGAGTCCACTACGATGTTCCCCTGATCATCCTTGCAGGCTTCGGTCCGGGCCTTATAACCGCTCTGGGAGGTTATCTTTACCTTTTGGTAAAACATCCGAACTTCATTCCCGCCTCCTCGATCGCACGCTTCTCATGGTCTTTCTTTTTCCTTCTTAGAAGCTTGTGTTCCTCTCTCCTCTTCTGCTCGTAGAGCTCGCGAGCAGCTCTAGTCCTTCTATGCAAATCCGCTTTGTATGCCTGTTGTTTGGCTGCATGTACTTGTCAGCATTCTTCGTCGAACCAGGGGTTTCGCTGTTGTGGTCGTGGAAAGCCCAGCACGTCAGAGGCGGCATCTCTGATGGCTTCCTGGCAATTCTTCCACTGGTTCTCGATATTTGCAGTTGGTGGCATAGGACTATTTAAGAGGGTACGAGAGACTCGATCGGAAAAGGACCTGGTGATTTCCTGTGACTGTAGCCGTCCGACGTTAAACTTCCTTACAGTATTTCCCTGCTTTGGCTTTGGTCTGGATATCCGTAGCATTACCTTGGCTACAACGAGGTAGTGGTCCGAGTTAACGTTGGCTCCTCGGAACTTTCGGACATCCTTGATACTGGAGGAGTGCCTTGCGTCGATCGCAATGTGGTCAATCTGGTTGGTGGTTGATGATCCACATCCAAAAAGACGCTGCCCTTGTGGTCGGTAATAGTCACCCTAGTAGATGTAGCAGTCTTTCAGTTTTCTTTTGCCCGGCCCATCCCATCAAACTTCCTGGATGGCGGTGATGTCTGCTTTGTAGCAGTCTAGGGCCTCCGCTAAATGTTCGGCTGCACGTGGTCTATTATAGAGAGACAGAACATTCCACGTGCAGATCCGAAGTTCGTTGTCCTTATTTCGTTTCCTATGGTCGTCAACAGTAAATCCGTCCGTATTTTGGGTTTCATTTAATTAAAGAAAGCGAAATAAGGAAATATCACCCAAAATGAAAAAAATCATTATAACAATAATTTGTTCTGTGTTTTTTTGTTATTTCCAAATTGATTCGGGCGCTTTTTCCTTGGGTGTTACTTCCTATAGCTTATTGAATAGACCTTTTAAAAAGGAACAATTACGTGCAATTTTTTTTACTATACAATATGTTTGTTTGGCCCATAAGCATAGGTACTTAAAACCGAAAATGCTACTAAATTCACCCATGTGCTTCCGAGAGAATGGTCACACTGGCCACTTTTCAATATATTATGGTATTACTCGGAAACTAAGCCAGATTTGACAATTTTACACTTGAAACTTTTTGTTCAAAAATAAATTTTAAATGGATGGAAATGGATAGTTTAAAACTTTTATAAGAAAAATCAGGCAGGAAAAGTTAACAAAAACTAACGTAAAAAATCAAAAAATCAAAGATTTAAAATTTTTTTTTCTAAATAAGGCATAATTTTTTTTGGAGCAAAGATACGCTCAAGACATATTTATACCAAATAAAGTAGAGCCTTAAGGTCTTAGGATGACATTTTTTAAATCCATATTATTTGAAATCTTACAGAGATATAGCCATTCAAACTTTATCTTTTCTTATCATTTTTCACCATATTAATGCCCTTAGTCTCTACTTTATTTTGTCTATATATTATGCATGGCTTGACGCTTGACCCTATTCTTACTTAAAAAAAAATATGCACAATTAAAACAAATTAAAAATTTTTGATTTTTTTTAGGTTGGGTTTTGTTTACTTTTCTTGTTTAAATTTTTGTTATACGATTTTTACACTATCAATTTCAATAGAAAATCTAATTCTGAACAAAAAGTTTTAAGTGTAAAATTGTCAAATTTGGCAATATTTACAATATTTTCAATATTTTATAAAATATACCTACCTAAATTTTGATTTTGTTTGTGGCTCAAGTGATTGTCAAAATCTTTATATTCAAGCTTCCGCTAATTAACTAGGAAGGTATACATTTATCTAAGACTTAAGTTAGCACATGACAATAATATTCCTTTTTATGTCTTAATTGTAGCTTTTTAAATGCTAGCTAATTTGTTTAATTTAGATTTGATTTTCAAGTTTCAAAATATGTAGGTTTTTGCAAAAATAGCCTTGAAGTAAAAGTTACCTCTGCAGAAAGCTGTTGAAACCTAAAAAGACGATAAAAAACTAATTTTAGTGAAAAAAATTCTCTAGGATTTGTTAGCTGCACAAACCCTCATTCAGATTTACAATGCTAAAAATTCTCTTACCAAGAGCAAATTATAAATTAATTTATTTCAAAAATGTTATTCGTTACAAAAATAAAAAGTGTCGGTACCTTTACCTCCTGATTTTTTTTTTTTTAATGTTAGGTAGGTATGTAATGTAGGTACATACATACATACATAGATATTCAAAAAAATTAATATACATATAACGTATTGTAATATCCGATACCCCTTATCCTCATTCGAAAAATCCGAAATACGCGCCTGCTAAAAACCCTCAAATCGCTTGAAAATGCAACCAAACAGTTTTAATTAAAAAAAAAAAATCGTACCACTTTTAGCACGGTAGTTTTCAATGAATCAGTTGATAAAAGTTGTTACACCTACCTTACCTTTGCAAATATAAAAAATAGATAAATAAGATGTAGGTAGGTAGGTAATAGGTATGCACTAACTATCAAAGTTTTCTTATCATTTATGATGTTTTTTATAAAGTATAAACTTTACATGTACCTTATTACATTCCTACGATCTCACCGAATTCACATCGGTATCGGCTACCTACCACAAAGGTATACAGACCTATATCTATGTTATTATTTTTTCGTTGAAGGAATGGTATATGTAGGTAGCTTTTATCATTTCTATGTGATATACTGATATACCTACACTTACACATACATAAATATACCTTTTTACACCTGTCATATTTCTTATCATTCCAATATTCATTGCGTTCGTTCAATCGAAGACAAGTAGTATAGATAATTTTAAGCTCTGGGGTTTGTCCATATATTTTCGATGAATATCTATAATTTTACCACATCTTTGTATGTAGGTACCTAAGAGTAGGACTGTACAAATAAAAATGTAACTTCAAGCTTAAAACATTTGAGAATAAAAACAACAAGTACCTTTACATAGATGCAAAGGTCATGTTTAGCTACGCACCCTTAATTTGGTTGGCTTACAAAAAGTCGCCGGTTCATTGGTACCCATCATTACCCTGAAGGTGCCCTTAAAAACCTACATAGCTACAGCCCCTTATCAGACAAAAGCATAAACTTGTCATCTAACATTTTCAACCGCAAAACATCAAAGCGCTTTTGTTTAACCATCCCTAGTACAAAATGTCACCACACTGTCAAAAAAAAATCTGACAGAAGGCCAACCGCACTTGTTTCCATTCATCCATAACAAAACAACCAACCTCTTTTTTATCACAATCACAATACCAAACACAAAACTCCACCATATTCAACCAAAGGTGTCCAACAGCAGCAGCAACAGCAACAGCCAGCTATCAAAACCACCTCCATTACCATACTACCATCATCAACCTCACCATCACCATTCACTACCATCCCCGCCGGCACCATACCACACTACCAGTACCAGTTTCAGTCCAATGCCAGCCAACAACAACAACACTACTATCATCATCAACCAAACAAAAACAAAACTACCAGTTCAAGTGTTGCCTTCTCCGTGAAAACACA
Source organism: Dasysyrphus tricinctus (assembly GCA_963921185.1). NCBI lineage: Eukaryota > Metazoa > Arthropoda > Insecta > Diptera > Syrphidae > Dasysyrphus > Dasysyrphus tricinctus. The sequence continues at coordinate 105,934,956 of OY992532.1, read as the reverse complement.
AAACAAATAAACAGGAACAGAGCCCCAGCGAGTAATCCAAAAAACAAAAACAAAAAAACAGAAGAGAATCTTCCAAGAAGTAAAACAGATAAAAGAACTGTGTTTTTTTTTCTCCTTTCTTTCTGCATGACATCAAATCCCAACGACATCAATGGAAATACTCAACCATCACTAGGGCAAATGAATTCGAATGAAACCAACAATACAAAAAAACAATTCCCGACACCACCAAACAGACCCTTAATCGAACACACACACTCGTGTGCTCACCTCATTCCTGTTCTATTAGCAGCTTATTTTCTTTAAATGTATGCACACTCATTGCCAAGGAGGCGGCAGAAACACCAACCATTGGTTAATTCCGACTCCAGGCAAAACTAGTTGACAGTTGCTTAGCAACGCCCAGGGTCACACGATCGACGATTGCGTACAGCGAATAACGCTCAACCGTCATGCACCGACTCCATTGCTGATTCAGATCTACTATCTCAGTCATGGCTGTTAAAGAAGAGTACGGCATGAGCTAAAACAGGGGAAGGGATAGCTGAACACACCCCACCATTAGAGTAGAGGGCGCTGGCGAACCAACAGCACCCGGATGACAGCTAACTGATTTCACCACCAAGCGACCAGTCAATAGTCATTGCTTGTCGTTTGACGTTTGTGGTGTGTGGCGAAGTCTACGTCGTCGTTCTTTCGCTATCGTCGCTGATTTATTTTTGTGCTCGTTCGAATATTCGCGTCGTCGTTGTCCGTTGTTGTTCGAAGCTGAATTTTCGTGTCACGAATAACGCGAGCTTAACATTTTACGTAATATAGAAAAGATTCGTCGGACTGTTCAAATATCGGATTACCTTCAGAAAAAAAAAATTGAGTGAGGTGAATAAATAAAAATCACCCAGGTGACACACATGTTCATACGAAAATAATCTAACAACCTTTAAAAATAAGAGGATTAAGTTTGTTCTAAAGCTGGAAAATAATATTTCGTATAGCTCAAGTTCCAAGCAGTGAATTCTAAGTGTAATATAGATATACATATATCTGTATATAGTATATCAAGAAAACAAGTGTTTACACGTGATTTTCAAAATTCTCACCGAGGTATCTAAAGCGCCCCTTGGGGCTGTCGCACTGGCGTCCTATTTAGGGGACGGTTTTTCCGCCCTCGGTGCACGAGCTCCACCGGTAAAGGATCTTATGGCTTTCGGATCAGTTTTACAACATAACCAACACAATATAGGTATGTACAATACCTATAGATATAAAATTTCGTATATCTGACAGCTAAGAGAGTAATGTCAAAAGTGGGGGTCCTCCTTTGGCAAGCAAGTATATAATATGTACATGTGGATTACTATATAATATATACATACATACCTGCCTAGCTAAAATTGCAATGGTTGGTGGTGGGGGTGGTGGGGGTGGTAATTCATTGGTGATGTGTCCCTTTAAGTGTTATAAGTATACCTATATGCGATATTGTTAAAGTGATGCTTCTGGTTTATATGTGTCATTAGCAGTTTTAAATCTTTAAATGAGTTTTTATAGACATTCAATTTTGACAGTGACAGAAGTGATATAAAAATGTGTGTACCTACCTTTAGGTATTATTATTATATTTTAAAGTTAATGTGCAATGCAACTCCAAATTTAAGGTGCTAACAAAATAGGTGCAGTCAACTGCAGTGTTTTGTTTTGTTTTGTTTGTTTTTTGGGACCGCAGTTTAACTGTTCAAAAATTATAATGGCCATGTGTCAATTGCATTCAAATGTGCCTTAAATTTGCCCCTAGATTATTGTTTGACACTTGTGAGGTGGAAATGTCAGAAACTAACTTAATACGGATTGAATTTAATCAAAATTTGAATCCAATTTATGCATCCCCAAAGTTCAAAGCTTTAAGTTATTCTTTAATCTAAAACTTGTGTTGTTTTTACCTTAACTAGGTTAGGCTAAAGCTAAAAACACAATGGATATGTCAAAACGTTTTTGAGTCAATATGGAAGAAATGTGTAAAATATGTTTTTTGTTTCGCATGTTTATTGCAATTTGGCACACAAGAATCGCAATTTATTATAATAGTTTTATAAATACAGCAAAAAAATACGTTGTGTGTCCAGCTTTACTAACTGGACTAGGGGCTCGGGCAAACAGATTCCTGACCTTTTTCCGTCGCGTTCTTTGTAAAAATCTTCAACCTGAATTTGCCCGTCGCGTCATCGTGTGTTTTCTCTGCCCGTGACAGACATGATATGGTTTCGAATAGCAGAGAAAACGTGGTGGAGACATTTCTTGTTTCCCAGAGATTTGTTGACGTTTTGGCTATTGTTTTGTAGACATACATTTATCCGTCGGCGTCGGCAAGTTTTTTGTTTTTATTGCGATTTTTGAATGAAAACGTTGAATTTGATATTTTTCTTGAGATGGTGCTAATTATTCAGCATGGATCAGTCATGGTCTTAGGCAATAAAACCCTTCAGCCAGCAATTTGCTATTTTACCAGTGACGGGAAACGAACTTCTGACAAATTTCACCCGCAAAACCATCTTCATGTAATAAAAAGTCATAATGTAAACAGGGACTTATACAGGTAACCTACCTTAAAGCTGCATTTAAATCCTAGGCTGTATAGTCCATGTACAGAAAATACTTTGTTCGTTGTTGGTCGAACGAGGAACAACAAAGGTCTAAAGTTCCTTTCTCATGAGCTGCAAACTGCGAATAAATTTGTTTTGGCAATTCCAAGGGCAAATACTATCTAATTCTTGTTTTAACTTTTCGACAAAGTGAATTAACCATCCAATTTACAATTTTAAAAAGATAACATGGCGTAAAAGTAGTCTAAAATGGTTACATCTATCACGTTTATATTTTCTACAGGGCCAATGAGATATATTCTGCGAACTGTCAAACACTTATTCGCAATCCACAATATCAGGATGCATTCGAGAAATCTGCAATTGAATATTTCGGTGAAATTTAACCCCAAATTATTTTTAGGATCCATTTTGCTTGTGAATTTTGTAGGATAATTCGCGTCAGTCACGACCATTCATTTGAAAGAAAATGGCAAAATATGTGACAATTCGCAATTCACTATTCACGGCTCATATGCAAGGTACTTAAGACAAAGTGATAACACCGAACACGAACAACGAAGAAAATCAAAGAACTTTTGAATTTTCGATGAACTTTGTTTGCTGTTTGAGTAATAAAGTTTACTAAATGAAGAACGAAGGTCTGAAGGTGGGTCCACACTATGCCGATCAACATTGTTGGTTAACATTGTCGATCAACATGCTAGTGTGTACGAGAAAAACTTTCGAAGGAAACATTTGTGTGGTTTGGAATTTTCTGATCGATTCGTCAGGATGCAACCGAAGGGTTCAGGGTTCGAATCCTGGTGGTACCCAACTTTTTTTTTATTTTTTCTTATCAACAATTAAGTTAAAACGATATTATAAACATTCAATATTTATTTACAACAAATATTGCATTTTTCCTCTAATAAAAATGTGATTAATAACGCACAAAACCAATAATTATGTTCATGAAATTAAAACCCTACAAATGTTTTTAATAAAATTAAATTTGTTGAACAACTTTGTCGATTGCTATCCATTTGAATCGGGTTACGTTCGGTTCAACAAATGTGGAATGGCTTTGTCGATCAACACGTCTACACTTACTCAACACTGTTGATCAACGATGTTGATCTACACAATTCGACATAATGTGGACGCGGCTTAAAGGCTTGGGCAAACAGAACGTGACCCGGCGTTTTTTTTTTGTGTGAAATTGCAAACAAAATTGGATCACCGTGATCTTATTTTTCCAGTTCGCCGGATTACGATCTGTTTGACGACCAGGTTTAAAATGTAGCTTAAAGCCTATAAGGTTGCTGTTGCAAAACGAAAAATTCTAAACAAACATGATACAACGAAATCATAATACGAAACATTAAAATGTACTTACTTTTGAGTGATTTTATAAAAGTAGCATATTATTTGGAGAAGTCTACACTCTTTTTTTCCCTACAGTTAACTATCTAAAATATTTCTGTACCTTGGTTCTAAAATAATGATAATTTTTGATAAATCGAAAATCTTGCATTTTTATTTCTAAAAATTCTTATTAATTTTGAAAATTAAACTTAACTTAAAACAAAAAGTGAACTTAAGTCAATATTTGAAAAAAATGAACATTGGCCCTATTGGAACCAAGGTACAGATTTAATGTGTGTGAAAAATGACATCTATGTTTTTACCTGTTTATTTCTGGTGTTTATTTCATTGCTATATGACAGCCTGTGATTTTTTTCCATTTGTATTTGTTTTAAACTTTTTGAATTATTGAAACTGTCAATGATTACTTTTCCGCTTTTCCGTGATTTCGTAAACATTTCACTGTCTTATTGGAGACCAACTTAAAATTATGTTCTTCTTTTTGTTCTGCAGTATATAGCGTACATGGATTATAGAAATTGATAATTGTAGCAAAGTATTTGAAGAAGTCTCCACTATTTTTTCCCACTAAAACCTAATACGCTGCTGTTGCGAAATGAAATGTTTAGTTGGTCTCCCATAAGACAACAAAATGCCTACAAAATACAGCGAACAAATATTAATTGACAGTTTCATCAATTCAAAAAATTAGAACAAATGCAAATGCAAACAAATCAAAAGCAGCCATGCTGTATTGAAAGAAACATCAATCATAATCTCGCAAAACGCAAATGTCATTTTTTCGCACAAAATTATTGGCCTGGGTATTTAATTGTTTGCGAAAAAAGTTTGTAGACTTCGCAGAATAATCTGCTACAATAATCAATTTCGCTCGTCGAACAGCGTCATTTTTGTATGGGATTTTTCGTTTCGCATCAGTAGCATACCTACAATGGGCTTAAATATGTAGGTGAATTGGTCTGACCATTTTTTGTGTGCGGTTTGTGAAAAAATAATGACATTTGAGTTTTATTTGTGTTCGTTTTTATTATTTCTTTCAGTACAGCAGTGATTTTATGCACAACACCTCCAATTTCTTCCAATTTTAGTCAAAAGATTGTCATATAATTCATAAGCAAAATAAAATTGAATAAAAGTTGATAGTTTCTGTCAATACGCGCGCGAACAAACCTATTTTCGCTTTTGTTTTTATATTTATTTTTCCAATTGATAAAACTCTCCATACATACACATTTTTCGCTGAGTTTTCATAAGCATTTTGCTGTATTTAGTATTGTTGGAGGAGTAAAGGTGAATTTTAACTAAACTTGGCAGCGTACTGGGCTTACTTCCTGCACACAATAGATTGCTGCAAAAAAAAACATGAATAGCAGTCTAAAAGAATCGTTCTTACTATTTTGTACGTATGGATACCCGAAATGCAGTTGTATACAGATTTCTGCCATTTGATGCCAGTTGTAATTTGTGAATGATTTGCGGATTTGTACAAAATTAGGTTAAATTAAACGAATAAGAGAGCTTGAAGGTTGCTTGGACCCTTAGAAAGCCTGCATCGAGTTGAAATGGATTAAGTTCGACGCGATCATACTCGTGATTTTGAAACATCAAAATTGCTACATACAAAAGTTTAAACCTGACCAGCTCTGAATGCAAGTCTGACCGCAACCGCAACTATATGTTGATTTGTGATAGTAACATTGAATTTATGTGCGTAAATATTTTGGCTGCCTTACTGCCTGAACAGAATAGAGTGTTGCAACTCGGGCTGCAGCTGAAGCTGGAATAGTTGTCAAAAAATGTCGTACGTGATTTTTTAACGCGCCCACAATGCGGCTATACAGTTTTCTGACATTTCAGTATCGAAAATAAAAATAAAAACAAAAATAAAAATGGAAAAAATGATGAAAAAGAACCCAAAACTACAAAGATTGAAAAAAGTTTGAAACTTACTTCAACCCCCATATAAATACTCGGTTGCAACCGGAATTTTAAACAGTCGAAAAAGCTGCAAGCAAAAGTTAAAAGCTGACCAAATTGTCCAGCTGCATCTTGAGCTCCGTCTGCAGCTGCGTCATGTTGTGTTCGCATCATAGAATTAGTGTATATTCAACATTTTGACAGCTATTCCAGCTGCAGCTTTACCTGCTCCAATTAAAGTTGCGCAACTCGATCTCGCATTGCGATCAGGCTTAGAACTTTTATTATGCCACTTCTGCATTTTAATGCCAGATTTACACGACTAACAACTGGCAGTATTGTGGCGGTATTTTGTCAATAAAAGAAACTGAGGAAAAATAGACAAATTCATTCTATTGGCAGTATACTGACAGTTTACTGCCAATTTGTCTTTTTGTGTTTTTTTTTGCACTTACTGGACCTTCTTTGATTGATTGATTATCAGCACTGTCATCGGGGTGTTATTAGAAACTTACTTACAAGCGGGGAGACACATTAATTCATTATGAATTGGTCAAAAGTAGCTTACTTTCAATTGCAACATTGTATCTATACTTATCTACAAAAAATTTCTTGTCAATAAACAAAGAAATACCTCATGCGCAATTCACTTTTGATTATGAGATCGACATCTAATGACATTATTTTATATTTACTATTGCAACACACTTGACTTCTGACGTGAATGTACCTGTGCGAACTGTGTGGTGAGTTGTTATACATTACTACTTGGATATCAAAGTGCAAACCTGTCAAATTAAACACACGTGTAACGTCAACTTGAAGTAAAGTATTTTTTGACATAAGTACATACATAGGTATTTGTTTTCGAACGAGGCATTGATTTTTGAAAATAAAATTTGATGATTTGCACACGTTGATAAACACTTTAAGCTTTTATGGTGAATTGCTGTATATATACACTCCTAGAACAATATTGAGAATAAGTTTTACGGATGTTAGTTTAACCAACATGGTCACTGTAACCGAAAGGATTTCTAGCATCTCTATAGGAAGACCCTTTATTTTGATGCCATTCAAGCTTCTATTCATTTCAACGTTCCACCAAACGCTAGGCCTGGTCAAACAGAGCGCGGTCCGGCGATCTTTGTAAAAATTTACAAAGAAGATTTGACCGTCGCGTTCTTTCTCTCCCAGTAAAGTATTGACCGTCCCGTCGGATCGCGCTCTGTTTGACCAAGCCTTAAACGCGTTCAGAGGTTGAATTGTAAACGTACTAGATCATATCCTTTGGTATTTAGTTTTTGCTTCCTTCTTCATTTTTCTTATTGTTTCGGTTACTTTCGGATCTCCTGAACGGTTTTCGGTCCCTTACCCATCGAACTTCATTTATCCATCCAAAAGCCTCATCCCATATTCACCTCCTGCTAAATAAGCACACATTAAAAAATTGTGGTAAAAGGAAAAAAATGTTCGCATCGTTGAACATAGCCTTAATTAGATTTTATTCACCCGTTGAGAGGTGTTTAAGCAAATTCTAATAAATAGGTACGACTGATCTTATTTATTCCTCAAGAAAAAATGTTACAGTTTAAAATAATTGCGGGGTGTTGGCTTATGGCTTGTAGGTTTAACCAATAACAATGTTTACCATGTTTAAAAAAATACTCCAGTTCCGTCGGGAACACAGACTTAAAATGTAATCGGTTAACGATTTTGTTTAACAACTTTATACTTTATACACAAATCTCTTAGTAATAATTATATTGTGTGACTTTTCTTATATTAATAATAGACTTTTAGTCTACAAAAACTCAATTAACAAATCTCTTAACAATAAAATTAAATAAAAGTATGGCTAGTTAACCATATACCTGAATAAAATAGTTAATTTAAACGTTTAATGAAAGCCGCTAATAACGGCTCTCGCAAATGTTTTATTGACTTTGTTGGCCTATAAGATAATAGTAAAACTTTGAATGTTAAAGTTGAGACCATTTAATCATTTAATTTTATTAATAATAATATAATAGGTAGGTATTTAACAAAGCGTTAAACTCCTTAAATTTACCACTTAGCCAAGTGAAGAAACATTGTAGATGAAAACAGTAAACGGAACAGGAACAATAACAAGTTAACAAGTTTATATATTATGTATGTAGTTTAAGTGTAGTATGCGTTTGCGCGCCGGCTGCACCGCTGACGCTGCTGATGCGATTTCGTTTTGTGATTTTAAACAACCCAATGTATACCAAAACACAGCAGACAAATATTTTGGTAGAGATCGAAACAAACAGCAAAAGCGAACAGAAATAAAACTCAAACATATAAAATTTCCACATATAATTAATTGCTTATGTAATGATTAGTGTCTGTGCAAAAAAAAGTGGAGACTTCTCCAGTAACACAGTAAAGCCTAGTACATACTTCCTCGTGAAGTGAACAATCACCAGTGGAGAAAGTGATTTTTTGACATTGCTCACTGGTACAGACTTGCGGGTTTGTTGTGAACGTTTGACGTGTATAACCACAATGCCTCCAGTGAGGCATTTTTCTTTTGTAATCGATTTGTCAACTATTCACCAAGAGTTCCCGTATATTTTGCACGGGAATTGCTCGTGAACGAAAACTCTCCAGCTTCACGAGCACGTTCATGGGTAAAAAAATGCAAATTTTGTATGGATTCACAACATGATTCACAAGCATGTACTTGGCCTTACGCACGCTGACGTTGATATAAAAGAAACTTAAAAAAAAAAAAACACGAAAAAAACACAAAACTGTTTTTTGGCCGTAAAAGATACAAATATGCTAATTTTTTTGTTTTCTCTTTGGAATATGACAGCTCAAAAAGAGCAGAAAACAGCACAACTTTTATTTTTTACAAAATTGCAAAATTTGAAAAATTTTCATCCTTAACATTTGCAAATTTACAATTTTTTAAAAATATAGCACAAGGTAGCACAAGTTGAGCACAATACAGAACATTTTTTTTTTTTGAAAATCTCAAATGGCGGTGTTAGCTTCACGCTTCGCAAAACTGTTTTTTAGTCGTAAGAGTTACAATATGCGATTTTTTTTGCTATCTCTTGGGAATATGGCAGCACAAACTGAGCGCAAAATAGCACATATTAGTTTTTAAGAAAAATGTAAAACTTAAAGAAAAAAAATTATTAATTCATTTTTGGCATAAAAGTTACAAATATGCGATTTTTTTATCTCTTTGGACAAATTGAGCACAAAACAGCACAATTTTTAGTTTTTAGTAATTACATAATTCCACAAAAATTTCATTCGTAAAATTTGCGATTTTTTTTTTAAATATTTACGGCACAAGGCAGCACAAGTTGAGCACATTGCAGCACAACTCTTTTTTTTTTTGAAAATCGGAAATGGCGGTGCTATCTTCACGCTATAGCCCTTCGCAAAGTTTAGTTTTGGCCATAATAGATGCAATTATGCGAATTTTTGTTTCTTTCTTTTTGGTTCTTAGTGGCATTTTTTGAGCACAATCGTTTTATTTAAGAAATTTGATATTTCGCAAAAATTTCATTCGTAAAATTTGCAAATTTGGGAATTTTTCAAAAATATTTATGGCACATGCCAGCACAAGTTGAGCACAGTAGAGCACAACTTTTCTTTTTTCGAAAATCAAAAATGGCGGTGCTAACTTCACGCTAAAAAGTACGATTTTTTTAAAATACGGCACATAGCAGCACAAGTTGTGCACATTACAGCACAAGCTTTTTTTTGAAAATCCAAAATGGCGGTGCTAACTTCACGCACATACCTATTCTCTCCACCAAATTGAATAATATTAAAGGCGAAAAACGTTCGGCTTGGCCTAAGCCACCCATTGAGTCATTGATTTACTGTTAATGCAAATAATGCCTTGAGTAACTTTAAAATTGTTCTAAGTTTTGATTGTTGCAAACAGTGCACGGAAAGAATTCTTAGATCAGATCAGATTTCGTGATATTGGCACTTGGCACTTGAAAAATCAATCTTGCTCTACCCTTCATTTTGCAGGTATACGCTTAATTTAATTTATTTCAAATAAATACTTTACACTTGACTCTACTTGGATTTGAACTCGCAACCCTCCAGTTGCGGAGCGAACATGCAACCACTAGGCCAATTTGCATTATAGATCGTTGGTGTCACACATTAATCATTAAATACATGCAATGTTGTGGTGCTCTTTATCTTCGAGAAGTAAATTGCGACAAGAAAGTCGTGATTTAGGAATTTTTTGTTGGTGATTTGCAACTATTCTCATGATGTTGTTAATTGTGACAAAAAAACGTAACTCAGTGATTGTGCAATGTAAATCACTAAATATTTATCGCAAATCAATATTTTTAAATGCTGTTGGTGAAATTATTCTTTTGGAGAGTAAATTACGCCAAAAAAAGTTATATTTTGCTATGAAAAGTACAAGCTTGAATCATGGATTTTAATTGCAAATCACGAAGAAACAAATTTCGTAAATTGCTACGTTTCGAATGTTAAATCACCAGTTTTTATATTGATTTGGGATCAAAATGCTTTGATTTACGAATAAAACATGATTCGTAAATTGCAACTGCAAATTTTTCAATTGGTGATTTTTCATTTCTTTCCGTGTGGATGAAACCAAACAAAAAACACAGAACGCGTTAAGCTTTTCGGCTTGTGGTCGCGTAACATGAAATATATAGTTCTTGTTATGAATATCACCTTATTGACCACAATTATACAAATAAATACTTATTTAACATTTTCTATATTTATTTAAAAAAAAATTGAAAGGCATGAACAAAAAAACAACGGAGATTTTCATAACACCAGGAACTCCAAGCCTATGATCGTCAATGATTTGGTTGTAAACCTGTCGGACAATTCATTTTCAGCTGAACAACTTATCGTTTTAAATAAAGGTCTCAATTTTACACCTCAACCTTTACACCTTAACCTAATGGACACCATTGTGGACATCGAAACTTGTGTTAAATTCAAACCACAGTCAACCAAAGAAATAGTAAGGAATGCTGCAAAGTCCATTATTTTAAATGCTAAATCCAATTTTAAACGTGACACCGATACTAAAAAAATACATAACGTAATAAAAGAACTTAAGCAGAAGAATGTTTACTATTTGAAAGCAGATAAAGGGAACAAGGTTGTGATCATGAATAAATCGGATTATGATGAGAAAGTCCTTTAAACAATAACAGATAGCAACTTCAAAACTTTGACAAAAACACCCTTGCCAAAAATGATTCGTGCCTCTCGAGATCTAATAAAAAACATAAATTCAGTTTTTGGTGTCCCAACTTGGAAGTTAAATGTCTCAAATCCGGAAGTACCAAAATTATACGCATTACCGAAAGTACATAAACCTTGCGGGAAAATGCGTAACATAGTTTCAAATGTTTGTTCTCCATCAGTAAAAGCCGCTAAATGGTTGGTGAATGAACTAAAGCAATATCCTGTTAAGAGTCTATCAGTAAAAAATTCGTTTGATTTTGTGGAAAAGATGAAAGATACAATTATTGAAGACGACGAAGTATTGGTCTCTTTTGACGTGGAAGCTTTGTTCCCCAGTATTCCTATCCCAGATGCCATTAATGCTCTACAATCTCACCTTGAAAGGTTCAACATTCAATTGGAGAAAAAGCAAGTCTTTATACAAACTGTGAAGGTTTGCATGTCACATAACTTTTTCAAATTTCGTGACAAATTTTATCAAATAGAATTTGGTACCAGTATGGGCAACCCAATGTCACCTCTCATAGCGGAGATATTTATGTCGAAATTGGAAATGAATTTGAAAAAAAATGGATTGCTACCCCGAATATGGTACAGATATGTTGATGACGTCTTTGCTATTGTAAAAATTTCTGAAATTGCAAAGATTTTTGAAACAATTAATTCTCAGTTTGATACCATTAATTTCACAATGGAACAGGAAAAAAACAACCAACTACCCTTTTTGGACCTGATGCTAAAAAAGACTGGAAAGAAGATAGTTTTTTTAATATATCGGAAACCTACAACTACAAACCGATATATAACCAGCGATTCCCACTGCCCGATACAGCATAAGTTAGCTGCTTTCCACTCCATGGTACACCGCTTGTGCAAGCTTCCACTTTCTACCGCAAGCTTTCGCACTGAATATCAACACCTCAAAGTGGTAGCTAAAATCAATGGTTACAGTGACTCAATAATTGACAAACTTATAAAAAAGCATATGCAAAAAATTAAAAAATCCGAACTCTCAACGCTGTTCTCACAACAAAAAAAAGTTACTTAATAACAAGACCACTGTACGTACTTCAATGACCTATTCCCCTTTAATAACAAATAAACTTCAACAAAAATTAAAACATTGTGCTATCGACGTTGTGTTTTCCAATAACACACAAATTAAAAATTTGCTAAGTTCCTCTAAAGACAAGACGAATCCCATTGAAATGTCTGGGATTTATCAATACGAGTGCAGTGAGTTTGAACAAAAATATATAGGACAAACTATTCAGAGCGTTAAAGTAAGGTTTGCCGAACATTTAAGCCACATTAAGCATAACAGACCAGAAAAATCGTCCATCGCTGCTCATGCCCTTCAAAAAAATCATACAAATAATATTTCTACTGACCAAGTTAAAATTATAAAAAATGTCAACATCGCTAAAAAACTTGACGCCTACGAAAGTATGTTCATACACAAAACAAACAACCCAATGAACAGAGACAGTGGAAATATTGTTTCAAATTTATTTAATTTGCTATAAAATTGTATATTCTTTTTTTTGACTGACTGTTAAGTCTGATTTCATTACTTGTCACTCTTATTTAGCATAATAATAGTTTTTTTGTTTACTTTGTTTTGATTTTCTTTTCTATTTTGACTTTTTGTAAGCTATTTTGTGTATTGCCGATGATGAGTCGCGAATGACTCGAAATGCATTCAATTTTTTTTTAAATAAATATAGAAAATGTTAAATAAGTAAAGTGTTTTTATTGTATTTTGTATTTTATTTGTATAATTGTGGTCAATAAGGTGATATTCATAACAAGAACTATATATTTCAATGCCTTGAGGTGAATATATTTTTTTTCTTAGAAGTGTAAACGGACCATCCAAATAAAAATAAATGTTCACTTTTCGCATGCAAAACATATGCCGGTCCATTGTTTCGCATGATATTCCATGACAGCAATATTTTTTTTCCATGGAAGTGTAAACCAGTCATGCAAACAATTAATTTTGTTCTTCACCTCAATTATTTTTGACATGCGAGAATATTTGCATAGGTATTTTTTTGTGCACGGGAACTGTAAACTAGGCTTAAAGCATATTACGCAGCTGAAGCGAAACGAACAATTCGAATCTTTTCATTTCTGATTTCGTTCTTCCGTGAGAGACCCCAGAAAACTTTCGTTTCACTTCAGTAGCGTACTTAACTTAAGGTTCTTTTGAATGAAATTAATGCATTTTTTCATGAATAAATAAAATAAACCTGTGGGTCATGAAGATGAAGTTACTTACAAATTTAGTATTTTTTAAAATTAATTTTAAATCAGAAATATTATTTTAATTTATTAAAAAAAAGTAGTTTCGTTGTTTTTTTTTTTGTCATCAGAAATAAAATTTTACAAAAAATATTGTTTGTAGTTTATAATTTATTGTTTAATTGCAAACATACAGTGCAAAATTAAACATACAATGAATACATTTTCTACTAAACCTACGAGACTTTTTTATTCAGAAGCATTCGAATATTTTTTCCAAAAATTTTTGTTTGAAAAAAGTTTTTCAAAAAATATTAATAAAAAAAAATATTGACAAAGTATCTAAATTAGAGAACGGATTTTTGGCTTTCAGTAACCTGATGTTGTTTCTTAATATTCCTGTCCATTATTTGTCAATTAAAACAAAAAATTGCTCCTCCCACCTAAGCGGAAGGAAATAGATTCCCCTCCAGTACGACTTTTTTCTGCGGCCTCGGCCCAACCTTCATAGCATTTTGTCACACCAAAAAAACTGTACAAGTGTTACACAGACATTGAGTTTTACCTTGTACACAGATAATTTTTTTCATAAATATTTTTTTAATGCCAAAATTTTCAAATTCGCTTTAACATTTCATTTTTAATGCCACAATGTCCCATATTGAATTAGTCTTTTTTCTTAAGCAAAAAATTTTCGCATTGCAAAAAAAATTCAAACAATTTTTTGAATGCAAGAAATTTTCATAGTATTGGTATATTTTGGTTAATGCAAAATATTTTCATAATTGTTTTTAATGCAAACAATGTAAATGTAATATTGACATTTTTGTATGTAAGAAATGTTTGAATTGAATTGAATTTGAATTTTCACAATTTTTATGTAAGAAATGCTCATATTGCATTTACATATTTTATTTTTATTCAAAATATTTTTGAGCTGAATTTATATATTTTTTAATGCAAATAAATTTCTTTTTAATTAACATTTTTCAATGGAAAACATTTTTGGCATGCACTTATTTTTTGTTTTAATTCAAAAAAATTTTATACTGCATGAAATTTTTTTTTTTTAATGCAAAATTCATTTTTTTCTCATTGAAAATTTAAAAACTCTATTCAGTGGATTTACGTACACTTATTATAAACAAGCGAATACTTATTTGAAGCTCGTTTTCAATAAGTTTTAAAATCTTGCTTCAACACAGCTTCGTAATATCTAATTTTCAGAATTTGACAGCTTAAATTAAGCCAAAAACAAACTAATTTTACGAATACACAAAATTAAATGCCTTCCGTTTTATGGCTTTGTTCCAATTTTATTAAATTGTGTTAGCATTCTATTTTATTATTTTTCCAATTCTTGTCCCAAGCTTATCATTCTGCATTGAAGGTAAACAATTTTATTTAATTTAAAAAGAACTAACTTGGTTTTTCTGAGATTTGATGTGGGACCTTCTGCTTTCCAGCCGCATACGCTTCCACTAGGGCTAGGCCATCTCGCAATAGGAAGTGGATGCTGCTAAAAATGTATAACTTTCTACTTTACTCAATTTATTTGTGGTCTCATATTGATATCAGGGCACTCATGCCTGAAGATGTCCTCATAAGACGAAACACGTTGGCCTTAAATAAAACTTTAAAACTGTGAAAAATCAAGTGTTTTCTTTTATTATAAAACTAGCTGGCCTGCCCCGGCTCCGCCCGGGTATACACAAATTTCGAGAACAAATTAACAAAAACAAAATTCTAATTGTGTGTCCTCGATTAATCGAATTCCGGATAGTTGAGATTCGAATGTATTTTTTTAAATTGTATTTTGTTGGAACCAAATTTCATGATTGATTGATCTCTTTTCAAACTCAATTGATTTACTTTTTTTAACATAAAGCAGGTACCCAGAGTGCGCTTTTGCACCTTCTTGGCAAACCGCAAGACCGAATTTAACCAAAGTCACAAAGACACTAACAATACCAAAGATTATCTGAAGGGAATCATCCAAATAGTTCAAGCAGTGGCGTGACAAAAGGAAATATGGATTCATTTTTATATATAGAATTAGTTTAGGGCCCAAAATTTCAAAGGTCGTGTTGAACCACATTTCGGATGAAAGCTATTTTGTACCAAAATCATTATAACAGCCAGATTTCTTCTGCAAAATACTGAGAGAAAAGTATATCACAATACCAAATCTCGGCCCACTGTGCGCCATCGTTATCGTGCTATAAAATGCAAAGAATTTCATTTTAATAAAATAGAATTAGAATTTTTAGAATTTAGAATTAGAAGTTACGGGAAGTTCACTGTTTTTCTAAAACTTCAAAGATATCCTTACCTTTTTTGTCATTAAAAGTACCTCAGGTTACTCCACTACATGTGCGTAAATTCTCGTCAGAATCATTTTGAAGATTATTGTGTTCAAACAGACAATTTTTTTAAAAATGATGCAGTTACATATGTATGTTTCTTAGCAAATAAACAACCACCTGAGCAACTTTAAATTGTTGCGATATTAAGGACAAACACTCCAATTTAATTATTATGTAAATAAAACCTGGCATCGCGATGCATCGTTTCAATCGCATTATTGCATTTTTAAAAGTGCATTATTGTGGTTTAAGGGCCGTCATTAGGCTGCAAGGTTGATGGCATAAAATTTGAACTAATAAAAAGTAAAGTAGGCACAGATCCAAACAATAAGTCGACAAAAATTTTACAGTAAAAGGAGATGGCTAAAAAAAAACCCAGAGTCGACAGAAAAAATTCATATGATGTTTTTGAAGGCTGAATAAGTACATCAAAAATATGTAATCGTTAGATCGAAAAACCATCAGGGATCATTTATATTTAGAGATTAAAAGTTCGAATTTACATTAATGCACAATCTGTTCAAAAAAATATTTTACGATTGGTTTGTGGAAAATAATGGTTAAGAAAGCTTGGTATTTACTGCTAAATATAAACAAAAAACTAAACAATGAAATGGAGCCAGCAAAAACTATTATAACTATAGCAGATATCTATACGATTTCAAGCTATATCTAGATGCTTGTGTAATTAGCTTTGTGAAGTAGGAAAAAATAATTTAAGTCTTGGTAGGTTATTTTTTGTATTATTTTTAGTGTTATTTATTGAATTTTATTTTAATTTTATGAAATGTTTCTGAGATTTTGATCCAAAAGCTTTGCTAGTTTTTGGATTTTTTTTGACTTGACCTTTGGTTTTTGCATCTTGACTGCCATTTTTTTTTTTTTAAACTACCATTTTTTTTAATGGCTGAAAATGAACATTGTCTGAAACAGAAAAATCGTTGACATCTCACACACAACTTCTCTTAAACCATTTTTTTAGCTATCTTTTATAAAAAAAAAAAAAATATGAAGGGGATTTTCATATATCTAGTGTCTAGTCATAATTGGTGGCTCATAGCTCCTATACTAGATGGATTTCGGGGTTGCCCTTTTGGTGACGTCAATTGCTTATTATAAGGTACCCATTGGCTAACATTTCGTTCTTGTCGATTCTGGGTTTTTTGTCCATACATTTTTGGCCATCTCCTTATTGTTCTAATTTAATTGTCGGACACTTTTAAAATCGATTATTTCTACTTGTTTATAATTTCCTAGATAGGTATATAAATTTTTTGTTTCGACATAATTTTCCCTTATTTTCATTCTTTTTCTAATGTTTTAAAGATACCGTTTACATTTTTACAATTAAAAGTAGCCTAGGCTACTCCCAGAGTTGTCCACTACATGTACGTAAAGTCCCATTATAATCTGTTCCGCTGTTTTGAAGGTTACCGTGGACAAACAGACAGACAGACAACATTTTTTTAAATGATGCAGTTATGTTTCTCAGTAAGTAAACAACCACCTAAGCTCAAAAATTTTAAATTATTTCAATATTGACGACAGACACTCCAATTTTATTTATATGTGTAGATGTATAGATGTATAGATTAATTTTAATTTACAATATTGTAACTAAAATCGATTCCCACCAAGTGTTAAATCCCAGCTCTATTGAGTATATTAAAAAATTTTAACTTGATTAATCGATATGGGCCATATTTTTTATACTATTTGTGTTTGGCTACATCTCCTCATTTTGAACCCAAATTTTCAGGGTTCCCAGGTTAAGGGGAAGACCACCATTTTAGAAAAAGAAAGTGAATTGATTTTTATGCAACAACTTCATTGAAAAATAAAATTCTTAACTTAGATTAGAGTTATCCAATAAAAGTTGTCGTTTCGTTTTAAATTTTCAGCCAATATTCTCATTTTTTCAAGCACGTGTTGTGTGGCCAGCATGTAAAGTACCTACCTACTGATGAAATAAAATTTAGCAATGACACTCAGCCCAAAAACATTACCAAATTGTGACTCGTTGTGGGTGGAGGGGTTATATTGCATTGCCTCTCTTGGATTTTCGGAGCCCAGATGTGACAGTTTTCATTGAAGTGGCGTTAGGAAACAGCACCCAGGGAGAAAGTGACGTCTGTGAAGTTAGCAGGGCAACTTTCACCCACGCAATTGGGACCTTGACAGGAATTTGCAGTTTTTTTGCATTTTTTTTGCATTTCTATTCCCGATTTTGCAGTTCGCCAAATAACGGTGTAATTTAGTGACCTGCTAACTTCACAGTGAAGTTAGCAGGTCACATGGCGTATCTCAGGAACCAAACGTGCTAGGAACTTGTAGTAAGGCTCCAAATTTGCAGTTTTTTTGCATTTCAAGAATAGGCTAGGTCAGAATTTTGAAGTCCTTTTTTTGAAAAAAATTTCATACTGACCTGCTAACTTCACAGTGAAGTTAGCAGGTCACATGGTGTATCTCAGGAACCAAGCATGCTAGGAACTTGCAGTAAGGCTCCAAATTTGCAGTTTTTTTCCATTTCAACGATAGGCTATGTTCAAAATTTGAAGTCCTCAATTTAAAAATTTCCCAAGTTTGACTTCAATATGAAGCAAGTAGGTCACATCGTGTATCTCACGAACCAAACGTGCTAGGAACTTGCAGTAAGGCTCCAAATTTGCAGTTTTTTTGCATTTCAAGAATAGGCTAGGTCAGAATTTTGAAGTCCTTTTTTAAAAAAAATTTCATACTGACCTGCTAACTTCACTGTGAAGTTAGCAGGTCACATGGTGTATCTCAGGAACCAAGCATGCTAGGAACTTGCAATAAGGCTCCAAATTTGCAGTTTTTTTGCATTTCAACGATAGGCTATGTTCAAAATTTGAAGTCCTCAATTTAAAAATTTCCCAAGTTTGACTTCAATATGAAGCAAGTAGGTCACATCGTGTATCTCACGAACCAAACGTGCTAGGAACTTGCAGTAAGGCTCCAAATTTGCAGTTTTTTTGCATTTCAAGAATAGGCTAGGTCAGAATTTTGAAGTCCTTTTTTAAAAAAAATTTCATACTGACCTGCTAACTTCACTGTGAAGTTAGCAGGTCAGTATGAAATTTTTTTTTAAAAAAGGACTTCAAAATTCTGACCTAGCCTATTCTTGAAATGCAAAAAAACTGCAAATTTGGAGCCTTACTGCAAGTTCCTAGCACGTTTGGTTCGTGAGATACACGATGTGACCTACTTGCTTCATATTGAAGTCAAACTTGGGAAATTTTTAAATTGAGGACTTCAAATTTTGAACATAGCCTATCGTTGAAATGGAAAAAAACTGCAAATTTGGAGCCTTACTGCAAGTTCCTAGCATGCTTGGTTCCTGAGATACACCATGTGACCTGCTAACTTCACTGTGAAGTTAGCAGGTCAGTATGAAATTTTTTTCAAAAAAAGGACTTCAAAATTCTGACCTAGCCTATTCTTGAAATGCAAAAAAACTGCAAATTTGGAGCCTTACTGCAAGTTCCTAGCACGTTTGGTTCGTGAGATACACGATGTGACCTACTTGCTTCATATTGAAGTCAAACTTGGGAAATTTTTAAATTGAGGACTTCAAATTTTGAACATAGCCTATCGTTGAAATGCAAAAAAACTGCAAATTTGGAGCCTTATTGCAAGTTCCTAGCATGCTTGGTTCCTGAGATACACCATGTGACCTGCTAACTTCACTGTGAAGTTAGCAGGTCAGTATGAAATTTTTTTTTAAAAAAGGACTTCAAAATTCTGACCTAGCCTATTCTTGAAATGCAAAAAAACTGCAAATTTGGAGCCTTACTGCAAGTTCCTAGCACGTTTGGTTCGTGAGATACACGATGTGACCTACTTGCTTCATATTGAAGTCAAACTTGGGAAATTTTTAAATTGAGGACTTCAAATTTTGAACATAGCCTATCGTTGAAATGGAAAAAAACTGCAAATTTGGAGCCTTACTGCAAGTTCCTAGCATGCTTGGTTCCTGAGATACACCATGTGACCTGCTAACTTCACTGTGAAGTTAGCAGGTCAGTATGAAATTTTTTTCAAAAAAAGGACTTCAAAATTCTGACCTAGCCTATTCTTGAAATGCAAAAAAACTGCAAATTTGGAGCCTTACTACAAGTTCCTAGCACGTTTGGTTCCTGAGATACGCCATGTGACCTGCTAACTTCACTGTGAAGTTAGCAGGTCACTAAATTACACCGTTATTTGGCGAACTGCAAAATCGGGAATAGAAATGCAAAAAAAATGCAAAAAAACTGCAAATTCCTGTCAAGGTCCCAATTGCGTGGGTGAAAGTTGCCCTGCTAACTTCACAGACGTGAGAAAGTGACAAAATCGGTTTGTAACTAACTGGCTGAACAGAATGGAGACGGAGCTGCAGCTGTAATAGCTGTAAAAATTTTGACACAAATTCAACTATACGCACACAACACGACGCAGCTGGACAAGTTGGCCAACTTTTAACTTTTGCTTGCAGCTTTTTTGACTCTTCAACATTTCGAGCGCAACCGAGTTTTAACATGGGGGTTGAAGAGAGTTTTAATCTTTTTTCAACCTCTAACAAGGCCGTAAAGTAATTTAAGATCCTTTTTCATCATTATTCATTTTTATTTTCGTTTTTATTTTCATTTTCGATACTGAATTGTCAGAAATCTGTACAGCTGCATTGTGGGCGCATACAAAAATCACGTACGACATTTTTTGACAGCTATTTCAACTGCAGCTGCAGCTCCAGTTGAAGCACTTTATTCTGTTCAAGTATAGTAAAGCCCAAAAATACACTGAAATTGTTGTTTGCACCGTGTGAGCTATTGGCACTAACTGCCTGAACAGAATGCAAAACGGAGCTGGAATAGATGTCAAAAATGCTGCAGCTGCAGCTGCAAGAGTTGAACAATTTTTAACTTTACTTCAGCATTTTTGACATCTACTGCAGCTTTTTTGACATCTATTCCAGTTGCGTCTTCCATTCTGTTCAGCCAGTAACCCGTTCGCCAGAGAACGCCACCATTGGAATTGGGAATGGTGCGGTATGTGCGCGATATGCCACCCTCCCCTCTCCGGAAGCCTTTTTGTACTTAGCTATTTTAATGAGAAAGACCTTTTTTTCAACACTTCAGATTCTATGTTGTATAGAGAGCTTAGATATAGAACCTTCCTAATTTCTGACAAGTAAAATTAATTACATTTTGCACTGCGTATTAGTTTTTTAAACTTTTTGTTTTGATAAAATCTTATAGAGCTCCAAAGTTCAATCCTGCATGTAACAGCTTGCCAGGAGTCTTTGATAATTTTCTCATACCTAAATACTTTGTAAAATTGCATGCAAGAAGGTACTAGAAGATGGCTTTAATGTTCATCCATAACTGTAATTTATTGAATCGTTAAAACTAAAACTTGTGAACTAAAGTTCACTGCCTTTTTACCTGAAAGAAGCCTATAAAAGCTATGGCATTTTGTCCGCCCACCTTTCAATAAGCTATTGAAATGAACAAAGACCATGATGAAAAGTCATTTGAGTTTTTCTATACGATTGATCTGACAAAGTCAAACAATTCACGGAGGTAGCTTTATAGGGAAGAAAATATTACAAACAAAAATAAATAAATATATTTACGAGCTTTAATATTTATGACCCCACCTTCTAGTGTTTACTACATTCTGAAGAATTTGCTACCAAGCACTATTATCATCAAGTTTGGTGCATCTATCTATATTGTATATGTATTGCGCAAATGTTCTTCACGCGAATGCAATTTTTCTACCTCAAAGATATTTTTTTTTTATTTATTCATGTTCATTTTTATGACCGAATATTATTATTTACTATTATGCAAGACTTACAAAATAAATGCTTCGTGTCTTGTGTTCGATAGCATGGCGAACTGCAGATAATTTACCTCCTTCGTTTCCACACCCGATGAAACTAATATAACAACTTGTAACGTTGCGTTGTTATAAAAAAAAAAACAAAAAATAGAAAAAAATACCCGCGCACATCTTTCAAATCACAAGATTTCCAAGTCAAAGGGCATAGAAAATTATTTATTCACTTTTATGGCGGCCATTACTTTTTTGCTGCCTCCTCTGAGTGTGCGAATAGAACAAATTGCAACCAAGAAAGGCCGTGCAAATGAACTGGCAACAGAGCGCAAGTACAGCAGCAGTAAGCAGTGAGATTACAATCCCATAATATCCTTGTGGCACAAAGGAGCTGCATGGAACCGCATGAACTGCACAATACAAAAATCCTCATAATCTTACATTGGTAAGGCTAAGGCAGCAGAAGCAGCGCAGCAGCAGCATCAGCAGCGCCAACGAAAGATCATTACTCCTCGAGTGCTGACGATCTATGATAATTTACTGCGCACCAACCACCAAGACATGTAATGTAGTATCTATTCAGAGGCTCCTTAAGCTTCATTGCATGGAACAAATTCTAGATAGCTAGAACCATTCAACGACCACAACGGACGACGACGACACGATGACGACGACGACGACGATGATGACGATCACCAGGCTCCACATCCACAGTCCAGTCAGGGTTCGAACATTTATATCATAATAAATTATTGTTTCCTTGTGGGATGGGTTCTTATTGGGAGCATCAGTGGCCATAGTCGCGCTCCGTCTTAGATCTCAATGCTGCTTCGGTCAGTCGATTCGATGGGAATAACATTTTGTGGGGAAGCTGCGCAATACAGCGTCAATGTGTGGCATAGTTTGAGTGAGAGTCGCGACAGACGACCGATCGTTGTCTTGGTTCACCCAGCATTTTGATAGCGCTATAATTTATATACCATGAATGTGTACCTCCCAGAAATGCTTGTCTATTGAGCTAAGGAGATGCGCTTTAATAGCGAATAGAAAGGTTTTTAAAATCAATTGTTAAAGTTACCTTTAGGAAGAGTGTGTGCAACAAGTTGTGACCATCATCCTGAGATTTTTTAGTATTCCTAGCGGAACTCTTTTGAACGTGTTAAGGAATTAATCGGTTGGTTTTTAACTTTACCTATACATTTTTTTGTACATAAATAAGTATTCAGAATATAAACTTAACAAAAATTATTTGTTGCCAAAAATTTCATAAAATAGAAATGTACATAGACTGTGACTTGCTTATTGGATGCGATTGAAGATTTTAATTCTTTTAAATATTTTAATGAAGTTTATACACGTTCGAATTTGAAACCAACCACCTGACAATTCTCCTCCTAACCTCCATTTCTGCCATCAACTACACGCACACAGGAATGGTTAAAGGTAGAACATAATAGTCGGAAGGGCACTGAAGCTAATGTCAAAAACCAACGAAAAGTAGCTTTCCTTACCGAGAAAAGGGGAACACACCCATAGCCATAAAGTAACTATTATCTTTCTCTTTTTGGCCTTCCTATTGCACCAAATGACAGTTTTACTTAAGCTCCCGAGCGCACCTCACTTCCGTAAACAAAGTTGAACGAAACTTGACGAAACCTTCCAGTCCGCAATTATAGCCGCGTCATATGCTTTCCGTGTATTCGCTTGTTTTCTTCCGACTACTTAAGTGCCCCTTCGAGCATTATAGTTCTAGCCTTAGAGTTGTAAGTTACTAGGCCTACTTGGTTCTCCACAAGCTGTTGCGCCACCCAATTTATTTATTTTACCTGATAACTCTTATAATAAATATTCTGTAGTACCTCGTGGCTTGATGGTTAGGCGAAGGACTGTCATGCCGAAGGTGTGGGTTCGATTCCCAGCCGTGCCACCTAAAAACAGAAATGTTTTATTCGAGGTACTGCCTCTTGCGAGGAACTGACAAATCCTCCAAGAGTATACTTGTCATGAAAAAGTGCTTCTCATTTAGCCGTTCGGACTCGGCAAAAAAACTGTAGGTCCCCTCCATTCCTGCCAACAAACACGCACACAGGAATGGTTGTGAGTTGTAAGTCACTAGGCCCTGGTTCTCCATGAGCTGTTGCGCCACCCAATTTATTTATTTTATTAAAATAAATATTCTATGAATATTGTCAATAAACATTTATCGTGTGTAAGGACTTTTTAAAATGCTTTTGCATGACAAAGCAAAAAAAAAAACTAAAACTAATCTTTTAAGCAAAAGCAGTCGCATACCTGTATTATTTACAAGAAAAATCTTTTTTTGCAGTGATAGATATTAAAAATTAAATCTATAAATCTTTAAATCATCAAATGATCTATAATTGAAATTTAAAATTCAGTTGCAAAGATACTTACTGATCGTAATAGGCACAAAATTTTTTAATTCAGGAGCTCAAAAATATGTTGAAGTTTTCTTGCAAACTATCGATAACATGGTTAGTTTTGCGTAGGAAATACAGTTTTTAGATTATGTCCCAAAAGTTCCCTAAGATCTTTGTATAATTGAGCAGCTTAGGATCAAAAGTCGATAGTTTTTTGGTTCAATTACCTTTTTTTTCAATTTGTTCTTAAACTCGATGAATTTCCAATAAGGTTAATAGCTAATTAAGTAAATATGAAAAGACAACCTTAAACACATTTTTGGGACAGTGTAAAATTTTTAATTCAATCCAGGCAAACTAAATTTATATTTTCAATTTTTATATTTATCTGTTGATAAGTTTTTAATCAATTGATGATGTTAATTTGTTGCCCCAACTTAGTTTGTTGTGCCCAAGTCTGTAAGGGCTTGGGGGAAAAAAACACAGCCAACACAATATTTTGGAGTCGCAGGCTTTTCTATTCGTGATCTCATCAAATTCCCTTGGGACCTAGAAAAATTGCTTAGACCTCCAATTCTTTGTTTTGCCGGGTCAACCACGAAATCAAGAAAACAATAACCAATAAGAATAACCAAAGTAAAACTCTAGGAAGTAAGAATATGGAATCTCGTATTACAGAAATCTGGCAAACAAAATTCAAAGCATTGTTGATATCCATTCTATGTAGATAAAGAACGTCGGTCTAACGTAGTCGAAATAAGGTGCCTGTTTTACCCGACTTCAGGCTCAAGTTTTATGAAAGTTCCTTTTTTGTGACTAAACCTTTCAATGGGAGCGGTACGATAACCCGCAAACCGAATAACGAAAACTCGCATTTTTTTTAATCTCGAATAATGAAATATCGCAAATTAAAAATCTTGTTTTTCATAATCTCGCAATTACAAAATCTAGTTTTTAACAATCTAGTATTTACACTTCGAACCCAAAAATCTCACAAACTTCAACCAAAATCTCGCAAATCAAAAAAACAATGCAACGCATTCCATTCGGCTACAACTAAAAAAATAAATACACCCACCTTTATTACTGTTAACAACATCTATAAGTTGTTGTCTTTTACGCGTTTATCATGGAACTAAAAATGTTTTCAAGTTCAAGTATAATATAAATGCAATTTGCACATGACACTTTTCCACTAGATATACAATCTCTATGTTCACTCTCTTGTTCTCTTGACAGCAATCACAACAAAAACATAAATGTTAAAAAAGGAGCCAAGTTCTTTTGTGTACAAGAAACCTGTGCATAAAAAGTCAGCCCAAAAAAGTAATGAGATCTAAAATATATGCCAAGTTTTAAGTTCATGAAGTTTAATATCAAATGTCTTAAGTAGAGTAACATCGAAACAATTCCAAATCATGACAGAACTTTGGTAATTAATGATTACTGATTAAAATTTGGTGGGTTTTCTTGGCAAGTTTTCTCTTAAATACTTACTTAATCACAAATTTAAAATGTATGAAAACTTGACCAGTCAGCCCACCAAATTTTATTCAGTAATCATTAATTACCAAATTTCTGTCATGATTTGGAATTGTTTCGATATTACTCTTCTCAAGATATTTGATATTAAACTTCATGAACTTAAAACTTGGCATATATTTTAGATCTCATTACTTTTTTTGGCTAACTTTCTATGCACAGGTTTCTTGTGCACATAAGAACTTGGCTCCTTTTTTAACATTTATGTTTGTTGTGATTTCACTCCTTTTTGCAAGGACTTATTTTGCCAGGTGAAAGTCAAGCCCTACCGCTCTACAAAGTTTCATAATTCTACGACAACCAAAAGTGCTCCATAAAAATAATAGCATAGCAATTCTGATAAAGTGGGTGGATGGACCCCCCCCCCCCTGAATGGACAATTCCAAATTTTCGATTTTTTTCCTTTCTAAGTACTTCAAGTCCTACCGACCTACCAATTTTCATCGTTCTACAACAATCGGAAGTGCTCCATATAATTATAAGAATTTTTAAGAATGTGGGTCGATGCCACGCCCCCTGAACTGAAACTCCCAATTTTTCGATTTTTTTCTTCTAAGTACTTCAAGGCATACTGACCTACCAATTGTCATCGTTCTACAACAATCGGAAGTGCTCCATATAATTTATAAGAATTTTTAAGAATGTGGGTGGATACCACGCCCCCTGAATGCAAAATTCCAATTTTTCAATTTTTTTTCTTTCTTAGTACCTTAAGCCCTACCAACCTACCAATTTTCATCGTTCTACAACAATCGGAAGTGCTCCATATAATTAATAAGAATTTTTAAGAATGTGGGTGGATGCCACGCCCCCTGTATGGAAAGTCAGTGAGTCAGTGAATCAGTGAGTCAGTGAGTCAGTGAGTCAGTCAGTTACGGTTTTTGTGATTTTTGAAGTCCTATATCTTGGGAACTCCTAATGCTAAAGAGTTGAAATTTGGTGAGCCACCTGTGTTTGATCAGCTCAGCAAATACTGCGAATTTGAAGTTACTGACTTTATTGGTACTGAAGTTAGAGGGGGGTTGAAAATCGCCTGAGTTTGTTCCTGTAAAAAGGGTGTAGTGCCTCGAACTTGGTTGGGCACTACCGTGCCCTTTGATTCCTGTAAAAAGGGTGTAGTGCCGCGAACTTGGCTGGGCACTACCGTGCCCTTTGATAAAACTTAAAAATCAGCAGTAACAATTAATTACAGTGTGGTGTGGTCTAAAAGTTCTTAGGCATTAGGATTTATTTGCTTTCCGACAAATACATACATATTTTTAATCAAAACCTCACGCGAGATTTTGATTTGCAAGATTTTAGTTTGCGGAAATTCGTTATTGCGAGATTATAAAAAGCGAGATTTTGTAATTACCATATTTTGTAATAGCAAGATTACCAACACGAGATTTACTTTGCGAAATTTCTTACCCAATCCCCTTTATATAAGAAACAACTACGTTCAAGGATTTTTATTTTTAAATGAGTTCATTTAGGGCATAAGTATACTTAAAAATAAAAATGCTATAGTAAACTGTCCACTTTTCAATATGTTTGGTATAAATCGAATATCGGAAGCCGAATTTCAGAATATTATCCCTTGGACTGCCAAAAAATTGGAATTTTGATTTTTCATGATTGGTCTCAAAATTTCGGTAGAGACTCCAAAAATATTAATCCTCCTAAAATTTGAGCTATTTATATTGATATTTAGAGGTGGCGCATCGCAATTTTCTGTTTTTCATACAAAATGTATGGACAAAAACATGGAATTGCGTTCTCATGATTATATCACGAAAAATTTCTAGTCCATGGAAAAGTTACTATATTAGATCGATAGAAAATTTTACGTTCAACAAAAAAGTACTTAAGTAAAATGTTCGTTTATCGCACCGTTTTGATGATATCGTCGTCTTCGTTTAGTAGAGAAATCTGACGACTATTGTCGCAGGCTTCCCCACTGGAATTCTTGCAAGTTGGTGTAGGTACATTTGAGGCTAGATTTTTGGTAGCCACAGGCGTGCCCGCAATTTTTTGTACATGGACATGCTCTTAGTCTAATACAGCGTTTAAATGAAACAATTTTTTTAAAGTTCATGCAAATAGTAGGAGGCGTTTCCAAGAAACAAAGAGATAAAAAAAGTGGGCGTGGCAGTAGGCGGATTCTAATAAAACCAATTTTCCAATTTTTGTCTTGTCCATAAGAACAATCTCTTAAAATTTCATGGAAATCCTTGGAGCCGTTTGCGATAAATAAGAAATAATAAAAGTGGGCATGGCAGTGGGCGGATTTTACTTTAACAATTTTCTTAATTTTTTCTTGGATCATATTAACAAATTATGAAAATTTCATCCATATCGTTGCAGCCATTCCTTCATAAACCATGATTGAATAAAAGTGGGTGTGGCACCGCTCCTGCAAGGATTAGAAGGTCGCCAACTTAGATTTAAGTTTTATACCTACCCCCGACATGACCTGTAAAAATTCAGCCTGCCGCTATTTTATTCCATTTGGTCAGTAGTAAAATGTCTCCATTTACTGGACTAGGAGTTCAATTGGGAACCAACCAACGCGCTCGCACTCGTGAATTTCTCTCTGGTTGACACCTGACCTCCGTTACAATGACTAAAAATTAACAAAAATTAATTTTTTGACAAAACGAACTTACTACCACTTTTAAGTTGTTCCTTTGTAGGAATAATAAAAGTGAACTAGCTCCAACTTTTTCTTAGGATGGGGCTTAGTTCATTGAGACTTATGTAGTTCATAATGAACTAAGTCCCAACTGAATTAAGTCTCGACTTTATGAACTAAGTCCCATCAGGAAATTTGGTGGTAGTAAGCTCATTGTGACTAGTGGGAGTTAAGTCATTTGGGAGTTAGTTCGTATGGCCTACGATTTATTGGCAACCTTTTTAACTTCTGTTTTAACTGTCTGATCTTCAAAGTTAAGGACTTTAGGAACATTCATGTATAAATTTTTTTTGAGAATGGTCAAATTATTTGATTTTGTGTTTTTAAAATGCAAATGTAAATGGAAAAATTATGTTTTAAGAAGTACGTATATATTTATAGTTAAATACAAATGTCAGGGGCATGGATCTGCAAGATTAAGATATCAAAGGGAACGGTAGTGCCCAGCCAAGTTCGCGGCACTACACCCTTTTTACAGGAACAAACTCAGGCGATTTTCATTTAAATAAAGTAAATACATATAATTATAATCTTTCTCCCAGACGGATAATTTCAAATTTTTCCATTTTGAAATTGCGGCTATTTTTCATTATGAAAACAAGTTTTCAAAGTGTTAGCCATTATTCAAAATGAAATTTCACTACAAACTAAAAAATTAAAGAAGATCCTTAAAAAAATAAAAATCATCTGAAACCGTAAAATTAATTCAAATCAACTTGTTGTTGTTTTTCATATACATTTTTTGGATGATTTTTCATTTTTGTTTAAGTATTTTTTTGTGAAGCTTTGTTTCATTAATTCTGGAGCCATTTTTTCCTATTTGAAAATGGAGCAATACTTCACTATGAAAAAACCCTACTTTCCTTTTGCTGTTTGGGACTATTTAGCATTGGAGCCAAATTCTATGAAGCCAGAAATCTTATTGTAACTAACTAATATGGACATTGTATATATCATACCGTGAGTACAATAGTGTCCTCAGTAGAGGAAAACTAAGAAACAGATTATATTTTCAAGCGCTTGTAGTTTTAAATTTTTTCAAACACTTCTTGTAGTTTTCACAAATAAAGAAACATAGCTTTGATTTTTATTTGCAAAGATCGAAAAATAAAAGATCCATGATCCTTCATAATATCGTTATAACTGATCAGATTGACCACTCTTGCATTCAAGCTGTCAATTTTGTGTGGTTGACCTCTTCTAGTGCAAAAAAGTCTCGTAAGTATAGTATGAAGCGCCGTCAATTCAACAAAAAAAAAATGCAGAATTATTGATTAGTGCATACAGATTCAATTTTCGTTTTAAACTTGCAACTTCAATAAAAATTTCTATTAGGCCACTATTTAACTCACGGCTTCATATTATAATGAAAGAAATAAAAGATAATTAACTCAAGAATTCAGTGTAGCTAAGGTAAAGGAATATTGATTTCTTAAATTAGAAAGCAAATATCTTAAAATTGTATTATTTACCATTTCAGATGTAAATAAAACCATTTAAAGAAAAATATAATTTTTTCCGGTTTGAGAAGACAATAACTAAGAAATTTCGCCCTCCTATAGGCCCCCCTTGGATCCGCTACTGTAGCTACATTATTGAAAACTTGAATTTTAATTTGTTTAGAAATCAAAAAAAGTAAAAGCAATGAATATTTTGATACAAAAATAAAGTTTACGATTATTTTAAATTTCTATTTTAGTCAAAAAAATCTACTCAAGCCAAACGCGTTCCTAATAAATAATATTTTTTAATATTTCATAGATCAGTTAACATCGAACCATATCATTGCCATTAAATTAATAAAATTGATTTTTATGTAAAACTTTAGACCAGAATAGAATTTTTATTGACTTAAATAATAATTTAATTCAAATGTTTTAAAAAATGATTTTGTCTCTTAAAAAAGATTTCAAAATTATAAAATTTAAATATTAAATTATTCTTTTTCAATGGTAGTTACCCTGCCTCTATATATAGTATTATAATTAATTATTATTTGGATAGCTTTCATAAATTAAGAAAACATAATTTTAAAATTGAATTGCTGTAATGCGGCAATGATTGACGCATCTCGTCTATAATTCCATTTTCAAGATCCTCTTTATAGATATTTTTCTCCTTTGATCGCCTTAAAGATACAAAAAAAAAAAAACTTCCAAAAACTCTTCAATCATACTTCAAGCAGAAACACCGACTTCTGTGTCGCCGCTGTGTGTCACCTTTTTCGAGATGACTAATTATAGAATTTACACCTTCTTCAGAAGATAAAATGAAGATGATGACGACAGACGACGCAACGTACACGTAGGAGATCTCTGACTTCTGTTTGAAAAGGCCTTTGGGCCTCACAAAGTGTCACATTACATAATTTCCACTTGAAACTGTCTTTCGAACAAATCATTAATTTAACATTATACTTATAAACAGCCACGATTGGTTTTGTATAACTCTACTTTATCACTTTTGGGTTAGGATAAACGCCCATTTCACACTTAAATACTATATGGACATGCAGGTCTTGAGAATCTTGACAAATTATAATTTATTTTTAGTTATTATACAAAAGCCTCTCAATAGGTATATAGTGTGTGATGTACCTAATACAGCATCAATGCACAGATGTCCATGTTTACAACAGCAGCATAAGGAATTAGAAGGAACTCACGATACGCCGCCGATGATATGTTGTAGGTATAGATCGAGACCTTTTCTTTTTTTTCGAACTATGGAACTTCTGAGTTCTCGTGATCGTGGTCAGCTACAATTTTTCGAATATTACACGCGTCATTATATTGAACTCCATTCTTGTGGGTTCTCTTATTGAATGTCTGTGGCTAAGCGATTTGTCGCGGTCATCTGGGTTGGATTCTATACCTACAAGTAGATATGGTTACCACTCTCATATAATTTTAGGTTCTTCTTTTATTTTTTAGTGCAGAGAATAGCAGTAAAATAAAATATTTATTGTTTCATAAAAGTACTCAGAAATTTGATTTGTAGTTTCTTTTTTCATTAGATCATGAACGGAGCTTATTCAGAACACTCTATTAGGTTTGGAAGCCTGTTTAAAGGGCCCTAAAGACGCTCGAACATTGTGCGAGTGAACATAGTTTGATTAAGCTCCGCAGACTATAAAACAAGCAGGAACTAAACTACTCGAACTTGATTATTCTTACGACTTCTATGGCTTTCACAACCTCCACTGTCGCATTTATGTATTTTATTTTTATTCAGGTTTTTTGACATTTTTCTTTTTATTCTGAATATTGAAACTCAAAAT
Source organism: Dasysyrphus tricinctus (assembly GCA_963921185.1). Classification (NCBI taxonomy): domain Eukaryota; kingdom Metazoa; phylum Arthropoda; class Insecta; order Diptera; family Syrphidae; genus Dasysyrphus; species Dasysyrphus tricinctus. Next base: position 105,903,490 of record OY992532.1, on the reverse strand, counting down.
TGAACCTAAATGTTCAAGTAAACCTAGGAAACCGGTCCGCAAATAGTCGAATCTGGTATGACAAACGATTAGCCCCGCCTTCGAACATCGATAAATATCAAACCCCTTTCAATTTTGGTCAGACCAAATTTTTGTTTTGTTTGTTTTTGTGACACCAAATATTTGGTACTCGAGCCAGCCCGCAGACAAGTTAAATCAACTCGAACATACATAGTACTCGAACCATGCTCACTCGCACTATGTTCGAGCGTCTCCAGAGCCCTTAAGGGCAGTCTAAGCTGTCAAAAGCAAACACCTGATCACAGTAAACATAACACTGTACTGACATGAGGTGGTATAAGGGGGAAAAGATAAAAGACAATCGAGCTTTGACAGTTAAAAACTAAAGTGTGTTCCTTAAAGGTTAAAAAACGCTTTGAAAATTCGTTTTAAGAGAAAAATAAACAGTCAGTCAGAAATAGAACAGTCTTAACTTGGTGCTACCAGATTTGAGCTGTGGTTGTTTTTGCTTCATTCAAAATTTTCAATAAATAAATAAATAGATTTGGTGGTGCAACCGTGCAACAGCTCATGGAGAACCAGTGCCTAGTGACTTACAACTCTCAACCATACCTGTGTGCGTGTTGTTGGCAGGAATGAAGGGGACCTACAATTTTTTGCCGAGTCCGAACGACTAGATGGCAAGTATACTCTTGGAGGATTTGTCAGTCCCTCGCAAGAGGCAGTACCTCGCGGATAAAACATTTCTGTTTACGGTGGCATTGCTAGGAATCAGACCCAGTACAACGCACTAACCATTATACCACGAGGTACTACTCAAAATGTTCATTATTAACTGATAGTTCGAGTACTCTGCATCAACCTATATTGCAAGTACATGGTCCCCAGAAGATACACATCCGTATTTATTAGATTTTCTAAGGGCCAATTTTTCAATGTGAGATTATCATAGTATAGAACTAGGCCTCAGTTAACTCCAGAAACTTGTTTTTCAGTCAATTTAAATTCTTAGTTAACTCTGAGTTATCTCACCTAATTTGGTAAGTTAACTCAGAGAGTAAAGCTTTAGGGCTGGCCACGATACCAAACCAAACGAGACTTTTATTGGTATCGTCTCGGTATCGTTTAAATTGAAAAATGTCGGTATCGTCTTACTAAGTCTTTTCTCGGTATCGTATGACTAAGTTTGGTATCGGTCTCGGTCGCATTCAGTGTTAATAAGAACTAACTCCTATAACATTTCTTCCAAATCGCAAGCCGTTTACGAAAATTATGAAAATTTCATCCCGATCGTATAAGCAGTTCCCGAGAAACCAAGATATAATTTAAAATAGGCGTGGCAGTGGGTGCATTTTACTAAAATCGCTTCTTTAACCTCCCTTAATCTAAAAATAAGTAATTTTGAGAATATCATGCAAATCGTTACAGCCGTTTTCGACCAAGAACAAAAAGTTTTTTCTGCCTATACCAAAAGATACCATCGAGAGTCTCGGTAAATTTCGGTACTTAAAGTTCGGTATGGTCTTGGTATGGTCTCGGTTTTGTCTCGGTATCGTTTTGGGTGTTTTGAAGCTCGTTTGGTCTCGGTATGGTTTCGGTTTCCGATACCGATACCAAACGATACCGAGACTTTTCTGGTATCGTGGCCAGCCCTAAGCTTAGGGCAGTTTCAGTTGTTTCACCAGTCAAAGGCGTTACAGATTGATATTACATAGTGTTGCACATCGATTTCAATAGGTTTTTAACAACTGAAATAATATAAAACTGCTTCTGAGTTGACTAAGAGATAGGTAACTTATTCTCAGCTAAATCTGATAATCTGATTTCACTCAATACTGAATTAACGGCTCTTATAGACGATTAACTGTAATTAGAAAGCTTCTAAGTAGTTTTAAATAGTTGATCAAATAAAATGTCACACCAGTCAAGGTTAAGATAACAAATTCCATGTCTAAGTTAGGCAACTCTTAAACAACAGTGAAAGAAGAAGGTAGACAATTCCATTGTCTAAAGTTAGCCAACTCTTAAACAACAGAGAAAAATATTCAGCCTTATTCATAAACGCATATTAGAGACTGCATAATGTTGCCATGCTTCTAAACATGGGAATGTTATTCTTAAAAGTTATGTGCTGTTTAATAGAACCATTTTAAGCTAAATGCGTTTAGACGTTACATAAAGATATTTTAGAATTTTTTTAAGTTTTATATTTCCTTGACGAAGAGGATTCCTTCATGGACACCAAAACGTTATATATATTTCTCTTTGTGGTACTTGTCAGAAAGGCATTGTAACTAAGATGGATCGGAAATTTTTCTATGAATAAGGATTTACGCAACGTTGAATAGAGCCTTAATAAGTGCTTATCATCATCATCGTGTCCTGTAACCCCGGCTGGGGCATAGGGCGTCAACAAAACGTCTCCATCCTTCACGGTCTGCTGCAAGGTACTTTAGCTGTTCTCTGGGATTCTGCTTCCGCTAAGACAGTTGATTTCCATGTTGTTCTTGGTCTTCCAACCCGCCGTGCACCCTGAGGATTCCATTCAAAGGACTGCTTTGCAATTTCATCGTTTGGTTTCCTCAGTGTGTGACCAATCCAACGCCATTTACGCTTTCTTATGTCGACGTCCAGCCGCTCTTGACTTGTCCTGCGCCACAATTCCTCATTTGATATTATTTGTGGCAAGCGAATCTTTAGGATGTGGCGAAGACAGCGATTCAAAAAAGCCTGCAATTTCTTCGAAATGATAGACGTGACTTTCCAGGTTTCACAAGCATATAACAGCACGGATTTCACATTGGATTCGAAGAATCTCAACTAAGTACGTAAGGAGATTTGACTTGATTTCCAGATTGGGGACAGAGTACCGAAGGCAGCACGAGCTTTATTTATTCTACTTTTAACGTCCAGATCCGTACCACCGTTTGCAGAGACAATTCTGCCAAGGTAGTTGAACTGTTCCACTACTTCAACTGGCGTCTCCTGTAGAATAATACGCTGCTGTGTGGAGCGGCCTGTGAGCATTATTTTTGTCTTTTTGCTGTTTATTTTTAGACCACTCGACTCTCCCTTAACTTGCAGTGTTTGGCACATCCCGTTCAGCCCACTGATGTTATTTGCCAGTAGACATATGTCAAAGGCATAGTCTAAATGACTGAGCCTTTCGAACGGCCTCCATTGAATGCCCTGTCGCTCAGCTGTACTAACACTGGCCGTCAATACGTCGTCCATCGCCAGCAGGAAGAGAATTGGCGATAGAACATCCCCTTGTCTCACACCCTGTTGCACTACGAAGGAGTCGGATAGCTGCCCATTGTGCAAAACAAAACACCTTGCGTTGTTGTAGGACTCTTTTATAATGGCAACTATTTTTGGTGGAATTCCTCTACCAAGCAACGATCTCCATATACATTCTCGGTTAACTCGATCAAAGGCTTTCTCAAAATCCACGAACATGAGGTAAAGCGGTGATTGAAATTCCATCGACTGCTCGAGGACGATACGCAGGGTGTTGATATGGTCGACACACGATCGACCACTGCGGAAGCCAGCTTGATGCCTCTTGAGTGTAGACTCGATTCTATCCTTTATTCGCTCGAGAATGATGGTTGCCATTAGTTTTGGGAAAACGGACAAAACGGTGATACCACGCCAATTGTTGCAATTCTTTAAGTCACCTTTCTTTGGCAACTTAACAATCACACCATCCTTCCAATCCCTGGGATAGTTTTCGTTTTCCCAAATGCTTTGTATCAACGGATGTAAAATACTAGCCGCTGTTACGGGATCGGCTTTCAGGAATTCAGCTGGAATTCCGTCGAGTCCAGCTGCCTTGTTGTTTTTGAGGAGATTTATTGATGTAAGGATTTCCGATTCTGACGGGGGTTCGATGTCAATACCCCTATAGGACCTGCGCATCTCGTTTAGTTGGGGCACTTCAGCACTCTGCTCAACTGAATCCTCATTTAGCAGGGCACAAAAATGGTCCTTCCATCTACGAAGCTGATCCTCAATTGATACCAAAAGTGTGCCATCCACATCCATTACAGGATGATTCGTGTTGCTTTTTTTCCCGATCACGTCTTTGGCTATTTGGTACAATTCCCGGATATCTCCTCTTCTGGCAGCGATTTCCGCATTATCTGCGAGTCCGTCTAACCTCACCCTCTTGTCACGTCTCACACAACGATAAACCATCTTATGTGCAATGCGGTACACTCTTCGCAAGTCAGCCTTTCGTTGAATATCTGCTTCGGCATTTATTTGAATTTTCAACGATTTGCGAAGTTCGATCTTATCCCAGGTGTCTTGGGATATCCAAGAGTCTCTACGTCTCGTTCGCTTGGGTACAGTTTCGGATCCAGCCTCCATAAAAACACTTTTAATTTCACCCCACATCTCATCAATTGTTGAATTCTGGATTCCGTTTAATGACGAGGCTCTGTCGTTAAGGGTGGTGACATAGTTTCGACATATGTTGGGGTCATTTAAAGCATTAGTAATGAATTTTGAGCTCCTTGCTGCATCCTGCCCTGGTTTTTGTACGGCAGCGGTTCGTAGTTTGAGACTCATCAGAACCAAATGGTGGTCGCTACCCACATCGGCATTTCTTATACTCCGGACATCACACATAGACTTCCTCCATCGCTGCTGAATCATGATATGATCAATTTGATTTTCGGTTTGACCATCCGGATGCACCCAGGTTATTTTGTTGCACGCCTTGTGCTTAAATACAGTCCCACATATAACAAGACGATTCGCGTTACAAAAGTCGACAAGCAAGTCACCATTTTCATTCCGTGACCCCAAGCCATTTTTTCCCATCACGCGTTCCAGTCCGTAATTGTCTGAACCGACTTAGGCATTAAGGTCTCCCATAACGACTATGATGTCGGCTCTCGGAACACTACTGTAAACCGAGTTAAGATGAGTGTAGAACGCGGTTTTGTCTTCCTCTGTCGCTTTATTTGTGGGGGCGTAGCACTGAATAATTGTGACGTTACAAATTTTTGAACGAAACCTTGCAGTCATTAATCTCGCAGAAATGAGCGCCCAGGAGATCAAACTACGCCTCGCTTCTTCGTTCAACATAATTCCGACACCATACAGTCTTTGGCCGCCCTCTCTTTCATCTTCCCCGGAATACAGCATTCTCGTCTGTCCAGTGTCTGATCTGTATTCAGCTCTTCCTCTCCACTTAGTTTCGCTTATGCCCAGGATACTGATCTTTAGGCGAAGCATTTCACGCTCAACCTGCTCGTATCTACCATCGCTGTACAAGGATCGAACGTTCCATGCTCCGATTTTCGTACGTATGCGGTAGCCAAAAGTAACATTTGCGCTTCTTGAAAGACTTCTTCTATTTGTCAACGATTCATTTATTATTATGGCGTCTTGATTGACGCTCGTACATGAAGGATGCCGCACCCCCAAATCCGATGTGCGGTTTACTGCAACCGAAGCTGCAGAAGGATTTTCCATAAAAAGATTACCTCTCACTCATTTCCATTTGTTGTCATAGTTCATGTATTTGCATATATCCTTCCACCATGGTGTTTTCCGAGATATGATTAATAACATACATAAGCTCAGATTTGACAGGCACACCCGCCTTTTGTATGGTCAAACACATAACTGCTCGAGGCCGCCCACTTTGGGAAAACAGACGCCTTTTGTAGCCGCCCAATATGGGTTACAGACGCTACCTGCTGCTGCCGTTAGCCTTTTACCAAAAAAAGCTCCTCCGCCACCAGACTATCATGCCGTTGACCGCTGCTTGCAGTTCATCCGTCTTCGGGGGCTTTTAACCATCCCAAGGACAAGTTTGTGCCCTGACCAGCAACGCTGGGCTGTCTGCTTATCCCGGCATCCATTCGGTCCCCCTGCACGTTAGCGTTATCCGCCCTCTACCACGCGGAGGTGTGCATAGGGATTTTCCTATCATTGAGCCTAGGGCTATATGGCGTCCTAGCACTCTCAAGTACTTTTAGAGGGCAAATACACTGCGTTACTATTCTTCCGATGAGGGATGTTAAAGCAAATTCTAATGAATACGGCTGTTTGAAATAAATGGCTGTCTAAAGATATCAACAGTTTATAAATACGACTGGCAGTGTCTACTAACCTTAAATCAGCAGTTTTAATTATAAATACACGTTTTTATGATTCCTCGGAAGAGATTTTTAAGGATCTGCAATGCTTTTTGTTAAGTGTTAGGTTTTATGTAAAAGAAAAAGGAACAAACCAAAATTAATTTTACAGTTTTATTCATACAAAATATGTTGCTTTATTCAATAACTTAATTTTAAATAATTTTATTTGGTTTGATGGTTTTTGAGTTGCCTGGCAACCATGATTGAAAAATGCACCGAATGCTGCAGCTAAATCGCGGTCATCTTTATTGTTATCATCACCAAAAGGGAGTCTCAGCTGTTACGACAAACTATATTACGTATACCCACTCGAGCCCAAGTCGAATCCACGAAAAAAAATATACAGCTCATTCCTTTGACAATTGAATTTTGAATTTGTGACCATGATTGTAAACGCTGTGCAGGCTCTTGAGCTCGACTGACTAATTTAATTAGGCACTAATTCACTTTTCTCTCCTTTTCACTTTATATTTTATATAAGCGAAGTATTATTTTGTTGTTGTTGTTGTTCTGGCATTGTGTGTTTCTTTTATTTATTTTTTTTTGTTGAAAGTTTACGCGCCATCATTATAAGGCTTTTTAATAGTGTTATACAAAATAACACGTTCCGCGCCGGGCCTGAGCCATGAGCATTGAACAAGGTACAAAACAGCATAATAAAAATTTATGAAAAATTGACAACGTATCTGCGGGGAGTTTTTTATTTGTGCCGCACGCGGTCTTCTTGAAGCCATATAAACCTACCTTCAAACGCCGATATACATTTATAATATTCGGGTTGAAGATACAAGACTTTAAGTACCATAAACAGCTCAATAAAATATTTGATTCGTGATTAGCCCATAAAGATTGTCATCTGGTAATTTATAAATCTTTTTTTTTTTTCATATACATACACACATACCTACATGTACATATACAAATATAAATGTAAAGAGTTCGTAGATAAATTGTTGTTGACTTTAGGAAATAAAAGGTTTGGTTGGGTTTGATTTGTTTTTTTTTTTTCTTTTATTTATTTTCGATTTACTTATTTGTTTTTGGCTTTCAAAAGCTGAATAAGGAATTATTATTGATTTGATTGGAAAAGATAAGTTAAACTCTAATAAAAATAAACAAGAAGTATTGTAATTAAAAGTGGTAGTAAAATAGGCTTCCAATCAGAAGGAGCCGCAGTTATAAATACCGAGATTTATTATTTAAGAATGAATTTATATCTAATCTTTTGTTTTCGGTGTTTATAGAAATTTAGCAGTGGAAGGTTTTATTGATACAAACAAGTTATGGGAATAATTCTCATTTAAACTATTAGCAGTGACGGAAAAGAACGCCACTGATACACTTGTGTCACTCAAGCATATTTGGGATAAGACGTACATCAGTCTCCAGGTTATGTAAATTACAAAGCTATAGTCCTCCACGAATTGATGGACTTATAACAATAGCCTTGCGTCCGCAGAGTTAGGCAGAAAAGCTTAGTTTGATCAATTTACAATCAATAGAAGATAAAATGAGAGCCGGCTGGTAGACCATTGAAGTGATATTTTACCATTCATGCCACTTCTCAACTAGTTTTTATACGTTTCGGACAGCTAAAGGATCAGTTGATAACATTCTTTGTGTTCGATTAAGTGTTCAAATATTATTTTTTTCAAAATTCAGGGGTTTTGATGACTCTGAACTTTGCGGGACAATTTGAATATAATTTTTTGGACTGTCACCAGTGGCGTATAATTAGTTCGATCTTAAAAAATGAAACGGGTGTTCCTATTTCGGCACTTTAACTTTTACCACTTTTACTTTTAACTACGGTAAATAAAAATGGATATATCGAGATTTTGTTGTATTGAATCGATTTCAATTTAATTTTTTAAAATAGAACCATTTTAACGCCACCAGTGACAGTCCAAATAAAATGCACGACTGGGTCGCACGTACTTGCTCTTATGTTCAAGACACTGCGGGTTTAAGAAAATTGTATATAAAAAATGGAAATTATGAGAGGAAAATGTAGAGAAGCATGAAGTTCGATATTTAAATTAGCTAAACAACTCCTTGGACAGTTTGAGGTGGAAAAAAAAGAAGGGTGCAGGGAACTAAGTCCCCGGGAACCAAGTCCACCGAGGGACTTAGTTCACATTTAATGGGAACTAAGTCCACTTCAGCAAAGTGAACTTAGTTCTCATAGAAGGTGGGAATTAAATTCCTCAAAAACTGAGTGGTTTTACTCCCTTTAAATGTGAATTAAGTTCCCACTTCCAAGTAAAAAATCAATCTTATTAATAAAACAGAAATACTTTTCACAATATCAATATTGGATATATATAGGATAAATTCAAAGTTTCTTTAAATCCAGACTCTCTAAATGCAAAAGAAACTTTGCATACACCCAGCCTCACACATACCCCAAATCCTATAGTGAGCCCAAGCAGGGGGGTTGCAGGGGGCAGCATGCCCCCCCATACATACCTCGCTGTTTATTCGCCGTAAGGCTTTGTCTTACCACAATACAGTGCTAGCACCCAGCATTACGGCGAATAAACAGTGAAGTATGTATGGGGGGGCATGCTGCCCCCCTGCAACCCCCCTGCTTGGGCTCATTATAGGATTTGGGGGTAAGTGCGAGGCTGGGTGAATGCAAAGGCTTTCACGCAATTTTGAATGCTTTGTAATTTTTATCGTTTGAAAGTTAGTTCCCTCTTCATATTTCAAAATGTGTACTTAGTTCTCATAAAGAAGTGGACTACTTTCTCACCTTACCTGGGAATTAAGTCCACTTCGTTAAAGTGGATTTAGTTCCCATTAAATGAGAACTAAGTCCCCTCGGTGGACTTTGTTCCCGGGGACTTAGTTCCCTGAACCAAAAAAGGATACCATCTTAATTCTTGATTGAATATGTGGTATGGGAAAAAAGTTTAAAATCGTTGGAGCGGTTCTTAAAAAAAAGTATGTATAAAATTCTTAAACATTTTTAAGAACAAATTTTGGTATGCAAATCTTAAGGATATATTTATGTGTATATAAGAACAAAATTTGAAAAAAAAAATGTCAACCCGTTTTTGAGATATCAAATTAAAAAAAAATTTAAACTTTTTTAAAAATTCAAAACTTTTTTTTTGAAAATTTTGATATGCAATATTATTTAATCTTATCTGAAATTTGTATAGGTACCTATACAAAATTTATCTAAATCCGTTTAGCCGATAACGAGCAAATTCAAATAAAAAAAAATGTTCTATGACAGGTAGGTACTATTAACAGTTGCTAAGTATAAAATTTTATAATTTTTTGTAGAAGATCGTAATAATTTAAGCATATGAAAAAGTTTAATCGAAATCGTAGGAGTCCGTTTTTAAGCAAACAAATATTTTCCTTTGCGGTTTCTTAACTTTTGTATGTACCTGCCATTATTACTTGCGATATAGGTAGGTACTATAGGGCAAGTTTTGGATTCGTGAAAAAAAAAAATTTTATTTTATTTTACTTTTTTATTTTTGTTATTTTTTCATAAATTTAAAATTTTTTCTAAAAATATTTAAGAGGGTACTTAAAACTCTTAAGTATAAAGTTTCAAAAAAATCGATCATATCATTTTCGAAATATTTGATTTTCCAAAAAAAAAATTGAAACTTTTTTAAAAATCCAAAAAATATTTTTCAAGAATTTTGGTACGCCAAACTATTTATATTTTTGGAAACTTCTGTATAAAAAAATAATGTAAATCAATCGTACCGTTTTGAAGAAAATACAAAATTAAAAAAAAAAATGGTTCTTTGGGAGGTACCTACCATTAATAACAATTTTTTGAAAATGGTATTCCACCCAAAGGAAGCCTTTACTAAAATAAATTTATTGAATTTTTTTAAGAAAAGTTGTCGAGCCGTTTTTGAGGAAAATACGATTTTGTAAAATTGCTAAACAAAATTGGTATGGCCGATACCTACCGTTATTTTTAGTTCTAAAAAAAATGAAAAAACCGTGTGGGTATAATCACCAAAAACCACTATCTAGCAATTTTGAAGAAAATCAATCGAGCCGTTTAGGCTGTAGACGAACAGACAGACAAACAGACAGACAGAATTGTGCCACCCACTTTTTTTGTGTTCTCTATCATCGTAATATCATGTTGATGGTTATCTCAACATTTTTTTTTGTTGTAACGAATTCAAAACTTGCCTTATAGGTATCTACCTATATCGCAATTAAAAATGATATTCAAACTGTCGCAAAGTTCAGGGTCATGAGTTTTGACCACTCTTAAGCAGTGGTGTAATCATTAGCGTAGCTAGGGGGGGGCGAAGGGGGCGGTCGCCCGGGCGCCAGGAGTTAGGGGTGGCAAATCGGAAAATCATCTTCGTTGTTCATGGGATGTTGTAAGCCAATTACAAAAGTTTTTTTTGTGAAAATTTTATTAAATTTTTATCAGAAAACATACAATTTTCATAGTATTCAAATTTGTAGGGGCAGTAAAATCATCCTCGTCGTTCATGAGAAGTTGGAAATAAACAAAAGTTTAATTTTTGTTTAATAGATAATTCAATCAATTTTTATTAAATTGAAATCAAGAGGGGGCGCAAATCATCATCGTTGTTTATTACAGAAGTTGGAAATAAACAAAAAAGTATTATTTTTTTTAAGTTAAAAATTCTATAACATTTGAATAGTATATGAACGTTCAATTTTTGATTAAGTTCAAATCACTAGGGGTGACAGAATCATGACCATTGCTCATTATAGAAGTAGGTAAATAAACTTTTGTTTATTTTTAAATTAACAATTCTTTCAAATTTTTAAACAAAATTATGGCTTTCGTAATGACCATTCTCTTTTGTATCCTTACATATAGGTACATATCTGTTAATTCCCTCAATTTAGAGATCAGAGGGGTTGAATTTTCTCAGAAAATTTTTCGCGTTAGATTTGAAAAAAAAAAATGCTGTAGATTGAATATTTTGGGGAATGATTTATTTTTGTTTTTTTTTTAAATAAACAATAAATATGGCTGAATTCAACAAAAAGAATAAAAAAAAAAAATGTGAGTTTTTTTTGCGAAGATTAACTTTTTTTCGTAAAATGAAGTGCAGTATGTAGATTTTGCAGCAGATTTATTTTGAGAAAAAATGCATTAGATCAACAATCTACTACAATTTCAGTGAAGTAATAACTCTGTAGTCAGACACTCAGTAGTGACTTAGCCGTGGCTTTGACACTCTCATGGTTCATGATCATTAGATCTGAGAAACAATAGGCGTGTCTCACCCAGTGAGCGCTCAATATCAAGTTGACGTAGGCGGAATGTTTTTGAATATGGATAAAGATTCCCTGTTCAATCGTACTGAATAATGGAAACAAAATTTTAACTTTGCTTTAAATATTTAAATGTTAAAGCACAAAACTTTATAAAATGACATGAAAAATACTAAGATCAATTTATTTTTCCTGTTTATCAACATTTAACTACTATTTTTTATTTTTGGTATCATTTTTGTATTTGCCCATCACCGATAAATTGCAATTTGGCTGTCAAATGAACAGTTTTAGCTGAGAAAGAACATTGAGAAATAAATCCAAAAAATTTTCGCCTCAGAAATCTCTGAAGAAAATCTCAGGGCTCAGGTGAGATTTTTTGTCCCACTTTAAAAATCTCTGAGCTGTCAGAGATTTTATTTGGTGAGACACGCCTAATGAACAATAATTATGAGCTTGACTATTTTTGGACGAAAGAAAACATTACAAAATTTGAAGTCTCATGTGCCTATTTTATATACAGTCGATTTAAAGTTAAATCTCAGTAGGTCAGAAACAAAAAAATTCATTCAACAGATATTGCGGCAAAGTGGCGTGTATTAATATTTCGTAGAATGTAATTCCTTGCATTTATAAAAAATATTTTCAAATTTTGTCTGCAACTTTAAGACCGATGATATGGAGGTATATATCACAAAATTTCTTAATAAAGTATTGTTAGACCGAAGGGGCGGAAAATTATTGTTTTGCCCCGGGCGGCAAATATCCTAGCTACGCCACTGGTGTAATGACTCTAGGGTCACGAGGGCCATGGTTTTGGTTGGTAGGATGCGAGGCATGGCACAAGACGGCCCACCCCACCAAAAGCTTGGGTACAAATTTAAACCACAGGACTGTTATTTCCTAGAAACAGCCATACGGTCGAAATTTGGAAATCTACACTTAATCAATTTGATATACTGTCGTCTTTCCCCAGGAGACGCAAAAAGGTTTTAAAGTGGGTTAATAGAGCCAAAAGGATCTGAAAAACATTAAGCCTACGGTGCTGCTGATACAAAAAGAAATTTTCTTGTGGTATCCATAAATACACTAAAATGCTGACGAAAACACATTGAAAAAATATTTAAATTAACAGTTTCACCAATTGCAAAAATACAAATAAAAACAAACTGAAGAAGCTAACCGATAAAAATGAAATTTTCAGGAATGATAAAGGATATCATAAGACAACATCAGAGAAAATGTCTACCCACTGACACACCCACTTTAAGAAATAGGTAAACTGATGTAATAGTTTAAGAGCCGACAGCAAATGGGGAGTAGATGTTTAACCAAAATCTGAGAGTGTTTGTAGGTACATACAAGATAAAATAGCCAGAAAAAAGTATTTTAACAAAGAAAAAAATTGCATTTTTCTTGGTATCTTTATTTTTATTGATAGAAAAAATCTGAACAAAAAATTGTATAATAGTGGTATCAAGATGAGATTCAAAAAACACATACAAAAGTTAGATTCATAACACTGTGCTGGAAAATGGAACTTATTTTTTCCGACAGATGGCGCACACATCTACTAAAGATAATTCGGATATGCTGAACAAGATGGCGTACTTAGTTTTTCGAGATTAGGTCAAATAAGAGAGATTTTAGATTTTTAAAATTTGCTTACAAGCCTGAAATAAACGACACAAATCTTGATATATTTGATATGTTTTGATTATAAATCGATGTTAATTGATCAAATATGTATTTTTTTAGTTAAATTACAGTTTGTAAAATTTATAAAGTCAACAAAACTAACAATTCGACATTTTAAAAAACGTTTTTGACTGAAAATAAATCATTTTTTGTTCAATTTTACCTACAATTTTAAATTAAATGAAGTTTGTTCATTTTATTTGGCCTATATTTCTTTTATATCTACATTATTGTTTAAATATACAGGGTATCCTGTAAATAATGGATAACCTTGCAACTGGTTATAGAAGGCATTATGATCTTTCCAGAAAAAAATATTTTCCCAGTGGTTACTACGTTATGATGTTTTTTCCAAAAGTTGTTAACAAGTACTACTTTCCTCAAATACGTATGTAGCGTTTACGTTCAATTTATAGCAAATTCAATTCTCTTCAATTTATGTAAAACACTTTTTACCCTAAAGCTTTAAATAAAAAGTTATAATCAAAAACATATAAAATTTTTCAATGTTTAAATTTTGATTATAAAAGAAAAAGTGTGTTAACATAAATTGAAGAGAATTGAATTTGGTACAAATTTGTAGAAAAGTTTTTTTTCTAATACTAATAAAATTTAAGTAGCCACGGAAAAATTTTTAAAGCTCGTGTTTCAATATGGTGGCCAAATGGTGGGGCTTTAATTCTTTCAACACCTAAAATCGAGTTTTATACTTGCACTGAACCCCCTTACACATCAAAACAGAAAATCTTTGTCGAACCTAGATTGGGAGGTTATTGTTATATTTTAAAAGCTTTTTTTTGTGAAAATGTTAAAAGCAGCTTTATTAGATAATTGACAAATTTTCTTGGTTATTTTGTTTATATATGCATAAGCATATGTTATGAAATTTTGGAAAGTGCATTAAATAGACAACTTTTTTAAGTAACTAGCCATTCATGTTCTTATACAATTTTAATTTATTAGAGGTGGTCCAACTTTTTTGAAAATAAATGTTTGAACTGAAAAAATATTTTAAAAAATTATAATTAAAAAAAAATATAATAACTACTATTAAATTTTACCGCCCATCTATTACAACAGTTATTCTAGAATATTACAAAAATAAAAAAAAATAGTAAAAATTGTTCAGCCATGTTCGTAGCATTCACGTATTTGAGAGAAGTAGTACTTGTTAACAACTTTTGAAAAAAAAAAACATCACAACTAAGTAAACACTGGGAAAATATTTTTTTAATATTTTTTTCTGGAAAGGTCTTAATGTCTCCTATAACCGTTGCAAGGTTATCCATTATTTACCGGACACCATGTATATTTAAACAATTATGTAGATATAAAAGGAATATAATTCAAATAAAATGAACAAACTTTATTTAATTTAAAATTGTACGTAAAATTGAACAAAAAATGATGTTTTTTTCAGTCAAAAACGTTTTTTTAAATGTCGAATTGTAAGTTTTGTTGACTTTATAAATTTTACAAACTATAATTTAACTAAAAAAATACATATTTGATCAATTAACATCGATTTATAATCAAAACATATCAAATATATCAAGATTTGTGTCGTTTATTTCAGGCTTGTAAGCAAATTTTTAAAATCGAAAATCTCTCTTATTTGACCTAATCTCGAAAAACTAAGGACGCCATCTTGTTCAGCATATCCGAATTACCTTTAGTAGATGTGTGCGCCATCTGTCGGTTTTTTGAACTAGCACAGTGAATTACTACAGTTTTGAAAATAAAAATTGTATTTCAAAAACGTATGCATAAGAAAAAAAGTATTTTGACAAAACTAAAAATGCTCGCAAATACCGTTGGTTAACTTTTTAGTACAGGCAGTGAGGATTGTTTTAAAGTATGCTTTTGGATTCTGATTTCAGATCCGTCATCCGTTTTTGGATATAAGCTCGGATTTTCAAGAAGTTTCCCTTAGAATATGCGAACAAATATCGTCTTTTTGCTATTTTTGAGACCTTGTAACATCGAGAAATAATTTGTTGAGTAAAATTTCTGAAGGTACTAATCTTCTCCTTCTTTCCAATATCCTCTTTCCTCTCTGAACAATCCTTTGTTGAAATGTATGTGTTTGGCATATCTTACCACACACAGTTTATTTTACATTAAGAAATATCGACTGAAGACTAATAGCTAAGAGTTTCTTGAAAAGTAAGTGAGATATTGAAAAGTGTTTTCAGATAGTTTTAAAGATTTTGTTGAAACAAATTTATTTCTAGAAGTGACAAGGTTTCAAAAATAGCAAAAAAAAAAACAATTTTTGGTCATTCTCTATTGAGAATTTCTTGAAAACCCGAGCTGATAGTCCCAAATGGATGACGGATTTGAATTCGGAATCCCAAAGCAAACTAAAAAACAATCATCACTATGCATGCTAAACAGTTAACCGATATTTGCGAGCCTTCTTAATTTTGTCAAAATACTTGTTTCCCTTTACGTTTTTGAAATACAATTTTTATTTTCAAAACTGTAACTACACTCAGCGAAAAAAGCATGTATTATCAACCAATTTCTGGTAAATCATACCTGATTTTCAGGTTATTATTTTTCAACTCGGTAGATCAGGTTAAATGTTTAACCAGATACCTGATTTGTAAGTTTAACACTGTAATCCTGTAAATTTTACCTGCAAATATAGTTAATTTAACATGACAAAATACTCAATGCCCTGTAAATTTAACATGAAAATCTGGTAAGCTTAACATAAAAACCTACAGTTAATTTAACAGGTTTCAATGTTATATCAACCCTGTATCTAATGCCGGACTAACACGACTGGAACGCTGCCACTATAATGACAAAAAGAATTAATTTGTCCATTCTTTTGTTGTTGCTTTTGTCATTATACTGGCAGTTTTCTAATGGAGTAAATCCGGCATAATTCATGAATTTATGCGTCTAAGAGCCGTCTCTTGCGCTACCTATCGCTCAACTCATAAGCATTATTCTGAAAGTACATATAGAAATTTATTATTTATTTATTTAAATTTAAAAATTATTTGTGATACTTACTTCAGTTTTGAACTGGGAACCTTTCACACACGGAGATAGCACTCATCCACTGGGCCAATTCACTACACAAAAAACTGGTGCTAAATATCAATACCTAAATTGAAACTCATTGGATGGCTTGAGTGGGTGTTTTAGCACTAGTGTCACGTTTCAATGAACTGACAGAGTGCTACTTTAACAGGAAGCCAGGTAAGATTCAAATAATTTTATTTGAATGGCCTGTGTGTGTGCGTTTCAACACTAATGTCACGTTTAAATGAACTGGCAGATTGCTTCTTTAACAGGAGGCCAGGTTAAATTCAAACCGTTTTACTTAAATTGTCTGTGTGTGTGTGTTTCAGCACTGGTGTCACGCTGGAATGAACTGGCAGAGTGCCTTTTTAACATGAGGTCAGGTAAAATACAACGGGTAAAAAAAACACATTACAAAAAATTACAGGTCATCTTCTTAAATCAACCTGAATATGGCAAGAAAGTCCACCAGGTTGATTTTGCACTGAATAAAAGGTTACTAAAATCAGGTAAATTTCTGAAATGTCAGTAACTTTGTATGGGATTGTGCACCTCGTGAATTCAACAAGGCCCAGGTTAATTATTTACCTGATGTTTTTCTCTGAGTGTATGAATCAATTTTTTGTATGTTTTCTTGGAAGCTCATCTTGATACCACTATAATATATTTTTTCAGTTTTTTTCCATCAATAAAAAGAAAGATATAAAGAAAAGTGCAAATGCTTTTGTCAAAATAATTTTTCCGACTATTGTTTATCAATTACAAAAGTCTGGCAGGTTGGGAAGGGTGGGGGGTTAAAAAGTTTCAGTTCCTCTATTTTACTGTCAGGATTGTAATCACTTTCATTTATTTCAAAAAATAATCGAATATGATGCTCTGACATTTTTTCTAATCAAATATACCTCAGTCATTATGGTCCGACAAAATAAAACTTTAGATATAACCGTTTTATGCAAACCTTATCACCTCTTTTTTGGAGTTTCAAACAAAACTAAAAATCAACAAAGTAAAGTCTCCAAAAAAGGTGGATAAGATATTCTTAAAAAAGCTTATATCATGGTTCCTACTGATCAGATCATCAAAATAAAAGTTTTCAAACTAAGGGAAAATAACAGAAAATCATGATTTATTTTTTTTAAAGTCAATTGAAGTGATAATGACCCTAACCAAAAAAAATACCTGCCAGAATGTTGCATTCAATATTACAATACATACACTTAAAAACCCTTATACTCATATTTTGGTTATAATTCCACACCCAAAATCTTCTGTGGGCTCTTGTACTATAAATGGGGGGTGTGTCCTTAAGAAAAGTTGGAGATAATGTAAAAAGTAGGTGTTTGGAGGTGTTTTTGACTAGTTTCTATGAAAACAAAACGAATTGCCTTAATAACAGTTTAAAACCCAAAAATAATGCAAAATGTTTGCCTCGCCCACTTGAGGGAGTTTTTGACAAAGTTTATATCCTTTACTATCGTTTTCTAAAAAACTATGAACAAAATATGAAAAAAGTTACATAGAATAAAATGTGTAGGAAATGCCTTTTTCAAAAATAAATTAAGTCTTACAAAGTGTTTACCCACGCCCACTTATAAGAAAGAAGTAATACCTACCTACTTAAACTAAAAACTAAACACTCTATTTCGTTAACGATAGTCTACTAGAGCGCTAAAGAAGTCATAAGTTGGATTTTTGATGGCCCCTTAAAAATGTTCTTAAGAAGATGGATTGAAAATGGTACTAATGTAAAGATATAGCTCCACAAATAACATTCATACAGATTTTTCCATAATTAAGGGCAATGATTTGAAATCCCATGAAAAAACGTCATTCAAGAATTTTTTGTGTTCGGTGGTCTTAAGACAGAAAACCGATGCTTTTCAATGTTCGCAGGTATTAGCAGCTTTTTTTAAATTCGATACATCATGATTCAGTGTATAAAATGAACTATAAGTCGGACCGGGAAAGACCTCTTACAAAATTCTAATTACAATTACAAAATTGTAAACAAATTTGTTTGAATTCGAGATTTTGTGTGTTTGAATTTTTTTTTTTGCAAATATGTATGTACAATAGGGTATTTGGATGGGCCTAAATCAGCTCTAAATGAAGAAAAAAAAATTCCCTAATTTTTTCAGATTTTTATTTTCATCCCCTATAGAGGCTATAGTCGCTGTAGGGGTAAATTAAATGTCCCCTTTTTTATGTAAATTCGCGTAAAATCTGCCAAAAATTCAGAGCATGTAGGTGAGAAGTTGTCAAGAAAAAAATCCTGCTGGAGGGGGGTAATATCTCCCACCGCTTGGACGGGAGGGGCAATTTAATAAAATAATTGCATAAAATAGAAAAAAATAATTAAAAAACAATGGCAATACTGCCAGTAATGTCTTGTAGCTTTTTGGAAAGCCAGAAGTCCATTTTAATAGTTGATTATCAAATAAAGTTTTTTGAATAAACAATTTCAGCAAAATCTGTTTTCAAACCTATAATTAAAAAAAAAATAATAATTTTTCTTCAAAATGTTGAGTTTGAAACTATTTTTTGCCAAAACTATTCATCAAAAACACTTTATTTAAAAACAAGTCGTAAGAATGGACTTCTGGCTTTCCAAAAAAGTTACAAAACATTATTTTTAGTATTGCCGTTGTTTTTTAATTATTTTTTGTCTATTCTATGCTAATATTTTATTAAATTGCCCCCCTCCTACAGGATTTTTTCTTGTCTAGATCCCACCTACATGCTCTGAATTTGTTTGGCAAATCTTACGCGAATTTTCTAGCATGCAAGAAAAAAGGGGAAATTTAAATTACGCCTACAGCGACTATAGGGGATGAAAATAAAAATCTGAACAAATTAGGGAATTTTTATTTTTTCATTAAAAGCCGATTTGGGCCCATCCGGGATGATCTTTTTTTAACGACCACCCTAATGTACATACCGTGTAAATTCTTCTACAAACTGTAAACAGTTAATTTAAGACAAAATTGTGAACATACTCATGGGGAAACAATATTTCAAATAAGAAGTTTGTGGATCACAAGTAAAAATTTGTGATTGTAAATTGTAACTGGTGCAATAGGCCACAAGGAACATTAAATTTTTCTTAATTGAATTTAGAATGCTTCAAAATCATTTACATTCCATCTTTGGAGTCCAAAATTGTATTTATAGGAACTGATTTCCTGATCCTAATTAATGCTTCAACTTAATCAAACTGCAATATCAAAGATACTATGTTTGGAAATTCACCATAGGGTTTTTAAAAGAATGGTCACACCTTACAATTTGTTTGGTATAGTTCGGAAACTTAGCCGAATTTGACAATTTTCCGCATAACCTTATTGTTCAAAATTAAATTTCTTATCTAAATTAATGGTTTAAGAAATTTATATTAAAATATTTTAGCAGGAAAAACTAACAAAAATCTATACAAAAATCTAAAAATCAAAGATTTCTAAATTTTGTACTAAATTGCGTAGGTAAATCTTTTTTTTTGGGTTGAAGTGTTTGGATGGGCTCAAAACATGCTCGAGCGAAATAAAGCAGAGGCTAAGGGCTTTAATATAAATTCTGACAGTTAAAAAATAACCTTAGGTTGAAATGAGTAGTAAGATTAACGATAAACTAAATTAAATGAATCCAAAATTATTAAAGTGAATTTATTTCAACTGTAAATAATGGTGATTTGACAGTTGATTTACAATAATTATTGTCAATAGTATCAATATTCTAAATCAGTTATCGATACAAATACAGCTCCCAGATAAAATAGGAAAATTTTTATAAAATTATTTTCATATTAAGATTATTTCATGTTTTTGAGAATATCGTTTACAGCAGATCGTTTACTTTGCAGATTTTCTTCAAGACTGAACGAAGGGGGTAGCTCTGAAACTAAAAAACAATCAACCTATAATTATTTTTTGTATAAATTACTTGTTTTACGATGCTGGTGCGTAACGCAATTTATGCTGATACAAATGCATTAGGAACAATTCATTAAGAATTTTCTTGATTCTGGTTTATTTTAAGTTTGGGCAACATTTGATGCACAGTTTCAGTAGGAAACTTGTTACACAAAAAGTCTAAAATTAATTTCACAACACCTATTGAAATATTATAAACACCACCACGTGATTATTGATATTATGTGAACAGGTTCAGTTAAATCTGGAATCTATAGCAGACAAGTCACGATTAAATGAGAGCCACCTTGGAAGATAAAATAAACAAAAAAAAAAAACAGAAAAACAAATTTACAAACAACACTCCTCCAGATCCAAATCGGTCTTTACAGACAAAAAAAAAAATATATTTGTCAATACCTTTAAACTTTGATATCTTATTTTGAAGTAGCAATGTCATTATCTCTAGCCGATAAAATCTCAGACTATAACAGCTTAACTTTTTCTTTTATACAGTTTTCGAACTGCTTCCTTATCAGTGGCACTGATGGTAGGTATATATGGAATGGATTCAGATGTTGAAATGCCGCCGCGCCGCCGGCCGCAGATTGACGACACGTAAACGAGTATAGGCTTTCGTAAGTTTGAAGGCTCTGTTGACTATGTACTTCCAAAGGGCACGCACAAAAGTGTTACAAAAAGTAAACGAATTTGGAATTGGGTCATGTTCGATCTCCAAAGTGAATATCAGAAAAAAAAGAAGATATGTATAGCTTGATTACCTATAGTCCATGTCCAACGCAGATGGTTTCTTCGAAATAAAAAAGAAATACCTATCTGCCGACCTACGATAATTTTTTCCAATCGGATTTAATTTTTTTATTCATTTTTTTTTTTATATAAAAAAACTTATCAGGATCGAGAAATCTTTCGAGTGTTGTTCGAAATATTTAAAGATAGCTATGTACTTTTTTTTATTATTAAAATAAGATAAGGTAAAGGTAAAAAGTTACACCCCAAGTATACATAATTTCATATCATTGTTTGTTTGTTTACCCATCAAAGTTTCAACGTAGTATTTTCATGCTTTTCTTGAAGTTGTTTTGAGTGCGTGTGACAGCTATAAATCAATATTGGTCAAATCACCGTCAAGTTATTTATGTAGGTACTATAGGTATATTATCTCAATAAAATGTACTTCAAATGTGTCCATTAAAGTAATCTTTTTATGACTATCTTGAAGGCTTTTGACAGTTTTTATGTCTCTCTGTACTCAACAACTACTATAGGTATAATAATGTAGTGTGTCTTAGAAACCCTCTCGACTTTGAAAGGTTTTTCTTAAGCTAAAAGATAGTTTAGGAATGTGATCTTTAGTTGAAATTTATGGAAGAAATAGAAACTAGTAGTAGTAGACAGTCTCATGCAATGGAACTATTTAGTGTCGTGAGATATAAGCTTAACAGATAAAGATTGGTCACTATTTTCACTTCCATTTTTATAAAACAGAAAAATAAACCTCATCCTCAGTACAACCTAAGCTTATGACACATTATTTTTTAAAGTAGTTTTAAATGCTAAATCAAATGACACAAAAAGCAAGTCGCTACGACCCCCTTAAAAAAAGTAATTGTCAATTTTATGTAAGGATGACTAAATTTTCGTCCAGTAAAAAGAAACTTCAAACCGCCCTAAAGGAGAAATTCGTCGCTGGTCACCTTAGAATACAAGAAGTCACCAGAGCCTGCATCCTAGATAGAAGCTCTCTGCTGTGCATTTACCTGATATACGGGTGCCAACAACAAGTGGTTCCAGTATCGCCATATTATCAAAAAGGCTCCCGAAACCACAATAAGCTACTAACTATCCCCGAAAAAGAAAAGATGATGAGTGCGTGCAGCTAAAGAAGGTAACCGAAGATGCACTAGCAAATACATGGAAAAACATGAACAGCAAGAGAGGAATATCGAGCAAGGAGAAGAGAGGAGAATAAGAAGACGGCGTACCCAGCCTCCCATCTCAAGGAGATCGAAGAGTCTCGTGATCAAAACAACGCCTGGAAGTTTCAAAAAAACTAAGCAACTGGCTGCTAGTCTTAAAACTCGAACCCAGACTCTTTGAAGAAAAACTAGTCACTAAAGCAATTTCAGCAGCTACTAAATGAGCATCAGGTAGAGCAGGAAATAAAACAAGAAGAGAAATCACCTCCAGTCAATGGAAACCCAGTAGATAAGGGGTAAGCTGCTTTACTATAAAGAAGCTTTAGAACTTCAAAAGTGTCGGATCTGATGGTTAGCAAATGGAGCACTTCAAGCAAGGACACGGGACGTGTCGAAAGAGTGCATGCATCACCTCATCGTACAAGTTTGGGTAGAAGGAAGGTTGCCAGATGACTGATTTATCAGCTCCAAACGTCGCATCATTTACAAAAAAAGGCAATCCTATGTCCTCAAGAACTATTGTGGCATATCCCTGATTAGCGTACACATACTATGTGAGCGTCTTAAGCCGTTTTGCAACACTTTAATTGTCCAGTACCAGTGTGGCTTCCGACCTGGCTGAATACATATTCACTATCAGGTGAATCCTGGAAAAGACTAACGAATTTCAAGTCGACATTCCCCATCTAGTCATAAACTTCAAAGCCGCATAGAATAGCATTCATTATTAGATCGTCAGGAGCTCTATATGCCAGTGGCTGAACTTGGAATCCCGGGAAAACTGATCCTCTTGTGTAGTGGGATAAAAAAAATATGCGAAAACTAGTGAAAGCTCCTCATAATGATTCCGAACACGTACTATCATGTGATTTCTTCAATATCGCTCTGCAACAAATAGTGCACCTAGGGCTGGCCACGATACCAAACCAAGCGAGACTTTTATTGGTATCGTCTC
Source organism: Dasysyrphus tricinctus (assembly GCA_963921185.1). NCBI lineage: Eukaryota > Metazoa > Arthropoda > Insecta > Diptera > Syrphidae > Dasysyrphus > Dasysyrphus tricinctus. Next base: position 105,880,548 of record OY992532.1, on the reverse strand, counting down.
GGTATCGTTTAAAATGAAAAATGTCAGTATCGTCTCGGTATCGGTCTCGGTCTTGTATTACTAAGTCCCGTCTCGGTATCGTATGACTAAGTTTGGTATCGGTATCCATATCGGTCTCGGTCTCGGTCGCATTTAGTTTTAATAAGAACTAACTCCTAACATTTCTTCCAAATCGCTTACAAGCCGTTGACGAGAATTATGAAAATTTCATCCCAGTCGTAAAGCAGTTCCCAAAAAAACCAAAACATAATTTAAAATAGGCGTGGCAGTGGGTGCATTTTACTAATATTGCTTCCTAAGCCTTCCTCTAGATAAAAATAAGTAACTTAAAGAATATCATGCAAATCGTTAGAGCCGTTTTCGAGACACCAGGATCAAAAAGTTATTAATTGCTACTAGCAGTCAAAAATCCATTTTTTCTGCCGATACCAAACGATACCACCGAGAGTCTCGGTAAATTTCAGTACTTAAAGTTTGGTATGGTCTCGGTTTGGTCTCGGTGTCGATTTGGGTGCTTTGAAGCTGGTTTGATCTCGGTATGGTTTCGGTTTCCGATACCGATACCAAACGATACCGAGACTTTTCTGGTATTGTGGCCAGCCCTAAGTGCACCAATGCGTTAACACTGAAAGGCTCTATTTTCAATAGATCTGTCTAACTTTTAGGGTTTTCCGATGATATTGACATCATCGGCCACTAACAACAGACTGTTATAGAGGCTTTCACGGAAATTGAAGAGCAGGTAAAATTTGTTGAACTTCAAAGACCAAATACATGAAAGATCTGACCACCCAGCAAGGATAAAACGCTTCCATTAAAAGCAAAAACTTCAAAGAAGTTAAGGAGATCATCTACGCTACCTCGGAGTAATCAATAATCCCAGGAACGACATCTTAGTGGAGATCCAACGAAGAATTACCTTCGCAAACTATCTAGTGCTGCTTCGGATTGGCGCAACAGATGGGTTCAAAACTACTCACACGAAAGAAGAAGTGCACGCTTTCAAGATAGAGAAGATAATGTCATATTCATTCCCAAAGCTGGCAAGCCTACCCACACTGAACCAAATAAGCCTATCCTCTTTTTTTCTTAAAACCTTAGAAAGACTTATGGAAACTAACAAACGCTTAAAGCTTAATGACAGTGTTCTCTCGCAGGCCCAACATGCTTACATGAAGGGCAAATCTGTTGAGACAGCACTTCATGAGGTGGTCAGCACAATTGAGAAATCAATAGAATTCAAGGAATTTACATTGGGAGCATTCCTTGACATAGAAGGGGCCTTCAATAATGTTGAAAACATTGCAATTCGACAAGCCGTAGACTCGATGGGTATTGATCCAAGGCACACAAATTGGATTGACTCCATGCTTCAGACGAGACTTGAAAATGCACATATGGGTCATAGCAAGCTTAAAGTAAGGATGTGTAGGGGCACTCCACAGGGAGGGGTTTTATCTCTCTTGGTCTGGCTTTTGGTCGTTCGATCGGCTAATCTCAATCTCAGTGGGGTCAAAGTCGTGGCATATGCTGATGATATTGTAATTATAGCCTCCAGGGAAATTTGTCCCCATACTCGAGCTCCTACAAACATCCCTTAACAAGCTCAATCACTGGGCCAAAAGCTGTGGACTTAATGTCAACCCACTCAAGACAGAACTAGTTCTGTTTGCAAGAAAACGCAACATTCCAAATATAAATCCCCCCACTATAAATGGGATACCGCTCCATATAACTGGTACGGCAAAATATCTTGGTCTGATTATTGATCGTAAACTCAACTGGAAAGAAAGCATAAAGGAAAGAGAAAAGAAAGCATCAATAGCATTCTATATCTATATATATTCGGTAAGAGATGGGTCCAAGCCCTAAAACCATTCATTGGATGTACACAGCCATAATAAGGCCAAACCTGACTTACGCATATTTGGTTTGGTGGCCAGCATTGGATAAGGCAACCAATCTTAGAACCACGACTTAAATTTAAAGACTAGCATGTATCGGTACAACCAGTGCCATGAGAACTACACCAACTGCAGCCCTAGAAACATTCCTCTCACTAGCCCCACTCGATCTTTTTACGAAATGGATGGCGGCCAAAAGTGCTCTGCGACTTCAACAATGCAATAATTGGAAAAAGGGCCCTTACGGTCATAGAACTTTTATGAGATTTACGCACATAAATATTCAGACAGACTACACATTACCGCACTTTGATTTTAATACGGTGGCCCTAACAGATATTCCCACAAGGACTCTCTGGACGGAAAACCGGGCCATAATCATTAAACATGTTTCGATCTTCACGGATGGCTCAAAAACTAACGAAGGGGTAGGGTCAGGCATCTTTTTAGTTAACCCACCCATAGAGAGATCAATAAAACTTCCAGATTTCTGCAGTGTCTTTCAGCGGAAGTGCTCGCAGTTTGTGAGGCTGCAAAGAGCCTTTAGACATGTGTTAGCTAACAAAAATATTGACATTTTTATTGATAGCCAGGTGGCAATCAAAGCCATTACCTCATTTGTTACAAAGTCAAAACTGGTTGTTGATTGTTATGATGAGTTGAAATTACTCAGCGCATCAAATACAGTTACCCTTCGATGGGTCCCAGGACATCGTGACATATACGGGATCGAAATGGTAGATGAATTGGCCAAAAAAAGGATCATCTCTTTATCCGAGCCAAACCGACTGCTCTGATCTTATGCCACTTGAGCAAACAAAAAGTTGAATTTGCCAGAGTTGCCAAGGACAGATGGTCAACAGTTGATACCTGTCGTATTTCGAGGAACTTATGGCCTGATATTTCAATGAAAAAAAGTGATTATTTTCTCAAGCTAAGCAGGCTTCAACTCTCCCTATTGGTTGGAATCCTAACAGGTTACAATACAATGGGAACTCACTTAAGTAGAATGGACATCGGCTCATCTGATTTATGTAGAGGGTGTCAGGATGAAGAGGCAGAGGAGGGCTCAACTCACTTCCTCTGTGAATGCCCCAGCCCAGCCAGAACTAAAAAGGCAGCCCTCGGAGAATACTTTTTCGACAAACTGGGTGACATCTCGTGTTTGTCACTAAGAAACATCCTTAAATTCACTCAGACCTCAGGATGGTTCAGGGAGGCCCCCCATACCTAAGCTTCCAATAATCAATTTTCTTCCCCCTCCTAATACCTACCTTGCCTTTGCCCAGAGGAGCACAATGGATCCCTTGAGATTTTAGTGAGGTGTGCGACCTTCTCGTATCATCACTCCATTTAACCTTACCTAACCTAACCTAACGCTTTCAACCCTTATGGTGCCAAATATTGGATGATAAGCAGAAAGGGGGAGCTGAAACTAGCCTTCTTCGGAAGAAAAATTCTTCGACGGATATTTAGTCCTGTGTGTGAGGAGGGTAAATGGAGGAGAAGATACAACTGCGAACTCTATGAGCTGTATCAAGACGTGGGTTCAGTCCAAAAAATCAAAACCCGCTGACAACATTGGCTTTTGGTCACATAGAACAAATGGACGATAATGCTCCAGCCAAGAGAGTCTTTTATTTCCAGTCCCCCAGTTTTGAGGGAACGTTTTTGGACTGAAGCTCCGATTTTAAGACCAAGCCATTGCGGATGCCAGACAGCTTGGTCTAGATGACTTGAAATAGCGTGCTCAGAATGTTAGTGTTCGGAAGGCCACTGCGATGTTTCAGGCTGCAACCCTACCCTTCATATGGATGTGTTGCATAATTACGTTAAATTATTAAAACTAACCTTTTGTTAATTTTTAGGAGATTTGATTATAAAACTTTCTTGACAATTGTCAGATACATAGCTTCAAGATCCCATAACTTATGTCAGCAAGATACCTGAAAGCTGTCAAAATATTTGAGTCTTCAAGTCTATAGTATTTGTATCTGTCTGGCGGTTCATCCATGAAGCACGTCCGTCCAGAAATGTTCATGGTTAATAATTATCGACTAATTAACAAAAAATAAATCTACCTAATAGCTTTTTAATCAGGAAGTGCTGCTTTGTTAATTTCATATTCACTGATATTCTGGTCTACCCCAGGAGAGTTATTTTGGTCCATTATTGTTTGTTTAATTCTTAAATGGTCTCTCTCTCTGTTTTACAATTTGATGATATTAATTTTTGTTGATGGTGTGAAAATAAATTAATAAAACTAAAACTCCATAGCACTCTGTAGTAATATTTTGAACATATCTTATGTAATATCATCTTCGTATATCCAACAATGTACGGTCGGAACAAAGTTCACGATCTCAAAAATCGTACCATAAATGTCTATGGGTATCTATAGTTGCTTCTGAATTCTGCAATCTTCAATCTGTATATTATTTGCAGGTACTGTACAGTACATACCCCTCTTTCTATCTATAGCTGTATAGATGTACTCGATACCCCATTGGATGGTATAGAAAATTTAATGGAATGATATTTTTTTTTTCTTCATTATGACTGCCATTTATTCCGGTCAGAATTCATGGCATTTCCATACCTTGTTCCACCTCCTTTTTTGGTTTTCGCTGCCGAAGCAGATGCATGAACGTGACTGCAATGATAAAGCGCTCCAACAGCCAACTCCACAAAGCCAAGTCAAGCAAACCGAAAAGATACCCCCATAGCCATGATGGTCTAAGGCAGGCAGAGCTGAAGATATCTGATGTCCAAATCATGGATCCATCTTTAATATATATTTTTCCTCAAGTAGCTAGATCTTTTTTTCATCCTTCCTTCTATACTTTTACCAACTTGGGTTGGGTGTGTGTGTGTAGGTTTGCAATTTGTTTTATGCATTGCACGTACTGAAGACCCACAACAGCAAAAAGAAAAATATCCCAGATAGGTACACACTGTAGTACAAGTATCTATGGTTTTTTTTTTTAGGTTAGATATGTAATAATGGCTTATTGCCTCTCTCGTTGTGTTGTGCCAAAAGACCAAAAACCAAGACCGCACAAACGAAATGAAGCACAAAAAATGAAAGGGCCAAGGTGCGGCAAGAAAAACCGAAGTAGTTGAAGTTTAACCCGGTTGTAACCGTGAAAAGACGGGAAACGTGATGGTTGGCTGGTTGGGTTGTTCTTCTTTTTGTTGCCTGCCTGGTGCCTGTGCCGTTGTGCATCCATGGACTCCATCTCCGTTCGACTCCTTTTTTGGATTTCTGTGGTAAAAGCACGTCAGAGTTGTGTCGTGGTTAGACGTTTTGTTTGCCTCCTGTGTGCAGCAGCATAGCAATGTTCATCTGTCGTAGGTATAGCGTCGTCGTAGCGTACTGAAGAGATGTAGGTATAGCAAGTATAGTATCGGGAATAATATTCGCCATGGATAAGAGAGCGGATTGAATCACAAGGAACGCCAGAATTGTGTAGTTTTTTTTTTATTTTGTGCTGTTGCTGTTGCTTGACTTGACAGTGGCTATATTGCGACCAAAAAGGAGGCGGATTTCATATGCGCTGCTGTCTGACAAGGCAGCCATTTTCCATCTACCATCTGTACATAAGTATAGAGATACGTACTTCTGTTTCCATGGCCTGTCTCTTGGGGGACATAAAGCAATCCGAATCCGAGGCAGCAGCAGCAGCAGTAAAGAAATATTCAAAAGGGGGTGTTACCCATGAATTTTTTTTTTTTTTTTTTTTTTCTTTATTTAGTGTTGTATCCAACAACGGTTGCAATTCAAACCAACAGTATAGCCAGCAAGATAGAATACCAGGATATGAGATTGCTTGTGATGATAAAATAAAACTTGATTAGAGGTACAGTAGCTGCTGAAGACTTTTATTATTATTATAAGTAAAATTAAAACATATCAGTAGGAACACAATATTGAAGTGAAGTGCTCTAGAGAACTGTTTCGTCGATTACCTATCAACATTACTCAAACATTATATTCATACAAAACAAACCTTTTTCCAGGGAACGGAGGTGCTCACTCATGAGCTACTTATGCATGAGCAAATTAAATGAGCATTTATGATAGGGTCTTGCTCATGAGTAATTAGCTGTGAGCATTTTTATTTTTCATCATGCTCGTGAGTGTAAGCTCATGCTCACTCCATGAGCACGCTCATAATTCTCACTAACGGATATGCTCGCTTCATGAACATGAGCCGAGACCGAGAGTGAGCAATTTAATGCTTGTGAGCAATCATGTAGATATTACATATTTTAGAATTTAGAATGAAAGCACATTGAAATATTTTTCATTAAACTATTTGTTTTATTTATTTGTTACATATTTCTAATTCCGTGCTGCGTTACAAAAACTCCTGCTGCGGGTTGTATTATGTATAAAACCTTTCCACACAGAAGCTGTATTAAGGAAAGGCAACTTCACCTTCCATCACGTCCATCCGCTAATTCGAAAACAGTACGGACTAAACCGAATGACAAAACTTCTTCTATACAAACAGCTCATCAGATCAGTCATAACCTATTGCTTTCTTATCTGGTAACCAATGACAAAATTCACACATGAAGAAACTGGTTTGATGTTCGAGAAGAAGATCTGCACAGGACTGGACTTCAACATATGAAGGAAAAACGTCAGCAACAAGAGGCTCTATGAAGAGCCAACATTCTACAACTAGATAGATACCTCACCCAATCCAGCAGAAGATGTCTACAAAATCTGATAAACCACCCAAATCATCTGAAAGGAGGAATTGTAAACCCAGCCCAGACTTCCCAATCAGCGGTACCTCGAAGCGATGGATCTGCTAGATGAAGATATTATTTCAACCACTGACGAAAAGAACATTCCCTTCTACGCTGACCTAATATCACCTCACTACCGAGACTAAAAGCGTCACCCCCCACCCCTACCAACCACAACAATGACAGCCGGACCTGCACAGCCCAAGATGTGAAGCAGCCAATAGATTAAGATTTGATATAAGCACAATAACAATTAAATGTTACTTTAGCAAAAAAAACTCTCAATGTAAACAGTTTGGCCCCCTATTAGACCGTGAGCAAACAGCAGATTCTGGGTGTGAGTGATAGCAAAAAAAAAAGTATAGGCGTCGGAAGCTCCATTAAAGGCTATTCAAAAAAATCAAAGTCTTCCAGTCCTCAACTGGGGCCTTTGCGAGAAACAGTGCATCGAAAAAAAAATATGAATGCAATTTCGAGGATAATCGTTTTAGCCGAAATTGGTTTTCACTCCTGCCTAGATTAAAAAGAGTGCATTGAACACTCAAAAGGCCTGAAAATAGAGGTAGAATCGATGCAATTGAGTAGTGTTCAAGTTAGAACTAAAAACATTCTTCTCAATGTCTCTTCGATATATTGCCCTCCGCGTTGCAAAATCGATAAGAGTGAATTTACGACATTGATAAAGTCGCTAAGCCCAAACTTAATTGTTGGTGGCGACTTTAATGCGAAGCACACCTTTTGGGCTTCAAGATGCATATCTCAAAAGGGTCGAATGCTCTATGAGGCAGGAATGGAAAATAATTGCGATTTTCATTCGACTGGAAAGCCAACTTACTGGCCAACTGATCCGTCAAAAATACCTGATTTAATCGATTTGTTTATGGTAAAAGGAATACCCTCCAACCGTATTGAAATTTCAGAAGGCCATGATCTGTTCTCTGATCATTCTGCAGTCATACTCACTATGAGCGAAAGCCTTGTCAAAATTGAAAAACCACCCAGGTTAACAAACGGTAAAACCAACTGGGAAGGATTTAAGAAAGATATCGAGGACAACGTTGAATTGAGGGTATCATTACAAACGCCTCTTGAGCTTGAAGACGCAGTAGATACCTTTGTTGATATAATACAAAAGGCAGCGTGGAATAACACACCTTATCAAAGGGTTACGCCGCGCTATAAAGATATAAAATATCCGCAGGAAATAAAAGACTTAATAAAACATAAACGAAAAGCACGTAAGAAATGGCAGCGAACCCGTGCTCCTCAACACAAAGCTCATTTAAATCGCTTGTGTAATATGCTAAAAACAGCGATATCAGATTTCAAAAACCGTGAAGTTGAAAATTACCTTGAAAGCTTGTCAGCTGGGAAAGAATCCAACTACTCACTTTGGAAAGCTATAAAAACAACGAAAAAACCAAAGCTTCCAGTACCCCCGATTAAGAAAAGCCAAAACGAATGGGCTAAAAGTGACAAAGAGAAAGCGGCGGTATTCGCCGATTACCTGGAAGAAACATTTCAGCCTTCCGATGGGCAAGCACTCAATGAAAATATTAATATGAGTTTTAGCTCAAGTGAAAATTACAGAACCAGAAATGCTACGCTTGCTGAATTGAACAGAGAAATAAAGAAGCTAAAGTCTAATAAAGCTCCGGGGTATGACTTAATAACAGCGGAAATATTAAAAATGCTTCCTAATAAAGGATTAATTAACCTCCTTTATATAATAAATGCCGCTCTAAGGCTAGAATATGTTCCAAGCCAATGGAAAGTTGCGGAAGTCATAATGGTTTTGAAACCTGGCAAACCATCTCACGAAAAGAATTCTTACAGACCGATTTCGCTTCTTCCAATAATATCGAAAGTTTTTGAAAGAATACTACTCCTGCGCCTGCAGCCTATAATAGAAGAGAAACGATTAATACCTGAACATCAGTTCGGATTTAGAAGCAAGCATTCAACAATTGATCAAGTGCATAGAATAACTGACGTAATTGAGAGAGCTCTTGAAGAAAAGAAAATCTGTTCGACGGTCTTTTTGGATGTGTCGCAAGCGTTTGACAAGGTGTGGCACGAAGGCCTCAAATTCAAATTACGACAAGTTCTGCCTGAAGGACTTTATAAAATTCTTAACGAATATCTAGAAAACAGACTTTTTCGTGTAAGACACGGAAATAAATATTCTAATTTCAAAGAAATAGTGGCTGGGGTACCACAAGGTAGTGTTTTAGGTCCAGTTCTGTACCTTCTATTTACACGTGATATACCTCAAACAGAAGACACTTTCGTAGCAACGTTTGCTGATGATACTGCAATACTAGCAGTAGGCAAAACGATTAACGAAACTACGATTAAATTACAAAATGCTCTTAATAATGTTAATGAGTGGACAAAAACATGGCGAATAGCGCTCAATGAACAAAAGTCAGTCCACGTGGACTTTACGTATAAAAAAATAAATAGATTGCCCGTCTTTCTTAATACCGGTCGTGTACCATTTGCGAATGAAGCAAAATATCTGGGAATGACTCTAGACGCGAAATTAAAATGGAAGCTGCACGTAAAAAAGAAATGCGAAGAATTAAAAAGTAAATTAAGAGATATGAACTGGCTACTCGGTAAATATTCCAAGCTTAGTATTGATAATAAGTTGATTTTATACAGGCAGGTACTTAAACCTGTCTGGACTTACGGTATACAACTCTGGGGTTGTACCTGCGATACAAATTTAAATAAATTACAAACGTTTGAAAATAAATTGCTAAGGTCATTTGTAAATGCACCATGGTATATAAGAAACGAAGATCTTCACAGGGATCTCGGGATTCCTACGGTTCGAGACGAAATTAAGAGTTTCGCGCGAAAACATAGAAATCGGCTATTAGATCACGCTAATCCAACGATTATTGACATTCTTGACGAGTCGAATTTAGTACGCCGTCTGCAAAGAACAAAACCTTCCGACTTGGTGCGGTGAACACAAAACCGCTTTAAAATCGCGGAATAAGCAGAAACTTTCACCGGAAAGTTACCTGCAACACGTTACTTAACTTCGTTAAAAATAAATTGCTAGATAAGTTTCAACTTAGTTGCAATCGGGAAGTGGAGGTGGTTTTAGTGTAGTAAGAATCTCACACTTCTATGAGCACGCGTTTTCCGGTCCTCATAGAGCCTGATGCAGGTTTTGCGCCTACCCACGGTCAAAAAAAAAAAAAAAAACTCCTGCCTAGATAAGCTCTTCTCGGATCACATATCACGCACTAACCATCATGCCAAGAGGTACTACATTGTAAATATTAATCCTTCAATAAAAAATCTTGTAGATTTTCTTGAATTCAGCCTTTGGTCGAATGAACTCATCATACTCAACTCAGAAGGTGTGATAAATTTCTTGATTGTCAAAGAAAGCATACAAAGGACAATCGGCAAAACTGTATGAAAGGTGGTCTAGGTTAGGTTAGGTTAGATTAAGGTGGCTGCCAGGAAAACTGCTGACACACCTAGGCCAGAATAGGCCCATTGTGATACCACATAAAGACTGCGAGGTGATCCTCGCTAATTAAACCAATTGGAGCTTTTAATGAAGCGATGGAGACTGTGAATGTCGATTTTATTTAAATCACTTGGATCGTCAAAGAAAAAACTTCCTAAGTGTATTTTACGTCTTTGAGAAAGAGCAGGACATCAGCAAAGAAGGTGAGGGATAGTTTCTTCCTCCTCTTCGTCCATGCAGTTTCTGCAGACATCATTTGAGAAAACGCCGAGTCTATTGGCGTGTTTGCTATGAGGCAGTGCCCAGTAATGACACCAATATTGTGGAGCTAATATGCAATCTACTTAGAGATAACAAACATTTCGAACGCTTCGAATCCAGTGTTGGCCAGATCTGTTTCTTTGCCAGACAAGTAGTGATACCTGTCCATCTGCTGTTTGTCATCATCATGGAATCATGCTTAAGCATAAGCTTACAAGTAGCAATTGGTATTCCAATATTCACCTTGTTAGGTAATATTGGTGTAATAGTTCCCAGCCTGGCGAGTTCATCGGCTTTGCAGTTTCCTGGAATATCTCTGTGTCCCTGCACCTAGAAAAGGTGAATGTTGAACTGTTCCGCCATCTCCATTAGAGACGATCGACAATTTCGGGCAGTTACGGAGTTTGTAGAAACGGCGGCGCCTAGTGATTTAAGGGCAGCTTGGCTATCTGAGAAGATATGGATATTTAATGTAGATATTACGTTTTCTTTGAGCCAAGATAGAACTTCTTTTATATTATTTCAGCTTGGAACACGCTACAATGATCAGGGAGACGGAAGGAGAGACTAATGTTTAGTCGTTCTGAGTACACGCCACATCCCACCCCCTCTTCAGTTTTTGAGCCATCCGTGTAGAAATGAATTGCTTCATCTCTCAAAAATTCCTCATCATCCCAAGTGGATCTTGTTGGAATTGTGACTTGGAAATTTTGGCCAAAAACCGGCTGAGGGATGGTGTAGTCGGAGTGTTTAGGGATTGATTCGAATTTGTTCAGAATAATGGTATGGCCAATAGAGTTATTGGACCATTGAGAGATGGCTCTGAGACGAATAGCTGCGCTCGCTGCCACTTGTTTAGTATATTTATCGAGGGGTGAAATGTTAAGCAGTATGTCTAAGGCAGCGGATCTTCTAACAGAGAAGTCACCTAATGTTTAGTTGATTATTCTACTTCTCAACATGAGACTGATTAACTCACTAAGTGAGCTATCAACGTTCAAGTTCTCATGCGCAGTTAAAATTGCAGTATTACTGACGTTGTTGAAAGCACCTTCAATATCTAAGAAAGCAACCAGGGTATATTCTCTATGATGAAGGGAATATTCAATAGTATTATTAATTACGTACCAAATTATGCAGGGCCGTTTCTACCGATTTCCCCTTGCGGTAAGCGTGTTGTGCTGGAGAAAAAAGATTAGGTCCTGTGGCACTACGCAGATGGATATCAATCAGTCGTTCTAAAGTTTTGAGAAGGAATGATGATAGGCTGATAGGTCTGAAATTCTTCGGATTTACATGAGAGCTTTTAAAGGTGGTCTAGGAACCAATAAAAACGAGTCGTATTTCGTTGGAAAGGTATTTTTATGCACTACAATAGTCACTACGGCAGTTCATTTCAAATCACTGTGTGAAAAAAGTTATTTACTAACCAAGGTTTTGTTTTGGTACATTTCAGTGTGGAACAAATTTATACAAACTGGTCTTACCAATACCAATAATTATGTATGTCGTTGAAAAGGTATTTTTATGAACAATAATAGTTTCCATAACAACTTATTTAAAATCACTGTGTGGAAAAAGTTATTCGCTGTTTTAGGGAATTTTGGTACACATAAAATTTATGGAGCATGGGTAACAAGTAGCGAATAACTTTTTTCACACAGTGATTTGAAATAAGCCGCCTCATTAACTTTTGTAGTACATAAAATTTCCTTTCCAACGATATATGTCCCGTTGTTATTGGTTGAACTTGCGTTCACTTTTTTTGCCCATACTAAAAAAAAAGCATTTTTTCACACTAAAATGAACCACAATAATTCGTAAGTTTTCGAATAACTTTTTTCAAACAGTGATTTGAACTGAACTGCTATTTAAGGTATTGTAGGTAATGGAAATACCTTTCCAATGACATATATATTGCTGTTATTTGTTTGACCAGTTTTCATAAATTTTGGCCATACTAAATATATTTTATTCATACTAGAATGCATCAGAACACAATTCTATTTAGCGAATAACTTTTTTCGCACAGCAATTTGAAGTAAGCCCTCATAGTAAATATTGTAGTTCATAAAAATACCTTTTCAACGACATATGTTTCATCGTTATTGGTCCTGTAGACCGTTTTGAACTATTCTCCTTTAGCAGCCATCTTATCACTAGTGGATCTATTGCTAAGAAAGTGGAATCCCTAGTCATTGAGAAGTTTTTTTTATCTTCCCCCCTCTGTTAACAGTTTAAATCGTTTTCGAAAATCACGAATTTCTTACATATTTTAAAAATAAATTTAATATTTTTCTATTTTTGAAATCCGATAGTATTTCTCTGAAGGATCACTTTCTACATTAGTTTTTACTTGAGTGGCTTTCTCTTTTAGAAATTATTTTGATGCAAACCCTTGCTAAACTGTACTAGAGGGGAAAAGAAATATTTTTTTGTATCTGATGGAAATCTTCAAAAGACACTCGGTAAGAATCGGTACCAAGTAGTGTGGCTCTTACCGCACTAAAACCACCGGTGAATCAGGACCAATCTATGAAAGATCGACAAATGATTTTAATTCTTAATTTTTAAATCGCATTGGGGGAAGTTTAAAGTTATAACATTTTCCCATAGCTTTTAGACCATGAGGTCATGAGGCTCAGTTCTTCTTAATCTCCAAACATTGTTTCGTACATTTAGGACGGTCTCCATTTGAGAGTTAGTATGTCTTTGCAGGTGCTGATTGTGTGATACAGCGTGTTTTTTCACTACTTCTGTAACCATTTCAATTTGAAGGTTACGATGTAGATTACTATTTCTTATATACCAAGGAGCATTAATTATTCCACGAAAGACCTTGCTTTGGAATTTTTTGAGAGGGTTAAGCATTTATTTTCTTTGTACAGCCCCATAGTTGGATGCCATATGTCCAAACGGGTTTCAGTACTTGCCTATATAACATTAATTTATTCTGGATAGATAGGTCAGAGTTAGTTCCTAGTAACCAGTACATTTTTCTGTACTTCAAGTTTAGTTCTTCTCTTTTTAGTCTAAGAGCCCACAGCAAATTTTTGGGTGTGAAAGTTAACCGAAAATGAAGCACATGAGACGAAAGCTGTGTTGAGGTTTATGAAAAAAATGAAAGTCTTGCAGTCCCTAGTCGGGGCTTTAGTGAGTAATAGTACGCCAAAAACTCAAAAAAATCAACTTATAGGATAATTGTATGAACCAAAATTTTTGATCACACATCCCTAGACAATGCTCCCCTGATCACAAAAAGGTGGGTCCAAGACCATTAGGTGGGGGCCGTTACTCTGCCAGACCGTTTGAAAAACCCTAAAAAGTCATCTCAAGGGATAATGGTATGAACCAAAATTTTTTTTTCTCAGTCCTAGACAATGTCCCCCTGATCACAAAAATGTGTGTCCAAGACCATTAGGTGGGGGCCGTTACTCTGCCAGACCGTTTGAGATTTTTAAAAGTGTTAAATAACGATAAGGTGGCCAATTCACCTATAAGTAGCGAAAAAACCCATGGTGTATAGGTAAGACTAAGACTACAACAATCTCGTATGGCAGGGGAGGTTTACATCCCCCGTTTAGGTGAAAGTGGAAATTTTCCTAGAAAAAAACTATGTAAGTTTAAAAAAAACGACAATACTATCAATAATATTTTGATACTTTTTCAAAGTTAAGTCCATGTTTTTATACTAAATTATTTTATGCTGATTTTCTTCTTCTTTAATTTCAAAAATCACATACATACATAGGTACATTAGACTGTTTCCAAAAAAAAAATTTGCTTTCGATTTTCTTGCAAACAGACTGAAAAGTTTCGGTTAAGCAAAAAAAGAGGTCTGTGAAAATTTGAGCTCTTAAAATTCATGTTTAGACATGCCTCATCGCAGATTTCGGTTTTCCATACGATTAGTATGGGAGAAAACACCTGTTTGTGTTTGGAATTTTAAAACTTAATAATAACAAGTATTTAAACTAACGGCATATGTTTTTCTTGTAGAAAATTGAACGTTCTTCAAAAAAGGTCTTCACATGTTTTATCATAAATCCAGCCGTTTTAAAGTTACAGTCAGTCAAACTCATTTCATAAAATTCCCATACATTTATTTAACGTAAAATTAGCATTTTTTTTAGTAATTGAAGATATTATGGTTAGTAATATCACTCTTATCGAAAAATGACTTAAGACCTTTTTTGTAGAGGACCAATTTTCCTTTCCAATGGTGCCTGACAATATTACTTCACTTCAACTAATACAGTTATATTACAATAATTAGTCACTTTTAAATTAATTTTAAGTGGGAAATTACATAGAAATTCCCTTATCAAACTCGGCAGAAAATTTTTTGAAACAGGAACTAAAATATACTTTTCCAAAGGTTTTTGGGGTGCTGAACTCGAATCGGAAGTCAGAAATATTCTCCTACGTCATATTTGTGAGATATTGCCGTATGGAAAATTGAAAAAAAGTTTTTTTGCAGCGAAAAACTTCTATTTTTCAATTTTCAAACGGCAATATCTCATAAACGTGACATAATAGAATATTTTTGACTTCTGATTCGAGTTCAGCACCCCAAAAACCTTTGGAAAAGTATATTTTAGTTCCTGTTTCAAAAAATTTTCTGCCGAGTTTGATAAGGGAATTTCTATGTAATTTCATTTTAAATTATCAAAATATTATTGATAGTATTGTCGTTTTTTTTAAACTTACATAGTTTTTTTCTAGGAAAATTTCCACTTCCACCTAAACGGGGGATGTAAACCTCCCCTGCCATACGAGATTGTTGTAGTCTTAGTCTTACCTATACACCATGGGTTTTTTCGCTACTTATAGGTGAATTGGCCACCTTATCGTTATTTAACACTTTTAAAAATCTCAAACGGTCTGGCAGAGTAACGGCCCCCACCTAATGGTCTTGGACCCACCTTTTTGTGATCAGGGGAGCATTGTCTAGGACTGAGAAAAAAAAATTTTGGTTCATACCATTATCCCTTGAGATGACTTTTTAGGGTTTTTCAAACGGTCTGGCAGAGTAACGGCCCCCACCTTATGGTCTTGGACCCACCTTTTTGTGATCAGGGGAGCATTGTCTAGGACTGAGAAAAAAAAATTTTGGTTCATACCATTATCCCTTGAGATGACTTTTTAGGGTTTTTCAAACGGTCTGGCAGAGTAACGGCCCCCACCTAATGGTCTTGGACCCACCTTTTTGTGATCAGGGGAGCATTGTCTAGGGATGTGTGATCAAAAATTTTGGTTCATACAATTATCCTATAAGTTGATTTTTTTGAGTTTTTGGCGTACTATTACTCACTAAAGCCCCGACTAGGGACTGCAAGACTTTCATTTCTTTCATAAGCCTCAACACAGCTTTCGTCTCATGTGCTTCATTTTCGGTTAACTTTCACACCCAAAAATTTGCTGTGGGCTCTTGGTCTATTTCTTTTTGATGTGCTCTTTCCATTTAAGCTTTGCATCCAAAGTCATTCCAAGGTATTTGACGGTATTGGAGTAAGGTACTGCTATACTGTTTATAAAAATTGGAACATTGTTTATGTTTTTGTTTGTAAAGTTTATATATGTTTGTCGATTTTGTTTCGTTTAATTTGATACGCCATTTTTGCGTCCAATCACTAACTTTATCGACCGTATTTTATAGTTTTTGTGTAGCCTTCGTAACGGATTTATCTGGCACCAATATTGCAATATCATCAGCAAAGGTGGCCATCATAGCGTTGATGTTCACTGGAATATCCCTTGTATATAACAGATACAGGGTTGGTCCTAGGACACTTCCTTGTGGTACACCGGCTTCAATTTTCCTTAGTTTCGATTTATTTTGATCGCACTGTACTTTAAAGAGTCGAGTCGTAACGTAGGATTTCAGTATTTCGTAGTACTGTCTGGGACGGTCCCTATGCAGTTTGTACTCAAGTCCCAAGTGCCAGACCTTGTCAAAGACTTGAGCAACATCTAAGAATAAAGCCGAGCATATTTGTTTTTCTGAAAGTGCCTTTTCCACAACATCCGTAATCCGATGCACTTGCTCTATCGTGAAATGTTTATTTCTAAGTCCACACTGATAGCTCGGAATTAGTCTTCTTCCTTCTATTATTTTGCTAAGCCGTATTTCGAAAGCTTTTGCTATGATTGGTATAAGCATGGCATGCGTTTATTATAAATTGGAGCTTCTTCTTAAAGGCATTTCTTTCAAAACTTGAGCACTTATTAGATCGTACCCTGGTGATTTTCTGTTAGACAAATTATGTTGAGACATGCTTCTTACTTCTTTGAGCGTAGCAAAAGATATTTCACATTCGTCGTTTCTATCAACAAACTGTTAGAGATCTGTAGCTGTGTTTGTTGGGAATGGCTTAAAAACATTCGCGAGATGTTCAGGGAAGAGATCAGCCTTTTGTTTCAGATCCGATCCATTTACCATCTTGGGATTTTATTGGCTGACTTAGCTGCATTTACAAATCTTTTTTTGGAATTTGTCCGCAGATTGGCATTTTATTTGTACATTTTTCCTGAGCTACACCCACACGAGTCCAACTGCATTATTAGATCAATTGATAAGTTGCCTCTGTATGTTAAAACACTACGTAGGAGGTTATAGCCCATTTTGGACGTCTGTTATCGTTTCATTTTTTGGTATTTTTAATACTTATTTGTGGTGCCTCAATATATACATACATACATATACCTACATAGATATACTTTCCGTGTTATCTTAGTAAAGATTTGCCCGCTGCGGTAGGCAATTATGAATAAACAATTTTTTTTAATCCTTCACCATTTATTGAAAGTTACATTATGTGGTCCAACATTTTCACAAAACGCTATTAGTAATTGTGCTTTGAAAGGTTTCAGTTGCATTTCGTAACAATTTGTGAATTACCTGCCGGGGTTCATCGTACCCTTTGGTGAACTTGAAACGAATGCTTCAATTGAAAAATGACCAGCAAAATGGACAATGCCTATCAATTAAAAAAAAAAAATCTAAAAAATTTGATTAAATATCTAATCTTGAAAATTTTAACTAAAATTCTTCAAATATCTATGAACTTGAACGAAATCTATCAAAACAGTTTAACCTCCACATAATTTTGTATTAAACTACACAAACTACAAAAAAAAACCTTTTCGCTGTTTTAATTTATTCTTAGCCCAACAAGGGGAGGAATTCTTATCTCTGTCAAAATATTTTTCCAGCAAATGTAAAAACGATCATAAGTTCCTATTTCACTGTATGTATAGACAAATCTTATCAAATGTCAGCCAAACGCTATTACGACCACAACTTTTTATGCAAGTTAGGGTAAAGTCCACCCTAAATAAATTCTAAATTCTTATCAAGATCTGGAAATCAAACCCCCAGACAACGACAGACACCCTCTGTATAGTTTTTAACTCAATACCTCACCCTCCTTAATTCTCTTATCAGTTCAATTCATTCATCTGCGGAGTTGGACCAACATTATACTGCAAAAAAATTCTTCCCCGAACGAAATGTCACATCGAATCGTTTGCAAACGTCGACACCGATCATTCAAATGCCACATTAAATATTGCGTGCATCGCACGACCGACGACACCCGAGAATAACTTAAGCTTTTCAACGTCATCAAGAACAGCAGTCAAGCCACACCACAAGCCAGAAGCAAAAATGAGCACATAAATGCGGATGCTGTGCCAAGTCCAGAGAGTGTATCTTTGTATCTTACCCAAAACATTCATGTCGACAGATAAGGATTTCAAGTTAATCCCCTTTTGCGTTCGTTCTCACATTGTGTCAAAAAAATAAACCTTTCCTTTACAAAATATGTATCTACCTATACATTCATTCATCTCTTACACATTAAATCGCAATTTAAAGGGGGCTCTGCCATCTTTTGCACTGGACAGATACTTCTGCGGGTGAAAGGGGGAAATTCTCTCATCGACACCAAAAGCCGTAGGTGTAGAACGAGGACGCAATGATGTGGCGGTGAGGTGATAGGTGAACATCTGAGGATTTAAAACAAGTGATGCAGTGACCGATGACTGCATACTGAACTGAACTGAACTGAACACACCCATAGAGAATATTTATTGTGTAAGCTATGACAAGCTACAGAACGAAAATAGGTTCCCCACGACATCGACATACAGATGAAACCAGTTTGCCTGGCTGCCTTTTGCCAAACAACTTTACACCTGCGATGGGTGGGTCGAATCAAATATATACAATACGGTTCATTTGGTTTGATACACCTTGTCATTTTTCGAAGTTGGAGAGGTTTTGAAATCATTTTCGAATTTTCCATACAATTTAGCCACTTTTCAAAATTCTTTCTTCTGAGATATTCCACATATTTAAGTGAGTTTGAAGCCCAGAGCCCATTCAATTTATATCTATTAAACCTCGAAAGTGACTTCCTAACAAAATGACGTATCGGATTCTTCATAATAGTATACCTACCTTCACTAACTACAAGGATTATTCTTCACAGATACTATTGCTCCATACTCCAAGGATACTCCAAATAAAATATCCTTTTGCATTCGTGCGATGCAATACTACGTCCCAAGTTTTATCGTAACACTTCTATTTCTATCAGTGCTTTTATGAACATTATATAATATCTGACCAAGTGACCCGCACTGTAGATGGAGCTTTGTTTTGAGATTTGTGTGTTTTTATGTATAGGTACAGATACATTATGTACACATTTCGTACATACACACATACGTATAATAGTATGTAATTATGTATGTACATATTTACTCTCGTTGTGCTGTTTAAATATTTTATTATTTATTTATTTTGACGTGTTGTGGCATTTGACGTTTTTATTAATTATTTTTTGTTTGTCATATCCTTAAAATATAGCTCCAGTTCATTTTATTAAAGTGATGACGTTCATATGACATACTCGTAGAATATTGTGCAATTTAACTGATTTAATAAACATTTTACATGAATTTAAACTAAAGAGTTAGGAATTACGCTTGGAGATATTTGAGTTTAAAAGACAGAAAACAAGATTATTTAAACTTATTCATGATGTCATGTAAACAGTGGTTTTGTATTTATACCTTGTACCAACTTTCTTGAAGCTTCATCAGTGTCTTTAGAACAATTAATTCACTCTTAAAATTGCGATTTGTGATTAGTCCTAATTTGGGCTATTTTGTTATAAATTTTGTGATTTGATGCGCTCCTAAAAGACTAAAACCTTTAAAAAAAACAAAATTATTTATTTTATAATTTGTTCTGTTTTGAAAAATCTATTTTTTTTATATTGCTTTTTGCATGTAAGCTTGTAAGCACACACTCAACCCTAAAGTTTCAGCAGTTTGCTATTTAGTTGCCACTTTAAACTATCAACTCTACTTGAGATGTTAGCATAATGAAGGCATAATGAATTTGATTAATCAATTTGGTTAATATTTTCCAAGGATTTTGCTGCGGAAAAATTAACCAAATTTATTTGGTAAACTTAACCGAACGTCATTGTGACTTATTGAATTGGGCGTGTTCAGAAATAAGGTTGAACTAGAATAGTCGGAAGCCAACTGCCGTACAAGGCCGAGCGAAAACAAGAAATTCATATGACGAGCAGATAATTGCGAAGTGGAACTTTTCATTTAGTTTTCGTTAAATTTTACTGTCGGACGTAAGAGCTCTCACAAACCGCTCTTTCGGAAATGGGCGAATGCAAAATCAAATTGCAGAGGCGGTGGCACGCCCACTTTTCTTCAATCAGGATTTATGAAGAAACGGCTGCACCGATACGGATGGAATTTTCATAATTTGTTAATATGATCAATAAGTAAATTGTTAAAGTAAAATCCGCCCACTGCCACGCTCACTTTTATTATATCCTTGTTTATCGAAAACGGGTCCAAGGATTTCCATGAAATTTTAAGAGATTGCTCGTATGGACGAGAGAAAAATTGGCAAATTGGTTTAATTACCTAGTTCTTGCAATCAAGTGATGATATGTACAATAATTGTCATCTATTAGCGAAATTAAAAACAATTCGTTACGCTATGAAAGAATTCAAATAAAATATTTTCATCAATCTGATATGTATAAGACTTTGAGGCCTGATTTGGGCTTTTTTTTAACTAAATCATTACTCCCTAGGACAGTTCCAAGAAATAAATAAATATCCATGAAATTTCATCCGTATCGGTGCAGCCGTTTCTTCAGAAACCAACATTTAATAAAAGTGGGCGTGGCACCGCTCCTGCAAAGGGTAGGACGCTGCTAACTTAGATTTAAGTTGAAAACCTACCCCCAAAACGACCTGCAAAATTTCAGCCCGCCGCTATTTTTTTCCATTTACAATTCTAATTTTACTGTACTAGTATGAGTGAAGTAAATTCTTAAATTTTCTTTTAATTAATGTATATCACATCGAATTTTAGTGGTTTCACAAAATCCATAATTTAAAGATTAATTAAATAAATAATAATTAGGACGTCCACATTTACTAGTTAGTTAGTTAGTAAGGTTGTTTTATTTGAACTCTTGAAATAAGATAAATTAAAGTACAAAAACATTTAAGCGTGGCATTGCCGTCTGCCTGATTGACAATTGTGTTTCCAATTTCTTTTTCTTAGGTATAATTAATAAATAAATTGAATTATTTGTTTATTTGAAATTATAAAAATACATAATTAAATAGTTTTTAGTAACCAAAGCCGTATATAGGTAATCATTTTTTGTTTAAAAGCATTCCCTCATTCTCTGTAACCTAAAGCAATTTTGGAGAAGCTGTATAGTTGCGTAAAATTGAGATCGTTTAAGAGGGCCATACATTCCACCTCACTAAGATAGTTTTTTCCAAAAACGCTCATTCTCGTTTCACGAAGAATGGTACATTTTCGCATGAAGTGGAAGATATCCTCTCTTTCTTCTAGGTTGCAAAGTTAGCAAGCGCACGTTAAGTCCTCTCTGTGTAGTATATAATTTAGACAGAGCATTTCCCCTCGAAGTTTCACTATCGTTGATATTAATTGCACACTGTTTTCATCCTTAAAGTAGTTCTTATGTTGTAAATTGTGCTTCAAACGGCTGTAAATTCCCCTGTGTATTGCCTCCGCAGCATCTTCTCTATACTTAACTGCATAGCATTCATCAACCTTGATTATAAGATTTTACAATACTGTTCTCCAATTAGATGCATTCTCAATACTTAAATCATCTTCCAAATTACAACGTTGAGCTAGCTCTAGCCATTCTGCATACCAACTTGATTAACTTCTTATTGTTTTCAAGGCTACTATTTTCGGGAGTCCGCCATATTAAGCACTTTTAGAATGTAATCTATTTGTAATTTTAAGGTTTTAGTGAAGAGGGGCGGCAGGCCAGTTTCAATCATCAGTAAATAATTTGGGGTATTCGAAGGCAAGTGAAAGACTCGTTTAAGATAGTATCTCAGTAATTTCTCTACTGCATCGTACTGCTTATGTCCCCAGATTTGTGCACCATATAATAAAACTGACTCCGACTCAGCTTCAAAAACTTGGAATTTGTTGCTATGAGCGACATACGAATTTCCAAAACATCCTTTCCACGTTGTGTTGATTGCTACATTCACCTGCGAGAGCTTTTCTTGAAGATGGGTTCCCATACTTAGGTTTTTTGTAAGATGAATATCAAAGTACTTATAGCTATTCACCACCTCGACCTCCTCACCATTGAATATCCATTCCTCACTTCTGCATCGTCGTCCACCACCTTTTTTGAAAATCATGACTTTAGATTTTTGAAGATCTACTTCCAGATTCCATAGTCTTCCATAATCTTGTAATTTGTTCACCATGAGCTGAAGTGATTCTGGTATGTAGGCCAGAAGTACTACATCATCTACAAACATCAAACTTTTGAAACAAGTTTCCGCATAAACTACACCTCCAGGTAAATAGTCTGAGAGATCATCAAGGAAAAGTGAAAAAAGTTGTGGACTTAACGGGCATCCCTGCTTCACACCGGATTTAGTTCCACACCACTTAGATACATTTTCGCCGTTCCACACTGCTGCTATCGTATCTTCATACAAGTTTTGCATCACACGACCAAACTTCAGCGACATTCCATTAGCATATAGCTTGTAAAACAATGAATTTCTATCGATAGAGTCAAATGCTGCCCTAAAAACAACGAAAAAGGCAAAGAGTTTCCTATTTTGATGAACAAAAGATTCTGATATGCTTCTTAAGACAAATATTTGGTCTATCGTCGAGTATCCCGCTCTTAATCCGGCTTGATCTTCTTTGAGAAGGTTTTCGTCCGCTATTCATTCAGTCAAGCGATTTTTTAAAACTGTGGCAAATATTTTGTGCGAGGCATTCAAAAAGGATATGCCCCTATAGTTAACCGTATCAATCAATACTCCTTTTTTGTGAATTGGGTAAATAAGCGCTTCTTTGAAATGCTGGGGGATAATCCCTGTCTCAAAAGTATTGTTGAACGAAAATTGTAGTTTTTCGAGCAATAAGTATGTTCTATACTTATAAAATTCTGTCGATAAACAGTCCGTAGTATCTCGTGGCTTGATGGTTAGTGCGTAGGACTGTCGTGCCGAAGGTGTGGGTTCGATTCCCAGCCGTGCCACCTAAAAACAGAAATGTTTTATTCGAGGTACTGCCTCTTGCGAGGAACTGACAAATCCTCCAAGAGTATACTTGTCATGAAAAAGTGCTTCTCATATAGCCGTTCGGACTCGGCAAAAAACTGTAGGTCCCCTCCATTCCTGCCAACAAACACGCACACAGGAATGGTTGTGAGTTATAAGTCACTAGGGCCCTGGTTCTCCATGAGCTGTTGCGCCACCCAATTTATTTATTAAACAGTCCGATCCCGGAGCTTTTTCGTCGTCAAGAGAACTGAAAGCGTTTATTATTTCTTGTTGCGTGATATAAGAATCTAGTACATTGTTGTGGAATCCTGGTATTGCATAATGAAACAACACATCGTCGGTTCAAAGCTAAAACTCACTAACTAACATTTTACACTTTTGAAGGAAATTAGACTGAAACATACGTTTTGAAGGTGAAAGTTCAATTTCCGAAATTTTTTTAATAAAGCTCCCGGGGATACCTTTCAATGTCCATTTAAAAAAACGTCCAAAATGAGGTGTTTTGCATTCAAAAAATGCATTTCATTCTCATTTTATTGAAATTTTTTTTCTGCACTTAGTGAGTTTTACCTTTGAACCGACGACATTATCACGACTGAGCAATTTCTTAAAATGAATCCGAAAGTCTTCTGCGCTCAGGCTACTACTTATATATAAGTAAGGCTGATCCGTTCAGTTCTTTTGCAAGTTTCCAAAATTGTGCTGCATTTTTACACCTTGCCATATTCCTAGACTTTTCATTAAAAAAAATTTCTTTTTTCAGTCTTCAAATTTTTTTGAAGCGTTGATTAGCTTCCAGGTAGCAATCTTTAGAGTATCCGTCATTATTTTGTCGAAATAGTTTCTGCCATCTAAAGGATTTCTCTCTCGCTTTACTACATTCCTCATCAAACCAAGGGGAATTCTCTTTTTTGTTGTTCCGTCCAACGTTTGTATCTGGATACGCCTTCATAATAATTTCTTTTAATTTTGAGAAGTCTATTTCATTTTGGTTCCGCAGCTCTGCGTGTAATTTGGACCGATATATTTCTGCCTTGTTATCGCGCCATTTCAAGTTGGGAAGTGGAGAAAGGTTTCGGGTACTAAACGATTAGGAAAGAAAGGAAGAACTATATATAGCTGCATTTCAGGTTTCGTCAACTTTTGGTTTCGGAAGAGAAGAGTGACCCAGAGCGCACCCCACGGAAGTGAAACTGATATTTGGTGAAGTAGGAAAGAAGAAAAGAGAGAGTTCATTCATTTTACTTATGTAAGTGAAATATACTTTTTGACTGTTTGGAAAACTAGATACTTTTCATTGATTTTTGTCATTACCTTCCGACAGCTTGCGACAATTATAGTTTTACCTTTACATTTGTCTATCGTTCTGAGACTCAGACTTCACTTTGGTTTTGGACAGGTTCCCCATTTAAAAATAATTTTGAAATCTAAACACGTTTTATCTGTCACGTTTTTGACGTTTAATATTTGACAGCTGATTCAATTACACAGCATTTAACCAAATGAATAAAAACGTCATTCATGCAAACGTTTGCGTAAACTTATCATTTTGCACAATTAGTAGACTTACGACGTTGCATGAATAACCTTAGTATTTAAGTTCGATTTAAGATGAAAAATATCACGGAATCTGAGATCATTTGAGTGTTTAATTCGACCTACCAGACTGTTTAAAAAAGCCGTTTTTCACTTAAAATTTTGAATTTTTTAAACAGTCCGGTAGAGCGAACTATACATTCAAATGGTCTCAGATTCCATGATATGTGAACTGAGGAGCTTATCTATCGAGGGGGGGAAACTAATTTCGGCTAACACGATTACCCTCGATGTTGCAATCATTTTTTTTTTTCAATGCACTGTTTAATCGCAAATGTCCCAGTTGTTGACTGCAAGACTATGATTTTTTGAATAGCTTCTAATGAAGCTTTTGACGCCGATACTTTACCCAAAATCTGCTGTGAGCTCTCGGTCTATTAGAATTTAAGTTCGAATTAAGATGAAAAATATGATAAGAACGTAGATAAATGTCGTTGTTTTGTGTATTTGGTGTTGTTTTCAACGAGGTAAATATTTTTTTAAAAATTTAAAACTAAATTTTATACACTCCTTATAGCATAATTTTTGTACCAAGTTTAAAAATTTCCCATTCACTTTCACATTTTTGCCAACATTTTGAGTAAAAGACTGTATGGGAAATTTCAAGCGCTTGATTCCGTTACGTGTTAATTTCAATTTCAACATGCTCAGAACTCTTTTTCTCAAAAAAGTCCTTGCTGCGTGAAGTTAGCAAAAAAAACTTTTCTTTTTAATTTTAACACTCCATTCGCCAGAACTATTGATAAAAGTGTGAGGAACTCTAGAACTCCTTACCGGGAACTCTCATTTTGTATTCAATTTCAAACAATTTTTTTGCTAACTTCACAGGACTCATACCGCGCAGGTGTTTCGGTGGTATAGCCCTGTCCCACCCTTCCTGGAATCTGGTCGGCCGATGCGACTTAAACCACCCCATTCACGATCGCTCGTTCACTCGTTCACAGCTGCTCAGAAACAATTAATAAGTTCTTAAAATTGTGCGAATAAAAATGGTTTCAAAATTTTATATTTTAAAAAAGGTTCCTACTGACGATTTTTTAAATTTTTTTGTACAGAAATTCATTTTTAACTTTCAAATTGAATGGATAAAAGAGAAAAATTCGGAGTTAGATTGAAGTAATAAGACCAATATTATACAATTTGAAACAATTTAAAAACTTAAAATAGATTTTTAGTTGATTTTCTGATTCGTCTATCAGCCCTTAGTTTGGCCAAGAACTCCACAAATCAAATCTCCCAGACACCTCGTTTTGGTTAAGCGCCCCCACTGGCTGTTCGGTACGTTGCACTCCGCCCCGTATTGTGGAAATAATATAACATCGATTTGCATCCACTTGACCACAAAAATTAGCTCTTACTTAGATATCTATCATCGCTCATCGTTGAAGGTATAAGTTAGTAGAATACATTTGGAACAGATGTCCTTTAAGTGCATTGGCATCATTTCAAGTCCAACAATTTGATTGATTCAAACACTAATTCCTCCAACACTTATAATTATAATTAACTAATTTGAAATTTTCAATTAAAGTCGAGTTTAGCCTATTTGTATTTTTTTTTTTTTTGCTTTTGATTCAAATCAGAATTTCACATGAAATATTAGAAAATTGTATTATTTTAAATTTCTTGCTTTATATTCCCAAATAAGATTAATTTTAAATAAAAAGTTAATTTCTAAAATATTTTTTTTTTTTCATTTTTTTTTCAAATATAAATGCTCGTGTCTTTAACGGTGATAATGACTGTTTCAAGTTTTCAAACCCCACCAACAAAACCAAAATAAAATGTTGTATAACTAAACAACAATTTCTTAAAAACACCTTGTTATCAAATGATGACAGACACACGTTATGGCCATTGCTAATGAACCAACAAAGATATACCCTCAAGATATTAAATAATTACATACTTAACACACCATAAATAGAGTCATTTGGGGATAATAATGCAGATTCGGTTTCCGTCAGATCAACCGGAACATATATATATTCTCTATAATTATCTTCACGCAATTCATTCATTTGGAAACTTTTGGAATTTATCAAAACCCCAAACTCCAAACTGCTAGAAGAGAAGAGCACAAATTTTAAATAAACTTCCATCGTTCTTTTACGGAGATGGTGCATCACATCATGCTATACTCTCGCCTTCTTTGAGTTAAATAGCCCCTTGAAGGCGAATGTTAATTTTAGTGCGATCGCATGTAGACTTTACACCTTTTCCATTTCCTCTTTAATCAGCCCCCAAAGTGGTGGGTTTGTGTAGGTAAGCCATCGATCTACCAGAAGCCACAGCAATAGCACACCCAAAAGTGCAACCGTATAATAACATGTTCAGAGCTTACCCCGAAGGGATGAAGATACATTATAACTCTTTTGGTGATGTTCAACAAAGCCCAAACAAAAGATTCAACCTTTAGAAGCTATAGAAGCAGATCCATATAGAAGCTATCAAAAAGTATCTGAAAGATGCAAAAAAAAAAAAAAACACAACAAATGCAGACAAAAGGGATTCCCAATTTATTATTCAATTCCGGCGCGAGGATCTGCCATCACAGTTTATTCGAGTGGTTTGGGTGGGTTACCTTCCAGGTATGAGAAGATTATATTCAAACGTGCCAGACACTATTCCCTATTCTCATTCTCATCATCCGGCATGAGGCTCGTCAGTATTCTTAGCATCAACAGAGCATCTTTCTAGAAGATGTAATTTCCTCCTCAATGGGCAATTAGCATGGGGCACCTCCATCATTCGGAATTCAGGATTAGCTTTGGGGCGAAACGAAAAATTCAAGTCGACAACGTCGACTCTTTGCCGGGTGTCATCCATCATGATGGACGGATGACGTATATATGTATGTACACTGAATGGTGCTCTCCTTTTTTTAATGTGGCGCAGCTTTTTTGAATGCCTTTAGGCAATCGAAACTTATGGACAAGAGAAAGACCTTATAGTGAGCATCTCTGAATTGGATGCGGATGCGGACTATTGCTTTGGCTGTATCCGTTGCGGATCGTTAATAATTTATAAAGGTGCAAATGGAGCAGAACTGTATAGCTCCTTCGGTTATGGAAAAATAGGTAAATTTTGTATAAAGAGTTTTGTTAAGGTCGTTTTTATTTAAATTTATTTTTATTTCATCTTAGTGGGTGATGATGTCATGTGCAATAATAACCATCAAGTTTTAAAAAATTCATGCAAACAAAAATAATAAATATTAAAACTCAGATTTTTTCACTTCATATCAAATATAGGCATTTTAAATAGAGTTTAGGTCATAATATAATTATGGATAGAGAAAAAGCAGCATGCATGTGCTGTGCATTGCTGTAGTAGGTATTAAATATTTTTATTTTCATTCCATAAACTAATAATCCATGTCAATGATCGATTTTATATCTTAAATGTGTTTTCTAAAATTTCAAAAAAGAAAACTCTTTGTTTAATAGCCTTGAAAATAACAAAAAATATATTAAATGCCAGTTGTTTATTAATCAAAAGAAATATCCATATGTTTTGTTAAAAATAAACTCACAGCCATACAAAATTTTATAGAAAAATATTTAATTAGACTCAAATAAACAGAAAACTTCAAGTCAGTATGCAACAAAATTTTTTATTAATTCAAGAAATTTACTATAAAAATATTTCTTTAAAAGATTTTTATAGAAAAGAAAATTATAAGTACCTATAAATATTATTTTTAATTTGAAAGATTAAAAATTTGAGTTTTTATTAAATCTACGTATGCTCTTATAAAATATGATATTTTTGTAATTAATTTGATTTAAGAGATTTTCAACGTTTGAGTTTTTTTTTTAATACTTAATTTTTATATTTCAGTATAAATTTTTGAAAATGTTGAACAACCGTTCATTTTTGCAATAAAATAAAGCTTTTTGACTTTAATTAAAATTGTTTACTGTGGCGTATGAGTACTATTACTCAAAACTATAAAACAGCCAAATCGGTGCAAATAAAAGACTAATACCAAAATCGTTTAGTGATAATATTTGGACTTAATCGATCAAAATCATATGGGTGATTCTACAAATAATGTAATTTTCGGTGGCTCCGCTGATATTTTAAAAACTGTTCAAGTATTTTATCTGATATTTTTTATAACCGTAAATCTGATTGATATTTTCATGACCAGACTAAATTATTTAGATCTGATATACTTTCATTACTCAAAAAATTCTTCAAAGTGTTTAATTCTCAGTCCCTTGACGTGTCCCATGTCCGTTTTCGAAGAGCAAAATTTTTACAGTTATTTTATTTTAGTTCCAAAACCAAAATGAGCCCTCAATTATAGACGTTAAATAATATACCTTTTTATGATATAAATACCTTTTTAGTAATATCATGTTTTCTTAAGAAAAAATTGTCATTGAGCTTTGTTCCATGGATTTCTTATCAGTCCCCTGACAGATTGAAACAGGCAAAAATATTGTTAACTTATTCGAAAACTATTGAAGTTTCAGATCTAGCAGCGTGAAAATAAAATCATATCCATATCTTAGATCCGTTTGTTATTTCATTTGTGAAGAAGTCATTTGTGCGAGAGATCATGAAATGTCCGTTCAGTTTCTCAGTACCCTGATGAATATTCACAGGAAAAATTTCTATGTACTTAGGCATATTTATATTTACATTATATTATATTATATTTATTTTTTCGTACAATGCGTTACTATGTTTTTGGCCCAAAAACTATGAAAACACTCAGTCCTCTGGCCTCAGTCCCCTGGCATTTTATGACTGATTTTCTATCTGGAGGTCTCAGAAATGTTCAGTAAATGCTGCATTTCTTTTAAATAACAATAAAAAAAAAGCACGACTCGGTCGCACGAACTTGCTCTTATTTTCAAGTTGCTTGGAAATTAATTGATAAGTTATGCGGGGTGTTTTGCATAAAACGCTAGAGGGCGCTGGTTGGATCGAAACAAGAAAACAAATGTGTGGGAGGGGGTGTAGTCTCTCCGTTTAGGCGAGGGGTATGATTTTCTGAAAAATTTACCTAAAAAAGGAAGATATTTATAAAAAAAATTTCAGTACCCTGGAACACCTGTTTTCAAAAAATTGCCATAAAATCGTTATATGGGTCAATATTTCAAAACATTAATATTTTTCACTCCAAAGTGGACCCTCGCTCAAAAGAATCTATTTTGGTAGACGAACAATTATGTCTCTTAATAACTCTATGATAACCACTATAAAACAAGGAGTCATAACATTTGATCAAATCTAACGGTTTTTTAAGTCATCGGGGAAATGATACTTGTATCAGGGGAATGACAAATATTTATATTTACTCCGTTGATAAGATGGATATTTAATTTGGCGAATGGTTTCAGGAGTTTAAAGAAAAAAGAGAACAAATACTAACATGAAAAATAGCATCCAGGACTATGTTGCACGAACTTGCTCTCATGATTCAAGGATCTGGCGAGACTAAGGGCCAGTTTCAAATGTTCCGGTTAAAGTTTCGGATAGATATCCGACACATAACCCTATCCAGCAGTTAAAACTTGCTGTTATTTATTTTCTGTTTCATCGTCAAAGTCTCGGAACTAACCGGTTGATAAATTTACCAGACACTTACAGTTTGAGAACAACATAAAACATCAAAACATACTGAAAAATAAATTTTTTGCTGTCAAAACAAAACAAAATCGTCGTTTTGACTTCAATTGTCATTGATTTTAAAGATTTTAATTCAGTTCGAACGCGCAACGGATCGATTTAAAGCGGAATTCACAATGTTTCGACGGATACTAGTAGCAGTTACCAGTCCTCAACGTTGGAACCAGGATTTTGTCCTACAAGCAAGAAGAAAAATAAACCCCTATTCGAAAATAAAGAAGAAAAGAAGAGACCACAAGAGGTGTCACTATGGACAAACATCCTTTCAACAATGCATTGTGGTTTAAAATACTTGAATATGGTTCAGATGTATGTACATATGTAGCTGTAGTAAATTATAATATTCTTCATTAAATACTTAATTTATGATATAAACATTTCATATGTCCGTTTATTCATTGATTTAAAAAAAAATAAGCTACGGGTTAGAGGCAACTAGAAGTGGCCTTATTTGGCTGAGTGGCTTGCTTTTTTATGTAGGATATTTACACAAATTCGTCTTCAAAAATTTACATAAATCCAGGACACTTCTTTTGACCACATTCTGTGCTCTTCATCGAAGAAATGGTCTGAAACTTTATTTTTTCAAATGCTTCAAATTAATAAATATATTTTTTATCTTCTGGATAAAAGCTTTAACAGCCACATGAACCGGCGGTTAGGCTATCCGAAACCTTATCTGTCGGATATCACTATGCGAGACATTTGAAACCAAAAGTTGAAGTTTATCTTTCGGATAAGTTCCGAATAGGCTATCCGAGACTTTAACCGGAACATTTGAAACTGGCCCTAAACATTTTATAGTAATAATCGTATTTTTGTTGTCATGCCGAAGGTGTGGGTTCGATTCCCAGCCGTGCCACCTACAAACAGAAATGTGTTATCCGAGGTACTGCCTCTTGCGGGGAACTGACAAATCCTCCAAGAGTATACTTGTCATGAATAAGTGCTGGTCATTTAGCCGTTCGGACTCGGCAAAAAACTGTAGGTCCCCTCCATTCCTGCCAACAACACGCACACAGGAATGGTTGAGAGTTGTAAGTCACTAGGCCCTGGTTCTCCTCGAGCTGTTGCGTCACCAAATTTATTTATTTATAATCGTATTTTTGTATGATATTTTGACCGAGAAAATGTGAAAAAATTTAAAACTACTAAAAATACTTCAAATATGTTTAAATGTAATATTATTGATTCTTCTAGAGTTACCAAAATGCAATCAATCATTATAATGAAAACATGAAAGTCATAGGGGAATTACACAAAAAATGATGCTAGGGGAATGACTGCGAAGGGTGTTTTATGAGAATTAAATGGAGGTTATTAGAAAATTAGATGTTTTATATCATTTTTCACGTAGGCCCTTGTAAAAGACACAGACGAGTAAAACTTACTAATTTTTAGACCACACGGTTTAGTAAAAAACAAGCGTT
Source organism: Dasysyrphus tricinctus (assembly GCA_963921185.1). NCBI lineage: Eukaryota > Metazoa > Arthropoda > Insecta > Diptera > Syrphidae > Dasysyrphus > Dasysyrphus tricinctus. The sequence continues at coordinate 105,848,818 of OY992532.1, read as the reverse complement.
AGAAGAATGACAATTTCGCTTGACGAAAAACGAAATCATTGCCTTAACTTGAAATAAAAAAAGACAACAAAGTTTTTTTGAAACCCTTACTTCAATTTTCATAAGGAGCAATTCTGTACCGTTAAACAACAAAAAAATCAGTTTTCTATTTTGAGCCTATATATATTATTTTTAAATTTCCATTGATGGGATAAAAATGACCAATTAATGGGGGACACTTACTTAATAGCTCCTATTTAACAAAATAAAGCAATTAAAAATCATTTAACTATTTTTTAATTAGGATGCATATATTATTAAAAAGACTGCATCATTAGATTTGTTGTATCGTTTTTAGTTTCGTTGCTAAAACTCAGACAGTGTGGTAAGTAGGCCTGGGGACACGTCAGGGGAATGACATTTTGGGTGTTTAAATGGAGCTAGCGGGCATGATATTTTTTTTAACTTTATTTTTTCTAGAGCGAATATTAGAACCTTTTTGTTTCAAGACATCCAATTAACAAACTTAAATAAAATTTTGTACTTCGGGTCAAAAATGAAGGAGACTGAAATATTAATATTTTGAAATATTGACCCATATATCAAATTGACAACTGGGGATTGGCTTCTTTATTTGAAATTCTCTGACCGAAAGCTTCTTAATGATTGGAACAGAGAATATCAAATAAGGAAGCCAATCCTCAGCTGTCAATTTGATTTGCCTACAAGCTGAAACGAACTGCTGTGATAATTAGATTTGCAAAGTATTAGTGAAAAGCAGTGAAAAACGCACACATAGAACCATTTTGTCATTCAGCACATTATTCAGCATAGGTCTTGTTGTTGTTGCAATTAACATCTATTCTTTGACATAAAATGAAATTACAAATAAAACAATGTAAGCAAATGGGCTTTGGAGGGTGACACGTACGAAGTATTGGCTTCTTTATTTGATATTCTCTGGACTGGAAGGATGCCTTTCGTAATCGTAACAAATAGTCCTCATATCACATCAAGCTATCTCTTTCTCTCTCTTTCTCTCTCTTTCTCTCTCTATCTCTCTCTGTATCTCTTTCTCTCTCTCTCTCCCTCTCTCTCTCTCGCTCTCTCTCTCTCTCTTTCTCTCTCTCTCTCTCTCTCTCTCTCGCTCTCTCTCTCTGTATCTCTCTCTCACTCTCTCATTGAAAATTCATGAATATGGTTTTGATGATTCACTTCTTCCTTGGATTAGAAATCACAAAGGAGAATGGGCATTTTTGGGCGTTAGCGGCCATTAATGAAATTAGTGTCAAATGAAAGGTATGCTACTCAGGAACAACTTTCACTATAGGCGTTACATTGCATTTCATTTAGAAAAGAAGATATTCCAATGTTTATAAACTCAATTGCATTGAGCAATATTGCATAGAGAGTATATAGTTTTAGTTGGTGTAATGCTTTATTCTAACTTCATAATGTCTACTGAGACTGTATTAGTGTGTTTAACGGGGTTTCAGAATATCCCAAGGACGCATTACGGGTTTAAACAGACCAGTACCTACGTATTTCAACAGCTTTGTAATTTTTCTAAACACATTATTTTACTCAGGATTTTTTTTATTTTGTGAGGATTGTAGTATTACAGTTTTATGGTAAATGTTCTTGTTAATGATGTTATATGGCCATTTTTATATACAAAATATTCTTGAGACTGTCTAGATTTCTTGTTCCACTTTCTTTTTCTAGTTTTTAATTTGTCAGAAGCCAGAAACTTAGTAAAACTTTATTTAAGTCATAGAACAAAAATGCATTTTTTTCGGTTTTGAAGTACACCACATTGAAAAAATTTCTGCACGGTGATTGTAGGACTAAAACACATCCAAAAATAACAAAATCATTCTTGGCCGCTCACGCCCATGTTTCATACAAATTTGCCCATTCTCCTTTTGAGCGAAAATACAACTTAACGATATATATGAGGATGGCGAATAATTAATGTTTACATCTGAAAAAATTTTCAAAACTGACTCTCCAATAAATCTAAATATCTATTGCAATTTTATTAAACATTTTATTTTCTTCATCATTTCAGGTCGAGGGGAACCACCCGTTGGTGTTGGTGATCCTTGTGCGGGCTGTAATAAACCAATTTTAGATAAGTTTTTATTAAATGTCCTCGAAAGAGGATGGCATGCATCATGTGTGCGCTGCTGTGAATGCCTTCAACCGCTTACGGATAAATGTTTTAGTAGAGAATCTAAGTTATATTGTAGGAATGATTTTTTTAGGTAAGTACTTAATCAAACAAAACAAAAATGCATTTTTATATTTAATTATTCAATTTAATTTGCTAGGAAAAAGAAAAAATCTCACCATTCATTGATAAGTGGTTGGTTTTTATAATTTCTTTTCTGTTGACTTTGATTTATTCAAAGAAAAAAAAAGTCAAGAGTGATTTTTATTGGGAAATGTTCAATTAACATGTGCCTCTCTGCCATTGACATAAAGCAGTTCCTGAACAAAGAAAGCAATCTATGTACCACATTTTTTTCTGCATTTTCTGTCATACCGAAGATGTGTGTGTATGGATACAGAAATGTTCATCTACATACGTATATTATATGTGAATAATGTATGTATATCAGGAATAGAATTTACTAACATCATCGGTCGTCACCGTGTCGTTGAGGCAAATAATAAAGCCAAAGAGATTGACTTTTCACCTTGGAGTGCCAGCATCAGCTTTAGCAGTCTTTATTTTTTTTTTTTAATTTCCTACTCCTTTGCCAGCTTTTATGCTAACATCACTCCAAAGTAGAAATAAAAGATTTAAATGGAAAAATCATCTTCCACTTCAGTAGATAGCTGGTTGGGATTTGTGTCTTCTGTTGAGTGATAGTGATTTAGATGTTTAGATTCGCAATCGAACAGCTAATAATCACCTTATGCACATCAGTAGGAGGTATATGCAAATTAACCAGAGGTATACAATCGTATTGAATACAAAATACTTATAAGGAACTTGTTGGTGATTTTTTATTTTAATTATATTAATGTATCCAGTTTTAGATTAACTGATAGATAAATTATTTTTGTAGTCTTAGTTAAATCGTTGGTTAAAACTTAGCTCCTAGAATAATTTTTGACAGATTTGAGTCAATAGGATTTCTTTTGTGCCATTTTGATTGAACATGACTGTTTTTGATTCTTATAGAAAAATATATTTAATGGTTCTAACAATTGAAAGGTTCCTTTCATTTTTGATACAAATTCTTCTAAATAGTGTTAAAAAATTGAAAAATCTATCTGCCACATCATCGTTTTTAAAACACCGTACTAGGTACTATTTACCTATGAAGTTGCAAAACAAAAAACACTGTGAATTTTTATACACAATACCTACATTACTTAAAATTCTTTCTAAAAACATTTTCTTAAATTGAACAAAATCAGTTGCATAATTTTTGAAAAAGTTGAAAATTAACAAAAAATTGTCAAAAATGTCTGTACGACAGTAACCTCTTACTTAATAAAAAGCAAACAAAAATTTGTCAGGAGAGCCATCAAATAGGGCTTGCAAGAAATGATGCAAAAATGGATTTTGAGAGTTTTTCACCTATGACTCGGAAGCTATTAACTATTTGTGAGCGTCATCCAGCGTAATTTCCAACAAATCTCTGGTTACAATTTTTTTCTGCGACAACCCTTTTGGACTCAAGCGCTCCTTGAAAATTGAAGTATTTTTACTGTTTCCGAATATCCACTCGAAAACTCTACTAACTTTGTAAGACAAAATTTGAATATTTGTCTCTAACATGAACTCAAATTTAATTTTCTGATGGTCTTTGATGCGTATAGGACACTCCAATCGAGTGAGTGTCCTATGACCCAACTCACAAGGTACATTAACCATACTTCACAGCCGTCCTATTTCAAAGCAAGGAACGCTTTTATCTGCTTTCATACACAGGTCAAACGAGTTATGGTATCAAAACGGCACAATCCAGTGCTAATTGGGCAAAGAGCGAGTGTTACGCTCTTGCAACCATTTTTACCTACCTACCTACCTTGATGCGCTGAAATTGAATCTGGCCTCAACAAAAATTGAGCAGAAATAAAATCAAAACAACCCCACAATTTGATCGCTAAGGGCCCTTCAATATTTGATTATATCTTTTTTCTCGATCAAATTTTCACTTAAAATAACATAAAATTAGTATAATCATACTGTTAGTATTATATACATATATGTCTGATTGCATGTCCGCAAGCTAATTTCCCAGGCAAACTTCTAGGGAAAAACTTCAATATAAAAAAGTTCCACATACGCCACAGTGACCCAATTTTAAATAATCCTACTTCCTGCTACAGCCAAAATGGTGTTATGGATTGTTTTTAAACTTGGTTGATAGCGTTTTTTGGTTACTCCCCCAACAAGTTATTTACTTTATTCCTTTAAAACCAAAAATAACAGATATTTGCCATGCAATTTGTTTAGAAATTCAACAAAATCCAATTTTTCTCAAAAATGGCTCGTCAGATTTTTCTTTAAAAAAAACACTAAAATAACTTCCAGTAAAGACTTCAATTGGTAGTACATTGTGGCATGATGGTTAGTGGGTAGGACTGTCATGCCGAAGGTGTGGGTTCGATTCCCAGCCGTGCCACCTAAAAACAGAAATGTTTTATTCGAGGTACTGTCTCTTGCGAGGAACTGACAAATCCTCCAAGATTATACTTGTCATGAAAAAGTGCTTCTCATTTAGCCGTTCGGACTCGGCAAAAAACTGTAGGTCCCCTCCATTCCTGCCAACAAAACTCGCACACAGGAATGGTTGAGAGTTGTAAGTAACTAGGCCCTGGTTCTCCATGAGCTGTTGCGCCATCACCCAATTTATTATAAAGACTTAATTTGAGAGAGAAAACTTTTTTTTCGAAAAATTGTTAATTCTGGCTTTCTGAGCTGAGAATTTTGGTAAGGACGTATTTAAGTCTGGCCTTTCACCACGTAGATTTTTTGAAATTTCAAATTCAAAAATTTCATTCATTTTTGTATTCATTCAAAATTCAAATATTTAAAAAGCGTGGCATGCTTCAGTTATTCTGAGGTCATATTCTAAGTCAGCGCCTCAAACACCATCAGAAAAGTATGTATATGTTGGCTAATGTTAGAGACAAAAATTCAAATTTTGTCACACGGAGTAATTAATTAGTGTTTTCGAGTAAATTTTTGCAAACAGTAAAGACTCGACAGTTTTCAACCAGCAGCGCTTGAATGGGTTGTATAAGGAAAAAACCTTAAGCAGAAATTTGTTGGAAATTGTGTCAATTGTGTCCAATTTTAGTTTGATAAAATGTACGAATAATTAATAGCTCTCAAGCCATAAGTCAAAATTTTCATTTTTGCATTTTCTTTCCATGTTGCGTCACGAAATTTTGGTCGAAGGCTTCCGATTTGGATTCAACACCCCCGAAAACATACACAACATAAAAAACTACCCCACAATTTGCTTGCTAAGGGCCCTTTTGAGCAAAAATTGAAATGACTAACCAACGCTAGAAATTAGGTTTAAAAAAACAGCTAAAGAGCCAGACAACTAGAATTGGTATGTCCTTAAACCTGAGATATTAACCCTTGATAGCAGAGGTCAAAAATAAAACTCAACTTTTTTAAAAGTCTTTAAAATTTCGCTTGCCTGCCGAGATTTTTCAAAATGGTCACTTAATTACCATTTAACTTAAAAAGAACTTTTTTTCTGTTTTTCTCAGTGAGAAACTTTTAGATTTTTTTAGGTTTCGCCTAACGACTGACCAGTTATTGCTGAGAGAAAGAAATAAATCTCATTTAGAGATTTTTATTTTGTTTCGTTGATTAAAAAGCTCTGCTTTTGGATTTTCAAAGAATTGTTTTGTTTAATACCCTTCAATAAAAGTTTAGTGGAAGTGCTGATCGTAATAGATCCTTTTTGGTCTTTGAGCTGACACGCGTCTATGAGGGTTGTGGTCAAAATCTCGCACCTTAAAATCGTGCAAGTCGAAATACAACGTCACCGACGATGACAGACATAAAAATGACAACGATGACTGCACGATGGTGATAGTGACGATTTCTTGGCGTCATCTTGACGATTGCATTTACACATAGTTTTGTCTATTGTTGTCCCATGGCATTCGCCTCGCCATGACCTTTTACAAGTTGTTTTTTGATTTGAAGCCATGGTGCTCATATCTTCTCGCCGTATGCATTTAGGTACACGTACACGAGGTTTTCTCGCTTATGGTCATAATTTCATCTCGTTATGGTCTATTTGAAAAATTATCTCAAATAGATCTTTTAAGGTTAGTCAACAGTTTTCTTGAACGATTGTGCGTTGGCTGGCCAACGGATTCTCATCTGGATTTTTACTACTTCTTTGGAGCCTCTGTATCACTCACGCAACTCCGTGAAACAAATAACATGTGTTAATGTCACGGCGTGACTATAGCGAGACTATTGCGAGAAATCCACGATGCAGGTAGCCGTGTAAATTAAACATAAAATCACGTTTTTATTTATTTGAAATGTAATAAGAAAAACAGAGTTTTGGCAAGACTATAGCGATACCAAAGCGAGATGATGGAAAAACATTCTAAATGACAAAAACTACGTGTTAATTTCACGGCGAGACCACAGCAAGATCATAGCGAGAAAACCACGAAACAGATAGCCATGTAATCGAGCACGGCGAGACGAAAGCGATATTAACACAATGACCATGGAACATCAAACCATGTTTGGAATTTTTTAACCCCGTTTTTAGCTTATTGTAACCTTCTAAAAAAATTATTTTGAAAAAAAAAGTTTTGGCGAGACTATAGCGATACCAAAGCGAGATGATAGAAAACCACTCTAACCCCCAGTTTCACAGTCTCGTTTAAACCTTGAACTGAGTTCAATTGTTCTGCTGAACTTAAGTTTAAACCAAAAGTGGAGTTTAAGCTCACACTGTGAAACTGGGGGTAAGTGCTAAAAACCACGTGTAAATATCACGGCGAGACAAAACCGAGACCAAAGCGAGAAAACCACGAAACAGATAGCCGTGTAAACGGGAACGGCAAGACAAAAGCGGGATTAAAACAATGACCACAATGGAACTGAAAGCCACGTTTAGACGGTATCTGCGGCGTCGTTATCGTAATACATCTTCTTTTGTTAATGTTGATGACGATTAGTCTACTGAGTTCTAAACTATCTGAAATAATTCAAGCAATACAGATTTTATATCTCTATACCTAAAACTGTTTCCATGGAAAATAAATCATAAATGGCGGCCTGGTTCGAGTACCAATTATTTGGTGTCACTAAACAAAAATTTGGTCTCACCAAAATCAAAAGGAGTTTGATATTTATCGATGTTCGAGGGCAGGGCTAATCGTTTGTCGTACCAAATTCGACTGTTTGCGGACCGGTTTCGTATATTTACTCGAACATATCGGTATAATTTTGAATTTCAGTATTAGACCAAGAGCCGACAGCAAATTTTGGGAGTGGAGGTATAACCAAAATCGGAGTATGAGGGATTATAGGTACATGTATCATGATTGGGAATATGAAAGTCTGGCAGGTTTTGTTTTCAGCCTTTGGTGGGGGTGGGGGTTTAAAAGCCGCGTAGTTTCCTATATAAATGGTAGGGTCATTAGAACTTCAATTCACTTTTAAAAATTTGGATATGATGCTCTGTCATTTTCCCTAAGTTTCAAGACTTTTATCTTGGTAATCCGATAAATAGGACCCATTACTTTACCTTTTTAAGCAAACCTTATTGGAGTTTTTGTGGAGACTTTATTTGTTGATTTTTTGTTTTGTTGAAAATGTCCAAAAAAGGGATGATAAGGTTCACGTAAAATGGTTATATCTTGAGTTCTGTTAATCGGACCGTCGAGATTGTGGTGTTTATGCTTAGGAAAAATGACAGGGAATCATATCCAATTTTGTAAAAATAAATTAAAGAGGTTATAAGCCTAAAAATAAATCAGGGGATCTAGCATTTTATAACCCCCCACCCCTCCCAAAGGCTGAAAACAAAACCTGCCAGACTTTGGTATTTGATATCACGATACATGTACCTATAATCCCTCATACTCCGATTTTGGTTATACCTCCACTCCCAAAATTTGCTGTCGGCTCTTAGACTATATTAAAAATAAAAAGAAAAATGTCAAACAACCGGAATAAAAATAAAATTAATGTGACAGTGAATATTTTTAATGACATATGACTCGTAAGAATAATGAAGTTCGGGTATTTGGGTTTCTGCTTGGTTCCAGTGTCTGCGGAGTTAGGTCGAACTATGTTCACTCGCACCATGTTCGAGCGTCTCCAGGGCCCTTAAAGAGAAAACGCCATTTATGATTAATTTTTTTTTTTTTTTTTTTTTTTTCCATGGAAACAGTCTTAGGTTGATCGTTTCCCTTTATTTTTTAGAAAAAAAAGGCATTAGTTATTCTGGAAGTTAAATGATAAATCTCACCAAAAGACCTAAAAATTAATTTTTAAAAATAAATCTCAGACCGTGGCCAAAATTATATTTGACGAATTAAATATCTCTCAGTGAGAAACCAATTAAAAATAAAGGTCAACTGTTATTTTCAATTTCTCTGCTTGAAAGTCAAAAATCTCAAACAAAAAAGTGTGATGTTTGATTGAGAAAAATATGGTGGAGTTAATTCTTAAAAAATATATTTTGTTTTATGTGAATATTTTTCTCCCCGTGGTATTTTCATTGAAAATAATTTAGAAATTAAGATAATTTTACTGTTATCATGATATCATGATGTTATCAGCTTACCTTCAAGCTAATTTCCCAGGAAAAAATTTCTATGGAAAAAATTGATTTCAGAATAAAAAATCCGCATACGCCATAGTGACCCAAATATAAAATAATTGCAAATACCCATTTGCTACAAGACTGGCACCGCCCAAAAATGTATGTTTTGAATTAACATTGTGATTTTGATTTTCAAATGAAATATTTGAAATATCTCTCGACTTAAAAAAAAAAAAATAAAAAAATAAAAACGAAACGTTAAGTGCGGCTTTGTGGGTAAATGCAATTTATTTTTAAAACACTCATAGAAACATTTTCAATGTAAATAGTATTTTTAACTAACTTTATAAAAATTATTTATAGATATTTTATTTTTTAATATAAACAAAGCCTTTACTTAAAATAATCACATTTAATATTTTCATTCAAAAGTATATTTAATTCTTCTAGGCGATATGGAACAAAATGTAGTGGTTGTGGACAAGGAATAGCACCATCAGACCTAGTGAGAAAGCCTCGTGATAAAGTCTTTCATTTAAATTGCTTTACCTGCTGTATATGTAGAAAACAATTGAGCACGGGGGAACAACTATACGTATTAGATGACAATAAATTTATCTGCAAGGATGATTATCTGTTAGGTAAAGCTCCCGGCCATCATTCGTTAAGTGGTAAGTTGTTTCTTTTTTCAATTTTTTTGTAATTTGAAAATCATTTTCATTATTGAGCTTCATTATGCTTAGAACAATGAAAAATATTTAGATAATAAATTAAAGAGAACTGTGGGAATAGAGAGGTGTATTAGCTCACGCATACGATGATCTTATATGAAAACTTGATAATTAGGTTCACAATATGAATCGATATTAGAAATTTTCAACTACGCAGGTAATTATAATTTATGGTATGTTACGTCCGAATGTTCTTTTATACTTGCGATTTCCACGCGTACTGCTTGGGCCAAATTATTTGCTTATAATTGGATGCCAAAATGTTGCTTTAGGACAAATTTTTAGATTTTATAAACTACTTTTTACTTCTTTTCAATATATTCTAGAAAATGTTCTTAAATTGAACACTTGTTTTTGATTTTGAAGAGGGTAGAAGTAAGCAAAATTGTATTTCCTGTAAATTTTTTGAAAACTATCAGCCTATTACGGAAAAAGTGTTTGACCAAAATGAAGGGTTTGGCTATGTATGTACAGTACATATGTATGTTCTATATTTATTAGAATAAAATGGTTCTAAAATTGTATGAATGTCTTGAAAAATTATAACTCGGGTTCAAGTTATCGGATTTTCAAGGTTAAGACGTTCAAAAATAGCTTAAATAGCCGCGTTTTATTATCGCTTATAACCATTATCGTTCACCTCGTGAAAATAAAGCGATGCATGTTAATGCAAAAACAGTGCTGTATTTCAGTCTCTTTTTCTTATGTTTATTTGTTTTTCATGTAAGTCCTGTCTCTTTTCCTCACTTGTCTTAACACTGCTGACAAATCGCTGATATCATTGACAATGGTAAATAGCCCTCTGCCAGTCAGAGTGAAAACCTGTATCTGGGTTATTGAAATTAACCTCGATAGAAGCCTGGATCCCATGTTGTTTTTGTAATAGTTGTTAAAAGATAACCTTAACCCGGACCCGGAGATAATAAAAGGCAGCTAATATTCAGCTACATTGCATAGAAAGGAAGAATGTGGTTTAAAACTTACTTGACTAACTTGACATTCAAACTGATTGCTGATCTAGAGTTTGCTTCACGAATTATTACAAGATTTTAATGTAAGAACAACCACTTTTCATTTTTTTCCCGGAAAGTAAAAGTCCATATTTCAATAAAAATAGTGGCAAGACTTTTCAAATTGCATATTTTCAGACTTTTTGGAAAAGTGAAGAGTGAGAATGAGAACTATACTGCCATCATAAGGAAAAAGGGCGTATCTCTATTTTAGGGCTTTTGAGATAAATGCACTTTAATAATTTAGCTTTGCGCCTTCAAATTAAATTAAAGTTAAATTTTTAGAGAACGATTTCTTTAAAAAAAAAAATTATGTTATTTTACTATGCGTATAAAATAAATAGATAGTAAAAACTACAAAAACAGTCGTTGAAAAATATTAACCGTGCAATAAAATGCAAACAAACAATTTTTTAAATTAAATTTTAACGCAACACGTGATTTTTTTATATAAAACTGATTTGGGAAATGATTTGGTTTTGTTTTTTATTTCAATTTTATTTGATGTTAGAGGACCGTTTTTTCAAAACTCAACAAACGCCAAAAATCCGAAAATGAGTTATGGATATCAAAATTTTTGGCTTCAAGAGGCGCACAAGATGGTGAAATAAAAAAATAAGAAAACGGTACAGACTTAATTCCAAAAAATTTTGAAAGCTGAGCGTTTTCGAAAAAATCAACAAACGCCAGTGAGTTCTTGCAAAACTCAACAAAACACACTGAGTTTTTGCAAAACTGAACAAAAGCATTTGGTCTTAAGCAAACGGTTTGTGACTTAAGAGTAGAATGCATTGATGGGTTATTGAAGAACCATATTTAGGTAGTTTTTATTTTCATCGTTTAAACATACATAAGTTGATCCGGTGCGTTACGAAACTTATAAACCCTTTTATCTACGTATGTATGTAATGACTGCGCCTATTTTTGTTAATATTTTAATTTCTTTTGCTCTTGTCCTTTTAAGTTAAAGATAATACAAAAAATCTATCTAAAACTTCATCATTCGGATAACGTTAACATGTGTTGGACAACACTTCACATTTACCATACAAAATACATTAAGTTTTGAGTCTTTATTAAAAATGTCAGCAAAAGTGTAAAAATTATGGAAAATCTTTAAACCTCACTGTTTTGCTTCTTTTTTCTTCTTTCCTCATACATGTTGCGTAGTTTATGAATATCTGTTCCTAAAGAACGTACAACTTTCAACACCTGGAAGGCAATTCTAGGACTAAACGTAGTTTTGTTTTTTTCGTTAAGGACACTTAGCCAAACTTGAAACAAAATTTTCATCCGACTCCGAAGTTATTCCGACAGAACGTTGTCTTTTTTGGACTCTGGTGCTTTTCTGAACATAATCACAATCAATATGGTTGTCTTGTATTTTTGAAAAAATAAATTTTTTTTTACATAAATAAGCGAATCAATCCAAGTTGAAGTTAAAGATAAGTACGAAGAGATACATATATTTGACAATCGGGAAAGGTAAGTTACCTTAAATTTGGGTTATACATTTGCCGGGGTTTCTATTGAGCCATAGGTCCCAGAAGGGGGGGGGGGCAAGGGGAGAAATTTGCCTCCTGGCTCTGGAATATACCACGCTAGCTATTTTATTTTTTTTTATTTTTTCTATGGATTTTCGCAAAGACTCGTCTGTTTTCTGTTGGTTTCCATGATTTCGCCACCCGCTTTCTGGGAAAATATGCTCCCCTGGAACACATTCCCCCCTGGGAAAAATTCTATGAAAGCATATGCATCGAGGAACAACCAAAGACAGTTTTCAAGCACTTTAGAAATCTGTAAGTTCGAAGAAATCCCGAAAAAAAACCCCCAGCTAATAGATGAATGATGTCGAGAAACTGATAAATTGTTCGGTTATTTTAGATAATGCTTACAAGTTCTACAAAAAATATAATCAACCAACGCAAACGAGTCTTCTGAAAATATCGAAAAACACTTTGACATTTCATAAAATTTTTGTATTTAAGTTACCTATTATTTTAAAAGGGCTTGTCACTCCTATATAATTTATTTATACTTTAATTTAAATTAATTTAATTTTTTTTTGTTTAATTTATAGATTTTATATTATGGGTATTCATGCAACAGCGTAATGTCGTCGTAAACATTGTAAAGTTTAAAATTTCGTAATTCTGTCACAATTTGTGTGGAAAATTTGACAGATTTACGAAGTTTAAAACTTTACCATGTTTACGACGACTTTACGCTGTTGCATGAATACCCTTATTAATTTTTGTATTTATTTATTTCATATGAAAATTCAACGTTTTTGCAAAACTCAACAAGCACGACTTTGTTTTGTTTTGAAAAAACGCACGATATTTAGCTGAATGCTTTGAACAAATTCTAACGGAAATGAAACTGCCGATGAGATGTGCAGCGAAGAAGAGATCTGCATTAATACTTTTCTAGTATTGTTATTTTTATTCAAATAGGAAAGAAAAAACCATCTCGTGGAAAATTTGCAAAATGGATTTGTTGAGTTTTGCAAAAACGGTCCTCTAATTGTACTTTTTTCCATTATAATTAAACAAAATTGTAATTAATACAATTATATCGTAGGCATTATATTTCTGGCATGTCCGCAAACAAAATTTCAAAATTAAAAAAAGTTCCACATACGCCACAGTGACCATTGTTTATTTATTTAAATAATGATAAACCCACTTTCTGCAATAGCCCTAATGGTTAAATGGATTTGTTTGAACTTTGTTGATAGTGACAAGATTTTTTCCAATTATTTTTAGATCCCAAAGGAACGGTTTTTGCCATACAAACATACATTTCACTATTCATTATTTGTAATTGTAATTGAAAAAATAAAATTCACTTACAAATTACATGTAATTGAGCATATTAAAAGGCTTTTTTAAGGACTTGAAGAACAGTAATGTGTTAATTACATTTAAGGTAATTGATTTCTTGAATTTTACTTCATTACATGTTTTTTATCAATTTAAAATCATTTAAAATGTAATTGACAAAAGCCATAAATTAATAGCATTTCAGGCCGTGAGCGCAATAGTGGCCTAACTGCAATTTTATCGAAATTGAGTTTATGACGAAAATTGAATCTGTATGTATTAAACAACATTTCTGCATTAAAATTTTTCAAATTGACGGCTTCATGTCATAGTAATAGGACTTTTGTACTTAGGCCAAACACAAAAAAATTAAAAGCTTAAGTGCAAGAGTGGCCTATCTTTCTTAAAGGCCGCTATTGCGGTCGCACATTTCATTTTATTCTTTGAAACTTTAAGTTAGGTCAATTATTTAACTATTTGCTCGCAGGTGACATCAATGATCAATGCAATGAACTAAACACAACTCAGTACCCTGATAATCACCCTCGATTAGCCATAAAGTTAGAGTTTCACACGCCCAGCGAGAAAAAAAAAAAACAATTCAATGTCATAGAAATTACCAAAAAGCATTTGTTCTCCACTTTGAAATTGGAAATTTCAAATAGAATGACCTCTAGAGAAGGACTGAAGGTTAACTGACTCAGGATTCATATGAGCTTCAATATTTTAAGACCAGCCCTTGATATTGTTTAAACATTTTTTGAATTTTTTTTCAACATATTTGTTTTCGAAAAAAAAAAGATTAAGCCTAGAATAAGAGCCCCTAGCAGATTTTGGATGTGAATGGTATCAAGAATAGAAATATTGGAGCTGACCAGCTTGAGTAAAACTCATTCAAGAAATCAAAGTTTTGCGGTCCATAACCGGGGATTTAGTGATTAAACTCTGAATCGAAAACAAACTATGAATACTACTTCGAAAGTAATGATTGTGCTTACTAAAGTTGGTTTTCACCCCTTCTGGGGTGGTTCTCCTCCTATCACGCAAGCCGAGGTCATTTGCGTGTATAGTTCGCCCTGCCAGACCGTTATAAAAAACCCGATTTTCGCTTTGAACTTTGAATTTTTTAAACGATCTGACAGGGCTTTCTATAGACTCAAATTGTCTCAAATTCCGTGATCTGTGATCATTATCTAGGGAGAAATGTATTCATATTTTGATTTCGATGCACTGTTAAACACTAAAGACCAGGTTGTGGACTGCCAAGATCTTAATTTCTTGAATAAGTTTTACTCAAGCTGTCAACTCCTATACTTCTTTTTTTGTATCATTCAGACTTAAAATCTGCTGTGGGCTCTCCTTCTACTAGCAAGCTTTAACCTTGTTACTTTATATCCTTATACCCGCTAATACATCATAGTTTTTACACCGATCACAGGAATAACAATTTACAAATACTACAAAAGCTTTTATGGATTCTAACACATCTGAAAGTGAATAAAAATGTTAAATTTCAACGTATTAAAAAAAAAATAAGAAAAAACTGATAGAAATCAGTTTTATTTACAATTGATTGGCATATCTTTACAGAATTTTATTTTTATAAAGGGTGATTTTTTAGCTGGTTTGGTTTTGGCAACACTGGTTTTGACAGCTGACGTGTGTTTAGTACCTTGTGTCACTGTCAAACAGCTTCAGTTTGGTTTGCAATTTAACCATGGATCGTCTTACAAATGAACAACGCTTGCAAATTATTGAATTTTACTATCAAAATTCGTGCTCGGTTCGAAATGTTCATCGCGCGCTGCTTCCATTTTATGGTCGGCATTCTCGACCTTCTGAGCAGTCTATTCGGAAGTTTGTGACCAAATTTCGCACCAAATTTACTTTGTTGGACATTAAACCACCAACACGTTTACGTACTGTGCGTAGTGAAGAAAATATTGCGGCCGTATCAGCTAGTGTGACAGAAGACCGCGAAATGTCGATTCGGCGCCGTTCCCAGCAGTTAGGCCTTTGTTACAGCACTACGTGGAAAATTTTGCGGAAGGATTTGGGCGTAAATGGAAGTTCTTGACTTGCATGATATGTGGTTTCAACAAGACGGTGCCACATGCCACACAGCACGCGAAACAATGGCGCAATTGCGAGGCGAGTTTGGTGAACAGTTAATTTCACGTTTCGGGCCGGTCAATTGGCCGCCTAGATCGTGCGATTTGACACCATTAGATTATTTTTTGTGGGGGTATGTCAAGGCTAATGTCTATAGGGACAAGCCCGCTTCGATTGACGCACTGGAAGCCAACATCCATGCATTCATTCGTGAGATACCGGCCGATATGTGTGAAAGAGTATGCCAAAATTGGACTCAGTGGATGGGCAACCTGAGACGCAGCCGCGGTCAACATTTGCATGAAATTATCTTTAAACATTAAATTGCAAGGTTCAAACTATCGATTCAAATAAATATTTCATTCATTTTTTCGAATTTTTTGTGTTTTTTTTTTTTTAAAGTTCTAAACCTCTTAAAAAATCACCCGTTATAATTTCCTCTGTGCTATAGTGGCCTTTCTGACTTTAAAATCAGTTATAACAGTATTTTGAAGGATCAAGGATACAAAATCAAAAACCTTTCATTTTTTGATCATATTGCAAAAAAAAAAATCAAGCCTATGTTTCTTTATTTTAAAACAACAAGTGGTTGAAAAAAACCTGTTTCTTATTTTTGCTCTACTGAAAATAATGAAAAATGCAGTTAGGCCACTATTGCACTCATGTCCTCATTTGTATGTAATAATTAACTGAAAAAAGAAGAATTGTTATTTTTTTTAATAACATTAACTACATATATTGAATTGCAAGTAATTGAAACTTTTCAAAAACTTATAATTAGTAATTGAATTTCTTGAATTAAATTCAAAAGTAATTTAAAACATTTTGGATGAAAATGAAAATTAATTGAAAAATAATTTTTATCATGTTTTCCCAAATCTGATAAAAATGCATAAGTGGGGTAGAAAATGCGTCATTTGGACTTTGGCTAAAAATTAGCTAGCTATTCAACAAGAATTTTTGGGCTAGAAAATGGTGTTCCACTAAAAATTTGATAATTATTGCGTCCGTAAGGCGGTGTACTACTTTCCAGACAAATTCATTTAACTTCATTTAATCTATTTAATTTTTCAACCAAAAAAAAAACGCTCAAAAAATGGAACTGGTTTCACTTTTCTAGCTGCTGCGATTTTATAGAAGCATAAAAACATGCGTCTCAAATCTTTTGACTGAAAATCACAAGTGTATGCCTGAATGTGAATGAACGCACGGTGCGCCGTGACACCATAAAGTCCTATTTAGCTCCGATCAGATTTTAAGTCACTGTGACAGAAAATCGCTGATGCATTCCTAGACCAGGTTCAACTCATTTCCAATTTTGGTACAATGAATTCAATAATAATTGTAGAATTATTTTCAAATCTAAAATTCATCGGAATGAATTTCGAGACAGAGGTCGAAAATAAAACTCAACCTTTTGAAAAATAGAGATTTTTAAAAATGTTCACTTAATAACCATTTAACTTAAAAAAACCTTTTTACGGTTTCTCTCAGTGAGAAACTTTTATTTCAATTTATTTTAGTTTTGGGCTCACCACTGATTACTTACAGCTGCCAGAAAATATAAGTCTCATTTGGAGATTTTTATTTCGTTTTGTCTATTAAAAAGCTCTCATTTAAGAATTTCAAAGAATTATTGTTTAATCATTCATTGTTTAACACTCTTTAAGCAAATTTAAGCGGAAGAGCTGTGACCGTGAGTGACTCTTTTTAGTCTTTGAGCTGATGCACAAATGCAACTGTGCGGGTTCTGGTCTCAGACATCATAATCTCGTTAGTAAAAATACCATGTCACCGACAATGACGGCCATGACGACGCACGACGACTGCACGATGACGATAACGATGATTTCATGGGGTCATCTTGCCGATTGCGTTTCGCTTGCTTTTGTCATTGACATGGCATTTGTCGTGGCCACAGTTTTCATTTCATCGGGGTCTCTTACACGAGGTTTTCTCAACGTATAAATGTCACGGAGAAACCAAAACGAGACCAAAGCGATAAAACCACGACACAGATAGCCATGACAAGGTGCACTGCGAGACCAAAGCGAGATTAAACCAATAACCACGGCACTGAAAACAATAATTGGATGACCAAGGCGAGCAATCAGCGAGATGACACCGAGACAACGAGTCCTCGTTGTTGTTGTCGTTGTCATCTGCAGAACTGAAAACGAATATGTTCTGAGGTGTGATTCAGTGGTTGATGCTTCAAAGGCATGTTTTGTAGGTACTCCGATCAGAGTGCAGAAAGTGCTTCGAAAATTGGTTCAAACACATGCAAAAGTGCTTTGATCTTCATGGAGAATATTTTGAACATAATAAAGAAACTTTCGAA
Source organism: Dasysyrphus tricinctus (assembly GCA_963921185.1). Lineage (NCBI taxonomy): Eukaryota > Metazoa > Arthropoda > Insecta > Diptera > Syrphidae > Dasysyrphus > Dasysyrphus tricinctus. The sequence goes on along the minus strand of OY992532.1, from coordinate 105,831,034 downwards.
AATTCATATTTACATATTTTTGATTTCGCAAATTTCTATTTGGTGGAATGATGTTTGCAAAGTGTAAAAATCTTAAAGATTCCTCTAAAATATGAAAAGTGCAAAATTTAAAGCAAGTGTTGAACAAGGAAATTCGTCTAAATTCTGAAAACTAAAAGCTCTATAGATACAATAGTTCTATAAGGATAAGGTTTATGAAAAGTCAAAATTGTGAAAAATTTAGTAATGAAATTGAGAAAGCTTTTCTTTTGCTACAGAGACAATCATTTAAGAGACAAACAACGGAAAAATTGCAGAAAATCTGAATGTTGGTCCCATGATTTTAATATTTTTTAATAAATTGTTAAAACTCTCCATCGATAGATAAAACTGTTTTTTTTTTAATTATGGAGGTAGGTACAGTGGAACAAATATCTTTGTTCATGAATGTTGGTTTAGGTAACGCTTCTTTTTCATATTCTTCAGAAAGTATACAAATTCAACGGTCGCACTCTTATTGAAAAATAATAATTTGTTGTTTCATAAATGTTCTCCAAAAAGATGTGATGATTATTTTCATTGTGGCAACCGGTGTCTGTACGAAAAAAATGCTAAATTGACGATTCAACTATGCAAAAGTGGTTATAAGCTAGGATATAAATAAAAATATTTTAGTTGCTAGTTTGACCGATTTTACAAGAAAAATGAAATTACCTTAGCACCCAAACATGCATTTTTTGAACACGCCGCCGCCGTACCCCCATCTAATATACTGACCATATTTTGTCTTTCATAAATATATGACCAACAATGAAGGGTATACTTTAGAAGGTACATTTACTTATCAAAAATAAAATCCACCATTGTTGCGGGCACAACAAAAAGCTTTTTTTTCTAAATTTTTGTAGCAATTTTTATCATCCCCCCATTTCCATTATGCAACACTCATATTACTGATTTGTGTGCTATAGCTATATCATTTTATCATCTCATTCACAGCCACACAGCACAAACACATTCAAATACACACAATCTCACAACAACGCCTCAAACCAAAAATCCAAAATTTAAAAAAACTTCAAGCAAACGATGACAATTCCAATGCCGTAAACGTGTATAACATTTACGTAGGTATCTACACCACCCCAAGCCCCATTATACCACCACCTTATTTATACCCATGGTGCCATCCACCCTTGCACTCTCAAGGGAATCTTCATCTCGTCGTCGTCGTTGTCGTTGTCGTTCTGAATGGTTATTGTGAATCTCTATATCTACTCAACCAATGGCAAAGATCTTTCGTCGAGATAAAACACACAAAACTACACTATAAAGCCCAGCAGCATCAGAAGTAGCATTCCAGGCAATATAAACCAGATGAACAGAACGAACGAACGAACGAACGAAAAAAAAATAAGGATTCCTGTCTTTGTTCCATTAGCAGGGATATACAGATATACTTCTACCTACAAAATAGAGAGCTTTACCCCCCTCAATCTCTCTTTCTCCAGTTATGACCATAAATATCCTGGCTATGTGTCGTATCTATGTGCTGCACATGTACATCTATACTTGCTTTTATACCTAAAAGTGACATCTATAGTATTTGAAAAAACACAAAACAAAAAACGGTTAGGTGGGTGGAATGCTTAAAAAGGGCTTAAGCTACCCCCAAGACCAAAGTACGGGTTCAACTTTCTATACCCTCAAGTTCCAATTCCACAACTACTACTCAACTCAGGCTGGCTGGATACTGTTTTCCATTTTTATCTTCCTATTCAAATTCAAAGCTAAAATCGATTCCCGTTTCGAGAGTAGATATAGAAAAGGTATGAAGTAGGAATGAAAATAAAGGGATCTTCTGCTATACAGCTCCATGCATAAATATGAGGGGGTGGAATGGAATGGGGGTCAAAGAATAAATGTGTGTATGTCACTTTAGATACGAACAGGTACTTTCTGTTGCTGCTGTTTTTTTTCTATACCCGTGCTTAATTTTTTTTCTTCTCTTCCAAGTCCTTTGAAAGGACGATGTGTTGTGAAAGAGCAATAAAAAGGTGGGGGATGTAGAGAAGAGCATAAAAATGGAGTACGATTCATTTTTGTTGGGATTTTCCCCAGAGCGCATGATCTCATAAATTTCACAAATGTATTGGAGCCTTATGTCACGTACACTTTAAGTACATTGAAAGGAAAAAAAAAAACAACAAACAGAAAAAAAAAAAAGAAAGTCCTTTTCCATGTTCATGTTCACACTCCCTCACTTTTACGTAGGTATCTACACACACAAAAACAAAACTGAAATGGCTGCTCCATCGTTTATAGGTAAAAGTACATAAGGTGTACATATAAAATACATAAAGATGGTTGGGGTTTTATGGGGGACGTCTGTGTATATAGATACAAAGTTAATCTGACAAAATGTTCACTCTCCTGGTGATGATGTATCCAAAAGTTTTGTGTGGTGTTCCATTTAAAGTGGATTTTCTTCCATTTTTTTTTTTTTTATTTTTTAAATTTGCTACAAAATTTGGTGTTGAAATTTATATCTCTGCGTGCTGATGATGGGCTTTAATAAGAGCTTCTCTTCTATTATAAGTAGAATTCAGTGGAAAGAGAATTATTATATATGCACAATCGCTGTGGGCCATTTACTTGTTTTTTTTTTTTTTAGTATTTAAAGCGCAAAAATTTGTTGAATAATTTACGAAAAACGATTTAATTTTGCTGCAAGTGCGCGAAGCGATAAATAGTATTTGATGGCTTTAAGGTTTTTTTTTTGTAATATTAATTTTAAGCTATTTCCGTGAAATATAAAAATAAATGAATGAATGTTTCATTTAATATTTAAACAACAACACACACCAGAAAACATAGCTGTGTAGACAACCAAAGATATAAAGCCTATTGAAATTCAATAGACGGTGCGTGGTGGTAATATAATATGAGAGAGTCATCATAATATTTTTTTGGAAAAAAAAAAACTTTCTGATTGGAAAATTTGCACTTTAATGATGAATTTTCTAACAAAAAAAAAGTCTAAAAAGGTGTGAGTTGGTTATTTGCTCTGTTTTCTGGGGAAAATATTCCAGAAGCTGAAAGGTTTTCAAATTATGGAGAACCCATATAATTTGAATTGCAAATGTGGTGAGCAAAAAAATGTATTTTTTCATTCAAGCTTGGCAGGTTGCCTGAGGCTTAGTTGTTGGGGCTAGGTAGGTATATATCAGGACATCATATACAATATAACAATATGGATTCATGAATAAAATTGTTGAATTTATGATATCTGATTTCAAATAAATTCAACTTGTTCTATTTATTGACTCGCTCAAAAATTAATACTTAGATTCCTCTCTTGAACTCATTTTTTGTTTCAAATTTTTGTAAATTTTAAAGCTGAATCGATACACACCCAATCTAAGTGAAAAATTTATAAAAAAAATTCTCAATTATGAAAAGTAAATTCTACTAGAATTTCAGTTTGTTTAAAAAATTAATTTAATACATATTGCAAGACTTTATTTCTGGACAGACAAATTTTTTATCCCAAATGGCCCAGGAAAATTATAAAAATAAAATGACAAAACTACGAAAAAATATTCCGACAAAGCTGATTTTTGGTGAAGAGCATTGTCTTGATGTAAATCCGTCCGTATCCGAGGCTTGTTGTTGCTTCGCAACTAAAATAGCTTTACGTGGCCGGGAAGTCACCCCGACGGCACGACCCCCAACCTGGAGGACCAGACCCTTACAATATAACTCCAAAGGGGGGTAGCCGGATTAACCGCTCCTTATAGGCCTGAGCTCGTAATATGTCGAAGAAGCCCGTATAAGGTGTTCACTAAGTAGTTCAACCTAACTGGAACTGTAGACGCCACCGTTGATTCCATCTTGAAAATTCTTCCGCTGCCGCCTGTATGAAGGAGAAGTGCCTTAGTGGAACACTCCTCCCCCCCTCTCTCGTTTGCTGCCCCCTAAAACCGTCCAAAGGGATTGGAACCCCATCTTGAGTTAAAGGTATTAGGCACCCGATGTTCACCACTTGGAGGTGAGAGTAGGAGTTGATAGACAGAGGTTCGCTTTGAAAAAAAGCTTGTGGACGCTTGTGTCCTCTTGAATGCACCGTGTCTACCCTTTGAACAGGATAGCCATATCTAAACTTGAGTCCAATAAGGCTGCTGGAACTGATGGCCTTGCGGCTGAGATATTCAAAGCGGCTGGCGATGAATTGGTTAGGAGTATGCACCAGCTCATCTGTAAAATATGGTCGGAAGAAAGCATGCCCGATAAATGGGACCTCAGTATTGTTTGCCCGATCCTCAAGAAAGGCGATTCTCTGGACTGCACCAACAACAGAGGCATCAGTCTTCTTAATATCGCCTACAAGATCTACTTTGCCGTACTTTGTGAAAGCCTGAAGCCATTCGTCAACAACCTGATAGGTCCAAATCAGTGTGGCTTTAGGCCAGGGAAGTCCACCATCGACCAAATATTCGCACTACGGCAGATCTTGGAGAAAACCCAGGAGTTTCAAATCGATACCCACCACCTTTTTATCGATTTCAAGGCCGCGTATGACAGCATCTATAGAGACGAGCTATATAGAGCAATGTCAAGTTTGGCATCCCTGCCAAACTCTTCCGTTTGTGCAGGATGACGATGGAGAATGCACACTGCTCCATCATCGTTCTTGAAAGAATAGTGCAAAACTCTCACGTCAACACTAGAGGCACAATCTTTCAAAAGTCCGTCCAATTACTCGCTTACGCTGACGACATTGACATAATCGGACGAACAAAGCGTGATGTCAGTGGTGCTTTTGTGAGCATTGAGAAGGAAGCCAAGAAGATGGGTCTAACGGTGAATGAAAATATATGCTGTCAACAAGATAGGACACCCAACACCGACGTCTCGGACAGAACGTCACTATAGACAGCTATAATTTTGAGGTGGTCAGAGACTTTGTCTACCTAGGATCCGCTATAAACTCAGCAAACGATACCAGTGCTGAGATCAAACGAAGAATTACTCTTGCCAATCGCTGTTTCTTTGGGTTAAGAAGACAATTGAGAAGCAAAGCCCTCTGTCGAGCAACTAAACTGTCCCTGTATAAGACGCTTATCATCCCGGTCATGATGTATGGTGCAGAGGCATGGACACTGTTAACAGTGGATGAGAAAGCGTTAGGCTGTTTTGAGAGGAAAATTCTCCGGGTGATTTTCGGTCCCGTCTGCATAGATGGGGAATGGACGAGAAGATACAACAACGAACTGTATGGGCTGTACAGCGACACCGACCTAGCCACAAAAGTGAAAAGCCAACGACTAAGATAGCTGGGTCATCTAGAGCGAATGGACACTAATGCTTCGGCCCGGAAAGTCTTTGAATCCAATCCCGTGGTACAGCGCAGTAGAGGTGGACAGCGTAAAAGGTGGCGCACGCAAGTGGAAGAGGACCTCAACCAACTTGGCGTGCGAAACTGGAGGCAGCTAGCTAGAAACCGAGCAGGCTGGAAGAAGCTTGTTGGTTGAGGCCCTGGTCCACCCCGGACTGTAGCGCCACCTTAAGTAAGTAAGTAAGTAAGTATTGTCTTGATGTGTCTTAAGCATTTCCTAAAAAGCTCCCTAAATTTGATCTGGGGCAAACTTTTTTAAGGGGGTTGGGGGGGTAATAGGTATAAAATTCAGTTAGCTACTAAGTAATAGCTATGACTAGCTAGCTTAAGCTTGCTGCAAAAATAGCTTAAGCTTTTTTTTTATTCACAAGGCCCAGAATCTAAGTATCGTCCCGGTCTCTTTAAAAACAAAACAATTTCTCTATCATCTTAACATCGCATCGATCTTGTACAAGTAAGTCTCGTCCTGGTCTCGGTCCAGTATAACTAGGTTTCGTCTCTCGTATCGGTCTCAGTATCGGTCTTGTCTGGTTTACGTATCGTCTTAGTTGGCCTTGTGAATAAAAAAAAGGTGAAGCTATTTTTGGATCAAGCTAAAGCTAGCTAGTCATAGCTATTACTAGTAGCTAAAGCTAGAGAGTTCTAGCTTAAGCTTTGTTTCATGCGTGAATAAAAAAAAAGATAACGCTAAATAGCTTAGCTAGAAAATTCCAGCTTAGTTTAATATTTCTAGTTTTCGTTTGCTTATTCACATATTTTGACTTAGAAGCTCAAGTTTTATTATTTTTGGGACCAAAAAGCAACGCAAGGAGATTTTTAAAAATCCAAGTTTTAGCTTAAGCTGTTGTGTTTATTCACAAGACCCATTGTTTTCATGTAAAAATAACTAGTCAAAGCTTTCTATTTAGTTAGGTGTCCAGGAATCTTGATATCTTTTTAACCTTAACTTTAATATTCTAGTTTAAGCTTTTATTAATCACACAATTTGGAGCTTAAGCTGGAAAAACAAGCTACATGAATCTAGATTTAGCTATTTTAAAATAGCTATTACTAGAAGACATCTTTTAGTTTCTATCTAAAGCTTGTTTTTAATCACACAAAACCAATAGGTTTGACTTAAAGACCCAAGTTTTAGCTTTAGCTTTTTTTTTATTCACAAGACCCAGTGTCTCAGTAAAGTTTTGATTAATCTAAATATTGATTTGATCTAAATATTTCCGCAAGTATTAATTCCTGGGGCCAAAAAAACCCATTTGCTGAATGGAATATACACAAGCCCAAAAATTATTTTAGTATACGAAGAAGAAGAAAATCACAAACATTAAAAGAATTATTATTTTTGTTTTAGTGGACTTTTTTGAAATAAAATTCATATTTAATTATTAAGTAGTTAATGAGCAAGTCCAAAAAAAAAACAGAAAAGGTTCTGATTGTTATTAAATAACGGGTTTTCAGTCCAAAAAATACAGTTTCGTCTTGGTAACGTTTTGGTTATTTCTTAGGAGCTGGTATCGTCTCGGTATCATTTTGGTTTCCAAAACTGATGCCAAAATGAGACCGAGACTTTTCTGTTATCGTGGCCAGTGTAAAGCCTCAACCCCCCCTCTATAGTCTTGACTCCATGGAATTGTTGCAGCTACGGCTTTTTAATGTCGTGGATAATTATGACCCAATGAATAAGTTACTTTGACGCATTGATTTTTGTTATTAAGTAATTATAAATGAAAAATTTTCCTATTGCAACAAATTCTAAAAAATATAGATTTTTGATGCATGGCCTTTCTGCCCTTTTCATCTAAAATATTCGAAATAATATTACAAAATGAAATTAATACATACTTACATATATGGCTAAGTGCTACGAATCTATTAACGATAAAATAGTCTGGTTTGCATAAAAACACAGTTTTAACCTAGTTTACAGTTCCAGTGCGAAAAAAAAACAATGCAAAAAATTTTCGCATGTCAAAAATTATTGCGGTGTAATACAAAATTATTTTTTGGCATGATTTGTTTACATTTTTATACATAACAATGGACCGGAAATTGTTTAGCATGCGAAAAAAGTGTTGTGAATAAATTTAATATATTTTTTTGGATGGCGTTGGTTAACACTTCCAAAAATAAAATACATTCAGAATCAACTGAAGGCATTATTTGCATGCAAATGGTTTTTGCCTCCAAAAATTATTGTTTTCCATTGTTAGTCCTATGGTTTATTATTTAAGGGTAAATTAATGATTCAATGGGTGGCTTTAACCAAGGAAAACATTTTTCACCTTGGATGTTATAAAGGGTGTTTATTTTAGACTTGTGGTTTTCAAGAAGAAATGAAATGGATATAATTTAATGGTATGGCCAAGAATTTTGCTTTATTATAAAGATAAGGGTTTGCCATTATGTTTTAAAAATGATTTCGGGCAAGTAGCCGCCGTGGCTGGCTCTAATAAACTCCAGGCTAAATTTTTGACCACTTTTTGCAGCAATTGGGGCCGTATGTCAGCCAGCAATAACGCGTTGTGGATTGTTTTGCTGGCTGTATGGTATGTAGCACTGTCTTGTTGGAACCAAAGGTCGTCAACATCAACATCCTCCAATTCAGGCACGAAAAAGTCATTAATCATTTTTCATCGCAGCGCGCGAACCGAACCATTATTTTGTTAAAAAATTTGCACGATTTGCAAACGTCGCTCAGGAGTAAGTCTATTCATCTATTCTATTCACTTGATTTATGCTCATTTTTAGTTCTTCTTTACTTTTTCAAAGCCTTTCATCATTCCGTAGTTTACTCCATTCTGTTTGTGTTTTCCCCACATTCTTCAAATTGAGTGTTATTCTCATCTCATTCTCACAGAAAAGGTGCAATCGGTGTCCCACAAGGTTCAATTTTAGATCCTCTATTGTTTTCATTGTGCATTAAAGCTATTCGTATGCGTGTAAATACTGCCTGCTTTCTACATTAGCGTTTCGGTGTCGTAGAGCACTTTCAATTTTGTCTCAAAAATGATTTGGGGAGAATTTTTAGTTGATCTCAATCAAATAGCATCCAATTAAATCTGTCCAATTGAATTGTCAACTAAATTAAAGTTAGCTATTAGATTTGTACTATTTTGCTCCACAGTCTTCTGATAGAGTATTCGGAAACAGCCTATAACCGGGTCAGTATTTTTCAGAACGCTTTTAGAATTGTTATCATGCTGTATCGTAATCATGAATAAGGAATCATGTTAAAGCGTTTATACTACTTTTTTTGATTTTTTTTAAGCAGGCGTTTCAAGTGGGTTTGTCCTCAAATTTTTTTAATGTGCCAACTAACACTCTAGAAGTAATCGTGCATAATTTCAACTCCATAGATTTGATAGTTTATTTAATTCCACCTTTAGTGGTGCTTTGCCCCAGTGTGCGATGATTAACAAGTCTCCTGGGGCACCAGCAACTCAGTTGGAGTTCATGATTTGACAACCCGACTTTCTCCCCTCCTGTCTGAAAAACAATACGGGTGCCTGGAGTGACCATTTTTATTATTCGATCGTCAATTTTTTGGTAACAGTGTACACCTTTAGAATGTCACCCACGCTTAAGGTATCAGAAAAATTGAAAATCCAAGAAAGGAGACAAGAACTTCCATTGCATTGCGTATGGAATTCCAGAGCCTCGCGCTGCTGGTAGGCCTACTTTGGACACATAGAGTTTTTTTGAACTCCTTTTCGACCAAATCTTCTAATGGTGGATGAACTGTTATAACTGTCCTAAACTGGCAGGTTTCTAGTATGTTGATGTTGTAACATCAGCAACTGATTTTCAAAAAATGAAGAAGTCGATATAACTTATACATGGTTCAAATGATTTGATTTTCAAGTCTTCTAGCTTAAAATTGGTATTAAATATGAAGTTACCTTTTGGTATAAAAGTTGATGAAGTATGGGAGCGATGTCAAGAAATTCCTGCTATATGGAAGGTGTGAAAGGGAAAAATTATTTAGATTTTCGCTTTTCAAAACTCAGAACTATGGAAAACGGTAGGTATTCTACAAAGTTATATTTGAAAACAGTGCCTGTCTTCCAGGACTGTGTTTTTGTGTTTCGACTTTCTCGAAAATTATTGATTTTTGTTTAAATGCAAACTCTCATTTGATTCAATAAGCATAGAATTTTTTGGATTTAGTGTTAAGGTAAAATAATTTTCTTCTTCCTCAATGTTAAAAAAATGCAAACAAATATAACTAATTCCTAGAAGAATCTCATAACTCATTCACTCAAATGAACCTTTTCACCCAATCGAACCGTTTCTCTCCATGCAAAACCGATTAACAACACTAACTTATTTATTTTTATATATTGCACCTATACCAACAAAATAACATAAATAAAAATGCCGAAAGGTGCTCAATGAATGGTCTTTCAAGCATCTGAAGTTTTTAATAGCGAACTAAAAACCCAAACCAATCCTTTCTTTATTCTTAAAATCAAGTATCTGTTTATAGTTGGCACATTAACATGATCTACATATACCTACATCCATGCATATGTGTCTGTATGCCTATATGGCAGGTTCTCCATGTTTTTCCCATACCAGCCGCCAATTTTTCGATTGAACTCTATTGATAGAATCCGCCAGCACATGGGAAAACAGTCTGCCCATTAAAAATTATACTAATCACCTGACCCCTAATGGTGAAGCCCCAACACAGCAGGACGCACTCGAAAAATGCATGTACAAATGCGAATCATATTCGCGCTGATGCGCGCCCTCTGTGCGATGGTCGAGTGATGGAGGTTCTCAGGAAATATTCCATCAGCTTCCATCGTCGTCGTAGGACGTCGCTCGCCGCCGTCGGTATTATGTGAAAATGATATATGAAATGTTTTGCAACTATTTCGAATCCTACTGACAGATGGACACTGGTTCTGACACCTGACCTGAATGTTGGCAAATGTTTAGCTTGAGTTTGGGATTCAAAAAAAAAAAAAAAAAAAAAAACACACAGCTTATCCTTTTCTAGGATAATAATTATTATAATAACCGCATTACAGTGGTTGACTATATGTGGGCAAATAAAGGGTAAGGCACATCAGGACCTCACACACATCTTGCCTTTACACACATATACCACATGGTGGTACACTTATGAGAAACAAGCGCGATCACATCAAGATCAAGGTAATTCGCTTTGTTTGATATTCGGAAGATTATACCTTTACTATACGGTCGGTGTTATGAATATAGGAACCTTGTCACTGTCTGTTTCTGTTGGGAAGTTGGAACTTGGGATACGCATCTACCTGAACCCACGCTCGACTTTACTATTGTCTAGGGATTTGCCTTTTCCAAAGCGTTGATCTTTTTATTTTCATTTTATGATCTTCATGGATCAAGTATATACCTCTGTATTCATATATGCTGATGTTTTCAGAACAATGTGTTGAATATCGAGAGCATATCTGTGTGATGTGTATAAATCAGGAAACGGGATTATAATAAACAGATATGTCATTTAAATCCAAAAAAGATAAGACCTTTCCGTTTATAGTTTTTGTATATATATTCAAAATGGGATTAACGCTCATGCGCACACGCATCATGTTGTTGAGGATGACTTTTGTCAAACAAGATTAAATCGTCAGGGATATCTTCTCAGAGACTTTTTGTCTACAGCCAATCCCTTTTTATTCATAAACGATGACAAAATTTGAAGATATGAACTGTGGAAGTCTTATAATGCGGATTTGACTATAAGCTTGTTTGGTTTTGTAAATTAATGGATTAGTTCTGATTTCGAGGGAAACGAATGTTGTTAATATTATTTGCTTATACGATAAAAGCATAAATACATTAGAGGAAATTATTTTCTTTAGTGGACGAAGGTACTGTATAATCTTCATTTACTTTTACCTACTTGTTTGGGCTTAATCTTTAGCCTATCAAATATGATGCTTCGTTGAAGATAATTTATACCGGTTTTTGTTACTCATTGTCATTTTTATCACTCATTAACTTTTTGGTTCAAGACTATTGCTTGACAAATGCGAAAAATTGTTGGTTGCATTGTTCTCATAATTTTGATTTAAATGTCAGATAAGATGCTTCACATGACAGAAAAGTGAGAAAACTGGTTAAAATAAAAGCTTCAATGGTCTAATTAAGCATTTTCGAGTACATCAACGAAACTAGCGTATCTGCAAGAAATTGATCCCGAACTTGTCATCTGGTTTTCTTTCATGCTTAAAAGGGAGCTCCTGACAATCTTGTCTAAACGGAAAACTAAGACCACGTTCCACAATCCTTCCTTTAAAGTTAAACCTCAACACATCTTATTTCTGATGCTGAAAACTGCATTACTACTCTAAAGAAACATTCTCAACTTGTCAAAGTGCTTAAAGTAGATATAATAATATATCGGAAGCTGAGCATTATATGCCAACAAAAAGTAGCAAGAAGATGTCACCCCACACTGTACTTAAATACTATCTCTGTTTTGTATTCTACCAGTGTCGATTGTGGATAGGCAGATCGACCATATACCAAACATATTCTCTCCCTGGCATATCCTAGAAAAGTTCCACGAATTTCAAGTCGAAATTCACCATCTATTCATAAATTTCGAAGCCGCATAAGAAAGCATTCATCGTCAACTTGAGAAAAGCTCATTCGAACTGTTACCATGAGATTTCTTCGATCTCGTTCTAGAACAAGAGGTATGCAGGGCAGGCTTTAACACTGAAAGCACTATTTTCAACAGATCCGGCTTCGAACTTGTAGGGTATGCCGATGATATCGATAGCATTGTGTGCTCCCAACGGGCCGTTTATAGAGGCTTTCACGGTAATTGAAGAACATGTGAAACTTGTTGGTCTAGAAGTAAACGTGGACAAGATCAATTGCATGCTAGCAACAAACAGTGAAAGATCTGTCAACCCGCTAGGGCAAAAAGTCACTGTTGATAGCAACAACTTCGAAATAATGAAGCTCATCAACCTCGGAGTAGAGATCCAACGAAGAATACTTACTTACTAAAGCCTAGTACATACCTTTGAATCATGTCGTGAATCCATACCAAATTTGTATTTTTCTTCGCCCGGGAACGTACTCGTGAAGCTGTGTGGAGAGTTTTCGTTCCCGAGCAATTCCCGTGCAAAATGTACGAGAACTCTTGATGAACACTTGACAGTTCGATTACAAAAGAAAAATGCCTCATTGGAGGCATTGTGGTTTTAAACGTCAAACGTTCACAACACATTTGCAAGTCTGTACCAGTGAGCAATGTCAAATAATCACTTTCTCCACTGGTGATTGTTCACTTCACGAGGAAGTATGTACTAGGCTTTACTAACTTAAGGTGGCACTACAGTCTGGGGTGGAACAGTGCCTCAACTAATAAGCTTCTTCCCGCCGGTTCGGTTTCTAGCTAGCTGTCTCCAGTTTCCCACGCCAATTTGGATGTGGTCCTCTTCCACTTGCGTGCGCCACCTTTTACGCTGTCCAACTCTACTTCACTGTTCCACACTTCCACGGGGTTGGATTCAAAGATTTTCTGGGCCAGAGCATTGGTGTCCATTCGGTCTAGGTGACCCAGCCATCTCAGTCTTTGGGTTTTCACGTTTCTGGCTAGGTCGGTGTCACTGTACAGCCCGTTCAGTTCGTTGTTGTATCTTCTTCTCAATTCCCCATCTTTGCAGAAGGGACCAAAAATCACCCGGACAATTTTCCTCTCAAAGCAGACTAACGCGTTTTCATCCACCGTTAACATTGTCCATGGCTCTGCACCATACATCAGGACCGGGATGATAAGCGTCTTATACTGGGACAGTTTAGTTGCTCGAGGGAGGGCTTTGCTTTTCAAATGCCTTTTAGCTCAAAGAAACAGCGATTGGCAAGTGTAATCCTTCGTTTGATCTCAGCACTGGTATCGTTCGCTGAGTTTATAGCGGATCATATGTAGACAAAGTCTCTGACCACCTCAAAATTATAGCTGTCTATAGTGACGTTCACGTTCTGTCCAAGACGTCAATGTTGGGTGTCCTTTCATATATTGCGGTTTGCTTTCATTCACCGTTAACTCCCTCTTCTTGGCTTCCTTATCAACACTCACAAAAGAACCACTGACATCACGCTTTGTTCGTCCGACTATGTCAATGTCGTCAGCGTAAGCGAGTAATTGGACGGACTTTTGAAAAATTGTTTACGTGAGAGTTTTGCCCTTTTCTTTCAAGAACGATGTTGAAGAAGTCGCATGACAGCCCGTCACTTTGTTAAGAGCCTTTTTTGATCTCAAAGGTTTCGGTGAGGTCTTTGTCGACCTAGATGGAACAGCGTGCATTTTTCATCGCCATGCTGCACAAACAGACGAATTTGGCAGGGATGCCAAAACTAGACATTGCTCTATATAGCTCGTCTCTATAGATGCTGTCATACGCAGCCTTGAAATCAATGAAAAGGTATTGTGTGTCGATTTGAAACTCCTGGGTTTTCTCCAAGATCTGCCGTAGTGCGAATATTTGGTCGATGGTGGACTTCCCTGGCCTTAAGCCACACTGATATGGACCTGCTATCAGGTTGTTGACGAATGGCTTCAGGCGTTCACAAAGTACGGCAGAGAAGATCTTGTATGCGATGTTATGGAGACTGATGCCTCTGATGCAGTCCAGAAGAGCACCTTTCTGCATGATTGGGCAAACAATGCTGAGGTTCCATTCATCGGGCATGCTTTCTTCCGACCATATTTTACAGATGAGCTGGTGCATACTCCTAACCAATTCATCGCCAGCCGCTTTGAGTAGCTCAGCCACAAGGCCATCAGCTCCAGCAGCTTTATTGGGCTTAAGTTTAGATATAGCTATCTTTACTTCGTCGATATTGGGTGGATGAAATTGATGGCCTACGTCGTCCGGGTTGAATGGTGCGATCTGCATGGAAGCGGAATTCGGTTCGTCATCGCCGTTTGCGGAAACGATTTTTCCATATCCTCAGCACCGACTGCTATTCTACCACGATGTTTCCCTGATCATTCTTGCAGGCTTTGGTTCGGGCCTTTTAACCCTGGGAGATTCCTTTTATTTTTCGGTAAAATATATATGGAGTAGAGCTCACTTAAAATTCTTTATTTGAACTTAATTCATTCGCTCCACTAAAACAGAAGAATAATATTTTTAATTTTCTTCAAAATCATAATTTTCGGTAAAACTTTCGAACTTCATTCCTGCAATGGCATCCCTCTATTTCCTCGATCGCACGCTTCTCATGATGCTCTTTCTTTTTCCTTGTTAGAAGCTTGTGTTCTTCTCTCCTCTTCTGCTAGTAGAGCTCAATACAATACTAATTTAAGGTGTTGTACTAGCTAATATGTGCCGACAATGCCGAGCAATACTCTCAACCTGAACCGAGGATGGTGGAGTTATAATAACAGCTGGCTTGTAAGTTTGAAGAGAGCAGCTCTGGTCCTTCTACGCAGCGCCGCCGTTTTGTATGCCTGTTGTTTGGCTGCATGTACTTGCTGGCATTCTTCATCGAACCAGGGGTTTCGCTCTGGTGGTCAAGTGAGGCCCAGCACGTCAGAGGCGGCAGTCTCTAATGGCTTCCTGGCAATTCTTCCACTGATTCTCGATACTAGCAGTTGGCGGCATATAACTGTTTAAGAGGGCGCGAGAGATTCGATTAGAAAACGACCTGGCAATTTCTTGCGACTGAAGCCGCTCGACGTCGAACTTCCTCATAGTATTTCCCTGTTTTGGCTTTGGTCTGGATATCCGTTGGCTACAACGAGGTAGTGGTTCGAGTCAAGTTTGGCTCCTCGGAACGGTCGGACATTCTTGATACTGGAGGAGTGCCTTGCGTCGATGGAAATGTGGTCAATCTGGTTGGTGGTTGTTGACCAGGAATTCGCCATGTCCCCTTGTTTATATCGAGATGCGGGAACTGCGTACTAGCTACCACTACGTTTCTCCCCGTAGCAAAGTCGATTAGCCTGAATCCGTTATCGGAGGTGTTGTCGTGCAGGCTATATCTTCCGATTGTGCCACCAAAGACGTCTTCTTTTCCTAGCTTGGCATTAAAATCACCCAAGAAAATTTTAATGTCATAGCTAGGGTCTTGCTTATATGTCTTGTACAGAAGCTCATAACTCAACCTTGGTGTCATCATTTTTCTCTTCACTAAATCGAGTATCTACTGTATTAGAAATAAATTTTTGACAGCTGAATAGGCAGAAGTCTTAGAGCCAGTTTTTCAGTGTAGAGTTAACTCTGAGTCTAATCAGAGTTATCTGAAAATAGATTTACTCGACATAACTCAGAAACAGTTCTTGAATTGAGGATTATTGAAATCAATGTGCAACTTTATTGATATCACACTTTTAGGCCTTTCACTATCGAAATTCCGATGGCGCCACAGCAAAAAATGCACTTTCCAAAGATTTTAATAACTCTGGCTATCGAAACTGAGATGGTGCCCAAACGGGCGATGTTTTTTAAACTTTAAATTTTTGGAAGAAGCCAATAGCGCAATATGATTTACTTAGAGGTATTGAGTATAATTTTGTTTGTTTTTTCTCATAAGTGGACGAACTCTTCGGTACCGTCAGTGTCAACTTATGAAACAGTTTACTGTACTTGCTTTATAGAGCGAGTAAAGTTACATAAATTTTATTCAGATAACGTTCAGATTTCTACCCAGCAGCCAAAAAATACAAAGTTCCAACGTATCAAAGGGCACGGTAGTGCCCAGCCAAGTTCGCGGCACTACACCCTTTTTACAGGAACAAACTCAGGCGATTTTCAACCCCCCTCTAACTTCCTTACCAATAAAGTCAGAAACTTAAAATTCGGAGTATTTGCTGAACTGATCAAACACAGGTGGCTCACCAAATTTCAACTCTTTAGCACTAGTAGTTCCCAAGATATAGGACTTCAAAAATTGCAAAAACCGTAACTGACTGACTCACTGACTCACTGACTCACTGACTCACTGACTCACTGACTCACTGACTCACTGACTCACTGACTGACTGACTCACTGACAGATCATCAAAATTATGGAGCACTTCCCGACATCGTAGAAACTTGAAATTTCGCACAACGGTAGGCCTTGTGGTACATACAAAGGAAAAAATCGAAAATCTGCAATTTTATATTCAGGGGGCGTGGTATCCACCCACTTTCTTAAATATTCTATAAATTATATGGAGCCTTTCCGATTGTTATAGAACAATGAAAATTGGTAAGTTGGTATGGTTTGAGGTACTTAGGAAGAAAAAAATTGAAAAATTGGAATTTTTCATTCAGGGGGTGTGGTATCCACCCACATTCTTAAAAATTCTTATAAATTATATGGAGCACTTCCGATTGTTGTAGAACGATGAAAATTGGTAGGTCGGTAGGGCTTAAGGTACTTAGAAAGAAAAAAATTGAAAAATTGGAATTTTTCATTCAGGGGGTGTGGTATCCACCCACATTCTTAAAAATTCTTATAAATTATATGGAGCACTTCCGATTGTTGTAGAACGATGAAAATTGGTAGGTCGGTAGGCCTTGAAGTACTTAGAAGAAACAAAAATCGAAAAATTGAAAGTTTCAGTTCAGGGGGAGTGGCATCTACCCACATTCTCAAAAATTCTTATAAATTATATGAAGCACTTCCGATTGTTGTAGAACGATGAAAATTGGTAGGCTGGTATGACTTAAGGTACTTAGAAAGAAAAAATTGAAAAATTGGAATTTTGCATTCAGGGGGCGTGGCATCCACCCACATTCTTAAAAATTCTAATAATTATATGGAGCACTTCCGATTGTTGTAGAACGATGTAAATTAGTAGGTTGGTAGGAATTGAAGTACCTAGAAAGGAAAAATCCACTCACTTTATCAGAACTGCTATTATTTGTATGGAGCACTTTTGGTTGTCGTAGAATTATGAAACTTTGTAGAGCGGTAGGGCTTGACTTTCACCTGGCAAAATAAATCTTTGCAAAAAAGAGTGAAATCACAACAAAAACATAAATGTTAAAAAAGGAGCCAAGTTCTTATGTGTACAAGAAATCTGTGCGTAAAAAGTTAGCCAAAAAAAGTAATGAGATCCAAAATATATGCCAAGTTTTAAGTTCATGAAGTTTAATATCAAATATCATAAGTAGAGTAATATCGAAACAATTCCAAATCATGACAGAAATTTGTTAATTAATGATTACTGATTAAAATTTGGTGGATTTACTCGGCAAGTTTTCTCTTAAATACTTACTTAATCACAAATTTAAAATGTATGAAAACTTGACCAGTGAACCCACCAAATTTTAATCAGTAATCATTAATTAACAAATTTCTTTCATGATTTGGAATTGTTTCGATATTACTCTACTTATGATATTTGATATTAAACTTCATGAACTTAAAACTTGGCATATATTTTGGATTACTTTTTTTGGCTGACTTTTAACGCACAGATTTCTTGTACGTCACATAAGAACTTGGCTCCTTTTTTAACATTTATGTTTTTGTTGTGATTCATTTTACCAGAAAGGTCTCAAAGATAAACTTTTATTGGGTTTGGCAAAAGTATCACTTAAGAATGGTGTACATGATAAATACAAAGAAAATCATTAAAACTCTGCTGCATGCCTATTTCTAATTTCTATGATCGGAACCATCAGTTCATAAGAAATTTACACCATTTATAGGCTCAAGTAGCAGCCAACTATAAGCGTTTGGTCACTTTTTTTTACGATCCCATATATACCAAACATTTCTGGTAATAATGCAAAAGCCTTTCCCTTAAGCTGCCAGTATGACGAAACATGAACCACAGACGTTAAAAAAATTAATAAAATATCCACTTAACATTAGTAGGTACTGGCGCGGATGTAAAATGGTATTCCTTCTCTCTTTTTTCTGAACCTTTTTTTCTGTTTAAAGGTGCTGAATTCCATTGTGGTTCGTTCGGAGTAGTGTCGGAGTTTCTATCTAACGGAAAGACTGAAATTTACGACTATACGGGCAATAAACGTTGTCAAATAAACATTATCACATTGTTCCCATTAAAAAATATAAAAAAAAGAAACATTCTCGCGGTGCGTGGACGAGTACGAATATATTTCTCTGAAATTTTATCATAAAAAAGCTTTAAGGCTTCAGAGAGACATGTAGGCAACAAAAATATAAGAGTGAGTAATATTATCCTTGTGTGTGTCTCCTTCCGTCTGGGCAGAGTGGTGTGGTTGGTTATAGTAACAATATGACTTATGACAGACAGGGCTGAAGTCATAACTGACTTTGTGGTGACCAACGACCGGACAGGCTATATATTTGGTTCACAAACGAAGCCACTTTACGGTGCACATTCATAAAAAAGTCAGTCACGGTTTGGGGAGGGCACGTCTCGTGTAAATACATATAAAGCTCATAATTCACATTTTGTACTTTTTGTATTCTCTTTGGAATGACAGATTTAACTGCAAAACTGGGTACGAACGTAGGCTATATGGTCATTGAAACGGCTTCTTGTTGGTTGGAAATGAATGAGAATGACCCACATTAGCCACATTTCAGACAATAGGTATTTTTACAATGTTAGTTGGTAGGTACCTATACCTAAATATTGAAGTGAAGAAGTTTTCAAAGGGACCCTGATGGCTGGAAAGTAGTATTCTTAGTATATACTTTCAATATTCATCGAATATATGTATTGCCTATATAGGAAGCAGGAATTACTTCAGTGGGATAATGGCATTTATTATAATGAAGTGTCCTTTTACGTTTAATCAAAAACAATCAAAAAAGTTATTCATATAACAGCGTAAGGCCGTGTCGTAAACGTTGTAAATTGTACTACTTGACTTACTTACTTATCCGGCTCCCGATCCATGAAGGGTCTCTGACTCAGATATTGCGGTTTTCCATCGGTTGCGCACTCCCTCCAGTCGTCGAGACCAATCGCTCTTGCATCTGTGACCACCTGATCCCTATAGCGGAGGTTTTGTCTTCCTGGTCGACTCGAACCTTGGGGCTGGGATTCGAAGATTTTCTTGGCTGGACCGTTGTTGTCCATTCGCTCGATATGGCTGAGCAAATGTGGTCGACATGTTTTGGCTCTTTGGACTACATCCACATCTTGGTACAGCTCGTACAGTTCACGATTGAATCTTCTCCTCCCATCACCCTCTTCGCATATAGGACCAAGTATCCACCAAAGAATTTTTCTCTCGCAAGTGCCCGGTATCAATTCCTCTTTTTTACTTATCATCCAGCACTCGGGCCGTGGAGAAGAACTGGTAGAATTAGCGTTTTGTATTTACAGCGTGCACTTTGTCTTTCAAGAAAGGAGTTTTGAACCTATTTGTTTGGCCAAACCGAAGTAGCAGGGGTTCGCTAGGGTAATACTTCGTTGGATTTCCACTAAGGTGTCGTTCGTGGAATTGATGTTTGTTCCGAGTTAGGTGAACTCCTTGACTACCTCGAAATTACTGCTACCAACAGTGACGTTTTTTCCTAGGCGATGGACAGATGAGGCTTTGTTTGTTGATAGCATATACTTTGTTTTGTCCTCATTCACTTCAAGACCAACGCGTTTCCCCTGTTCATCAATAGCTGTGAATGCTCGAAGTACAGCTCTCTTGGAGCGGCCGATAATGTCGATGACGTCCGCATAGCCAAGCAGTTGAGAAGACCTGTTGAAGATAGTGCCTTCCATGATAACACCACTCTTGCACACAATCTGCTCCGGGACTAAGTTAAAGAAATCACATGATAGCGCATCTCCTTGTCTGAACCCTGTACACGTCTGGAAAAACTCGGATGAGCTGTTACCCATTTGCACGTTGCACCGCGTATTTTGTAACGTCATGCGGCATAGCTGGATCAGTTTTTTTGGGATCCCAAGTTCCGACATCGCCAATAGAAGCTCTTGGCGACTTATGCTATCATATGCGACTTTGAAGTGGATGAATAGGTGGTGGGTATCTACTTGAAATTCGTTGGTCTTTTCCAGGATTTGCCTCAATGTGAAGATTTGGTCTATCGTTGATCTGCCTGGCCTGAAGCCACACTGGTATATGCCGATCATAGTGTTGCAGAAAGGTCTTAGACGTTTGGATAGGATCTTGTAGGCAACATTAAGCAGGGATATGCCTCTGTAGTTCTTGCAGGACATCGGATCGCCTTTTTTGTAGATTGGGTATATGGAGGTATTTGACCTCCCACATTTATTTGATGAGCTGGTGCATGAACACTACCAGGACATCTCCTCCATACTTGAAGAGTTCCGCAGGTAGGCCATCCGAGCCGGCGGATTTGTTGTTCTAAAGCTTGTGGATGGCTTTCTTAACCTCTTCAGTACTGGGTGCTGGGACTGGATCTTCATTGACTGGTCTAATGCTTCTTTGTTCCCCTGTCGCCTCCTCTACATAATGCCCACTAAGCAGTTGCTGGAAATGCTGTTTAAACACGTCTCCAATTCTCTGTGCTTCGGTGACTAGGTTCCCTTCGCTGTTTCGAAGAGCTTGCGTGCCAGTCCTATAACCAGATGGCAGTTGCTTGGCTGTGTTGTAGAACCAGTGGGTGTTGGTGGTGGTGCTAGACTCTTCGAGATACTTGAGCTGAGAGGCTGCAGATGCTCTTTTCTTTCTGCGGAGGGTTTTTCCTCCTACCTTCTCTTTTCACAGTACTCCTCTCTTGCTGCTCTTGTTTTCCATTGCAGAATTTGCATTCGTGCATTTTCCATCTCCTGCTTCAATGCCGCACATTCATCAACATACCACGGGTTCTTCTTTCTGGCTGGTTGATAACTTATGGTGGTCTTAGCTGTCTCCTTAATGATGTCGCGATACTGGTTCCACTGATTGTTGACGCTTGTGGCTAGGTGTACGGCAGAGAGTTTCCCGGTCAATTGCTCCATGTAGTCTCTGGCTTTCTCAGATGTGCTAAGGCATGCAATGTTGAATTTCTTCCTTTGGGCGGTCTTCGTTTTCTTTTCGTTGGACAGTCGGGCTCTGAACTTTGTCACAACAAGAAAGTAGTTAGAGTCCACGTTTGTACCTCGGAAAGTTCGCACGTCCAAGATGTTTGATGCGACTCCTCAGCTTCATCTCAAGGGGTGTGTGCACATATTAGGCTGATGTTTTGGAAGGTAGCTTTGATGCGGATCATAGCCAGGCGATCGCTCATTGGCTTAAGATCGATGATTTTCGATCTGAGTCAATTTCCCACGGTGAATCCGCATCCTAGCATGCGCAGTCTTTGATGACAGCTGTAATTAATGTCGCAATCTTTTCTTTTCGTTTTTCCTGATCCTATCTACCATATCTCCTGGATCGCGGTAATATCTGCCTTGTACCGCGAGAGGACCGATATTCAAGTTTTTGAGTAGCACCTGGCGTATTGTATCCTTACATTCCAGGTGCATACTCTTAGGTTATAGTCCATTTTCGTTCCGGGTCTGGTTGGCATTCAAGGGGGGTCGTTATCACATAATAATTGTTCTTTTTTTTACTGTGGTTGGGTCGTTAGCCCAACGCACTAGCCTCCAATCTGTAGGGCCATGGGTTTAATGTTGCAATTCTTTCCTTGATCAACATTCGCACTTGCAAGTTTAGCAAGTCATGGCATATAGCCAAGACCAGTATCCGGCGTTTACCAACTTGGAGGTATAGAAAAGATACAGCTCGAGGTCCCCAGTTCCTACAACATCCAACAACCTCTGAATAACATGTCTATTTCTGATAATATTTACTTTTGGAGATAACGTCACGGAATGGCACATTTTTATAAATTTTATTTTAAGGTTTTCTCTTTGTTTTGCGATTCTATTCTGTTCGCATTTCTGATATTTTTCTCACTCGTTGGAGGTTGTAAACCGAGAGGTATTATGTACTTCAGATTCATAAATATTCATCTATGATAAAATATTTTTCCAAGTTCACTTATTTCAAATACTAAATTTCCATTGTACATCGAGTATCAGCTATCACCATTACTACAATAATATTATTTTATCAACAAATATCCCAAGGCTTTATTCAAACTTCTACTTCCAGCAGCCGGCGGAAAAGCAGATAGTAATCAGCCAGCTATACATTAAACCTAACCAGAGCTCTGAACCCTCAATATCCGCATCTCCCTTCTGATATTAATGTTTTTTTTTGCGAGCTCTTCTTAAAGGTAACAGCCACTCTTTGCTGATGGAATATCGTATAGTTATTTTGCTGAATGGGTGTAGTTAATGCCTAGTGCATACTTAAAGAGAGCATGGAAGTGGGATTGGCAGTATACGCGTTCGTCCGTAAAAATCGTATTATCATGATTTTCTACTCAATAACTGAACTGGAATAAAGTGGTGGTTTGCCATAAGACTTTGGTTACTACACTGACACTGAGGTTAATCCTTTATTCATTTACGAGTGTGTTACTCTTCGATAAGCCCCGTTTGTGCAGCCATGATACCGATGCGGTCGATATTGTGTCGCTAAACCTATTTTTTGTTTGCCTTGATTCTGTCAGTCATTTTGTAACAATAGAGAATCTTTAGCTGCATTTTTTTTTTTATTCATATCACAGTTTAGATGAAACCCATCATCATCAGCTGTTTTGTATAAGAATACATTTTCTTCTTTTTGTTGTATTGTTTTCAAAAAATGTTGCTCTTTAAGTTTCACTTTTTCTTACTTTATTTTGAGAGTCTAAGTCAGGCAGGACCTACATTCTTATGATTGTGAAAATTTCATCTACTCTTTTTTTTTCAAAGTTGATCCTTTTATGTTGGTTTTAACCTTATTCCGAATAAACAGTTGTGAAAATAATGAAAGAAAAATATAAGGGGTGTCGGAAGAGAAAAAAATAAAAAAAAAAAACATTTGCAAAACCATCATCAGGCTGAACGCGCTGACGGATTGCCTTTGCCATCATCCACCGAATTGTTTGTATGGTATTGAAATATTTATAGGGTATCCATTTCATCACAATTTAATTCCACAACAAGTTTTTTTTTTTGATAATGAGAACCATAATCCTTGAGGGTATACTCTGCGAAAACATCAACACAAAACAACACACCACAACAAAACAATAATAATAACACAAGAAAAGGAAATCAAAACATTCAAAACGGAAGGAAGGTAACAGACTGTAAGGTAATGAAACAAAAATTGTATCAATGTCAGAACCTGGTGGCAAGGGAGTTTATTTTAAAGAATTTTTTGATGTTGCTTTTAACTTTAAAAACCGATTGTTGATATTCGATGGGAATTTTATTTTTACAGCTTTCAATTATATTTCCTGCATTATTTGTAAACCATTTTTCGGCATTATTATAAATTTTAATGATCTTGATTTGAGGAACACATTTGGCTAGAAAAAACGAAAGTGATTGACTCAAAATATTTGAAAAATTTTAGAAGCAGGTAGTTCTAAATTATTCATAACAATTATTGATTTGGAGTCGAAATCTATTTTTAACTCCAAAATACTATTTATCTGTCTAACAACTTTTTCCCAAAAACACGAAAAACATGGATCCAAATTCTAACAGTTACACTTGCATCCAAAATGCAGTATAGGTATCACTTTTGCATTACATGGTAAATTCTTTTTGAATGATTTGTCACATAAAATTTGTGATTTTTGGATATTGTTTGATCAGAAGTCTGATCTTTCTGCCATACTTCTAAAAAATGCTCTTCCACCCTCTCTCAAAAATGTTCAGCCTTTCCCTAAATCAAGGAGAGTTTCCTCAGATATGGAAATCATCTTTCATAACTCCTATACACAAAAAGAGTCCAAAGAGCGATGTTAAAAACTATCGTCCCATTGCCAAGCTTTCACACATACCCAAACTCTTTGCAATTATTTGGTATGAAACCTTTATTAAGCTTTACTACAAATCTCTCATCTCCTCCTCTCAACATGGTTTTCTCAAATGCCGTTCTACAACCACGAACCTTGTTGAATTTGTGTCCTTCACCCTCTCAGCCTTAGAGAAAGGCTACGAAGTTGATGTTATCTAAATTGACAAAATTTCCCATAAGCTTATTCTTTTCAAACTGTCCACTCTCGGCTTGGAACCATCTTTGTTCAAATGGATTTCTTCTAATCTTGAAACCGTTATTTCAGCGTTCAATTTTGATCTGCCACCTCTTGCCCTTTCTTAGCTAGGTCCGGTGTCCCCCAAGGCAGTCACCTAGGCCCACTTATGTCTATTCTTGCTATTAACGATATTAAGAGGTCATCAAACATTCCTCTATCTCTCTGTACGCCGATGCTACCAAGTTTTTCAAGACCATTTCCTCAACACATGACTTTTCCCTTATTCAAAAGGATCTTGATAGTTTTTCAGTTTGGTAACTAAAAAATAGCTTCGAGCTAAACGTCGCCAAATACCAATCAATCACTTTTTCACGCAAATGTATCAATCTCCTCCCCGTCTCTACTTGGTCCATAAACAACCCATACCCACCGTTGATAATATTCGCGACCTTGGCATTTTATGTGACCCAGAGCTTAATTTTCTCACTCACATAGACGATATCATTCTCAAAGCAATCACAGTGCTCGACTTCGTCAAAAGATGGACCAAAGAATTCTTCAACCCTTGTGTTACCCGGTCCTTATACATATCATTTGTTCATCTTCTCCTAGAAAACGCCTCTCAAGCTTGGCCCACTTACCAACTTACTCACATTTCCAGAATTGAGAGCATCCAGCTTTGCTCTTCTAGGTCTATCGTGGAACAGTCCTTTAATTCTGCCTCCCTATATAGACCGCCTTAAACTAATCAACTAACTTGAATTCATTGGTTGAAATCTCAGTACAACTGGTAAAAATCTCGGATGAATCCGGTAAAAATCACAGTAAAACTGGTAAAAATCTCAGTGCAACTGGTAAAAATCTCGTACAGTTCCGGTTAGTTCGACACTTGGTTCTTTCCTTTACGAGACCCCTTTACCACTAGTGGAGAAAGTGTTTATTGGACAAGTTGTGCTGTGGTATCGTTGACGGTGGTATCGACACTTCTCTTACAGTTTGTATGGCAGTCTCTTATAGCACTTTCCGGCTGAACCATGTGCGAGTTGTATAGCTGCAAAGTGTACTTTTCTTAGAAGGTGTCCCTCGTTCCACCATGTCATCACCTTTAGGGAATATTATTTTCATCCACGTATGCTAAGGAAAGGTGGGTGCCGGGACGGGCTTTGTTCTATTTATGTGTCGTCTTACTATCATTGACATAGGTGAACGACAGGAGCAAGGGCGTACGCAGGATGCTGGTCAGGGGGGTGGGGGGTTGCAAACTTATTTAAAAACTAGTATTAGCATATAAATCTGGCCTTGAAATACATTCAAAAGAAGAAAAATTGTATGAAATATGTATGTAAAGCATTTTGACTAGCGGGGCGAGACGTAGTCAGGTCGGGGGCATTAATGTAGTGAAATGTACGAGTTAGGTATTTAAGTTTTGCTATCGGAGCTGGTGGTATAAGCCTATTTTACAAAAAAAATCAAAATTTTCAAAACTATTGTTCATCTATTCTGTGCACCAAATTGAATATTATTCAAGGTGAAAAACGTTTCTCTTGGCCTAAGCCACCCATTGAGTCAATAATTTACCCTTAAGCATAGTTTACAGTTCCGATGCGAAAAAAAAATCAAAATTTTCAAAACGATTTTCCACCTATTCTGCGCACCAAGTTGAATAATATTCAAGGCGAAAAACATGTGCTTTGGCTTAAACCACCCATTGAGTCATTAATTTACCCTTAATTGACATACTATAGGCCTTAAAATGGAAAATAATTATTTTTGGATGCGAAAGCCATTTGCATGCAAATAATGCCTTGAGGTGAATATATTTTTTTTTCGGAAGTATAAACCGACCATAAAAAAAAAAAATATTTTGTTCACCACACTTTTTTTCGCATGCAAATCAATTGCCGGTCCATTGTTTTGCATGACATTCCATGACAGCATAGTTTTTTTTTTTGCATGAAACTGTAAACCAATCATGCAAACAATTAATTTTACATTTCACCTCAATTATTATTGGCATGCGAGAATATTTGCATATATTTTTGCGCACGGGAACTGTAAACTAGGCTATAAACAATAGACTTTTTTGGATGCAAAAACTATTTGCATGCAAATAATGCCCTAAGGTGAATATATATATTTTTATTTTAAGTGTAAACCGACCATCCAAAACAAAATATTTTATTCGACACACCTTTTTTCGCATGCAAAACAATTGTCGGTCCATTGTTTTGAATGACATTCCATGACAGCAATGTTTTTTTTTTGCATGAAACTGTAAACCAATAATGCAAACAATTAATTTTGCATTTTACCTCAATTTTTTTTCTGACATGCGAGAGTATTTGCATAGATTTTTGTTTGCGCACGGGAACTGTAAACTATTAGACTATAGGGAATGGTTTTTAGGATGCAGACAGGTGCGTAGGTAGGAGGGGGCAGAATTGTCATGCTTCATTACAGTATCTCATCTAGTAGTGGATGTCCAAAATGTTTCGAGTGGCCAACAGCGACTATGACCAACTACCTAATTGTAGCCAAAGTATACAGCTAAGGGTATATCCCGAATACTTTGCTAGTTTGGCATGAAGCGGTGATTGAACTTAATGTCAAGTTTGCAAGGCAGCAAAACCAACGAAAACATTTGACGAAAAATAAGTAATTATCACAATTTACACCAAATCTTTTTTTTTTCGATTAGTAATTGTTTTTTTTTTTGCTAGACATATGTTCTTGGATTTAAAAGGCCACCACAACGAGATCCCTGTTTTATAATGGCTGTCAGGAAGAACACGCCAAACAGGCAATAAAGTGCCGGCGGCGGCGGCGGGCGTGCGTCGTGGACATAGGTGTTAGGCTTAGATTAGACGGTCAACGTAAATGGTCAACGCATTGACTCCTTGACGTCATCAGAAACATCGTTAATATACTGTCAACGTAGACTGTGTCCTGTCAACGCATGAAACGTTGACGATCACACGAATGACCGCACTCGGTCAATGTTGTCCCAAAATGTGTTGACGTGTTAACCCCATCTGCCAAGTTGCATTGAAGGATGGCTACGATGTTGATGGATTGAAAAACTGCTAAAAATTCAGACATTTTTGAAGTTATTTATTATTTATTTTAATTTTCCGGAAAAAAATGAGTTCAGGTCAACTGGGTGACGACATTTGGATTTCAATATACGTTTGCCGTCAAAATATAGCTCGTCTTTCATCTGTCAAGCCATCAATTGTCAAGTTTAATTGAAGGGGATTGATTAAAAAACATTTAAAACTATGAAATTTTTCAAATTTGTGTACTGCTCCGGGAAAAAGTGATTTGAGGGCAATTGGGTGACATTTGGATTGAAATATACTTTTGCCGTCAAAATATAGTTCGTCTTCCTCAACTGTCGATGTATTCAAAATACTCAAAAAATGCCAAATTTTCGAGATTGAGATGAAGGTCAACGTCAAAGGGTACGATGATATGGGAGAAACAACCGCTATGTCAACGTAAAGATGCAGTCAACGCGTTGATGAGTAGTCTGTCATAGTGTCCTAACTGGGTTGACAGGGGTATTACACGGCCAACGAAAATAATCAACACATTGACGCTTAAATTCGTGTCAACGAGAGTGTCAACGCATGGACAGTACTCTGCGTTGACGATCACACGATAACACAACTTGGGGAAAATCTTACGTCCTTTTGACGTCAGAGAGTCAACGTGTTGATCATTTACGTTGATCATAGCTTTATTCTTTTTAAGTTCCAATCACATCCCGAGTTGTTAAACAAAAATTTGTGATTATTTTTTAGCTCAAAGCGAAAAGAGTTTCGAATAGGTATTTCTGTTTTCATTCTGAGTGTATTCTGACTTCTGAGCATGTTCAAAGTGCGCTCTATGAGCTCAGAACTCAGAATAAAATAACAAAAAAACAAGAATTTTAGCGGTGAAATGTCGAATGGTGACAGATGTGCTTCAAAAGTATTTCAGAGTGCTCAAAAAACTCTTTGTTCTGGAGCATGCTCGACATGCTCGACATTGCACTCTGCTCAGATCCCTATTCTGAACTATTAAAGAGATATACCTGCAGAAAGACCAGAGCCACAGCTTCTCGTGAGCGTTATGAGCAGAAGAGGAGAGAGGAACAGCGGCTTCTCAGAAGGAAAAAGAAGGATTATGAGGAGTGCGTTTATCGGGGAAATATAGAAATGTCATAGCAGAAATGAGATCCAGAAGTTTAACCAAAAAAAACCTCTCTCTCTTCAAACAAGACCAAGGGAATAAAGTAGTAGAATGGCATTCTGAACGAAATTGTATTGAGTTTGGAAGGACAACATGCACCCGATCCATCGGTTTTAATGAGCTCAGGGCCGCATGAAAGCTTAATACTCAACTGCATTCCACGAATAATTCCCAAAATCCATTTTTTTTTTTATAATTTCTAATAAAATTTCTACAAAAATTATAATAAATCTCCAGGAACACCCTGCGTTAACTTAAGTATGAGTAATACCATGTTTACTCACAAGTTCGCATCTTTGCTACTATAATAATAATACATTACTGACTTTTAAAATATCATTAACGACAAATTAGTAATGCTACAATCAGGTATGTAGGTAAGCTTTTATCACCACCACTGGAAATACCAGTAAAATAAAAAAAAAATATAAAAAGCACTTAAAATATAAAGAACAAAAAAAACATCAACCAAGTACATATATTATAGAAACCGCGCGCGCAAATGGAGCGCAACACCATAGCTAAGTTTCTAATTTACGTTTTTATGAGCTTCAAAAGTCTTAAAAAAAAAGTCAGTTACAGTTTTATTTTAAGATTTGACGATATACGAGTAGAAGGTATTCCAGGAAATGCGACTATTAAATAAACTTAAAAATATGTAAGTAGTTGCAATGTAGTTGAGTGCATTACGTATCTGAGACTAATTAAAGTTCAGGTAAACCAACACCATTACTAAGCGAAACTGATTGTAAAATTTAAGTTTTATGAGGTGAAGGCTGAAAGTAACAATGTTACGAGTACAATACGATGAGCTGATAAGAATTGCTTTTTGATTTGATAGCACTTTTAAGGAAAACCTAGAAATGTAGCAGAGCAAAAGGTTAAAATTATTATCTTGTGACCTAAATCAGACTTTGACCGCTATAGTTATAGATGAAGGTAGTGGCTAAAGTGGGAAATTGCAAAAATTTTATACTTTTAAGACCTGGCAAACAATATAAATGAAGTAAGAAATATGAATAAGTTTGACGGAATTTGAGTGAAAAACAGCTAACTCCTGTTTCGCTTTTTTTACAAAAAAGTGTTGAAATGCAACTCCAAAATTGCATTAAGTATTTTTATACACTCGTAATTACTTAATTCAGTGAAATTAAATAGATGATAGATAGAAGGTATAAACACGAATACAATATAATTGGTTGAAGGGAAAACGAGTTGCTCAGAAAGTTTTGTATCCTCAATACCTCAATATCCGTTTGTTCAACGAGTTTTTCTTATTAAGCTTCATGTTCAGAAAAATGAGATCTCAGAGACCTCAGCAATCTCAGTCCAGTTGAATCCACTTGCTCACTTTTTAGTGTAGCAAAATTTGTTAAAGTTTCGAATCTCATTTTCCTGAACATGCCTATTTGCCTAGTGTTTACTTTTTAAGATTTAATATCTTTGAAAGCATATCTGTTGGAAGATGGACGTGCATTCGTGCAACCGAATCAGAAGTATCCAGAAATAGTTAAACGACTATAGAGCTGTTATCGTTTCCGAACTGTTCATCCTGTACACAGTTAATTGAGCCTCTATTTCGACTCACCTAGTAATGAAATTCAATTTCTTAAATGTTTAAAGTCGTACTCGAAATTAGTGAATGTTCTCAAGGCAATCGAATGATTCGAAGGTCCGATTTGATTTGTTTCAGTTTGAGCAGCATTCTCTGGACTTATCATCCTTTTATTGAAAATGTTTGCTAAGCCTCTTCCACTTGCGTGTGCCGTCTTTTACGCTGTCCACCTCTACTGCGTTGTCCCACGGGGTTGGATTCAAAGACTTTCCAGGCCGAAGCATTGGCGTGCATTCACTCTAGGTGACCCAGCCATCTCAGTCGTTGGCTTTTCACTTTTGTGGCTAGGTCGATGTCGCTGTACAGCCCATACAGTTCGTTGTTGTATCTTCTTCTCCATCTATGCAGACGGGACCAAAAGTCACCCGGAGAATTTTCCTCACAAAACAGCCTAACGCGTTCTCATCCACCTTAAGCAGTGTACATGCCTCTGCACCATACATCAGGACCGGGATGATAAGCGTCTTATACAGGGATAGTTTAGTTGCTCGAGAGAGGGCTTTGCTTCTCAATTGCCTTCTTAGCCCAAAGAAACAGCGATTGGCAAGAGTAATTTTTCGTTTGATCTCAGCACTGGTACCATTCGCTGAGTTTATAGTGGATCCTAGACAAAGTCTCTGACAACCTCAAAATTATAGCTGTCTATAGTGACGTTCTGTCCTGGGCGTCGGTGTTGGGTGTCCTTTCTTGTTTACAGCATATATTTCGTTTTGCTTTCATTCACCGTTAAACCCATCTTCTTGGCTTCCTTGTCAATACTCACAAAACACCACTGACACCACGCTTTGTTCGTCCGATTATGTCATGTCGTCAGCGTAAGCGAGTAATTGGACGGACTTTTGAAAGATTGTGCCTCTAGTGTTGACGTGAGAGTTTTGCACTATGCTTTCAAGAACGATGCCTAAAGCCTTTTTTGACATCATGGTGTCGGTGAAGTAATTGCCTATCTTGATGGAGCAGCATGCACACATATGAGGCTAGTATTGGCGAATTTAGCATGTGCGTGAAGTTAGCACCGCCATTTTCGATTTTCAAAAAAAAAGGTTGTGCTGTAATGTGCCCAACTTGTGCTGATATGTGCCGTATTTTTTTAAAAAATCGTACTAAGGGTTTGGTTTTTAGAGGGTACCCATTTTTTTAGTGTGAAGTTAGCACCGCCATATTTGATTTTCGAAAAAAAAAGTTGTGCTGTACTGTGCTCAACTTGTGCTGGCTTGTGCCGTAAATATTTTTGAAAAATTCGCAAATTTGCAAATTTTACGAATGAAATTTTTGCGAAATCTCAAAATTTTTTTTTAAAAAAGTTGTGCTGCATTGTGCTCAAAAAATGATACTACAACTTGTGCTGCCTTGTGCCGTAAATATTAAAAGAAAATCGCAAATTTGCAAATTTTACGAATGAAATTTTTGCGAAATTTCATAATTACTAAAAAGTGAAAGTTGTGCTGTTTTGTGCTCAATTTGTGCAACCATATTCCAAAGAGATAACAAAAATTCGCATTTTTGTGACTTTTATGCCAAAAATGAATTAATAATTTTTTTTTTTAAGTTTTACATTTTTCTTAAAAACTAACATGTGCTATTTCGAGCTCAGTTTGTGCTGCCATATTCCGAAGAGATAAACAAAAAATCGCATATTTGTAACTTTTACGGCTAAAAAACATGTTTGCGAAGCGTGAAGTAAGCACCGCCATTTGCGATTTTCAAAAAAAAAAGTTGTGCTGTATTGTGCTCAACTTGTGCTGGCTTGTGCCGTAAATATTTCCAAAAAATTCCCAAATTTGCAAATTTTACGAATGAAATTTTTGCGAAATTTCAAAATTTCAAAAATTTCTTAAAAATATTTACGGCACAAGGCAGCACAAGTTGATACAGCACAACTTTTTTTTTTTTGAAAATCGAATATGGCGGTGCTAACTTCACGCTACCGCCCTTCGCAAAGTTTAGTTTTGGCCATAATAGATGCAATTATGCGAATTTTTGTTTTTTTTTTTCTCTTTGGTTCTTAGTATCATTTTTTAAGCACAATGCAGCACAACTTTTTTTTTGAGAAATTTTGAGATTTCGCAAAAATTTCATTCGTAAAATTTGCAAATTTGCGAATTTTTCAAAAATATTTACGGCACAAGCCAGCACAAGTTGAGCACAGTACAGCACAACTTTTTTTTCGAAAATCAAAAAAAGGTGGTGCTAACTTCACGTTAAAAAAATGGGTAGGTACCCTCTAAAAACCAAACCCTTAGTACGATTTTTTTAAAAAAATACGGCACATAGCAGCACAAGTTGGGCACATTACAGCACAACCTTTTTTTTTTGAAAATCGAAAATGGCGGTGCTAACTTCACGCACATGAATTTAGCCTTGATGCGAATTGTTGTGAGTAGCTTGTTCACATAGTTGAGACTCAAGACTGATTGCCTAAGTCTGCCACTAACGATCCACATCCCAAGAGACGCTACCCTTGTGGTCAGTAACAGTCACCGTTATATATCACAGTTTTTCAGTTTTCTCTTGCCTGGCCCATCCCATCGGACTTCTTGGGTGGCGGTGATGTCTGCTTTGTAGCAGTCTAGGGCCTCCGCTAAATGTTCGGCTGCACGTGGTCTATAGAGAGACATGTGCAGATCCGAAGTTCGTTGTCCTTATTTCGTTTGCTAGGTTCATCAACAGTATCCGAGGCATGTTGTTGCTTCGCAACTAAAATTGCTTTACCAGACCCTTAAATTATAATTCCAAGGGTGGGGAGCTGGATTAACCGCTCCTTATAAGCCTGAGCTCCGAATATGTCCTAGTAGCCCGTATAAGGTGTTCACTAAGTAGTTCAGCCTAACTGGAACTGTAGACGCCACCGTTAATTCAATCTTGAGAATTCTTCCACTGCCGCCTGGATAAAGGAGAAGTGCCTTAGTGGGAACACTCCTCCCCACTTCTCTCTGCTGCCGCCCAAAACCGTCCACAGGGATTGGAATCCCATCTTCAGTTAGAGGTGCTATGCACCCGATGTTCACCACTTGCATGTGAGAGTAGGAGTTGATAGACAGAGGTTCGCTTTGAAAAAAAGCTTGTGAACGCTTGTGTGCTCTTGAATGCACCGTGTCTACCCTTTGAACATCAATTATCACTCCTAGCTGGAGTTCTAATGAGTCACAACTCAATGAAGCTGCCAGATTTGAATATCGCTAAAATTTCAGTCAATGAAGACTGCAACAGGTCACCGAAGATCCGGTGTTTTTGCTCTGAATCTTGTTCACATTTCTAGTTCAATGGCTATATGTCAATGATAAGTAAACCGAAGATAGTCACGAACAACAATTGCATCCACATGGTATGGCTTATAGGCTGGTGGAATCATCGGGTCGTGTTTCTTTAATAATAAGGCCAGTGTCAAATTTTCAAACAAACCTTTTGAATTGAGTTAAATCACAACATTATCCTTATTCTTTAAAGTACTAAGCATTCTTCCATTAAATTAACATCTTTATACACTTGTGCATGCCCTTCTTCTGAAGGAACATTCGAAATAGCTAGGAATATAATCAAAAACAGATTTCCGTCGGCAAAACATTGCCAGAATCAAAATCAACTTTATCTACCCTTAAAATACTAAAATCGATGCTGTACAAAGTTTGCCCTTCTCAAAAAGAGATTTTTGTGATTTATGATGGGAGTTTCTTGAACTCATAGTTTTCTTATTTTTTTTTTTTTTTTTTTTTTCAAAAAACCCAAGAAGAGAGGTTAGTATTGGAGGTGGTGTATATAGAGATCCAACCCAAGAAATTCGTAACGCTGCTAGAGAAACTATGATGAAGGCCACAAAAAAAAAAGGAACGATAAAAGGAACTTTTATTGTTATGTTTGGTATTTTGTAATTGTTGTAAGGTGGAAGTTTATTTTCGAATATATGTACTACACGCAACCCTTAAAACACCCACCCATATTGAACATACATACATACCCTCTTCGATAAGGCGCACAAGTGTATACGTTCGTATGTAAGAACTGTGCTCAATCATGACACCACACAAAAGTCGTCGTCTTCGACTTGAATGTGGCATTTTAAGGACAAAACAGAGGGAGAGGGTATAAGCTATTATGAGCCTAAGAATGTGTATTAACTGAACTCTACGTTTTCTAATTCAGTGTGTGCATTCAAACAGGGTAAAATTGCAATGAGGGTATACACGAGTATTGAAGTTCTTCCACATAATCAACTTCCGAGAATGTTGCTTCTGGTTCTGACATCAATTCTATATAAACGTTACGTCGTTGGCCTCCTCCGGCCCAAGAGCGCATTCATACATATTTCAGTAGACATCAGAGAAAAAAAAAAAATAAATACTTGCTCGTTCGTGTGTGAAATTCCGTGCAGAATTTGTGATAACATCCGTGACGTCGTCGTAGTCGTCCGTCGCGTCGGTCGTGGGTATAGGAATCAGCAGCATTGGCATCAAAGTCGAAACGAATCGAGGTAGGTATAGCAATTTGGGCCTTTCTTTTTGTTTTCGGCAAACAGCTGAAATGGAATAACACGCAAAGAATCTATAAGCTTTGGACAGTAAAATAGTTCAAATGAACCTTACATTCTGAATTGAGATAGATATGAGGTGCATCAGCATATATATAAGTGCATCATAAACATTTTCCATTTTTAAGTTACATTAGCCCCAAATCATTTGGAAGGTATGTACCTAAGCATTTATTAAAAAAAAAATGGTTTTCCCAAAAAAATCGGTTTGACTCTCTGGATTTGAATCATAATTTTCACAAATTCATATTTTTAAATAAAAGAAATGAGCCCAGTTAGATTGCATAAGCTTGCTTTTGGGGCTTCAAACTATAACGTGGCTAGGCAAAGGCTTTCCATCCACTACTGTTCCAAGCACGTTGCTTTCAGTCATCAATTTACCCAAGCATCTCGACATCCGTGATGGATATGTCTTTAAACTGGAGGTTCAGTCTTCCATGTGACCTCGAACCTATTAGAGGCTAAAATTTGGGGACTCTTTTCGCGGGAACATTTTGTTGTCCATTCGGTCAATGTTGCCTAGTCAAAGTAGTAGACGTTTTTTTTATTCCTTGGAACATCTCAAAATTTGATATCGTTGCATGGCTTTGGGCGAGTTGCGGTCCAATCGAGTGAGTGTCTTATGTCCAGCCTCCTGTCTTTTGTGCTCACATTATACAGCCATACCCTAAACACATTCTTCACTGGAAACCTCTGTCATGAGGAGTGAGCAGACGGAGGCCCAGGAAGAAATCCCGAATCCAATCGTGTACCTGGAAGACCCCCTGAGGAATCATTTGAACAAACCACCTTCCCGAGTCCCTTTGTTGTCAACTTCTAAGCATTGAAGATGATCCTCAGAGGACGTCTACAAATCCTCACTTTAATCTACTTTCATTCACAGGTCAAACGAGCTATGGTATCAAAACGGCGCAATTCAGCGCTAATTGGGCACCTAGCGAGTATGACGCATATGCCACTATTTCTGCCTACCTACCTTGCCACCTGTTACACTGTGCGGTCCTCATCTACTGCGCTATCCCAAGGGGATGGATTCAAAGACAGTCTGGGTCAATTGATGTCCATTTGCTCTAGGTGATCGAGCTACTTAAACCTCAGTCGTTGGCTTTTGACTTTAGTGCGGCTAGGTGTGTCGCTGTACAGCTCATACAGTTTGTTGTTATATCTTCTTCCCCATTCCCCAATCTATGCAGACAGGACCAAAAAGCACTCGGAGTGTTTTCATCTCAAAACAGCCTAAAGCGTTCTCATCTACCGTTAATAGTGTCCAGTCCATGTCTCTGCACGTTAACATTTTTGACATCAAAGGTATCAGGGAGGTTTTTGCCAACCTTGATGGAGCAGCATCCACTCTCACTCGTCATCCTGCCCTAACGGACGTGATTGCTTTATATAGCTCGTCTTTAAAGATGCTGTGATACGTTGTCTTGAAATCGGTGAAAAGGTGTTGAGTATTGATTTGAAACTCCTGGGTTATTTCTAAGATTTGCCGTAGTGCGAATATTTGGTCGATATGGACCTTTCACGCAGTTGATGAATGGCTTCAGGCATTTACAAAGTTTGGCAGGGAAGATTTTGTATCCGATGTTGAGGAGACTGATGCCTTTGTAGTTGGTGCAGTCCAGGGGATCACCATCTTCAGGATCGGGCAAACAATGCTGAGGCTCCATTCATCGGGTATGCTTTCCTCCTACCGAGTTTTGCAAATAAGCCGGTGCATACCTACTCCTAACCAATTCATTACCAGTCGCTTTGTATAGCTCAGCCGCAAGGCCATCAGCTCCAGCAGCTTTATTGGACTTAAGTTTAGATATAGATATCTTCATTTCGTCGAGACCGGGTGAATAGAATTGTTAGCCTAAGTCGTTCAGGTTGAATAGAGCAATCTGCAGCGGAGTTTGGTTCGTCATCGCGCTCCGTAAAATTATCTTTCCTCTGAGCGTCCTTGCAGGCTTCGGTTCAGGCCATTTAACTCTGAGAGCTTCTTTTTTCCCTTTTGGTAAAACATCGGAAACTCATTCCTGCTATAACATCCCTCTACTTCCTCGTTCAGGAGCTTTTCATGTTTCTTCTTTTTCCTCCTGAGAAGACGGTGTTCCTCTCTATTCTTCTGCTTGTGGAACTCGCGAGCAGCTTGGGTCCTTCTATGCAGTTCCACTTTGTTCGCCTGTTGTTTGGCTGCATGTATTCGCCAGAGTTCTTCGTCGCGCTAGGGGTTTCACTGTCTGTGATGGTCGTGTCAGGCGCAGCACGTTAGAGGCGGCTTCTGTGGTGGCTGCCTGGCAACGCATTTACTGGTTCTCGATGCTTGAAGTTGGTGGTATGGGACTATTTAAGAGAGTGCGAGAGAATCGACTGGAAAATGGCCAGGTGATCTCTTGGATCTGTAGCTGTCCAACGTCGAATTTCATCACGGTGTTTCCCAATACAACAATGAAGTGTTCACTTCAACTACAACGAGGTATAAGTCTGAGTCAACGTTGGCACCTCGGAACGTTCGGACATCCTTGATACTGGAAGAGTGCTTTTGGTGGATCACAATCTGGTTTTCGGTTGATTGGCCAGGAGATTGCCTCCTTGTGAATATCGAGGAGTGGAGACTTCGTACCACATTTCGCCCCACAATAAAATCGATTAATCTGAGTTCGTTACTCGAGCTGGTGTCATGCGCCCCCAAAGACGTCTTATCTTCCTAGTTTGGCATTAAAGTCACTCAAGACAATTTTAATGGCTTTGGCATTGCTCATACGACTTGTCCTGGAGCTCATAGAACTCGTCCGTAATATCATCATCTCTTTCCTATGTGGGGTCATAAGTGCATATAAGGCTGATGTTGGCAAATTTAGCCCTGATATGAATTGTCGTGAAGCGCTCTTTCACATTGTTGAAACTCAAGACATCTT
Source organism: Dasysyrphus tricinctus (assembly GCA_963921185.1). Taxonomy (NCBI): domain Eukaryota; kingdom Metazoa; phylum Arthropoda; class Insecta; order Diptera; family Syrphidae; genus Dasysyrphus; species Dasysyrphus tricinctus. Next base: position 105,793,385 of record OY992532.1, on the reverse strand, counting down.
ACCTTAGTCTGGCTCTAATGACGAATCCACACCCAAGAAGACCCTTTGATGTCGATAACAGCCGTAGTAGATATCCCAGTCTTAAAGTTTTCTTTTGCCCAGCACATCCCATTATAGCACTTTTTAGATGGCGTTGATATTTGCTTTGTAGCAGTCTAGGCCCTCCGTTATATGTTCGGATTCACGTAGGACGTAGTCTATAGAGAGACAGAATATTCTACGTGCAAATCCAAAGATCGCTATCCATATTTCGTTTCCGTATCTAAGGCTTGTTGTTGCTTCGCAAGTAAATAACTTTACCTGGATGAGAAGTCATCCCCGACGGCACGACCCCTAACCTTGAGAACCAGACATTTAGTATAAATCTGTGGGGGGAGAGTCAGAATAAAAGCTCCTTATAGGCCTGAGCTCCGAATTTGTCGAAGTAGTCCATATGAGGAATTCACGAAGTAGTTCGGCCTAACTGATGGAACAGTAGATGCCACCATTGATTACATCTGGGGTATTCTTCTGCTGTCATCTTGATGAAAATTGAAGTGCCTTGAGTAGGACCACTTATCGCCCATCTCTAGTTCGCTGCTACCGACAACCGTTCACAAGGATTGAAACCTCATCTCCAGTTGATGTACTAAGCAACCGATGTTCACCACGGAGAGGTGAGTATGGGAGTTGATAGACAGAGGTGGATTTAACAAAAAAAAACTGAATGCACATGTCACCCCTTTTTGAACATCTGAGAGCACAAGAGCTTTCAGTAGAAAAATAATATATGATTCAAAAAGAAACCAACAGATGGCTCACAATTTTGCTTTGAACTATACGAGCTAATTGAATAGATCGACCTTGCAATGTTACTGGCAACAAATTGCTGACTGATACCAAAAGCCTTTTCAGCTTCAAAAGCATTATGAAAAGTGAATGGTAATAGCAAGTAAGTTGCTTCTAGTATAGAAAGCTAATCGAGGCACCAAAAAGTCTCTGGAAAAAAATTGCCAAGTGGGCACTCCATTGAACTAGTGCGTTCTCTTATCAGTCAATTTAACAACATTTTTCAATTCAATGTACATTGTACATACTTTAAACTTCTTAACCATAACCTATCTACGTATGTATGTTTGAATGTACAAAAAAACATTAAATAAATAACTTTTGAGAACATCTCGTTTCCACCTGCTTGTTGACATACATTCCATTGTTCCTATCAGTTTATTTTATATATACACAGACGCAGAGAAACACCCTTTCAAAACAACAACATAATTGTAATTCAAACAATTAACCAAACAATTGCTGAACAACACTTCAAACAACTCTCTGGCTTCCTGCACTTGAACAAAAAAAAGAAAACACCCAACGCCCAATATAAAATCCAAAACATTCATTTACTTGTACATGTGTATCCTTTTGTAACCTTATTTGAACGAAATCAAATCGTTGTCGTTGTCGTCATCATCGTCGTCCTTTCAAGTAGCTCCCTTAGCTTGTCTGACATAGCAATCAACCCCCAACCGATATTACAATATAAATTTTATTCGAAAAACATTTACTATTATAATAAAGCGCGCACCATGCATAACATCCTTTATGCACTTGATCGCCGCCACTGCTTTCTGAAACCATCAACTATAGGGTTCCGAGTCCTGATGCTGTGTTGCAAGTGGTTTTGTCATCCCTTTTGATGTGTGGCATTGAGTACACACACAGGAACGAAACAAAATAAAAATCATCCTCCCCTATAAATGACAACAATGGAAAATTTAATGGGAAAATTTGTACATGAAGTCCTTAAACTGCTCAGCCAGGGCAGTGCAAGGATACATCACCCAGCATCCAATGTGATTTAAAGGACTCTCTTAAGACGGGTCACAGATGTTTGTTTGTTTTTGACAGTATGCGACGACGCACGTCGACAACTATACGCATGGAAGTATTTTTATGGTATTTAAAGAATAATCCATATACCTTGCGCAAAGCTATATCATCATTCATCAGAGAAGGATGTCGAAGGACCGTTTGACAAGCTTTTCATTTCACTTGGTTGGCCTTTGAGGGCTTCCTGTGTTGTTGATTTCCCACTTCCACTTCCTCCGCCACCATTTTTTGATATTTCAAATTCAATTTACAATCAAAACACTCCGAGACGAATGTATATTGCGGGCTTAAGACCTCGAGGATTTTAAAGGACTATATGCGAGTTGAGTGTATTTTTGTAATTTTCTAGATAATATTTACTGGGTTAACTTTTAAGGATTCGCGTTCCTTCACCTGTTTTTTTTTTTTTTTTTTTAATTCTTTTATTGATTCTTTCCTCTGGTGGTTCTGATGTTTCTGTGTTTTGTTATTTTAAAACAGTTTTCATCTTATTCATACCATGATGACGTTTGGTGTGCTGTTTACATAAAAATACATCAAGGACTCACACCAGCCACGGGAACATTGACGCAAATTAATTTCAAATTAGTTTTGCATCATATGGTCCGTGATGCAGAAAAATGGTGAATACGCACAAAGTATTTGCTTGAAATGCAGACGCCAGCAGTTTTCTTTATTTAGTGTGCAGTATTATATATATATAGTATAGTATATTCACGGTTGGAAAATCCTTGAAGGATGATGAATTGTTCGCTGGGAATATCAGAGGGGAGGATATAGTCTTGGTTTATGGGTATAGTCTTTGGAAGAAGGTTAAAAACGGGTCTCAGATGGGATTTTATTTTTTAACGGATAATATGGTTATGGGTGGTTTTATTGTCCATGTAAAATGCTGGTATTCTCTCCGGTGCGGTGGTAACAGATTGGCTTTCTGTATCATTCTTTGGTTTTATTGTGTAACATGGGAATTCTTTGCTCGCATTTTAAACTTGTAGTGGTATTTATTTGGGTTTGAATTGGCGATGATGAAACCGTTCTTTTTATTAAAAATTCAATTTTTTTAACAGAAATAGCTGAAAATGTATTTAAGAGATGCAAAGGATTCTTATGAGTGGCGGATCCAAGATTTTTTTTTAGGGGGGGGGGGGGGTGTAGTACTTGAAAAATTCTGTCACTTAACATATTTCTTATGTATAGTGTGTTGTTTTACGAACTAAGAGCAGGCATATAGACGATCCAGGTTTCCATTAGCAAATAACGGATGGGAGCGCCATCTTTAAGCTCCGTATGTAAATATTGAATAATTTTTGACACTTATCAACTGATTGATTTGAGTGGACATGTTTCTAAAACGCCAAAACAACTCGCCGAAATAGTGACGCTGGCTGGCTGTAAGAAATAGTCGTTGCATATTATTGAAAATATCGTGGCACAAGCAGCGTCTGAGACCGTTTGGTATTGACATCAAATTATTTTGTTTCAGTGAAACCACTTTGCGGCGCATTTTGAAGTTGATTTGCCTTTGTTTCTGTATAAAGTACAATTGAGATAAGCAATATCGCCAACCAGATGCATTCAGATGGTCAAACCGAAAACCAAATTGATCATATCATGATTCAGCAGCGATGGAGGAAGTCTATGTGTGATGTCCGGAATATAAGAAATGCCGATGTGGGAAGCGACCACCATTTGGTTCTGATGAGTCTCATACTACGAACCGCTACCGTACAAAAACCAGCGCAGGATGCAGCAAGGAGCTCAAAATTCATTACTAATGCTTTGAATGACCCCAATGTATGTCAAAACTATGTCACCACCCTTAACGACAGAGCCTCGTCATTAAACGGAATCCAGCATTCAACAATTGATGAGATGTGGGGTGAAATTAAAAGTGTTTTTATGGAGGCTGGATCCAAAACTGTACCCAAGCGAACAAGACGTAGAGACTCTTGGATATCCCAAGACACCTCTGGGATAAGATCGAACTTCGCAAATCGTTGAAAATCCAAATAAATGCCGAAGCAGATATTCAACAAAAGGCTGACTTGCGAAGAGAGTACCGCATTGCACATAAGATGGTCAAACGCTGTGTGAGACGTGACAAGAGGGTGAGGTTAGATGGACACGCAGATAATGCGGAAATCGCTGCCAGAAGAGGAGATATCCGGGAATTGTACCAAATAGCCAAAGATGTGATCGGGAAAAAAAACAACATCAATCATCCTGTAATGGATGTGGATGGCACACTTTTGGTATCAATTGAGGATCAGCTTCGTAGATGGAAGGACTACTTTTGTGCCCAGCCAAATGAGGATTCAGTTGAGCAGAATGCTGAAGTGCCCCAACTAAAGGAGATGTGCAGGTCCTATAGGGGTATTGACATCGAACCTCCGTCAGAATGGGAAATCCAGACATCAATAAATCTCCTCAAAAACAACAAGGCAGCTGGACTGGACGGAATACCAGCTGAATTCCTGAAAGCCGATCCCCTAACAGCGGCTAGTATTTTACAACCGTTGATACAAAGCATTTGGGAAAACGAATGCTATCCCAGGGATTGGAAGGATGGTGTGATAGTTAAGTTGCCAAAGAAAGGTGACTTAAAGAATTGCAACAATTGGCGTGGTATCACCGTTTTGTCCGTTTTCCCAAAACTAATGGCAACCATCATTCTCGAGCGAATAAAGGGTAGAATCGAGTCTACACTCAAGAGGCATCAAGCTGGCTTCCGCAGTGGTCGATCGTGTGCCGACCATATCAACACCCTGCGTATCGTCCTCGAGCAGTCGATGGAATTTCAATCACCGCTTTACCTCATGTTCGTGGATTTTGAGAAAGCCTTTGATCGAGTTAACCGAGAATGTATATGGAGATCGTTGCTTGGTAGAGGAATTCCACCAAAAATAGTTGCCATTATTAAAGAGTCATACAACAACGCAAGGTGTTTTGTTTTGCACAACGGGCAGCTATCCGACTCCTTTGTAGTGCAACAGGGTGTGAGACAAGGGGATGTTCTATCGCCAATTCTCTTCCTGCTGGCGATGGACGACGTATTGACGGCCAGTGTAGGTACAGCAGAGCGACAGGGCATTCAATGGAGACCGTTCGAAAGGCTCAGTCATTTAGACTATGCCGATGACATATGTCTACTGGCAAATAACATCAGTGGGCTGAACGGGATGTGCCAAACGCTGCAAGTGAAGGGAGAGTCGAGTGGTCTAAGAATAAACAGCAAAAAGACAAAAATAATGCTCACAGGCCGCTCCACACAGCAGCGTATTATTCTACAGGAGACGCCAGTTGAAGTAGTGGAACAGTTCAACTACCTTGGCAGTATTGTTTCTGCAAACGGTGGTACGGATCTGGACGTTAAAAGTGGAATGAATAAAGCTCGTGCTGCCTTCGGTACCCTGTCCCCAATTTGGAAATCCAGTCAAATCTCCTTACGCACTAAGTTGAGATTCTTCGAATCCAATGTCAAATCCGTGCTGTTATATGCTTGTGAAACCTGGAAAGTCACGTCTACTATTTCGAAGAAAATGCTTTTGTGAATCGCTGTCTTCGCCACATCCTAAAGATTCGCTGGCCACAAATAATATCAAATGAGGAATTGTGGCGCAAGACAAGTCAAGAGCGGCTGGACGTCGACATAAGTAAGCGTAAATGGATTGGTCACACACTGAGGAAACCGAACGATGAAATTGCAAAGCAGTCCTTTGAATGGAATCCTCAGGGTGCACGGTGGGTTGGAAGACCAAGAACAACATGGAAATCAACTGTTTTAGCGGAAGCAGAATCCGAGAGAAAGACGTGGCCACAGCTAAAGTACGTTGCAGCAGACCCTGAAAGATGGAGACGTTTTGTTGACGTCCTATGCCCCAGCCGGGGTTACAGGACACGATGATGATGAATATCGCCAACAGACCATTCACGTCAATTGGAATTGGAATATTACCATACATTCAGCTTGCGGGTTTGTTGGTATTGGCATTAAAAAAATACACTTTGGGGGGAACTATTGGATCTCTACACAATTTCTTTCGCTGGCCTAAAAGAATGAACGTTTTGAAAAAACGAAATTGAAAACAAAAAAATATTGCTAGAAGAAGAGACTCAAATTAGTGTGTGCAACAAGAATTACTGAAAGCCATGAAATCGTATCAACTTATGTCGTATCAACTTATGCATCCATTATTTGAAGGAAGTAAAAGCTCTTGAAAAATTAAATCTTGAAGAAATTCGGGGACTTCTTCTACTACATCTCAGTTTTTTACTGCGATTTCTGCCGCAGAGTTTCAACTTTATTATGCAATCAATGCTTGCTGTGATTCTCCCTCTAAACCAGTAATTACATCACCTGATAAAAACCTTACAGGAGCAAGGATACACGTAAGCCGGTGGTGCTCATAAGCAATTCGAAAAAATGCGGCAATATTGAAGTATAGAAATCAAGGTACTGCGATATTGTAGACACCAAATAAATCGATTAAATGTTGAAAGCACAGAAGCCGAGGTATTATCGGATTGCTTTTTACATTCCGTTCCTTACTATACATATAGAAGCACATAAGGCTCATCTGAAGCCAATTATTCTAAGATCATAAACAAGTTTATGATCATTTTTGTTTCCATAAAATACGATATTGACAGAAGCAAAACCGAAGAACTTTTTCCGTTTAGTGAAAAATAATAGATTGCTCAAAAGAAAATTTTCTTGTGAAGGTAGAGATGTGGAAACAGCGAGTGTAAAGTAAACGTATTGGAAAGTCTCTTAAAGCATAACAAAAAGTAAAGGATTATATCTGTTGACACTGCCTTGCAAGAATTAAAAAAAAAAAAACAAACATTTTTAATTTAATACCAGAAAAAAAAAACAAATTGTTAATAATATTTTGGAGTTTTGAATAATTTTTGCTCTCTTTTTCGCAGCATCATATTTGTTAAAAATTCTTTCCTTGGCACAAGTTTTAGATTTCGGAAATCAAAACACTTACACATTTTACAACTTTAATTTTTTGAATAATGATAAAACCACTTTTCAAAACTCGAGAAGAAAAAAAAAGTAGGAATTTCAAAAAAGGAAACCTTGATTTTTTGTTCGCATTTTGCTCATAACTTTTGGAATTTTGAACATGGAAGTTCAAAATTTTGAAACAATATTAAAAACAAATAAGGAACAACCTGGAAAATCTTTCAAAAATAACAAATTCCACAAAAACGGGGGTGGTTTCACTCGCTAATGTGTTTCCCAAAAGCCACCGCACAAACACCATCAATCTATACAAAATAAAATGCTCAATTCAGCCGCACGTACTTGCTCTAATAGTTCAAGGGGCTTGGAAATTAAGAAATTTTAAAAATATGAAAGTAAATCAAAAACAAAAATACGATTTGTATTCAAAACTAGAGTTATTGTTCTCTAGCAGGCACCAGCGCTGTTCCCTAGTGAGTTTCAAATAGTTTTGCCGTACAATTTTTAAGATATTTTAAAATTCTTATCTCTCTCAAAAAAGGCTAAACAATTGTTCTTTAAAAAAAAATCAATAAATTTCTTTTAGGCAACCCTTGCACAGTGGTCGGATTCACCAATCTAGCGGCGCATAATTATTTTGAATAGGAAAATCATATTTTAAATTAATGATATGATGTTTTATAGGTTATAATAGATAATGGACATTAATTTTTTTAATTTTGAGACAGTTTAAATTTTATTAAAAAAGTTTGCAGAATATAAAAAAAAATAATTTTTACGTAAAAGAGTAACAAAACCTTAATGACTATTAAAAAAATAAAATTATTCAAAAAAATCTCATTAAAAGTGAAAACGCATAAGGCCTGATTCACAATGCGACGAAAAAACTAGACGAGAGCGTGACGTGATTCGTTGTAATATTTTTCTAGTTATAAAATCCATCTCCAATTAACAATGCGGCGAGGTTTTCAACAACGAGAGCTGTTTTCTGTAAAAACAAAATTAATACAAAAAAGTATTAAAGACAACAGATTATCAATTACATACTTTATCCTTTAATTTCAAGTTATGGTATTTTTTCTTTAAAAAATACTTCCATTATGTAAATTACTTGTCAAAAAAAATGTGCGTGAAGTTAGCACCGCCATTTTGGATTTTCAAAAATTAAAAGGTTGTGCTGCTATGTACCGTATTTTTTAACTGTGCTCAACTTGTGCCGTAAATATTTTTGAAAAATTCGCAAAATATGCTAATTTTACGAATGAAATTTTTGCGAAATTTCAAAATTTCTTTAAAATAAAAGTTGTGCTGCATTGTGCTCAAAAAATGCTACTAAGAACCAAAAAGAAAAAAACAAAAATTCGCATAATTGCATCTATTATGGCCAAAACTAAACTTTGCGAAGGGCTGTAGCGTGAAGTTAGCACCGCCATTTTCGATTTTCAAAAAAAAAAATTGTACTGCATTGTGCTCAACTTGTGCTGCCTTGTGCCGTAAATATTTTAAAAAAATCGCAAATTTGCACATTTTACGAATGAAATTTTTGCGAAATTTCGTAATTACTAAAAAGTGAAAGTTGTGCATTTTTGTGCTCAATTTGTGCGGCCATATTCCAAAGAGATAAAAAAAATTCGCATATATGTAACTTTTATGCCAAAAATGAATTTATTTTTTTGTACGCTTTAAATTTTTCTTAAAACTAACATTGTGCTATTTTGCGCTCAGTTTGGGCTGCCATATTCCGAAGAGATAAAAAAATCGCATATTTGTAACTTTTACGGCCAAAAAACAGTTTTGCGAAGCGAAAAGTTAGCACCGCCATTTGCGATTCTCAAAACAAAAAAGTTGTGTTGTATTGTGCTGAACTTGTGCTGCCTTGTATCGTAAATATTTTTTAAAAACATTTGCAAATTTTACGGATGAACATTTTTCAAATAATGCAATCCTGTAAAAAATTAAAGTTATGCGGTTTTTTGCGCTTTTTGTGCTGCTATATTCTGAAGAGAAAACAAAAAAAAATCGCATATTTGTAACTTTTACGGCCAAAAAACAATTTTGCGAAGCGTAAAGTTAGCACCACCATTTGCGATTTTCAAAAACAAAAAAATACTGTATTGTGCTCAACTTGTGCCGTAAATATTTTTGAAAAATTTTGCAAACTTGCAAATTTGCAAATTTTACAAATGAAAATTTTTCAAATTTAGGAATTTTGTAAAAAATTAAAGTTGTGCTGTTTTCTGCGCTATTTGTGCTGCCATATTCCGAAAAGAAAACAAAAAAAATTGAAATTTCGCTAAAAAAATGGGTATCTACCCTCTAAAAACCAAACCCTTCTCATTTCGATTCTGAAATCAAAACCAGAACAATTTGCTCTTCTTTTCAGAACAAGAACTGTAATTCTGTCCCCAATCTAAAAGGCTAGAAGTTCCATTTTGTGGGACAGTTTTAGTAAAACGGCTATCGTAATAAGGGTGAATGTATATCTATACTGTCTATATCATTTCGCAAACAAGTATGACAGTCCAATGCGATTTTTTTTTAAATTCAAAAATCAAACAAATTTCTCGGATAACATTCATTATGATGATTTAGTTCAGAAATAAGTATTTTGACATAATTTTTTCAAAACTATGTCAACAAACTCTCAGGAACGTATCCTGGAACTTGTTTTTTTTTGGGTTGTGTGTCCTCACATTTTTTTCAATAGATACCAAAGCTTCTTATGCCTAAAAACAGCTTTAATAAAAAGACATTTGCAAAAAATTCAATCCCCAAATTCATGAGAAAATTTAAAATTACACTACCCAAAGAATGACAGTTGGCGCAGAATAATCACTCATATCGTCAGAAATGTCAAAATGAGTTTAAAACGTCAACGATTTATTTTCGATGGATCTATTTTTTTTCCTTACATACGATTATTTTATTCTTATTTGTAAAACGAGAAGATTATAAAACATTAAAACAATTTCACGTACCTATGTAGGTACAACAGTAGCACTATTTATTGGCTACAAAGGGGTTTTACAACGTTTTATGAGAGTTATAAGCTTAAATCAACATGCTTCTGCACTTCCCCTTAAGTTCTCAACACGAACTGCAGGCAGATGACTGCAATCCCTTGAGTTATAATGGGAAATTTGACTGTTCTGGTAGCTCTAGCTATAGCATATTTGCGTGTCTTCAAATGAACACGCAAATATAAAAAAGATTTTTAAGACAACAAAAATAAAAAAAAATCTCTTTTAAGAATATTATCATTACTTCTTAACTTTTCTTAAGTAAACTAAGTTATCATTTTTGATTTATCCCTAATGATACCGTTTGGAAGATTTGTATTTTTTTCAAGACTAATCATTACTGTTCCGCTTGTATAAGCTTGCCAAGTCTCCTGGCTGATACCTGAGACCTGACCTATACTTCATATCAAAGCTCACAGGTTAGGTTACTAAAACAGTTTCTGTAGATTTAAGTTTTTGAAACTTTTCATGTAGTTCAATAGATGATTTATCAACCAATTTGGATTTAAATAGATAAGTGGAAGTTATTAAAAATCTTTCAATCGGAAGTTTTGTTCACTGAATTTTTGGCAATAAAAGAAGTGGCTTACATGCCTGACATTAGCGTTCCCAACAACTACTTTCCATAATTAAGGTGCTTAAAAAATGAGAAAATATCATTCTGCATATTCAAAAACAGAAAAATCTTTGCTGAAATTAAAAAGAAAATGGACTAAGAAGAGAGCCCTAATGGACCCTAAGCAATTTTACCTTAAACCACTGGACTTTCTCTCCTTTAAAATTGACCTTTATTTCAGATCTTCTTTTCTTACATAAATAAAAGACCATCGGTAATGACTTCAGTCGGTTAAAAAAAGAACCAGAAAAAGCTATATGTATAGCAAAATCTCACTAACCTTAAACTCATTAAGCAAACAATAGATTCCCTAAATGTGTGACATATTCTTTCTAAAGGTCACATTTCAACTAGTTAAACGACTATTATCCGATTCCCTGTCACTTACATAACTTTTTGACTGAATTACATCAACAACAATCTGTACTTAATTACGTAACTGTCCTTCACCACCCTCTATAAATTATTCCAAACACAACAACAGCAAAAAAAAAAAACCTAAAGCACCCTTCTCATTACCTTATTCCCGTCATGTGATGCGGTGTCCTTCGAACTCAATCACAACCCTAACCAAAGTGACTGGTATTCCATTTAATTTTTATTTCAATCACATTCAAATGACATTTCCCAGGAGAAAAGAAGAAACTTCTTTAGAGTCTTTTTTTTTTTTGTATTTTGCACGCGATGAATATGCTACATGTGCGCACACCCGAAACACCCTCTTCCGATATCAGCAGCGTTTCATCCTGACAAAAGATATTCTACTATAGTTAACCTTCTCTATCATACCCAAGGGATCTGATGCAAAACTGACAAACATCCTGAGACCTTTAGTTAAAGATTTACAAACAGGACGAAGTGCGACAGTGACGTGTGTCTCGACTTAAAACACGATTTTTACCGAATGAGGAGCAACGTCTGTGCCGCAGTGCCAGTGCCATGCTGCAGGTTTTGCATGCCTTGAAAGAAAGGATTGGCGCGTGCAGGCAGTTCTTGGTGATGGGTGATGTATAGATATAGACTGTAGATAGGAAACATCCGTACCACGTACAGATTTCTCACTATATCCCATATTAGTTACACTTTTAGACACGTGATAGTGGGACCAAAGACCGAACCCACACTTGCCCAAACACTTTAATCATATCAACACACAATGAAGGTTACAAGGATTTCACTCTTTCTTTCTTGCATTTCCAGACTCATTAATGGGATCCGCCAGCGAGGACGAAGACGATGATGAGCCACATTTGAGAGGACCACCACTCGGATTGGGTGGCATGGGACCGAATGGTCCAGACTCAGCAGGTGGACAACTCGGCGCATCAGATATCTCTGTGCAAAGTATGAGCACGGACAGTAAAAATACGCACGATGACTCTGATCAGGTATAAACATAAATAAATACATTTACATTTAAATATATACACGACATGTACATTGGTACGAAAAAAGATTGCTATCTCTTGGAAATAATCATCATCAAAATTATTATTAATTAACAAAGACTGCGCCGACACGTTATAACTGCTTATAGTGTATTATGGTGATGATTAATCATGCTGAGCGTTATTGATTGATTTAGCAATATTTTTCTTTTATTGATGTTAAATTAACGTATTTGACAGGGATCTCTGGATGGTGACCCAGATGGACGGGGTGATTCTCAAGCGGAAAATAAAAGTCCTGATGATGGTGCGAATGGTTCAAAGCGACGAGGCCCGCGTACAACTATCAAAGCGAAACAGCTGGAGGTACTGAAAACAGCATTCAATCAAACGCCGAAACCAACAAGACATATTAGGGAACAACTGGCGAAAGAAACGGGTCTACCTATGCGGGTGATACAGGTGAGTTATATATTTTTTTGATGAGATGAGATATTGTAGATTTCTTACCAACATTTTAGTGAATGAAGAAAAATTCAAGATTATAACGAAGAATTTGAAATAAAAAACAAATTTTTGTGTAATGTGTTAAAAGAGAAGCTTATGGATGAAAAAGGTGATGATTGTTAAGGAATGTCAAGAGATCAGGCCCATCAACTCCAGTGTCCAGTCCTAGCGATTTGTGTTTTTCAATTTCAATCAAACTTACCTCCCCAGCTCCCTATCCCTGAAGGGTCGCAGTCAGAGACACAGTGGCCTCCCATCTCCTTAAATCCCCAGCACGCTGTGTCCAATCAACAAGACCGAGCCTTCTGGGCATCCATGATGGCTTGGTCTTTAAACCATAGACTCCATTCGCTAGATATGGCCGAGCCAATCTATCGACGCGTTTTGATTTTCTGGACTATATCCACATTTTGGTACAGTTCAAAGAGGTCGCGGTTGTATATTCTCCTCCATTCTCCCCTTATATTTCTTCCGAAAGAGTCCAGTATCGGTTCTCCTTTTCTGCTTATTACCCAACACTCGACGTACGGCGTAAAGCAGAACTGACAGCATAAGGGTTTTATAGAGCGTGTACCTTGTCTTACGTGTGTTGCGTCAAACCGTAGTAGCACCGGATTACTAGGTAGTTCTTCATCAGATCTCCACAAATATCTCGTTGGTGGGAATAACATTTACTCCGGGTTGGATGAACTTTAAAGCTTTACTTCGAAGTTGTTGCTATCAATAGTTACGTTTTGTACTAACCGGTTGATAGATCTTTAATTTTGTTTGATAGCCTGTATTTGGTCTTGTCCTTGTGTACTTCAAGACCAACAAGTTTCGCCTGTTCTTCAATTGCCGTGAAAGCCTCTATAGAGGTCTGTTGAGTGTGGCCAAATGTCGATAACACCGTCATACCCTAGAAGTTGGACAGATGTGTTAAAATAGTGCTTTCAGTGTTAAGTCCTGCCCTGCGCACTATGCTCCAGAACGAGATTAAAAAATCACACGATAGCGCATCTCCTTGGTGAAACCCTGTAAATTTTTGGAATGGTTCAGAAGAGCATTTCTCTTGTTGCACATTGCATCACTTACTTTCCAATGTCACGCGACACAACTGGATCGGTTTTCCGGGGGATCTCGAGCTCCTGACGATAATTGCTATCATATGCTGCTTTGAAGTGAATGAATAGATGGTGAGTCTCGACATGAAATTCAATGGTCTTTTCCAGAATTTTACCTGAAATTGAATATTTGGTCTATGGTCGATATTCCTAGGTCAGAATCTGCTCTGGTACTTGCATATTATAGTGTTGGAGAACGGCCTGTACGCAGACGCAGTGCGTTGGATAGGATCTTGTATATCAGGGATATCCCTCAATAGTTCTTGTAGGACATGGGATCGAATTTTTTTGTATATGACATATGAAGCTGTTAGGCCAGTGATCGGGTATGCTTCCTTCCACCCAAACCAACATTTTTAAAAACTTTGACTTTGTCTTTTATTGTTCCTCAAAGTCTTAAGCTTAAAAAAATTGGCATTAAGCTTATAATTCTTAGAATTTCTTATTTCTCTTGTATCTAAAGGAGGAAGCTTTTAAATACAAGAAATAGCGATTAACTTTCCAAAACCTAGACGTCGTGTCGCTCGTCATCCAGTGTAATTTCCATCGTCGATTGTCATGACGAGGTCAAAAGCTATGTACTTGATTCAGGTCAAATTGTTACTTTCTTAAACTTCCCTTCTCCATTTCTTAGCTAAATATATGTATGTATGTGCCTACAGAGGGAGCTGAAGACAAAAACTATTCAGAGTTTTAAGCCAAGCATTTGGTATTTTTGAATTAAGTGGTTTTGAAATAAAGTTACATAAGTTTAAATGTCTACAAAATACTTTGAATTATTAGGCTAGTTCAGGAAAATGAGATCTCCGACGACGGCTCAGTGTCAAAAACTGAGCAAGTGAATCCAATTATTTTTTTCCTCAATTATTTGACAGCAACATTTTTGAGGAATCCTGTTCACGAGACTGAGATTGCTGAGGGCTCTGAGATCTCATTTTCCTGAACTCGCCTATTACTTATTCACACCAATTTCAGAATCCAGCTGTGTCAAAATTTATTAATTTTCATTTCATGCCTATACAATGCGAGTCACACGCTTAAATTCGAACAGCAAGTTGGTCGGTATAATACGAACTCTGGGAATAATAACTTCCTGCCCTTTGAACTTGCCTTTGTTGACTATGGTAAGGTAGCTTTTGAGGATGTTGTTCGTGAGTTTTTTCACAGTCAATTTGGTTCCATTGCAGAGTTTTGATTGGTTCAGTTGTTTCGAGAAATCATTGGCTGATGGATCGTTCTGGAACGCAACTCGAATTTTCCTTACTTATTGCCGGAAATACGATGATTTCATTCAAACGTTTAATTCATCTACAGGCGTTGATCGCGGAATGACCGGTAAATTTGACGAAATCAGCAGCCGTTAGTATCATTTGTGCCTCCCAAGTATCTTCCGCAAATCTTTCACTGTTCGATCATAAGCACCTCCAATATTCGTTTGTGTGCCATTGTGCTGTTTCAACCCATATTGCGAGTTTTTACACCTAGATTCAATTTCAATGCTAAGTGAGCCGTTCATCCGCCTTTCAACAATGTAGTCGCTGTTCCAGAAAAAGCGATATGATGCCATTTCTATCGTGAACCGCCTTCATCATAAAAAGTCTGTTCGTTTACTTCCCAAAACCTTCTAATTTCCAATTTCTAGCCATTTTAGCCCAAAGTCCTGCCAAAGTTCATATACAAAATTAAATTGACAGAACTTTGGACTAAAATGGGCCAGTTTTGAGGAGTACACGAACAGAGTTGATGTGTCATACATACAGCACGTTCTTTTACTGGGGATTCAGCAGTAGGACATTAAGTGCATAGTGCCTGGGAGCTGACCATTCCTAATTTATTCAAAAGACTACCACAGATAAGCAGCCAAATGTCTTCAATCTGGGCCTCTTTGCGGTTCTAATCGTTCATTTGAAATTTGGGATTCAATTTCAATCTTCAAACTAGATGCAAGTAAAAAACATAAGCTGTTTCGTCCTACAAATTGAGGGCGTTCAAGAGAAAAGATTTCGAGGTGGTGATGGCAAACAATGTACGAACTTGAGTCGCATATGCACAGAAACTATAGCACTGGTGAGTGTTGCGTCCCAATTATCATCGTTGGCAAGCAAATTGTTCCATTGACATGCTTCTCAAAATGTGGGGCACAGCACACTTTCAACAGTCCATAGGCCTTCGAACGAATTTGGATCATGTACAATGTTGAGGCACATTGAACGCACTGTATTGAGGCTAGAAATGCAATCCCGAGTTGTTTTTTCAATCTCGGGATTCAAAAATTTCAATATATATATTTTTGTTTGAAGTTGTTCGTTTTCCAAATTAAAAACGCTTTTCTGAGAATGCAGAGAGTTAATACTTCTACTTCAGCCTCCGCGCTCCACCTGTCAAGAAAAATAAGTTTTATGGTTGAAATGTTTTTATTTAGAAGAAACAAATCGTTATCCTCCGTGTTTTCTCACAAAACAGAAAAGTTAGGAAATAAAAAACAAAATATCTATAGTTATTTCATAAATAGGTACCTATATACTCTTAACTGCCTGAACAGAATGCAAGACGGAGCTGGGATAGATATTAAAAATACTGCAGCTGGAGCTGCAAAAGTTGAACAATTTTTATCTTTAACTGCAGCATTTTTGACATCTATTCAAGATGCGTCTTGTATTCTGTTCAGGCAGTAAGGCTAGTTGCAGGAAGCTGACATTTATCGTTGCATCAGCCGCACTTTAAATTCTAAGAGGTCAATAAATTAAAGTTCCATTTTCTTCAAATAAAATTTTAGAAGCGAAATTTAACGAAATACGTTGATGAGAACCAAAACTCGCAACACCCACAAAACTTGCCATAGTTAAATCTAATTATTAAATATATTTTAAATGGAACTTTAAATGTGATTTTCCTTCAAACCATAACAAAATCATTTAATTTAAAACTTATTACGAATTAAATTTGATCGTGAAAAGTTTTTCTGATATGAGTTTGGCAAGTTTTGGTTTACAAATCAACTGGGCATTAGAATATAATAGATCTATGACATTTTTTTTTGAAAAAATATTATTTCTTGTGGAATATTTTTTATTTTTTTTAACAATAAAATGAATATTCTTCATCCTTTTTCAGTTCAACTGAAACCGACATCCATAGAATCATTGACTTATTAGGTATATAGGAAGTCAATGGATTGAATAGTCGTACGGTTACGAACGAAGCAAAAATTAACAAAGGGGGACGACCAGTTTTGACTTACATAAAAATTGTTGGCAAATTGTTCCTGTACGAAGATCTAAATACAAGCAGCAACAAAAAATGTATGCGAATATTTAAGTCACCAATCCCGGAAATCCCGGGATTGAAGCATCCCGGGATTTTCGGGATCCAAAAATGGATCGGGATCCTGGGATCCCAGGATTCGGGATCCCGGGATTGCATTCTCTAATTGAGACACAACCATTTCGTATCGATGCTAATGTGGAAAGATGGAAATACAAATCAGCTATAAAACATGAGTCTCAGAGCATACGTAACGCCATCTGTTGGTAATATGATTTTCATGAGAGACATAAATCAGCCAATTTTCAATTCGGTAGTGCATGTCAGGCCTTAGATAAAATTCTTTAGACTTAAGGAAAATGACAGTATTATTTCTTATTTTTTTTTTTTTTAAGTGAATTGAAGTGGTAATGACCCTCACACAAAAATAGGGAACTTAGCTCATTTTAATCTCCCACCCCTCCTAAAGGCTGAGAAAAAAAGCCGCCAGACTTCAGTGTTCGATACCACGATACTTCCACTCCCAAAATTTTCTATCGGCTCTTAACGTCTGTGAAGTTAGCAAGTCAACTTTCACCCACGCAAATGAGACCTTGACAGGAATTTGCAGTTTTTTTTTAGCATTTCTATTACCGATTTTGCAGTTCGCCAAATAAGGGTGTAATTTAGTGACCTGCTTACTTCACAGTGAAGTTAGCAGGTCACATGGTGTATCTCAGGAACTAAGCGTGCTAGGAACTTGTAGTAAGGCTCCAAATTTGCAGCTTTTTTTGCATTTCAACGATAGGCTATGTTCAAAATTTGAAGGCCTCAATTTAAAAATTTCCCAAATTTGACTTCAATACGAAGTAAGTATAGTATAGGTCACATCGTGTATATCAGGAACCAAGACTGCTAGGAACTTGCAGCAAGGCTTCAAATTTGCATTTTTTTTGCATTTTAAGAATTTCATAATTTTGACCTAGCCTATTCTTTAAATCCACAAAAATTGCAAATTTAGAGCCTTACTACAAGTTCCTAGCATGCTTTGTTCCTGAAATACACGATGTGACTTGATAACTTCACTGTGAAGTCAAATTTGGGAAATTTTTAAATTGAGGACGTCAAATTTGAACATAGCCTATGGTTGAAATGCAAAAAAAAATTGCAAATTTGGAGCCTTATTGCAAGTTCCTAGCATGCTTGGTTCCTGAGATACACGATGTGACTTGATAGCTTCACTGTGAAGTTAGCAGGTCAGTATGCAATTTTTTTCAAAAAAGGACTTCCAAATTTTGACCTAGCCTATTCTTGAAATGCAAAAAAAACCGCAAATTTGAAGCCTTGCTGCAAGTTCCTAGCATGCTTGGTTCCTGAGATACACGATGTGATCTACTTACTTCATATTGAAGTTAAATCTGGGAAATTTTTAAATTGAGGACTTCAAATTTTGAACATAGCCTATCGTTAAAATGCAAAAAAACTGCAAATTTGGAGCCTTACTACAAGTTCCTAGCACGCTTGGTTCCTGAGATACACAATGTGACCTGCTAACTTCACTGTGAAGTAAGCAGGTCACTAAATTACAACCTTATTTGGCGAACTGCAAAATCGGGAATAGAAATGCAAAAAAAAAAAATGCAAGTTCCTGTCTAGGTCCCATTTGCGTGGGTGAAAGTTGCCCCGCTAACTTCACAGACGTCGGCTCTTAAGTGCCTTGCATATAGGGCTGGCCAAGATACCAAACCAAACGAGACTTTTATTGGTATCGTCTCGGTATCGTTTAAATTGAAAAATATCGGTATCGTCTCGGTATCGGTCTCGTTCTCATATTACTAAGTCTCGTCTCGGTATCGTATGACTAAGCTTGGTATCGGTATCGGTCTCGGTTGCATTCAGTGTTAATAGGAACTAAAATCGCTTACAAGCCGTTTACGAAAGTTATGAAAATTTTATCCCAATCGTATAAGCAGTTCCCGAGAAACCAAGATATAATTTTAGATTTTTTTAGATTAGATGGATTGTTTTATTTCTTTAAAAGTAATGATAATTACAAAGTTTACAGTAGTTAATTAACAAACAATCTTATGAAGGTATGGCATTGGCCGTCACCTCAAATGGCAATTAAATAATAAATTCAAAATATTATGCTTTTTTTTTTAAAGAAACAAAATTAAAAAGAAAAGTTACTATTGAATACATGGGCTAGGATTTTTTTTTATAAAGTAGAAAATAAGTTACGATTCTTCAATATTAATAAAGTAGGCAGTGAGTTAAAATTCTTCAGCTATTATTTTGGCCCTGTAGCTGGCGGCTTCCTTGCAAAATGCGGTAAGAGCTTCCCAGCCTTCACTTCCGTTCAGAATATCCAATGTTCTCTCCATTGTGAGCTTTGTGCAGTCAAAGAAAACTCTTCTGACTTCTCTAAGTATAGGGCATATTGCTATAAAATTAAATACGTCCTCCCGAGCTCCTAGGTTGCATAAAGAGCAATATAATGGAAGATCCTCCTCGTGTGGCTTAAAATTCAAATTAATCAGTTCCCCTCTGGCTTTAAAGATGGTTGAGATAACAAAGGAGCTGTTTTCATCCCGGAAATAGTTGCATTCAGCTAAGTCGTAGTTAAGTGTGCAGTAATATTGTCTGTAAAGTGACGACTGCGCCTGCTCTTTAAACTCCTCTCTAAGTTTCTCGTCCAATCTCCTTATAAATGAATACAACTGCTCTTTCCAATCATTGCAATTATCAACGGAAACATTAAGATGCAGGTCGTACCTACTTGCCAAAAGCTGCCACTTCTTGAAAAATAAAGATTTCGACGCGATAGCATGCATTACAATAAGCCTTGTCAGGCGGTCGCAGGATGAGACATTGCTTTAACAACGAAATCGAAATGAAGCTTCATCGTTGCGATAAAAAGAGGTGACATTCCTGTTTCCAGCAAATGCATATAGTTTGGAGAGTTAGACGGCAGTTTAATTAATCTTTTCCGAAAAAATCTTTGCAGTTTTTCAACTTCTTCACTTTGTTCGTATCCCCAGACTTGCGCTGCATAAAACAAAACTGATTTCGAAGTTGCCTCAAATAGTTTATACTAGGCACTAAAACTGAGTGTACTTGAACTGATGCAGGATCTCCATGTGCTATTAAGCGCTGTTTTTGCTAATTGAAGCTTGTTGCCAAGATGACTCTTCATACTAAGGTTAGACGATATTTTCATTCCGAAATACTCGTACTCCTTAACGATTTCAATTTCTTCACCAGCGAAATTCCATCTTTCATTTCGGGCGTAGCGTCCTCCGGCCTTTCTGAATATCATTATTTTTGACTTACTTAAATTGACAGTCAGATTCCATTTCGTACAGTAATCTTCTAGGTCCAAAATCATGCAACTAAGTCCTTGAGGTGAGTCCGATAACAGGACTATATCATCCGCATACATAAAGTACTCTAATCCTCCAGCAAACCAAATTCCACCGCAAAGCACTTCGTGCAGACCAAGATATAATTAAAAATAGGTGTGGCAGTGGGTGCATTAGCATTTTACTAATATCGCTTCCTAAACCTTCCTCTAGCTAAAAATAAGTATAACTTTGAGAATATCATGCAAATCGTTAGAGCCGTATTTGAGACACCGAGAACAAAAAGTTATTAATTAAAACTCATATTCAATTTCGAGTGAATTTTTCATTCGCTGATTTGTGGAATGCGTCTTGATGTTGTGGATTGCAAATAAGTGTTTGACAGTTCGCAGAAAATATCTCGTCGGTCGCCTAGAGACCGTGTTATCTTTTTGAAATTGTAGATAGGATCGTTTGTTCACTTTATCGAAAAGTTCAAACAAGAATTTGTTGGTATTTGCGCTTAGAAAGGCACTTCAGACTATCAGTGCGATCTACTACTTAATATTGAAAAAATGTTCACTAATCAAACTTAGGTACCTCCCAACAGTTCTTTTAATTTTGAATTTTCATTATTGGCAGAACGGATCTAAATTATTCTTTTTATGTGCGAATTTAAAACAAATGAAAACGTGGTTTTCTGTTTATCTCTGTCTGATGTTTTTTTATATAACTATCTTTGAACCTATTTTGATGGCAAAACTGCTTTTATTATATTTTAATGAAACTCGCTGAAAAGTTGAGAAATTCTCCTTAAAAACTCTACAATCTTCGTTTGATCTTAGAAAATATGCTTCACCTTCTTTGAATTAATGTTTTTAATCCTTTCGCTGCGTTAATTTTCTGATTTTTATTTTTATTTATTTTCCTAATTCTTTTTTTGTTTCAATAGATAAAAGGATCCTTTATATAAAGCTTAATCAAAACTTTCGATTTTCTACGAAAATATGGCGCGTCTTAGTCGTTAGTGTCTGCACAAAAAAATTAAAATTCAAAAGTCCGATTATTTATGCACTTTTTATGCAAAACTAAAGGTCGGACGTCAAAAATTATTCTGACAAGGATTTTATTTTAATTTTTTTCTGTTCTGGTTGAGAACCATGAAATAAGTTCTGAAGATGATTTTTCCCATTTGGATCCCTAGAGAAATCATTTATGCCGCGAAGAATAAAAAGCACTAAAATAAAACCACATCATCACCACATAAAGAGCCGAAATATTATACATAGGTACCTTTAAAAAAAAATCCACCCAAGGTAGAGAGAGGTACCTACAGGAAAACACTTTTTTTTTTTTCTTTAGCGAATAAATTTTGGGTGATTTTTTTCTTTATCATCATCATTCAGATACGAGACTGCCCTTTTTTGAAACGAAACCATGAATAAGTCCAAAAAAGGCAGAGATTTGATCATAAATCATCATGTGCCGCTTCAGAGAAGTTTTGAAAACAAAAAAAAACTCAAACCGAAACTCTTATGAATATTATACGAGTTCATTCATTAACCGCCGAAAATATAAAAACAACAACATCATCGGTTCTCTTATGGTTAAGAAAAGATATTATATATCCACAGGAGACCGTCTCGTCTCGATCTTCTGACTGCCTACGTTATATATGTACGTATAAGCCTAGTTAAAGCTATAAAAGTACCTATAACCTACAAATAGTTGTCTGTCCTAATTTTACCAAAAGCAATATAATTGGCTAATCAAGTGCCACTCGTGTAATTGCGGTGCACGCATATTTCATTGATAATTATCGAAGATAAAATGACAACTTATAGATTTCATTAATAACTGGACTAATCCGAATGGAACAGCATGTCAGCATCAGCAGCTTACGGTTGCTTTTGGCGCCAGCACTATAGAGTAATGAATGGTAGGCGTTGAAATCAGTTCGAATTTGGATAAAGTTTATGAGTAAACCATAGGAAATTAATTTATTCCACATTTTTATTGTTATGGGTAATGTAGGTATTATTGTTTTTTTTTTTTTTTGTATCCAAATCTTTATTTTAATTAATGAGAACAAGTTAATGGTTGTTTGTTTTAGAAAGGTCTACGAATCTTACGGCTGTGAGGTGATTTTGATCTTAAGTAGTCTGCCAGGGATGTTATTTTATTTGATTTTTAATCCAAACTTTTAATCTATTTTGGTACCTACTTTTATTTTAATTTATTGAATTACTTAATTTGTTGTTTTTTGCTTTAATCATGCATACAAAATGAAAAATTAAGCAGTAAGTTATTAAAAATTATTAATTTTTTTTTATTTTTTAGAGCTTCAATATTTTCCAAGCAGAAATAGGTATCATGTATCTTGTCTTGTGATTTGAATCCGTGACGAATAATAGACTCCATAGCTCCAGAACCACATACTTAAACAAATAAGCTGGGTTTTCACTTAGTTGATTAATAAAATTAAAAGTGTCACAAACGTAACAAAAAATGATTATTATTCATTGTTGTTTTAGGAATTAAGAAAATTACTGTGATCTATCGTCTGACAAAACTATTGAATAATTAATTGGTTCTGCAATTCATTTAATGTTAATACAAACAGAGTTTTTGTACAGCTGATTCATAATGGGTTCTAAGTGTCATAAACGTAACAAAAATAAGTATATACACATTTAACTATAGCAAAGCTGACATTTATATCAAATTAATCACATATTTTGGGAATTAAAAAGAATACCAGGATGTGATGTCACACAATATTACATTGAGTTTGAAATCATGAATACTGATCTCTTACTTATAGTTTATAACTCGTGTGTCATCCATTACAGGTTGAACAATTCAGTAATAAATACAAACCGAGACTTCACATACATACATATATTGATTGATAAATTGGTAAATGTCACAAACGTAACAAAATATGTATTAATTTTTGTATAACATTTGTATGAAATTTATTATGTTGAGAATTATTAAGAATAAAGTGATCTTTTGTCAGAAAAAATTTTATTGAATTTTAAAATCACAGGTGCTGATCTCAAATTTAAGTTTATGATTCGTGACATACCCATTACAGGTTAAGCAATTCAATAGTTAATACACACTGATTTTTAACACAGCTGATTCAAAAAATAGTAAGTGTCACAAACGTCACAAAAATAAGTACCAGTTCCTTTGGGTAAGGAACAAAAAAATTGTCAACCGTCACACGAAATTTCATTGAATTGGATGAGCCCAAATTTATACTTCAAAGCTCATGTGACATCAGTGTGAGAGGCTAAGCAATTCAGTATAGGAACAACTTACTCAGTTTTTGCACAGCTGATCCATACAGTTCTAAATATCACAAACGTTAAAAAAATATGTAATCATTTTGTTAGAACAAAGCCAAACTTTTGATCAAACTTATTGTTCAAAGTGAGAAAGAATAATTCTGCTAAATTTGAAAATTATACTGAGCCCAAAGCTAATGTTCACACTCGTACCAGATTCAGATGAAGTAGGTGAATAAAATCTGATATTTTACATAGATAATTACAAAATGGTAAATTTCACAAACGTAACAAAAATTCGTATAAATGTTGCCGTGATAAAACTAGAATATTAACTGTTTCTTTTGGGGAAGTAAGAAAAATACCTAACCTGTTGTCTGGCGAAATTTCATTGGTTTGAAAAATTTTAAAATATGTCACATCCGTATTTATTAGTAAATACATACTGAGTTTTTGTGTAGCTTATTCATAAATAGGTATCTTAGAGTCACAAACGTAACAAATATCATGCAGTCATGTTGTACGTTTATTCATATTTTACTATATACACAGATATACATGTGTAGACCAAAATTTCTTACATGATTAATTATTTTGGGTAGGGTTCTAAGCTCACTGTGATCTACCGTCAACAAAAAAAAATTGCATTGAATTGCAAAATCAAAAAACTTATAATTGAAAAAAATCGTGTCACACCAATAACAATAGTAAATACAAACTTAATTCTTTGACAGCTGAATCATAAAGTGATAAGTGTTACATATGTAACATAAGTACACACACATTTTCCTAAAACGAATCTAACATTTTTGCTGAAATAATGGATTTTGAAAAGATATCATGATTTTCCGTCAGGCAAAATTTAATCAATTTCAAAATAAATACCGAGTTAGAATTTAAAATTACAAGCTTTTGTCACAAGCGTAACAGGTAGACAATCTATAGTTTTATTATTCGTTTTCAAAATCATTTAAAGTATTTTGTTGTTTTTAGATATGAAGTATACGCTGTAAGGAAATAATAATGTGTAAATCTCCTCCGTAGGTAATTACTTCAAACTTAGTAGATACACCTCCCTCCCCTCCGCTGTGACGACAAAATAGATTCATGTTACTTAACTTACAAAAGGAGCTATTTTATACTTTTTCGTTAGAGAGTCATGATCAGGTAAACTCTTAGGACACGTTTTCCTAATTGATTTTAATTTATTTAATTATTGTATTAATTTGACGTAAATATAGGTACTTAGTCACACCTGTAACATTAACTTGTCACATCGGTAACAATTTGAAACTAAAATGTGGATATACATTCATTACATACATTCGCCCGGACAGTAAATTATCGTCTGTGCTTTATTTCAAATCAGCCCAATTTTCTACAAACCATCAGATAATTGTATATAAGTCAAAAATCTTTCATCACATTATTACCCAATTACTGTCAAACATTCGAGATCAAGATCTCAAAGATCATCTCTGGCAGTCAACAACTATCGATTGACCCATATACATATACCTACCTGTACGCTGTACCTACTTACAAACAGATATTCAGTCCCTGGTGATCGTCAAGTCCAAGTTTGATTCTTGAAATTGCAGCAATTTCGTTAATCTGCGTCATCCTCGATCGCGGGCCGCACTTTGGGTGCTTTCAACATCCAAATCCAATTAGAATTGGTTGTCGGCTTCAACAACCCTATACACATTGAGCGTATTGGTCAGTGGCTTAGGTCACTCAGTAACGCTCGATCAATTTAAACGATCGTTCATGTCAGTCTCAGTGCAATTCCTTCCATTTCCGCTACAATTTTAGAGCTCTCAGATTTTCTGTATACAAAATATTTTTATTATTTTGTTACAAAAGAACATTTATCAAAATTATACGTTTCTCAAATTTTGTGATAGGAGTTATTTTTTTTTGTTTCCCCACCCGCTGCTGCCTGCCAGCCACCACCCTCTTGTATTTTTTTTGAAAAATTATAGAAATTAAAGTAAACGGAGGCAGACAAGTCCCTTGAAAAATGCGAAACACCGGAGCGGAGATAAAAATAATGATGGTACGACGATCATTATAATCGTCGTTGGTCGGGGCGTAAATTGACGGATGTTCGGTTTGCTGTTACCCAAAAATTGTACGTGACCGTGTTTGTCGAAAAAGCCGACATAGCTTTACTTACGTGTTACTTCGCCGTCTGTCGGTGGTCATTATCAGTGATCATCTGGTCAACTACTTATCGCATATTATGTCAGCGAGATTTCAATTTTATGAGACCTCGTCAATGATTGTTGATGATGTCCATAAAACCATCATTCTGAGGGGAAGTTCACGTGAATTTATATCCCGAAATTGTTCAGGTTTCACCTAAAAAGTTATTTTTTTTTATTCAGTTAGTTTGGGATTTGATTTATCATAGCTTTTTCCATAGAAGCCTACTTAACAAGAGTAGATATATGATTACATTGGACGAACAAGTTTGGTTTCTTCAAATTGTGTTGGACTGTCGACGGAAGGAGAAATAAATAGACATTCATCAACTGTCATCGTTGCCCCTGACATGACAGCTGACAGCATTGCACGCGGGCAACAAACACTCATTCACCGCAGCTTGCATATAAGTTTCCATTTTCCACTTTAGAGGAGAACTAGGTGCTTTTCACAAACCACCTTGCTTACATGAGGTGGCAGTTTGGCAGTTGGGGGAAACGCATATAGTACTTTTTTTTCTTTTTCATCACACATACCAAACCTATATATGTGAGGATAGAGGGTGAAAAAACTCCTGTCATAAATCAATGACAGGTTTCTGTGCTGTGATGTATGAATACGATGCGAATTGCGAAACGTTTCGCAGTCAAATTGTGAATCATTTTGCTTGAAAAAAAAATTAAATAAAAAAATATTTTTTTTTGGGGTTTTTTTTTAATGTGTGCTAGGCTAATTGTTTTTTTTTTTGTATTTGTTGTTGCTTGGCGAATTTTGCACGGGAGTCAGATAAAATAAGATGAAGTGGCTAATCCCGTTCCTAGTTTAAAAAATAGGATTTATTAGTTTGACCTACGTGTGTGGAAAATTGCGTTCAAGCCAGCGAGTTGGTTTTTTGTTATTTTTTTTGTTATGAGGACGGATGTTGTTTGAATAATTGCAATGAGTTCTTAAAACTAATTTTTTTCTTGCCGTAGATCAAACTTTATATTTTTTTTAAGCTAAGGAATTCTTTCTTTATTAATGACGAAACAAGATTTGGCTCTGAATCTCAAGAAACACAAATTCCTGGCGTTAGACACAGTTGATTGATATGTAATTCCTCTGAAAAACATGTAGGTGTCTTTTGTACCTATGAAAGGCCACTTCCTTCTACGAACAACGATGTTGATAGGTTTTTGACCAGTTTTCCGATGAACATCTGTTCACAAAAATATGCATCTTTTTTGTGATAGAGGCGGTTAATTTCCATGTACTACATCCATAAAGTAGTATGGACTCTAGATTCGAGCGGAACAGTCGCAGCTTGGTCTTTTGTACTGTACTCGTTGCTCCTACAAAGTTTTGACAGCATGCCGAAAGTAGCTATTGTTTTATATTCATCTGAACCACCATCCTCTTTTGAGACAACGCTTTCTTGCTAGATAAAATTGTTCAGTTACTTCAATCTGTTCCCCAACCCGACTTTATTTGCTTCACTTTCCAAATTACTCACCATCTGATGTAGATCCATGATGTTGTGTGAAAGCAAACAGATATCGTTGAGAAAACATAGTTCATCGCATTCTTCATCATCCAATAACAACCAGAAAAAACAATAATGGTGATAGTAAACACCCCTGCCAAGTTCCACTACAGATTTCGAAGTCTGCAGATAAATTTCAGTTATGCAAGTCTTGAAAAGTTTCACACTCGTAGGTAGCCCTTGATAATAGCGATTAACTTCTCGGGTAGGTATTTCTCTTCTCTGTAAAATATCGAAAGTCTTTTCAAAATCAATAAAGATTAGATGAAGAGGATAACGGAACTTCAACTATTATGATCTTTAAGGCGATGATTTGTTATATGCAAGATGAGCCTGTTCGGAATCCCACTTGATCTTTGTCGAGAGTAGAATCCAGATTCGTGATTCGTTCCAAAATTATTTTCGCCATTATCTTTGCCACAGCAGAGAGAAAATAAATCCTGTTTCTGTAATCCGTGAGATCTCCCTTTTTAAGTAATTTAGAGATCATCCCTTTTTTCCATTCAACGGGAAAACTTTCATCCTCTCATGCCTGCACTAATAGAGGATGCAACATTTTTGCCGATATTGTTTGGAGCTGTTTGGTAAAGCTTTGTTGTTTTTTAAACTGGGTGGGAAGGTGCAAAAACGGTTACTTGTTGCTGCCCATTTGGGTTTTGAACCAGTACACTACCGCTACCATCTTCTGAACTGATCTTCATCTGTAACCAAGAGGTTATTGCTTGAATCCTTGACGAGATGTTGTTTTCGGGATGTAGAATCCACATGAAAGCTTCTTCCTCAGTCTGTTATGCAATGGCATTTATGCAACTTGTTTTCTCATGTCTAGGCACTACGTTCTTTCAATTTCTTCAGCTGCTGCAAGTCTGGATCTGATAGCATTTCTTTCTTTAAACTTTCTCCAACAAGTATCTGCAGAGAGCCATATGTTGTGGTTTATCTGCCTTATATCAACAAATCAAGGCATTTTCAACAGTGTTCTAGTGCTACTCTGTTGTTTTCTAGTGTTGCACTGCTGATTGCTTCTGCTTTTGTGGTGAGCCGCTCCTTGAATTTTTCGCGCGCCTGGGTGTAAGGAGAAGGTTTTGTTGATTTAAGCCTATTTGCTGATAGGCTTATGTGACAGTTACAAGACAGACGAGATATTACATGCTTACCACTTCAATTCATTACGACCAACCTTTAGAATTGGAGATCCATAACCAGTGACCCTGCAATACCCAACAGCCCAAGATATGCATATGAGGCCAACGCACCAACAACATACATAGGATATTTTCATTCAACTCCTTACAATTAACACTCACTGGTTACGGAAATGGTATCATGAGGAGCACAACTCCGGCGAATGAAAATTACCCTTTTGGTCATTGCTCAAGTCAATAGAGCTAGAGTAAACTTGATTCAATCAATCAGTTTCACTTAAGCTGTGGATGAGTGAGGTCGATTAGGCCTAATTGTCACCAGGGGCGTCGGTACCTGTGATCTACTAGTGCGTTAGCCTAGCTATTATTGCCACTAGGGGCATATACCTGAGATCTTGCCACCAGGGGCTTATATACCTGTGATCTTGCCACCAGGGGTGTTCACCTGCGATCTTGCCACCAGGGGCTTATACCTGGGATCTTGCCACCAGGGGGGTATACCTGCTATCTTGCCACTAGGGGTGTATACCTGCTATCTTGCCACTAGGGGTGTATACCTGCGATCTTGCCACCAGGGGATTATACCTGTGATTTTGCCACCAGGGCATTATACCTGTGATCTTGCTACCAGGGATGTATACCTGCGACCTTGCCACCACGGGCTTATACCTGTGATCTTGCTACCAGGGGCTTATACCTGTGATCTTGCCGCCAGGAGCGTATACCTGTGATCTTGTCACCATGGCTTTATACCTGTGAATTTGCCACTATGGGCGTATACCTGTGATCTTTCCACCACGGGCTTATATACCTGAGATATTGCCACCAGGGACTTAAACCTGTGACCTTGCCACCAGTGGTGTATACCTGCGACCTTCCCACCAAGGGTTTACACCTGTGATTTTGCCACCAGGGGCTTATACCTGTAATCTTGCCACCAGGGGCTTATACCTGTGATCTTGCCACCAGGGGTGTATACCTGCGACCTTCTCACCAGGGGCTTATACCTGTAATCTTGCCACCAGGGGCTTATACCTGTGATCTTGCCACCAGGGGTGTATACCTGCGACCTTCTCACCAGGGGCTTATACCTGTAATCTTGCCACCAGGGGCTTATACCTGTGATCTTTCCACCAGGCGTGTTTAACTGTGATCCTGCTACCAGGGGCTTATACCTGCGATCTTGCTACCAGGATCTTATACTGCAATCATCAAACGAGGAATTGTTGCGCAGGACAAGTGGTCAAGTCAAAAACGGCTGGACGTCGACATAAGAAAGCGTGAATTGCAATGGATTGGTCACACAATGAAGAAAACAAACAATGAAATTGCAAAGCAGTTCTTTGAATGGAATCCTCAGGGTGCACAGTGGGTTGGAAGACCAAGTACAACATGGAAACCAACTGTCTTAGCAGAAGCAGGATCCCAGCTGGCCACAGTTAAAATACCTTTCTTCAGACCGCGAAGGGTGGAAACGTTTTGCTTACGCCCTATGCCCCTACTGGGGTTACAGGACACATTGATGAACCAAGACTGATGAAATAAAAGAATACAAATTGAAATAATGCATTTAATGTATCATTTAGGCTCATGAGAATCAACCAGAACGAATATTTATCAACATACCTACTTCTGCAACTGAATTAAGCTTAACAGAGATTTTGGTGTTTCCCGGAAAGTTTCCAGCATTTTCTATTTTCGTTTTTTTCTTCAAACCTAAAACTAAATACGATCATTCGTTGAGCAATCGAATTGAATATGCATAATACATAATTAAAGTCATACATTCATGATACAACTTTGACGCATACCTTTTGTCGAACATGCTGTTAAAATCAGACTCCCACACTGACTACAAAAGTGAAATAAATCTAATTCAGCATGTAAAGCTTATTTCCTACAAAAAACACACATGAGGGTTTTATTATTACTTTTTTTTTCAATTTGTTCTTTTCCACCCAAGTCGTAAAATCCACGTAACTTAAAACCGCAGTCGGTAATATCTACATACATGATACATCGCATTTGGCGCGGGCCAAAAACAAATCTTGAATCCATTAATTTTAAAACTGAGACAATCATTGACTGACATACATATCTATATCTATACCTAACCATCATCATCAGTGGCTCAAATGTGAAAACATTTATTTAACGATCTCGATCTACGCGTAAGTTGCTTTTTGTTGAACTTAACAAACAAAAGAGAGCAAATTATAAGCCTCTAATGAAATGAAGCATTAAAATTTAAAAATGGGCAACTAACGACTTTTTTTAAGAATTTGAAAGTGGCGCCAAGATAATGTGTCACGCGTGGTATGTATAGTAGAAATTTTAAGTCTGACTATACAAACAGAATGAATGTCACTGTTATAGGATTGTGACTGAATGAATATCATTAGCCTTGGGAATAGTTTTTGTCTGATTTCGTATTTAAGTTGTGTTTATCTTTTTAAGCAGTTTATATCTTATGCCAGTCTCCTGCTCGAATTGACAAGTCGCACATCAGTCACATGTCACATCACAT
This sequence comes from Dasysyrphus tricinctus, assembly GCA_963921185.1. Taxonomy (NCBI): domain Eukaryota; kingdom Metazoa; phylum Arthropoda; class Insecta; order Diptera; family Syrphidae; genus Dasysyrphus; species Dasysyrphus tricinctus. Next base: position 105,762,625 of record OY992532.1, on the reverse strand, counting down.
CATTTACAATAAGACAAATTCCCGTCGCCACACGGCAAGTTGATTTGAGTCACCTTAACTAGCATTTTCACGAGTCTTTTAACGCCATCACACTCACGCACTCTCATAGCACAGTAAGATATGTGAGTAAACTTCGTAATTTTCAATTTTCTAAAAGATAGTCGAACTTTTATATGCCCAACTTTCGCTGATGCCTTATGCCCGATAGCTTTAGAAAAATTGCAAATTTTGACAAGGAATCATTTTTTTTGCAGTGGTACCCTTCATTTAGCAACTAGAAACTTTACTAAGACGAAGCTTAGCACAAAACGGCACATTTTCTTTATCGAAAATTTGTAATTTCTTTCTCTTATGTTTAAAGGTGGTGTTAGCTTCGAATTTCACCTATAGAAATTCAAAAATAAAAAAATGGGTCATTGGCAAAATCCGCAAGTTTGCGGATATGCTAACTACGCAAAATTTATTTTCGTCGGTAAAAGTTAAAGTTTGAAAAATGAGAATTTTATTTTTATTTTTTCGGCACGAAACTTATCTTATAAGGACAAATTAAAGATTAAAAATGGTTCGTTCGCAAGATTTGCAAATTTGCGAAATTTTCTAATTTCCATGGCTTATGGCAGCACAAATTACTTTCTTCAGAAAATGAAAAATGTCAGTGCTTGGTGCACGCAAGTGTCATCTTGTCGTGATGTCGTTCAAACTAAATATTCCGGTCAATCAATGATATAATGTTGCGAAAAAATAGTAGAGACTTATATTACAAATGATTTGTATCAATTAATTTATCAATTTTGCACATAGAAGTGCGTACAGCGGTGGGAAAAGTAGAACAAAATTGTTCGTTTACGATTTAACGCCTAGTTCGCTGCTGATGCGAAATGAAAAAAACCCACATAAAAATCATAAATAATTATTTTCGTTCTTCTTTTCGTTTTGCAGACTGCAACTGCAGTACGCTGTTGGATGAGTGAAATTCATTACTGTGATAGATTATTAAGAGAAGTGTCCACTCTTTTTGTCACTAAAAATTAATTGCCTGGACCTTATGTTTCGTGCAAAAAAGTGACATTTGAGTTTTTTTCGTGGTTTGTTCCATGTCGGCTATGCTCTGAGTCGCACTTGGTCGCCCTGAAATCGCACTCTGGTGTTTTATGTGACACTTTTTTCACTCCAGTATATTTGCACTGTGTTCGATCTTCGATGTGTGTTCGGGGTGTGCACTGAATTTGCTCTCACATACTCGGGGAAAGAATTCAGAGCTGCAAAATTGAAATCAGCTGTTGGCAAGAGATGAATGTCAAAAGAAAAGTATTTACTTTGCGAATTTTTATGACGATAAATGTGAAATGTTTTTGTGGACGATTTTATTGCTATTTAGTTATTTATATATATTTATAAATGAATGCTAAGGAAAATCTGTAGAAATTTAGTGCCTGCATGAAGCTCCACAAAAAAGTAAATAAGCATCTTAACATTTTGTCCATACAAATGTAGCACTGAAGTTTTCCATCAGTGAGCAGCCATCAGTTTGTTGACATCTAAATGAAGTTCCCCAGTGCGCCCTGGGACAGGGAACATCGAACAAACCTTTTGTTTCGTTTCTTTAATAACAGCATTGCTTGCTGCGATTGGTTTTGTTTTTTACTTTTGTTTGGTAATTAGTGAAACTCTCCATTAATAATAATTGTTTCCTATTTCTTTTTTAGCATTTTGTTTGTCTTGTAAAGCGTAGTACGCTGCTGATGCGAAACGAAAATTTTAGTTGGTCTCAAACAAGACAGCGAAATGCTTACGAAAACGCAGCGAAGGCTTGGGTATTTAATTGTGTGTGAAAAAAGAGTGTAGACTTCTCCAAAAAATATGCAACTATTATCAATTTCGTTCATTGAACACCGTACTGCAGAACGAAAAATTAGACTCAAGCGAGAAACAGATTGGCACAGCAACTTCAACAGCAAATTTGACAAACACATCACACTTTTAAGAGACACTTGTTTTATATGGCTTTAAATACATTATAGCACAGCAACATCGACATCAACGTTAGACCAAAAACCTAGTACAAACTTCCTTGTGAAGTGAACAATCACCAGTGGAGAAAGTGATTTTTTGACATTACTCACTCGTACAGACTTTTGAATGTGTCGTGAACGTTTGACGTTTAAGACCACAATGCTTCCAATGAGGCATTTTTCTTTTGTAATCGAACTGTCAACTCTTTACCAAGAGTTCCCGTACATTTTGCACGGGAATTGCTCGTGAACAAAAACTCTCCACATAACTTCACGAGCACGTTCACCGGTGAACAAAATTGCAAATTTTGTATGGATTCACGACATTATTCACAAGTACAAGTACTTCTTCGTGGAGTGAACAATCACCAGTGGAGAAAGTGATTGTTTGACATTGTTCACTGGTACAGACCTGCGAATTTGCTGTGAACGTTTGACGTTTAAAACCTCAATGCCTTCAATGAGGCATTTTTCTCTTGAAATCGAACTGTCAACTGTTTACCAAGAGTTCCCGTACATTTTGCACGGGAATTGCTTGTGAACGAAAACTCTCCACACAGCTTCAGGAGCACGTTCACCGGTGAACAAAAATGCAAATTTTGTATGGATTCACGACATGCTTCACACGTATGTACTAGGCTTTAAGGTGAAGTTTTTCTGGTTTATCAACACTCAAATGCAAAAGTGATAACCTATTTTCAACTAATTCCTTTTTTTTTTTGTTTGCTGTCAGAAGCACTGTTCACGTTGTAATCTATTTCACATGACTTTTAATGTCAAAGTTTTCGATGCTATCAAAGTTGCTGTATCAATCTGTTTCGCGCGTTAATTTTTCGTTTATGATTTCGTTGTGTCATTTGTGTATGGGAGTTTTCGTTTCGCATCAGCAGGATCCTAGGCCTTAGAGACTACAGAAAAATTTTGTTTCGCATCAGCTACGTTGCTAGGCTGAAGCAAAAAACACCTAGGGAGAATTAAGCTTAATTTACGAATACCTAAATGGATAATCAGAACTTATAAAAAATATGCCTCCACACAGGTTCAAATTACATAACTGTCTTTTATCTAAAAAAACAATCAATACGATCTTAGAAAACTTAAAGTTCAAAAAGCCGCAAAGATAACAAAACTTCTTATTTGAAATTAATTCGATAAATTCGTTTCATTGCAAAAACGATTTAGCACAATCACCTTTGACAATATTTATCACCTTCGTGATAGCGTAATAGCTTTCAACGCCTTTCCACTGCACACAAAAAGAAACCCCACCAGAAAAAAATAACAAAACAAAAATAAAAAGTGCCATTAAAAGTTAAATCCTATTTTTCATTCACTTCTCTATGGTCAAATGGTTGAACTGTCAAAAATGACATCCAAGAAGAAAAATGTTAATTATCTAACACCCAGGAGGTGGTCTCTATATGTGGTAAGCTGGCACTCTGGTGGCAGGCATCAGTTCATGTATATACTCGTACTCGTAGTTCCACATACAGACTTGTACGTACATATGTATATGGGAAGACATTCACTCTCGCGCAGACTATAACCATTTCATTCGATTTGAAATGAATTCGTTTCGCCATTAAAAATGTCGGGAACGTCAGGCGTTTTGTTTGTGCGCTATATGAGAAAAATAGCATCAGCAACAAGCCAACATACGACCATACAAACTTTTGAAGTGATACAGGTATGGTCTTTCAAGGTTACCATCCGTTCTGATTTATAATTAAATTTAATAAATTACGCTTTGACATTTTCGAAAGAAACTTATTTCGAAGAAAAAATAGAAGAAGTGAGAGGTGTTGTGTTATATAAAGAGGCCGTTTTCGAAAACGTCAAATACTTTTTGCCCAACTTCAAATGTCGTTTTCAAAATATTTTCGAAGGCAATGCATATTTGCGTTTTCGAAGAATTGACTTTCAGTTTGTTTGCGTTAAGAATACTTTTCCGTTTTCAAAAACGTTCATAATGCTTTTTGCTCAACATCAAATGATTTTTAACTGCAAGCACATTTGATATCTTCGAAATATAATCGAAGACATTGCGTATTTGCGTTTTCGAAGAATACAATTTTGCATTTTACTAGCGTTTGAGATCCTTTTTCATTTTCGAAAACGTTTGTAATCTTTCTGCTTGCAAAATTGTTTTTTGCTCAACGTCAAATGATTTTTCTGCAAGTGCATTTGACGTTTTCGAGATATTGTTATCGGCGATGACAATGCGTACTTGCATTTTCGAAAAATAGAATTTTGCAGTTTTAAACGTTAAGAAGATTACTTTTCCGTTTTCTAAAACAATCGTTATCTTCCTGCTTACAAAAATGCTTTTTGCTCAACGTCACATTAATTTGACGTTTTCGAAATAGGTATTATAGAAGCATAATTTTTTGCATCTTGTTTGCATTTGAGATCCTTTTCCGTTTTCAAGATTGAAATTAGAATAGATCCAGTATTTTAGATAAAGCATTTTTGTCCGAAAACTGTCTTACAGATGATTTTATTCGATCATTTCGAAATCTTTTTAAAATATGGTCACCACATTTATTGGGTATTGATATTGTACAGAGATTCTTCTTTATATGAAGGTAGTATCTGTACATTCTACAATTATTATAAAAAGAAGTGACTTGCTGGACAGAAAAAAATTGAATGGTAACTTCGAGGTTAATCTTTTTTACCATAAATAAAAAGGCACAGGTGGCGTACCTAACCTACATGTGGTTTGAGCGGTCGTTCTTGATGATAGCCGAATAATGTTGTAAGATCCCGCTGAAAGGTTTTTTTTTTGGTTAAGCGTTTGTTAATTCGTTGAGGTACCTAAGTATCCAAATTTTTTGTAAATATGTTTGTGGTTTCCCTTATTTTCTTTTTGTGTGGTTTGAAATTGACTTTACATGACGTTGCAAAAATTGTCAGAGGCAAACGCCCCCATCATTATGTTGGAAATATTGAGACAAAAAATTTTTTACTTTCATTTATTGCCGAGTTGCAGCCGTTTGAGTCCAACCCTCGGTTATTGTTCGTTAAAAATGGAAAATTAGCCATTCAGTGTTTTCTTTTTTGTTGGTGCGCCGCCCTGCGCCATCAGCCTTTGTTTATTATTTTGAAATGATTACTGTTTTTATAATTGGATTGTTTCAGTAACGCATGCGTAGTGTGTCGGTATGAGTTATGCAGAAGAAGTATTGACAGGATGTGTTGTATTGGTTTGGTGGTTGATTATGATTTTTGTTCAAGCACCGTATGTCGGCTTAAATTGATACGTGAAAATGTAAATTTGACGGTGGTTTAAGGTGCATTCCTCATATTATAGTTGACTCGCAGATCCGTGGGGCTACTGGCCTAGGGCTCCAAGCAAGAAAATTTAAAATGCCTGACCATTTAGAGAGAATAGCCTGGGGCTGAATTAGCACTTTAGTTACCTTGTGGGCAAGTGCCATCAGTGATCGAGTGAACGAGTAATCACTTCAAAATGTACTTTATTGCTCGAAACTTACATACATAATTCAGTCACGTATTTCTCGAAAACTGATGCTGTAATTCGTCCGGCTCTTTTCGTATGCTGAAAGAAGCATACGGACTTAAACTCCTCCCATACTTGAGGTTTCTGACACACTCTACTGGGACCTCTGTTTGTATTATTTCAGGGGGGGCTTTAATCATAACCATTTTGGGCTCACATATCTTCCTTGGAAATGTTTTCTTCTCTCTTTTTCTTCTTGAGAATTTCTTCAACATAGGCACAGATTTTTCTCTAATTTAGCTCGCTGGTTTAGTTCCTGTCGACTATATGTCTTCTGGATTGAGGACACCAATACTTCCTTCCACATAACGACACTGAGCTTCCTTTCTGCTAAAGGCAAAGAGTGTATTATGTGCGTCGTCTGGTTGTTGTGGTGGGAAGTGATCTTCTCTGCCGTACTTTGTGAACGACTGAAGCCATTCGTCAACAACCTAATAGGTCCATATCAGTGAGGCTTTAGGCCAGGAAAGTCCACCATCGACCAAATATTTGCACTACGGCAGATCTTGGAAAAAACACATTAGCTTCAAATCGATACCCACCACCTTTTCGTCGATTCATCGAAACGAGTTGTATAGAGCAATGTATAGTTTTGGTATCCCTGCCAAACTCGTCCGTTTGTGCAGGATGACGATGGAGAATGCACGCTGCTCCATTAAGGTCGGCAAAGACCTCACCGAAACCTTTGATGTCAAAAAAGGCTTTCGGCAATTCGACGACGCACAGTGGGATGAGAAGTTTCTAGCGCGCCAAAAGTGGTATAAAAAATGGTCTCCAAAATGCGTAATTTTTTCAGGGAATGTTGTCAATACCTGGGCGTGAAAAAATCGAGAGCCAGTAAAACTTCATGCACTTTGTTTTTATTCCTCGTTTCATAGAAGGTTATGAATAATCTTAATTATGAAGTCAAATTACTGCTTTTATAAAATTTCGATATTGATCCTATTTAAGGATGGATATCTGCTAGATTTTTTTTCTTGTTTACCAATAGTGTCATTATTATAAACAATCAATTCCAATAAAATTAATTCACTGGTTGTTTGTTATTTAAATCAATTTATTTAAACAATTTTTATATCATTGTTTTTTGTTTGTATAGTCTGCCAAAAATCCGGAGCGTCATGGAACGTCTTACCTATACTTCCATTAGCTAGTCCAATATGTATACTTACATTGCTATAAAAATCGCTACCAACTACCACCAACTAACAATTTTATTTAACTTTTAATGAGAGATACTGCGAAGTTTTCCTATAGGTATTTTTATAAAAAAAACTCAGATTGGTTGGAAACAAGTTTTCAAGTACCTCAATGCGAAAGGCAACAACAAAAAACAAAAGGGAATATAATAAGGAAGTTCGCAATTTATTATTCCTCCAAAATGACGAAAATGAATCTGAACATGATTCCGAAACGAGTAGTAATAGTGACTCGGAAAAAAAAGTTTAAACAAATAAAAATTTTTAGGTTTTCATTTTAATTTTAAGTTTGAAAACTAGTTTTTTCAAAAAGTATTTACAAAACCAACTACATATGTATATAGTCAAACAGAGAATCGATTTTCGACTTTAAAAACAGCAATAGCATGACTGTTGTTCAAACTGTTGCTGTTGTTTTTTAATATTTGTTTGTCTATTACAAGTAATCTTTTTTAGAAAATTGCCCCTCCCACCAAAAAAAGGAAACAGACCCCCACCTCATAAAATTTTTTTAGAACCGCCTAAGAATCATTTCTCAAATAATCCTGCATTAAGGGACACTCTTTTTTCGAACACTGATAGAATTTTCTTTTTGCCACTTTCTTGTCCCTAATTTTTGACACCACCCTGGAAAAATATTAAAAACGTCTGCAACAACCTCAAAACTATAAAAGCTTATCAAAATTAGGTCTTTATTCCATATAATTACCCCAAGAATACTTTTGGCGCGCTAGAATCGCTTCTCATCCCACTGTGCGACGTGTTGTCTTGCGACTTTTTCAACATCGTTATTACTCGCTTACGCTGACGACATTGACATAATCGGATGAACAAACAGAGATGTCAGTGGTGCTTTCGTGAGGATTGATAAGAAAGCCAAGAAGATGGGGTTAACGGTGAATGAAAGCAAAACGAAATATGCTGTCAACAAGAAAGGATACCCAACATCGACGTCTCAGACAGAACTTCACGTTAGACAGCTATAATTTTTAGCCCTATTTTTTAGTGCATTTTTATCTTCGCTTAGAAAAAAGTAGCATGTTAATTGCAACAACAAACTGGTATAATTCCGTATTGTTGTTGTATTTAACATGCTACTTTTTTTTTAAGCGAAGATAAAAATGCACTTAGAAACAGGGCTTTTGTCTACTTAGGATCCCCTATAAACTCAGCGAACGATACCCAGTGCTGAGATCAAACAAAGAATTACTCTTGTCAATCGCTGTTTCTTTGGGCTAAGAAGGCAATTGAGAAGCAAAGCCCTGTCTCGAGCAACTAAACTGTCCCTGTATAAGACGCCTATCATCCCGGTCCTGATGTATGGTCCAAAAGCATGGACACTGTTAACGGTGGATGAAAATGCATTAGGCTGTCTTGAGAGAAAAATTCTCCGTGTGATTTTTGATCCCGTCTGCATAGATTGGGGAATGAAGAAGAAGATACAACAACGAACTTTACAGGCTGTACAGCGACACCGACCTAGCCACAAAAGTGGAAAGCCAACTACTGAGATGGCTTGGTCACCTAGAGCGAATGGACACCAATGCTCCGGCCCGGAAAGTCTTTGAATCCAACCTTGTGGGACAGCGTTGTAGAGGTGGACAGCGTAAAATGTGGTGCACGCAAGTGGAAGAGGACCTCAACCAACATGCCTGCGAAACTGGAGACAGCTAGCTAGAAACCGAGACGGCTGGAAGAAGCTTGTTGGTTGAGGCCCTAGACCACCCCGGACTGTAAAGCCACCTTAAGTAAGTAAGTAAGTTGTGGTGGGAAGTGATGAAGTATCCATGTCCGGTGAGGAACTGAGTGACGAAGTAGTTGACCTCACCGTGTTTCCAGTTGTTCCACTAGGCCAGTTGTTCCACTAGACAAACTAATCAGCCTCGATGTTCATCGTCTTCTGCTTTCCAGCGCTCTTATCACTTCCAGTTTTTTGAGCTGTTCTTGTTCGGATACTGCTTCCAGCTTTTTGTTGTGCTTAATGAAAGTCATTCCTGCAACTACAAGGGTTCTGACACCGTTTGGTACAAGCTATCCACACGTAAGGCTCCGTGTCTTTGCACTGCCTCCAACTGCTTCCAGTATTTTGCTTAGTGTTCTGATAAGATCTTGCCTCAATAAAGGAGAATGGCATTCGTTGTTGACACCAGTAGCTTCTGCTTGCTTGCTGTTGGGGCATCATTTTAATTGCTATTATTAGTCTGCTGAGCAGAATGTGACTTTTGACAATCGGTTCGCTGTGGCTTTGATCTGTTTCCAGAAAGATAGCTTTGTGTCGAGTCAAAGTCATGTATTCCACCGCATCCTTACTTTCTATGATTTCAGAGTCAATTTGAAAATCAATTTGCTTGGGAATCATCTTGTTCGTCAGAAGGACCATCACAGTTTTGTCCGTTGTGTTCATACATCCAGAATTGCTCCCGTCGTCGTCATATGACCTAGTTCAGTGGGCTCTGCGCAGTTCCAGTGTTTTGCCGTTCTATACGTGAAAATGTCGTCTGCATACCCAATCAGAAGGATATCTTCTTGACATGTCTGACATGTCTATGCTCCACAGATCGACCCCAAGATTAATCCATCTGCTGCTGCGGAGGTGATTTGCTTTTACGTGTGGTTCCGTGGTGTCAAATATGCTCCCGATCTCTGAGATAGTCTTTCACCATCCACAAGAAATAGGTTAGAATATTGAAAATATTCTCTAGTGCGCTCAGTATATTGCTCCACCTAGCTGAATTAAAGGGGGTTTCAAGCATCCAGGGTTGCCAACAGTACGATGTGCCTCGAATAGTGGTTATCCTGTTGAGTGATTTGGGTGGCCTTGACTACTTCTTTTATCACTTCGATCCTAGAGAGGCCTTTCCTGAAGACGTGCTGCCTTTGGACTAATCTCCTGCTACTTTAACTGCAACGGTGAGTCGTTGTTTCAGCACCATCTCCAAGAGCTACTTCCGAGCGAACACAAAGGTCTTTATGCGGATAAGGAGTCTGGGTATCCTTTTCCCTTGCTGATTTGTACCAAACGTTGCATCTTCCAGCTCTTGAGAAAGAACCCTTCCTTAGCAGCTGCTGAACGTGTTGAGCAGAATTCCTCACTCTTTGTCCGTATCATTTCCTTCTCAATAGTGACGTTTTAAATTGGGCGCCACTTAAGACAAATATACTATTGAATAATTCTTGCAGTTCTCTCAAGCTCTCGTGATTATCATATTGCATGATGACACTAGGTTTTAATATCCTTTAATGATAATGTTGCATTAACAAGAATATCAATAGGTGTTACTCTTCTTCTTGGAATGGAATTATATTTCCAATCCTCTTAAGGGCTTCAGTTTTTTTGTTCTTTCTCTCCTCTTTATCAAAAAAAAGAAAACATTCTTTTGACAGGATTGAATTGGGAATTTTGATAAAAAAAAAGGATGCTTTAGTTCTGAAACTCAACATCCTTTGATGTATTTTTTTCTTAAACCATGGGAAACTCCAAAGAGTAAGTCACTCAAATATCTCTCTTCCATTTGTATATATATATGATGCATGACAAGTTAACTCCTTCCAAGAGACAAGCCCCTCTTGACGTTATATTTTTGTTTGTATTCATATACCATTCCAAGGAACCAGACGTGTCATGTTATCCCAATGGCAATGGCAAAGTAGCAGGTGACAGCGGTATGTGATCTTCACACATTCATCCTGTCTCTGATGTCAAACGGTATAAGCTTGACAAAAAAGAGCTCAGTAAAAAAAAAAAGTAAAAAAGATAACACACGGATTCAAAAGCAGTTCTTCGTTTAAGTATCAAACAGCAGGAGCGCGCACAAGCAGCATCACAACTCACGACAAACACATCACCCCAAAAACCCGAAAGGAGTAGCATTCACCGAGCCTGGGTACCTATACATTTATATTTATATGATCCACAACCACAGGGAGCTAACTGTCAGATTTCCCACATCCCATTCTCAATATCTAAATGTTAGAAGATATTCTACCAACACATTATTGGTTGGCTGGCTGCGCTCTGCGACACATGATCCCTGCCCAAGACACACGACATGGGCTTCTTTGATCATAGCCGCATCAAAGGAGGCACTACTGACGCTGTCTTTTCTCCACCACTCTCAAGGTATTGCATGACACCAGCAGCGTATTCCTGTTCCAATGGCAAGAGCATGGCGGTACATCGTGTAGAACACATCAAGGTACATTGTGTTTTTAGAGCATTTTGTCCACAAGATTTTTTTTTATGAGTCATTTGTCGTCGTCGTTGTTGTCATGTTGTCGCTGTCAGTTGGGAATCTGGGAAGCACTGCGTTGAGTCTGGAAGTCTGAACGCAATAAAGAATAATTTTATATTCATGTTGTTGTTGTTCGTTTTTTTTTTTTTTTTTAATATTTAGTCGAATATGCAAAACAGTTTTATAAGCCATTAGGATGGGAACTACAAAAGATACACATGTATAAATCGGTGTAATCATGGTTTGTTGTGGTAACCTTTTTTTGCCTTTAGTCAAAACCATGGTCAATAGGAGAGTATCGTTGGCCATCAGACAAGTGGTGGTGATATGTGAATGTTACATAAATTGTCCAGTTATGGTTTTCGTTTTTTTTTTCATTGCCAGTTTATTTTTTAAATCCTCTCTGTCAGAGGGATGTCATCTTGGCACCCTAATTGATGCAACATGCAACAAATTTGTTATTTAACGACATTTTTGTTGGGCCATTATTGAAGTCAATTTAAATGGTGTTTTTTTTTTCAGTAACAAACAAATCTAACAAAAGCTGCAGAAAAAAATATTCTGCGGCAAGATTTTGGAGGGAGCTTTAGGTTTTGCATTTCAGCAAATTGTCAGGAACAGAATTACACTACAAATGACGAAGCGGAAACGGAAAGGCGAATGGATTTGAAAAATCAATACAACACATGCTGTTGGAAAAATACCAATTTATGTGTTTTTTTCTGGTTTATTTGTATAGGAGACTTAAAATTATACAGTTTTAAACAATGATCGGCCAAATCTTGGCCCCCACGCTGAAGTTTTGGGGCACCATAGAAATTTTGGAGGATGTGTTCTCGAACGATGTCTTTTAGGGCTTCTACTGTTCTGGGACGATCGTTGTAAACACGATATTTTTGGTAGATATCTCCATCACAGAAAAAAAAAAAATACAGGTGGCCTGGTGCGCTGGCTAGCAGGGTTCTGGGATGATCGCTGTACATAAGGGATTTTTGATATCCCCACAGGAAAAAATTACAGAGAGCCAAAACAGGAAAGCGCGTTGGCTAGCTCGAAAACAATGCAAAAACCATTTGCATGCAAATACTGCTATGAGGGGAATATATTGTTCGTTTTGTTGGTGTAAACCGGCCAGCAATGGTTTGTTTTTTTGCATGAAACTATAAACCAATCATGCAAAAAATAATTTGGTATATCAACTCATTCATTTTTGACATGCGAAAATATTTGCATGAATTTTTTTTTGCAAGGAAACTGTAAACTAGGCTCAAAGCAAGACAAACCTGTTGGAATCTACAAAATATGGTTGTTTATGAATTTATAACGTGGGAACTATTGGAGATCCCACGAACCATGCAAATTTTTCATTATTAATCTGAGCACATGACGAGTACATTACATAAAATTAACGTACGGCTTAAATATTTTTTTTTTTACTTTACATCGTCGAAAATTCATCGTAGCCATCTTTCAATAGAATTTGACAGTTGATCTCACAAAGAGGGTGAACTATATTTTGACGGAAAAGCATATTTTGATCCAAATATGACCCTAAAATCTTAAAACTCTGAAAATTTCCGTTTTTTTTTTTTAATTTATCGCCATCGTAGTCATCCTAAGAATTTGATAGTTGATGGCCTGAGAAAAAATGTCACCCACTAGCACTTAAGCCAGTTTTTTTTCCAGATGCAGTAAAAAATTCTGAAAATTTCTGATCTTTAAGAAGTTTTTTTTAATCCATCGGCATCGCAGCCATCTATCAATAAAATTTGACAGTTGATGACTTCAGATATGACAGATGAGGGACGAACAATTTTTTTTTGACGGAAAATTCGTTTTTCGATGTAAATTTCACGCAATTTCTATTGATTCACCTTTTTCTGGAGCATGCAATAGGTTTAGATATTTATTCAATTCCAATTATTCGCTTCGGTTGCACTGTTAACAGAACAAAAAGTAAATACGAACATTGAAATGTTTTCAGACTGTTTTGGCATTTTCTTCTTTATGCAAATAAAATAACTTTTATTCATATTTTTACCATAAAGTTCGGCCAGGAAACCGAAACCCGTGCGTGTTTTTGGTGCGGACCTTTTTTTATGACTGCAACGAATTCTTTTAACTTAAAGGAACTTAGCTTAGGAGTTATTTTTGAACTCATGTCACTTGGGCCCAATTTTGAAAATGGCCCCCAATCTGCAGTCCAGTCAGGAAACCGAAATCTCTGAACTTTTTGTGGGGGGGGGGGCTTATTTGTATACTTGTAACTTATCTTTTACATATTTAGGCTTTAATTTAGCTTAGGAGTCATTGTTGTAGTCCTGTTGCTTGGGCGCCATTTTCAAAAGTGGTGTTCAATCTGTGGAAAATAATTAAATCAAAAAAAAAATATACTTAGAACTGGTGAGTGAATATAAGTATTTGGGGGTACTCCTAACCCAGAACCTGAGCATGAATAAACACCTGGTAGAGAAACTGTCTAAGGCCAAAAATGCAATCAACGCAACTTGGAAAGGATGCTTTGCCAATAGATCTATTTCCCATAGCACGAAATACAGAGTTTTTAAAGCAGTTGCAGAATCAATTTTACTATATACTGCTCAAATTTGGGGGTATAAGCCATACGATTCGGTAGAAAAACTTCTGAGGTTCTATATCAAGCGCTCTTTTCATCTTCCGGCTAATTCACCAAATTATCTACTTATGATCGAAACAGGTCTCTCACCCTTGTTTATAAGAACCCTGAAGCTTCATGTTGACTATATCATTAAAATAATGAATATGGCAGATAGTCCACTTCCAAAAAAAGTTGCTTTAAAAACGGTGGCGAATAATTCAAGCTGGTATGCAGAGTGGTTGAACTTAGCTCTTCTCTGCAGGATCGAAGTGGATTTAAGTATCGAAAACATTGCAAACTGGAAAACAGTTTTATACGAATTAATCGAGAGTGTAGATGTATTATATGCACCGAAATACAGAGAGGAAGCCGAAGCATCAGTGCACAGATCACTTTATAATCGACTGAACCACGATCTACTAGAAAAAAACTACTTCCATGATATGAATAGTGTACAAGAAATATCTATGATGATGAAGCTGCGAGGAGAGCTTTTGTCCCTCAACTACATGCAACATAGGGACGATCTACCATGTTTATGCGAGTTATGTAACTTACAAGAACGAGAGGAGGTTTTACATTTCATGGGAAAATGTCCAATTCTATGTGAAACGCGACAACATGTTTTTGGAAAAAAATTTCTAACGGATGATGAATGTATAAATGCTTTAAATGAGCTTAATGTGGAAAAATTGTTTCGCTTCTCCAAAATTGCTTTAAACTATAGAAGTAAAATTATGAGTGGGGATTTCTGAAATGTTTTGGACTGCTCATTTGTATGTATGTTGTTTTATTTAAAATACTTTTTTTTTAACAAACCATTTCTTAGCCATAGAATAAATTATATAATTGTCAATCCGGCAGACGGGAAACGCCAAGCCTGACTGTTTTTGTAAAATTTGTATGAAAATATATTACCGAAGAAATAAAAACATTTTAAAATAAAAATTCAAAATACTTGGAAAATTTCCATGATCAAAATAACGATTTATGTCTTAAAAGAAAGGTTTTGAGTAAACGCACCTTCGGCTAAAATTTCAGTTTTGCCACTTTTCGAGAACATACTTTCCTTGCTGTCAAAAACGTGGGATTTCCACTTTTCTGGTAATTTTTAATATTTATAACGCGAGAAAAGCTGCGGAAATACCTCCAGATGCCAATTGCATTTTGGGAAACAAAGCTGCGAATGAAGAAATCCAAAGTCGTTTTGAATTTTGGATGAACTTTGCTCGTTGTTTGTGGAACAACGTTCACCGAATAAATAACGAAGGTGTAAATCCAGCTTGAAGGGGAGGTCTCACATTTTGACATGAGAAAGTTTGTTCCCGAAGAGCGTCTAGTCAACATCTTTTTTGAAAATATCAAATTTTATATCCCAACACCTGTTTGGCATTTTTCATGTTTAAAATATCAAAAATGATCAAAAAAGTTGAGGTTCCACCGGTTGACATAAAAAAAAGTATGTGTCAGAAAAGTGGCAACACTGAAATTTCACCTGAGGATGCATCTACTCAAAAGCATTTTTTTAAGACATAAATCGTTTTTTTTTTTTATCATGGACATTTTCCGAGCTACTTACGAGTTTTTTTTTTAATTCACCATTTTCCACAGATTGGGCGCCATTTTTAAAAATGATATCCAAGCAACAGGATTACAAAAATGATTTTCAACCTAAATTACATCCATATCATTTCAAATATATATTACAAAAGGGGCAGGGATTTCGGTTTCCTAACTGTACTACAGATTGGGCGCCATTTTTCAAAACCGTGTAAATGGTCTTTGCTCTCCCTTCTGCCATTTAGAATGAATGTGATTACTTTTGTAGTAAAATTTGACACATTCGTGTAAATTCAGTCAAAATTTGACGCCGTCGTCGGGTAAATTCAGTACAAAACATTTGATTCATAAGGCAACAAAAGAAATCGTGTGAAAATATTTGCTTTGTTTCGCCTGTTTGATGTGTGTCTTGGCTCATAAGTCATACGCCAAACTTAAACAATTTAATTGATTTGGTGCGGTTTCAGTCTTTAAGACTTCACCATTGTATATAAACTCTATAGTATTCTCATGAAGAAAAAAAGCACGTGGCCATCTAGTGTCCGAATGTAATTCTAATTTTTGTTAAGAGATCTCGGTAAGGCGATCACAGCGAACCTATCGACCAAATGTCAACCTACAAAACCGTGTTGCATGAGAATACTATAGAGTGTATACTGTAAATACAATGACTTCACTAAAAAAATCTAAGAGATTAAAAAAACTTGTAGTTTTAGCCAAAATACTTCCTGATACCGTTACCGTAAAGCTATGGATTTTGGCCTGTAAAATACTTCTTTTGTAAGTCGCCTACCTTGCCCAAAGTTAATTGCTAAAGTTCATTGGCGCTCTGAAATTTTCCAATTATGTGACAAAAGTTCGTGCAAAAAGTGAGAATTTTTCATGAACTGCATTTTTTCAAAAAACCTTATTGCAGGATTTCAGCCATTTCTCTCTTAACGTTGTGCAAATATATGATCTTAATCCTTGTGTGTTTCACTTGATAACGTATACTATAAATAGTTTGATTTGCAGAAAATATTTGCTTCAAAAATATTCCTGTAAAGATTCATACCAACATAAATAGTGCTCACAAACATCCATCAAACAAGCGAAAGTATGTTTAAGTATTCTCAACTTCTTTTTTATCTGCCACAATATTTTTCAAGTTGAACGAATTCGAAACATAATTGTTTTCTTACCACCACAACCTACAAAACAAAACAAAAAACACACTCCATGTGAGAATATATAAAAATACAATTTTAAGACCACATGATCGTAAATCAGGGCAACATTTTCGACGCACCATTAAAAAAAAATATTAAGAACTAGCTGCAGCATGAACAAACTACCAAACGACCGATATCGTCAAGGCTCAATAACGATGAGATGAGGAGCGAGAAAAACCCTGGATTTCTGAACATAATCTTCAACATCGAATTGAGGTTTCGGACACAATCCGGACATAATCGCGATAATTTTCTTTGACGTGGTATTTTCAATGAAATCTCTTGTTTGTTGTCTGTTTTTTTTTTTTTTCTTTGCCCAGTGTATCCCTTTTGTCGCAGAAGAGGAACAATTATCGACTGCTGCATCGTAAAATTTTATAATCTTTTCAAAAAAAAAACGACTCGCGCCACTTATGTACGCGGGATACTGAGGAAACACCTATATTTTATGCATACATACATGTATAGAATAAGGGCGAAAAGGATCATTAAATTATTTTTAAGACCATCATCCGCAAGAACCAATAAAAAAATAAACCTCTTTGATCATGATGATAGTTCTAAACGTTTACTCAGTTCCGTGCTTTCTGTGGTTTGCCCTGATTTAAGTTTGTTGAAGCCATTTATGGGTTAATTTCTTTTTTTTTTACTTATCTACAATAGGGACGGACTGGTTGCGGTAAGGCGCCTAACTCAACCATTTGTATCGATATCAACTTTCTTACACAACGAACTGAAATGCTTAAAATGACTTTTAACCTTACCAGATCCATTGGAAGAAATCTTTCCAAGAAAACTTTAACTTTCAGAAAGCATTCTGAAGTAGAAAACCTTTCAAGAATATGGAAGTTAAAAGTTCATTTATGTAGCCAACCATAAAGGTGTGAGTAAATCTGCTCACAGAGAGGTAGACAGCTATCTGAGTCTCACTATCGAGACCCTTGTAGTGCGAACCCATTTGAGAGTAAATAAACCGATCAGCTCTCGAGAGTAAGACTTGCAAACAGACACAGTCATGAAATTAGCTCACAGAGGGGTAGAAGTTTATCCAGGAGTCAATCTCAAGAGTTTTGTAGAGAAAGTACTCTCACATGGAAACGTATCTTGCGGGTGGAAACGGTGCAGTGAGTGTAGTGCTTGACTGCTAACTTAGAGGTGTGGGTTCGAGCCCCACTTTAGGCAGTATTCTTTTCTATATTCTCCCTGCTTAACTGGGCGCCACCCGCGGGATTTAATGAGATAATATACACCTTGATCTCAATCCAATGTGCCAAGACTTTCTTATCCTCCTACTCTTTCTAAATAGTTCCGTACAATTCAGGTTGCATTTAAAAAACCTTAGGTCTTAAATGCATATACATAGTTAAAATTATTATTATTAAAACCTTCCTGAGAGTATTTATCTAAATAGCCCTCGAGTTATAGTCTTCGGCAACTGTCTACCACTCCTTGAACTTATCTCTAATTGTGTCCACTTGCTAGTTTTGCATTTAAAGTGGCGTTTCGATTTGAGAGCACTTTCATTACAAGACTCTCGGGAGTGACTCTCGGATAGCTGTCTATCTCTCTGTGAGCTTATTTCATGACTGTGTCTTTGCGAGTTTTACTCTCGAGAGCTGCATGAGAGTTGTTCGCAGTCTTTTCACTCTCAAATGGATACGCAACTTTAGAGCAGCTCGAAGTATTTTTACTCTCAAATGAACTCATATTAGTCATAATTCAATATTGAGGCTTCGTTTAGTTTCGGTCACTTTTTCTTTCGGAAGAGTTGCTCGCAGTGTTTTTACTCTCAAATGGATACGCAACCTTAGAGCTGCTCGAAGTATTTTTACTCTCAAATGAACTCATATGCATCCGTGATGTCGTAGCGCCTGTGTATGTAGAACGCTTTACCCATCATGTGTTGCGGTCCTGATTACATAATACTACAGTTGAATAAATAAATAAAATTAAATATTGTGATGTAATAAAATGAAACTTTTATACCTTTAGTACCTCGACTTTTCGCCCATTTCTATCTGATAAACATAAATTTTCACTCTTTAATAGTATGTATGTTTGTTTTATTACAGGTTTGGTTCCAGAATAAACGATCAAAAGAACGTCGAATGAAACAAATCACCAGCATGGGTCGACCGCCATTCTTTGGTGGAGCGAGAAAAATGCGCGGTTTCCCTATGAATTTGTCACCTGGTGGTATGGATGATGGACCTCCTGGTTTTCCTTATTTCAGTGCCGATGGTAAATTTGAGTTTGGCTATGGTGGGCCACCATTTCATCCGCATGATGGACCATTCTTTCCTGGACATCCTGGCGGACCAATGCCATTTAATACACCAGGTGAGTTTGTAAGTTTTGACGTGGTGTTAAGAATAAATAATGATTAAATGTTGTGGGAGAAACTATTAACAACTTAAAAATACATTCATTTATGTAACAAATTAGTGAGCAACATTTGATTTGTAGTTTATTCAGAAATGTGTTCGAATCAAAGTACATAAATACAATCGTAGTTCTTTTTAGATTTTGTTTTTGTATGAAAATTTATTGCAATATATATTGAGGTTTCGTTAAGTTTCGTTCACTTTTGCTTTCGAAAGTGATATGCGCTCTCTAGTACACTGCACACTGAAGTAAAACTGACATTTAGTGAAATAAAAAGGAATACAAAAAAAATGATAGATGATTAAGTACAGTATGGGTGTGTGTTCACTTTTTTGCTATTCAGAATGCTACTTTTCGATGGGTTATGACATAAACCTCAGAGGCCCTTGGACTAATATATACATAGCTCTTCCTTAATCAACTTATTCTAGCCCGAACGCAACCCGATTCAAATGGATAGAAATCAACAGTTGTGTAGACTGAACAAAAAATTTTAAATTTGGACGTGTTTATCAACATAACTGTCAGCTGTCACTGTCAGTTTTGTTTCATCCTTCAGTGCATTAATTTTGATTTTTAATGAAAAACAACGCACACAAATTATTCCGAAATTCAAAACACAATTGATAATCTACAAGTTGACATCACGTCAACAGTGATACTCAATCGACAATTTTAATAACCAATGTTGATCGGCATAGTGTGGACGCAGCTTAAGGTCTACACTATACAACAAGCTTGAAGTCACATTTCTCTATTTATTTATTTAGCTTGATAGACTTACCAGATTTGTTCATTTGGATTCAAAGTATTGAATTGTAGGTATGCGGTAAGTCCGTTACTTTTGTATTATAGTGCTCAAAAACTGTCAAATTTTTGAAAGAAGGAGACAAGTCTCTCCGAGGGAGATAAAACTGCAAAACCAGTTTTGTATCACTTTGTGTATAAAATATCAAATGTGACACACACTATCCGACACAACGGACAAATCTTAGAACACGAACAATCAGTTTGACACTTGTTTGCTTTCTGCACACAAAAATTTGCGGCGCAGAAATTTTCACGATCTTTCATGGAACAGTTCTTGCTCCTTCATTGTGCTCGTTTGTAGCAACCTTTTGATGTTAACTAACGGGATTTCGAATTCCTAATTATAATCGGGAACATAAATCCTCAAAATCCAAAGTTGTAGGCACATTCGTAAGCTGTCATCTACGTCCTGCCTGCGACTACTGATGATAAGACACACAGTGCTGCATGAATCAGAGAAGCATCTTGTAAGGTGATTGATTAGCCTTAGGTATTGGTGTGAGCTTCAGCTGTCAGGAATTAAATTCGACATTCCATTTTGGTGGTCGATACTTGACGATGCTCTGAATGGGTTTGAATCAGTCCGCGTATTGCCGAACCGTACAACAGCACAGACAACGAGTGCTCGATAACTACAATAGCCTGCTGATTCAAATGTATGCCAGGATATATATACTGTTTCAGAGTATACCTAGATTTTTCTGAGTTGGTTTACATTTTTCTCAAAACTCTAAAATCTAGCACATACTTCCTCGTGAAGTGAACAATCACCAGTGGAGAAAGTGATTTTTGACATTGCTCACTGTGGTATTCAATTGTGAATGTGTTGTGAACGTTTGACGATTAAAACCACAATGCCTCCAATGCGGCATTTTTCTTTTGTAATTGAACTGTCAAGTATTCACCAAGAGTTCCGGTACATTTGCACGGGAATTGCTCGTGAACGAAAACTCTCCACTCAGCTTCACGAGCACTATCACGAGTGAAGAAAAATGCAAATTTTGTAAGTATTCGCGACTTGATTCACAAGTACATATGTACTAGGCTTAAGAGCAAAGAAGGTACGTGAAAATACAGACAGTTCATTTATATTCGAGATCGCAGCAAATGAATCCTAATAGAGTGTCTGTGATCACAGTTGCGCCGTCTATTTCAACAGTTCTCTTGGACAACAATACCATCGGTGGCCTATTTCTGAGGATTTCATGATTTTAACTCAAACTTACGCAGCTCCGTTACTCCACTTAGGGTATCTTAAGTCCCCTGGAAGGCGGCAATGTCCACCAGTTTTATTATGAAACAGCTCCTTGGGTGGTCCACAATGATCTGTTGTAGCATAACTGCCTCAACAGATGCTGCCACTGGAACTGCATCTGCAGCTGGAACACCTGTCAAAAACTGTCATACCTAATTTTTATGCGCCCAAAATTCAGCTGTAAACTGTAAGTCAAAAAATCTGCAAGTAAAAGTTAAAAGTTGGCCTACTTATCCGGCTCTGTATTCACTTCACTTCAAGACCAACGCGTTTCGCCTGTTCATCAATAGCTGTGAATGCTTCATGTATACAGTTCTCTTGAAACGGCCGATTATGTCGATGTCGTCCGCATAGCCAAGCAGTTGAGAAGAAATCACATGATAGCGCATCTCCTTGTCTGAGCCCTGTACACGTCTGGAATAACTCGGATGAGCTGTTCTGTTACCCATTTGTACGTTGCACCGCGTATTTTGTAACGTCATGCGGCATAGCGGGATCAGTTTTTTCGGGATCCCGAGTTCCGACATCGCCAAAAGAAGCTCTTGGCGACTTATGCTATCATATGCGGCTTTGAAGTCGATGAATAGGTGATGGGTCTCGACTTGAAATTCGTTGGTCTTTTCCAGGATTTGCCTCAATGTGAAGATTTGGTCTATCATTGATCTGCCTGACCTGAAGCCACACTGGTACGTGCCGATCATAGTGTTGCAGAAAGGTTTTAGACGCTCACATAGTACGTTGGATAGGATCTTGTAGGCAACATTAAGCAGGGATATGCGTTTTTGGTTTTTTGGTTGATACGGTTCGACCATCTGGAGATCACCAGGTTGGTGTGTGTATCCTTCGCCTGGGGAACCTAGTGCTATACTTATCACCGTATTACGAGCTGCAGCAAAGTCGATTAGTCGGAAACCGTTATCTGTTGTCGTTTCGTGGAGGCAATGCTTTCCAACTAATCCGCCAAAGATGTTTTCCTTTCCGACTTTAGTATTGGAGTCTCTGAGCACGACTTTGACATCGTACTCCGCACAGGCTCCGTAGGCTCCGTCCAGGAGGTTGTAAAACTCCTCCTTGTTAGACTCCTCAGCTTCATCGCCTCATATCGGTAGGGGCGTGTGCACATATTAGGCTGATGTGTTGGAAGGTAGCTTTGATGCGGATCACATCCAGGCGATCGCTAATCGGCTTAAAATCGATGACTTTCGATCTGAGTGGATTTCCCACGACGAGTCCGCATCCTAGCATGTGCAGTCTTTGATGACAGCTGTAATAAATGTCGCAATCTTTTCTTTTCGTTATACCTGATCCTATCCATCGTGTCTTCTGGATCACGGTAGTATCTGCCTTGTACCGCGAGAGGACAGATTCAAGTTTTTGAGTAGCACCTGGCGTATAGAGTGTCCTTACATTCCAGGTGCATACTCGTAGGTCATTGTCCATTTTCGTTCCAGGTCTGCTTGCCATTTGAGGGGGGTCGTTATCCGAGTCTTCACGCGTCTCTCTCATAACAATTGGTTTTATTACTGTGGTCGGGTCGTTGGCCCAACGCACTAACCTCCAATCTGTAGGGCCATGGGTTTAATGTTGCAATTCTTTCCTTGATCGACATTCGCACTTACAAGTTTAGCAAGTCCGGCGGCTACCAACGTGGAGGTATTGTAAGCACTTGATGTGTAGGAAAAGATACAGCTCGAGGCCCCCAGTTCCTACAACATCCAACCAAGAACCAGGGTCTAGTGACTTACAACTCTTAACCATTTCTGTGTGTGTGTTTTTGGCAGGAATGGAGGGACCTATCACCATTATTGCATTGAAATGATTGCAATCATTTTCCTCTCCATTCATTTTACAGCAATCAACAATTCAACAAACAATTTAGAGGAATACCTCCCTTGTAAAGAATTATTAACTCTTGTGAGTAGAGTTCATAAAAAAAGGATCTTTTTTTCCCAAGTAGGTTCAATGGAGTTCATAAATAAGGTTCTTTTTTATCTCAACTAGGTACAATGAATACCTCTGGTTTGTTTAAAACATATTCAATATTAACGTACACCATAAAAACATTGAACTTTAATTAAATTTTGCAATTAATTTTTATTCAAAAAGTCAAAAACACAATCTTACTTGAAATATAACAAAAAAAAAAACGTACTTAAAAAATTTATAGCACAAATCTAAAAATACTAAAAAAAAAATATTTTATTTCTTTATCTTGGCACAGGTGGACCCATGGATCATTCCGGACCAATACCCATGGTTAGTGAATTCGGTCTAACACCTGAATCTAATTTCCTAAATCAAGCCGGCCCCCAATCAATGAACATGGCCAGTGCGGGTGGACCACCGCCTGATCATATAATGGGCAATGGCGGTGGAGGTGGTGGCATTGGTGGTGGGCCCCGCAGTGGATCACCTGAATTTATGACGTCCGGCAATTTCTCTGAACCGCAAAATATGCTCAATGAAGGTGTGGTTTGGTAATATAGAAAAGCTTTTGCGAATTCTCTGCTCTTGCTTAAGTCTCTAATGCAATGAGAATAGTAATAAAATTCGAAAAATAATATTTAATTAAAAATTCGCTTTGAAACAAAACAAAATCGCAGAGAATAATCGCAAAAACAAACAAACAACTAACAAACCCGTTAAGCAAAAAAAAAATTAAAAATCAATGTAAATTAAATTATAATCCATATGTATATTTATGTTATAAGAATCTTATTTAATTTTTATTTGTTGTGAAACAACACTTTATGTTTTAGTTGATTTAATTTTTAAAATTAAACTTTTTTTATAAAAAAAAAATGCAAATAAATTTTGTTGTGTAATTTTCCTCTATTTTATTTTGCTGTAAGTATATTTATGATTTAAAAATAAAATTGTGTATAGCTAATGATAAATTATATAAAATAGTAATATAATTCAAAATTAGTGTTAATAATTATTGTTAAGATAAAATGTATAAATATTTAAAGTAAAAAAGTATAAATATATATTTTATAAATTAATTATTATTATATGCATGTTGTACAATTGTAAAAGAAATAATAAACAAAAAATAAATAATAATTCCAGACCGTTTTGATGCAGGTTGGGTGTTTTAAGATTACATATGGAACTCTTTTACTGAAAATTCACTGAGAGCCGTTTTGCTGAAACGAAACTTAAATGTTTGTGTTCAACAATTAAACGCTTATGTTCTACTCTTTCTTCATCGTAAAATATCACATAAGGTCTTTTGCTGAACTTATAATTATATACCTGAGTTTCGTTTCAGCAAATGGGTTTTAGTAGTACAAATTATCTCTAAAAAAAAAAAACCATGTGTTGCTGAAACTTCCTTGAATTTTCCCACTCATTTATCGATATTTTTTTGTATCTTTTCCTATCTTCAAGTAGAAAAAATATTGCAGGAATGTCATATTAACAAAGCCACTCACCGATCAAAAAGCTAATCGGTAGATAATTAACAACTAATTAACTGTCAATTTGTTGTGCAAATTTCAAATTCGTGATTCAATTTTGATAGCTTTTTTTTCTGCTTTTCTAACTCGATATCAGATGCGCAAAATAACAGAAATATAAGAAAATAGTAGGATGACAAAGAATTTGAAATTATCATACGTAATTAAAGGCTAGTTAACGACGAATTATAAAGCATTCATCAACTAAATATTAGAGACTTTAAGTCCCTTTCACTGGAATGCTTCGATAACTTGATGTCAAATTATAAAAGCAACAAAGGAAAACCTAGACAAAATTCATCGACAAATTTTAGAATGGTACAACTAATTAAAGATGAATTAACGATAAAATATCGCGCTTATGTTTATATTGTAGATCGGCAAATTCTGTTTTTTTTTTTCTAGGGCACAATGCACTTATATCCTTAAACTAATTCATTCTATTTTACTTACTTGATGTTCCTAAAAATGTATACAAATGCCTAAAGAGAAACATTTTAGAAACATCTTTCAAACAATATTTATCAAAATTCTTCCCTTTCGACAGAGTTTCTTTTATGACCCATAAAAATATAAGCCCAATCTGCATAAATACGTAAATAAACATCTAAATAGGGCTCCGTTTACTTCTTAAAAACAAAAACAAAAAAAAACCTACTAACTCGAAAAAAGTCTGATACCGATTTTCACCGACACAAATGAATTGACGAAGCGTATTAAAAACATATTTTTGTAAAAAACAAAACAAAAAATAATAATATAAATGTGGCTATAATGTGTACTGTGTGTAAATATATTAGTTAAATACCTATTAAAGTATATATTTTCATATATGTATGTATAGGTGGAAAATTCATTTTAATTTTATTTTTTACAGCAAAAAAAAAAACAAATATTATTTTTCACTAACCACACAAACCTTTTAAAGGACGAAGTGGAAACATTTATTAGCTGCATATGAAACTAATTGAGAATCAAAGCCTTTATATAGAAAGATGTAAAAAGTAAATAAATTATAAATAACTTAAAATAAAAACAAAAAAAAAACGTTAATATAAATTCATGTGAATGTACTGTGTAAATAATTTAGTTATAAGAAAAATAAAAGAATATAAATATTATTATGTAATAAGTTAAGAACATGACAAAAAAAAAACATTAAAACATAAATAAAAAGAAAACAAAAGCTTTGTTTTAATTTGTGAAGAACGCTTTGAAAGGCGGCAACGGTATCATAGCTCATTCAACCTATAGGTTTTTTTTTTTGTTTTTTATCCGATGGAAATCTTCAAAAGACACTCGGTAAGAATCGGTACCAAGTAGTGTGGGACTCTTACCGCACTAAAACCACCGGTGAATCAGGACCAATCTATGAAAGATCGACAAATGATTTTTATTTCTTAATTTTTAAATCGCATTGGGGGAAGTTTAAAGTAATAACATTTTCCCATAGCTTTTAGACCATCAGCTCATGAGGCTTGGATCTTCTTAATCTCCAAACATTGTTTCGTACATTTAGGACGGTCTCCATTTCAGAGTTTGTATGACTTTGCAGTCGCTGATTGTGTGATACAGCGTGTTTTTTTACCACTTCTGTGACCATTTCAATTTGAAGGTCACGATGAAGATCGCTATTTCTTATATACCAAGGGGCATCAATTATTCCACGAAGGACCTTGCTTTGGAATTTTTGGATGGGTTCAGCATTTGTTTTCCTTGTACAGCCTCATAGTTGGATGCCATATGTCCAAACGGGTTACGTAGGATTTCAGTATTTCGTAGTACTGCCTGGGAAGGTCCCTATGCAGTTTGTACTCAAGTCCCAAGTGCCAAACCTTGTCAAAGGCTTGAGCAACATCTAAGAATATAGCCGAGCATACTTGTTTTTCTTTAAGTGCTTTTTCCACAACATCCGTAATTCGATGCACTTGGTCTATCGTGGAATGTTTATTTCTAAATCCAAACCAGGGCTGTCGAAGTACTGCAATTGAAGTATTTGTACTGCTTTTTGAAACTCCGTACTGCCGTACTGCTAATACGACCAAAGTACTGCTTTTTTGAAAATTTGTTCACAGAACATTTGCATATCATAATCCTATCCAAAAAGCTATGAAATAAATAAATTAAAAAAGTCGTAGATTTTTTGAACAAAATCTCGCGTTACATTTTTTTTTCGAGTGCATAGTTCTTAGTTTAGGCATTGCCTGTATATGGTATATCGCAAGTAAAAAATCGAAATTCTGGAACTTTTCAGGTTTTCTTTTATTATCCGAAAAAAGGAAGTTTATGGACATTTTGATGTCATGTGAAATGAAATATTCCACACACGTCAAAATGTAGTTTTTCACCCACCAGCATCAAGCAATGTTAAATTATGTTAGCCCAAGACTCTTAGACTTTTATGTTCTTCCACAAAACTCATAAAAAGCTGAATTTTTGTTTTGACTTCCTGTGCAATTTTCAAAACCACCCTAAATTTTGGCTGAAGAAAGAATTTTTGGAGAAGTAAAAGAGTGTAAAATTCAGTTTTCTGCTACTTTCACTAAAACTATCAACTTTTTGGAATGATATTTAAAGGTAAAATTGTAGCTTATTCAATTCTATAGAAAAATACCATGCTTTTTCTTCATACAACCAGTAGCTTAAAAGTAAATCATGCAGGGTTTTTATGGAGTAGCAAATTTAGTCAAAAAATGTATTAAAATAGCATTAATCGATCAGCAATATTTTTTGTACTATGTATATGCGTTTGGTTATGTTTTCTCATTATAAACCAAGTGATTATGGTGTTCAGGCTACGTAAGGCCACCATCTGAAAAAAGGAGTGGCTTCAATTTACCTTATGGAATTTCATTTTACGACAAAATGACGAAAGTTAACTTTTAGGCAGTAAAATTATCTAAGCCTATAGGTACCTATGTACTAATGAAGTTAGAGTGGGTCAAGTTTGGTCTATTAAAGAAGGGAAAGGAAACAAATAATTACAATAAATATTGTATGTAGATTACAAAATTCTACCCAAAAATATTAACTTTTTTCCTAAAAGCAACAGATTTTGAAAAAAACGTCCACAAACATAACAAGAGTTTTGTATGTAATGAAAACTTTTGAATGCCACTTTTGCAGTGCGCTAGAGTTAAATATGTAATGAGCGTGTATGTGATAATTTTTAATGAACAATATATGCATTTAAACAAAATTAAATGCATTAACAATTATGTTTGTAAATTTATATTTTACTGCCGTACTGCTGTGTACTGCTATTTTTTTCCTCGAAGTACTGCTTTCTGAAAAAGTGAAACGACAGCCCTGATCCAAACTGATGGCTCGGAATTAGTCTTCTTGCTTCTATTATTTTGCTAAGCCTTTTCAGTAGCAGTTTTTCAAAAACTTTTGCCATGATTGGTATAAGCGATATTGGTCTGTAAGATGTTACTTCTGTTGGTGGCTTACCTTGTTTAGGTATAACAATGACTTCTGCAATTTTCCAGTGATGTGGCACATATCTTAGTTTAAGGCATGCGTTTATTATAAATTGGAGTTTCTTGAAGGCTATTAAAGGCATTTCTTTTAAAACCTGAGCAGTTATGAGATCGTACCCTGGTGATTTTTTGTTAGACAACTTATGTTGACATATGCTTCTTACTTCTTTGAGCGTGACAAAAGGTATTTCGCATTCGTCGTTTCTATCAACAAACTGTAAGGGATCTGTAGCTGTGTTTGCTGGGAATGGCTTAAAAACATTCGCTAGATGTTCAGCGAAGAGATCAGCCTTTGGTTTCGGATTTCCGACCCATTAACCATTTTGAGATTTTATTGGCGGGTTTTGTGTCTGTGGTCTTTTCAAGCGCTTAGCTGCTTTCCATAATGAGTATTCTGTAGAAGCATCCACCGGCAGACTATTCAGGAATCTACTTAGTGATTCGTTTTTAAACTCACAGATTCTTTTCTTTAGTTCGTTGTTAAGACGGTTAAAAACTGCCTTATCACCTGGAAATCTCGTAACTTGCCATTTTCTTCGAGCTCTTCTTTTTTCCAATATCAAGTCTTTTATTTCGACAGGATATTTTATTTCTTTTTCTCTTGAGTTCGAAATAGTTGGAGAACTTTCTTCTGCAGCCTGTTGCACATCAGCAAATAATTGTTCTACTTCATGGTCAATTTGTTCAATTGTTTGCATAGGGGATCTCAGGTTTATAAAACTTTCAAGTATATCTCTGAATTCGTTCCAGTTTGTTCTTTTATTCACGAGTTTAGGATTACTTTTTTCTATTATATCCGCTTCACTCAGTGTTAAAATTACTGGAGTATGATCTGACGATAAGTCGTAGTTACCTTCGACACTTATATGGTTTCGTTTAATACCTTTAACTACGAAAAAGTCTATAAGGTCTGGTATTTTGTTAGTATCAGATGGCCAATATGTTGGCGAACCAGAAGAATAAAATTCGCAGTTGTATTTGCGGCCTGCTTGGTATAGCCGTTTACCTTTTGTGGTTATGAGCCTAGATCCCCAGTGGGTGTGCTTAGCATTGAAGTCGCCACCAACAAGGAAGTTATGTCCTAACAAGTTAAGGAGTTCTGCAAAGTCTTCTTCAGTTGGAGAGGGCCTCGGAGGGCAGTATATAGCTGCTATCTTAAACTCTTTCTGTTTTATACCAATACTAATTGTTGTTAATTGCATACTTTCATTAGTAAACTTTGGTTCTTCATAGTGTGTTAAGCACTTTCTTATAAGTATTGCTGATCCACCCCTAGCTTTGTCAGCTGGGTGCGGAGCGTGATAACACGTATAGTTTGGTAATTTATTATCAAGACTTTGTTCAATAGCGAGGTGAGTTTCGGACACCAAACAAATGTCTATGTGCTCTATGTCTAAAAAGATGTTTAGTTCTGATACATGTTGTAAAAGACCGTTTGCATTCCATGTTGCGATTTTAAGTGTTCTGTCCATCATTGTTTCTTAAGAGTGACTTCTTCGCTTAGCTGTTTTATATTTAAATCTTGTTTGTCAATCCTTTTAAGGATAAGTTCAAGCATTTCTTTGATAGATGTTTCTTCGTTTTTCCGCACATTTTTTACAATCTGGGAATAGGATTTATTTTCATCACTTTTGCTTAGTGCAATTGCTTTTGCCGGTTGATTTTTAGTTTTGTTTTCTACCGTTACTGTTTTGCTTTCAACTATTGATTTTATGTTTGTTGATATTCTAAGCTTGTTCCCAGTTTTGTTTTTTCTTTTTGTGTCTTGGAATTTTTTGTCGACTGGACATCCTCTGTAACTTGCAGGATGATTGCCTTGACAGTTAACACATTTCGCTTTCTGTTCTCTGCCCATGGGACAGTTTTTAGTTGCATGCCTGCCTTCGCATTTAACACAAGCGAACTCACGATTGCAGTATTTTTGTGTATGCCCAAAGGCTTGGCAGCGCTTGCATTGTGGAACAATTTTTGACTTTCGCAGTTGTTCAATTTTGACAACTATGCCCATAATTGATTTAATACTGTAAATCTTATCGAGACTTTCTTTATTCTCGAAAGTGAGCATAAATAAAGGTAGAGATCTCTTTTTTGTCGTTGATACCCCAGTGGAGTCTTTGATTATCTCATTTTTAATAAGATTATTGGCATCGAGAGCTTGAAAGCCTTTTTGTATAAGGTCTTCGACAATTTCTTTAGCATCACATGAAGAGTGAAGGCCTCTTGCTACTACTTTTATCGATCTTGTAGCTTTATTTTCTTACGAGTGCCACTGAATTTGCTTTTTGTTCAATTCTTCAGTGACAGATCCATACGCATCGGCGTCTTCAACAATGACTATATAGGTGAACAATGACCTATAGGTGAAAATCAATTTTGGATGACAAGTGCCCAAGAGAACCGTTTAGCAATACGAGAAAGCCGGGTTGGGGTCGAAATCCCGCGAATCAAAATCCCGTATGTCGAAATCCCGCGTGTCAAAATCCCGTTTTTCAAAATCCAGGAAATCAAAATCCCGAAAATCTACATCCCGCCGATCAAAATCCCGCCGTTTCTACTACTATGCGACAGCTCATTACTATTTTTCTTTCCTATGCAATTTGTGACACCATTGCATTGCAAATCGCGTTTAAAGATAAAAGTTGATTTTTCGTATAATGCTCTATGCATTAATTGAGTTCTCTTGGGCAAGAGTACCTTGAATGACAAATAAACGCGAATAAAAACCGAGGTGTGTTTGGTCTCATTATAGGATTTGGGGTGGGTGCGAGGTAAGATGTATGCAAAGTTTCTTTTGCATTTAAAGAATCTGGATTTATAAGTCGCTAGGACGCTTAGTTTATCCGCAAATCAAGTTTAAAGGTGTAGACTTTGATGCCTCTAGGACGCTTACTTTAGCCGCGAATCGCGTTTAAAGATATAAGTCGAATTTTCGTATAATGCCATGCATCAATTGAGCGCCAATGTCAAGTTTTCTTGAGCAACAGAACCTATCATTCATAGTTTAATTTTTGATTGAAATTTTCCAAAAAAAATATTTTCATTCATATTTCGAAGAAAAATTAAAAACCGAAAAGTTTAATTTTTCATTGAAATTTTCTTCAAAAAATCTTGTTTTTTTTATATTTTTCAAAAAAAACAAATTTTCAAAAAGTTTATATTTCTATAATTTTTTTTCGAAAAAAAAATCCTACCTGTGTTCAGAATCCAGACCCACCTCTGTCCAGATCCAGACCCACCTCTGGCTTCTTTTAGACTACCGTTCCCCATCACCAAAACCAAAAAAAAATTCCCACCTCTGTCCAGAATGTAGACCCACCTTTTTCCGGATCCAGACCAACCTCTGTCCAGATCGCGACCCACCTCTGTCCAGATCCAGACTCACCTCTGTCCAGATCCACCTACGTCCAGATCCACGGCACTGTGAACCACGACCAAGGCAAGACTTCAGCGAGTTGATGCCGAGACAGCAAGTCAAGGCCATCACATCGCCGGCATCGTGGCCGTCACCGTGGTCGTCGTCGCCACCGTTCTCGTCCTTCTAGTCGTCGTCGTTCTCGTCCCATCGTGGTCGTTATCACCGTCGTGGTGATGGTCGTCGTCGTTTTCACCCGTCCTCATCCCCACAAAACCAAAATAAAATCTAGTTTCTATCTCTCTAATTACCTCGAGGTCTTACATCTACGGAGTTCTAAGAAGAACTGAAAATAAATGCCAAAGCACAACTGCTTATATACCTTTTTTCAAAAGGGGGAGTGGTGGAAATTCACAAATTAAAATAAAATATTGTTTCAAAAGTATGAAAATGTATCTAAAAAGTTGGGATTATTTAAAAAAGTATTGAAAATCCCGCAAAATAGTAGCAGGCTACTGGCGGCATTCTTGCGGCGGGATTTCGATCGGCGGGATTTTGACTGGCGGGATTCGTGTACATAATTAGTAATTTTATTTGGCGGGATTTCGACTTGCGGGATTTTGATCGGCGGGATTTTGACCTTTTCCCGAGAAAGCCAACTGGGACGGTCTCAACGATTTCTTCAGGATCTTTAAATGGTCACTATGCTTCCTCGATAGTGACGTAGACGCCAGCGTAGATAATATGATTACAAATTAAATTCTTTACGAGATGAAAAATTTTATTCCGAATAGGATAAAATCTATCAAACCGAAAGAAAACTCATGGTTTGATTCGAGCTGTAAAGAGGTTATCAGGGTTAGAGAAGTAAGTTTCAGTTGTTATAAAGCCAACCCTACTGAGGAAAACCGGAATAAGTTCAAAAAAGCTAGAAAGACCTGCAACGGCCATATCCAAATAACCAAATTTTTGCATATCCAAAAATTACGGCAAAAAATACTAGAATGTCCCAAAGTTAGTACGATTTTTTGGTCATTTTTGCAAAAAAACATTCGTAACACTACTTCGTCCGCGTTTCCAATGCTCGTCTTTAATGACATTTCCTATGCAAGCTCACTATAAAAAGCCAATTTGCTTGCAGCACAGTTTGCTGTTAATTCGACGCTGTCAGAGTCAGAGAGTGTAATGACTCCTCTTGTACTTGAGGGCACTAACGATTTTATGGGACGAATCTTCTTTCGCACTTGTGCAGTTGCAAGAGTCTCGACGAACACAAATCGGCTGGTCCGGATAGTATCCCTCCCATTGTTCTGAAGATGTATTCTTCAACGCTGGCAAAGTCTCTGCGTAAGCTTTTCCATCTGTCCTACTCTACAGGTCTCTTTCCGAGTGGATGGAAAACTGCATTTGTCCAGCCTGTCTCTAAAAAAGGTGTATCTTCTTATCCTTCTAATTATCGCCCAATCACACTTACGTCCCTTCTTTCCAAGGTTATGGAAACACTGATTAATTATCAGCTCAAGAAATATCTTGAAGAACGAAAGCTTTTTAATGACCGGCAATATGGCTTTCGTAGCAATAGGTCCACTGCTGATCTGATGGTATATCTCACCGAACAGTGGAACAAACCTTTACATCGTTTTGGAGAAAGTAAGATTATGGCACTTGATATTTCAAAAGCGTTTGTTAGAGTTTGGCATCAAGCTCTCTTATCGAAAATGCGTGCATTTGGTATCGATGAATTTCTTCTTCGTTGGATAAGAAATTACCTTTCGGGCCGCTAAATACATGTCGTATTGGATGGTTACAAGTCTGATATTCATAAAATAAATGCTGGTGTACCCAAAGGCTCCGTTTTGTCTCCAAATCTCTTTTTTATTTTCATAAATGACCCTTTGTCTGAAACTTCTAATCCATTGAATTGTTTTGCAGACGACAGTACCCTCAGCTTTTCATATTTGTTTCAAGATTCATTTCCTTGTTCTTCGGATGTGGAACTTGATCAGCAGCGTATGATAAGCTCATTAAATTCAGATCTTGACAGCATTTTCCAAAGGGGAATCAAAAACCATGTAGAATTTAATGCTTCCAAAACTCAATACTGTCTCCTGTCGCTAAAGCGAAACCCACCCCAATGACGCTATGCTCGCACTTCCAAGAATGCCCATCAGCTTACCCTTGAGCCCAATTTTGGGCGTACCGTCAAGTACAGAGATTCCTTCTATAGCCGCACAACACGAACGTGGAATGCCTTATACTTCTCTATTTTCCTTCCCATTGTGATATTCAGAAATTCAAAACCAATGTGTATCTCCTATTAAACTCTGTCCTACTTTCCTAACACTCGCACTGTATTTAACATATTAAGGGTAGTCATAACCCCTTGAGTGCGCGTTAGTTATATAAAAAAAAAAGTGGATCATCGAAGAGGATTCGAGCCTAACAACAAAAACCTAGACATTTACAGTCGTATTTATTAGATTTTCTTAGAACACGCTTGGGCAGTTGTCCAGCTAAATAAAGTTTGTTCAATTTTATACCTACGATAGAATAGGATTGTCTTTCATAACTCCATGGGGGATTTCGAATCTTTCCTCAGATGAGCTATAAAAGACTGATCCTTCTTACCTGGCTAGCCTCACCAGTTCATTCCCCTCATTTCTTCTGTGATAGATGTCTATTGGTCCCCGTTGGGGTCTTGTTTGAGTAGTTGCATGCTTTTCTAATTGCCAACAATTCAGCTTAGTTGAGTGCCTAGGGGTGTGTTTTTTCTTGAATCCTGGGATATTCATCGCCAAGAGTAATTCCAAGGAAAGGCTTACAATGCTCCTTTGATAAAACTCTGGTAAACCTTGCAGAATGTTTTATTTTTCTCTCTAATCTTATTGTTTCGCTGATTTACGAGCTTGTATGTGGGCTTTAAAAACAATCTCTATAAGGTTGAGAAGACGTTCGTTTGTGGCAGATACTGAAGATTTTCCATGTAATTTTTCTGAGGTTAGGCAAATCTTCAATTCACCATGCAGAAAAGGTTATTCAGCACCTCAATCAACAGATTATAAAATCAGTTTTATTTGAAATACCCTCTTACAATAAATATTAACAAACATGCTGCTTCTAGTCATCCACACGAAGCACACAAGAATCCAAGTATATGGTTTGGTTTCTAAACCAGCAGAGGTTTGATCTTTCTTGTCTCCTCGAACTAAGGGGAGCATGATAATTGTCCATATATTTGCTGTAAACGAGCCAGTTTAGTCGTCGTGTTTTGACTCTCTGAACTATACCCATATCCTGAAGATTTTCTGTAGATACTATCTTCTAATTGTCCAATATATGGTTCCTACCAGTAAGTAAGACTGGCAGAATAAACGTTTTGTAGAGCGAGCAATTCATCTTACGCGTGAGGAACCCATTTGAACCCAATTTATTTCGTTTAAACAGAAGTGTTTCCTTAGGTAATTCTTCGTCAGATCTTTGCTTCGATATCGTTAGTGGAAAAAGTTTGTACTCGAAAGTATATAAACTCACATCTACTCACATTTTTTGATGTTGTCTGTATCAATAATGACGTTTTGTCCTAGCCAGTGGGCAGATCTTTGTTTGTTTGTTGATTTGGTCTTCTCTTCGGCCATTTCAAAACTAACAAGTTTCGGCTATCCTTCAATCTTCGCCTTGGACTCTTTTTAACGGAACATTGGAAACAGGCGATGGTGTCGATATTGATCTTTAGGCCAATGGTCGATCTGCGGATCAGAAAGCCACACTGGTACCTGCTGATTAAAGTGTTGCAAAAGGACTTAGACATTCTTACAGTATATAAGATAGGATCTTATATGCAAAATTTATTAGGGAAATGCCTCGATAGCTCTTGCAGGACATAAAATCACCTTTTTTTCAGAT
The DNA here is from genome assembly GCA_963921185.1 of Dasysyrphus tricinctus. Classification (NCBI taxonomy): domain Eukaryota; kingdom Metazoa; phylum Arthropoda; class Insecta; order Diptera; family Syrphidae; genus Dasysyrphus; species Dasysyrphus tricinctus. The sequence goes on along the minus strand of OY992532.1, from coordinate 105,727,623 downwards.
TTGTATTTTTATCCCTTATAGTCGTTGTAGGGGAAAATTAAATTTCCCCTTTTTTTGGAATTCCGCGTAAAATCTGCCGAAAAATTCAGAGGATGTAGGTGAAAAGTAGACAAGAAAAACAATCCTACCGGAGGGGGGTAATATCTCCCACCGCTTGGACGGGAGGGGCAATTTAATAAAATAGTTGCATAAAATAGAAACAAATTAATTTAAAAAAAACGTAAACACTTGCAGTAATGTTTTGTAGCTTTTTGGAAAGCCAGAAGTCCATTTTAATAGTTGGTTATTAAATAATGTTCTTTGAATAAACAATTTCAGCAAAATCTGTTTTCAAACCTATATTTTCTAGTATGCAAAAAAAAAGGGGGGAAATTTAATTTACCCCTTCAGCGACTATAGGGGATGAAAATAAAAATCTGAAAAAATTAGGGAAATTTCGCCCATCCGGGATGACCTATTTTTTAAGGACCACCCTAATATACATACCCTCAAGTCCTTACCCGTTGATGTTTGGATTTTTTGGCATTGAAGAGTACTCAAAATAAAAGGCTTCTCGTGTTACTTTTATCACACATCACATAATAAAGGAAATAAACCAACCCTGAATGGCAGTCCGTTCCTAGCCCTTAGAGCTCCTAGGACAAGCTCAGAGAACTCGCCTCTTCCAATACAAATATTTAAAGTTAAAAAATAGTAAATTGTGAACCCAGTGGTTCGTCACTTTAACCGTATTTATACTGACTCCAAATCACACATTTTAGTCGGTTGCGTACGACTGATATTACCAAACTCCCTTTTAAACAGAGTGTTAAACCCGGTCAGCATAACTTCTCCGTTTCATTCGAGAGTCGTAGTCTTTCAATCGCTTGCCTGGTTGAACCCAGACAGAAATGAAATCAATATACATCGATGCGAGAGATTGTATGGCCGTTAAAGACTAATATTGGGTCTATGTAAGTAAATAGACTACTTTCATATACCAGACAAAAAATTTTGACGAGGACAACTAGGGCTACCATTAGAGTGATTTTGGTGTGCCGTGAAGGTGAATGGGCTACCATTAGAGTGATTTTGGTGTGCCGTGAAGGTGAATCTTTGTCTCGTGACGTTTGAGCTAGTGACAAAGAAAAGATTTTAACTAATTTTACCGGTGAATCTAAAATTAACACCGAAAGATTTTTCGAATCCCTAGAAGAAAATTTAAAAATTTAAAATAATTACGAATAATCAGGTGAGTATGACGGCCAAGGAGGGAGGGTAAAGGAAAAACGTCTTGGATCGACTTATCGATATTTTTTCCCTTGGGTATAAACAAAATAAAATGCACGACTGGATCGCACGTACTTGCTCTTATGTTCAAGTTGTGTGGGGCTTAAGAACTTTAAAAAATATTTAAGTAATTATAGAAAAAGTATAAAAAGCATTTAAATCGTTCTTTTAATTGTATAAACAGCCTGATAAATAACTTAGAGCTAAAAAAAAGTATGCCATTTGATTACTTGAAAAAATATGTATATATGCAAAAAAAAAAATTAAAAATCGTTGGAGCCGTTTTCTTAAAAATTAATTTTTTATATATAAAAATTTTGTCACATTTTTCAAAAAAAAATTTGGTATGCCAATTTTGAGTTTATATTAATATACATTAAAAACTGAAATTTCAAAATAATTCATCAACCCGTTTTTGAAATATTGAATTTTGAAAAAAAAAATTTTAATCTTTTTTTAAAAATCCAAAATTTATTTTTTCAAAAATTTTGGAATGCAGTATTATTTATGTTTTAACAAAGCTTTTGTGAAAAAAATTTCATTGAAATCGGATGAGCGGTTAATGAGAAAATCAAAAATCGTGGTGATTTTTTTTCTTATTAGAAGGTACATCATATTTACAGTAATACACTGATTTTTTTTTATCAAAATCGTTGGAGCCGTTTTTGAGATAAATAAGCTTTTCCATAACGGTTGTATGGCAAGTACCGTTATTTTTTGAGCAAAAAAAAAATTTCAATTTCCCCTCTGGAGAGTTACAAAAAAACCTTAAGTTCAAAATTTGAAGAAAATCGCTTCAGTGGTTTAGGCTGTAGGTTGAGGTACGGACAGACAGACAGACAGACAGACAGAATTGTGCCACCCACTTTTTTCGTGTTCTCTATCATCGTAATGTTATGTTTGATTGTTATCTCGAAATTTTTTTTTGCACGAATCCAAAACTTGCCCTATAGTACCTATATCGCAAGTAAAAATGAGCCGAAATGCAAAAAATTTATATAGAGGTTGTTTTGGTTTTAATCGTTAGAGGGGTTCATTAGCAGTCTAAAAAAATTGTTTCGACTTCCTAGCCCCATTGCGTTAGCCGCCTTCTTGAATTTAACGAAAATCGGTTTTTGTGAAATAACTCGCCTATTTTCAACTTTTGAGCAAAAATATACTTAACAAAAGTTGTTCAAAATTTAATTATCTACAACTTTGGTTAAATCTTTTTTTTTGTCTACGATTGATATTTTTCGACTAAATCAAAAAAAACCTATTTAAAAAATTTGTTCTCGTTTAAAACGCATTAATAAACATTTTTCAAGTAAAAAAAAGTTATATATATTTTTTTTCGACTCATTAGAAGAGGATGACTAAGGGAGTTTGAAAACAAGTTTTCGACCTCTTAACTCTTTAATTTTCTTTCCATTCCAAAAACAACGAAATAAAATGATTACAATCCTTTTTTTATTAAGTCGAAAATAGACAAAAAAAAACGATGATAACCAAAGTTGTAGATATGTAATTAAATTTTGAACAACTTTTGTTAAGTTAATTTTTACTCAAAAGTTTAAACTAGACGAGTTATTTTACAAAAATTTCAAACTCCTTATGTCATCCTCTTCTAATGACTAACTTTTTTTTTTACTTGAAAAATGTTTATTATGCGTTTTAAACGAGAACAAAATTTAAAACAGTTTTTTTTTATTTAGTCGAAAAATATCAATCGTAGACAAAAACAGATTATGACCAAAGTTGTAGTTTGTAGATAATTAAATTTTGAACAACTTTTGTTGAGAACATTTTTGCTCAAAAGTTGAAAATAGGTGAGTTGTTTCACAAAAACCGATTTTCGTTAAATTAAAGATGGCGGCTAACGCAATGGAGCTATGAAGTCGAAAACTTTTTTTCAGACTCTTAATGAACCCCTCTAACGATTAAAACCAAAACAACCCCTATCTAATTTTTTGCATTTAAAATGCTATTCCGACTGGACCACTCATCTATGAATATGCCCCATGGTGTTTTTTCAGCTTTAAACAATACCGTGTGTGAAGTTGGCATACAATTTTTGAGCTAGACCAATGGGACCATGGCAGGAATTTGCATTTTTTTTTGCATTTTGTATGCATTTCTATTCCGGATTTTGCAGTTCACCAAATAGTGGGTGTAACAGACTGTACTGCTAACTTCACTGTGAAGTTAGCAGTGCCTGTCCTTTTCTCAGCAACCGGGCTAGCTAGGATTCTGAAATAAGGCTCTGAATTTGCAGTTTAATTTGCAGTTCAGGAAAAGAAAAAAAAACTAATTTTTAAATCCTTACATACAAAAAATTTCATACTGTACTGCTAACTTCACTGTGAAGTTAGCATAAGTCATTTTCTCAGCAACGGCAATAGTTAGAAGATTGCAGTTGGGCTCCAGATTTGCAGTTCAAGAAAAATTAATGTCCAAATTTAAAAAAAAAAAAAAAAATCGAATAAATTCATATTTCACTGTTAACGTCACTGTGAAGTTAGCAGTACATACCCTTTTCCCAGCACCTGAGTCACCTAGAAAATTGCAGTTAGGGTCCAAATTTGCAGTTCTCTTATGCACTTCAAGAAAAAACTAAGGTCAAATTTTTACATTCAAATTTTTCAAAAAAATCGAAAAAATTACTTTGCACTGTTAACATCAGTGTGAAGTTAGCAGTACATACCCTTTTCTGAGCAACTATGCTAGTTAGAAAATTGCAGTTAGGGTCCGAATTTGCAGTTTTTCATTTACTTCACGAAAAAATGCAGTTAAAATTTTGAAGTCCAAATTTGGCAGAAAAATCGAAAAAGTCACTTTGCACTGTTAACATCACTGTAAAGTTAGCAGTACAGTCGGTTACACCCACTATTTGGTGAACTGCAAAATCTGGAATAGAAATGCATACAAATGCAAAAAAACTGCAAATTCCTGCCATGGCCCCATTGGTCTAGCTCAAAAATGTTATGCCAACTTCACACAAGCTTAAACAATTGCTTGCTTGTCAGATGCTGAATGTGATTGCTGACAATTCAAAACAAGTATGTATGAATTAAAATCAGATCAGAAGCGTGAGCTTGTAAACATGATCAGATCAAAATGTTGAAATGTCGATTCATGCCTGTCGACATTTTGAAAAATCATCATTTTAAAAAGTCGGTAAAATTATGTTTGTAATTTTGGATCAGTCGGTCTTTTAACCAGCCGAAAATTTGTGTCGAGATTATAAAAATCGATTTTATGGAATCAATATACATAAAGTCAGCGTATCGTACCCAATCCATTTAATTTGATCAGTAGCAATAATAATTTTACAATAATTTAAATTTGTAGTTATTCTTCTTGAGTTCCACGCAGCAGCAACCGGTTTGGGGACCTATGTACATAGCACGGTGGCGTCCTTCACGGAATGGTGCTCTCTTTGCGGTCCGGCGCCTTTTGTGGCAAGGCGCCTGGGGCAACTGCATCTTTGACCCACCCCTAGGCACGACCCTGCCGAATGGAAATAACGTTAAGTCTAGCTTACACATAAATTTGAAATTTAATCAGAGCAAATATCAACTTTCATCAAATTTCGTTGCAAAAACACTTAATTAAAACATCAGTGACTGTATTTTGGCATTAAGGGAAAAAGCTTGACGGTTTTTCCTTAATTTCTCTTTCGTGATTGAATCGAAATGTATGTAAATTGATGATATTTTTTTTTTTTTTTTTTTTTACACTTCAGATTCTTAGTTGTAGTGAGCTTAGAGCAAGCTGCCACCTACAATCAGAATTATATATTATATATATTATTTCATTTAAAGGAGATCCTCTCATAAAATCTCCTTTGAAAGGAAATGCCGTTGACCGAACTTTCATTTTTTTTTTTTTTATTAGCATAAAGATTTCCTTAAATCACCAAGTTTTTTATTCTGTTACATTTTCTTATTTGAAAATTTTAAAATCTCACTTCTTTATCCATTTCTTTTGAATAGCGACCATGATAAGGTATACCTTAAACTTCAAAAACAATACTTTAAATCTCCCTTAACTTCAACACCTCAGTAAACTACCTACCATAGTGTTAAAGGCAAAACACATGGCATTTCATATAAAATTCCTTCTTAATAAACTCAAACTCATCTATTCCTTACAATGATAAATCAAATAAAAGGACATAAATACAACAAAGGAAGACGGGGACTAGATATCCACATGCCATAAAAAAATTAAGAGAGAAGAGAAAAAAAAAACATTTCATCTAAACTTAGTTATTTAGTGCTGTGAATTGACACTATTAATCCGCACAATTCACACATATTGTGCACCCAGTTTTGGAGGCACTATCAAATAGATAGTACTGCCTGACAGACAGACAGACACCACATCTTCACCCTGACCGGCCGCTTGGAAAGGGCAATAAAAATCACACAGCTGTGCATGGTCACGCCAGTTTGATGTATTGTCGGTATATCTCCGTCCATTTTATATCGGGCTTGTGTGAATAGGTAGGATGATGCATCTCCTCCTGAGTTTTTATCCAAAAGGTCATTTTCGATAATGATGATGATGATGCGTCTACCTACTACCATGCGATGTCTGTTCCCTCGAACGTTTCGTTTCGATATTTGATTGATCAACAGGGTTATGTTTGGTTCTTCTGACACTGAACAATCCAAGAACATTATAAACGTCATTAAATTTAATGTTTTACTTTGTATTTGACAGCAGGCGATGTTCGATTTCGAGCAAATTTCCTTCGATTGTTCAACGAAATCAGTTTAATGAGGAATTTATAAACAGACCAAGTGATAAACAGACAATGACGACCAGGATCACGCAATCCTTTCTTCGAATCGTCATCGGTCGTTATAACACACACTCTATGTAACACATCACACTATTATAATAGGTAATATGGTTTTGGTTTATTAAATATTAATACACCCTTGTGTTCGTGGCTCTTGACGTGCGTGCCATTTCACGATTTCTGTTCATGGATTACGGTGTGTTGGCATGGCCTGAATTGTGCTATCTAACCACACACTGCACTGGTGCCACCAATCAATGTTCCGTGTCCAACAAAGGACACGATAATGGACAAGATGATTACATGCTATCCTCTCTAAGCTCACGACCAACTGAGACAATAATTTATTTATTTGCACTGGTCCTTCCTTTCAACATTATTATATATCTACCTGGTGGCATAAGCACAAGTGATGAGTTGAGGTTCCATTTCTGGATATAAGCTATGCGTACATACGTCAACATCACACCGTTTCGGGTTCGGACCATCACCTTAGCAACAATGGATCCATCTTAGGTACATGTTTTTTTTTTTGTTAAGTGATTTTGAGCAATGCTTAAGACACTAAGGCTTCCATTGTATACTATTGACTTAAACGCAATCGATAAAAACGACAAGTTTTCTATGAAAAACATTTGAACTCTTATTTTCTGTGTACCTATATTTAAAATCAAAGCCAAGTTCGCGGCACTACACCCTTGTTCCAGGAACAACTCAGCTTTATTCGAGGTACAGCCTCTTGCGAGGAACTGACAAATCCTCCAAGAATATACTTGTCATGAAAAAGTGCTTCTCATTTAGCCGTTCGGACTCGGCAAAAAACTGTAGGTCCCCTCCATTCCTGCCAACAACACGCACACAGGAATAGTTGAGTTATAAGTCACTAGGCCCTGGTTCTCCACGAGCTGCTGCGCCACCCATTTTTTTTTAATTTTATTTAATAAAAGGAGAATGGGCGTTTCGTCCCATATGTTGTAACACTTTCTGATCTATATCACTTACTTACTTAAGGTGGCGCTACAGTCCGGGGTGGACTAGGGCCTCAACCAACAAGCTTCTTCCAGCCGGCTCGGTTTCTAGCTAGCTGTCTCCAGTTTCGCACGCCAAGTTGATTGAGGTCCTCTTCCACTTGCGTGCGCCACCTTTTACGCTGTCCACCTCTACTGCGTTGTCCAACGGGGTTGGATTCAAAGACTTTCCGGGCCGGAGCATTGGTGTCCATTCGATCTAGGTGACCCAGCCATCTTAGTCGTTGGCTTTTCACTTGTGTGGCTAGGTCGGTGTCGCTGTACAGCCCATACAGTTCGTTGTTGTATCTTCTTCTCCATTCCCCATCTATGCAGACGGGACCAAAAATCACCCGGAGAATTTTCCTCTCGAAACAGCCTAACGCGTTCTCATCCACCGTTAGCAGTGTCCATGCCTCTGCACCATACTTCAGGACCGGGATGATAAGCGTCTTATACAGGGACAGTTTAGTTGCTTGAGATCGAGAGAGGGCTTTGCTTCTCAATTGCCTTCTTAGCCCGAAGAAACAGCGATTGGCAAGAGTAATTCTTCGTTTGATCTCAGCACTGGTATCGTTTGCTGAGTTTATAGCGTATCCTAGGTAGACAAAGTCTCTGACTACCTCAAAATTATAGCTGTCTAACGTGAAGTTCTGTCTGAGGTGTCGATGTTGGGTGTCCTTTCTTGTTGACAGCATATTTCGTTTTGCTTTCATTCACCGTTAACCCCATTTCTTAGCTTTCTTCTCAATCCTCACGAAAGCACCACTGACATCTCGCTTTGTTCGTCCGATTATGTCAATGTTGTCAGCGTAAGCGAGTAATAGGACGGGCTTTTGAAAGATTATGTCCCTGGTGTTGACGTGAGAGTTTTGCACTATTCTTTCAAAAACGGTGTTGAAAAACTCGCATGACAGCACGTCGTCGTCACCTTGCCGAAAGCCTTTTTTGACATCAAAGGTTTCGGTGAGGTCTTTGCCGACCTTGATGGAGCAGCGTGTATTCTCCATCGTCATCCTGCACAAACGGACGAGTTTGGCAGGGATGCCAAAACTAGACATTGCTCTTTATAGCTCATCTCTATAGATGCTGTCATAGGCGGCCTTGAAATCGATAAAAAGGTGGTGGGTATCGATTTGAAACTCCTGGGTTTTCTTCAAAATCTGCCGTAGTGCGAATATTTGGTCGATGGTGGACTTCCCTGGCCTAAAGCCACACTGATATGGACCTCTATCAGGTTGTTGACGAATGGCTTCAGGCGCTCACAAAGTACGGCAGAGAAGATCTTGTAGGCGATATTAAGAAGACTAATGCCTCTGTAGTTGGTGCAGTCCAGAGGATCGCCTTTCTTGAGGATCGGGCAAACAATGCTGATGTTCCATTCATCGGGCATGCTTTCCTCTGACCATATTTTACAGATGAGCTGGTACATGCTCCTAACCAATTCATCGCCAGCCGCTTTGAATAGCTCAGCCGCAAGGCCATCAGCTCCAGCAGCTTTTTTGGACTTAAGTTTAGATATGGCTATCCTCACTTCGTCAAGATCGGGTGGACGGAATTATTGTTGGTCTACGTCGTCCAAGTTGAATGGTGCAATTTGCATGTTAGCGGAATTCGGTTCGTCATCGCCGTTATACATTTTGCAGAAATGATTTTTCCATATCCTCAGCACCGACTGCGATTCCACCACGATGTTCCCCTGATCGTCCTTGCAGGCTTCGGTTCGGGCCTTGTAACCTTGGGAGGTTCTTTTTTTAATAATTATAATTTTAACTATATGCCTGTAAGACCTAAGGTCTTTTAAATGCAACCTGAATTGCACGGCACTAGTTAGAAAGAGTAGGAAAGATTTGGCGCAGTGGATTGAGATCAAGGTGTTTATTATCTCATTAAATCTCACGGGTGGCGTCCAGTTAAGCTGGGAGAATATAGAAAAGAATGCTGCCTAGAATGGGGCTCGAACCCACACCTCTAAGCTAGCAGTCAAGCACTACATCCACTGCACCATTGCCACCCGCGATTTTTTTTACTTTTTGGTAAAACTTCCGAACTTCATTCCTGCAGTGGCATCGCTCTAATTCCTCGATCACGCGCTTCTCATACTCTTTCTTTTTCCTTCTAAGAAGCTTGTGTTCCTCTCTCCTCTTCTGCTCGTAGAGCTCGCGAGCAGCTCTGGTCCTTCTATGCAGCGCCGCTTTGTATGCATGTTGTTTGGCTGCATGTACTTGCCGACATTCTTCGTCGAACCAGGAGTTTCGCTGTGGTGGTCGTGCAAAGCCCAGCACGTCAGAGGCGGCATCTCTGATGGCTTCCTGGCAGTTTTTCCACTGGTTCTCGATGTTTGCAGTTGGCGGCAAAGGACTAGTTAAGAGGGCGCGAGAGACTCGATCGGAGAAGGACCTGGCGATTTCTTGCAACTGCAGCCGTCCAACGTCGAACTTCCTCACAGTATTTCCCTGTTTTGGTTTTGGTCTGGATATCCGTAGCATTACCTTTGCTACAACGAGGTAGTGGTCCGAGTCAACGTTGGCTCCTCGGAACGTTCGGGCATCCTTGATACTGGAGGAGTGCCTTGCGTCGATCGCAATGTGGTCAATTTGGTTGCCGGTTGATTGACAGAAGAGATAAGAATAATAACAAATAAAAACAAATAAAACAAAAGAAAAATATAAGGAAATATTCCACCGTATTATAAAACGGCAAAGACGAATCTTGTAAAGATGTCAAAGAAATTAAAGAAACATTTTTTTTTCAATTATTGTTAGTGTTTTCTGAATAGCTGTATCTTTGTGACAAGTGGTCGTAAACAAAAAGCATTCTACAGCTTTATGTTTTTGTTTTGATATTTGTTTGCAAAACATTTTTTTGAAGTACTGTTATTGCATTATTGCAAAATGGGACCAGACAAAAAAAAAATTTTTTTTATTTTTTTTTAAAGTCCTCATTTCTATGGATAATTTTTTTTGAGTCAATCAAATGTAATGATCTTGTTTATTCAGCTTCAATAAAATTTTTTTTCGTAAATTTTTTTTTTGCATGGTTGAAATGGAAAAAGATACTTTTAGCCTTGATTACCAATATCTCAGCAAATAATGACGTTATAAAAAATTCAACGACAGTTTTGGAAATTTGAGAAAGCGTTCTACAAGATTTTTTCCAAGATTTTGTAGAATTATTTTTTTTACTGTTCACCGTTAGTTTAAAAAAAGTAATAAAAACCGCCGTTTTGTGGTCTTTTCGTAAATCTTTTCTTTCTTTGCAAATAGACTTTTAAAGCATTAATATTTTTTTTTATTTGCAAATTGATTCATAGAACCATTTTTCCTTACCAAAACTTCAAAGCCTTACAAACCAGGTAAAAGAACAAATTGTGTTGTTCCTAACAAATGCGTAGTCGTCATCAAAATTGCGAGAAAACCGCAATTTCAGTAGAGTTTTTCACAGTTTGCCATTAGTTAGATACATTTTTGACTTGATATGAAATAAAAAGTAAATTTAACAAAAAAAAAATTTTATTTCATAAATTCAAACAAAAAAACTCGATTTTTTTTTATTTTTTTTTTTGAAAAATGTACTTTTTATGACATGTATGTAAAAGTGTAAGTCTAGTACAAATCCATTCAGCGTTACTCTATTTTCAAGACATGTTTGTCACACAGTGACTATGACTTTTTTTTGTTATTATTGCACCCGCCTTGAATACAACGTCTCTCCAACGCCTCCCAATCGGCGCCACCAGCAACCGCAGCGTAGTTTGCCGTCACGTGCATCGACCTCTTAATAGGCCTCAAAGGAGCCTAACGAAATTATTTTCCCTTATGGCACATTTAGATTGGTTAATGCGTTGAATCTGAGCGATGCCAATGCTTAATTACAGATTATCTTTTTTATCTCAGAATTATAACATGTATCTTTTCTAAAAAAAAAATAAAAAATAACAAAAACAAAAACAAAAACAAATCCGAATCCGTTGGCAAAGCTGCTTGAAACGTAACCTCTAGAGCGAATTTGATCTTATTTTATGCAAATGAAGCGTTAAGATTCTGTTTTTACTGAGATGAATGAAATGTCTATTGGCTGTTGATGATTCGAAATATTTACTCTTAAGAGGGAGATAAGACATTATGGTGTTCAAAACAAAACAAATAATTTGGTTTCAATATCAAATTTTCCTGAATCTTTAGTTTTCTTTTATTTTAAGAAAGTTATTTTTTTTAACACGATTTTGTGTAAAAAATAACTTTTCTGAGTAAAAAGGTATTTTTATAAGACTAAACTTTTTCCATGCTACTCGAAAATAGGGATGTGGCCATGCATGTTATATAAAAATACAACTATCGATATCATTGAATTTTATTCTTAACACAAAGCAAATAAAGAAACAACAAACCATTTTGGATGAACCGAGGGCAAAAGTAACCCAGAGTATAATTAGATGATCCCAAAATCAGCCGCTAATTTTTCCGCAATTTGCTTCTTAATGCAATAAATAGCATTCTAACCCAATCCGGGGGTGCGCTGGGTTTTTGTTATGCGTGTGTGCACACCCAGCAGTATACCAAGATTTCACACCCCATACGTTTTTTTTCTGCACTTCACATTATAACCTCCTGTCGTGATGATTGTATACCCTTAACACAAAACATTAAAATAAAAAATTCCAGACTCGCAGCGAGCGACCAAAATCTGTCATTAACTTTGGGGTGGTTTTGATATCAAATTTTAGATTTTATGTCCTTTGGACAGCTTCCTTCCAACTCACTAGACTCAGTGTCGTTGTCGTTGGTGCGTTTGCCTGACTGGCAGGGAATCTGATTGCAAGAGTTGCCTTTGTAACGCGATTATCTGACGATTTGATTTACATCCTAGATCGGAGTCAGATATAAAAACGACGAAGACGAACCAGTTTATTCCAGACCGCCTAGCACTTGCCTCGTCTGTTTGACATCCTCTCGAAACACCTAACTCCTGCGTCCTCTCTTCTGTCTGTAACAAATCCATCACAAGAGGGCACTTGTCCGGATTGCTTGGTCATATGTTCTCGCACGAGATGATTGTATTTTAATTTTTATTTTCCCGGTGGAAGAGGGTCCTTGTTGCAAACACATCACTCGTGTATGTTGGTAAAGTGGAAAACCCAAAATCAGCCAAAATAAAGGGTAACATTATAGAACAACAGGGGTTAGAAAAGACCATACAGCAACGACAACAATAAAAAAAAAAAAAACTTGTAACTTTTTTGTGTGCACAGTTTGAGTACACACTAGATACAATTACAAGTCGATTTATGGGTGGAATTGCGAAATGCATGAGGCAGACTATTACAACAACGAACAACAAAGTATAGAACAGGAGGATAGATGATAACAGATGCGCCTTGTTTGACATGAGTCCCGGGGGAGCGTTCCCGTTGTTGGCAAAAACTCCCACAGCGATGGTTGTACTGCAGGCCATATCAAAGCAGATTCAGCATCAGCAGGTTTATGAGCACCACAGCGATGAGTATAATTTGAAATAAATGAATGACTGTGTCCTTGTTAGGAGTTTGGGGTTAGGAAGCGAGGTGAGCTTAGCTGTCTAAGTTCTTCTTTTTTTTATTCAAAAAATAATATTATATTCCCAGAAGGGGATCTTTACAATATTTTGTGTCGAGGAGGAAAAGGTGAAATGTAAGGTTAAACATGTTGAGAGAAAGAGATAAGAGATTGGTGTGATGATTTGAAAGCAATAAAGGTTGTTTGAGGCGATCGGACTCGGAATTCTTTCAAAGCATCTTGTAATAATTATCTTGAAACTGCAATTAGGTAAGTAGTAAGTTAAACATTTCTTTTAAGTTTGATTCTTTATTTATTAAACTGAACAAATTCAGTGGCGGTACAAAATAGTATCGTCACCTGCAGACCTGCTAGTGCGGTACCAACTGAATAGACATTCGGTGAAATAACGACGAACGTTGGATCCATCGGATCCAGCGCACATATCCCTACAGAAGAGAATGATGACACCACCACAAATGATATTAAATACTTCCGGGAGAGTTAGGCGTTTTCCTTTGGAGGTGGCGAAGTACTTGCAAGTACTTTGCTAGCTTTTTTCAATGGAACACATCACACTGCTTTCCTATATAAAATGTATCTACTTGCACATGAGAGCATGTGCAGTTGGTAGTACTAGATTAGGCGTTTCATCTACTCATAAGTACTTTGCCACCTCCAAAGGAAAACGGCTGTTAATGCCAGAATTGATAAATAACACATCTTTTGGTATGACAGCAGGAAAACATAGCCTGTACGATATCACTTCCGGAAACGAATTTAAGTTTATCAACTTCATAGCAGGAAAGAATATGGTCTTGAGTAGCACTAGATTTCCTCGATGATCGAGCCTGCAAATGCAACCAATTCTATTGGAAGACTATAATTGGAAGAAACTGCCATAGCCTATGCCGACCAAGTATCATTATACACTTGCGAGGAACCCTATACTACTGATGAGATGGGCTCAGAACCCCTCTGGCAGTAATGCCAACAATAACAAGTAATGAGGAATACTGCAGAAGAGGTGCTAGGACTCACACAGCATTAACAAGGAACCTCTGGTTTGACTCCGAATGTGCAGCGTGAAGTCAAAGAGATTCAGAGATGCTTTAGCAGGAATCAGGTGTGGAACTTCTGCAGAATAGTCATAAATAAAACAAAAGGATTCACTAGCCGCCCTGATGGAGCTTGCAAGGATAAGAAAGAAAATAAATAAATAAAAAATAAATTGGTTGGCGCAACAGCTCGTGGAGAACCAGGGCCTAGTGACTTACAACTCACAACCATTCCTGTCTGCGTGTTATTGGCAGGAATGGAGGGGACCTACAGATTTTTGCCGATTCCGAACGGCTAAATGAGAAGCACTTTTTCATGACAAGTATGGTAGGTAGGTAAAAATGGTGGCAAGAGCGTAACACTCGCTGTTGCCCAATTAGCGCTGGATTGCGCCGTTTTGATACCATAACTCGTTTGACCTGTGTATGAAAGTAGATAAAAGCGTTCCTTGCTTTGAAATAGGACGGCTGTGGAGTATGGTTAATGTATCTTGTGAGTTGGGGTCATAGGACACTCACTCGATCGGATCGCATCTCGCCCGAGCTTGCCACATTATGCCGAGCTCGGCAGGTTGTAGAGTAGCAACGAAGCGATCGATCAGATCTTGTGGTCATCATTGCCATTGAGCATCATAAAGCTCCTCAGAAACCCGGGTTCCGATTACTCGCGGACTTTGGATCTGGGGGGGAACATGATGCAGAACGCAACAGATTTCTGTCTCAGAACCATTTCGTGGCGTTAAGAAAAGAGATCAAGTCTTTGATCTTCATTTCGGAAAGTTCGTTTAAGTCGTCAAAAAAAGCCATTCCAAACGATTGTGCTCTCATTCTGGCTAGAGCTGGACATTTACAGAGAAAATGTAGGACTGTTTCCTTTTCTTGCTGGTCTCCACAACTGCGACAGTGAGTATTGTAAGGAATACCCAGCCTCGCCGCATGTTCTCCAATTGGCCAGTGTCCAGTGCAGGTTGCTACGACCCTGGCTATGTCCCGCCTGGGTCTACATATGAGATCAATTGTTCGGGATTTATTTAAGGCGGGCCAGATCGTTCTGGATATTTTGCAGTTGGTCAAACTGCTCCACCTACGGTTAGATTCCCTAAGGAAAATTGACAATATATTGCCCTTCACAACTCCAAGGGGAATGTAGACTCTTTCCGCAAGTGAGATGTGAAGGGCTGATCCTTGCCTGGCTAGTTCATCTGCCCGTTCATTACCCTCAATGCCACTGTGACCAGGAACCCAGATAAGAGTGACCTTGAGGTTAATGTTTAGACTTGCGAGCTCATCTCGGCATTGTTGGACCAATTTAGAGGATGATGTAGCCGAATCAATGGCTTTAACAGCCGCCTGACTGTCTGTAAGGATGGCTGTATTACGATTTTGGTTTGGATCTGCTTTTAGCATCTTGCAAGCCTCCCTGATTGCCAGTATTTCAGCTTGAAATACACTAGCGAAATTCGGTAGCCGAAATGACTTGGAGATGTTGAGAGACTCAGAGAAGACTCCTGAGCCAACACCGCACTCCATCTTTGAGCCATCAGTATAGATAGTTGTGTCGAAGTCTCTCGTCACGGCGTCATCATCCCAGTCCCCTCTGGATGGGAATAAGACTTTAAAATCTTTACTGAGGCTCATTGTAGGAGCGCGGTAGTCAGTGGGAGTCGAAAGTATATCAGCGGGAATCAAATTTGTGATATTGCTGTGACCATAAGGTTTAGCAACCCAAGAGTTTGATTCTTTAAGTCTTAGGGCGCTGCAAGATACTAGATATTTTATGTGTAGATCAAGTGGTAGAAGGTGCAGAAAAACGCTTAAGGCATCCGTTGGGCAAGATCGAAGAGCCCCTGTGGTACCAACACTAGCTGTTCTTTGAACCTTTTTTAGTTTGTCGATGTTATATGTCTTATTTAGTGCAGGCCACCAGACAATCGAACCATATGTTAGAATCGGCCGTACCACTGCAGTATACGTCCATAAGATCATCTTTGATTGAAGGCCCCAGTTTTTACCGAAGGTTTTGCTACAGGCGTAGAAAGCTATGCAGGCCTTCCTGACCCGTTCTTCGATGTTTAATTTCCAGTTTAACTTAGGGTCTAGGATGACACCTAGATATTTTGCACTGGTTGATAGTGAGAGTGTTTGGCCGTTAAGTTGGGGTGGAGTGAAGGGTTGTATCTTAGTTTTGGTAGTAAAAAGCATCAGTTCAGTTTTGCTCTGGTTGACTCCTAGACCACAACTCGTAGCCCAGTTGCTAACTTTTCTCAAAGCCATCTCTGTGATTTCGCTTATCACAGGAGTAAACTTCCCTGACACTAATAATACCAAGTCGTCCGCATACGCAACCGCCTTCACACCACATCTCTCCAGTTTAAAGAGGATTTTGTTCATGACTAAAAGCCATAGAAGTGGTGACAGAACACCGCCCTGGGGTGTTCCTCTCCTGACGTGTTTTGTCGAGTTTGCATTACCTAACGTGCCATGAATCTTTCTATCTTTGAGCATGGATATTATCCATTCTCTGATGTAGTCCTCTACACCAAAGTCAACGAGTGCCTCAAGAATAGATTCGGTTAGCACATTGTTGAAAGCCCCTTCTACATCTAAGAATGTAGCGAGGGTATATTCTTTGAAGTTGATGGTTTTCTCAATTGTACGCACTACCTCATGAAGGGCCGTCTCGGTCGACTTACCTTTGAGATATGCATGTTGAGAGTTTACTAGAGGACATTCCACAAGTATGTCTCTAATATGTGTGTCTAGAATACGCTCTAGAGTTTTAAGTACAAAAGAGGTTAGGCTAATTGGACGAAAATCCTTCGCGGATTCGTGTCCTCGCTTGCCTACTTTTGGAATAAAAACCACTTTTACATGTCTCCAAGACTCTGGCACATGGTTGAGAAGGAGGCATCCTTTAAAAATCATCTCTAGCCGTGGGACTACCAAATCTTGTAGCTTTTGAAGCATGATTGGCAGAATTCCATCTCGGCCTGGAGATTTATACGGGGAGAAAGTATTAATAGCCCAGGCTATTCTTTCTTTAGTTATAACGGTATTGATATGCTCTACACGAGCTAAAGGTAAATTATAAGTTCTATGCGTTTCGGGGTTGCTATTCTCGCAGCCCGGAAAGTGTGTCGTCATCAGCAGTTCTAAGGACTCCGTCGGAGAAACTGTCCAAGATCCATCAGGCTTTTTCAAGAACGAAGGATTACAATGCTCCTTAGAAAGAACTTTGCTAAGCCTTGCGGAATCTTTTAAGCTCTCAATAGAATGGCAGTAATCTCTCCAACCAAGTTTCTTCGCTGATGCGAGAGCACGCTTGTAGACTTTCAAACAGTCTTTATAAGGTTGGTAAAACTTGTGTCTGTGGCAGATATTGAAGATCTTCCTAGTCATTTTTCTCAGACTAGACAGGTCTTCATTCCACCATGGAGGAAGGGTTTTACGGCTATATTTAACTGGGCAAGAGACCTTAAAAGCAGTGTTCATAGACACTTCAATGGTTTTCACCATTGATTCTAGATCTATAACTGATTCTGGACTCAGATTCGGTATATTGCGCAGTTTGGAATTTACGATTTGGCTGAACTTCTTCCAGTCAATTCTTTTCGGGTTTCTATAGGGAGCAGGGGTTTCAGACTCGAAATTAATATTGAAGAGGATCCATCTGTGATCCGAAAAGGAATTAAGAGGGGATACTCTCCAATTCTCCACTGATAGCTTAAAGCTATTATTAATGACGGTAATATCAAGTATGTCCTCCCACCCTTCGTAGCTATCCGAGCTCGGAAAGACAAAAGTAGGAGTAGTACCTCTGTTACATACAGTTAAGTTGTTTTCAATAATAAAATTAAAAAGAGACTCACCTCGTTCATTAATCTCCGAACTACCCCAGAGAGTATGTCGTGCGTTAGCATCACATCCAATCAGGAGGTTTGTCCCTTTTGTGTTGACCTCGGACGAAAGCGTGCGCCACTCTTCCGGCGGTGACAGCCTGTCGTGCGCCGAGTACGCTGAGGCCACCAGTAAGCCGTCTGCATTTTTATCGTCCAATCTGACGACTGTCAGATCGGAAGTGCTAAGGTTAGGACACAAAAAAGCTTTTAAGTGTTTTTTAGCTAAAATACAAGTTCGAGGCTTACCTTGGTCTTGGTTTGTGGTTTTGTAGAACAGATCATACTGGCTGTCTTGGAGACCTCTCACTCTACGGCCGTTAACCCACGGTTCTTGTATGATGCCGACGTCAATGTTCTCCTCACTCAGGAAAACCCTCAGATTATCTGATGCACATTTCGAGTGCTTCAGATTAATCTGAATGACCCTCAGCATCGCGTTTTTAATTTTGATGGAATTCTGCACAAGTATACTCTTGGAGGATTTGTCAGTTCCTCGCAAGAAGCAGTACCTCGGATAAAACATTTCTGTTTTTAGGTGGCACGGGTGGGAATCGAACCCACGCCTTCGGCATGACAGTCCTACGCACTAACCATCACGCCACGAGGTACCACTAAGAAAGAAAATACCATAGGGGAAATGCAGTTCAAGTTAAAAATCTGGAGACATCACCTCCACCAGCTGCTTAACGGCGATTAAGGTGATCTGGTGTTTCACCCACCTGACATAAATGAGTATAGCCATCGTCGCCAACCTAAAATTAAACAAAGATGCCGGCTATGATGGTCTACTGGCGGAACTTTCCAAATACGCTGGAGATGATCTGGTAAGGGGCATACACCAACTTGTAAATAAAATACGGTCGGAAGAAGTATGACCAACGAGTGAAACCTAAGCATCATCTGACCGATAAAAAAAAAGGTGATCTCCTTTTCTGTACTACACAGGCATTAGTCTTATAAATATCTTACAACAGCCTGTCAATAGTATTATGTGAACGCCTGGAACCATTTACGGACAAACTGATTGGCGTTTATCAGTGTGGTTTCAGGCCTGGAAAGTTTACCAGCCATCATTTTCACACTGCGCCAAATCCTAGGGAAGACCAAAGAATTTTACATCGAAACGAGTACACACAACATTTTCATCGATTTCATACCAGCTTATGACAGCATTGACAGGGATAAGAGTACCGTGCCATGTCGAGTTTTGGTATCCCTGAAAAGCTGAAGAAGAGAATGGATTCTACCAGAACCTTCAAAACCACCTGGGGACAAAGACTTAGTTCATATAAAGTTTTTTCGCAAGCCTAAAACGCAACACAAATTTGTTTTGCGTAACTAATTCGCAATTAATTAGTTCTTAATAACCAACTTTTTTCAGCTCGATTATGAGTCGGTAAAAACAAAGTCGGTATTTTAACTTACAAAAAAGTCGATAAAAGTCGACATTTTAAGCAGTCGACATTTTGTTTGTCGGTCATTCGTACGTAACCCGTCCCAACATACGCTAGACTTCTAGTATTGGCAGTCAAATTGTAGACAGCCGTAAGGTGGCCTGGGCCATAGACTCCTTCTCAGTGTACAAGTCTGCAGGGCCTGATGGAATAATTCCAATTATCTCCAAAGCTCTAAAGACGTAATTGTACCGCTACTGGTGGAAATATTCAGAGGGTGTTCAAACATCAATTATATTCCATCTTGTTGGAGGGAAGTTAATGTCATTTTCATTCCGAAAGCTGGCAAGCCCACTCACACTGAAGATTTTAGACCAATTAGCCAATCCTTTCTTCTTAAAACCTTAGAAAGGCTGATAGAAACGCACATTCGCCTAATGCTAAATGATAGTGTTCTCTCACAGGCCCAACATGCATACATGAAGAGCAAATCTGTTGAGACGGTGGTCGGC
This sequence comes from Dasysyrphus tricinctus, assembly GCA_963921185.1. Lineage (NCBI taxonomy): Eukaryota > Metazoa > Arthropoda > Insecta > Diptera > Syrphidae > Dasysyrphus > Dasysyrphus tricinctus. The sequence continues at coordinate 105,708,161 of OY992532.1, read as the reverse complement.
ACGATTGAGAAATCAATTCACTTTAAAGAATTTACCTTAGGAGCATTCCTTGACATAGAATTATCGATTATCTCCTTTTTTGAGAAAGTTGTCCTGCTAAGTTCATATGAAGTTAGCAGGACACCCATTTTTTCGCAAACCATAAATGCAATAAAATTTGTTTTGCGCAACAAATTCGCAAGTAATTAGTTCTCAATAACCAACTTTTTTCAGCTCGATTATTTTCATTTTTGAGAAAGTTGTCCTGCTAAGTTCATTTGAAGTTAGCAGGACACCCATTTTTTCGCAAACCAAAAATGCAATAAAAATTTTGTTTGCGTAACTAATTCGCAATTAAGTAGCAACCAATGATAGGATAGTTTTTAACCTGAATTTCCAAAAGTGTCCTGCTAACTTTGTATACATAATTTGATCCAGATTTAAAAACAATAAAATTTGGATTGATTGAAAAAGCTCAAAATAAAAAATTTCAGTTTTTACTGCTCCGGAAAAAGGTGATTTTATGTCAATTGGTTGACATTTGGATCGTGATACACTTTTTATGTGAAAATATGGTTCGGCCCTTATCCATCAAGACATCACCTGTCAAATTTCATTGATGGATGGCTACGATGTCAATGGAATAAAAAAACCCTGAAAAATCACAATATTGTTGATGAATTTTTACTGCTCCAAAAAATGGCGATTTTAAGGCTGTTCGGTGACAATTATATCAAAATATTTTTTTTCTGTCAAAATATAGTTTGCTACTACCTTTCAAGCTAAAAACTGTCAAATTTAATTGAAGAATGGCTACAATGTCGATAGATTAAAAACCCTATACAAAATCTGAAGTTTTTGAATAATTTTTACTGCTCGAGAAAAAGGTGATTTTAAGGCAATTGGGTGACATTTGTATCAAAATATATTTTTTCTGTCAAAATATAGTTGCCTCCTATATTTCGATGGATTAAAAAGCCTCTAAGAAATCTGAAATTCTTGATGAATTTTTAATTCTCAAGAAAAAGGCTATTTTAAGGTCATTGGGGGATATTTGGATCGAAATATACTTTTTTTTGTCAAAATATACTTTGTCTCCTATATTTCAAGCCATCAATTATCAAACACCATTAAAAAATCTTAAATTCTTCATGAGTTTTTACTGCACTTCTCGGCACTTAACTTAAAAGCGGATAAAAACGGTGTTACCAGCGAGTAGTAGGTAGACACTAAAATTTTACTTGTCAACGCGTCGATAGCTCTTAGCAAAAGTGAAGTTTGCATACAATTTATGGTAAGCTGAACCAAGCGAAGTGATATTTGCATGCGATTTATCGATTACAAAGTCATTCACGTAGGTAGAGGACAACCTCTTCGCTAATTTAAACGAAGAGAATTATCAGCGCTTAACGGCCATTCCAAAAATTTCGACACCAAGCAACTCAATTTCAAATTAAGGAAAAAATATATTTAAATATGCCAATATTTAGAGCATTAGATTTAACAAAAAACTGTAAATATAAAATTGTACTTGTTGTTGTAAAATAGGCAAGTGATCAAAAAAGCTCATACTTGATCTTCCGTACCTGGGTATTTTTCAGCATTTTAGCCGCTATCAGTTCTCTATAAATTGTGATGCAAATGGCGATGTGCAGTTAGGTTTTTATAAGTGTTTTCAATACACTATTTAAATTTGGAACTATTTTCTTGATAGGACTGCTGTAAAAATAGTAATACGCCTCGAAATGACTGAACATTTCATGTCTTCTCCGTTACCGAAAAATGACAAAAGTTGGTATAAATGGTGAACTATACAGTGTTTATAAAATTATTCCGCATACAAAGCAAGACTTAAAAAAAGGATTATGGTGGATTTTTTATAGATTTTAAAATCATGTCTACGGTCTTAAACAGGGTAACGGAGAAGACAAAATTGCACTTTCTTATCAAAATTTCAACGACTCATAGCCACTTTTTTCTTTGATCCCCATGCTTAAAATGGTTCAAGGTAACTACAAAAAACATATGTGCTAAATTTCATTGAAATCGGTTGACGTTTACACGTGCTAGCGAGAACTTTTGAAGTTTTTCATATAAAATACATGGTCTTTTGACAGTCTTTTACTCAAAGTGCCGGTAAAAGTGTAAACGTTGATTGAAAAACTTTAAACTTGGTACGATTAAGGAAATGGATTTTCAAAATAATTAAAAAGAAGTTTTATAAGAAATTAATAAGTTTTATGTAACACTGTAAATAAAAGAAGAGATAAAAAATAGAAAAACCAAAGAAAAATATTATTTATCGTAAAGAAATTCCACTTATCATTCCTCATTCCTGATATAAACAATGTTTCCACGAAATCTGTTTATTTTCACACATTTTAATCACTTTGCTTTGTTAAGTGCCTTTTAAATAAAGTTTTGTTTATATGTAAGTATTTATTTAAGCAAGGCCACTTAATAATATGTCAAATTCAAGGTTTGAAATTAAGCTTTTCAATGGTGCCACTTGCATTTGGTGCAAGTTTCCACCACTGTACCTTCCTAATTTTCTTGTTTTGAATCAAGCAAGGTTCGATTGTTAGTGTTAGCGAAAACAGAATTACTCTTTCACTCAAGATGGTGAAATCTTGCAGAACATGCCCAACCGTTAAAAATATAAAAATGAAATAGGTACTTGAAAAAATTGATCTCGAAAATTGCGATTTTCCAACAAATTTTGCTCCAAAAGCTAATACATCACTCAAAAATTCTTCAAACATGGGTAAAATGATTTTATCTTACCTTTCCAGAAAATTTTTCTAAAAACAACCGTCATTCTGAGCTATGACTAAATATATACTGGACTATATCAATTTATTTGTGAAATATCTCAAAGTATACAATTGAAAGTATAAACTATTTCAACAAATCTCTGTTTAAGGTCTTTTTCTGCGACAATCTATTTGGACGCTAGTTGAAAATTGAAGTATTTTTACTGCTTCCGAAAATCCACTCGAAAACACTAATTTACTACTTTGCGTGACAGTATTTGAATTTTTGTCTTTTACATGAACCTTTAGCCATGTCACGTTTTTAGAATCAAGATATTGAAAAAAATTAGTTTTTGTTGAAAATTTTGGTTATATTATTTCTCGATGTACTTTTTCGAATTAATGTTTATGGTCATTCTGAAGTATGAACATTTTATTTCGAAATTCTTTTTGAATCTTCAAATACCTTTATTCATCTTTGAGAAAATCATTGATTAGTTGTAAGCCTTCGTCTTAAACTACCATATTCGAAAATATGCCTATATAATCCAATTAATATGTGGTTAAAAGGGTCCTTTATTAGTAAGCAAATTGTGAGGTGGATTTGATTTTTGTCCTACCTTATGTTTTTGAGGGTGCTGAATCCGAAGCTGGATGTTTGCGACGAAAATTTCGTGAAGCAACATGGAAAAATTTGCAAAAAGTGGACATTTTGTCGTAGTTTTTTGTAGTATAACTCGAAAACTATGGGTTTTTCACAAATTCCATAGAAGTAAATTGAAATTATATTCAATTTCGAACAAATTTTGGTTAAAGTTTTTTTTCTCCCACAACCCATTCCTATTTCTCTCTAAGAAATCATTATTTGAAATTTATGAATTTAGTGTATTTTCAAATAATGCGCAGTTTACGACGAAGGCTAACAACTAATTAATGATTTTTTTCAAAGACGAATAAAGGTATTTGAAAGATTGGAAAAGAATTTTGATGTAAAATGTTTATTCTTTAGAACGATTATGAACATTAATTCGAAAAAAAATACCTCGAGAAATAATGTAACCCCAAATTTGCATCAAAAACATACTGTTTTTTTAATTTTTAGATTCGATGATCTCAAAATCTTGGCCTGATAGAGTAATTTCAAGGCCAGATTCGAACTCAGCACATCAAAGACCATCGGAAAAGTATATCTTGGTTCATGTAAAAGACAAAACATCAAATTTGTGACGCAAAGTAGTAAATTTGTGGTTTCGATGGGATTTTCGGAAACAGTAAAAATACGTCAATTTTCAACTAGTGCTTGAGTCCAAATGGGTTCTTGCAGAATAAAACCTTAAACAGAGATTTGTTGGAAATAGTTTATACTTTCAATTGTACTTTGATGTATTCATTATTGATAGCTTTCGGGTCATAAGTAAAAAACTCCCAAAAGATGCATTTTGGCATAATTGTTTGCATTTTTCCATGTTGCGTCACGAAATATTAGTCACAAACCTCAGATTCGGATTCAGCAGGTAAAGGCAGGTCCTCATTATAAAAACGAGGTTTTGGAATTTTTAGGGCTGGAGAAGGACACTTTGATAGTGGCCTATGATGATGACCAAATTACAAATTATTCTATATTCCTTCATAGGTGCACTTTCACAGGACAAAACATTAGGATGAAAAAGTTTAAAAAAAACGTTTATTGCTTATTTTGAAGAAGATTTTAGTTGGGCAATTGGTTTTTAAATAAAATGTGAACGAGTTAACTAAATATAAGCAAGACTAATCTCTTTTTCAAGATGGCGGCTTTTACAAAATGTTGTCTATGGAAAAATGCCATGTCATGCTCTTTTCTTTGCTAATTTTACTGTGGGACCCTATTATAGTTCTTTAAGGAATTTTAAAATTTTGTTGAAAAACAAAAAATTTGACTTTCACTTCGAAAAAATTCCGTCAAACTGAATTCTGGCGGAGAGCTTTTGTTTTAACGTTTTAAACATTTTCTAAAGAGTGCGCTAAATTTGAGCCGGGTAAACATTTTGTAGGAGTTTTTAGAAGGGAAGCAAATCACTTTTTTTTTTTAATTTCTCGAAAACTGTGATTTTTTAAATGTGAGGGTACGAATTTTAGCTTAATGTAATTATTCTTAACACACTTCTTTTCATGCAATCAATAGATTTATAGAAAATCGAGCAAGAACTTCATTGGATAGGAAATTTAGTTAACAAATTTAAATGGCATTAATCGATGGGCCTCAGTTTTTGTACAATTTGGCTACATCTCTTCATTAGAAACCCAAGTTTTGGATTGTCCGGGGTGCGGGGAGGGGGGGGGGGTAAGGTCATCGCCATCTTGAAAGAAGGTGAATTGGTTTTTATTCAATAGCTCGATTTAATTTCATTTTACAACAAAATCATGAGAGAATTACGAGTACATTTAGACAGTATAATTTTCTAAATTTTTTCGTAGTTTTGCCATTTTTTGTCTGATTTTCTCGGCGACTAACGTTTAAGCCTCATAATAGCGATTTTTTTTTATTTTCTAGCAGGAAGATTTTGAAATCCTGACCTGATATAGGGGTGGTCGAAAACGGTCGGTAGATTTGAGTTTAGCAACAAAAATTAATTTTGTGGCGTCTTTTTTTTACTCGTGTGAAGAATCTTGTAAGCTTGTTCCTATTATGAACATAATAAGCAAAAAATATAAGACCAATACATGTCTTCCAAACATCCGGGTTATGGTTCAACTCTTTGTAAGGCAAGGGAAGCGCTTAAGTGATATTTTATATAACTAAAGTTCATCCTTAGCTTGACCCTTCATATTTTCAAATATCATGAGAAAATATTCCAGATGTACCCTTATACTATAAGTCGTAATTTTTATGCTAGATAATGACAAGATTTTGTTTCTTGAAAAAAATAATAAGTTAAAGAAATGCTACACATTGAATATAGCGAGAATTCTTAAGTATAGTCCAATAACAGACCTTGAGTTTGTCTTTCACTCTTGTTTCAAAACACACAAAAAAAATATATATCCAATTCCAGTCATGATTGGTTCATCTATATTTTTCTTCGAATTTCTGCTAAAACAAAATGGAATTTCTTCGATTTTCCGCATTCTCCGTAAAAGATATCTTTAAGTTTATTTTTCCAACAAAATCCTAATCCTGTACGTAGCTACACCAACAACAAAACTTTGAAAACCTACTTCCATCATTGCACCATCATCTCTCCAATCTATTCTTTTTTCTTTGATATAGCTTAGTTTTTCTCTGTGGTATCTTCATCTGTAAGCTTACCAATCTTATACCATGAAAGCGTAGAGGTAGATCCTTTTTTTTTTAAGGAGAGTTAAAAAAAAAATACCTATTTGCCAAACAATAGGATATAAGGTAGGTAAGGATATATCTACCTATACCTTGGTACTTATAAGAACAAAAAAAAATACAGGAAAAAGTTGAAGGAAAACAATTATCTACCAGCTTCCACCCAGTGGGCGTTTTTTTGGAATGTTGCACACACATTCATACATACATATACTACCCAGCTTTTAACCCTCAAAAACAGCATCACAAAATATATTTTTGTTTGCATTGGGTTACCTTTAAAGCCTACGTTGTTTTAAGGTATCTCTCTGTACCATACTACTACCATACTGTCTTCCAGTTCTATGGCCCCCACAACAAGGACGATATGAATGCTTTGCTTATGCCTGTATAGTATCATCCTATGTGAAATTGTCAGTTCCACCAGATAACGAAAACCAAAATCGCCTGGAGGTGTTGAAACGAAAGAAAACAAAAAGTTTTCGATTTTTTTCTTTATTTTGAATTGCAATCCTGCCAAATGAGGGTGATTGTTGATGCTCGTTGATATAGACAATACCAGCAATGCCAGATCCAAAATAAACACACTGCTAACATTATGTAGATTTTTTTTTTGTATTTAAAGTTGTTTTTATTTTACTTTGACATTAATTCCAACTTTGTTACTCGACTGTATTGTTCCGCGCACAAGATTTCTATAATAAAGTATCTCTGAATCTCCTCAACTTCCCGCTGCGCATAATATTTTTTTTGGAGCAAGCGGTTTTCATTCTTACTCTTGTCAATGTCGAGCTGATGAGATGCTCTTGTCTTCCATTGCTTCCACGAACTGTAAGCTTCCGTTTTGGCTTTGTTTGCCTGAGCACATTCGGAGTCAAACCTGGGATTCCCCAGTGGTAGCTGTGAGAATGCTAGCACTTCTTCTGCATCATGGGTGATGACTTGTTTTGTTGGTGCCAGAGGACTTCTGGGCCCATATCATCAGTAGAAGTGTTCCTCGCAAGCTTAAGGGATATTTGGTCTGCATAGGCTATGGTATGGCGATCTCTTCCATTGCAGTCTCCCAATATTGAATGGATATTCGCACGCGCAGCTTGGCGCCTGCCAGTAAGTGATCCGAGTTAATGTTAGCTGATCTGTACGTACATAGGTACCTATACTTGAGGAGTATTTTCAGTCGATAGTATCATGATCGATTTGGCTGCATGTTAAATCATCGGAGGTCCTCCAAACCTTTGCGGATATCAAGATGGACAAATCTAGCGCTACGCAACACCATGCACTTTGCAGCTAGGAAGTCGATAAGCCTGAGTCCGTTTCCGGAAGTGATGTCGTACAGGCTATGTTTTCCGGTTGTCCTACTAAAGATGTTTTCCTTACCAATTTTGGCATTAAAATCCCCAGTTGTATTTAAATGTCATTTTTGGGACTTTGCCTTTTCTTGTGCGTCATCGTATAAAAGTATCGACTTTATCGAAATACTTGTTATTCGCGTCTGATTCAAATGCCAGGTTGGAATAGGCGGCATATGTCTCACTTGAGTGGGTCATAAAGCTGAAATTGAAATTGGGGCTTGAGTCCCACCCAAGCCCCAAATATTTTTGCTAAAAATGCGACAAAAATCCCAAGATTTTTTTAGAGCCACAGAAGAAACCAACGCGAAATCATTGCAAATCATTCGCAAAAACTGTTTTTTGTTGTTGTTTAGCATGGTGTATCATTCATATTTTGTGTTATTGTGAATGCTTTCGCGTCGTTGGCGAATACTTCGCGTTGGTTTGGGAGAGCCTTAAAGAGTTATCGTAATTTTTGTGTACTTCTTCAAAGCCGCTGCTAACAAAAGTGATGTTTTGGCCTAGGTTGTAAACATATGCCTTTTTTCTTGACAGCAGTTAGTTGGACTTTTACTCGTTTCCTTCAAGAACAATATTTTTCACTTGTTCTTCAATCACCATGAAGAAGTCTATAAAGACATAATGGAACACAAGATAGGGCATTCTATGTTAACAGCTGCTCTATGCACTATCTGTTCCAGAAGGAGATTAAAAAAGACAAAAATGTTATCGCATTTCCTCGCCGAGTGCAGTGTACCTATGTACATGTTTTGAACGGTTCGGAGAAGCTATTCTCTAGTTGCACATTGCATTTGGCATATTGCACCTTGTGTTTGAAAATGTCACGAGATACAGCTTGATCTTTTTTCTTGAGATCCCAAGCTCAGTTATCGCCATATAGAGTTATTGACGATGAATATGCTTCCATAAGCGGCCTTGAAGCCAATGTAGATACTTTGTGTCGCGACTTGATTTTCATTGGTAATTTCCAGAATTTCCCGCAGCGTTACGATTTTTGTTCTTTTACTTTGAATGTCCTTTATCATAACTACCTTAAATTTGTATTCCAATGAGTAAGATGGATGACAAGACTTGCTCCGTATACAAACAACGTGAACATAATTTTCATAAATTTACCGATTGTATTGGTCACAAAATTTAAATACAGTCGACTCCCTCTAAGTTGAATTCTCACGGGATCTCAAAATTATTTCAATTTAGAGATTTTTCCAAAAAGTCGTTTTAGAGAGAAATAAATAAGTTTGGAAATTTGAGAGGAGTATACAACAAACATGGTGAACAGAATTTTTGTTAGAGGGAAATTCGACTTAGGGGGAGTTCGACTAAGAGGACGTTGACTGTAGTTACATGTAGTTTCATGGAATTGGTAGCCAATTAAATTATCTACAAGATTGATTATGAAAAATTTTGCCCTAAACTTGACGGTTAAGGAGTTATTGCGCTGTCAAGAGGGAAGAAACTAAAAATCTTACAAAATACGAAATTTTAGCCTTTTTTGGGAGCTCTATAGTGTCGTTTGTAGTGGTTGTACAAAAATACGTTTCGGTCATATTTGTAGGAAATTTTATTGTCTACAAATGTTTATTATACTTTTTTTCCGTTTAAATATACCGGAAAGAAGTTCAAAGCAAAAAACTCAAAAAAGTGCCAAATTTTTGTAGTTTTTACGGGCTTTTTAAGGGGCGGAGAGGGCGTGGTTGTGGAATTTTGGAATTTTCATCTACCAACCATACCATAAAACATATCAAAAATTTAGAACTACCCGACCTTTTGTAGGGTAAAACCTCTCTATTTACTCGATTAAAAATATTTTGGAGAATGGTAAGAATTCGTTATAAAAACCAAGTTTCAAAAAATTCTTTTTGAATATATTGAGTTCTCAAAAATTGTACATTTTTTAAAACTAAAAAAAAAATTATCAAGACCTCCCTTACCGGTTGATTTTTTTAGTTTGTGGGGTAGTTTTTAAAAATATTGAAATGGTGAAAAAAATGTATGGCATAGATACGTAACGCTAAGACTAAATTTGGTTCTAGACAACTAAGTGTAAAATTCAAATTTTTATATAAGAAGCAGCTATGTATTTTTTTGAAAATAAAGATCAGAATTAAATTGGATTTTGAGAAAATTATTGAACAATTTGGAAATTCTACACAAAAAATTTCGAATTTCTTGTTTAAAATGATTCAAGATTTTCTTCTCTAGTGAAAGCTTGCAATCTTAACAGGCTCTATTGATTGTATCGTCACACAGAAAATGAGATAGCTAGGTGCATTGTACAATGTACATACCTTGTTCCTGCTTATTATCTGCAATTATCTGTCCATTTTCTTGAGAAACAATAACCGTCTCATGCATATTTAAGTTTGCCTGGAACTTTTTAAAATATCAATTACCTTTTTATATTGGCAAATGCAAGAGGGGGCAAACCATGAACATCGAAAGAAGATGTCAAGAAAATAGCTTCATATATTTTAAAAAGCATATTTAAAATAAGGATTTTCAGATATTGTATATTTGACCTGATCCAGAGGCAGAGTGGGGCAAACCATGAACCCCGCCAAAAAAAAAAGTATTTGTTGAAATTCATACTAAAATTGAAAAAATATGTAAATAGCGTGGTATTTCCCAGAGCCAGGGGGCAAGTTTCCCCCTTGCCCCTCCCCCCCCCCCCCTCCGGGCACCTATGTTGCCTTGCCTTACATAAATACAGTACTGGGCCCAATGTCCCTTCACCGAAATAGGCCAGATTTAGATACATAAAAAAAAATCATAAAAATTTGACAGGCTGCCAACTTTTTCCCCAAAAACCTCTGGAACAAACCTATTACTTTCATCAAGGGCTTTTTAACAAACAGCAATATGTATGTACATTAGGGGTGTCGGAATTTGTTTTTATTTTTTATATTCAAAATGGGTATGGTGGATCTTGTAAAGAGTTTTGAAAAACGAAATTTTTGTTCTGGGACATTTTCCAAAACAGCATTTTGAGACCCCACGGCCGTTTTTAGGTAAAAAACAGCACAATTCGAAAAAGTGGTCAGGAAATTCCATTAAATTTGCGTCGATATGTGCTCAAAATTACTTATAATTTTGTATTTTGGCTTTCTTTTCTCATTTGTATTGACTGAACATTTATTTAAAAATGCTGTATAGTGTTAAGAAAGCAAGAATCAACCAATTTGAGCATTCTATTTAGAAAAAATAATCGAAAACATCTAGGAAATCGATCAATTTGTCGAGAGTTTTTAAGGTAAAAAGTTATGTCATGATATTTTGACAAGCAGATTTGAATGCTAATTTCATAGCAAGAGGTTACAAAGGCAAAAAAATATCATTATAAGTTACTGTGACCTCATATAATAATGGTTTTTCAGACCGCTTTATCGAATTGAGGTTTTTTAACCTAAAAATGGCCGCGGGGTCTCAAAATTAAATTTTGGAAAATGTCCCAGAACAAAAATTACGTCTTTCAAAACCCTTTACAAGATCCGTTATACCCATTTTGAATATAAAAATAAAAAAAAATTCCGACACCCCTAATGTACATCTCGCTCAGGGCCGGATTAACAAGTAGGCAGAATAGGCAGTTGCCTGGGGCCCCCGATTTTAGGGGGCCCCCGAAAAATGAAAAGGATTTCTAAAATTTTTTTACAAACATAAAATTCTAGTAACACTTTTTTTTAATGCAAAATTTTGTTGTCAAATCCGGCAGCAATGGAGTAGGTCTTTCAGTCGCTATAATTGCAGATTTGTCTACTGAATTCCACTTGTAAAAGGGTTTGCTTATAAGTTTTTCAATAACACAATCACAACGGTTTTTAATAACAACTTTTTCACTACTTGATGCCAATTTCTAGTTAAATTTAACACGCAAATTATAAAAGCATTACTTTAATAACAAAAACGACTTCCAAATTTGTATTTACAGGTTTAAGAAAATTTGTTTTCTTACCTCCACTAAAAAAAAAAACAACGCGACAAGAGCGACTCGAGATGTTAGGTATACTTTGCATTGAGTCAGATTTATTGAACAAAATCGATATTGATGGTATAATTGATGAATTTGCCGAAAATAAATGTAGAAAATGACATGTTTAAAATGAAGATAGAAATTTTATTGATATTATTACATTGTGACAGTAAAATTTTTATGAAAGATATAAGTTTGTATTTTTTAATCGAAAAAAGAAGGGAACGAACGTGAAAAAAAGGGCCCCCAAATTGATGGTTGCCTAGGGCCCCGTTGAGTGTTAATCCGGCACTGATCTCGCTCATTTCTTAACGTCAAACTCAAACTTTGGCACAGTAACAGTCATTTTTGGATTTTTATTTTGGAGACAAATAAAATATTTGGAAATTTTCATGAGAAATACAAAACCGTGCGGAAATAACACTAGTTTACAAAATTTTGGGTCATGGTAGGGTCCTTAAAAAAAACTATTTTTTATTCCAATGAAGCGTTTTCGAGATATGCGTTAAAATCGTTTTCTCAGCTATATTTTCAGATATTCCCAAAAATCTCGCTAACGGCTTAGCAAATTTACATAAAATGTGTATTTTCTGAATGATGTGATCCGTCGCCTTCCGACGATGTACTGCTTGTAACGGGTGATTTTTTAGCTGGTTTGGTTTTGGCAACACTGGTTTTGACAGCTGACGTGTGTTTAGTACCTTGTGTCACTGTCAAACAGCTTCAGTTTGGTTTGCAATTTAACCATGGATAGTCTTACAAATGAACAACGCTTGCAAATTATTGAATTTTACTATCAAAATTCGTGCTCGGTTCGAAATGTTCATCGCGCGCTGCTTCCATTTTATGGTCGGCATTCTCGACCTTCTGAGCAGTCTATTCGGAAGATTGTGACCAAATTTCGCACCAAATTTACTTTGTTGGACATTAAACCACCAACACGTTTACGTACTGTGCGTAGTGAAGAAAATATTGCGGCCGTATCAGCTAGTGTGACAGAAGACCGCGAAATGTCGATTCGGCGCCGTTCCCAGCAGTTAGGCCTTTGTTACAGCACTACGTGGAAAATTTTGCGGAAGGATTTGGGCGTAAAGCCTTTTAAGATACAGCTGGTGCAAGAACTAAAGCCAGCCGACCTACCACAACGCCGAATTTTTGGTGAATGGGCTCTTGGAAAGCTGGCCGAGGATCCGCTTTTTTATCGAAAAATTGTGTTCAGCGATGAGGCTCATTTTTGGTTGAATGGGTACGTAAATAAGCATAATTGCCGCATTTGGAGTGAAGATCAGCCAGAAACATTGCAACAGCTACCAATGCATCCCGAAAAAGCCACTGTTTGGTGCGGTTTATGGGCCGGCGGCATTATTGGGCCATATTTCTTCAAAGATGATGCGAATCGCAGCGTTACTGTAAATGGTGAACGCTACCGAGCGATGATAACAAACTTTTTTTTGCCCGAAATGGAAGTTCTTGACTTGCATGATATGTGGTTTCAACAAGACGGTGCCACATGCCACACAGCACGCGAAACAATGGCGCAATTGCGAGGCGAGTTTGGTGAACAGTTAATTTCACGTTTCGGGCTGGTCAACTGGCCGCCTAGATCGTGCGATTTGACACCATTAGATTATTTTTTGTGGGGGTATGTCAAGGCTAATGTCTATAGGGACAAGCCCGCTTCGATTGACGCACTGGAAGCCAACATCCATGCATTCATTCGTGAGATACCGGCCGATATGTGTAAAAGAGTATGCCAAAATTGGACTCAGCGGATGGGCTACCTGAGACGCAGCCGCGGTCAACATTTGCATGAAATTATCTTTAAACATTAAATTGCAAGGTTCAAACTATCGATTCAAATAAATATTTCATTCATTTTTTCGAATTTTTTGTGTTTTTTTTTTTTTTTTAAGTTCTAAACCTCTTAAAAAATCACCCGTTATAAGTCGGACTGAAATTTTATAAGTTACAGGCATTCAAAGTTTCAAAAACGAGTATTTTTGAAAAATTTCTATTTTTTGGTTGCTCCATATGGATAGAAAAAATATATTTAAAATAATTCGAATGACTCAAGTGAAAAACAATCTTTTGAACAAAGATTTAAGCCAAAGTTTTTTAAAATCGGGCGATGAATGTAGAAGTTATAAAATAATTAGTGAAAGAAGGCAATTTAATTTTTTTCAAAAAAAGTCATATAAATGTGTATTAGGGTGTCTGTTATTTCCCAAAATCATTTTTTTAAATCAGAAACCCCTAAAATCAAAATTCTATGCCCTAAAATAAAGTTTTTGACCAAAAATTTTTTGTCTTAGGTGATAAATCGATGCCTCTTAAGCCATTCTCTTTTCCATACCTAGAAGAATTGGACACACCAAACTCCAAGACCAATAATGACGTGATATATATCGTTGGAAAGGTATTTTTATGAACTACAATAGTTACTATAAGAGTTCATTTCCAAGCTCTATGTGAAAAAAGTTATTCGTTGGTCAAAATTGTGTTTCAGCGCATTTTGGTGTGAAAAACAACTATCCTTAACTAGCGGGAATATCTGAAAATATAGCTGAGAAAATGATTTTTGCGCATATCTCGAAAACGCTTCTTTGAAAAAAAAATAATTTTGATTTTCGTGTTCAGTGACCCAAAATTAGTCAAGAAAATATATTTTTTCTAAGGACCCTACCATGACCCAAAATTTTGTAAACTGGTGTAATTTACTTAAACACAAATTTAAAAATCAAAACTAAGCGCAAACTTCTTTATCAGACCGCCTTTTTTTCCTTTCCAAACGAATATAAACAAAAATTTGGTAAAAGCGAATGCTCCTTCAAGGCGCTTTCAAGAGACAATCGTAGACAGCTACTACCTGAAAACTTTAAAAAGCTGTTGATATTCTAAGGCTCTTTACTAAATAAATGTCTTTTTTTGATTTTGTATAGGGACAATCCCTTCCTTGCTTATGAAAAATAAAACAAGGAAATATATAAAACTTTAACTGCCAATTTTTTAATTTTAAAATATGACAATGGCAACGCCACACCACCCAGAGAACTGGGAGAAGATTCACCATTGCTTTGAACGATGACGGAAAGAAGAAAATTCAGTTATGAATTCATTTCGAATCGAGGTAATATGATTACCTTTATGCTCTTTCGTAAACAAGGGGATCGTATTGGATGAGTTTTCCTTCCTTCTTTTCTGTACTTATACCTACTGACATTTTATCCCCAATCGAAAAAAAAAAAAACGATCAACGTAATCGTTATGGCACCGCCTCGCAGACTCCCATGATGATGGTTCTTTCGGACTACATATTAGGTACATATTCCACCCTCATCCAGTTTAAACGGAAATAATTTCGTTCGACTATAATACTTATACTGGAGGTAGATGTTGTTTAAATAGTATGTACCTACACTTGTTTTGGGGAGTATTTTTGGGCAATTACATTTGAAAATTCAAATGCATAGAGTTAGAGTTTTGAGTAAAAACAAAAAACAATTTACAAAAAAAACATACTTCACTCATAACGTGGCCATAGGGGTGATGACAATGACATAACGATAACGATGTTTTATATGATTAGCTACACAAATGTTTTCTATTGAATTTTGATATTTTATCTGATGTTGATTCGTAGTGTTTAAAAGATAAAATTGATTTTATGAGATAAGTCATACCAATAACACTTTAACATTACCTTATTATATGTTTTGGAATAATCTTGAATATTTGTATTATATAATTAAATTCAACCTTATTCATACACGCATTTTAGAGACTGCGTAAAGTTACAATGCCTCTAAACGCGGAAATATTATTCATAAAAGTTATGTGACGTTGAATAGAGCCATTTTAAGCTAAACGCGCTTAAAATCATCTACATGTGACATCTAAACGTAATAGATTTCTCTTTTCTTGTACTTTATTTGACAGACACAAAGGCATTGTAACTAAATGGGTCGGAAAATGTTTTGTGAATAAGGGTTAACGCAACGTTGAATAGAGCTTTGATAAGGGCTTATAGATACACTGGATAACTATTCACCCGCGTTGAGAGGTGTTTTGGCGAATTCTAATGAATACGGCTGATTATGTACATATTTGGTTCTGTTCCCCTTGAATCGATTAAAAAGTTATTACTCTTATGAGGCTCAGTTTTTGACGTGTAACATATAAGTTAAAGGTATGAAAACTTTTGTCAGGAATAAATTCATGAAAGCCTTCCTTCTAAAGTTTGGGTGGAAGAAAGCATGACTGGTCTATCAGCTCCATATGTCCTATTTAAAAAAAAAGGTGATCTTATGTCCTGCTAGAACTATCGAGGCACATCCCTGATAAACGTCGCATGCATCAAGATTCTATCCAACGTTTTCCGGCACATTACGCTATTATTCGTAAATACCAGTGTGTTATATATCTACTTCAAACCCACCGCTTATGATAGTGTTATGACTTCCACATTAGAACTAAAACGAATCTCAATAGCAAACAAACGGGCACAATATAGCTTAAGGTCGCAGTGCACATGCACACATAACCTTAAATAGTTATAACGACTCTCTAATGAATTTTAACGAATCTCGAATGAAAGAAGTGCCATTTTCCGGATTATAGCTGATACAAGCCAACTGTCAAAATAAAAGCTTAAGAAAGGAAAATTGTGGCAAATTTCCCCTATGGAAAGCTCTAGAAGCAGATACCAGAACATTCTACTAATGTTTGACCGGCAGCGACACAGTTTGTTTTTAATTGTGAATGAATAAAGTTGGTTGTACTAAAAGTGAAAAGTAATAGACCGACCCACAGCAAATTAAAGGCTATTCAAAAAATCAAAGTCCACAACTGGGGGCTTTGCGAGGAACAGTGCATCGAAAAAAAATATGAATATAGACAATCGTGTTACCCTTAATTGGTTTTCACTCCTCCCGAGATAAGCTCCTCGGATCACATATCACGGAATCTGAGACCATTTGAGCGTATAGTTCGCTCTACCGGACCGTTTAAAAATTCAAAATTCTAAGTGAAAAACGGTTTTTTTAAACAGTCTGGCAGGGCGAATTATACACTCAAATGATCTCAGATATGCATAGGCGTAGAAAGGGGGGAGCGGAGGTGGGCAGTGCCCACCTTAAAAACTGAACTGCCCACCTTAGAAAAATCGACTAAACTTTTTTTGTTCTACAACCCACCCAAGAAGCAAGATTGAACAACTGTGAATGAAATTTCAGACACGAAAATTAAAATGTTGCCTACAGTTACAGTTGGTCGTCACATAAAAGCAAGTGTTGCCCACCTCAATTTTGTTTGTGTTTACACATTGCATCACTGTCCGGGAAGCCTCAACACGCACAAACGTACCGGTTTAAATTTGTCTCAAACCTGAACCTTGAAGATGAGTAGGTTTAGAGGTTTAAAAAGCGGAATCACCAAATGTGCTTGCTTACACGTGAAGAACGAAAGTGTTCAGATGTGAACAAAATTATTCTGCAGATTCTGTTCTCCTCTTTGTGTTTTTCGTATTTTCATAATGAAAGACACGATTTGATTGGTTGGATTGGATAGAATAAGCAACACAAAAGAGAACGTCAATTTTCTGCACCGAATATTTTCAAATATTTTTAAATATTTCATCCCCCACCAGAAAATGCTTGAATTTCTTCACGTGTGATCAGGGGCAATGCAAGATATTTGGAGTGCGTTCAGATTAAGTACTACGATGGCTCCATCCAGCAAAATATTAAATTATAAAACGAATGTTAAGTTTACCTCAGTCAAAACTTGGAAAAAGTATGAAGATATGAATTCAAAAAATTAAAATCACCAAAAGCTAAAAATATTGCCTGTTTTGTGTACGTCGCCAAATCGATTTTCATTCCACCAAATCAAAATTCAAATCGTCTGTTAGGCGATAAATCGCTACATCTGACAAATTTGGAACATGAACCGAAACGTAATTCGATTTGGTTTGTTTAAAATTAAAGCTTACCGTTCTGTTTCGGTATCAACTCGTTTGTCATCGACTCATTCTTTACGTAGATTTTGCTCTGTAACAGACAAATCAAACCGAATAATTGGAATTTTATAAAAAAATCTAAACCGAGTTGCTTCTAATTATTGCCTGCGGAAATGTGGATGAATTAAAAACCTCAACAAAATCAGAAATTTTTAGTTTTTTTACTGTTTTACAAAAAGAGGATTTTAGGGTAATTGGGTGACATTTGGATCAAAATACATTTTTTCTATGCCAGTACCTACACTCTACAGACAGTACAGTCCATACCTTTGAAACATTAAGGAATGATTTTAAAATTTGGTTTGAAATAAAAAAATGTTCACAATAGTATGAAATTCCTTTAAAACCTATGTATACGAGTATCAAAAAGGAGAAGTCAGGAAAAACAAATTTACTTGCCAGCAACAGTTGTTGCGAAAGCAATACACTTGATTTGGCATCAAAATCAAATTGAATAATGTTGCTCAGAATTAAAATTTATTTGACAGCTGAGTAGTTAGAGAGTTTCTAAAAGTTCTTAATAGTTGGAAATATGTATGCTTTGTTTAATTAAATAAAATGCAAAGTTCGTCAAATATTAGAAAACCGATGCCGTTGTCCAAGTAAGATAACTTTAGAACAAGGGTGAGCAAAGTTTTTAAAGAACTTTTTGGAGTAGGACAGCTATCAAAGTTTATAAATATGACCGTATAACTCTTTTTTCGACTAAGTTGATAGATAAAATAACTGTCAACTTCAAAAGGTGGTTTGAAAATATTCTATTGGCCCATTCATTAGTCGCCTTCGTCGAATTATATATGAGTACTGCAGACAAATTTTATCAATAACTTTAAATATGTTTTAAAATGAATTCAATATAGCACTGAGTGCCGAAGTCTAGATCATCGGTTCCTAAACTGTGGTTCGCGGAACCCTTGAGTTCCACTGAACAGTCTCCAGGGTTCCGCAAATTTCTTGGAGTAAGTACAAACATAACTTTTGTAGATATTTTGAAAATAAAAATTTTCAAGTGACGTTTGGTGAATCTTCTTGGTAATAGATTTGTATGATGCAAAAACATTGCGCCAGGAAGGAACAGTCTCGTTGAATACTGATCGTGTTGTACTTTTTGTAAGAAGAATGCCAACTGATTTGAACAAATTTCTTGATAAATCTATGAAGATTATAAATTTCGTGAAAAGTCATTCTCTGCATGCAACAATACTCAAGAAAGTGTACGAATATATGGAAAGTCAATTTTAACCACTTCTTCTCCACATTGAAATACTATTGCTTTCCTGAGGGAGAGCTTTATAAAAGTGGCTGAAAATCCCGCAAGCAAAAACTCCGAATTGAAATACGGCTCCCAGTTCTGCACTGCAAAATAAAAATTAGAAAGAAATATAGAAACTAGATAACGAAGAAAATCAGAAACAGAACCTTTTATTCATGACAAAGCTGGCACCTTAAAAAATAAAAATTAATGTCTGGCTTACTTATGTACAGAAAGAAAATGTTGGATGTTTTCCACTTTTATAGGAAATATGTTGGAGCTCAGCGCTGATATTCTTAGTAATGTGATGATTGGTAACCAAGAAAGATCTTTGAAAGACTATTTTCCAGACACAAATACTGACATCAAGTTGGTAAGAAATCAATATTTTTAAATGCATTTTTCTTTCATTTTTTGAATCGTTTATGTTGGGGTTCCGGAATATATTTGGGCCTTGTTTGGAGTTCCACAGCCTAAAAAGTTTTGGAACAGCTGGTCTAGATTATGAAAAATATATGTTCGAATTAAAGAGCTATGAAATAAACCTTGACAGTAAAAAAAACCATATTGGAAATTTTCAAATGTATATACAAACTGCAAAAGGCCGCATTACCGCTTCCGGTTAGTTGCACCAATTTTGAAAGAAGTTTATCGGATGTGCTGCAGATAAAAACTTGGTTGGGAACTTATTTTACCCAAAACCATTCATTTTTAATAGATGCAACGTAAGACATTGTTGCATAGTAGCAGAGTTGAGTTTGGTAGCACTTCTAATGACTGTTAATTTGCTTTACTGTTGACGTCGTTGTCGGCTTCATTCATTACATCTCTTTTTGGGACAAATTCGGGAATTAATTAAATTCTCAATCCCAAATAAATACAAAGTTATTGAGGAATCATTTGCACCGAAAATTTGTTTAACGATTAGGTTTGGTTTGGACTGGTTGCCCACCTTAGAAAAAATTCCTTCCTACGCCAATGGTGATATGGGATCCGCGGAGCTTGCCCCCCTCCCCTAATCTGAATATATTTCTTACATTTGGCAATTTGTCTTCTTTTGAAAGGATTTTAAAGCAAGACATCTGTACCAAAACTATTTTTTGAATGACTTTGACCCTATCGAGATCCTGGCGTACGCCCTTGCTCAGGATCCCGAGAAAACTAATCCAGCTGTATTGAGTGATATTGGAAAATTTGCTGTGCAATATGCACCTAGAGAAAAGCTCCTATTCCAAACATGTACAGGGTTTCGCCTGTCATATGATTATTGATTTCTTCAGTTTCGTTCTGGAGCAAATAGTGTGCAGGGCAGGTGTTAATACTGAAGGCACTATTTTCAATAGATCTGTCCTACTTCAAGGGTCTACCGATGATATTGAAATCATCGGATGCTCCCAACAGGACGTTGTCTTTCACGGCTATTAAAGAACAATGAAAAGCTGTTGGTCTAGAAGTAAACGAGGACAAGCCAAAGTACATCCCATTCACAAACAATTAAAGATCTTTCAACTGGCTAGGACAAAATGTTCTTGTTGATAGCAACAATTTCGAAGTAGGTAAGAAGTCGGAGTAAACATGAGTCCAGCAAACGACATCTTAGTGAAGATCCAACGAAGAATTACCCTAGCAAACTGGAGCTTCTTCGGTTTGGAGCAAGAAATGGATTCAAAACTACTCACACGTAAGATAAATCGTACGCCCTACAAAACCCTAATACTGCCAGTGCTCTTTTGTTGGGTAGAGTGTTGGGTGATAAGCACTAAGCAGAAAAGGAGGGCTGATACTGGGCTCTTTCGAAAGAAAATTCTTCGACTGATATTATTTGGTCCTTTGTGCAAGGAGGGCGAATAGAGGAGAAGATACAACCACAAACTGTATCAAGATGTGGATAGAGTTCAGACAGTCAAAACACGTCGAATACATTTGCTCAATGCTCAGCCACATCGAGCGAATGGACGAAATGCTCCAGCTAAGAGAGTCTTTGAATTCCAGCCCCCAGGTTCGATAGAACGAAGAAGACCGAGGTTTAAAGATATATTTAAGTCTTAACTCTCAACATTCATATTTAAATACCTTAAGCCTTTGCTCACATGAGAGGGCACATTATTAGTAATATGCAAGCTGGCTTATATAACTTATGCTGCATATGCATAGGATCGCTCTACACACTTCTCTTGGGTGCCACCAAACTTAGTCGAGATCTTGAAATTAGCTACTTTCGTAGGGAACTCCCACTGTCCGAACAATGTATTTACCTTAATACCAACTTTGTAGAAGTCTTAAAATGGGTATCTAGCACTAGCTATGTTATTCATACTGTAAACATAAATATTTCTAAAAATCTGCGTTAATTTTTTTTTATACCAGCAGCATCCTAATTGTCATTATTTCCAAATAGCCTCATCTTTTTCTCAATGACAATAAACTCATTGAACAATATAAACTATTGTCAACCCGCAACCTGCCATCTGTGCTTGTGCCCTCCTTACCGTCATCACATCCGCCCTGCTAAGCATTGTTAGCAATCGTGTTCTCATAAGTTTTCATATTTATAAAGGTTGAAAAATTATAATCGGTCATATGCAGTCAACACCCTTCCGTCATCGCCCTTCTGAATTTTATGTTCTTTACCTCCTCAGTCATTTCAAAGGACGAGGACGATCCTCTTTTCAGCAACCCAGCAGCCAGCACGTAAACTTTATACCTTTTTTCGAAACAGTTGCGAATATTCATCATCACAGGGCGCGGGTCGTGCGTGACAGATGTGTTTCTCATTCGATTTTTAATATGGCCAATAACGATAATTGGTGCTTTTGAGCATCACCACCGCGGTCTAGTAAACATTCAGCCAAAAGCAATATCTCCCATTCTTTGCCTCTTGATTGTTTGTTTTTTTGGTTTGTTTCTTCGTCTTTTTGAACCCCCATCAAAGCCGACAATATTAATGCGGCAGTGTACCCAAAAAAGTTGACTTGTTCCTTCCTAGAAATCGAACAATTTCTTTGGCAATCTGTCAAAAATATACATAAATTAGATTAGAAAGAACAGTCTTTTGTCTTAATTTTTAAAATTTTCTTCAACCTATTTCTAATATAAAATGTTGGGTATATAAGGCTTTCTTATGGCGTTTTCGTTTGGAAGTTCGGAGTTATTCTTTTTTCACTCCTTCTACTCCAACTTGTCCAAATTTAATAGAAATGGAGCAATTCCAAAATCCAATCGAAAACGACATCTTTTCATCTATAAAAGAAAAGGTATAGATTGTAGAAGGCAAAAGATGATATTTACAATAGTGTCTTGTCTTACGGTGAACTTGGACAACTTTGAGAGTTTACTTCATGATTGAACTCAATTTTATAAATTCTTGTATCGAATATAAACTAAGGAACATGAAGGAACATAATTAAAAAATGTAAGTAAATGAAAAGTACAACGTATGACGAGATGAGGGTTGTTTTAAAAATATTTTTTGTTATTTTATAAAGGGTAGTTGTGTCTGTTTGGCAAATGCAAAATTATCTCGAATCATTATCACCCCTCAGCAGGGTATATTCCATTATTCTCTTAACACGATTCACTGCTCGTGGAAAATGTGAACTTGAAACTATTTGACAAGTAGAAGTTACAAAATGTCAACACAAACTATTTTACGCTTGACGAAAGTTAGAGGGAAAATTATTTTGTACTTTAAATATTTAAGTTGTTATAAAGTACCTACACGACACTAGGTCACGATTTCAATGCCCTTTGTTTTAACTAACCATCAATTAACCGAGATTTTGTCTGTCCGTAATGGCATATCGTTGGTAATCTAATCCCACAAAAACGTGTATATATTGGCACAGGGACATAGGGTCAAGGGACATAGCACCCAATTTTTCATTTTGGGGCTTATGTTCCACTTGAGTGGGTCATAAAGCCGAAATTGAATTTGTTTAAGTCCCACCAAAGTTAGACTCAAGCCCAAAATAAAAATGTTGGGGGTAATGTCCCACTAAATAAGAATCACTCAGTATATATTTAGGATAAATTCAAAGTTTCTTTAAATCCATATTCTTTAAATTCAAAAGAAACTCTGCAAGGGAGGATGCATACCTACCTTACTGTTTATTCGCTGTAATGCTGGGTGCCAGTACTGTATTTATGTAAGGCAAGGCAAATGTAAATAAGATTAGTGCTGGCATCTAGCATTACGGCGAATAAACAGTGAGGTATGTAGGGGGGACATGCTGCCCCCCTGCTTGGGCATACTATAAGATTTGGGGTGGGTGCGAGGTTGGGTGTATGCAAGGCTTCTTTTGCATTTAAGGAATCTGGATTTAAAGAATTTTTGAAAGACACAAAAATTATCGAAAGCTTTTTATTCTTCTGTGGCTCTAAAAGAAATTATGTCCCATTTCTTAGCAAAAATATTTGAGGCTTGGGTCTCACTTGTCTGAGACATAACCCCAAATTCAATTTCGGCTTTATGACCCACTCAAGTGGAACACAAGCCCCATAGATAAAAATTGGGCGTTATGTCCTTGGACCTTATGTCCCTGCACCATACAAGGCTTGCTTGGTTTTGGAGATATTGCCGTCTAAAAAAAATAAGGTAGGTTATTTGCGGATAAAAAATCAGTAAAATCACCTTTGATGCTATAATTTCTTTACCCAAACCACGAAAAAAAAAAATTTGCTCGGATGTGCGGATATGGTTTGAATAGACCAGCCATACTCAACCTTTTTTTCTTAAGGGCCACAAAGATGTTTTAGCATTGTGCCTCGGGCCGCAACATGAATTACTTTATGTACTTAGGTGTTAATAAAAAATAAAACAATTTAAGTTTACTGGTTTATTCATTATAATACATAAATTAATTAGATTTTTGAAATTTAGAACCCTTTTTCAAAATCTGACTTTTTCCTGCATGCTAAACTAATTCTTCCGTATGTTTTCTTTCTGTACACATTTTGTATGAACGGAAACGATTATTCCCAAACGTATGCATATCCAAGTGATGTTGATATGATTTTGGTATTTCTTTTTTTGGGGCAGTGCTTCAAAATTCCATGTAATTATTGTGTTAATTATAGTGCGAAGAATTATACACTCGTAAAAAATGTGTGCTTTGATTTGAATCCCAAGTATTAATTAGCGAATGTCTGCATTTTTGATATGAGCCATTGATTTCCATTGTTGACTTTCAGGGTTGACTTTCTGATTTTTTTCTGTCAGGAACATTATCATCATCAGAAGTAGATGAAGGAAACTATTATGTTGTGGTCTTTTTTTTAAATTTTAGACTTAACTTTTGATAGTAAACTGGAAAACTGGATCTTTTTTTACTTTTCAGTATTCATATCTCGCTCCCACTCCCTCAGTGGAGTGAGATGTGAAAACTGAAACGTCAAAAGAAACAGTTTTTCAGTCCAGTGTGAACACCGTGAAACTTCTCAAAATCACTTTCAATTTGAGTTTAATCAGCTGTCAAATAATATGTCTGTTCGTGTACTTCCCAAAACTACGAATTTCTAGGAATTTTATTTTTTTTTATATGAGCTTTAACAAAACTTTGGGCTAAATTCGTAGAAACTCGTAGTTTTTGGAGGTATACGCGAACAGACATAATGTTAGCAAAATATTTTCTTGGTCTGTCATTCGCAAAAACGAAAAGGCAAAGTGACATTTAATTTTTGAATTGAGCTATTTAAACTTATCTTTCAAATTTGATGTCATTCCCTGACAAACATTGTTTGTTTGAAAATGTTTCCCATTAGTACATAGTTTATTTATTATTTTGGACATTGTTTCATTACATTAAAAAGTGAAATAAGAAAATATCATCAAAAATGTTTTTATTTTGGGCGTTATTTCCCAATCAATATTAGGCGTGTTTTTGTTGACCTTCTTAATGTGAACATACGATCCACATTCAGCCGTAGGGTTACTGAAGTTCAAATATGAAGTTAACTCGTTGTCTTACATTTGAAAATTTGCTTATAGGTGCTTTTTCCAAACGCCTTTTAATTTGTATTGATGATGTTCAGTTTTTCTATGACATCGCATATTTATTTAAGAATGCTAAGTGGGCCACTTATGAAAGCTCGGCGGGCCACATGCGGCCCGCAGCCCGCAGGTTGAGTATAGCTGGAATAGACCTTTCCATTGACGTGTATATTTATTTTATCAACATAAAAAAAGCTTTCACAAGTTTACGCAGATCAACGCAGGTCTACGCAGGTACATGTATGTAGACGCTGGCCTACGCAAGTCTATGTAGAATTACGCAGGTAGACGTATGTAGACTTTGGCCTACGCAAATCTACGTAGGTTTACGTAGGCTTTTGCTGGTAGACGCAGGTCTACGCAGGCTAACGCAGGTACACGCAGGTCCATGCAAGTCTATGCAGGTCTACGCAGATTTACGCATTTCTACGCAGGTCTCTGCAGGTTTACGCAGGTCTACGCAGGTAGACGCATTTAGATGCAGGTCTACGCAGTCTTACGCAGATAGACGCAGATCAACGCAGGTCTACGCAGGTAATCGCAGGTAGGCGCAGCTAGACTTTCTACGCAGGCAGACGCAGTTAGACGCAGGTGGGTCCACGTAGACTCAAGTAGACGCAGGTTTACACAGGTCGATGCAGGTCTATGCAGCTCTACGCATGTAGAAGAAACTTGGATGCGTATTTTTCGAGAGCTAGATATCATAGATGGTTCTCGGTTTCCTAGTTTGGATAGCTCCCGAAAATCTTATTTTAGATCTTCTTACCGCAACCTTTTATAAGGCTTTGTTTCTGAAATATTGCCATCCACAGCCAGTACTGTATATATGTAAGGCAAGGCAAGTGTTAATAAGACCAGTGCTAGCACCCAGGATTACGGCGAATAAACAGTGAGGTATGTATGGCGGATAGAATTCGGGACTTATGTGCCAATAAAGTGGTACATAAGTCCCGAAAAAGAAATTTGGGACTTATGTCCCTGCGCCTCAACAGTGTCTTGTTGTTCTGCTAAGTATAAGCTCACACATGAAACACGATCTTCTTTTAAAGTGCCACGATATTTCGATATCTAAATTCCGCACTTCAACGGAGCAGAATACGTTAATACGCAGATTAACTAGTTGAAGTGCGGAAACTTGCTCATTAAAGTAAAATTTCGCATTTTAACGGGTCGTACCAGCTTATCTGCAGATTAACAATTTAATGTGCACATTAACGTATTCCGCACTTTAACGGTAACGTATACATACAAACAACCGGTGAAGGGAAATAACTTCACGGAAGCTTCCCTCACATGGGAAATAACTGCACCTCTTGTGCGAAATAATTTCCCGCTGTTAAAACACGTTTTTATGCTATTTTTCTAACGGTATAATATTTCGTGGATTTGCGTTCAGCACCCAAAAGTGTGTAAAGAAACATTTTTGTATTTCCGTGTCGAAAATTTAACCAATTTTGTAAGCCTGTGTGTAATTATAAAGGTAAAAATACAAACAAGTATTTGAAAGGGCAAGTGGAATCATTATACTAACCTACCCCTTCAATAAGTGATGTCATTTAGATATTGATCCAAATGTGCATTGATCAACCAGCCAAACTGATTAAATATTCATCATTGATGAAGATAGGTAGGTTTTGAACCATGTTGATTTTTTCGTTTCAATTTTTTCTATCTCCTTTTCTAACTAACTAACTATATAATACAGATATTTATACTTCCTTTATCACTAAGACCCTTTTAATGATTTAATATTGAAGCAAAAAACTTGGATATCATGCACAAAACAAAAGTGATTTGCTGACCTTTGTAATGGAATACGTCTTTCGTGTCAACTTAGCATCTATGGCAAGAAAAACTGTATTAACACATTTCGTAATGCTTTAAATTCTTAAAGTTTTTAAAATTATTCATCAACTATAAAGGTATCAACCCCTATATAGATACATAGATATGCAGAATTTCAAGTCGAATACCAAAATGGAAATCTCTTTCAATGTCATCTCTTGAAATGATAATGTCCTTTCCAATGCCATTTCATTTTTGTTTGCCCGTAGCCCGTGTCGTTGTGTTTATCTAAATTACTCGAAACAAAACTACCAAAAAAAAAGGTATAATCTTTCGTTCACATCTTTCCTCCTAGCTGAATAAATTATCATTTAAAAAGATGCGAAAAGTACGCCGCAGGAGTATCACCTTTCGATAACAACAACACCCAACATTTTCAACACCCACCTAAAACCAACCCACCACCAGCCATCTTCAACCCTCGTAAAAAGTCGGTAATAATCCGTTCAGTTGTTTTTTTCCACCTTTCTTCAGCGCCTATGAATTTTCTTGGTGTGTTACGTTTATTCATCTGACCCTTGGTACTATCTATCAACCTACCTCTGTTCTTTTGGAGGACCTTGTATATATAAATATCATAGAATGGCACAAGTCAGAATACAGCGGAAAAATTAAGAAACACATTCTGGCAGAAATAAAATGACAGCCTAGAGACACATACGAGAATGTACCTCTAGGTAGAGATAAGGACGAAACCAAAAGTGAGCAAAAAAAATATACAAAGCCAATGGGGAATAACGCACACAAAAAAAAAAATAAAAAAAAAGAGGGCGCATGTCATGCAGATGCTCCAGGACCAGGAGTTCCAAAGGAGTAGTAGATACCCATCAAGCGAAAATTCTTATTTTCTGCAACAATGAACGGCACCCTCGATGTCCTCGTTGGGATTTATCCATACGTACAAGACAAGTACAACAACAAACGAAGAGCGACAGAAATGCTGCCCCACGACCCACTAAATATACGCTAGATCCTTTACAGTACCTATGCGCCACGTCATGAATGGAATATTACAGAATACTACCACCTTTGGTAGAGAGTCTCAGGCATTTTGTGACTGTGAATAGATGGATGGATGGATGGGAAGATTGATGCCACCCACCCAGGATTGCCACAAGTGGAGGGTTGAAGAAAAAACACCCTTCTTGGAATTGTAATCTGGTATTAGATTACTGATCCATGTCAAATCTCTGGTTTAGGTTTCTTTTTGTTTTGATTGATACCTATATAATTTCAGTGTGATGCTGGTTGTGTATTGCGTATTGGGGAAATGACGGACCGATCTCTGGATGAAAGATTTTATGCTCTTTTTTAAGCAATCCTTTAAAATGATTTAGTCCCGTTTTATTGCAATGAATAGCGCTTCGTTGAACAGATAAAGATTTGGATGATTGCATTGAAAGATTACTATTGCACCTAAATTAAATGTTTATACTTTAATTTCTTTAAAAAATAGTGGAGTTGAAGGAGCTTAACTTCAGAGTCGAGACAAGAGCTATAAAAAAAATTAAAGTTAAAACACCGGAAAGAGGCGTTCTTATTTTTGAAAACAGCTTTTTCTGGTAACTAAAGACTTTTCTATTCAAAATGTTTGTAAAAAAATACACGACTGGTTCAAGATGCTTAAAGTTTTAAAAATTGTATGGAGATTATGAGAGAAAAATTTTAAAAGCATGCGGAATTCGAATCTTAAAGCGGTCCATTCACGTTAAGACTGTCACACAGGCTGTCGATCAGACTGTTGCAACGACTGTTGAAAGTACGCACACACGTTGCGAACCAGTTTTACGAACAATGTGTCAAAAAATTCCTTGAATTTGTTTTTTATTTATTTCGTCTCCTAGAAACAAAATAAAAACTATGAAGATTATTCGTAGACTGAGTAGTTTGGTCGCAAGGACTGTCTCAAAAACTGCCATTCACTATACGACCATTCGATCGTGTCGCAAGGTTCGTTGAAATTTTCAACGGACTTCCAACCTGTCGTTAGTCGCACGGTCCGATGTACAACAAGGACATTCACGGTACAACCTGTCGTATATGACTGAAATTTGTCGGACAGTCCTTCCGACAGTTTTAAAGTGAATGACCCGCCTTAATGCGCATAAAAATAAACTTTCAAACGTAATTATTTTCAACCCGTTTCTGATTAATCAAATTTTCCGAAAAGAAATTGAAACTTTTTTTTTTTATTTTTTCTAAAAACTGTTAAGAACTCGTTAGTGCCAAGTTTCAGAGAATCGACCATGTCCAATTCGAAAAATGCAATTAAATACTCCAATACTTGGTTAGAATCAATGCTCTGATGACTTGATTTAAAGTTAGCAGACTAATTTCCTAAAATGGTTTAAACATTAAATACGAAAATTGGGTTTGGTCCTATATAAATGAGTTATTTAAATGCTCTGCGAATAAAGAAAAAATGAAAGAGATTTGATTTTCACAACAAAAAAAAATATGACAAATTAAAAAAAAAAAAAATTAAAATAATTTTTTCTTTTAGATTTTTCGATTTAAATCTTTTTGATTAGTTAAATGCTTAGATGCAATTAAATGCTCCAATTTCGAAACAATTTTCGAAGATCTGAGGCAAAAAAATCAATTTTTCATACATTTCCATGTTCTGCTAACTTAAAATCGGCTGTTCTCAAAAAAGTCAAACTTGCTCGCTTAAATTCAATCACAACAAAAACATAAATGTTAAAAAAGAAGCCAAGTTCTTATGTGTACAAGAAACCTGTGCGTAAAAAGTCAACCAAAAAAAGTAATGAGATCTTAAATATATGCCAAGTTTTAAGTTCATGAAGTTTAATATCAAATATCTTAAGTAGAGTAATAGATAGATAGATAGATACTTTTCTTTATTTCTTATAAAAAGTGATACAATTTTTTGTTGATATAGAATACGGACTTGGCAATTTTGCCGTCTGCCGGATATGACATTTTGTTAGCAAAAAATAAGTAATAAAAAAAGAAATGTAATATAATGTTATTAATAAAAACTATATAAAAACATTTGAATAAGTTATAGAAGCAAAAGATATTATCGTACTTAAATTTGAATAAAATGGATAAGCGAAGATACTGAGCAATTATAATTATTTGCAGCATAAAAGGTATTAATTTTTGATGATTTAAAACATAAAAGAACAATTTTAGATGATTTGAAACATAAAAAGGTGATGTTAACGCCGTAACTGGTAGAAATTCATGATGCACACAAGATGTGAATAACGCATGGCTGATTAGAAGCTATTACGGTACGCCAATGCATGGTTGCAAAATTTGTATAAATTAAGCCAGCCCCGCTGGCCGTTGAGTATTTCATATACATTATTTAATGACAAAAAGCTTTCTTGGAAGTACAGTCTTCTTATTTCCTGTAGAATAGGGCATATGGCGATGAAATGGTAAACATCTTCGGGCTCTCTTCTATTACAAAGATTACAAGTTGGCTGTAAGTCGGGTCTATGAGGTATGAAGTTAAGATTCAAAATTTCAACCCTTGCTTTGAATATAGTGCTTATTATTTCAGCAGAGTATTGAGTGTTGAAATAGTTTTCAGCTGTACACATTTGGTGGTTTAAGTTTTTATAGATTAACCTGGAACTTGACGTTAAAGCCTTTGTTAAATGTTGATCGTATATTTTTTCATCGACCTTAGAGATAATCGTTGCGAATATATCCTTCCAATCACTTACATTAGTTTCTAAAAGTCTTTCAGAAATATCGTGAGATAGTGCCAACTGGTTCCATTCTCTGAAGGGAGAAGAATTGGAATTCAATAATCTAACCATAATTGATTTATGAAGACTGATGCCACTTTTTTTCATAACTCTTATTAAATAATCAGAGTGAGTTTTTAAGTTTTGTATGTAGATGGGAGGCAGACCAGATTCCACATGTATTGCATATGTTGGTGTTGAGCTGGGTAATCGGAAAAGTCGCTTGAAGAAATACCTCTGAACAGCTTCAAATTCATCGAAAGGGCAAACTCCAAATGCCTGGACTCCATAACAAAGACATGTGTTTACAGTTGCATTAAAGACCTTATACTTAGACCTGAGGTCAATATTTTGATTGGCGAAAAATTTTGGCCACATAATATTGAGTGCCAACTTAGCTTCACAGCTCTTTTCTTTTGCATGCTTATTAAAACTCAAGTTAGATGTCAATAACACACCCAGATACTTAAAGTCACGAACTACTTCAATTCGTTCATTGTTCAGACGCCAGCATTCTTCCGGTAGCCTTCTCCTCTGTCGTTTCTCAAAGATCATAATCTTCGTTTTACTTATGTTGATGGTAAGATCCCAAGAGTCGCAATAAGCCTGTAACTTATTAATTTGTAATTGAAGTGTGAAAGGATTATCAGCTAGTAAAACTAAATCATCAGCGTAGAGAAGGACCTTGATGAGATTTCCAGCAAACGAAACTCCTCCTGGCAGAACTTCGCATATATCATCGATGAATAAAGCAAATAAAATCGGGCTTAAAATGCATCCTTGTGGGACTCCTGCAGAAGTGTCGAACCACTCGGACAGTTTTGCTCCATCCCATACAGTTGATCTAGACGATGACAGAAAGTTTTGATAAAGTCGAAGAAATTTCCTGGATACTCCAAGCAAAGCTAATTTATATATCAAAGCTTGCCTATTAACTTTATCAAAAGCAGATTTGAAATCCACAAAACACACATACAGCTTTTTGTTTAAATTGATGTTTCTCCTGGCGATGCTAGTCAGAGCAAAGATATGGTCTGTTGTTGAAAAACCTGAACGAAAACCAGCTTGAAATATATTGAGGCGATTATTGACGTCTATCCACTTTGAAATTCTTCCGTAGAGAATCGTAGCGAATATTTTTCGTAGTGAAGTGAGGATAGAAATCCCTCTATAGTTTTCTGGACAACTAGAGTCTCCTTTTTTAAAAATCGCAAAAATTAGTGATTTGGTGAAACTAGTAGGTACACAGTTAGTGTTGTAAATAAGGTTAAAGAACTCCACAATATAATTTTTGAGTTGAACAGTTCCATTTTTATAAAATTCCACTGGAATGCCATCACTTCCTGGAGCTTTGTTATTCTTCATTTTTAATAAAGTAGCTTCGAGTTCACTCATTGATATATCGCAGTCCAATTCCGGTACACAAATGTCCTGCATTGCGTAGCTGAAGCTTTGAAGATTCTCCTCCGCTGACAGTAACGTTTTAAAATGAGTCGCTAAAGTCTCGGCTTCGAGAGAAATCTTTGTACTACGGTGCTGTCCACCCAATTCCCGTACACTGTTCCAGAATTCCTTAGAGTTTTTACAATCCAGTAGCTTAAAGGCAGAATTTTTAAGATATAGCACTTTTTTCGTGGCACACAGTTCTTTAAAGTTTTTGTTTGCATTGAGATACAATTTTTTGAAAGTTATGGAGTTAGTCGATCGGAATAGCTTCAAGTATTTGAAAGAAAGTTTGCGAAGCTTGATACAATCTATATCAAACCATTTGTTTTTAGGTGAGAACGAGGTGATGATGTTCGTAGACTGTCCTGACGCGTAAATAATTCTCGAGATGCTTTGTTCAATTTCTTCAACACTGCATGATGATTGCAGAGGAAGTAGATTACAATGGTGATTTAACAGTGTCTTGTATTGAGCAGCTTTATTTTCAGACCACTTTAACTTATGGATATTTTCCGAGCTCCTTTGCTGAACTTCTGCATTAAAATTAGCTTTTACTAAAATAGGCAAGTGCGCTGAAAAACTAGCCATGAGCACCTGTAAATCCTCTACTGAGTTATACCATTCCCCATTAATTGAACAAATGTCGATGACGGACTGGCCCTGTCCGGAAATGAATGTAAGCTCTCCTTTTTTGTCACCTTTAGTGACTCCATTTAGTACAAACATCCCGAAGTCTTCAAAAAGTTCCATCAGTAGTCTTCCATTTCTGTTAGTCGTTCGATCTTTAGAAGATCTTACGTCTTCAAATAATATCCGATCATGCAAAGTGCTAGTAGATGAGTTTTGATAATCACCGATTCTCGCGTTAAGATCACCAATAACCATTAGATTTTCCAAAGAAGAATTGTTCATAAAAGTGGATAAATTGTCGAAGTCATTCTGCCAGTTACTGCAGTTAAGATACACCGGAATAATAAAATAATTTGAATTATCACTACAAATTTGTACAACCATCCTATCCATAATTGTATTAAATTTAACAAAATGATCAAATTTGTTTTTAATGCCGCACAAAATACCACCACTCGCTCTTCCATGTACATTTGTTCTTATTGCTGGAATACATTTCAGTTTATAATGCTTAAAAAATTTATAATAATCACTTTCCGAATTTTCTTCTAAAAAAGTTTCTAATAATATTATAATATCAAAATCTAATATGAAATTTAAAAAGTCAGGATGCAAAATTTTGCTTTTTAGCCCTGTTATATTGTAAGCTAAAATCGATAAGTTTAGACAATTATTTATTTTTTGGCAGACGGCAACGCTACCCTATTTGTTTAAAGGAATGTTATATGCTTGACTCCTAGGTGGCGCTGTTGAAAGTTGAGAGCCCGATGGTACCTCCATTTGAGTACGAACCGGGGCCAACTTCATTCCCTCGCTGCAGTCAAAAAAATCAGAAGATCTGTCACCAAACATATTGTTGACAAAAGACACCTCAGCCGCCGATTTGACAACAAGACCTCGTGCGTATTTATAGACAAACTTAAAGTTATTAATTTGCAATTTATCGCCTTTGACAAATATTTTTGCGTAGAGTAATATCGAAACAATTCCAAATCATGACAGAAATTTGGTAATTAATGAATACTGGCTAAAATTTGGTGGGTTCACTGGTCAAGTTTTCATACATTTTAAATTTGTGATTAAGTAAGTAGTAGAAAACTTGCCAAGTAAATCCACCAAATTTTAACCAGTATTCATTAATTACCAAATTTCTGTCATGATTTGGAATTTTTTCGATATTACTCTACTTAAGATATTTGATATTAAACTTCATGAACTTAAAACTTGGCATATATTTAAGATCTCATTACTTTTTTTTGGTTGACTTTTTACGCACAGGTTTCTTGTACACATAAGAACTTGGCTTCTTTTTTAACATTTATGTTTTTGTTGTGATTTCACTCCTTTTTGCAAAGATTTATTTTGCCAGGTGAAAGTAATAGCAATTCTGATAAAGTGGGTGGATAGCACTCCCCCCCCCCCTGAATGGACAATTCCAAATTTTCGATTTGTTTGCTTTCTAAATACTTCAAGTCCTACCGACCTAACAATTTTCATCGTTCTACAACAATCGGAAGTGCTCCATATAATTTATAAGAATTTTTAAGAATGTGGGTGGATGCCACGCCCCCTGAATGCAAAATTCCAATTTTTCAATTTTTTCTTTCTTAGTACTTTAGCCCTACCGACCTACCAATTTTCATCGTTTTACAACAATCGGAAGTGCTTCATATAGTTTATAAGAATTTTTAAGAATGTGGGTCGATGCCACGCCCCCTGAACTGAAACTTCCAATTTTTCGATTTTTTTGTTCTAAGTACTTCAAGGCCTACCGACCTACCAATTTTCATCGTTCTACAACAATCGGAAGTACTCCATATGATTTATAAGAATTTTTAAGAATGTGGGTGGATACCACGCACCCTGAATGCAAAATTCCAATTTTTCAATTTTTTTCTTTCCAAGTACCTTAAGCCCTACCGACCTACCAATTTTCATCGTTCAACAACAATCGAAAGTGCTCCATATAATTTATAAGAATTTTTAAGAATGTGGGTGGATGCCACGCCCCCTGTATTGAAAATTCCAATTTTTAATTTTTTTTTCTTTCTAAGTACCTCAAATCCTACCAAATTACCAATTTTCATTGTTCTACAACAATCGAAAGTGCTCCATATAATTTATAAGAGTTTTTAGGAAAGTGGGTGGATGCCACGCCCCCTGAATAGAATATTGCAGATTTTCGATTTTTTCCTTTGTATGTACCACAAGGCCTACCGTTGTGCGAAATTTCAAGTTTTTACGATGTCGGGAAGTGCTCCATAATTTTGATGATCTGTCAGTGAGTCAGTCAGTCAGTGAGTCAGTGAGTCAGTGAGTCAGTGAGTCAGTCAGTTACGGTTTTTGCGATTTTTGAAGTCCTATATCTTGGGAACTACTAATGCTAAAGAGTTGAAATTTGGTGAGCCACCTGTGTTTGATCAGTTCAGCAAATACTGCGAATTTGAAGTTTCTGACTTTATTGGTACTGAAGTTAGAGGGGGGTTGAAAATCGCCTGAGTTTGTTCCTGTAAAAAGGGTGTAGTGCCGCGAACTTGGCTGGGCACTACCGTGCCCTTTGATTAAATGCTCCAGTTTTGAAATAATTATCGAAGATCTGAGGCAAACAAAATAATTCAATTTCCGTAATTATGATTTTAAAGAAAATTAAAATAAAAATTAATCTAAGTGGGCATTTAACTAATCAAAAAGATTTGAGGTGAAAACGTTTGAATTTTTTGAGAAAAACCGATTTTGAGTTAGCAGAACAGAATTTTGAGGAACGGAATTAATTTTTGTTTGCCTCAGATCTTCGAAAATTGTTTCAAAATTGAAACCTTTAATTGCATTTAGGCGAGCATTTAACTAATCACAAACATTTGAGTCGAAAAAGTTTGAAGTTTTTGAGAAAACCCGATTTTAAGTTAGCAGAACATGGGAAATTAAATTATTTTTTTTTGTCTCAGATCTTCGGAAATTATTTCGAAAATGGGGCATTTAATTGCATTTAGGTGGGCATTAACATATCTTATCAAAAAGATTTGAATTGAAAAAATGATTGTATTTTTTTTGTTTCAAAATTGTGACAAAGATACATTTTTTTTATGAAAATCTAGTATTTTTCAATTTTTGTTTTGATTCGCAGAGCATTTAAATTAGAGCTCTTAAAATCCGGGTACCCGCAGACCCACCCGGGTACCCGGGTACTTTAATACCCGCGTACTCGATTTGTCCGGGTACCCGAGTACCCGAAACACCCGAGTACCCGGGTACCACAGTACTCGAGTACACGAGTATCTTCAACTACCCGGGTAACCAAGTACGCGAAAATTTAAAAATACACACATTATTACTGCACAAATTCACTTTCTTTGGTCTCTAGGTTAATTTTATTTTTGTTCTGCATTTGAATTTATATCTTTAAAATGCAGAAAATCAGAGTTTATATACCAGTGCTGCCGGGCCTCGGGTACCCGAGACTCATAGGTACCCGGGTACTTGGGTACCCGAGACACATGAGTTCCCGGGTACCCGGGTATTCGAAAACTCACCACTTAGTAACTCGGGTATTTTTGAAACCGGTTAAAATCAAGAGCCCTAATTTAAATACCTCATTAATATAGGACCAATCCCAATATTCGTACTTCATTTTTTCACCATTTTAGGAAATTGTTCTGCTAACTTTAACTAACAACATTGATGTTTACTTGAGCATTAAATTTAATTTTTGGGCATTTAATTAACATTTAATAAGCGCTTTATAATGCCATCGCAAAATATATGTTCTGCTCACTTTGCTCTGCTAACTTGAGGGACATTCAAATATGAAAGACAAGTGGAAATAGCTCAGTCGACAAACGAAATTTCATTTTTATGAAGTTAGCAGAACACTTTTGGAAATTACGATTAAAAAGTATCCTATCATTAGTAGCTACTCAATTGCGAACTAGTTACGCAAATAAAAATTGTTTTTATGCTTTGCAAGAAAATAGGTGTCCTGCTAACTTCATTTGAACTTAGTGGGTCACCTTTCTCAAAAATACAGATAAACGAAAAAATAAAAACCAAATTTTGAGAACTAATTAATTGCGAATTAGTTACGCAAAAATTAAACTAATGAGTTTTTGGTTTGCGAAAAAATGGGTGTCCTGCTAACTTCATATGGACTTAGCAGGACAACTTTCTCAAAGATGTACATAGGTAGATAAGAATTACATGGAATTTGGGAACACTGCCTCCGATAATATAAATCCGTTCAAAGAAATACCCAAATTCTATCAACATTATTTGGATCTAAATACTTTTGGGGAACTTACAGAAGAATTAGTTTAGCATGCAGGAACAAGCCAGATCTTGAAAAAGTGTTCTTAATTTCATAAATCTAATTAATTTTTGTATCTAATTAATCATTAACTTTAAATTGTTTTTTTTTTTACTAACACCTTAGTCAAGTAATTCATGTTGTGGCCCGATGCACCATAACTAAAACGTATCTGTGGCCCTTAAAAAAAAGTTCTTAGCTTGTAGCTGTAGCCGAACAAAGAGACAGAATTGCCGTGACATACTTTTTTGTCTTTGGTGCGTTCTTTTATTTTGCTCTATAATTAACTATGACTAATGTATCAAAAAGAAGATTTGCAATGTCATAGTTAAAAACGTTACTTTGAGCCACAGTACACAAATCTAAGGTATTATACAGCGCAGGTTGTCAAAACTGAAAGTGTGAAACAAAATAGTTGACAAAAAAATCGAAAAGATTTGGAATTAAAAATCAAGAACAAATTGTGATTTCATAATATTTATTGAAAAGAATTTTCATTAGCACTTGGAAATGCAATCGTTTTTTAATTTAAATTTCATTTAACTTCATTCTAGTACAAAATTGATATTTGCAATTTTTTTCATTCATTACTAGCTCAAACTTCATAAATCCGATGAAAAAAAATTAAATTAAAAATATATTATTGCAGAAATGAAATCAATTCCAAATCAAACGATCGAGAAGCAAACAAAAGATAACTAAAAAAAGAAAATTTCAGCTGCTTTTGTCAAATTAACCCTTGCAACTTAGATATATCAAGGAGATGAGTTGGAAAAAGCTACTCAAAGTTAATTTTTGACACTTTAACTTTGAATTTAAGAACAACTCTGTGACGTCATAAAGTTAATTAAAGTAGCTTTTATGAATTAAAGGAACGATGAAAGTTAACTTATAATTGACTATAGCTAACTTTGATTAGAAAAAGATCGCACTTCTTCTCTATCAGCGTAATGACAAGTTTGATACAAGTCTCGATTTCGATTTTGTTTACGAATGCATAACTTGCCATATAGTAAGTGGGTAGGGTACCTACCTACATATACATACATCGCAAGTAAAGTTATATATACAAACATACAGAATATGTAATTATGTACGAGTATGTATATTTCACTAAATCAAGTTAAAAAATTTAAGTTTATATCGTTATATATGGAATAGCCGAGATGTGTTAAAAACCTGGACAAATGGAGAATTTAATCCCAGGTACCAGGTTGACATTTCCGCCGAGAGGGTGGTGTTTTTCCGTGTTTCTAATGAAAGTACATAATTATGTATCTACTTACATATGTATCCAAAACATAAATTAACAACAAAAAATTTGTAGTAGATATATGTACGAGTATGCACTCACATAACATGCTGGCTCCACCTGCCAATGACGATGCCAAGACTATGAACATGTCTAATAAAAATCCAATGGAGCCAGAAAAATCCATGTCTTGTCGATGACATGTTGAAGAAAACCAACTTTTGAACACGACATGAACGCTGTTCAAAGCTTGACCATCAGATTTGACGTTTCACGTGCGTGTGAGTGAGTTTTTTTCTGGTTTTCCATGTATCTAGAGGTAGCTGGATATTAAAGTCTCTTTTTACTGTTATCTGGAGTCTAAGGGCGTGTATTATTGCAAAAGATAGACGTAGTAGTGAGAGGGAAATGAAACGACATGACATGATTTGCCAAGCGAGAAAAAATCTGCTGATTGTTAATAGGGCTTTTTAGCAAAAATTTCTACATGTCAAACTCAGGACCTCGGCACAAATGACATTTAGGTAACACCCATTTTCTATTTTTATTTCGGAGGCCAATACACTCCAATTCAACAGAATGAGCACATGGATTTTCGTAGTTGGTTTGTCAATTTTTTTTTCAAACATTGTGCATTGTCCGAGAATAAATATAAACAATAAAAACTATTTCAAACAAATTTTTTTTAATTCCATCAATTAACTTTTATTACCAGTTTCAATATTTGAGCTTATTCAGTTGACACAAAAAGACTGCATTTTCCTTATGGAAAGACTTTGATGAGAGCCGGAGGAAAAATAGCAGTACTTTTTGAATTAATCTTTCTGTTTTCTTTTCCCAACATCATAAACAAACAATAAGGATAATCAAATGATTCATTAATGCACAATCTTAAGAAAAAATGGAAAAAGTACCTTTGAAAATGTTAGTCCTTATTCATTTGAAGTGGAGTGTAAATGTTTGGAATTTCTTTTATTGGTAATTGCTTCTGTAAAACGTACCGAGTTCTAAGCTGTCACTTTGACTTTGACAATTTGGTAGAGATCTCTATTGGATTGTGGTTGTGATTGTGATGTTGGACATCTAAATATATGCTCTGTGGAGTCGGGGTGTAAGGTAGTAGTCAAGGTTTACTGGGAAATCCATCCTCTTCGCAAGGGCTGTTCTACGAATTCTGTGAAGAAGTCTTTATAGGACTTAAAAAGTTCAAGATGATCACCACCTGCCTAGCCGGATTTAGGTGAGGGCAGCCGGGGCTACAGCTCCACGCCTCCACAAAACAGGGGCCTTCACAAAAGATGGGATTTCAAATTCCGACGGCTAAATAAATACCGCACAAAAAAAAACAAAAATGACATTGGTCTTTGGTCTAACAGCGTAACAAATGAAAAGATGGAATACTGGGCTGAAAAAGCATTTACAGAACTTCTAAATTGCGATGAAGTATCGCGAAAAAGTTTCAAGTTTCTTCGGAAATGTTCAAAGAATTTGTTTACATGCCATAATAAAAATCAAGAGACCGTCAATTCTGGCTTTGCTTTTCTCCAACTACTGGGAAAATATATTGTTAAGCGTCTTTTGTGTCTTGTCAAATAAAATTTTTGATTTGCCTCCAATATAAAATGAGTTTTATTATTTAAAGGATTGAATTCCCTTACCAATGATGATTGAAATATCCAGATTTTTATGTGGAAGGATGGGCATATTTGAATTTTTTTTTTTGGCTAGAAATATTAATTTAGTCTTAAGCTTTCCTAAGCACCTCAAAATCGACGAACACAATTTTTATTGATCATTTTCAATGATAGCTATAACTGGGGCCCAATTGGTTCATCGAGAAATGAAAAACTTCTGTGAATAAATTATTGAAACACTCGAATAAATTTTTTTTTATTATTTTATTTGGAAAATATTGAGGGGCAAGGGGCCTCCACTCCTTTCTTGCCCCAGGGCCTCCAGACCTTTAAGTCCGGCCCTGACTACCTGGCAAAAGGAGTGTACATGAGAAGCACCAACGCCAGCGAGTATAAGACCCTTATTACACGATGATTCTTTGGGTCTGACTCTTTTCAAATTTTCATGAGTGCGAAGGAGAAAAACATCTGATTTCACCTTCGCACCCATTGGATTTTGAAAAGAATCAGACGCAAGGACCATCGTGTAATAGGGGACTAAAAAGGTACTCCGTGAAACACACAGATGGATTGAATGGATGCCGGTGACGGATAGAAGACGAATCGAAGACGGAGTGAGAGCGGATAAAAGACAGATCTAAGACGGTTCGAAGACGGATTGGAGTGGAGACGGATCAAAAATTAATGGAAGGAAGATTGACCGAAGGCGGTTTAAAGACGCATCGGAAATTTATTAGAGACGGACTGAAACTAAAAGCTTCTATGGAGTCTGGTACGTACTCGACCTTACAACCGTTGATTTTTTTTACTAACCCTGACTCCACACGAGCAAGTAGGTACTCGCTAGCGAGTTGGGTATATACTTATACATATTGTCAAATTACTCACCGCTCTACTTGCTTCACAACTGGCTTCGAAAAAGGCAAACCAGTTGACTAGCGAGTAGGAAAAGTATCGATGCATTAGTAACTCGCTAGCGATTACTCACTCGTGTGGCCTCAGGGTTGCATCCCGAAAAAGCTATTATTGAACTAGTTCAGAATGGCAATTTTGTAGGAAGTTTTCTACTAATGTATTTTGCGATATTTTTTTTCAGGACTCGTTACAAGTTTACAATTACGGTGGAACTCGTTAAAGGGCTGATTTTGTACCTAAGAACATTAATTTAAAGGCCAAATAATCATAAATTAAAACTTCCTAAATCATATTCCTGCATTTATAAAACATGGTTTTTGACACTTGTCAAAGGAAATGGATTTTTAAGTATTCCCAACAGGGAATCGTATTGGATAAAGAGCAACTTAGTTCTCACAGCGACAAGACTTAAGCCCACAATTGAAGTGACGCGTGGGTCTAATGAAAGAAAATTAAGTTGTTTTTAAAATTACAAATCACTGGCTGGGGTTGACGATCAAGATGTCCTCTGCTTCTATAAGCCACCAGCTTCATTCCTCGAGCATGGTGCATCCGTGAAATCAGAGCTAGAAAGTGATGTGTATGACATCGTAATCTATGTTTTTCACCGATATAGAAGACACGTGCCGACACGTGACTATTCTGCACGTGTTGCATTGCTGTGAATAACAGGATGATAAGCCTATGTAACATAATTTTCCTCTCTCCTGTTTTCCTTTAAAGGTGGGTGTACCGACGACGCTTCGGCTTCAAGGATGGTTATTTTGATTTTGAAACCCTCCCTTTTCTTCTCTAAGTATATAATCGAAGTTTTTGCAACTATTCTGAATTATGATTAAGCGATTGTTTTACGGTTAGATATTTGCTGGGGTGTAAATATATGTAATCAAATTTATGGATAACGACGCCCTCATCTTTTGACACTGATAGTTTAATAATACCTTATCATAAGCCATGTTTTTGTAAAACGTCTTGTCGCTTAGTAGTGTACTTGGCAAAACGACATCTACAAATAACTGCAAATTACTTAGACAAAAAATTTTAAAAGTGAAATAAATATGTGAATTGTAACAATTTGGACTGGAATTATATGTAATTTTGGTGAAAACTTTTGCTCTCATGATGTTTTTGCACGAAAGCGAGTTTTTAACTGAATTTCCCCTTTGAATTTCATTCAGCTGAAAAGGTTCTTATAAACTCTGCAATTGTATCAACATCAGAAATTTTATGCTCAACCCCTTGAATAAAATGGATGTAGCTGTAGCTTGTAGCAAATTTTTTTTTTAACTTCTGCTACACCATATCACATTTCTTGCTATACTTACAGCTTCTCATTGCGGAACTGTATACCATTTTGGTATCTTTCTACCGTGACAGTGCTGCACGCCAAAACTAAAGCTACACCATTCTGTTTGGCCCACTGATCTCTATATATAACTGGATAGTGTATTCCATAGAAAGTATAACAGTTTTTTTGACTCCAATTGAAGATGACATTTGTTAGGCATTCTCACTTTTTGACGTCTGCTGAGCACAAAAAAAAAGTAATTTGAAGAAAGATTTTCATTAGTAAAAATAATAAAATTAATTTTTTTTTTTTTAAGTTCTGTCGGAATCTGAACGAAACTCCAATGCAGCACTTCAAATTCTCGAGAACTGGGGTTTGCCGAAATATCTATCGTGCCCCAGGAGGTGGTCAAGCGTCAGTTCCAGGAGCAACTTACATTCCTTCGCCAGGAAAAAGTTTTGCTGAGTGTGAATATTCCCCTAAAGAACTTAATGATTTACGGCATCAATTCGTACCACGATGCCAGCCAAAAACGGAAATTATGTAGCAGCATTTGTGGCCTCCATAAACACCAAGTTCACTCGCTGGTACAGTAAATCCGTGGTCCATACAAAGCGGTAGGATGAAGTGAATGGGCTGTGTGTGTCGCTGATATCTAAAGGC
The DNA here is from genome assembly GCA_963921185.1 of Dasysyrphus tricinctus. Classification (NCBI taxonomy): domain Eukaryota; kingdom Metazoa; phylum Arthropoda; class Insecta; order Diptera; family Syrphidae; genus Dasysyrphus; species Dasysyrphus tricinctus. The sequence continues at coordinate 105,665,833 of OY992532.1, read as the reverse complement.
AAATGGGAAGAAAACAACAAGCTTCCAAAAAAAAATCATAATCTACCGAGACGGTGTTGGCTATGGACTTTTGTACTTGGTAAGCAACTTCGAGATGCCCCAGTTCGAGGCGGCCTGTGCCAAGGGATTCCAGAACTATTCTGTTGCAAAAGCGGATCAACACCTGAATGTTTAGTGCAAATCGTAGGGAGCTCTCGAGTCCTATGTCTGGAATAATTTTGGATCACACTGTCACACAACGAACGGTTCGTGTGCCTGCCAGCTGTCAGTACTCCTACGAGATAGCTTATCTGATTGTGTGAAACGTTCGGGCATTCTTCTTCTTCCTTTAAGAAGACACATTATGCTAATGTCGTTTTCGATTGGACGTTCGGAGTACGCCTTTTCTACTCCATTTTCACTCCATCTACTCCAAAAGCCTTCGATTGGCTGTTCGGAGTACTGTTTTCGGAGTATTTTTCTGTTCCCGATTTGAAGAAGGAGTAGATTTGGAACACACGCATACACATACAGTTTTTCGTTGCACTACTTGTCAAAAGTGATGAATGCTTGAAGAAGCCATTTTATAATATGGCGTCATTCAGTAGTGTGTGTGTAAATTTGACAACACGATGTTTTCATATTCTATTGGAATCAAAAAGGAGTAAAACAGTCATAAAATTCAATCGAAAACGACATAAGATTACCTTTTAAAATTAATATGACTTGGTGTGTCCCAAATGCAAAACTTTTAACTACTTGAGATGATTTTTTAGTTTTATTTGTTCTTCATTTGAGTTTTGGTCGGTACTTTTCTGAATACTCGCAAATTTCCTTCGTCAAGAATTAAACACGTTTTTGCTGAGAAAATGTGTTTTTATTTACGAGAATGTGAAGACTTCTAAGATCTCAGAAATATAAAAAAAAAATGTTTTATTGTTAAGTTCTAAAAATTCGTAGAAATTTCTTGATATTGATAGATAGAACAAGCTCCCATTTCCAAACTATTTGATTTATTTGAATGATTGGAACGCATTTAAGTCTCTATTCAAACACAACAAACGATTGTGTAACGAACAGTCAGCACTCATTAGAGGAACTTTCGGTGACTCCAAGGACATTATGTCTTGTTGAGAGCGGACGTTGTACAATAAATGTATTGTTCCTTTCTTTTCGGCCACCAGCACCTTGCCATGTTCGTCTGGATGTCTGGATGCCAGCGCACTGACATACAAGCCTAGACAGGCAGAAGGTTGTAACAGTTTCAAAGCTGTGAGCTGAACTCCAAATCTTACACGAATGATCGTCACTAACGGAGGCAAGGAACTCTTCGTCATATTCCCAGGCCACATCGTTGACGTAATTTCGTGTGTCCTTTATTAAGAATGAATTTGTAAAAAGCCATACATTTTTTCGGAAAAGTTTACCACATGAGATGGATCAGTTTTAGTTCGCATTTTTAATAAAGTTTTAGAATTCTCTTGAATATTAATTTTAAGCACGGAAAAGTTAAATCTTTTTGTTTTTTCACTTTTTGACGTTTGAAGATGTCAGTTTTCACTTTTTATGTTATACTTTCATACAGTATAACAAAAAAAAATAGGCAGCGCCAATTATAACAGTTCTTCAAATGGAGTCAACTTTTTTGTATGGATACGCTATCCAGTTATATATAGAGATCAGTGGTTTGGCCAGTAAAAATCACCAGGTGAAAATGCATCGTTCTAGAGCCTGTTCAGATTGGGAAAATTGAGTCCGGACTCGTGAGTCTCATCGTGTCTACATTAGAAAATTTGAGGCGCCTCAAAACACATAGAAACAACAACAACTTCAATGTTTTGCGCATTGAAACAACAACAAAATGAGACTCATAAGTCGGATGTTTATGTTTTCTTAATGCCTCACACGACATCCCTGACCCCCCACTTCTCTTGTCCATAAACCGCCGTGAGACCGGTCTCAGCCTTCCCAATCTAAACAGCGTCTTAAAAAGCAGTCACTAGAGCCTGTTTAGATTGGAAAAATTGAGCCCGGACTCGTGAGTCTCATCGTGTCTATATACATTAGGCGTGCTCAGGAAAATAAGATCTCCGACGGCTCAGTGTCAAAAACTGTGCAAGCGAATCCAATATTTTCTTTCCTCAGTTATTTGACAGCAAAATTTCTGAGGAATCCTGTTCACGAGACTGACATTGCTGAGGGCTTTGAGATCTCATTTTCCTGAACTCGCCTATTAAAAAATTTGAGGCGCCTCAAAACACATAGAAACAACAACTTCAATGTTTTGCGCATTGAAAGAACAACAAATGAGACTCATGAGTTGGATGTTTATGTTTTCTTCATGCCTCACGACATCCCTGGCCCCCCACTTCTCCTGTCCAGAAACCGCCGTGAGACCGGTCTCAGCCTTTTTTCTTTTTTTTATTTGTATGTACACTCCCGTTCATTTGAATAGGTTCAAAATTTTCGAGTGCGATTAACCGTTATAACTCCGAATTGAGCGGATAAATGATTTTTTGTAAATGACATTAGAGAAAACATCCAATGATCCAATTTAGGAGCGAATAAGAAAGCACAGAATCTTAAAATTACCGTCATTATCCGTTTTATTATCATTTCTTTAAATTCATGTGCAAATCGTAGCTCTTTTTTTGTTCATTTAAATAGGTACACTGCCTTCATCATCACTTTTACTTTGAACTAGTTGAAGGTCAGACTTTTTGAAGCTATTTTTGGGTTTATATCATGGTTTCTTTGACACGACACAAAAAAATTGAGAAAAAGTGTACAATGGGTGGAGGAAAAGAATTTATAGTTTTCATAATCAAGGACAAACGGGACATTAAACTTCAGAAAAAATTAACAGAATCTCTTCTTTGACCTTTAATTATCTGGAAAATAAACAAAAAACTGGTATCGATTTAAAAGGGTTCATAAAACCTGCTACCTCCGCAAGTGAAAGGCGAAACATTTTGAGGGTTTCGTCTAATTCGTTGGTTTAAATGGCTAAACCAAGGGAAGAAGCTGGGTTCAGTGCCAGTATTTCTACAGTCGAGAGTGTAATTAATAGTTCTGTTTACCGAAAAAGAATAAAATCAAATGAATGATTAGACAAATGAGTAGAGGTGGGGAATGCTTATAAAATTTAAATAATGAGATTAAAAATTGATTTTCATAACTAAATAGGTATAAAGTTGAACAAGAAGTGATTTAAAAATATTTTTGATTGTTATTACTGCCTATTTTCCAATAAATAAACCTCAAACTTGTTGAATGTGAAAATCACGTATGGATTTTTGTTCGTTGTGTGTAATCATGAAGGTACGTATATACCTGTCAAAAAGACGAAAAACGAAACGAACGAAAAAACGAATCGTGTAATCACGCAAGAAATTGGATACCTCGACACAACGATTCGTCCTAAGGTGTCTCAGCGAACCTGAGATGTCAGCAGCCTTGATATGCAGGTATGTATATACATATGTCTGAGCATTATCGTTTTTTTTTTTTACTTTATACTCGTAACCTTTACTCGTTACTTTTACTCGTTACTTCTACTCGTTACTTTTACAGGGTGTCCGCCGAGAAGGTATACTACTTTGTTTGTATATAATTTTTGATTAAATGAAAAAGAATGGATTTTATATTGATAAATGTTTTATTTAATGTCGGCAATTATATATGGAATACAATATCAGGTAAATGTCCGCCTCTGTTAGTTTCACAAATGCGAGCCCTTTTGAGCACATTTTTCATTACATTCTCACACATTTCACGCGGTATTTCATTAATTTCATCACGAACATTTTGTTTGAGTTGCTCAAGCGTTTCTGGTTTGTTTGCATTAACCTTGCTTTTTTTAACGCCACAACTGCATCCTTTGGGCTTGATTAACATGTGGCACATCGCATACAGCCAGGATTACAATGGAATTACTGCGAGACCTCTTTCCACAACAAGTTATTTCAAGAAATGGTGATGTTGATTGGCCTCCACGGTCGCCTGATTTGACTGCTCCGGACTTCTTTTTGTGGGGATATCTGAAAAGCAAGGTTTATTATTATTTTTAAATTATGAATTATCTCCAACCAAAATCGATTTGCTTTACTTGAGGCCACACGAGCAAGTACTTGCAAGTTGCAAGTACTTGCTCGTGTGGCTTGCAAGCAAGTTGGCTACATACACTGCCTGTCAAATTTGTAATTTTTATTTCACTTGCCTCCCACTTGCTTTCCACTTGCTTGTGTCCAAACTTGCTTCTCAACTTGCTTCACTACTGGCTTAAAAACTTGCATGCCAGTTGATAAGCAAGTTGCTTGGGTTTGTTGGTGTTAGTGAACAAATGTGTATGTATTGCAACTTGCTTGCCAGTACTTGCTCGTGTGGCCTCGGGGTATATTACAATCAGGGATAGGATTTTGCTAACTTTATCTTTGCGTTATCGTATGAAAGTATCGACTTTGTTCAAATACGTTGCACGTCCGCAAAAATATATATTTAATTATATTTTTACTAGCAAGTTGCAAGTACTTGCTCGTGTGGCTTGCAAGCAAGTTGGCTACATACACTGCCTGTCAAATTTGTAACTTTTGTTTCACTTGCCTCCCACTTGCTTTCCACTTGCACTCCACTTGCTTGTGTCCGAACTTTCTTCTCAACTTGCTTCACTAATAGCTTCAAAACTTGCATGCCAGTTGATAAGCAGGTTGCTTGGGTTTGTTGGTGTTACCCAGAGGCCACACGAGCAAGTACTTGCAAGCAAGTTGCAATACATACACTTTGTTTACTAACACAAACAAACCCAAGCAACTTGCTCATCAACTGGCATGCAAGTTTTGAAGCCAGTAGTGAAGCAAGTTGAGAAGCAAGTTGGGAGACAAGCAAGTGGAAAGCAGGTGGGAGGCAAGTGGAATGCAAATTACGAATTTGACAGGCAGTGTATGTAGCCAACTTGCTTGCAAGTACTTGCTCGTGTGGCCTCGGGGTTAAAAAAGCAGTTCGAATTTAAATTCTACTATAATTGAACGTTAAATTTTGTTAGTATTCTCTATATTTAATAAATGCTTTTTAAATTTTTTAGGTCAACAAAATCCTTTCCCTGATTTTAATATAGGTAGTCTCACTGATCTCTATATATAACTGGATAGCGTATCCATACAAAAAAGTTGACTCCATTTGAAGAACTGTTATAAGTGACGTTGCCTATTTTTTTTTGTTATACTGTATGAAAGTATAACATAAAAAGTGAAAACTGACATCTTCAAACGTCAAAAAGTGAAAAAACAAAAAGGTTTAACTTTTCCGAGTTTAAAATTAATATTCAAGAGAATTCTAAAACTTTATCAAAAATGCGAACTAAAACTGATCCATCTCATGTGGTAAACTTTTCCGAACAAATTTATGGCTTTTTACAAATTCATTCTTAAAGGACACACGAATTACGTCAACGATGTGGCCTGGGAGCATGACGAAGAGTTCCTTGCCTCCGTTAGTGACGATCATTCGTGTAAGATTTGGAGTTCAGCTCACAGCTTTGAAACTGTTACAACCTTCTGCCTGTCTTAGGCTGGTATGTCAGTGCGCTGGCATCCAGACATCCAGACGAACCTGGCAAGGTGTTGGTGGCCGAAAAGAAAGGAATAATACATTTGTACAACGTCCGCTCTCAACAAGACATAATGTCCTTGGAGTCACTGAATGTTCCTCTAATGGGTGCTGACTGGTCGTTACACAATCGTTTGTTTATGACGGCATTGGCTGGGGGAGATTTCATCACCTGGGACCTTCGTAGGACATGGTTAGTCTATCTTATTTTTGTTCTGGATATCGTTAGATGCTAAGCAATGTTTTATTTCATTTTAGTGGACCAGCTGATATTAAACAAATCTACGAATACGGAGGACGTACTGTGAGATTTTTGCCCAACAGTGAAGTTGTCTATGCCAGTATTGGTCGACCCGACATAACTCTAAAGGTATACATAGCTAAATCAACTGTTCCACTTATTGAATCGTCCCTTAAATTATATGGTGGAATGTCGATGTCAAGAATTAAATAAGTTTTTGCTGAGAAAATGCGTTTTTATTTAAGAGAATGTGGAGACTTCTAAGATCCCAGAAATATAAAAAAATGTTTTATTGTTAAGTTTTTCATTGATCTAATAATGTATTAATAAAATTCTATTCTGTAACATATTGTAATAACTTTCCATATTTGTACTATAACGACTCCGAAATGCAAACAAACGGACACAATAAAACTTACGGTCGCAGTGCAAACATACCCTTATTAGCTATAATTATAGCAACTCTCAAACGAAGGAAGCGCCATCTGCCGGATTATAGCAGATCTACCAGCTGTCAAATAAAAGCTTTTGGAAGGGAAATTATTGGGAAATTTCCCCTACGGAAAGCTCTGGAAGCAGAGACCAGAACGTTCTCCTTATTTCGAGAGTTTGGAAAACAAGTATAAAAGGCACAGGTTTGAACGGCAGCGACACAGTTTGTTTTTAATCGTGAATGAATAAAGTTGGTTGTAATAAAAGTGAAAAGTAAAGTTTGTGAATTAATTCAGTGGTGAAGAATAAATCGTTTTGTTTGTAGTAAGAAAAGTAAAGTGTTTTATTTTGCGAAATAAATAAGTGGACGTTTTGAATAAAGTAAATAAGTTTTATTAACGAACCTGAGAAAATATTACATTGGTGTCAGAAGTGGGATAAAACTTATTTTATTTGTGCACTCAGTACCTAAATTTATTGTGTGGAAAGTGAAAAAAAAAAATAAAGACAATGGGTAAATCTTTGAATGATTTAAATTTAGTGGAACTAAAGGCAGAACTGAATAAACGAGATCTTCCTACTGCTGGAACAAAGAATGATCTTATAATTCGTCTGCAAGAAGATTTAAGAAGATGTGGAAAAAACCCGGACACGTTTATATTCGACATTGAAATGGAAGAACAGCAAGAGCAAGTAAGTACATCGGGCATGACCAATATGCTGTCTCAGCTGCTTGCAAAATTTGATAGTCAGGAAAAGAATCTTCTCGAACGTTTCGAACAACAAAGCCAAGAACAACGGAGTGAACAAAAGAATCTTCTCGAACGTTTCGAACAACAAAGCCAAGAACAACGGAGTGAACAAAAGAATCTTCTCGAACGTTTCGAACAACAAAGCCAAGAACAACGGAGTGAACAAAAGAATCTTCTCGAACGTTTCGAACAACAAAGTCAAGAGCAGAAGAATCTTCTAGAACAACAAAGCCAAGAACAACGGAGTGAACAAAAGAATCTTCTCGAACGATTCGAGCAACAAAGCCAAGAACAAAAGTGTCTGCTGGAAAAACAGACAAACATGCTCGAATGTAAGTTAGATGCCTTTGACAGTAGAATTGTTGCCCTTGATGAGCGTGTCGATAAGCAATTTTCTTCTATCGATAAACAATTGTTAACTCTCGATCAACAATTGTCTAATGTCGATAAGCAATTGTCGACAGTAGAAGCAAAGTTCGAAGATAAAATCGAATCCATTACAAGGGAATTAGATAAAGTAAAGAAAATGAAGGTTCGAGAAAGTTCTGGCGACTGTCCGAAGAAAAAAGAGATGCATCCACCAACCTTCGATGGGCAAACTTCTTGGTCAATCTACAAGAAGCAGTTTGAGGCAGCCGCAGCAACAAATGGCTGGGATGAGGAAGACAAATGCATAGCTCTAACGCTTGCCCTCAGAGGACCAGCTGCTGAGCTGTTACAAAGCATACCAGCAGATAAAAATGGCAACTTCAGTGCTCTCGTTCAGGCCATTGACAAACGTTTTGGAGATGGCCATATGCAAGAAGTCTTCCGCGTCCAGCTCAATTCCAGAGTCCAGAAAAGGGGAGAAACTCTGCAACAACTCCAAGCAGACATCGAACGGTTGGCGCACCTGGCATATCCAGCTGCAGGAGATGAAATCATCAACCAATTCGCAACAGAAGCCTTTGTTCGTGCTGTATCTGACATCAACCTTCAGCGAGCAATTCGAACTGCTGGCAAACGCACGCTTCCTGAAGCACTAGCATTCGCCCTCACTATGGAAGCAGCAGAGCAGGCTTCTCAAGGAGTCCATCGGGTAAGAGAAATAGAAATTGAGGAGTGCTCTTGCCAGAGAACAGCATTCCAAAGGAACCAACGCGATGGACCTGCTCGATGCTGGAATTGCAATAAAACCGGACATCTCCAACGCCAGTGCAGATTGCCACCTAGAAGATCTGCTTGTCAACATTGTGGAAGCAGAAATTTTAACAACAACAGTGTCAAAACTCCTACTCACCCCGTTTCTCAACCGGGAAACGAGTAAGAACCAACTTCGAGGGGCAGAAGCTGGTTTCTGGTATCGATGGCCCCAGAACCACCATCCAGGTCTCACAGACGAAACGAAACAACAAAAGTCTGACTGTGGCGGCAACACTTAACGGCAAGAAGCAAGTGGCTACGATCGACACCGGTGCTACTGCCTCCATTGTTCGAAAGGACTTGGTGAAGATGACATGGCTGCATAACACCAACACTTACCGTCTGAAAACAGCAACAGGAGAGGCAGCCAGAGTGTACGGGGAGGTTCGTCTTACAATCCGTTTGGCAGAACTGGAGTTTTCACATCTATTTCTGGTAGCAGATATATGTGACGAGTGCATCGTTGGAATCGACTTTATGAAAGAGCACGGAGTAATTCTCGATATCGGAAAGCAAGTTCTCAAATACCGAAATGTGGAGATTCCTATGGTTTATGGCAATGAAAATTCATCAACTCTGAGGACTGTCATAAAGGAAGATATTTGCCTGCCACCTTCTTCAGAAGTGTTCGTTTGGACAAAAATAAAGGGAGATTTGGGTAGCCATCGATACCTAATGGTGGAACCAGACTCTGAACAGTCTTCTCAAAGCATCATCCTAGGGAAGACCCTTGTGGCGCCAAAGAACAACATGGTGCCCGTACGGATACTCAACATCAAACCGTACGAAGTCAAGCTTAGAAAAGGAGAAGTTGTTGGAAAATGTGAATCCGTATCCGCAATAACTAAAATTACAGAAGTTGATACACAAGAATATGTGGACCCCAGGAAAGTGAACACTATGAAGTCAAACATTCTCAAGTCTTCAAAATTAAGTGAATATCAGCTAAGTGTTGCTGGAAGCCTCCTTCATGAGTATGCTGATATACTCTCTTCACCCAATGGGCAGTATGGTCGAACACAACTGGTGCAGCATCGAATCGACACAGGAGACGCAAGACCTATTCGACAACCAGCAAGACGTCTCCCATTAGCCAAACAAGCCGAAGTTGAAGAGATGATATCGACCATGAAGAAAGATGGACTAATCGAAAACTCTAAAAGTCCATGGGCATCTCCAGTTGTTCTTGTCAAAAAGAAGGACGGAAGTACTCGATTTTGTGTGGACTATCGGAGGCTGAACGATGTGACAAAGAAAGATAGCTACCCTCTGCCAAGAATCAGCGATACTCTGGATGCGATGGAAGGAGCTGAATGGTTTTCAACATTGGACTTGAAGAGTGGCTACTGGCAGGTAGAAATCCATCCAGAAGATCGAGAAAAGACGGCTTTCTCCACAGGAAATGGTCTGTGGCAATTTAAAGTGATGCCTTTCGGACTATGCAACGCTCCGGCAACATTTGAGCGTTTGATGGAGTGCGTTTTACAAGGACTTACTTGGAAATCTTGCCTAGTCTATTTGGACGATGTCATTGTTTATGGTAAGACATTTGATGAGCATTGTGGAAACCTTAAGGCCGTGTTCCAGAGGCTTCGAGAAGCAAACTTGAAATTGAATCCAGACAAGTGCGAGTTTTTCAAGTCTGAGGTAAAATACTTGGGACATATCATCTCTTCCCAAGGAGTGAAGACTGATCCTGAAAAAGTTGACACCGTAAAGAATTGGCCGACACCACAGGATAAACATCAACTCCGGAGCTTTCTTGGTCTAGCCACGTACTATCGACGATTTGTGAAGGATTTTGCTGGGATCGCGAAAAGTTTGCACCAGCTAACAGAGAAAAGCAAACCGTTCAAATGGTCAAGCGAGTGCGAGAAAAGCTTCCAGGAACTTAAGCAGCGCCTATGCAATACACCAGTTTTGGCCTATCCGACACCAGGGAAACCTTTCATCATCGACGCTGACGCAAGTAACGTAGGAATTGGTGCCGTACTATCACAAGTCCACGAAGGAGAAGAGAAGGTCGTTGCCTATTACAGCAAGGTGCTCTCAAAGCCAGAAAGAAATTACTGTGTGACCAGAAGAGAACTTCTAGCTTTAGTATCGGCAACAAAACACTTCCATAAGTACATCTATGGACAGAAGTTCCTTCTTCGAACAGATCATGGCGCACTTAATTGGCTGTTGAACTTCAAAAATCCAGAAGGTCAAGTGGCAAGATGGATTGAGAGATTGCAGACATACGACTACCAGATCCAACATCGAAGAGGAAGGTTGCACTCAAATGCAGATGCTTTATCTCGGAGACCATGCAAACCGGACTGCAAGCACTGCACACGTCAGGAAGAGAAGGAGGTTGCTTCCATCCAGCGACTAAGAGCCGATCCCATTTACGGTTGGAGTAATGAAGAACTGAGGACTGCCCAACAAGAAGACTCGGATATTGAACCCATTCTTGCGTGGAAGGAACACCAAGAGAAACCAGAATGGGGTGACATCTCCGATAGAAGTCCAACTCTTAAAGCGTATTGGGCACAATGGGACTCGCTTCATGTACAAGAAGGAGTACTAAGACGTAAATGGGAATCCACAGACGGCAAATCATATGTGATGCAGCTAGTCATACCTCGTTCCAAAGTTAATGACGTTCTGCAAGAGCTGCATGATGGAGCTTCCGGAGGACATTTGGGTGTCAATAAGACACTGGAAAAGGTAAGACAGCGATTCTACTGGCTACACGCAAGAGAAGACGTCGAAAAATGGTGCCGAAAATGTGATACTTGTGCTGCAAGCAAGGGACCAGGCAGAAAAGTCCAGAGTAGAATGCAGCAGTATAATGTGGGCACGCCCTTTGAGAGGATTGCAATAGACGTTGCAGGCCCTTTTCCAGAAACAGAAAACGGAAACCGATACATCCTGGTAGTAATGGACTACTTCAGCAAGTGGCCTGAGGCATTTGCCATCCGAAACCAGGAAACCAAAACAGTCGCGGATCAGATTGTTTTCAACTGGGTAAGCAGGTTTGGTGTACCTATGGAACTCCATTCAGATCAAGGGAGGAACTTCGAGTCCAAAATTTTTCAGGAAGTTTGTACACTCCTTGGCATTAAAAAGACGAGGACAACACCACTTCACCCACAATCTGATGGGATGGTTGAACGATTCAACCGGACCCTTAAAGAACACCTTTCCAAAGTTGTAAGCGACAACCAACGAGACTGGGATCGGCATATTCCGTTATTCTTGATGGCCTATCGAAGTGCGGTACATAGCTCAACAGGACATACACCATCAGAAATCCTGCTCGGGAGCACAATACGACTACCAAGTGAAATCAAATTTGGATGTTCTACAAGTGAGCCACAAGGAATAGACGACTACGTGGACAACCTCAAAGAAAAGCTAGTTGACATTCACGAAAGGACGAGGGCAAATATAAAGCTATCGAGTGATCGGATGAAAACAAGATATGACGCAAAAGCCACAACGACAGGATTCCAAGTGGGAGACCTTGTGTGGTTTTATAATCCCCACCGTCGGAAGGGACTCTCACCGAAGCTTCAACAAAATTGGGAAGGCCCTTATACTGTTGTAACACGAATAAACGATGTCGTCTACCGCATTCAGAGAGGATTAAGAGGCAAGCTAAAAGTAGTTCACAGCGACCGTTTACATCATTATAATGGTGATGGAAGTGGTGGATTTGCTCGGGACGATCAATCCTAAGAGGGGGGCAGTGTAATAACTTTCCATATTTGTACTATAACGACTCCGAAATGCAAACAAACGGACACAATAAAACTTACGGTCGCAGTGCAAACATACCCTTATTAGCTATAATTATAGCAACTCTCAAACGAAGGAAGCGCCATCTGCCGGATTATAGCAGATCTACCAGCTGTCAAATAAAAGCTTTTGGAAGGGAAATTATTGGGAAATTTCCCCTACGGAAAGCTCTGGAAGCAGAGACCAGAACGTTCTCCTTATTTCGAGAGTTTGGAAAACAAGTATAAAAGGCACAGGTTTGAACGGCAGCGACACAGTTTGTTTTTAATCGTGAATGAATAAAGTTGGTTGTAATAAAAGTGAAAAGTAAAGTTTGTGAATTAATTCAGTGGTGAAGAATAAATCGTTTTGTTTGTAGTAAGAAAAGTAAAGTGTTTTATTTTGCGAAATAAATAAGTGGACGTTTTGAATAAAGTAAATAAGTTTTATTAACGAACCTGAGAAAATATTACAATATCTAATTGTGGTTTTTTTTTTAATTTTCTTGGCTTATGTTTTAGGGCTGCTGAATCCTTGATATTGATAGATAAACCAAGCTCCCATTTCCAAACTATTTGCTTTATTTCAATGATTGGAACGCATTTAAGTCTCTTTTTAAGTATTCTAACTAGAATCGAAAACCATTTTCAATTCGAAAAAGGATTTCAAAAAATTTGCATATAAAAGTAGTATCATCATTTTTCCACCTTCAAAAAACTCATGAAATGTGTTTTGTATGCAAATTTTTCGAAATATAAGTTTGAATTGAAAATGGTTTTAAAAACCATTCAAAGGACTTAAATTCAAACTCAGAAACGTTCCAATCATCCAAAAGGACCAAATATTTTGGAAATGAGAGCTTGGTCTATCCATCAATTTCAAGAAATTTCTAAAAATTCGTAGAAATTTCTTGATATTGGTAGAAAGACCAAGCTCTCATTTCCAAACTATTTGCTTTATTTGAATGATTGGAACGCATTTAAGTCTCTTTTTTAGTATTCTAACTAGAATCGAAAACCATTTTCAATTCGAAAAAGGATTTCAAAAAATTTGCATATAAAAGTAGTATCATCATTTTTCCACCTTCAAAAAACTCATGAAATGTGTTTTGTATGCAAATTTTTCAAAATATAAGTTTGAATTGAAAATGGTTTTAAAAACCATTTAAAGGACTTAAATTCAAACTCAGAAACGTTCCAATCATCCAAAAGGACCAAATATTTTGGAAATGAGAGCTTGGTCTATCCATCAATTTCAAGAAATTTCTAAAAATTCGTAGAAATTTCTTGATATTGGTAGATAGACCAAGCTCTCATTTCCAAAATATTTGGTCCTTTTGGATGATTGAAACGTTTCTGAGTTTGAATTTAAGTCTTTTAAATGGTTTTTAAAACCATTTTCAATTCAAACTTATATTTTGAAAAATTTGCATACAAAACACATTTCATGAGTTTTTTGAAGGTGGAAAAATGATGATACTACTTTTATATGCAAATTTTTTGAAATCCTTTTTCGAATTGAAAATGGTTTTCGATTCTAGTTAGAATACTAAAAAAGAGACTTAAATGCGTTCCAATCATTCAAATAAAGCAAATAGTTTGGAAATGAGAGCTTGGTCTTTCTACCAATATCAAGAAATTTCTACGAATTTTTAGAAATTTCTTGAAATTGATGGATAGACCAAGCTCTCATTTCCAAAATAATTGGTCCTTTTGGATGATTGGAACGTTTCTGAGTTTGAATTTAAGTCCTTTAAATGGTTTTTAAAACCATTTTCAATTCAAACTTATATTTCGAAAAATTTGCATACAAAACACATTTCATGAGTTTTTTGAAGGTGGAAAAATGATGATACTACTTTTATATGCAAATTTTTTGAAATCCTTTTTCGAATTGAAAATGGTTTTTGATTCTAGTTAGAATACTTAAAAAGAGACTTAAATGCGTTCCAATCATTGAAATAAAGCAAATAGTTTGGAAATGGGAGCTTGGTTTATCTATCAATATCAAGGATTCAGCAGCCCTAAAACATAAGCCAAGAAAATTAAAAAAAAAACCACAATTAGATATGTTACAGAATAGAATTTTATTAATACATTATTAGATCAATGAAAAACTTAACAATAAAACATTTTTTTATATTTCTGGGATCTTAGAAGTCTCCACATTCTCTTAAATAAAAACGCATTTTCTCAGCAAAAACTTATTTAATTCTTGACATCGACATTCCACCATATAATTTAAGGGACGATTCAATAAGTGGAACAGTTGATTTAGCTATGTATACCTTTAGAGTTATGTCGGGTCGACCAATACTGGCATAGACAACTTCACTGTTGGGCAAAAATCTCACAGTACGTCCTCCGTATTCGTAGATTTGTTTAATATCAGCTGGTCCACTAAAATGAAATAAAACATTGCTTAGCATCTAACGATATCTAGAACAAAAATAAGATAGACTAACCATGTCCTACGAAGGTCCCAGGTGATGACATCTCCCCCAGCCAAACGACAGTCTGAGCTCCTTGGCGAATGTTCTCTCGCAAACACCTTACATACGACTCAATGCGGCCATTTTGCAGGGCAAACTGGAAGTTGATACCCATGGTGTTAGCATTCATCTCCATAAGATCCAATAAGCTCTTAGCAACGCAGTTGTCGCTTGGGCAGTAAATCACCAGCCAGTTCCGTAGATTGTTGGTCGCATTTGTCAGCCTGTACCCCGGTCGAAATTTTTTTCCTGGCGAAGAAATGTATGTTCCTCCTCAAACTGACCACTACTTCCCGGGGCGCGTTAGACATCTGCAAACCACACTTCTCGAGAATTTGAAGAGCTGCAAAGGAGTTTCGTTCACATTCCGACAGAACTTAAAAAAAATAAACAAAATATTCTGTTTTTGTACAAATAAAAATCTCACTTCAAATTACTTTTTTTTTGTGCTCAGTAGACGTCAAAAAGTGAGAATGCCTAACAAATGTCATCTTCAATTGGAGTCAAAAAAACTGTTATACTTTCTATGGAATACACTATCCAGTTATATATAGAGATCAGTGGGTAGTCTATGGTTTGTATAAGCTGCGTTTTTTTGTATGTCCATATGGAGTTTGGCGAAAAAAACGACATCGGGACATTTCAACATTTGCCTTGGTCTGCCATTTTGTTCTGAACTATCTTACCAACAAACATTTGACATTTCTATACAAATTATCGATAACACAACGACAATGGTAGTCTGGCAATACCGTTTTATCGGGACAAAAGTTAACTCCAGTTAATTATCTGGACTTAGCTAACTCTATATGGACATAGTTGTTGTTGTATTTAACATGTAATTTGTTTTGCTTTGTTGTCGTTTTTTTCACACAATTTTATCTGGACATGCAAAAAAACACAGCTAATGTTAAAACAAATATAGCTGCGTTTTTTTGCATGTCCATATAGAGTTTGGCGAAAAGAACGACTCCGGGACATTTCAACATTTATTTACCTTTTGCCTTGGCCTGCCATTTTGTATTGAAGTATCATACCAACAAGCATTTGGCACAATGGTAGTTTGGCAATACCGCTTTTATCGGTATAAAAGTAAAGTGCACTTAATTATGTGGACATAGCTAACTCTTTATGGACATAGTTTTTGTTGTATTTGAAATATAAATTGCTTTGTTTTGCTGTATTTTTTTTTTCAATTAAAGATATTTATACAACGGCGTAAAGCCGTCGTAAACTTCGTAGCTCTATCACAATTTGTAGGGAAAATTTGACAGATCTACGAAGATTACAACTTTACTACGTTTACGACGACTTTGCGCTATTGTAAAAAACATAATTTATATCTATTAAAAGTTTTTCAATTCATCAAAAAGCAGTGAACATTTAATAAGCATATATGTTCCTCGATTGATGTGTTTCTGGGTCGATGATGGACTTAATATTTTTTTTTTTTAATGAGCGCACAACTATATTTATTTGCGTTTCGCCCAGGTATGATAGTTGGGCTCATCATTTAGCTGACTATCATACCCTTCTAACCCAGCGGCTCCATGGGCAATATTTGAGGCGATAAATGGGCAAATGGAGACGCTTTGTCAATGGCAATGGCAATATTGCCTAGAAGATGAGAGGCAATTATTGATTTCCATCTTCAAGGCAATAAATTGAGGAAAAATGGGGTTCCCCGTAATTGTGAATGGCTTTTTTATTGATTTTTTCATATCGTAGAGCTTGAGACCGCTCATAAACAAAATATAGTGAATTAAAATAAAATTTTATTAAAAAAAGGGGATTTGAACTGAATTTGCAGTCAAATATTTCTATACACACATTTTATAATTGAAATTGCCTGGCAATGAAAATGCCCACCCAAGCAATAAATTTCCATTCCTATTCCAATTGTAATTGCCTCAAATTGCCAATGGAGCCACAGCGTAAAGCTAGAACTAATGCTCGGAGCACTTAAGTGGTCGCAAGAAAACAAGTGAAAGCGCGCCGCTTTAATTGCGGAGTGGAGCGTTTCATCAAGCTTCGTTCAACTTTGCTTACGAAAGTGAGGTGCGCTCCGGAGGAAATAGAAATGTCAAAAAGAGATAGATGATAAGTAAATTATGGGTGTGTTCCCCTTCCGACGCTACGGAAAGCTACTTATCGTTGGTTTTTGACATTAGCTTCAGTGGCTTTCCGACCATTATAGTTCTACCTTAAGACGCAATTTTGTATCGATGTTTACCGACTAATATAAAAATCATAGCCAGAGAATATGAAATAAAGAAGTCAATCCTCAGCTGTCAATTTGATTTGCCTACAAGCTGAAAGCGAACAGCTGATGTATTAGATTTGCAAAGTATTAGTGAAAAGCAGTGCAAAACGCACACATAGAATCAACTAGTCATTCAGCACATCATTCAGCACAGGTCTTGTTGTTGTTGCAATTCACATCTATTTCTTCGACACGAAATGAAATTACAAATACAACAATGTAAACAAATGGGTTTTGGGGGGTGAAACGTACGAAGGATTGGCTTCTTTATTTGATATTCTCTGATCACAGCATAGGAGATACTGAGCGCAGGCATTTGAAATTCTCACTTTTGTATTCTGTATTCGTTTGAAGTATGCCTGGCTGCGAACCGCCTGTCATTCAACTTCAAAAACATTTTGATCTCACGGTTTGAGTATGTCTGTTTGAGAGAGAGTGGCTCTCATTTTCGAACTTCGAAAAACACTTGTGGGTGGTTGGTGAATAGCGTAAATAATATTTAAGTTATGAGCTTCATAAACTTATGAGCCATTTATGAGCGCTCCGTGAATACCGCCCTTACCCAGCGGCTCCATTGGCAATATTTGAGGCAATAAATTGCCTCACTCATTGCTATTGCCATTAATATTGCAAATGGAGATGCTTTATCAATGGCAATGGCAATATTGCCTAGAAGATGAGAGGCAATTATTGATTTCCATAGTCAAGGCAATAAATTGAGTAAAAATGGGGTTCCCCGTAATTGACAATGGCTTCTTTATTGATTTTTTCAATTAAATCGTAGAATATGAGAACGCACATGACAAAATATAGTGAATTAAAATTAAATTTAATTAAAACAGGGGATTTGAACAGCATTTGACTGTATTTGCAGTCAAATATTTCCATACACAGATTTTATAATTGAAATTGCCTGGCAATGAAAATGCCCACTCAAGCAGTAAATTGCCATTCCTATTCCAATTGCCATCGCCTCAAATATTGCTAATGGAGCCACAGCGTTAGACTCCAGATAACAGCAAAGAGACTACGAGAAAAACATCTAATCTCACCTTCGCACTCATTTAATTTCAAAAAAAGTCATGACACATCCGAAAACTTGCTTTGTAGGAAGTACCAGCAACTATTCGACGATGTATCACCCTTTAAAGTAATCTACTACAATCCAAAAACTCAAGTGTTTTCGCTGTCACAATTGACATCTGTCAATCTATTTTTTTTTTTGATAACACATGTTTGGTTTTTGTGGTGATCTGAAATTAAACATTTCTATTACTTGAATACTCCATAATCTTCAACTAAAATTGTTAAATAATATTAAAATGTCCTCGTGGAAAAAAGCATCCAAGAGTAACCAAAAAACCCACAGAGAACGTCATCAACCCGAATCAAGAGCGCACCTTGGGCTCCTTGAAAAGAAGAAAGATTACAAAAAGCGTGCCAACAATGCGCATCACAAGGAGAAAACATTGAAGTTCCTCCACAAGCGAGCGTTGGACAAAAATCCTGATGAATTCTACCACCATATGATAAATTCCAAGATAACAGATGGCGAACACATCGAATTCGATAAACCCGATGAACACACTAAGGATCAACTGTCTCTAATGGAAACACAAGATTTGAAGTATATCAGTATGAAACGCACAATGGAGACCAAAAAAATTAAAAGACTTCAATCTCAATTGCATATGATTGACTTTGCCAACGGGGTCCAGAATAAACATACGTTCTTTGTTGACGAAGATGAAGCCAATAATTTAAGTGAATTCGACGTTGCCAAAAGGCTGGACACCCATCCTAGTCTTTTGGGGCGAAAAACTAACAGACCTAGGATGCAGGATTTGGCGAAACTCAAAATTCCTGATATCAGCGAAGAGGTAAGTTAATAGAATGCACATTTTTTGAGAATAACGATGATTGAAGATTTGATTTGATTTTCAGGAATATAAAAAGATCAATGCAAAGAAACAGCAAGCTTATATGGAACTTAGCAAGAGAATTGAACGAGAGAAAGAACTGAGTATAGTCCAGCACAAGTTAGAAATGAAACGCTTGCTTCAACAAAAAAGGCAATTAAAACCGCAACGTATAGAGCCTGGAACTAAAGATTCTGCGCCAGTCTACAAATTTAAATACGAAAGGAAGAAGTAAGAATTAAGATGAGTAGTGCAGTTGAATACAACACAAAAATATTTTATAAAGCTAAAATACACATTCGCAAATTGAGAATTGAGGCAAACAAAAATAAAATTTTAAGGCGACACAAAATACATTTTTGTTAAGTTTTTTTTTTAATAGAAGCGCTCAGTACGGTTCTGGAGAATTCGCATCGAATAGTAGTTTTTGTGAGACTCGATCACAAACAATTTATACCATTAAAATAGAAACCTGCTATATCTCATAAGCACAAAATGAGTTGCGTGTTCTGCGTGTGTAAAAATTCTGTTTTCAAAATTCTGTTTTTCAAAATTCTGTTTTTCATATTTCTGCTTTTCAAACTTATGTTGTTCATAATTCTGTTTTAGAAAATTCTGCAAAAATTAAAAAAGGCGTAGTCCCTTATTGCGAGTGTCGTTTGCTTTCGATAAACGACTTTTGTCGATTATCGAAAAAATTAATTTTGATGTTGAAAATTTAAATCTTTTGAACCAAATTTTTCGTAAACAAGTCAAAACAAAAAAATTCACAATAATAATTAAGATTTTCAACACCAACATTAATTTTTTCGATTATCGACTTTCGACAAAAGTCGTTTATCGAAAACAAACGACACTAGTAATAGGGCCCGTAGGTATGTAGTTTGGAAAATATTTGTATTATTTGCAAAGTTTTGTACTGATCCTTTACTTTGAGTTTCTGTGATTTTTAGTCCAAACCTGTGTCAAGAAAATTTTGTATATGAACTTTGGACTAAAATGCGCAGACATGCACAGAAATTCAAAGTAAAGGAACAGACCTATCTGTTTTTTAAGCCACTGAAGAACTTTCTTAAAACTTGGTACTTAAGGTGATTGGCTAGAAGGGCCAATGATTTTTTTAACTACAAAATAATGGTTCCTTTTCCTTAAAACTATTAAGAAAATCTTTAATGAATACATTTGGTGGGGCATCAACACTGCTAAAGAACAACACTGCTAAAGTCTAGTGACTTACAATTCTCAACCATTCCTATGTACGTATTATTGGCAGGAATGTAGTTAAGAAAAGCTTATTTATCTCAAGAATTTTCTCTGGCGTATTATTGACAACAGTTTTTGGGAATTGATTTCCACAATGATTAATTGTGATGCAAAATGGTTCTTTTCGATACTTTAGGTCTAGTCCTTTACTTTGGGTTTCTGTGATTTTTAGTCCAAACTTGTGTCAAAATATTTTTTTTATATGAACTTTGACACAACTTTGGACTGAAATGCGCAGAAATGCACAGAAAATCACAGAAATTCAAAGTAAAGGAACAGACCTTTTAATTTACAAAATGTCAAATACTCTAACAGCAGTATTAATAAAAAACTGGTATCTGCTCCCTAACACACGTGTTAAGTGGCACACAGATAGACAACTTGTCCGCTTGATAACTTTTCTTATTAAAAAAGATATGATATCTTTCCAGTATTTATCACTTCACCAAATTCACCACTTCATCAAATTATGGTGATTTTCTAATACATGTGTCACATGCATGCACTGCCTTACGAAGTGTATACTGGCAGTAGTAAACGGTGCTATCATACGCGTGCGTGTATATGTTAAGAAGTTATCCGTTCATTATACGTGGAATCTGGCTAGTTAAAGTTATCCGTACGTTAACACACGTAACAGACTATTACGCATTTGTTAATAAGAATTACTAGTTAACAGATGTATAAACGCTAGCACGTTGTTATCCGCCGTTTATTAATATAGGGGTAAAAATACAAAATACTGAGTTTAATTTTAGTTTTTAACTTGAGATGTTGTCGACAGAGAATAGAAGCGAGAATGCTCTCGAAGTAGACTAGACGTTGGCACAGCTGATGATTTGAATTTTTCTCTCGAACTTATTCGTGACCTTTGGATTGTTAACGTGAAGTTGCCACAAGTTTACGGTTTGTTTTGCTATTAAATCGTTATATTGAAGAATTAAAAAGCAGATTTTTTGAAAAACAAAAGAATTTTGAAAAGCAAGATTTTGAATCTGGAATTTTAGACTATTCCCCCACAAATGCAAAAAACACCACGTTTTTTTTTTTGTTTTTGTTATTTGTCCTATATATCTAAGTTTGAAAATATGCAAAGGGAAAAACTTTATATGTGAATTTGTTTAAACCCCGACTCCACAGGGCATACAGATGTCCAACATCACAACAACAATCACCAGATTTTTTCTCGCTGGGCAAATCAGTTTAATTTCTCTCTCACCACTACTTCTATCTTTTGTAATAATACACGCCCTTTAGATACCAGATAACAGTCAAGTTACCAGAAAAAAACTCACACGCAAGTGAAACGTCAAATCTCATGGCAAGTTTTGAACAGCGGTCATGTCTTGTTCAAAAGTTGGTTTTCTTCGACATGTCGTCGACAAGGCATGGATTTTTCAGACTCCATTGGATTTTTATTAGACATGTTCATAGTCTTGGCATCGTTCATGGCAGGTGGAGCCAGCATGTCATGTTCAAAAGTTGGTTTCTTTCGACATGTCGCTGACAAGACATGGATTTTTCTGGCTCCATTGGATTTTTATTAGACATGTTAATAGTCTTGGCATCGTTCATGGCAGGTGGAGCCAGCATATGTTACTTTGAGTTTCTGTGATTTTTCCCCAAAATTCTGTAAAAAAAAAACTTATATGAACTTTGACAGAACTTTTGACTAAAATGCGTAAAACATTCACAGAAATTCAAAGTTCATTTCATTTCTTTAAAATCCGTTATTTGAAAGCCGTTCCACACTATCCCATTGAGTATTAAATCATCGTGTCAAAAAAGTGTGAAGAAAATCATGTAGGTATAATAATGTGGAAACAAAATATGATATTTCATCACACACAACCTGACAGCGCATCCGACGCATTTTGACATATATTTATATACATGAAAATATTCCAGATCGGTTCTAAAACCATTACATGTTACCTCTGTTCGTGCACTTTCCAAAACTGCCCTTTCTAGTCCAAAGTTCTGTCAATTTCCTTTTTTTTTATGAACTTTGACAGAGCTTTGGACTAAAATGTGTAGAAATTGGCAGTTTTGGGAAGTACACGAATGGTGAAACTGATTGAAAAAACTGACGAAAGAAAAATATATGCACACCCACTAGCGAGTACTCCCTCGTGTCAGGGTTACAAAAATTTATAATCGTTTTCAAACTACCAGACCTTTTTCATATGCATGCAGGCGCTCCCTCAAATTATTATTTTTCAGATTGTAGTAGATTTATAAAAAGGAATGAAACTGGCAGCACTAATTTCGTCCACACATCTGACTGACAGATTAAAAAGTCAACCAACAACCCGCTGTTAAAATAATTTTGATCGCACATTCGCATCGCACGTGCAAAAGATTTCGATTAATAACATTTAAAAGCCACATATAATCAAGTTTTCCTTACATTAATTTGAAGTAAATCCATAGTTCAAGATATTCTGATAAAATGGTTAAAAAGAAGATTGACAATCGTATTCGAGTCATGATCGAAAATGGTGTCAAACTTGGACATCGGACAATGTTTATTATTATTGGCGACAAAGCCAGAGATCAGGTAAAATAAATATAAAAATTTATATTTTTATGAATGAAATAATCCTTTATTGCTCAAGGTTCCTATTTTGTATGATATTCTTACAAAATCAACTGTTAAAACACGCCCTACAGTGCTTTGGTGTTATAAAAACAAAGACGAAGCTATCTCTAAGTAAGATTGATCTTTCCATCATTTATGCTTTATTTGTTTTTACATATTTTTGTTCTAAATATTTTAAAGCCACGGAAAGAAACGAGCTAAGAAAATAGCTGCTGGTAAAATAGATGTTAATGATGCTGATCTATTTGATACCTTTAGAGTTTCTACCACTATTCATGGGCGATACTATAATGAGACTCATGCTATTCTTGGTCGAACTTATGGAGTTTGTGTGCTTCAGGTAATTTAAGATTAAAATAAAAACAAGAAAACACTTTCATTCATATCCAATGTTCTAGGACTTCGAAGCACTTACTCCTAATCTGCTCGCTCGAACTGTAGAAACAGTCGAAGGAGGCGGATTAATCATTTTGCTATTGAAGTCTCTGTCCTCTCTAAAACAGCTCTACACCATGAGCATGGATGTGCATAAAAGGTTCAGAACCGAAGCTCATCAAACAATAACGTGTCGGTTTAATGAACGTTTGATTCTATCGCTGGCCGATTGTAAGCGGTGTTTAGTTGTCAATGACGATCTCACTGTACTACCTCTTAGTTCAAAGACCATTAATATTGATCCCGTTAATGTAAGTTATATTTTTACTATATTTTGATTATAAAAAAAAAATTACCTTTCGCAGCCAGCTGTAATTGGTAAATCAGAAAACGATGAAATGCTTCAGGATTTGAAAGAGAATCTTCGAGACACTCCACCTGCAGGTCCTTTGGTCAATCTTTGTAAAACTTATGACCAAGCAAAGGCTGTAGCTCAGTTTATTGAAGCTTTAGCGGAAAAACAACTTAAGTAAGTCGATTTTTTTTTGTTTTTACCAACAACATTTGAAAATTAGGTAAATAAGTTAATAATTGAATATGAAGAAAATTTGAAAAGAAATTCTTCTGTTTAAGTGGAGTGACCGAATATATAATTCAAAGTTAAAAAAAAATGAGCTCATTTGAACTTTTAACTTTGAATTGTAAATAAGTTAAGTTCGGTTTTCAACAATTAGATGTTAAGTTTAAAAAGGTGATGGTATGGTAAGCCGCATCATCAAATGATCCATTGCTCTTCCCAGGATGTAAGTGAGGAAAGTAAAAAGATAAATAATGCACTAGGAATGACCAAAAGAAAACGATATAGTTCTTGTGTGTATAATTATGAAAGTAAATACCTACAAAATTTTTATAAAAATCGTCACACAATTAAAATTAACATTTACTTAAGTTGTATGGCACGTACCAAAATTAATTAAATCTTTCTTAGACACGCGTTTTCTCTGCCTTTGTAATGTTATGCTTGAAGTCTATTCTCTTACAATTCCATAACTTAAGAAGTTAATAACATAGACTTGTAGGGTTTTTGACACGAGCAAAAATTGATAATCTCCTTCTTCAAAACTTAGTTTAAGTCTCTCCAATATCACTTTTTCTCTCCGCGAAATCCTTAGTTAGTTGTTAGTAAAAACTGATTAATGTGGTAAAATATACCAAACATAAACATTTTTAAAAGTGATTTCTCAGGGAGGGACAAATATTTTGAAAAAAATTAAACTGTACTGAATTTTGAAGAAGAAGATTACTTCCAATAACCTGCAAAAATCGTCACAAATATTGCTTAAAAACTACCTCTCGGGAAAATCTCGAAAACTTCGGCCAATAGCTTAGTGCCCAAAAGTATGTTTAGAACCAATCTTATCTTCTCAAGTCTAAAATCTAAAATAATTTAAATGAAACTTAAATTTCCTCTTCCTTCCACCCCCTTCTTGCCATTACAACAGTATTCGTTTTACTGGAACACCAACTATCTTGCCTAGAGATGGAGCCTTATAGCTTTACCGTCGTTTAGTAAGACGACAACCGTGATAGGGGCGTATAATTCCTGAAGTTGCCTTCCACGTCAAATCAAGATGTGCGCCTGTTAACGACGATTATTACTTTTATTTCTGGCTTGGTCGATAAACGAAACTTTTAAAACTAACCAATATTACTATTCGTGTTCTGATTTTCGCTTCTTTCTATACACATCTTTTACAAAAAGCATTGAAAAACAACTGTTTGTATACCTGTTTATGCGTCGACTATTTCTTCACTCTGGGCTATATGCATAAAGCTCATTAGGAAACGCCTTTATTTTAATTTGATTTCAAAAAAGTGAATCATAATAGATGGGCCAATTAAATACCATTAATATAAAAGTGAAAAATGTATTTACTTATAAATGTGTCATAAAATATATATTTATTTTCTCAGGCCTCCAACTTCTTTGACTGCAGCTCGTGGTCGTGGTAAATCCGCAGCAATGGGTCTCTCAATTGCTGCGGCTATTTCTTTCGGTTATGTTAATGTTTATGTGACATCTCCTCATCCAGAGAATTTGATTACTCTGTTTGAATTTGTCCTCAAGGGTTTTGATGCCTTAGAATATCAAGAGCACTCTGACTACACCATCATTCGATCAACAAATGATGACTATAAAAAAGCAATCATTCGAATCAACATTAATCGACAGAATAGACAAACCATTCAGTACATCTCTCCCAATGACACTCATCTATTGAATGCTGCAGATCTTTTGCTTATTGATGAAGCTGCTGCTATCCCATTGCCTCTTGTCAGAAAGATGATTGGTCCGTATCTAATTTTTATGGCCTCTACTATTAACGGCTACGAGGGAACAGGAAGATCCCTTAGTCTAAAATTGATTTCACAGTTGCAAAAAGAAAGCAATGCTCCGCCACCGGTAAGTCATTACATAATCTCGTCAGTTCTTTAAGTATTCATATTTGTATTTAAGATAAAACTGGAAGAATCCATTCGTTATCGGGAAGGAGATGACATTGAAAGTTGGCTTATAAATCTTCTTTGCCTCGATGCAACCACAGTTCCGAATATAAGCTCCGGCTGCCCAACTCCTGATGTCTGCGAATTATATTACATCGATCGTGACGCTCTGTTTTCTTACCACAAAGCGGCCGAATCATTCCTCCATCGAGTGATATCTATTTACGTTGCATCGCACTACAAAAACAGCCCCAATGACTTGCAAATGATAAGTGATGCCCCAGCTCATCATTTATTCTGTTTATTAGGTCCGATTCAAAGGAAAGATCAATTGCCTGAGATATTGGTTGTAGTACAAGTTGCTTTGGAGGGTGAAATATCATCTCAAACAATAACAACTTCGTTGGGAAGAGGCAAAAAAGCAAGCGGCGATTTAATACCATGGAATATTTCTGAGCAATTTGGTGATCATGAGTTTCCCAAGTTATCCGGGCTACGAATTGTTCGTATTGCAACTCATCCCAATTATCAAAGAGTAAGTTGCCTTCACAAAATTTTCTTTTTGGCTTGTATTTATGTACTTATATAATTCTTTGCAGATGGGTTATGGTAAACGGGCTATAAAACTTCTTAAGGATTACTATGATCTCAAGTATACTGATCTGAACGAAAATGCAAATGGAGAAGAAAATGGTAAGTTCATGCAGGGTTGCAAAAGCTTAAGCTAATTGTTAGCTTAAGCCCTCATTTAATTCACAAATCAGTAATGGACTTGTGATTTGAGAAATATTTGATTCATAAGCTCTTTGTGATTTGTGAATTGAAAAATATTCAATTCATAAGCTCTTTGTGATTTGTGAATTGAAAAATATTTAATTCATAAGCTCTTTGGGATTTGTGAATTGAAAATTATTTAATTCATAAGCCATTTGCGATTTGTGAATTGAAAAATATTCAATTCATAAGCTCTTTGGGATTTGTGATTTGAAAAATATTCAATTCATAAGCCCTTTGGGATTTGTGAATTGAAAAATATTCAATTCATAAGCTCTTTGTGATTTGTGATTTGGAAAATATTTAATTCATAAGCCCTTTGGGATTTAAGAATTGTGGATTTAGGTATTCAATTCATAAGCTCTTGTTGGCTTGTTCTTCGCAGTGGATTCGGTTTGTATAATAGCACGAGAGCTGGGAACGTAAAAAAAAAGTAATCTTAGTATGACTAGCTTTTTTTATATTATGTCTTCTTTAAGTCCCTAGATTCGCGTGAGGTCAGTCTGGCTGGTGAGAAATGTTGTTTTGTCCGCCATTTTGAAAAAAGGCTTTGAAGATCGTTAAAGCAATTTTCTCGGCTTCTATTGGACGTAGAGTAAAATTTTTTGTTAGGTTTTGTAGGTTGGAAGATTTTATAAAACTTACGCCTCAAACATTTTTATTATCACTTTCCAATGAAAAGTTATTAACGAAAAACTGTCAGCATTTTTTAGAAAAAAATGGTTTTAAGCGTTTATCTCGCCTCCTGTTCATCTGACGAAAAAAATTATATCATCCTTTTTTGTAGAGCTCTAAATTTCCAACATTTTCGTATATTTAGATTGTATGTGGACCAAAAAATGAAAAGAATACAGTAATACAAAATTGGCAATATCTAGCAAATAATTCCTTAAGGACAATACGATTCGTATGGCCGGCACGGCGGCGGCGGCGCTGCACTGCTGCTGCAAAATAATGATGGATTCATGTAGAGGGACACACACACAATAGGTGCAAGTGTTTTACTACTTTAGAAGAGGGCTCTTTCTCATGGCGCACAGTGGGACCGAGGTGGAAAAAACCTCATATATAAAAGTTTTTAATTTGGTATTGTGATACACTCTTCTTAAGGTATTTTTCATGCGGAATACGGCTGTTGTAATAATTTTCTGGTAAAAATTTACTTTCAGCCGAAATAAGGGGTTAAAACGGACCATTGAAATTTTGAGCCCTTTTAACTGATGTTTTGGATAATTCCTCCATCTCTTGGATTATTATTATAATATTTTCTTTCAATGTACCATGTATATCTACCTGAAGGTATGTGATGAGAAAATAATTTAACCCATGTTTTTCGACTACACCGAAAAATCTAACCAAAATTTGGACTTCGGGTGTACTTCCAGACTAGAGTAGCCTTACAAAAAAAGCTCCACCTTCCTAAGGTCTGTCGCAGGTCTTTTCTGGTAGTGCTGGTGGTAGTTAAGATCCTATTAAAATTTCATCACCAGATTCTACCAGTTTTGGGATCAGTGAATACAAATTATATTTTAAAAATAAGAAAATTTCTGATTTAATATAACCGGTTGAATATGGACGTGATTTTTTTTGCACCAAATTCGTAACGGATTCTGGAAATTCTAGTTTTTTGTCTTCAAACAAAATTTTCAATCACTCCAATCCGCCTTTTCTTCTTTGAGAAATCGTTATTTACCTTATAGTTTTCACCTGACTATACTTGATATACAATATCCCACTGTTATAAAAATTAAAAACTTAACTCTGATCATAAAACGAATGATGCCATTCAATTTAGCGGGTGCAAATACACACGCAGCGCAGCGCCGCCGCCGTGCCGGCCATACGAATCGTATTGTCCATTAAGGAATTATTTGCTAGATATTGCCAATTTTGTATTACTGTATTCTTTTCATTTTTTGTTCCACATACAATCTAAATATACGAAAATGTTGGAAATTTAGAGCTCTACAAAAAAGGATAATATAATTTTTTTCGTGAGATGAACAGGAGGCGAGATAAACGCTTAAAACCATTTTTTTCTAAAAAATGCTGACAGTTTTTCGTTAATAACTTTTTATTGGAAAGTGATAATAAAAATGTTTGAGGCGTAAGTTTTATAAAATCTTCCAACCTACAAAACCTAACAAAAAATTTTACTCTACGTCCAATAGAAGCCGAGAAAATTGCTTTAACGATCTTCAAAGCCTTTTTTCAAAATGGCGGACAAAACAACATTTCTCACCAGCCAGACTGACCTCACGCGAATCTAGGGACTTAAAGAGGACATAATATAAAAAAAGCTAGTCATACTAAAATTACTTTTTTTTACGTTCCCAGCTATCGTGCTATTATACAAACCGAATCCACTGCGAAGAACAAGCCAACAAGAGCTTATGAATTGAATACCTAAATCCACAAATCCCAAAGGGCTTATGAATTGAATATTTTTCAAATCACAAATCCCAAAGAGCTTATGAATTGAATATTTTTCAATTCACAAATCGCAAAGGGCTTATGAATTAAATAATTTTCAATTCACAAATCCCAAAGAGCTTATGAATTGAATATTTTCCAAATCACAAAGAGCTTATGAATTGAATATTTTTCAATTCACAAATCCCAAAGGGCTTATGAATTGAATATTTTTCAAATCACAAATCCCAAAGAGCTTGTGAATTAAATATTTTTCAATTCACAAATCACAAAGAGCTTATGAATTGAATATTTTTCAATTCATAAATCAAAAGTAGCTTGCGAATTAAATCTTTTTTAATTCACAAGTCCCAAGATAGCTTATGGCTTATAGATTTTTTAATTCATAAACTCGCAACCCTGAGTTCATGAGGAAATCAAATTTTAATATGGCAGGAATATCTGACCACAACACCATAAATCGTGGTGTGTCTCGCCCATCTTGGTCATTATACTTCCGAATTTAATAAAATACGCTTCAGAATATTGTAATATGTTTCAATAGCTGCCCTTTTCTGAGAATTATATAAAGCTAGTAAAAGCTCTTTTTTTATATGAATTCCATAGTTCCAATTTTTTTCTAAGCACTGCTCACATTATCTCAATTATTTTGCATTGAAATTAATTTACAGGAATCGAAGAAGTAGACGAGCAAGACGTTGGCCTTCTCAAGGAAACAATTGCTCCCCGTCGTAAGATTCCAACTTTATTAAAACGTCTTAATGAACGTGCCCCGGAAAATATTGATTACATTGGAACATCTTACGGCTTGACGAAAGATCTCCTTAAATTTTGGAAAAATCAAGGATTCGTTCCTGTTTATGTGAGGTAAGTTATCCATTCGACAAAACAACAAAGATATTCAATTAATCTTTTATAATTTTCAGTCAAAAAGCAAATGATTTGACGGGCGAGCATTCTTGCATAATGTTACACACCCTGCAAAAACAAGGCATAATGGAAAAAGTAACCGGCGAATGGTTATCTTTGTATTTCAACGATTTTCGCCGAAGAGTAATCAAATTGTTAGGACGTGTTTTTAAGGATTTCTCAACGAGTTTAGCACTTTCGTTGTTGGATAATAGATCAGTGAAAGTTGAAACTAAAGGTGAATTCAAAATACTTGAGTTTTCGAAAAACAAAATAAACTAACTTTAGAACTGACTTTCCAGAATTGGACAAGGATACACTGGATGTGTATTTCCTGCCACACGACATTCAAAGGCTGGAAGCATATTCCAGGAATCAAGTTGAATTTAGACTTATTCTTGATTTAGTAACTGATATAAGTTCTCTGTTCTTCCAAGGGCGAATTCAAGGATTCCAAGCTGACTCGTTGCAAAAGGTAACGAAATTTTAATTTCCATTTATTTGTTTACTTTACTATAATCCATACTCTTCAGGCAATTTTGCTTGCAATGGGAGTGCAAGGTAAGACAGTTGATGCAATATCAGCCGAACTGAATATGCCTGCAAGTCAGATTCTTGCAAAATTTTATGATCTAATGAAAAAGACCACAAAACACTTTGCGAATGTGATAGAAGGCCATATTGAGAGCTCAATGGTTAGTGAAAAACGCCTAAATCATGGTGAAGACTTTGTTCCTATTTCACTTTCACTAAATGACGAACTGGAGGAAACTGCAAAAGTAAATTAAACTCAAAACAAATATAAGTCTCTTATTTTAGTTTAATCCATTTTAGCTCCTATCTAAACAACAAAAAGAAGAACTAAAGAAACTTAAAAAGGAAAGCCTCCAAGACTTTGTAATTAAGGGTACGGACGAAGATTGGTCAAAAGCACTTTCTTCCGCTGCAGCGAGTAAATCAAAACTGATTTCTGTAAAGAGGTAAGTTCAAAGATACGTTCACAACAGAGGATATTAAAAATACATTTTTTCTCAACTTAAGTGGAGTCAAAAGGTTAGATGAACCAATTGTGACCGAAGATCAACCATCAAAAAAGAAGATTAAATTTGGTAAAAAAAAGAAGCATGCTGGGAAATCTATCGTTTAGCAATCTGAAATACGTATTTTAATTTCAATTATTGTATAAAATAGTTAAGAATTTGAAATATAGACGTTTGTATTTTTACAACATTCATGTGTCGATTTTATTTCTGGTTTCGTGGAACGGGCTAAGTTAAACTCCGAGCAATGTATAGTTTCAACCAAGATATTTGTTTAATAATTAAACTAAAAAATTACAAGTTTCTCGCGATAATATTAAGCAGCCAACTGTTGTCTGTGTTGGATACGCTGTGCACGCTCCATCAAACGTCGTTCGCGTTCGTATTCCTTCATTCGCAACACATAATCTTCGTATTCACATGTCAGGTATTCGTGCTTCTCATGATGGCACTTGTAGACGAATGGGAACTGATCCGATCGGCATGCACGATACTTGAGAAGTTTATGAGCACAAAAGTCACGATCTTCTTGGGCAAGTTTTGCCGATTGCATTTCAGCTTCAGTAGCAATCATAACACGTTCCTTGCGACCATTTGGAAAACCCATTTGGGGATCGAAGGCTGGTTCTTTCCTTGGGTCCGGTGTTACTTCAGGTCTGGCATATAGGGCGAATGCGTTACCCATGACGTTGAGTCTCTGTAGGAAATGATTGTAAATATTGGCATTTTACTATAAATAATTGTTATTTAGCTTACAGAACGGTTGTAAAAATCCGAAATTACGTAAAGATAACTCCTTTGATGGTGCTTCAGCCAGCCCACGGAAGATTTTGACAGCAAATTATTAATGTGACATTGACGTTAATTGTAATAGAATAATTTTAATGATTGACGTGTTCAACGATACGAAATGGCCATGAACATGTCTAGACACGTCCATTACCATGCAGTCATAAAAGCCCCAATTCCACAAGCGTGAGTTTTCTAAACACAAATCATATTTGCTATTCCGCAAAATGTGTTTAAAATATTTGACAAATAACGTGTACATAATTAGTCAAATTTATTCACACACATGTTTTGTTCGTGAATAAGACGTAAACACATGGAAAATCATATTCATCCCGCTTACATAATCCGACGAATAAGCTGCGCAGGGAATCGGTCAAAAATCAGTCAAAAACTGATTATGAAATTTTTTGCATTTCTTCACTTTATGTCTGTTATACTATGTTCCCACCAAAACGCAATCTGAGATTTCAGCTGAAAAATTTGGAGTTCTCGACTTGGTGGAGCGGGATTTCATTAAGATTTTGTTGAAATCTAGAGTTTTCATTGAGATTTCGTTGATATTTCCATGAAATCTTGTTCCATCAACTTCAAATATCAAAAGTTTTCAACCGAAATCTTGGATTTCATTTTGGTGGGAATATAGCATTAGCGTACCTCCAAAAACTACGAATTTCTACGAATTTAGCCTAAAGTTCTGTCAAAGCTCATATAAAAAAAATAAAATTAGTAGAAATTCGTAGTTTTCGAAAGTACGCAAACAGACATTTTATATATCAGGAAAATCCAAAAATTTTTGACTTGGTATTTGACAGCAAAACTGGGGAAATTCTCTGAGCCCTCAGAAATATAAACTGGATAATTCACTGCTCAATTATATTTTTGGAAGTTAATTGAATAAAAAGAAAAGAAATAGAGAGATGTTTGCAATGCAGCACTCTTGTCGCTAGTTCATACAATTTAAGTATGTTCCCACTGGAGCGAAATCTCGGATTTCGCAGATTTCAGTTCAAATCTTCAAATTATTTGCCCATTCAGTTTTGTGATTTCGAAATATGAGAATTCATTTAAATTTCAACTTGGCTTTTCCAGAAACTTATAAATTAACCGCTGTACGTGAAAAGGCAAAAGAAAGTCTCCACCTAAAACAAACAAGCTTTGTTGTCGTTTTTTTCACACAATTTTACGCTGTGGCTCCATTGGCAATTTTTTGCAATTGCAATTTGCAATTGGAATAGGAATGGCAATTTATTGCTTGGGTGGGCACTTTCATTGCCAGGCAATTTCAATTATAAAATGTGTGTATAGAAATATTTTACTGCAAATGCTGTTCAAATCCCCTGTTTTTAATAAAAATTTAATTTCAATTCACTATATTTTGTCATGTGCGTTCTCATATTCTACGATTTAATTGAAAAAATCAATAAAGAAGCCATTCACAATTACGGGGAATCCCATTTTTCCTCAATTTATTGCCTTGAAGATGGAAATCAATAATTGCCTCTCATCTTCTAGGCAATATTGCTATTGCCATTGACAAAGCGTCTCCATTTGCATTATTAAAGGCAATAGCAATGAGTGAGGCAATTTATTGCCTCAAATATTGCTAATGGAGCCGCTGGGTTATTTGGACATGCAAAAAAACACAACTATGGCGGTTTTTCTTTTTTAACTCAGAGCAGATCAGATCAGATTCAGAACACAAAATCAGAGGGCTCAGACAATTATTTCAATTATTTTTGTGTTTTGGATCTGATCTGATCTGCTCTGAGTTAATCTGAGTTAAAAAAGAAAAACGCCATATTTTAAAATAGCTGCGTTCTTTTGTATGTCCATATGGAGTTTGGCGAAAAAACGACATCGGGATATTTCAACATTTGCCTTGGTCTGCCATTTTGTTCTGAACTATCTTACCAACAAACATTTGACATTTCTTTATAAATTATCGTGACACAAGGACAATGGTAGTCTGGCAATACCGTTTTATCGGGACAAAAGTTAACTCCAGTTAATTATCTGGACTTAGCTAACTCTATATGAACATAGTTGTTGTTGTATTTAACATGTAAATAGTTTTGCTTTGTTGTCGTTTTTTTCACACAATTTTATTTGGACATCCAAAAAAACACAGCTAATATTTCATACCCTCCTCATAAAAAATGAAAATGCTTTTGACATTTCTTTATAAATTATCGTGACACAAGGACAATGGTAGTCTGGCAATACCGTTTTATCGGGACAAAAGTTAGCTCCAGTTAATTATCTGGACTTAGCTAACTCTATATGAACATAGTTGTTGTTGTATTTAACATGTAAATAGTTTTGCTTTGTTGTCGTTTTTTTCACACAATTTTATTTGGACATCCAAAAAAACACAGCTAATAGTCGTTGTGTTATCGATAATTTGTATAGAAATGTCAAATGTTTGTTGGTAATATAGTTCAGAACAAAATGGCAGACCAAGGCAAATGTTGAAATGTCCCGATGTCGTTTTTTTCGCCAAACTCCATATGGACATACAAAAAAACGCAGCTAATATTTCATACCCTCCTCATAAAAAATGAAAATTGCATTTCTTCACGTGTGAACAGGGACATGAACTTACCCATTCCGATATCACGTTTTTTTTTACTTTACGTTTACGTTACATACTTCAAAAACTTTTTAAATTTGTTTAAAACGGAATTTTTACGAAAAACGAAACAAAGAACTTCAGAACTTGTAAAATATAATCCAAAGTTTATTTTCTTTAAATTAACAAATAATAATGGATAAAACTCCCGCAAAAGTTCTTCGGAACTTACATTTAGAAAATGTTGCTAGCATGAGTACCCCAATGAAAATCCCGCCATCACCTTTTATGAAAAGTCTCGGTTATGGAACTTGCGTCAATGTCTATAAACTAGATCGCTCTCCGAGGTGTGGACAAATGCGTTCTCCTTGGGCTGTAAAACGAATTTCACGAAAAGCACGTTGCTCAGGAAAGGTTCAGTATAATGCTCGTATTCAGGAAGAGGCTGAAATTCTGAGGTAAGTTTTTTGTTGTTGATGACAATGCACTGGTCTTAAAGCTTAAGTTATTGGCTTTATTGGCACAGAAAACTTTCACATCCAAATATTGTGGGCTTCCGCGGAATACAAAAAACCGAAGACGGTATGGACTCACTAGCACTTGAGTGTTGCCAAACATGCCTAGGAACAATACTGGAAGATCGTTTATCCGATGGTCTCGGGGCTTTACCGGCGAAAAAATCACTAAAGGTAAAGAAGGTGGAAATACCGCAAAAGTGCAAAGCGTAGCTGAATGTATAATTTTAGATGATCTTTGATATCTCGAAAGCATTGGACTATTTGCACAATGAAGCAAAACTACTGCATGGCGACCTCAAATCTTTCAACGTCCTTGTCAAAAATGATTTTGAAATCTGCAAGTTGTGTGATTTCGGGGTAAGCCTTCCTATGGACAAAGACGGTCTAATCAATTTTGAAAAAAATCCTAATCTGGAATATGTTGGTATGTACCTATCCTTCTCAGTGATTTTTTATTAACTCACACGTATCCCTCTAGGAACGCATATTTGGTCAGCTCCGGAAGTAATAGACGGAGAAACTATAATCGATCAAAAAGCTGATATCTTTAGTTTTGGTTTAATTATTTATGAAACAATCGCAGTATGCCCTCCCTATACAACTGACTTAGGTGAAGATGACTTAGAAGAGTCGTTTAAAGAAAACAGTAATGCATCAGAGGATTGTTCTGAAATAAAACTCAGAACGGCTTTTGGAACTCGACCACCTTTGCCACAGGCATTTGAACTGACTGCTGATTATAATGCAGTAGTAGAATTGTTTTATTGTTGCACAAATGAAGCTGCTGAGGATAGGCCAACGGCTAAAAACATTTGGGTCTCGTTGGAAAAGAACGAAATTTTAAAGGAGACGTGAGAATTTTTTTTGTATCAATTATGGTATTCATGCAACGTAGTAAAACTTCCCCATTCAAATTATGAAACTTACCAACGTTTACATTAACGATAGTTTAACAATGTTGCGTGAATAAGAATATCCTTATTATAATTCACTTCTATTATAAGCCTAAATTTGAAATTCGCTTAAATGCGAAAGTAAGTCGAATAATTTGCATTTTAAGTTTCGAACAATTAGAAAGTTCACTCTTTATCAATCGAAAGTTCATTTACCTTTTGAAAACTAAAGTTTTTCTGCCGAAAAGATTCACAAAGCAATGTAAACTTAAATATTTTTGTTAAAAATAAATAACTTTTATGACACTGATGGCTTTTGAATATGTACGGACCTCCTTCTTAAGACTGTCCTACTTGAAAAAAGGTGTATACGAGTACTGTATATCTATAAATAAAATGTTAACAACAAAAAGTTTACAGTAACAAATGATTGAGTTTGAGGTCTGGCCTGATTTTGAATCCAAAACAAAGAAGACAGGTGAGAACCATCAGCTTAATCTCGCAGTAGAAAATTTTATGCGCGAGAAGTTTGGAAATTATGAAAAAAGTCCTAGAACTGCAACTTGACATCAATAACTGAAATAAATAAGACAGGGCTTTATTACGAGTGCCGTTTGATTTTTTAAACGACTTTTGTCAAAAGTCGATAATCGAAAAAATAAATGTTGTTGTTGAAAATAATAATTATTGTGAACGAAATTTTTTGTTTTGACCTGTAACGAAAAATTTGGTCGACATTTTTTTCTAAACCAAAATAGATTTTTATCGACGATCGACTTTCGACAAATCGTTTATCGAAAGCAAACACACTCGTAGTAAGGGCCTAATATACAACCCTATTCTGATATACGATTCTATCGCAACTTTCGGTTCACGTAAATGTTCCATTTAATTTTCTTGAAATTATTTTTTGAAATGTTTTGTCTTTTGAATTCAAACCTTACCCGATATTTCAATTGAAAATTCTCAAGAAAATCTAATTTATTGAATTCTATTTTTATCGCAACGTAATTAACCCACAAACCCAACATACACTGCAATTTCCAATAATATTTTCCTGTATCACTTTATCTCTACTTTCTTTCACGGTTACTAATCTCTCTATGAAAACTACTACTATTTTGTAAAACAAGTTTATTTTGTAAAGGGACTGAATTCTTTGATTCTTATAAATGGCTTAATTATATGACCACGAGTGTATATATTTTGGAACAATTTTTTACCTCCGACGCGACGGATAGCGAGTACATACATTCACGCGAACGTTTAGCAGAATAGGTCTAAACAAAATTTATGTATAATCACCCTATAGAGCAATTGAAAAAGTACACACAACTCGAATGCGCCAATTTTGTTCGTATGCTTTAGACTGAGGAAAAATAAAATGCAGCTTAGCCCGTTACAAATGTATTGTGATGTCAAGATTTAGTTTGACTGTACTAAAAGAGGTGCTTACTAACTGGAAAATTGACTTAAAAATTCAGACTTTTAAATATTTGTTACAATCCCGTTATAGCTTAAATCGGTTTAAGGAGAAAGACCATTAAAGCTTTTCTTTTAAATTGAACATAAAAAGTTTTGGATCAAAGTCGATATCCGTTTTGGAGACAAATTGTGTTTTTTTTCTTCTTTTATACTCAATTGAAAAACGACGCGTTTAAGGTAAATGGACTTTGGTCGAGTTAAGGTCACTGACAGAAAGATTTTGCGTTTTGTTTAAACATTTACACAGAACTCTTATGAAATATCCATTTCGTTTTACACTCGGTCCCAGGAATGCTCATGATTATGTTTCTACCCTTTATTTGAGCGTATCTAATTTCTATATTCATTGGAGTTTTAACCCACGGCTTTGTTGCCAACTCAAAAAGGAAAAAAATCAGTGGTTGTTTTTTGTTTCTATTTTGGGAAATAAGGTCAACACGCTTATTTCCGCGGGTCTTATTACACTGCACCGACTTTTTGCATTATGAAAAAATAAATAAAAATTGAAAATGTCATATTGAGTTAATTTATTTTTTATTTTTACACTACAATACAATTAATTAAAAAATAAAATTCTTCCTCCTTTTAATAACCAAAATGAATAACATTTAATAAAATTAATCCATATACAATTTATACAAACATTTCAATCGACTTTCATAATTACCTATTTTGCTGGAATGGAAAGTATAGGTATAAAGGCTTGCTCGAAAAAATTCAGTTTTACAAAAATAATATGTATGTCTGAAGTCAATTCGGGTGGCAATCGGTCCGTTGTGCACTGAAAGAGTGTACGATATTACCTAAACTAGTGAGTCGCAAGATCACAAGTACTACTTTGTCTAAAGTTTCTAAGACAAATTCTTAAGAAGGAAAGTGTAAAGCCATGGAATTTAAATTGCTGAAGCAATTTTTTGAATATATTTGAGCAACACACTAAAAAAAAAATAGATCATGAGAATTGCCTCGAGCTATTAACGGCAACGAAATTAAGGAACATGAAGCATATAATTACAAATGGAGTAAACTGTTTTGTATATGTTTTATTTTGGTTTACTCTTTCCAATTTACTTATAATAATACAAAAAGTAATTTTACAAACTAACAGGATTGTTCATCGAAAGATCAATTATATAAATAAAAATTAAAGGAATCCAGCACCTCATTTTCATTGTTATTCATATAAACATGGACTTATCAATCCCAACTAAAGTTTGTTCTACGAAACTGAAACCACAGAGAAAACTAAAACGATTCACAAGAATTGCGAACACAATGAATAAAATTAAAATAACACATACAATTAAATTGATCTAAGGGAAATGGGGTTTGATTTTCTATTAACTTATCCTACGATCCAAATTGTTCCTTGGAACTGTCAATTGGCGCGAATTCATATGTACCACGTCCATCAAACTGCAGATAATAATCGTGGTGCTGCCATAGTGATTTCCTATGTGAAACAGTAAACAATGTAATGCCAGCTTCCCTGCAGTATTGGTACATTAATCCTTCGACATCCACAGAAACAGCACTGGTGCATTCATCCAAAATAGCAAACTGTGGACTATGGTAAAACAGTCTTGCCATGGCAACACGTTGTTTTTCACCGCCTGATAGTACATCAATCCAGTCTTCAATGGCATCCAAGCCATTTTCACGTAGTTCTAAGTTTGTCAGTTGGACAATTTCAAGGAATTTCCTCAAGTCACTATCAGATTTGCCCCGTCGAGTCATTTCTTCGTATGTATGTGGGTAAATTATCTAATAGAATAGATTTCAAAAATGAATCAACAATTATTGAATTAATTAAAAGCCAACTAACCTGATCACGAAGTGTTCCTAGAGTCATGTAGGGCCGTT
Source organism: Dasysyrphus tricinctus (assembly GCA_963921185.1). NCBI lineage: Eukaryota > Metazoa > Arthropoda > Insecta > Diptera > Syrphidae > Dasysyrphus > Dasysyrphus tricinctus. The sequence goes on along the minus strand of OY992532.1, from coordinate 105,627,184 downwards.
GTGGAATGTAAAAAAGTTTACCACGTGGTGGTTTTGTCACCTTGCCACCCCACGAAGGCCAAAGTTCACCTAAAATGCGGAAAAGACTAGATTTACCACATCCATTTGGCCCACAAACAAGAACATTCATTCCTGATCTACAAATAAAAAGAAAATATATGTTTTTATAAATATTAACATTCAAAATTATCTTTTTTAAACTAACTTGACTTCGAATGTTAACTCTTTCAACAAAACATCTCCATTCGGTGTGACTAATGGAACTTTCTCGAATCGAATAATATTATCCTGGAAAGCGATTTTACCCATATTTGGGCCGAAATTAGTTTCACCATTGCTGACATTGTTCACCATTGTGCGTTCGTAATGGCCTTGGTTTAGGTCACCAAGTACCTTAATCAATTCAGTTACACGGGCAGTGAAACCTATAAGACTCTATGAATAAAGACAAAAGAATGGAATTTATATTCTTACCAGCCAAACGGGACATTTCACGCCCGGCCAGCACAAGTCTGCCAATAGCCTCAGCTAACTTTACCAACATTCTTCCGTATGTGTAGTATGCCTAAGAATCAAAATAAAAAAAAAATAAGTTAAGAATAAGAAAATATTTTCATACACCTACTTGCAATCTAGTCGCACTTGTAACCCCAGAAAGAAGTGGGTGATTATCTGTGAAAAATGGCAGTGAAACTGCCCAGAAACCAACAACGGATGCGAAATCTATAAAAAAAAAGTATATTAACGAAAATGCTAGCAATACAAATAATTCTTTTTAGTACATTTGCCAACAATATTATCGATGATTCCCATACTAACGCGGAATTCTAAGAACTTCCTCAGGTGTGATCGTAATTTGGAAAAACTAGCCAAAAGCGTAAGTTTCTCGCGGTTGTTACCTTGATAAAAGGCAACCTCTTCGGAGTTAGTTATAAGTCTACTATTTACATAACGGAATTCTCCTTCAAGTTTTTGTTCCTCGACTGTAAGTCTTCCAGTTGGTCGTCTCAAACGAGTTAACATAACTCCAGCGAATAGAAGGTATACCATTAGAATTGATGGTGTCTAAATCAATTAAGAAAGAAATTTATAAAAACTGGAATTCTTTTTTAAAACAACTAAAATAAATTGATAAGTAAAATTGAAAACTAAAACTGCGGCCATTAAAAAAATCATTGGGCAGGTTAGACTTTAAATTAATTTCTAACATGATTTTCTCAAACAGGTGTATATTATTTTTGCCGAATTAAAATAAACTTATCATTTAAAAATATAGTTTATTATAAATAATATACATTATTTTTAAAATTAAAATAATTATTACAATAAAAATTTAAAATGTTATGAATAAATTAATCTATAAAATTGATTTTAAACAAATTTAATAAAAATTAATACTTCTAAACACATAAACAAACATTTTTTGATGGTGTTTTCCAGGTAATGTCATAACAATTATGCTCCAACAAAATTTGTAACGGTTTCTAAAAGAACTAGTTTTCTTCTTTTAAAATCAATTAAAATCTTCTCCAAAAAATCCTCAGTTAGTTGTAAGCCTTTCATTTATGATATTAAATACATAATGTAAATTTATGATAAAAATAGGTATGCCAAAGACATTAACTTCAATTTAAGATTTGTTGGACAAAGAAAAGAGATATTGAAAAAATGTAAACAGAATTTAAAAGGAAAACATTAGTTCTTTCAGAAACCATTACAAATTTAGTTCAAACAAATCACACCACGTAATAACATGGCCTTGAAAACGGAGGAAAAACAGTTTTTTTCTTATTTTTTAAAGGAAATATCTCAAAAACGTGAAGTGATGGAAGATTTCTGACTTTCTATAGAAAAGTATATTCTATTTCCTGTAACACAAACCTTGTTGACCAGTGAAACTTTGGTCTTGATTTTGATGTCGATTTGTAAAGGATTAAATATCTGTTTGAAAAATGTTGAAGATTTGAGTAAGGTAATAATCGTAGACGATACATTGATATTCTTGTCCTTGGCAAATAAATTAATTATGAAAAGATGACTCTAAAACCTCTCAACATACTTCTGTCAGATAAAATTTTTTGTATTCAGCAAAAAATCAGCTGTTTTTTCCATTGGTCGAATGAGAATCAAATTTCCGGGCAAAATAAAATGATAAATTGAAAAAGTTGTATAAAAAATCTCGTGATTAAAAACACTAATATTTCATTTTTTCATAGAACCGAATTAGCCCCTCTTGAGACTTATTTTTCAATAAGATAAACAGCTTATATGTACATATTTCTACGCGCTCACTTGAGCAAGTGAATCCGAAATTTGTTTTCCTAAGAATTAAAAGTTTTGCTGGGCGCTCAGAAATTTAATTTGGCAAATATTCTACTATTTTAAGGACATTATTTTCTTATATGTAAATACATTTTGTAAATCACTCACCTGTCCACCAAGATTCATTGTTAACCGATAAACATAGATAATAATATCTAATATTGGTTTGCTGATATTTGAATATAAATCGGTTGCGCTTTCACAAAATTTATCAATATCAGTTGTGAGTAGCTGATCTGCATTTGCAATGCGATTGTCTAAATTAGACATTTTGTAATACGTATAACCTCTGAAAAATATTTCTATAATAATATTAACGAATTTAACGTGAAACAAATCTTGAAACTTACTTCAGATACTCTTTGTACAAGTGATGAGTCAAATTTGTTCTAAATCTTAATTTCAACTCTCCCAAACTCCACTTAAGAACATTTGTCACCACTGATATCTAGAAAAAAAAGATGACTTTCCATTTACACATATTGTTTTTGTTTTGTTAATCGAAATAGGATATTACCAATGGAAGAGCAGCCAGGTACTTAAGAAGAGCCGATTTAAATTTAGCCTTATCCATCCCTATAATTGTGCTCTCAACAACAGTTGCCGTTTGAATCATCCAAATATCACTTATAGATCTTGCAACTAGTGCACCAGCAATAAGCACCAGAAGTCCACTCTCGACACTCCATACTCCGGGTATAAGAATAGCTTTAAATAAATACACACAAAAAGCAATAATGCGATGTTCGATGTTTAAATCATTATTGATAAAAGCTTACGCAGCAACTGCCTTAATTGTTTGAAGAACAGTGAATTAACATGAGCCTTTGGTGCTTTTTTATCCTTCTTTTCACTTATGGTATACAATATTTGGTCCTCAGGGCGGGGTTTTCTGAAATACAAGAATTAAAGTTAAATTAAATTACTATAATTCTCATTCTATGTATACGACAGCTTCATTGAAAACGAAATTGGGCTAGTTGTCGTATATAGATAAGGCATATTAAGATGTTAACAAGTCTTTCGCCTAGCGACTAAATTATAATTTCGGGTTCGGTTGAGCGTGAGTTGTTGGGGTTTTTACCCACTTAACGACCTTATAAATTTCTTACAGCGTGACAGTATGGAGTACAGGTACAGCCAAATCCTAATGTTGATATTGGTACATATTTGTTTTGATTAATGTTAAAAAAGTACCTGCTGGACCGGTAACAACCAATTTATAAACAAGTACAAAGGTTATGATACAATAATACAAAAACAAATCTCAATATTTATATAAACAAGTTCACGAATATTCAAGGAAATACCCTCATCTGTTTCGGATAGTTATACATGACTCAAATGCTTATTTGAATAAATGCCAATAAATATAATAAGGGTATTCATGCAACGGCGCGAAGTCGACACAAACGTAGTAAAGTTGTAAACCTCCGTAAATCTGTCCAATTTTTCAAACAAATTATGATAGATTTACGAAGTTCAAAACTTTACTACGTTCACACCCTTGTTTGTACCCTTAATATTTTTGATCTTTTAATTTATAGAAAAATGTAATTTACATCTCAAATTATCAATTTCACGAAAATTTGTTTAAAGTCTATACTTCGACCCTAATCTTTACACAATTTGAACAAGAAATAAAATAATCGAAGTTTTAAGCCTGAATTACATTTTCGTTGCTCATGGACATTTGTATTGTTGCCGAGTTTCTTTTAGCCAACATTTCATATAAGCCATCCGATTGGATACGGCCTCGTTGAAACTATTTTACTGCCCAACAGATTCAATGATTAACCTTACATTCATCCATATATGCATACAGTTATTTTGTATTCAAGTGCAACTTTGCAAAATAGAGGAATGTACGAGAAATAAACTATTGTAATCTCCCTTTATTAATTAATGTGATAAAGAACACAATTCAAATCTTGAATTATGTATGTAATTGAAATAAATAAAATAAAATTTGCCATGTAGGTAATTTCACGGCCAGTATTACATGCTAAAACACAATCGTTCAAAAATTTATTGATTAAACGTGTTAACATACAAAAAATTAACATTATTATTAAATTGGATAGGGTCATACCGTCATAGGAGCTATGGAACAACACAATCAATAAAAGAGCTACTGGCTAGATTAGCAATATTTGTATGTGGCGGACCAGAGTCGAAGTATTTTTGACAGTTTTTTTTTTCGTTTAAGGTAGTTCACAGTTTAGAATCTTTAAAAATGAAACTGACGAAAATTTATGTTTTTAATTTGTAAACTTGTGCTTATTTCGAAAGTGAGATGAAATTTCCTACGTTGAATGGTTAAAAATATGTAGTTTTTTTAATCATTTGTTTTTTGACACTGACAAGGAGTCTTGTGAGCTCAAAAAATTGACTGAAACCAGAGATCAGAAATAAAACTAAACCTTTTTAAAGGTTCTTCAATAACTCTCATTTGTTACCATTTTCAATAATCAAACATTTATTCTAAAAAAGAAATTTTTTTTCGGTCAAGTTCTGAGAGAAACCTTTATTTTGATTTTTTAATGTTTTGGTCAACCAGTGAGATTTATCACTGAGAGAAAAAAATAAATCTCATCTGCAAATTGATCAATCAGAATGTCCGTTGGTATGAATATTTAAATTTTGTAGGACATTAAAAAAAAGGTAAGACAATTTTTTGTTAAAATCGTTAAACTACGTCAATAATATTTAAGGGCATGATTCGTGGTAATGATGGGTAGGACAAGAATTTCAAATGAGTTTGTATGAAGTACTCATTTTGTGATAGGTCGAAGATTCACATGAACACCATTTTTGACAGATGTTAAAATATCAATCTCAAAATTTTGAAAAACTGAGTATGTCAATCGATTAAGAAAGGGGGTATTACCTAGTGTTCCCGCCAACGTTGTGGGGCCCCTAGAACACATTTTATTTGACAGTTGTTAAAATATCACGATCCAAATTTTGAAAAACCGAGTATGCATAGGTAATAGGTACCTCCCTTCTAAATCGAATTGCATAGGTACTCGGTTTTTCAAAAAAAAAAAAATATTTTATTTTATTGACATTTCTTTTTTAATGCAATTTTTTTCATATTGCACTCTAATTTTTTTTGAATGCAGAAAATTTTTGATCCGCACATTTTCACATTGCATTAAAATTTTATTTTTAATAAAAAATGCAATTCTTTTGCATTGAAATTTTACCAACTCTGATTATGAGTGATTTTTGTGCAATAAATCGTAAAAACCATTTTTGATTTATTTTCAGCGAAAGAGGTTGACATTTTCTATTTCAAAAAACTCAACCATTGAGAGATATTTCTAAAAATTAAAAATAAATCTCAACCTAACCTAAATTTTATTTTTTTTAATAAATGTCAAACCAAAACCGAAATCTTTTTAAGGGAATGTAGTAACTCTCAGAGAGAAACCAATTGAAAATAAAGGTTGACAGTTATTTCTGGTCCCTGACTGAAACATAGTATTTTTCGCGGAAATGGATAGATTAACGCTTGAACAACGTAAGGCAATATTGGTCTAAATAATGCACTAACTGCAGGTTTACGCAAGCTTGTGAAGAAAGTTCGTGATACACGTTGCAGTTAATGAAGGTAGACCTGATTTTTTGGTCAGAAATTGTGGATTTTTGCAGCAAGATGGGCTTTGTACCACACAAGCCGTCGAACAATCGATTTGTATTGAAAAGAACGATCAACAAGACTGTTAAGCAGGCCGAGGTATTAATTTAAATGAAATAATATGCCATACACAATCGAAAGGGGAACTGTCCTCAATAACTCATTAGGTTTGTTCGCTGTTCCCTGCCCCAGGGCGCACTGGGGAATGTCATTCAAATGTCAAAAAACTGCCCGGGTTTTGATTTCACATCGAACACCTCAGTGTTACTTTTGTATGAAAAAAATGTTAAGGTGCTTGGATACTATTTTGTGCAGCTTCAAAATCTTTATGCAAGCACTAGATATCCATATATTTTCCTTAGCATTGTATTTATTAATATATAAATTAATAAAAAGTAACAAAATAGTATACAAAATATTTCACATTTATTATTTACATCGTCATAAAAATTCGCAAAGTTATCCTTTTCCTTTGACATTCAACTTTTACAAACAGCTGATTTCAATTTCGCAGCTCTGATTTCTTTCCCTGAGAAAAAACCTGGGGTGCGTAAGAGCGAGTTCAGTGCTCGCCCCAAACACACATCGAACACAGTGCAAATAAACTGGGTGAAAAAAGTGTCACATAAAACATATTAGAGCGAGTTCAGGGCGACCCAGTGCGCCCCAGTGCTCACATCGAACAAACCTATTGAAAAGTATTGAATAACGTTATTTTGTTTAAAAAAAAAAAAATGTAATCATTTGTATTTGTATTTGTATTTATTGATAAAAAAAGAACTTAACATTAAGATTAACATCTTTTAGAAAATTAAGCCTTGTGGTGGAATTACGTTACGGATATTAATGAAAGTGTAATAATAATATTAAAATTAGATAATGGATAAATAAATAGTTGAAAAAATTATTTGAAAATTATATTATGATAATAATTTAAATATTAAATATACATACATATGTACATTATATAAGAACCTCTACATGTTTTTTTTTTTTTTTTTTTAATTTTTTTTTTTTTTTTTTTTTTTTTTTTTTTAATCGCACAACAATTTGCCAAACTCCACCAACAAAAGACCTGCAGCCATTATTCAATTTTAAAAATGATTTGAAACATAAACTGGTTCAATTTTAATGATTTGAAACATAAATTAATTTGAAAAATATTCAGTTAAGTTTTTCTGAAAATGCTTCAGATTATCTGTTCTTCTTAGTTGACGTGGCAACGAATTCCAAAGACGAACTGCACTAACGAAAAACTGTCGCTCAGAAATCTGACAGGTAAATCGTGGAATACAGATTTGGTTGGTTCTGTCAGAAACTAGAAACTGTATGTGATTATAAAGGTCTGGTGGTTGTTCAGTGTGGATAATCTTAAATAACATGGTAAGCGTTTTAAATTTTAATATATTAGGAGGGCTAAATCCATACAAACTTTTCGTAAAGTTCGAAATGTGGTCATATCTTTGAAGTCCAAAAACATATCGAGCTGCATTGTTAAAAACAACGTTCAATTTTCTCTGGGATACCGCATCTAAACTACAAAAAATTTCACACCCATACGTTAAAATTGGAACTATCAATGTTTTAACCAGCATTTTTTTAGTTTCTAATGGTGTGAACTTCCTTGCAGCATAAAGTGTTCTCAGTGCTCCATATGCTTTTCCTCTCGCAGCATTTACATGATCATTCCATGTCAGATTACGATTAAAGAGCACTCCCAAGTTTTTCGCTGTATTTACGTACTCAACTGGAATGTTATTTAGGTAAATTACCGGAAAATAACTTAAGTCTAAAGGCTTCTTTGAAATGACGAGGCACTTAGTCTTAAGCGGATTAAGAACAAGACCGTTAGCGGTGGACCACTCAAATAAGGCATTCAGATCAGTGTTGATATTGTAAATGCAATTCTCGATTAGACCCAGTGCTGTACTTCCGAGATACTGGACATCATCAGCAAACATTCTCGTTTCACCATAACGTTTTTGCATAGCCTTTCATAGCAGCTGGCTTACCATGAAAAATCTCAAAAGAAATAAATTGAGAATCGACAAAAAAAAATCGTTTCGTGGGAAAAGTATTTTAAGTATTCGAACAGGATTGGCTTTCGTATAGGTATCGGAGTGGGCCCCATATTTTTACACGAAAAACTTGCTCAAATTTGGGAGATCATAGCTGAATTCAAGCCGGCCGTAAGTTTGAAGTACATAAATTACATACATATATTTCTATGTAAACAAAAATATGAAAGAAAGTTGAAAAGGCAATGACAAATAATGCCAAACACTTTATTTTTTTCCACAAATAAAATTCATAGCTAGCATATGAATATAATTTCTTTTTCTTTTGATTACTTTCATGGTTCGATACAAAATGTTTAGCCACAAACATTTTTTTTTTAACAAACTGTTTAATTTTGCAGTCCAAATGTTTGACACTGATTTATTTGACAGTATACAATATTCCCTGCAATTTTAGATGAAATTTTAGTAGACATTTTTTTTTTTCATTTTAATTGCAAACACTATCAACAATTTGCCCAGTTTGGCCTTGAATAAGAAGTGCTGAATTTTCAAATTGCCTAGGGCTTAATTTAATGCAAAAAAAGGTCAGAGTTTCGAGTCAAGCTAACTTTAAATGTAGGAAACTATACCTATCTAGTGTACAGACACATTGGGTAATTCAAATTCACATTTTTAAAAACAAGTGGAGGCTTAACTTTACATGCATATATGTAATGCATATTGTATATGTATGTATGTATGTATGTACATATATGTAAAATTGAAACAGAAGGTTGAACGTTTGAGTTGATTTAAATACAGAGTCTTGCTCGTATACATTTATAGCGTCTTTTGTCTTTACTACTTGTTTTTATAGAAAAAAAGAAATTCGCTATCAGCGCAGCGTGGTGTATTATTAATTGTTTTCCCTTTCCAAGACCGATCAATTTTCTTAAAATTATAAAGGGTAATATCCAAGAAAAGGTAAAAAGAAAAAATATCCAGCAGACGGTAGCCATCATTGCTAAAGGGTACAAATATTTTATTCAAATTTACAATGTTGATTAATATAATTTAGGATTGTTGGAATTTCAAGCGACCGTCCTCAAAATTCCATAGATATGGGTCAATATTTCAAAATATTAATATTTCAGTCTCTTAAAACAAACGGGTTATAACATTCGCTGTAAAAGAAAAAAAATTAAAAAATTATCATACCAGCTATCTCCATTTAAACACCCAAAATGTCATTCCCCTGACGTGTCCCCAGGCCTACTTACGACACTGCAATGAATTTTAGCAATTAAACTAAAACTGACACAAAAAATCTAATGATGCAGTCTTTTTAATAATATATGCACCCTTACTAAAGAATAGTTCGTTTATTTTTAGTTTATTTTGTTAAATAGGAGCTATTAAGCTAGTGTCCCCAAAAAATGTTCATTTTTATCCCACCAATGGAAATTAAAAAAAAAAATATATAGGTTCAAAATAGAAAACTGTTTGTTTTATTGTTTAACAGGATTAGCCTATTGAATAGACCGGAAAATGAGAGGAATAAAGGAACAATTACGTGCAAGGGTTTTTATTATTGAATATGTTTTCTTGGCCTATAAGCATGCTTAAAACCAAAAATGCTACTAAATTCACCCATGCGTTTCTGAGAGAATGGTCACACTGGCCACTTTTCAGTATTTTTGGTATAACTCGAAAACTAAGCGGAGTTTGACGATTTTACATATTAAACTTTTTGTTCAAAATTAAATTTTCTATTGGAGTGGATAGTTCAAAAAATGTAACGAAAAAATGTAAACAGGAAAAGTTAACAAAAACAAACTTAAAAAAAATCAAAAAATCAAGGATATCTTAATTTTTTTATAAATTGGACATAACTTTTTTTGAAGCAAAGATAGGGTCAAGACATGCATAGACAAGACAAAGTGGAGACTAAAGACCTTATTATGGCATGTTCAAAAATTAATATTTGTTCAAAATTGACAGAGATATTCCCATTCAAACCTTATCATTTCTTATCATTTTTCTCAGTTTTGGTCCGAAAGTCCCTTTTTCGGTACAATATGGCAAATTTCACTTTCGTAAAAATGTTCGAAATCAAAATTTTGATATAATATGACATTAGAACTAAAGAGAATTTATAAAAAGGATGTTAGTCCGCAATTTCGTTTTTCGGCTGTTTTTAAATGCGTTCAGACCTACAGACCGAACGGCTGGTCCGATTAACATAAGATTTGGTATCAGGTGCTAGGAACGTTAAATTTGTCATAAAGTACCAAAACATAGACTTTCGGGCAAAAACTGCGGAAAATTATAAGAAATGGTAAAGTTTGAATGGCTATATCTCTGTCAATTTTTAAATAATATGGCTTTTTTAACATGTCATATTAAAGCCGTAAGACTCCAGTTTACTTTGTTCATGAATGTCTTGAGCGTATCTTTGCTCCGAAAAAAGTTATGCGCAATTTAGAAAAATATTTAAAAATCTCTCATTTTTCGATTTCTTATGTTGGTTTTTGTTTACTTTTCCTGCTTAAAATTTTTTAAGAAATTTTCCAAACTATCCATTTCGATAGAAAATTTAATTTTGAACAAAAAGTATATTATGTAAAATTGTCAAATTCGGCTTAGTTTTCGAGTTATACCAAAATACTTAAAAGTGGCCAGTGTGACCATTCTCTTAGAAACGCATGGGTGAATTTAGTAGCATTTTCGGTTTTAAGCATGCTTATGGGCCAAACAAACATATTCAATAATAAAAACCCTTGCACGTAATTGTTCCTTTTTAAAAGGTCTATTCAATAGGCTAGATTGCTCTTTACGAAAATTGAAGTTTGAGTTTGAAAAAAATTGTTTGTCTTTTATATTTAAAAGTTAAGGACACGATTTTGTTTTGCGTCCAGTGATTCTGTCATTCCTCTAACGCGTGTTTTTTACTAATCCGTGTGGTATAAAAATCAAAAAAGTTTACTCGTCGGTGTCTTTTACAAGGACCTACTTCGATTTAATTCTCATAAAACACCCTTCGGAGTCATTCCCCTAACATCATTTACTGTGTCATTCCCCTGACTTTCTAGTTTTCATTATAATGATTGATTGCGTTTTGGTACCTCTATAAGGATAAATAATATTGCATTTAAACATATTTACAGTATGTTTAGTAGTTTTGAATTTTTTTCACTCGTTCAAAATATCATAAAATAATAAAATTATTGCAATTAAATGTTTAGTCACGCCAAATCCTTGAAAGAGCAAGTTTGTGCGTAGTTGTGCATGATATTTTTAATGTTGGTATTTGTTCCCTTTTTTCTTTAAGCATAGTTTACAGTTCCGATGCGAAAAAAAAATCAAAATTTTTAAAACGATTTTCCACCTATTCTGCGCACCAAGTTGAATAATATTCAAGGCGAAATACGTTTGCTTTGGCCTAAACCACCCATTGAGTCATTAATTTACCCTTAATTGACAAACTATAGGCCTAAAAATGGAAAATAATTATTTTTGGATGCGAAAACCATTTGCATGCAAAAAATGCCTTGAGGTGAATGTATTATTTTTTTTCGGAAGTATAAACCGACCATCAAAAAAAAAATTTTTTATTCACCACACTTTTTTTCGCATGCAAATCAATTGCCGGTCCATTGTTTTGCATGACATTCCATGACAGCATAGTTTTTTTTTTTTGCATGAAACTGTAAACCAATCATGCAAACAATTAATTACATTTCACCTCAATTATTTTTGACATGCGAGAATATTTGCATAGATTTTTTTTTGCGCACGGGAACTGTAAACTAGGCTTTATCCTCCTGAAACTAAATATCCATCTAATCACCGGAATTAGTATACATTTTTGTCATTCCCCTGATATAAAAGTCGTTTCCCTGACTTAAAAAACCGTTAGATTTAATCAAATACTATGACCGCTTGTTTTAATGTGGTTAATATAGAGTTTTTAAGGGATATAATTGTTATTCCAGTAAAATAGGTTGTTTTGAGCGAGGGTCCAATTTGGAGTGAAAAATATTAATGTTTTGAAATATTGACCCATATACAGTTGTGTTCAAAATAATAGTTGTGCGTAGGACAACGTTACATCTTTGACAAGTACAGTCTATCTGCATTTAAAAATTTGATTTCTCACTAGTCAAAGTTTTTAACGGTTTATACTCAATAAATGTATGGTAAAGTTTATTAGAAAATTATAGTTACCACGAAGATATCATCTAATTTTGAGAATTCTGTTCAATTAGTGCTGTTCAAAATAATAGTAGTGACAGTAGATTTTCACGAAATTAACAGCGATTGGCAATTTGAATGGTTATTTTTGTTGACATAAAGTTAGTTCTTTAGTTTATTATTATAAAATTAGCAAAAAAATTGTCTTTTATCGTAATGTTTGATAAAGTAGGGAGAGGAAAGCATTGTGTTAGTGAAAAACGAGAAATAATTAGAAAATTGATACTAGAATGCAAAACCTATGCAGAAATTGAGACCATTATAGTCTGTGCAACTTCCATGATAGCAAATTGTATAAGGTGTGCCGAAAGAACCGAAACCCACGGCAGAAAAAGAAAAACAAGTACCATCGACGAAAAGCGCATTTTCCCATAAGACAAATTTCAGTATTCTACATCTTCGTTTGAGATCCCGAAGGTCTAAGATTAAGATGTTACTACAATGAATATTTGCTGACAACTTCAAGAAAAGGAATTGCACGCTTAAACCCAACATAAAAGAATAAACACTTTAAACAACATCTAAAAAAAATCATATAATCTGGCAATTGGAAAAACGGCGTGGTATATTGATGAAAAGTAAGAATAAATTTATTCTTTTTGATGGTAGTCTATCCCGGCGATACGCCTGTACACCACTCATTGCCAAATATCCGTCAAAATATACGATACAAAATGTTAAACGCAGAGGGTAAAAATATAAGCTTGGGAATGCTTTTTATATAATGATTTTCGTTCAATACAACTCATTGATTGTTTCGTGGATCAGCGTAGGTACCTTTGTTGTTATTTTAGGAAGAACTATGCTCCTTAAGCATAGCGTGAATTGTATTTAAAATTGATCTTTCAACAGGATTATGACCCTTAACACACGATTCGCGCAGTTCAAAGAATGTTTTCGAGTTAATGGGCCTTACCAATAATCAAATTTACCAACGAGTTAAATATTTCAGTGAAATGAACCTAAATGTTATAGATACCAAATAATGAACCATAAATGGAATGTTTTTTTTTCGGAGGTCATACCACTTATGGTTTATTGTTTAGAGCCCAATTAAATATTAAGGTCGTACCATGTCCGGTTTATTATTTAGAGTCCAATTCATTATGGTCTATTTCAATGAAATGTTTAAGTCTTCGCTAAATTTGATTATTGGTAGGGCGCATTGAAACTGACGATATGGCTTGGTGCGCATAATCAACCGACTTCAATCTCACTAAAAATCTGTGGGGTGATATTTAAAGAGATCTGAGGAAGACTAAACCACTTAATATCCACGAGGTTTGAAAACTGGTGAAGGTCTGGGAAGAAATTTGAAATGAGCAATAACACTTCTATTTTTTTGAACACAGCTGTACATATACTACAGATAGTACATAAATATACAAGAAATATTTTGGCCTCTATCCCAAACATTTTGGAATCGCAATTAATTGATATTTTAAAGAAAATGGGCCAAATGGGAAAAGCTCTTGGGGAAGGATAATCGAGTGTATTATGACTAAAGGTTAACAAAATCAAAAATCAATTCATGTTCTTAATGTTCATACAAAGATTTTTGTAATAAATCAAAATAATTTTAAAATTTTTAAAGTTAAAAAAAAAAAAAAAAAATTAACTCTTTTTAGATTGAAAATATTTCTGAACATTTTTACAAAAAAATGATTAGTAAAAACACTTGTTAAAATATTTGTTAAAAAACTCTGATTTAAAATAAAATAAAAGGTTTATAAACTTCGCTTTTTATTTCCCAAACCTCTGGTAAGTCTCTTAAAATCCGAAAAACTATCTCCAGAACTCATTATTTGTTACTGTTGCCATTTTTTCCCGTCATCGTGGCTAAATAATGCAAAAAAATACCGATGTTGTGGAGCTTCTGTTTACAAAAGTTGGCTGGTTGGACGAGCCAGCAAGTTTTCAAAACATTTGAAAACCATCGAGCATGTTGGTACAGCAGTTGTTTTTGCGTTTAAATGATCGAGCATGGCTCGACAACCAACCATGTTATCGAGCATGTTGGTCCATGTAAACCCCCCTAATGACTTTTTACTACGCCATGATGATGGTTTTTAGGTACAATTATGACGAAACCGGTGCGTAGGACTGTCATGCCGAAGGTGTGGGTTCGAATCCCAGCCGTGCCACCTAAAAACAGAAATGTTTTATCCGAGGTACTGCCTCTTGCGAGGAACTGACAAATCCTCCAAGAGTTTACTTGTCATGAAAAAGTGCTTCTCTTCTAGCCGTTCGGACTCGACATAAAATTGTAGGTCCCCTCTATTCCTGCCAACAACACGCACACAGGAATGGTTGAGAGTTGTTAGTCACTAGGCCCTGGTTCTCCGCAAGCTGTTGCGCCACCCAATTTATTTATTTATTTATTATGACGAAACCGATACCGCGTCATGGATGGTGTAGTGAAATTTAATGATTTAATACAGGTGAATATAGAGGCACGGGGAGGGAATAAGGTAAGTGAGTATAAGGTAAGGATGTTCTTTGTTGTTTATTGAAATAGTACTTTTCGAGGACTGCTTTTCTAGTCTGAGATAGGTTGGGGCATCCTGGCACCCTTTGCTTGATAAGCTCTGCTCATGAATTTGACTCAAAATAGAAACAAAATATATAAAACAACGGGAAGACTTACGATGCCACGTTATAGCTTTTTTTAAGCCACAAATCCACTTTGAAATCTGCTTTCTAAAAATAGTTTTTGAAACAATAATTTTCAAACTTATAGCCCTATTCTCCCCATCGTCACTGATACCTCACAAGTCACAAGAAGTGGTGAAACTGATTTTGTGACTTTTTCGTATTCTCCCCCTAAAGTCACAACTTGTGAAAGTCATAAAAACACACACTCCAAATTTACTTGAGTTTCTACAAATCATTGAATTATATTCTTGCATTATGTTCTCTGTGCGAAAGAGAACAAAATGTATGTATTCTTTCATTTCTTTACCAAAGAATGTGCCCTTTCACGAGAGGAAACTGAGTTGTCAGCAACTTTTAGTTCCTGGGTGAGAAGGGCAGGAGGAAAGGGGGGCGAACAGAATCTCCCCGGTCGAGGATTTGAGGAGATTTTTTGACATTTCCTTTCACATCTAGGTTTAGGTGTGTTCAACCAATAGACTTTCAAAGGAAATTTAAAAAATTGCCTGGAGATTTGTTTCCTCGTATGAAAGGTACAAGAGATTTTTAAGGAGATTAAAAGAAAACGTCAAAAAAATCTCCAGCAACTTGTTTCTTTGTGTGAAAGGGGACAATAGGACAAAGGTGCGATATTATTTTGTGCCCTTTCACACGAGGACACTGAGTTGCCAGCAACTTTTAGTTCCTGGGTGAGAAGGGCAGGAGGAAAGAGGGGCGAACAGAATCTCCCCGGTCGAGTATTTGAGGAGATTTTTTGACATTTCCTTTCACATCTAGGTTTAGGTATGTTCAACCAATAGACTTTCAAAGGAAATTTCAAAAATTGTCTGGAGATTTGTTTCCTTGTGTGAAAGATACAAGAGATTTTTAAGGAGTTTAAAAGAAAACGTCAACAAAATCTCCAGCAACTTGTTTCTTCGTGTGAAAGGGGACTTTGCTTTGTATTAATGAGACAGAGAAACATGAATATATATTGTGGGTGTGTGGGTTTAGTTCGTTGCGATTACTTGTAGAGTTGTTGATGTGTGCGCTCATCGGCAAAAAGCTACCAATAAATTGCTGTGGTGAGTTTTGTTGTGAGTTTTCTTGTGACTATTAGGGGGAGAATACCAAAATGTTATCGAATCACAACAATCCTCACAAGAGCTTGTGACTTGTGATTCCTCACAAGGGGGAGAATCGCACTATTAAAAAAAAAAAAATTATTCAAAAATTATTTTTTTTTAAATTATACAAAAAAAAACTTTATTTAAAAAACATATTAGAGAATGGATTTGTGTTTTAAAAAAAAAGCTGAAACATGGCATTGCTAGTATTCCCGCTGATTTTTACCTACACACAAAACCTTTGGAAAGTTACATTTTAGTTTATGTTACAAAACCTTGTTGACCAGTTTAATAAGGGAATCGCTATGTAATTTTCCATTAAAAGATAAATTTCGAAGCGACTAATATTATTAAAATATAATTTTAATAATTGAAGTGAAGTTATATTGTTAGGCACTATTCGATATTCGAAAAAAAAATTGGTTCTCTACAAAAAAAGATCTTAAGTAATTGTTCGATATGAGTGATAATAGTTACCATAATATTGTCAATAACTAAAAAAATAAATGGTAATTCTATGTTAAATAAATGTATGATAATTTTGTCGGATGAGTTTGACTAGCTGTAACTTTAAAACGGCTGGATTAACGATAAAACTTTTTTGTATAACGTTTAATTTTTCTACAAAAAAACTTATGTACAGTTAGTTTAAACATGTACTTGTTATTATTAATTTATAAAATTCCAAACACAAACAGATGTTTTTTCAAATACAAATCGTATTGAAAAGAGCTCAAATTTTTACAGACGTCTTTTTTTGCTTAACTAAAACTTTTGAGCCTGAACCTACGTATCACGCGGTTTCCTTGAAACTATAAGATGGCTGATTTTTTGTTTTGACTTGTTACGATTGGGCTAGCTGTCTTTAAAGATAATCAATAGGCTATTGATTATGTCACATAAAAGGGAACTAAGACGTTCATGGGATTTTATTGTAAAAATCATCAAAGGGGTCATTGAAGATGAGAAAACCGCGGAGTGCTATTAAATTATAGGGTGCATTTTGGAGAAGGGGTTGCAAAATCACACTTTTTGGTTTTTGGCATATAACTCGCAAACGGAGCAAAATTTCGAGATAATTCTGAAAACCTTTTTGGTAGAGAATAAAATTTACCATCGAAATGGAACTGGCAAGAACTTTCAACCGTAAAACTTGTCTGGCACTATTTTTTTTCATGTTCGAGAAGGTAACAGCGTTTTCTAAAAAAACCTCCTGACCGTACCCCATTGCCTATGTAAGAGACTTTCCACTAACAAGATATGAAAAAGGTTTTGTATTGTAGGAATTTGTTATTTTGTAACCAGAAAGGGTAAGAATTATGGAGCTTTCATAGAACTACGATTTTATTACTAAAATGAGTTTTTAAGTTTTCTCACAAGTTGTGTTTTCGTTTCGTTTTCTACGTGCTGGACTGATTATTCCGAACACCGAACTCTGCTTCCATGGTAATATGACAAGCATTACATCGAACGATTCACAATAGGCGTGTTCAGGAAAATGAGATCTCAGACGGCTCAGTGTCAAAAACTGAGCAAGCTAATCCAATATTTTCTTTCCTCAGTTATTTGACAGCAAAATTTCTGAGGAATCCTGTTCACGAGACAGATGGCTGAGGGCTCTGAGATCTCATTTTCCTGAACTCGCCTAATAAATTTGAGAGATATTGCTTCAGCAACACGGCCGCTTACTTTACAATTTTCAAGCGGTTTTTCTTATTGAATGACATTTTATAATGTTTTATTTATATTAGTTTTTTTTTTAAATAGACTTGACGACGACGATATGATGAATAACCATCAAATCAATAAAGTATGTCATTTAAAATTCTAAAAAAAATGTTGTTTCATTTAATATTTATTTATTGATGGAATGGTTCTAATGAAATTTAAAATGTAAACAGCAACATGAAAACGATTAACCTAACAATACGTGGTGCAAAATGGCATTAGGGGGCTAGCTAGACCATATATGGCACTTGAATCAACAACACCATTTTAACCTTTGATCATGAAATTGGACTAATAGTAATAAAAATTTGAGATAAGCCCGTTGGTTTTAGTTTTTTTTTTAGAACCAATTTCAAAAATTGATTCAGTCAATTAGCAAACAATTCCATTTTGTTCTACTACACCATAAGCTGAAAAATAAAAAGTCACTAACGATAAGATAAAATACTAAATGACTCAAACTCATGAAAAAAACATTAAGATTGTAGGTATTAGATTAGATTTGTTTCCGTTGGTTTGCACGCTTCCGAAGTTATTTTTGGTAGCAGTGTTCTTATTACGACTGTGCGTATTCGTAAAGCCCCGCTGGAGACACCAAAAACTCACACCGTATCAAGATCTAGATTTTCGCCAAAATCTCCAAAAATATTCATTTTCAGTTACCGTTAACTTTTATTTTAAAACTTTTTTCCAGTAATTGGAAGAAATTTGCTTTATGCAGGGTGTTCTGAAAGTCATTTTCTCATGTCAAAAGCGACTCAATCAATTGACATGTCCACCTGCGCAATGAGACATCACCCCTATTACGATTATCAATTACCAATTTGATAGTTGATAAACCTTAAAACTTTGGTTTTTCAAACTTAATTTATTAATAAACTGGTCAACAATTCTTTTATATTCTTTAATTATCTTGTTATTCGCAACTGTCTGCATCATTCTCAATGATCAAAACTTTTATCAGATGGATTTTGAAACATTGAATTTTAAATATGTCAACTATCAAATAGATAATTGACAATCGTAATAGGGGTGAATAAGAAAACTGACTTCAGGGAACACCCTGTATAAACATTTGTCATCAAATATATTTATCAATCAATAGGTATGTAGGTAATGTCATTGGAATTTTATTTGTTTTATTCAAAGTTCATTTGATGACATATAGTTGTTTTGTTATAAGTGTAATAAATTTAAATTTTATAAATACTTGTCGCAAACACCCATAAGATGTCTAGACTTTGTCACTCGTACCAATAAACTTCACCTATGCCCTATCCATGCTAAGTTTCGTTAAATTCAATCGGAATCAGAATCTTGAAATTTTATTTGTCTTAATTGGTCTAGGTATAAGAAAACAAAAATTTAATAAAAGTTGCCTTATCATTTTGTTTTAAGAACCAAATTAAAATTCAAAAGTTAAGAGAGTACATTTGCACCAAATATCACATTTTTTCAGCTTTAAACTATGTACATAAGTAGGTAGGTGTGTACAGTACATTGTACATAAATACCATTTCTCAACAACAATAAAACAAAATACCTACATATTTCTTATGGGAGTGATTTTGAGTAAATAAAATGTTTAACGTTTAATTTCTTTTTATCGAACCGTGAATTGCCGAAGGAAAACTAATTTTACACTCACCATCACCACGAAGTTTTTTTTAGGATAAAACAATGTCATTGACGTTGTTTTGCGGAAAAAAATGCTATTAGCATTTGGTTTTGCATATAAGTCACCTTTCACACGAAGAAACAAGTTGCTGGAGATTTTTTTGACGTTTTCTTTTAATCTCCTTAAAAATCTCTTGTACCTTTCACCCCGACTCCACAGGGCATACAGATGCCCAACATCACAACCACAATCCAATCAACAATCAGCAGATTTTTTCTCGCTGGGCAATTCATGTCATGTCGTTTCATTTCCCTCTCACCACTACTTCGATCTTTTGCAATAATACACGCCCTTTAGACTCCAGAAAACAGTAGAAAGACTTTTTTTTAATATCCAGCTACCTCTAGATACAAGGAAAACCAGAAAAAAACTCACATGCACGTGAAACGTCAAATCTCATGGCAAGCTTTGAACAGCGTACATGTCTTGTTCAAAAATTGGTTTTCTTCGACATGTCGTCGACAAGACATGGATTTTTCTGGCTCCATTGGATTTTTATTAGACATGTTCATAGTCTTGGCATCGTTCATGGCAGGTGGAGCCAGCATGTTTCATACGAGGAAACAAATCTCCAGGCAATTTCTGAAATTTCCTTTGAAAGTCTATTGGTTGAACACACCTAAACCTAGATGTAAAAGTAAATGTCAAAAAATCTCCTCAAATCCTCGACCGGGGAGATTCTGTTCGTCCCTCTTTCCTCCTGCCCTTCTCACCATGGAACTAAAAGTTGCTGGCAACTCAGTTTCCTCGTGTGAAAGGGCACTAACAGTCTCATACAGAATTTTTTTGCAAACTGTAAAACTGGCTACGAATGAAAACATTTCGTGATACTACGGATATTTTTCCTATGACGAACATTTTACTTGCGATATTTGTAGGGGCTATAAGGCAAGTTTTGGATTCGTGCAGAAAAAAAAATTGAGATAGCAATCAAATATGACATTGCAATGATAGCGAACACCAAAATAGTGGGTGGCACAATTCTGTCTGTCTGTCTGTTCGTCTACAGCCTAAACGGCTCGATCGATTGTCTTCAAACTTGGTACATAGTGGTTTTTGGTGATTAAGCCCACACGCTTTTTTTTTCATTTTTTGTAGAACCAAAAATAACGGTACCTGCCATACAATTTTTCTTACATGCTGGCTCCACCTGCCATGAACGATGCCAAGACTATGGAGCCAGAAAAATCCATGTCTTGCCGACGACATGTCAGAGAAAACCAACTTTTGAACACGACATGAACGCTGTTCAAAGCTTGGCCATGAGATTTAACGTTTCACGTGCGTGTGAGTTTTTTTTCTGGTTTTCGTTGTATCTCGAGGTAGCTGAATACTTAAAAAGCCTTTTTACTTTTATCTGGAGTCTAAAGACCGTGTATTATTGCAAAAGATAGAAGTAGTGGTGAGAGAGAAATGAAACGACATGACATAATTTGCCCAGCGAGAAAAAATCTGCGGATTGTTGATTGGATTGTGGTTGTGATGTTGGACATCTGTATGCACTGTGGAGTCGGCGGGTTAAGACCACTTTACACGATTTTAGAATTCATATGACTTCTCATATGACTTGTTTGAAAAATCATACCAAATCGTCTGAACGCACTCATAGATCTCATATGACATCTCAAAAGCAAAAAGCATATGACTTTTTTGGCATTAGAACTGCAGCTAATTCCATTTGAGAAAGAGGTCAAACGGGATTTGTTGTTTTCATGGAAAATAGTGAATTCATATTATTGAAAACAAAAATATTCTTACAAAACAAAATAGAATTTTGAATGAAAATAACAAGGCATAGTTGCAAAAAAGTAATTTTGCACTTAAAAAATGTATTTGTTTATGACTTTTTTTTTGTTGATTATTTTGGATTTGACAGATAACCATAGAAAAAATCAAATGCGAAGTAAAGACGTGTAAACAAAGAAAACTTATAACCCTATGACTTGACATGAAATAAACGCTCATTTCAGAAATCATACAGAAAATATAATGACAGGTCATATGACTTCTATTATCGTGTCAAGTGGCCCTTAGCAATTTTACATAATCGTATTTTTTGGAAAAACGGCTCCACAACTTTTCTTAATAAAAAAAAATTAATTTTAGTAAAGGCTTTCATTGGGTGGAAAACCATTTTTCAAAAAATGGTAATTAATGGTACCTCCGAAGGAACCATTTTTTAATTTTTTTTTTTCAAAACGATTTGACTGATTTCAATATTTTTTTTTTATACAGAAGCTTCCAAAAAATATAAATAGTTTTGTGTAGGTACTAAAATTAAATAAAAAAAACATATTTTTTGGATTTTTTAAAAATATTTCAATTTTTTTTTTTGAAAATCAAATATTTCCAAAACGATATTATCAATTTTCTTGAAACTCGATACTTAAGAGTTTTTTAGTACTATCCTAAATATTTTTAGAAAAAAATTTACATTTATGAATAAATAACGGTACCTTCCATGGACAAGTTAAAAAACCGCAAAAGAAAATATTTTTTTTTCTCAGAAACGACTCCTACGATTTTGATAAAACTTTTTGCGTATACTAAAATTAGTACGATCTACTACCAAAAATTATAAAATTTTACTATTAATGGTACGTGTCGTAGAACGATTTTTTTTTATTTTGAATTTTCTCATTATCGGCTAAACGGATTTAAATAAATTTTTGTATATACAATTTCAGATAAGATTAAATAATATTGCATATCAAAATTTTCAAAAAAAGTTTCAATTTTTTTTTTTAATTCGATATCTCAAAAACGGAATGACAGATTTTTTCAAATTTTGTTCTTTCTTATCTGCACATAAATATATAATTTAGGTTTGTATTCCAAAATTTATCCTTAAAAATGTTTTAAGAATTTTATATATAAAAAAATATTTTTTTAAGAAACTGCGATTTTAAACTTTTTTTCATACAATCATATTTCATCAAGAATTAAGATGACATTCTTTTTTTTCACCTCAAACTGTCAAAAGAGTTGTTTTAGCTAATTTAAAAATCGTATTTCATGTTTCTCTGCATTTTTCTCCCATAATTTCTGTTTTTATATACAATTTTCTTAAACCTGCAGTGTCTGGAACATATAAGCAAGTATGTACGTGCGACCCATTTTATTTGTCATGGTAGTCCTATCCACCTTTACCTACCACTCAGACCTTTTTATCTATGGACCTTTTCTAAGCCTCTAGAGAACATTTTCGACATATGACCAATAGAGGCACCTCTTCAATGTGAGTAACTGGCCCAGTGTATGGTATGAATAAACCAAAGCACTAGAAGAGTATAATTGCTTCTAATTGGTTTCTCAACATTGTAATCTTAAATGGCGGAGGTCTTGACAGTTTTCAATCAAGAGGTTACATTTTATAAAAGAAAAAGGAGAACAATTTGAAAGAATGTAAGTAAATAATAATGTATGTACTATACTATTTAGCGGAGTAAATGTGGATTTATTAGCGAATAATTTAAAAAGAAGGCTTGGTGCCTTTAGTAATGAAAATATACGAATTTTTATTCTCTACAGATAGAAAATGAGGTTGGTGTTGGAGAAGACCTTAGAGAACATTATTCCACGGTAAAAGGTTTCTCTCCTGCTAAATGAGGATTCAGTTGAGCAGAGTGCTGAAGTGCCCCAACTAAACGAGATGCGCAGGTCCTATAGGGGTATTGACATCGAACCCCCGTCAGAATCGGAAATCCTTAAATCAATAAATCTCCTCAAAAACAACAAGGCAGCTGGACTGGACGGAATACCAGCTGAATTCCTGAAAGCCGATTCCGTAACAGCGGCTAGTATTTTACATCCGTTGATACAAAGCATTTGGGAAAACGAATGCTATCCCAGTGTGATTGTTAAGTTGCCAAAGAAAGGTGACTTAAAGAATTGCAACAATTGGCGTGGTATCACCGTTTTGTCCGTTTTCCCAAAACTAATGGCAACCATCATTCTCGAGCGAATAAAGGATAGAATCGAGTCTACACTCAAGAGGCATCAAGCTGGCTTCCGCAGTTGTCGATCATGTGTCGACCATATCAACACCCTGCGTATCGTCCTCGAGCAGTCGATGGAATTTCAATCACCGCTTTACCTCATGTTCGTGGATTTGAGAAGGCCTTTGATCGAGTTAACCGAGAATGTATATGGAGATCGTTGCTTGGTAGAGGAATTCCACCAAAAATTATTGCCATTATTAAAGAGTCCTACAACAACGCAAGGTGTTTTGTTTTGCCACAATGGGCAGCTTTCCGACTCCTTCGTAGTGCAACAGGGTGTGAGACAAGGGGATGTTTTATCGCCAATTCTCTTCCTGCTGGCGATGGACGACGTATTGACGGCCAGTGTTGGTACAGCTGAGCGACAGGGCATTCAGTGGAAACCGTTCGAAAGGCTCAGTCATTTAGACTATGCCGATGACATATGTCTACTGGCAAATAACATCAGTGGGCTGAACGGGATGTGCCAAACGCTGCAAGTGAAGGGAGAGTCGAGTGGTCTAAGAATAAACAGCAAAAAGACAAAAATAATGCTCACAGGCCGCTATACACAGCAGCGTATTATTCTACAGGAGACGCCAGTTGAAGTAGTGGAACAGTTCAACTACCTTGGCAGTATTGTTTCTGCAAACGGTGGTACGGATCTGGACGTTAAAAGTAGAATGAATAAAGCTCGTGCTGCCTTCGGTACCCTGTCCCCAATTTGGAAATCCAGTCAAATCTCCTTACGCACTAAGTTGAGATTCTTCGAATCCAATGTCAAATCCGTGCTGTTATATGCTTGTGAAACCTGGAAAGTCACGTCTACTATTTTGAAGAAAATGCAGGCTTTTGTGAATCGCTGTCTTCGCCACATCCTAAAGATTCGCTGGCCACAAATAATATCAAATGAGGAATTGTGGCGCAGGACAAGACAAGAGCGGCTGGACGTCGACATAAGAAAGCGTAAATGGCGTTGGATTGGTCACACACTGAGGAAACCAAACGATGAAATTGCAAAGCAGTCCTTTGAATGGAATCCTCAGGGTGCACGGCGGGTTGGAAGACCAAGAACAACATGGAAATCAACTGTCTTAGCGGAAGCAGCATCCCAGAGAAAGACGTGGCCACAGCTAAAGTACCTTGCAGCAGACCGTGAAGGATGGAGACGTTTTGTTTACGCCCTATGCCCCAGCCGGGGTTAAAGGACACGATGATGAAAAGGTTTCTCTTATAAAGGGTCCGCCAAATAACTTTTTTTGAAAAGCTTAACCCAATTTTCAATTGTAGTACCTCGTGGCTTGATGGTTAGTGCGTAGGACTGTCATGCCGAAGGTGTGGGTTCAATTCCCAGCCGTGCCACCTAAAAACAGAAATGTTTTATTCGAGGTACTGCCTCTTGCGAGGAACTGACAAATCCTCCAAGAGTATACTTGTCATGAAAAAGTGCTTCTCATTTAGCCGTTCGGACTCGGCAAAAAACTGTAGGTCCCCTCCATTCCTGCCAACAAACACGCACACAGGAATGGTTGTGAGTTGTAAGTCACTAGGCCCTGGTTCTCCATGAGCTGTTGCGCCACCCAATTTATTTATTTTATTGACCCAATTTTCACCACCTGTTTACTTTGTTTTTACCGCAATTGTTTGTTAGATTTTGCGATTGTCTCGGCTTCAGCGCAGTCAAAAATTAAAATGTAAATTCTTTATTATATAATATAATAATATATAATTTGTATGCATTTTTGTATTGTTTAAACTGTTTAAAAACCTATACAGTCAGTTAAAATATTTTATTTTGTTTGTTATCATTGAAAAAAAAAGATTACTCAATAAAATCTAATATGGATTTTGGTTTCCTATAATTTGAACAAAAATTAAACCTTTTACAACCAACGGACGACAGATGAGAGTGGTCATTGTTTTGCATTTTCATTTATAATATTGTTTGTTTATTTTCTTTCAACCATCACATCAAAAATTTTGCTGTTTGAACCAGCTCCGAAATCGACATGGCACCGCACCTTTTTTTTGTATAAAAAAGTTTCAAGTTAAAATGTTAACGTTATTGATTCAGAAGTAAGAAAGGAGATGTGTCAAAATTGTATGGGGTCTGGGCCAAGAGCGTGCATGAACAGGAGTGGTATCAAAAATCAAGCAGGAGATGCTTTCGAAGTTTGGACTTGAGACATCAATAACTCAAAATCCCCACATACGATTTTCCTTAAACTTCATAGTTTTAATGTGCTAGCACTCACCTTTTTTATACCACTCTTGTTCATGCACGCTTTTGGCCCAAAAGTGCGTCATCTCCTTTAAGATAATTGATATTAGACTGCACACTATCAACTTTGTCAATTGTACAATTTAATCGGTCATTTCAAAAACCACTTAAGTCACATTTTTTTCAAATGTGCTTTTTTTGCTGTAAATGCTTCCTTAAACGTAGATGCATATTCTGAGAATAAATTACGTCGGTCCAAACATTCCTTCCTCTCCAAATAATACCCCACAATAAACGTTCCATGCTAAAACAACGTAAGTCAATTGACTTAAGTGGTTTTTGCAAGCACTACTAGATAGTGGAAGTAGTTATATCTAGTTTTGCCTAAGGGTTAAATATATTGAAACATGATAAATTAAAACATGTGACATGTTAAAATGTTAATATTTAAGTATAATAAAAAAAAAACTTTGATTTTGTTTAAATTATTGTATTCTACTGACCCCGTTTCTTGCTAAAACAATGTAAGTCACCCGTTTCTTGCTAAAACAACGTAAGTCAAGAACGGTTTTTCAGACTTTTTTCATTATTAATATGGATATTTGTGAATATTTTTTTATACTTCAATCTTTTTAAAATCTAATACTATATTGAGCCCAAAAAAGTCCTTTAAAACTAGTTTATTTTTTAATTAAACTGTTTTGATTGATTCCTGAAAAATTCTAATTGTGTGACTTAAGCGGTTTTTGAAATGACAGATTCAATTAAATTTCAACTTTTGAAATAAATTTAAATTGTATATACACTCCAGGCCAAAAGTTTGAGTCTAGCCTATTCAATTTTATGAATTATTCATTGGGTTTTCTACCTGAACAATCTCCAAACTCCAACACCTGCATGGTATACAAATTGGATTTTCAATCCGCACTTTTTTAAAAAAGGGCGTTTTTTTTTATAAATGTGGGAAAACCGAATTTATGGATTATTGAGAAGTGTTTGGGATTTTTACAATTATATATTAATTTTTTGACTTTTGGTTGTTGTTTTAACACTTTTTATTACTCTGTACATAAAAATGGTTTTCAAAACCAAAAATTGTAGACCTGCATTGCAAGTTTTTTTTTTATAAAAGCCACACTTTGAATGAGTAAGTATTTATTTTGGATTCTTCACATCTCGAGTAAGCAAATCATTTAAAATGAAAACGAAAAACGTTCTGCAATCATCACCCTTATTAAAGAAGGCAAATCCTAGCGGAAAGTTGCTTCGCAGCTGAAGATATCAAAGGGCTGCGTTCAACGTGCCGTTGAGCGGCACGCTCAAACCGGACTTCTTGAGGATAAAGCACGGTTAGGAAATTTTCTTATCGGGTTTTTCAATAAGAGCGCTACAAAAGTTTTTTTAAATAACACAAAAACGGTTTTGGATATCAATGAAATTCTTTATTCCTGTGAAAGTACGTTCGATGCCATTATGTATGGAACTCGATTTCTTTTGCATGGCCACCACGGGCACGCCTAAAGAAGTCCAGACGCAGAACCCAATTTTCGACGGTTTTCAAGCATAAATCGGCCGATACTGCTGCAATTTCACGTTCGATATTCGTACGAAGTTCATCAATCGTCGCTGGCTTGTTGGCATAGACCACAGACTTGACGTAGCCCCACAGGAAATAGTCTAACGGCGTCAAATCGCACGACCGAGGCGGCCAAGCGACTGGACCATTTCGTGAGATAACACGTTCTCCAAACTTGGTTTCCAATAAGTGATTGTGACATGTCCTCCAAGTCCATATCATCCAATTGGGGCCAAAAATATTCGGTTATCATTGAACGGTAGCGATCCCCATTCACAGTAACGTGCCGGTCTTGATCATCACGGAAGAAGTACGGCCCAATGACGCCACCGGCCCATAAACCACACCAAACCGTAATTTTTTCGGGATGCAATGATGACTCATGGAGTACGTGTGGATTGCTGCCTGACCAATACCGCATATTTTGTTTATTGACGAAGCCATTCAGCCAGAAATGAGCCTCATCATAAATTGGACGTAGCGCTCTTAACGTTGAGGTCACTGACTCCGAATTTCGGTAGTAAATTTTATTAATTTCGACTCGTTGTTGGCTCGTATATCTTTCCATCATGAAATGGCAAAACTTACTGAAGAGAAATGTCAAAAGAGCGGCAAGAAATATGGCGTCGTTTGCTGTCCCTGTCGCTCTACTTTTGTAGCGTCCCTGTTGAAAAACCCTTTAGTAACAATAGGCGAAAAACAGCACCCGACGACGGTAAAACGGAGGCTAAGAAATGCTGAACTATTTGGACGAGTTGCTGTTCGAAAACCCCTTCTACGACCACAAAACAAGCTGAAGAGGTTAGAATGGACTATAAGGCATAAAGACTGGACAGAAGAAGATTTCAACCGAGTTTTATGGAGCGATGAATCCAAGTTCGAGGTATTTGGCACAAAACGGAGGATTTACGTTCGATGCAGCGCTGAACAAAAGATGCTACCTGACTGTTTGGTTCGTACGGTCAAGCATGGAGGTGGGTCTGTGATGGTCTGGGGATGTTTCTCTTCAAGTGGAGTGGGAGATCTGGTTTGAGTGATTGGAAAAATTACCAAGGAGGCGTATAAGACGCTTTGATCTCTGGACTAAGATTGATTGGCGAAGGATTCGTATTTCAGCAGGACAACGACCCTAAACACACATCAATACTTTGCTGGGATTATCTCAAACAGAAGGAAGACGAAGAAATTTTTCAAGACATGATATGGCCGCCACAATCACTAGATATAAACCCAGTAGAGCTGTTGTGGGAGGAGCTGGATAGAAGGGTTCGGGATCAATGCCGCCCATCGTCTGAGGCTGCATTGTGGAATATATCACAGGATTGCTGGAACAGTATACCACATGCAAGGCCGGATAAGCTATACGTGCAAATGCGCAGGGCGCTGAACCCAATGGGCACCTTGAGCAAGCATTAAAAAAGCCACTACCTCGTAACCACTAGATACCTAACCACTTTTTTTATTTTCCATTTCTTTTTAAAAGTTCAACACCATTATATAACAACTAGCTTATTCTGAATTTAAAGACAGACATTATGCATATGTGGTGTTTGGTAGAAACATGATAACTCCATTTTATAATTTGCGTCATTATCAAATTTACATCGAGCTAGAGCCTAAACGGCTGAACCAGTTTTCTTCAAATGATAAACACAATTTTTAAAGAATAAATATATTATAAATTCGAAGAAAATTGGCTCTAGCTCGATGTAAGGTGGACGTAAAGACGCTCATTATAAAATGGAGTTATAATATTTCTACCAAGAACCTTAGATAAATAAATCGATGCCTACCTTCCTATTCCCATCCAAAGTAAAAAACGACATCGAAAAATCTTTGCAAAGTGCACGATTTTGTTCGCCTCTTGATGATACTTCGGTCACGGTCGCCTCTTGGTGATACCTCGTTAAAAAAAAGCATTGCAAGGTCTACCCCTTGGGTAAGAAGGAAATTACTTTTTCCACCCATAACCGCAATTGAGGGGCGCTAGTGATGAAGCTTGCGCAGGGCGCTAATTTCGCTTGGGCCCGCCCTGACCACACGAAACAATTTATAAACTTATAGCCAGACTGCCAAGAATAATTGTAAAAAAAGTAATAGAATGTAAAGGGAGATTTTTCAATGAAAAGTCAATTTAAGCCATTTTCTTGTCTTTTAAATAAATGTTAAGTACAAAATGAAAATATTTTTCTTCTTATTTTGGTTTTATATATGTTCTTCATAAACTTTGCATACTTATTTTTCAAAAAATAAGTCTGTGTTAGAGTTTGGTTTTCCTTTCATCCATAGGTGTGGACTCAAACTTTTGGCCTGCAGTGTATGTGTAAAGTATTAAGTTCAATATTTACCAACACATAACACTAGTTGAATCAATCAAGAAACCTAAGCCTACGCCTTTCCAAATCATTATAAACAAATTTATAATATAATTTTTTTCATCTTGCACTTTTTGGGCATAATACAAACTATACAACTTTTGTTTTATGATTTTAAACCCAAAATTGGAGCAAAACAAGTTTGACTTGTTTAAAAAAATTGTTTATACCGCTTAATAGTCTCTGTTTGAAAAATGCGCAGTAATGTAAAAAAAAATTACAATTTAACTTAGTCACCATCATTAATCCATGCATCAAAGCAGACAAATTATGCACATTATATACATATTATTAATATAAATTATACTTATTAAATAAAATAACAGTAATATTTAATATATATAATTTATGTATATATTGTTCACAGATTGATAATCTATTTTTTTTTTTTTTTAATCAACACGGTTAGAGTGCGTTTGATTATATAATCAACAATTTCTATAAATTAATTCAAATCTTTGTCTGGGTTATTCTCATTTTTTAGTGTTTTTATCACGTCTAATCGCATGCAATATGCAAATACAATACAAAAGCCACATTCAATGCACTTTATTTATGAAGACAAATGACGAAGCTAACGACGACGGACGGCGGACGTCGCGTCGGCGCACTGCGGAACCTGTTGCTCAAAGTCAAGGCATAAATCGGAATTTCGATTACAGACCTGTTTATTTTTTTTATAAACAAAATTTCGGTAACAGAAACCAAAATATTTGTTTAATTAGTACTTTGATCAATGAACTGGATTTTTTCAAGTTATACAGTAAAAAACAATAAAATAATAAATAAAATGCAAGAGTGGCTAGCACAAACTTGCTCTTGTGGTTCAATGTTGCAATAAGCTACCTAAGCATTGAAGATGCAAGGTATTATTTGTTTAATACAATCGCATAGTGATGGAGAAGTTTTAAACAAAAACGAAAAACGAAACGAAAAAATTTATTATTTTAAATCCTAAAAATAACTTGAACTGCTCCCAGGTTTGATTAAAATTGGTATAGTCAATTACGAGATATATGTATATGATAAATAATACAAAAAATAGAGCCATATAAGCAAACACTTTTATTTCGTTGTCGTTCCGAATATTTCACGTTGGTTTGGGAGAGCCTTTAAAACTAATACGTATGTTATAAAAATAATTCCTATTTTCTATGTCTTTTATAACCTATATATCTAAAGTATTTAAAGTCATCGCCAGCAACCAAATTAAAAGATTCATTGATTGTGTAAATTTACTTTACCATCTGCAATCTGGCTTAAGAAAAAGCAGTTGTATTACTGCTCTCCTGAAGGTTACTGAAGATATTCGGCTAGCTTCAAAAGAAAATAAATCCACCTGGAAAAATTGCAAGTTTTTATCAAGTTTAATCAAGGCTTTGGTAGGGGAAATCTGGACAGGGAAAACTTGTGAAATACTCGTGACGCCCTCGCTAGTAAAAACTTGTGGGATAAGGCTATGGAAAGGTTTTGGTAGGGGAAATCTAGACAAGGAAAACTTGTCAAATACTCGTGAGGTCCTCGCTAGTAAAAAACTTGTCGATAAGTTTTGTTTTCCATCACAAAAACCCCATATATGACCAAACAAAAAAACAAATATTTTATACCCATCATACAATAGCAAGGAAAATTTAAGTATGTTTATAGTTATTCATTTTCAACAATACGTAACTGTATTGCGAATTAGCTAAGTAGTTAGCGTATTGGACTGGTAATAAGATCACAGGATCGAATCCCAGTGAAGACAACTTTTTTTGTTTGCTTGTCTCTCGAGAGAAAAGGTTGCTTAACTGGTGAGGCCCTAGAGAAAATCGATAGTTACCCTTGCTAGAGTTTTGTAAGGGTCAATGTAAAACTTTCTAGTGCTCCATTAAAAACTAGATTGTTTTTCCAGGTGGGAAATAACACTTTTAGCTCTGGTTGATTTTTCTGAAGCATTTGATTCGGTATAATCGACGAGTTTATGCAGAAAACTCTCTGAGCAGTTTAATTTGTTCTAGTAGTGCAGGTCGACTTATATATTCACATTTGGACCACCACAACCGCTCACAAGCTGTCAAAGCAAAGATATACTTTCAACGTTCATAAATTTAAAGAGGGCGTTCCACAAGGTTCAATACTCGGACCTCTACTTTTCTCTTTATTTATTAAAGATCTTAAGCAAGTTTTGAAGTATTGTTCATATTATATCTATGCAAACTAACGTTAAATTATATTTTAGCTTTCGTTTAGGACTAGTTAAAGATGCAGTAGTAAGAATAAACAAAGATTTAGAGCCTGTTATTGAATGGTCAAATGAAAATTCCAAATAAAACAAAATGCATACAAATCAGCACTCAACGTCTTGATTTCGAAGACTTCCCTAATTCTGAATGAGCAAATGGTTGAAATTGTCTCTTTAGTAGGATCCTTGAAGTTATTTTTAAAATAAAAAATACTTTAACATGGAAGGACCATTTCAACAGAATAATTGGAAAACTATATGCTTCTTTGCGGAGTTCAACGATTTCAAAACAATTTTTACCCATTGAAGTGGAAATTAAGTTGGTAAATATTCTTCTTGTTCTGATCTTTGGCTGCGAAATACACTAGTCAACAATATTAAAGGAACAAATTTTTTTTCAATTTTTGTTAGCGTTTTTTGAAAAGCTGTATCTTTGTGACGAGTGGTCGTATTGAGTTGAAATAAAAAGCATTTTACAGCTTTTTGTTTTTTGTTTCGAGATTTGTTTGCAAACAATTTTTTTTGAAGTACCGTTATTGCGTTATTGCAAAAAATGAGACGAGACAACAAAAATTATTTTGTTTTTATTTTGTTTGAAGGTCCTCATTTCTATGGATAAATTTATTTGAGTCAATTAAATGTCATGATCAGATACCTTGTTTATTCAGCTTCAATTCAGTTTTTTTTGTTGTTTTCGTACGATTTTTTTTGACATGGTTTATCTGACTTTGAAAGAAAAAAGATACTTTTAGCCTTGATTACCAATATCTCAGCAAATAATGATGTTATAAAAAATTCAAAGACAGTTTTGGAAATTTGAAAAAGCGTTTTACAAGATTTTTTTATGATTTTGTAGAAATAATTTTTTTTTACCGTTCACTGTTAGTTTAAAAAAAAGTACTAAAAACCGACGTTTTGTTGTCTTTTCGTAAATCTTTTTTTTTCACTGCAAATATTGATTGCATGGCTTGCGTTGGTATGCAAATTTATAGACTTTTAAATCATCAATATTCTTGTAAATTTTCAAATTGATTCATCGAACCGTTTTTCCTCACCAAAATTTCAAAGTCTTACAAACCAGGTAAAGGAACAAATTGTGGTGTTCCTAAACAATGCGTTGTCGTCATCAAAATCACAAGAAAACCGCAATTCCAGTGGATTTTTTCACAGTTTTGCATTAGTTAGATACTTTTTTGAATTGAAATGAAATAAAAAGTACTTTAAACAAAAAAATAAAAAAAATTAATTAAAAACATTTTCAAATAAAAAAACTTGATTTTTTTAATTTTTTTTTTTTTTAAATGTAATTTTTATTTCATTTCATTCAAAAAAGTATCTAACTAATGCAAAACTGTGAAAAAAATCCACTGGAATTGCGGTTTTCTTGTCATTTTGATGACGACAACGCATTGTTTAGGAACACCACAATTTGTTCCTTTACCTGGTTTGTAAGACTTTAAAGTTTTGGTGAGGAAAAACGGTTCGATGAATCAATTTGAAAATTTACAAGAATATTGATGATTTAAAAGTCTATAAATTTGCATACCAACGCAAGCCATGCAATCAATATTTGCAGTGAAAAAAAAAGATTTACGAAAAGACCACAAAACGTCGGTTTTTAGTACTTTTTTTAAACTAACAGTGAACGGTAAAAAAAATAATTTCTACAAAATCATAAAAAAATCTTGTAAAACGCTTTTTCAAATTTCCAAAACTGTCTTTGAATTTTTTATAACATCATTATTTGCTGAGATATTGGTTGTCAAGGCTAAAAGTATCTTTTTTCTTTCAAAGTCAGATAAACCATGTCAAAAAAAATCGTACGAAAACAACAAAAAAAACTGAATTGAAGCTGAATAAACAAGGTATCTGATCATGACATTTAATTGACTCAAAAAAATTTATCCATAGAAATGAGGACCTTCAAACAAAATAAAAACAAAATAATTTTGTTGTCTCGTCTCATTTTTTGCAATAACGCAATAACGGTACTTCAAAAAAATTTTTTTGCAAACAAATCTCGAAACAAAAAACAAAAAGCTGTAAAATACTTTTTATTTCAACTCAATACGACCACTCGTCACAAAGATACAGCTCTTCAAAAAACGCTAACAAAAATTGCAAAAAAATTTGTTCCTTTAATATTGTTGACTAGTGTATTTGCTGATTTTGAATATAAACGCTTCTTAAATTAAATTTGGCACTCCAAAGGGGCCAAAGGGCACGATAATGATGTTTTGCCAAATATCTCGAGAACAAGCAGGTAGCTGAGGTAATTTTCCATTAATAATGTTCTTGGAATTTTGTTCGTAACATTAACAGTTATGAAGTTGTAGCACTTCAAACCACAATAAAAAAACAATAAAAATAAAAGACCTCAGTAGTCCAGTAACCTTGTAGTTTCATAGAAGGGAGGAGACCTTGCGTCAAATCAGGAAGTTCTAATTTTTTGCTGAGTTGTTTATGATGTTGGCCCAATAAATAATCCAAGTTTTCGACCTCGAGTGCCGAACGCAACATGGTAAAAAAAAGCGAAATTTTTGGCGCTATTTTCAGTAACTGTCAATTTTATACCCGAAGTATTAGTTTTTGGCGAAAACATTGTTCTACGATTTGAAATTAACAAAATTTACATCACTTTCAGTCCAGAATCGTTTCTGTTGACTCAAGGGTTTTCCAGAGACATCGTTTCAAAATGTATCAATAATAAATTTATAACAGAAAGTAGTACAATTAAAAGTTAATGACAAATACAGTGTGCTTGGCATAAGATGCTTCAAAACTGTAGAGCGTCTAGGTTGGGTCAAAGGAAGAAAAACATAGTATAGGAAGGGGGTTGAATATCTCCCTGTTCAGGCAGCAGGGGTAATTATTTAAAAAACTGACTGAGTGGTTATATCTGGAGAAAAATCCTTTAGCTCCTCTTTGGTGTTAATCTGGCCATACACCACACAGCCAACGATCCAAATGGCCTGGTGCCGATTCAAAATCGGTCATGTATGGCCAGCTTTAAGCGGGCCATTCACGTTAAGACTGTCGCACAGTCTGTCGATCGGACTGTTGCAACGACTGTCGAAAGTACGCACACACGTTGCGAACCAGTTTTACGAACAGTGTGTCAAAAAATTCCTTAAATTTGTTTTTTATTTATTTCGTCTATAGAAACAAAATAAAAACTATGAAGATTATTTGTAGACTGAGTATAGTTCGGTCGCAAGAACTGTCTCAAAAACTGCCATTCACTATACGACCATTCTGTCGTGTCGCAAGGTTCGTTGAAATTTTCAACGGACTTCCAACCTGTCGTTAGTCGCACGGTCCGATGTACAACAAGGACATTCACGATAGAACCTGTCGTATACGACTGAAATTTGTCGGACAGTCCTTACGACAATTTTAACGTGAATGGCCCGCTTTACGAATAAAATTTGAGAACGTTTTTTCTGGAAAATTACCTCAGCGGCCTGTTTTTAGAAAAATTATTTTTTCTAAAACTTATACCGTTTTCGAGATATTTGGCAAAACCCATTTTCATGACTTTGGACTCATTATAACGGACTTAGCGGTCAATGGACTTTTCTCAGATTATAAGTACCTAACCTCAATACACACTTGTATACAAAAAATCAGCCTGTTACCAAATTTGTCCTTTCTTTGCCATTTTTGTCTATTCTTAGGGCCAGTTTTTCAGTACCTACTGATTTAGATTTGAATTAACTCAGAGTAAGCTTATCCTGAAAATAAATTAAACCTTAGTTTTTCAGTTGAGGATTAACTTTATCTTCCAGTTGTCAAAAATCTATTGAAATCGATGTGCGACACTATAGTTACATATAATATAACCCTTATACGAATTTCACTATCAAAATCAACATGGCTAGTCCCTGACTTAACTCACCGAAAAAGGTGAGTGAATGATTTTCCGTGTACTGGTACACAGTACAAATTTGGTCAAAATGAGATAAATACACCATTCGACTCTAAAATAATTTAAGAGTCGAATGGTGCACTGATCTCATTTTTGCCAAATTTTGAATTATACTCTTTCTACCACCCACCTTAGATATAAAGTTTGATCAAAACATTTCTTTTGCAATAAACAAATATAATAGCTCATCTCAGAAGAAAGTAAAATTTCTCAATTTTAGTTTAAAAAAAAAGTTATATGGTTCCACAGTGCGGCAGTGACCGACCAACGGAAGAAAAGTGACAACAAGTAACTTGCAAACGAGTATGATAATTTTTACGATCACGCATATTGTGCAATCACCTTTTCCTCATATAACTGAGCGAGGTCAAGAAAGAAAATAAGAAAAGAGTGACGACACATAATACAATGAAAAATAATATTACACATTGAGAATGGAATTTTTCTAAATATTTTAATCGTAAAGATTCATCGTAATCTCGAATCATAATTATAATTATTCATGTACATATAGTACTAATAAACACCATAATTTATAATTTAAAGCCACATCAAAAACGATAGATTTCAAATAAGGAAAGTTTTAAACTAGCTCAGCTGAGCTAACCATACAACAATTTTATTTTTTTTTTTTATTTTCTCTAAAACAGCTCTAAGGATTTTTATTAAACTTCGCTCCTAAGTGAAAATGATGAAATAATGAAACTGTACTTAACGGATATAGGATTTTGATGTATTTTTTTGTTGAGAAAATTGTTTTATTTTTGGGTTATTTCTATATTTTTCGTTTATATTTTTTAATTATTTTTTTACACTTTTCCTTTTTATAGCCTTGAACACCAAATGCAAGTTCGTGCAAACCAGTCGTGCATTATATTTTATATATGCTTTTCATAACGTTTTTTTAAATTAAAAAAATATTTCTTTCTAATACAAATAAGGTACCAACACATATGATAGATAATAAACACCAATGTAAGAGTGTATGTTCAAGAATTCCGTGAGGCTATCAATTTAAACATGATACAACCTATAACTTATAGCTGTATTTTTAATCGATTTTCGATAACATCTGTAAAGAAGCAATATGTTAACTCGAAACTATTTTTCTACATTTCTCCCTGAGCAAGTTTTTTTCTTAAGAGTAACACTTAATGATTCATACAAAGCATGGGGCACGAATTGAAGTTACATGTACCTACATGTGTATATAAAGTGGGCATGATACTTTTACTCACTTTCATGGAAGACATTGAAAAATATTGGAAGAAATTGTTTAGTGGTGATATAATAAAATCGATAGAAATGTGAAAATACAGCACATGTTTCTACTATCTTATTAAATATTACGAGTGTACATACAAAATACACGTAAGTGCATAAAGTTAATAAGTATTATCGATGCAAAATTATCATTCTGATAATTTTTTTTCCAGTAAATTACAAGCTTGGGGCTGTAATGAAAATAGCAAACAAGCAGTAAGGCTTTAGGCTTGCCTTTTGAACTTAAAGTGGCCTTGACCCTACAATTTTTGTAGAAATATAAAAAAGGCATTTTCGTTTGGTCGTCCGGAAGCATTCCAAATACAAAAGCTGTGTAAATTATTAATTTCAAATGATCAAATCGTTCAAGAATCGATCAACAAAATTATTTGATCTTTTCAATCAATAGATCATTCCATCATTTCACTCAATTCAATATTCAATACTATTCTGATTCAATTTTCATTTCGATGTCGATGTAATTCAATCTCTTCGAATTTGACGAATCCAATTCAATACTGTACCGATTTTGATCGAATCCAATTTGATCCAAATTTTAAAACAAAGCAATGTAGGTGGATTAAAAATCTCAAAAAAATCTGAAAATTTTGAAGAATTTAGACTGCTCCGGAAAAAAAGTGATTATAGGGCAATTGGATCGAAATACACTTTTCCTGCCAAAATATACCTCGACGTCTATATGCCAAGCCATCAACTGTCAAATTCCATTGACGGATGGCTTCAATTTCGATGGATTAAAAAACCTCTTAAAAATCTGAAATTATTGAAGAATTTTTACTGCTTCGGAAAAAGGCGATTTAAGGGAAATTGGGTGACACTTGGATCGGAATACACTTTTTTTTGTCAAAATATAGTTCATCTTCGATATGTCAAGCCATCAACTGTCAAATTCGATGGATTAACAACATCTAAAAATGAGAATTCGAAAATTAAGATTCATTAAAATGATTGCGATTGAGATCGATTAAAATGAAAATTTGTGATTTCAATCATGGATACTTTTCGATCGGTTCATAAAAATCGAATTTTTCCTGATTGACACAGCGTTTGTTTGGCAACAGATGGCAGTTCGTCTTCTGAAAAGAAGAAATAATCGCTACTAGATTTGATGATAGGATCAAAATCAGAAGCATGGCATTCTGTGAAAGTTATAGTAAAATTTTAAATAAAATGTAAACAAAGTGAACAAAACTGAACAAGTTGAACATTTCAATTCTAAGTTGGGTCTTGTGTGTAAATGAAACAACAACAACAACAACAACAACAACTTGTGTGTGTTACCACCAAGTTTATAGGCTGGAGTTATAGCTATTTCACGAGAGCCACCTCGATCATCAGACTCCTTTAGTGGTGCTTAGTCTGGTTATGCTCGTATTAATTGAAAAACTCTTTGCCGTCATCTGGGAGCGAACAATGAACCTTGCAATTCAGAGGCCGATGCACTACACACCGCACCACTGAAACCACATGTTCTGCTCAATCCCAATGTATTTCAATTCTTCATTATTGTAATTTCTGTTTGCTGTTTGTAATAGACCGAGAGCTCACAACATATTTTTGAGAGGAAACCAGACTATATTAATGTTACAGGTGGTCCTAGTGAAGGTGATAACGAATATGTTTGTCTACCAGCAATTAGTGGTCCCTTTTACGAGAAAAAGTGCATCAAATGTACAAATTTTCTCAAAATTGAATTAGTGACGGAAACCACTTCAAACGCAATACACCGGAAGCTTTCGACTCGCTGATTACAAATATGGTTACAACAGACGCCTAGGTGGCCCCAAAACCCTCGACAGACGTTTGAAAATGCAACTTTTTTCGTGTTTTTAAAATTTTAGAAAACCACTTGAAATATAACTCACATGAAAGGTCTTGACTCTCTGAGTACGAATATGTACATGACAGACGTCTAAGTGGCCCCAAAACCCTCGACAGACGTCCTTGAAAATGCAACTTTTTTCGTGTTTTTAAAATTTTAGGAAACCACTTGAATTATAACTCAAATAAAAGGTCTGGTTCCCTGAGTACGAATGTGACGTGGCAGACGTCTGAGTGGCCCCGAAAACCACGACAAACGTCCTTGAAAATGTCAATGTTCGTGTTTTTAAAATATTAGGAAACCACTTGAAATATAACTCAAATAAAAGGTCTTGACTCCCTGAGTACGAATATTTACACATGACAGACGTCTAAGTGGCCCCAAAACCCCCGACAGACGTAATTGAAAATGCAACTTTTTTCGTGTAAGCCAAAACCCCGAATGGACGAAATTCCGAATGGACAAAATCCCGAATGCGAAAATCCCGAATGGACAAAACGCCAAATAGTAAAAATTCCCGAATAGGTATGTATGTATGTACATTCAGATTCAATCTCGTATTTAAATACTTTTTTAGTACTATTTTAGTACTTTCAAAGAAACCAAACTGTTAACTTTGTTAACTTCTGTTCATTTTGGTATCATGACGCTATCTCGAAAAATCTCGAATGCAAGAAATCTAGAAACAAAAAATAAAAGTCTTAAACCCAAAAATTTAGAATTTTTAAGATTTAAAAAAATTATGAAATACATAATAAATATAATATTAGTCCCGGAGCCGACCGTAAAGGCGGTATTACACTATCATATATATATGGCTTAAGCAGCCATATAAAGTATGGCAAAGGTTTTCAATGTATGACAAGTTGTTTAACACTATGCCATACAAGAATACCTATCTCATCGCGGCTACGCAAAAACAGGATGACAACCGATAGCTTTAGATCAAACATACTTTAATGAAAATGAAAAAAAGTGGATAAGGCTTATTTAGGTACTTAATATGATTTAACTCAGTTTTCCTTAATGTAGAACACAATTTAAAAAAGACCATTTTTTATAAAAATGTTTACATTTTAAGTGCAGAATTTTTTTTAACTTATAAAGTGAAAATAGCCGTTCGAAATATGGCTCAGGTTAGTATTTCTTTCCAAAGAGGAAATAAATTAAAATGGAATCTTATCAGTTGCTTAATTTATATGAATGAATAAAAAACGAGATGGCAACAAATATTGTCGTATTTTTTTAAAATATCAAGTACCTACATAGTAAGCAATAGATTTTAATCAATACTAATACTAGAGTTGAAATCACAAATCGCTATAGCTATGTATGTATGTACCTACACATATATACATTAGACTGATTCAAAAAAATGAAAATGTCTTCGATTTTCAATGCCACTAACTTTTTAGTTAAAGATTAATGAAATAATAATCCTGGCAAAATTTCAGCCCTTTAGGTCAATATTTAGAGGTCGCTCATCGATACTTTCTATTTTCCATACAAATCGTATGGGAACTTTTTTTTTATTCTTTCTTTATTTTATAACTTTAAAAACGGTTATCATACAGAAATGATCAAGGTAGAATCTGAAAGAAGATTTGATGTTCTTTAAAAAAGGTCCTTACTTCTTATCTAATTAATGTACTCCTTCCAAAGTAATTCAAGGTCAGAATGGTATTCGAGGTGAATTTCAAAGTTTTTTGGATACCGTGTTGAAAAAATCAGCTATAATACAAGGTGTTTTGCAAAAGTTGTAACAAAAGGCAAGTGCGTGTAAGTTGCACTCAGACAAAAAAAAAAATCATTTTAGAGTGGGGGTCTATTTCCCCCCATTTAGGCGGGAGGGGCAATTTCCTAAAAAAATTGGTATAAAAAAGAAAAAAATATTAAAAATCAACGGCAATACTTATAGTGTCATGCTATTACTTTTTTAAAGCCAACAATCCATTATTTAATTTAATTTTTAAAAAAAGTTGTTTTTGTAAATATTTTTTGAAAAAATTAATTTCAAACTTAGATTTAAAAAATTAAAAAGTGATTTTATTTTTTAAATATCTTTTTGAAAAATTTTTCGTTATCAAGTACAATTTTTGTTTATGGATTTCAATACCTTCCTTAATTTTTAATCAGAAGCTGAAAACCGCAGACTAAAATGATTTGTAGTTTCTGAGAAAATTGAAAATTAAAACACCTACTACTACTACTGGAGATTGGTGTTTGTAGGAAGGAACAATTTAAATTCCAGGGCGTCAAATAACAAGAAACTTGGTATTTGTTATTTTCAATTTTCTCAGAAACTACAAAACATTTTAGCCTGCGGTTTTCAGCATCTGATTAAAAATTAAGGAAGGTATTGAAATCTATAAACAAAAATTGTACTTGATAACGAAAAATTTTTCAAAAAGATATTTAAAAAATAAAATCACTTTTTAATTTTTTAAATCTAAGTTTGAAATTAATTTTTTCAAAAAATATTTACAAAAACAACTTTTTTTTAAAAATTAAATTAAATAATGGATTGTTGGCTTTAAAAAAGTAATAGCATGACACTATAAGTATTGCCGTTGATTTTTAATATTTTTTTCTTTTTTAAACCAATTTTTTTAGGAAATTGCCCCTCCCGCCTAAATGGGGGGAAATAGACCCCCACTCTAAAATGATTTTTTTTTTGTCTGAGTGCAACTTACACGCACTTGCCTTTTGTTACAACTTTTGCAAAACACCTTGTATTATAGCTGATTTTTTCAACACGGTATCCAAAAAACTTTGAAATTCACCTCGAATACCATTCTGACCTTGAATTACTTTGGAAGGAGTACATTAATTAGATAAGAAGTAAGGACCTTTTTTAAAGAACATCAAATCTTCTTTCAGATTCTACCTTGATCATTTCTATATGATAACCGTTTTTAAAGTTATAAAATAAAGAAAGAATAAAAAAAAAAGTTCCCATACGATTTGTATGGAAAATAGAAAGTATCGATGAGCGACCTCTAAATATTGACCTAAAGGGCTGAAATTTTGCCAGGATTATTATTTCATTAATCTTTAACTAAAAAGTTAGTGGCATTGAAAATCGAAGACATTTTCATTTTTTTGAATCAGTCTAATATACATATGTATATAAAAATTAATATTGGAAGTTAATTCTTAAGCAAACAATCAATAAAGTGAAGCATTTTATTTTTATAGAACGTCTCAAGTGAGTTACTTTAACTAAATTTAATAAATGCATTTGTTAAATAATTTATCATGAATAATAAAACCATAAAATAAATTTTTTATTTCAATTAAGTATATTGTTAGTTTAATACAATATTGCATCTAATTTAAACTTGCTTCTACAGTAAAGAAAAACTTTTTTAATCGATTTAAATAAAAACTGTTTTATCAAGAATATTAATTTCTGAGTTCTCGATGGCCGCACTTCCAAAGATTTTTTTTTTCTTGTTCTTATATTAGGTATAGTCGTATAGTAGACCATGGTCACCTTACTTTGTAAAAGAATATTTTTTTAAATAGGCTTATGAAAAACTTCTGTTCTGAGTCTTAGGTACACCTTGTCAGTGGAAGCTACAATAAGCGAACACTCATCGTCCCCTTTTTTGCCCGGTTATCAGATCGGTCCGGCTAAGACAAAGATTGCCAAATAGAAACCTGTGCCGAGATTCAGCTAATTCGAAACCGCAGGGAGTGAGTGAGATGAGTCACTTTTCGTCGAAAATCGATTCAGCTAGCAAAAGTGAGTGAGTGAGTGAGCGAGTGAAATGAAATGTCAGATTACTCGCTAGATATTTCCGCAGTGACTTGGTGTATGTTTTGGTAAATTTCCAGTTTTGGATAAGTATGTGTGCTTTTCTCAAGAATTCCTATAGGAATATATTCATGCATAGGAAACAAAGTAAAAAACAACAACGTAGATAAAAACAACTACCCTTTTACTGATTCTTAAATCTTATTTTATTATCAGATGCACATATGAATATTAAATAAAATTATATTCTATTCACTTTCGACACTATTAAACTTTTTATTTCTCAAGAGTGAAAACTCACATCAAACTTTAATTACGACAAAAATAATAATTGAAAAAAGAGATTCCCCATTATTAAAGATTCCAATGTTTACATTGTTGTATTTGTTATTTCATTTCATTTTGCGTAACGAGTGTGACAAGGAGGTAGAGTTTAGTTCTTTTATATTTATTCTTTGTCTCATGTTCGAAACTAAATTCGAACTTACTCATTTC
Organism: Dasysyrphus tricinctus; assembly: GCA_963921185.1. NCBI lineage: Eukaryota > Metazoa > Arthropoda > Insecta > Diptera > Syrphidae > Dasysyrphus > Dasysyrphus tricinctus. Next base: position 105,584,136 of record OY992532.1, on the reverse strand, counting down.
ACTTAAATAGCTGAATCACTTTTGCGAGTGAAGTGAGATGAGTCGGCGAGTAAGGCGAGTCATCTCATCTCACTCGCTAAAATAGCTGAATCTCGGCACTGCTCTTCTTGGCATCGCAAAATAAAATGATTGCGAAAATAGGCGCAAAAGAACATTTACAATGCCGAAATGCGATGGAGAAATAGGAATCATATACTCTCAACTAACGTTAACTTATTTACCCGAGAAATCCCCTTCTAAGCTCTCAACGTAACATTGATCTGTCTGGTTATTAGAGATTCGCGTCCTCTTAATAAAGATTTTCCATGTGAGAACTGTTCTGAAAATAGATCCAACACTTTTTCCATTGTGTCCGTTCGTTATGAAGTTTTCTATTTTAAATGAGCAAAAATAGGTGCCCTAGTCCGTTTAAAAGGAGTGTTCGTTTATAGGAATGCAATTTGTATAAGAAATTCGAGGAAAAAGTTGGTTCCCAAAAATAGGTCCGTTTAAGGGAATTTTCCGCTGATAGGATCTATCCGCAAGTAGAGCTTTGACTTTATTTATGCCTTGTTGAAATTTCGTAGACCGATAAACTTTTTTTTGTTTAACAACATATCACCCTTAAAATAGCTAGAGTTTTATAAATACCCATTTCTAAAATCCCTTAACTAACTGCAGCCTTTCAAACACGAAAATTAATTTTTAGAATCGGACCGGAAGTTTCTGAGACTATAAAAAAAGCAAACTCGAAGTTCACTTGAAACTGTTAAAACGGATAGGGGTGTTGGTGGAAATAAGATGACTTATGGCCTTTTCGATTGGAGTCAGAATGACAGATCTTCTTCCTCTCCTAGGTCATCCACATTTCCAATCAAAAAGGCCATGCATTGTCTGCAATATTTAGAAGTTTCGTTTAACATTGTGAGTTTCCTTGTAATTTTGCATAACGCGCTGAAATTTCTTGTACCCCCAACAACTATCTTGGATTAGTTGTACCATCCTTTCGCTTCTCAGTGTGCATTTCAAATTGGTGCAAATGCCAAAAATTTTCCACTGTTTCTTGCAGATTCAAATTTGGTCGATCAAAATGGTAGCCCAGTGGCCATGGAATATTCATTTTCGATGCCAATAAATTCAGAAAGAAACTGCGAACATAATTCACGTTCTTAGTTTTCGAATATCGCAAAAATTCCGTGGGAAATTTTATTCACGATAGCCCTCATTATATGAATATAGATCTTGGTTCCATTTAGAATAATCCCAACACCAAATTTACTGTGATTGCTCCAACTGACAGTGAAAAACTTTTATCCGCGTTTAGAGCCCAAGAACATTTTTTAAATATCCATCAAGCAAAGCTTTATTTACCACTGGCTCCCAAAAGTGTGTACATTGTTCATGGTCTACATCTATGTACATTTATGTATTTTGTATTGAGTTCAATGGACGATACCCTTACTGACTTTTTTTTAGAAATTTTGCAATATACACTGAAAATACAACACCCAAACTGCAGTTTTTGATCACCCTAGAACCATCATGGATAGTAAAAAATATCATTCTCGTTTGAAAATCCAGTCTTCGATTAGTGGAGTTCCGGATAATGGAGACTCGACTGTAATATTAATTTTTTAATTTTATTTTGTCAGAAAAAAATTTCACAATAATTGATTGATTGATGTTTTCAAACTCAATTATTGATTTATTAATTTTTGTATGTAAAACAGGCACACTCAGATTGCATTTTTGCACGTTGCTGGCAAACCGCAACACCGATTTAAACTAAACTTAATTTAAACACCCACCGGTTCATACCAAACATTTCCCGAAAAGAATCATCCAAATCAGTGTAGCCGTCTTCGAGTTTTTGCAGGACAAACGCACAACGATTGATTTTTATACTATATTAATTTTATACATATAGTACCATCGTGCGTCGTTTAGTGAAAATACGATAATGTTAATACGATATAATCTCTAAATATGATGTTGGTCTATTTCTAAAGGAAAAAATGTCTCTGAATCAAATATTTTCAAGTTCTGGTCAGTAAAAATCTATAAAAAGTACAGATATCTCAAAATAAACAAAAATGAACTAAGGGAGTTTTCTTTTAACGACGACGATATTCCTATTATTATCTAATTATTAAGGGCATAAACCAAAATTGAACGAAACTAAACAAAACGTCACAAAGCGCAATTATTGCCCCAACATATAAAATTTTCGTGTATTCGTTTGTTTTCTACCGACCACTGAAGTGCCCCTCCGAGAATTATAGTTCTGGCTTAGCTTAACTTGCGTTCTGGGGATATAGAAAAGTTCAAGGCAATTGAGACTTTTTTCTCATACAAGAAAAAATCTCACGAATTTCTCACTTATTCAATATAAATGAGTGTCGTATATTTAATTCCAAGGAAAATATAAAATATCCCAAATTACAGTTTAGAGATAAAAATATTAAAAAAAAATACCTAAGAGCGCGTTTGTGTTGGAGTTGCGAATAAAGAAATGTTTCTCATTTCAACGGAGACACTTTCAATGGTAACAACAAAAAAAAGGTGGCCATTTTAGACTCTTATCAAAGACTGATTTGTACTTGCGATTGTAGGCCCAAAAGAGCAAGTTTTAGATATGTACATATGTGCAAAATAAGAATTTCGAGATTATAAGCACATGACATTACGATTATAGAGAACACGAAAAAGGCCTGCAGCCAAGTGTAATGGTGTAGCTGCAGCTGCAGCTGCAGCTCGTAGTAAAAAGCACCACAATATGAAGATGTAAACGTGGCAAGAAAGGTATGATGTTGCAGAAGTTAAACAAATTTCAACTTTTGAAATAAGTTATAGGGCTTCATTCATTGGGGCATATAGTCCACTCATATTGTATTTTTACCATGCAAGTTGTGAGCTAGTTTTGATTTGTTCGCTCCTTTATGTTTTCGGGGTGCTGAATCCGAATCTGAGGCTTGCCAACAAAATTTCGTGACGCAACATGGAAAAAAATGCAAAAAATGATGCAAAAATGCAGTTTTTGGGAGTTTTGAAAGAATACACAATTTCCAATAAATCCCTATTTAAGGTTTTTTTCTGCAACAATCCATTTGGACTCAAGCGCTAGTCGAAAATTGACTTGTGTTTACGGTTTTCGAAAATCCACTCGAAAGCTCTATGAAATCACTTTAGGTCTGTTTCTTTACTCGCCCGCGGGATCCCAAAGTATCCCAAATCTACCCAAAACGTGTTTCTTTACTATTTTCTGGCACTCCCCTCCAGCAAGAATCTACCCGAACATTTTAGTTACTGCACTTTCTTGCTTGTCAAATATGAAATCAGCTGTTCGAAAAATTTGAAATTTAATTTTTCAAGTAGCGTACATAAAATGGTTTGATTTAATTAAATTAAATGAAAATGATACAATGGAGGCAAATATAAAGTAAAATGTTTCTCTTTGTTCTTTTAATAGAGCCCAACATGATCAATGCATGTAAAAATAATTGAAATTGTATAATTTTGTGTGCGGTGAGCCAACCAGCAATGAAGTTAAATAGGTAATTTAAACCGCAACAAACCAGAAACATCCCAAATGCGTTTCTTTACTTTTTGTTTCTGGTTAAACATTACAACAACTACACCAGAAAGCTCAACCCCAAACTTTTTCCCGAACTTTTTCCCAAACTTTATCCCAAAAGTAAAGAAACAGACCTTTTGTATGACAAAATTTGAATTTTTGTCTTTTTCATTAGGTCTGTTTCTTTACTCGCCCGTGAGATCCCGAAGTATCCCAAATCTACCCAAAATGTGTTTCTTTACTATTTTATGGCACGAAAATGCCAGAGCTTTTGACTTTTTTTCATTTCCCCTAAAGCAAGAATCTACCCGAACATTTTAGTTACTGCACTTTCTTGCTTGTCAAATAAGAAATCAGCTGATCGAAAAATTTTAAATTAAATTTTTCAAGTAGCGTACATAAAATGGTTTAATTTGATAAAATAAATGAAAATGATACAATGGATGCAAATATAAAGTAAAATATTTCTCTTTGTTCTTTTAATAGAGCCCAACATGATCAATGCATGTAAAAATAATTGAAATTGTATAATTTTGTGTGCGGTGAGCCAACCAGCAATGAAGTTAAATAGGTAATTTAAACCGCAACAAACCAGAAACATCCCAAATGCGTTTCTTTACTTTTTGTTTCTGGTTAAACATTACAACAACTACACCAGAAAGCTCAACCCCAAACTTTTTCCCGAACTTTTTCCCAAACTTTATCCCAAAAGTAAAGAAACAGACCTTTTGTATGACAAAATTTGAATTTTTGTCTTTTTCATTAGGTCTGTTTCTTTACTCGCCCGTGAGATCCCGAAGTATCCCAAATCTACCCAAAATGTGTTTCTTTACTATTTTATGGCACGAAAATGCCAGAGCTTTTGACTTTTTTTCATTTCCCCTAAAGCAAGAATCTACCCGAACATTTTAGTTACTGCACTTTCTTGCTTGTCAAATAAGAAATCAGCTGATCGAAAAATTTTAAATTAAATTTTTCAAGTAGCGTACATAAAATGGTTTAATTTGATAAAATAAATGAAAATGATACAATGGATGCAAATATAAAGTAAAATATTTCTCTTTGTTCTTTTAATAGAGCCCAACATGATCAGTGCATGTAAAAATAATTGAAATTGTATAATTTTGTATGCGGTGAGCCAACGAGCATTGAAGTTAAATAGGAAATTTAAACCGCAACAAACTAGAAACATCCCAAATGCGTTTCTTTACTTTTCGTTTCTGGTTAAACATTACAACAACAACACCAGAAAGCTCAATGCCAAACTTTTTCCCGAACTTTTTCCCAAACTTTATCCCAAAAGTAAAGAAACAGACCTATTGTGATGTACAAGCCTTCAAGATCAATGTGCATCGGCATCTCCTATTGAGCCCTCTCCACTTTTCCTAAACGCAGATTAATATTGAAAGCAAACGCCTTATTTGACACCACTCACTCTACACGTGATAAAAGAAGACAATCACAATAATTCTACAATAGACCTAACCACAGATGAGAGCAAATTTAGCAAGTGGCAAATTACAATTAAATAAATAAATCGCCTGAAGATGGAAATCTAGTTTCCGAAACGCGTAGCATAAAATAAAGATAAAATTCTAGTTTCAGAAGAGGGTAAGTAAGTAAATAGTATAAAGTTTCTTTTATGTATTTTGTATCTTTTTATACACAACAAAACTTTATTGAGTAGTAAAATTTGTATACAGGGTGCCTTCCGTTTAAGTTATGGCAACATTGTGAAGCCAACTAAAAATATTTCATGAAAAAATCGAAAAGTAGTTCAAACTAGCGGTTTTTTCGAAAATTAAAAGAATAATTGGCAAATCGAAAACTGAAACTTGTTATTATTTTAACAAGTTAAAGCCGTTTTAACAAAAAGTTATCCAACAACACAATATCCACTGGCTAGATAAGAAATTGTATACTTAAACACTTTATCGCATACCTAAAGAGTAGATTTGCCAAACAATAGACAGAAAACATTTATCACTTTTAGGGAATGTGTCATGTATTGAGGGCACTGTCTGGAATAAAAGCACAATTATTGTCAAAAAGCATTCAAATACATATATATAAACAGCTCGTAGGTATAGAAGAATCTTTTAAGGTCAAACTTTTATAAACTTTGTCAAACTTGGCCAAAAATAAATAAATCTTTTTATATCATTATACAGGATGGGGCAAAATAACTTCATTTTTTTTAAAACGTAATAAAACCCTTGGGTGTCAATTCTCGACCTGTGAAGCTGTGAAGTGATACATTTGAGTATATATAATTTCATATATTTTTTTATTACTTCACAGCTACACAGATCGAGAATTGACCCCCAGGAATTTTTATTTATTTGTATAATGTTGGTGCATGTCTAAAGTTTAGTTTGTACAGTTTTGATAATCATAGCAGGTAGGTGACGGACTCCCCCCATTGTTCAAACACTAAATATGCCGATTTTTGGCGTTTGGTAAGACTCTCAGGGTACGTTTTTGTTGGAGTTGCGATAAACGCATCGAGCAGAGATGTGAGCAAAGATGAGAATGCTTTACATTGAGATTATTGTTTCTCTAACATAAACACTAGTAGGAAAATTAATAAAAGGATTGTGCTTGGTCAAAAAGATGTCCCATTCAATGCCAAATATAGGCTTTTCGAAGCAACAGCAAGATCAATTATGTGCTATGCATGCCAGGTATGGGGTTACGAGGAATACGAAGATGTGGAAAAACTCCAAAGATATTTCGTGAAGCTCCTCTTTCGGCTCCCTGCAAACTCACCAACCTACATGCTGCATGTCGAAACTGGCCTTCCCCTCCTTCGGTTATACACTCTCAGGCTTCATTTCCAATACATTATAAGAATAATAAAACTTCCCGATTATCGTCTTCCTAAAATAGTGCTGCGACAACTATTTGAAACAAGAGCGAACTTTCTGCAAAATTGGCAACAAATGGCAGAGGAATTAGAAGTTGAGCTGTCTTTTCGATGGGAAGACCGATCCAATTTGAGTTCAACCTTTGACGAAATTCTTCGAAAGCTTGACGAGAAGATTCACCACGGATTTATGGAGAAAGCAGCAGGTTCTACAAGTAGATTGATCTACAGTCAACTGAACCATAGTCTTAATGAGCTGAATTACTTTAATGAGAGATATAGTACTCATCAAATAAACACGATGTTCAAGGTGAGAGGTGAATTGTTGCCTCTGAACTTCAGGCCCTACAGGGAAGATCTTCCATCCAACTGCACTATGTGTAACTTGAGAGAAAAAGAAGACATCATCCACTTTTTGGCGATATGCCCAATTCTCCAAGAAATAAGAAGATATCACTTTAACCAATCCTTCCTTTCAAGGGAGGAAGTAATCGAATTACTTAATGGATCAAACTGGAACTTACTTTGCGCCTACGTATCTCAAGCTTTGGCTTATAGAAACCAGTTTATCGAAGAATAAGAAATAGTATCTTCAAATAATAAACAATCATAACTGCTGAACTAATTCAATAAGCGTTTTCCTTTTTTTAATTTTTGTGTTTCAAATCATGTCAAAATTGTACAAGAATAAATAATAAAATCTAAATAACGTTCACAAACCGTAAAATTTGCATATATTTTCAAGTAACAAAATTATAAATTTATAAACTTTATCCTTAAAATTGTCAATCTGGCTGACGGCTTTTGCCATTGCTAAACAGAATTTGTATAAAAAAAAATGTAATAGTCATAAAATTTAATGATCAAATAAATTCATTTCAATTCAATTCAATAAAAGGATTTCGAAGCATTAATTAAATCGCTGTTCGAATTGATTATCACAGATCCAACATAAACACATATTGGATGTTGGTCTTCAGGTCTTGTAGCACCCTTGGGCGGTTGGAAAAACACGGGATAAAAAAAGCAACAAAAACTAGTTAGGGCGCAAATAAAGAGAGCCAATCTTAATCATCCTTCATTGAGATGAGGCACTCCAGGAATTGTCCCCTAAAACCAGACATTGATATTCTTGAAATGAAAGCTGGTACCACCTCTGTGGAAAAAGTTATTGTAATTTGCATGTAAAGATGACTATACAGTCAAACTTCTTTATAACGAACCCTCAAGGGACCAAAAATTTGGTTCGTTATAGAGAAATTTAATACAAAATTCGAAATAAAGAATTTTTCTGAAATTATTGAAAATATTGTTTTTTTTTATATCATATAAAAAACAACAACCTTTTTTATTTTCACAAATGGACAATTTTAACGAAAGTGCAATAACTTTTCGCTTCGACATTTTAAAAGAACTCAGAACAACGCACTTGAAATGCACAGTTGGGCTGTACTTTTTTTTGTTTTTGCAGTTATTGAACCAAAGCTTGTGCCCTTATTACGAGTGTTATTTGCTTTTAATAAATGGCAACTTTTATCGAAAGTCGATCATCGGAAAAATTAATTTCGGTGAAGTTGAAAATGTTTAACCAAATTTTTCGTTAACACGTCAAAACGAGAATTTTCGTTGACAATAATTAAAATTTTCAACACACAAAAAATCTGAAGAGTTATAGAGCGTAGAGGTAGCAAAGATGTGCAAAATAGAGGAATTCGCAAAAATCGAAATGATTTTATTTGCAAAAAATTGTGAAAAAATTTTGTTCGGAATTTCGTTATAAAGAAACAATTATGATGCTGGGTCCCAAAAATTATTTCTTTATAAAGAGAATTTCGTTATATGGAAACACATTTATGTATATAGGATATTTATTAAAGGGGACGGGGACAGAGTGGCAGTTCGCAGTAAAGAGATATTCGTTATAAGGAAGTTCGTTATAAAGAAGTTTGACTGTATTTTAAGTATAAAACCTGTGACAAAGATGGTACCCTCATGAAACCTTATAAAAATGTGCTATGAACTTCCAGAATGAAGAATCAAAAGAGTCGTTAAAAATATCTATATGGTAAAAGGATATTTTTAATGGGTGAAGGTAACTATAATACTTTTTCCAAGAACAAATATTGTGTCCAAAAACAAATAACAGCCTTTACCCAAACCCACAAAAACACTGTTTCTTCCCTGATATTTTTGTAAACTCCTTTGATTCTTCATTCTCGTAGTAAATGAAACACTTTTACTAAGTTTCTTGAGGGTACCATCCTTTTACATTTTTTTGAAAAATAACCACACAATCCCCCCTATCTTCAAAAAACACACCACACCAGCGAAATATTTCTATAGACTCTTTTGATTCTTCGTTCTGTTAGTCCATAGCACATTTTAAAAAAATCTCATGGGGGTACCATTTTTGTCAGAGGTTTTAAGGTAATCATCCCACTACTACTCCTCAAAAAAACACCCTTTAACCACAGATATTTTTATGGACTCTTCTTATTGCTTTTCATGACAAATGAACCACCGATGTCATTTTTCATCGACGGACCATTATTTTCAACTGGTTTCCGGTAATATTTTACTTTTATACTGAAAATATATTCATCTTTACATAAAATTACAATAACTTATTCGCGGATCATGTTTATATTAAGTACATAGGTACATACATATACATACATCTCCGACTATTGAACTTGTTGCAATATCCGAACATAAATTCGATTCAACAGACTGAAATCTTCATCTGCAATATGAATAGAATCGTTACACGCTACGTGTGATCTACACAACACGCAAAATGTAGTGTGTAGTCGGGGAAGTGAGCAGAATCACAAACTTACACACTTCGGGTCCATTTTAGTTAAGTACCATTTTACACTGCCAATCACTGTGCATATTTCAAAAAATTTAAATTAATAACAAAAAGAATGTTTTTTGCTTTCAAACATTTTTCATCTAGCTTTAATTTCATGAGTGGTTTCAAATTTCTACGCAGCAAGGGGGCGAGGCTAGTTCATATAAATAGCCTTATCAAAATATTGTGGTACCTACCATTTTCTCAAAAAGTATTCAAACGATTTCGATGAATGTAATATGGTTGGAAATCCACAATCACGGAGGTGTGCAAAACCAAACACTTACACACTTCGGGTCATTTAAGTTAAGTACCTACCATTTTACACTGCCGATGACTAAGCGTATTAAAAAAAACAAATTTAAAAACTATATTTATTGTTAGTGCCATTACTGGATGGAAGTCGATCGTATCGAAAGTAAGAGCTTGTTAAAATTTTTATAAAAAGTTATCGAAATTAAATTAAAAGTTCAAATGAGCTCAGCTTCAATTCATTTGAAATTTTAATTGAATTATAGGTACTCAGTCGCTTCACCTATACATAAACAGAATAATTTTCTTTTCAATTTTTTTTTTAATATTCAATGTTATCTGAATCCTGATATCTGATTCAAAGCTTAAATTTTCCATGATCGACTTTTCAAAAAAAATCTTTTATCGGTAAACAAACCACACTCACAGTAAGGGCCTGTTATATTTTTAGCATAAAATAAATCGAAATGGAGAAAAAAGATTGTTTGTTAGTTGCTTTCGACGTCGCTCTTAACGTAGCTCAACAAAAGCCACACAAGTTAAGATATTAAAATATTGGTTTATGACATGAGAAATAATAACCCGTCTATATTTGGACATGATTGTTGTTCTACCAAAAGAGTTTATTCCTACCGAAAGATAAAGATCATACTTTCACTCTATAAGGTGTTTACACTTCTCTTGAAAGATTTGTCTTTTACTATATCGTGTTTAGAGCCATATAATGTACAAAATGCTAAACCCAACAGCTTTTAGTGTTAATATGCTATGTCATGCAATTAAATTGACATTATTATTTTTGTTTCTTTTAGATTTATGCTTCTTTATTTGAATTTTAGATTAAGGTACTAACATCTTCGAAACCTAAGATAATGTTCACAACGAAATAAAATTGTATATTAGGTCAATTGGGAACGTCTTTTTAATAACAGAAGTTCTAACATGCAAACCATAATAATATCAGATATGAATAACAGAAAATTTAAAAGCCTCACGAGCCCGAGATAAAAAAAACCATTCATAAAAATCGTCTATTTCAAAACAATTTTTTGCTACATATTTTTGTTTCTTTGTCTGCATGAATGAACTCTAATCCAATAATTATATAATTGTGTAAACAGCAAAAAAAAAAATCATAAATCAAAACATAAATTATAGTTTTTAAATTAAAGCCAAATGCAACCTGAATTGAAATGGAACCAAACTATGCAAAGCTCAATCTCTATAGTTTTCATCAGATCACGACAGATAAAAGCAATACAAAAAGAAACTATAGCTACTACCTATAACTATATAAACGTTTGTTACGTCTCAGTGTTTTCTTTTGTTCAAAAAGAAAATTGCATTACATTAACTAATGGTATCCGTGCCTAGCCAATCTAGGCAGTTCCTCAACCGTACGATTACTTTTTCCATTCACTGTTTTCAGGTGATCGGCTGGTTTTATAATTCAAGACCATTAATCGACCTTGATAGTCATGTTATCTGGTTTTCGCATTTGCACATTGCACTCACGAACATTATTACTTTACTTACCTCTTCTTATTGGACATTTTTCCGTGGCCAATGATCCATAGAGCGGCTGATATACCAGTAAGGCCAACTATGACACTATGGTGTTGGGCCAACTTGCTCAGTGCTGGTGCCATTGCCTGGTTAAATTTTATTTATCGATGTTTCTATCTACTCCTTGTTTTCAAGTAGCTAGTCGCTAATTTTTTTTCGTCCGAATTAATATGGGGAGTTTTTTTTTGTTTAATGGATGACGAAACGATTTCTTCCGGTGAGTTAAGTAATTATTAATTGATATTTCGCACAGTTACGTGTTTGAAACTATGTTGTCTGGTAGAAAAAAAGACAAAGAACAACGCGCAGCACTAAAAATTGTAATGTGTATTAATAAACTGAGGATTTTTTTTATTAAACTAGCGACACATCACACTCATCGTTAATCACCTCAAGTTCACACTCGAAATTAAATTGCCTATTCCGTCCTAAACTAATTCGTTTCTGTTTTTCTTCTTCAACAAGGCGCAAAAAAACATGTATTTTTCCACAACTACACGGCTGATTTTTTTTGTGCTATTTAAACGTCAGTCAGCTGTCACTAGAAAAAGGTAGCCTTCAGTCATATTTGAAAGTAACGAGTGAGTAAAGGCTGAAGTGGGATCCACAATGCGACGAGGAAACGACGTGAGCGTGACGACTAACGAGTTTCGTCGTTGTTATCAAAGGCCCAATTCACATAGAACAGTGCCGAGATTCAGCAAATTCAAAGCCGCAGGGAGTGAGTGAGATGAGTCACTTTTCGTCGAAAATCGATTCAGTTAGCAAAAGGGAGTGAGTGAGCGAGTGAAATGAAATGTCAGATTACTCGCCAGATTTTTCCGCAGTGACTTGGTGTATGTGTTGGTAAATTTCCAGTTTTGGATAGGTATATGTGCTTTTCTCAAGAATTCTTATTCATGGATAGGAAACGAAATAAAAATGAAATAAAAGATACTCCAAACACCATTACTAAAGATTCCAATGTTTACATTGTTGTATTTGTTGTTTCATTTCGTTTTGCGTAACGAGTGTGACAAGGAGGTAGAATTTAGCTCTTTTATATTTATTCTTTGTCTCATGTTCGAAACTAAATTCGAACTTACTCATTTCACTTAAATAGCTGAATCACTTTTGCGAGTGAAGTGAGATGAGTCGGCGAGTAAGGCGAGTCATCTCATCTCACTCGCTGAAATAGCTGAATCTCGGCACAGGTTTGAGGTTTTGGTGTGGTTCTGGCATGCTGCATTCATATTCCGCGTTGTGGAATTCACATGTTCTCTTATGAGGTACAGGTAATACACACACAGATGACGAGGCGAGGGTATGGTGTCACATCATGCCATCGTCACACGATATTGAAAACTAGTGGCCTACGTAAACGTTACACCACAAGGAAATCTTTCAGTCAAATCTCAAATTGTCAGACATTAAAAAAAAAATGAAAGGTGATTATGAGTTCAATATTGAATTCTGCAATGAAATGCAAATACATGAAGATTTATGTAATTACGAGAGGATAAAATTACTTCAACAGTAGCGTGCAACACCAAACATGGCAAAAAATAGCCCAAAAATTCAAGGCAATTTGTTTTTTTTACATGCTGGCTCCACCTGCCATGAACGATGCCAAGACTATGAGCCAGAAAAATCCATGTTCTGTCGACGACATGTCGAAGAAAACCAACTTTTGAACAAGACATGAACGCTGTTCAAAGCTTGCCATGAGATTTGACGTTTCACGTGCGTGTGAGTTTTTTTCTGGTTTTCCTTGTATCTAGAGGTAGCTGGATATTAAAAAAAAGTCTTTCTACTGTTATCTGGAGTCTAAAGAGCGTGTATTAGGTGTGTTTTTTTGCATGTCCAAATAAAATTGTGTGAAAAAACGACAACAAAGCAAAACAATTTACATGTTAAATACAACAACAACTATGTCCATATAGAGTTAGCTAAGTCCAGATAATTAACTGGAGTTAACTTTTGTCCCGATAAAACGGTATTGCCAGACTACCATTGTCGTTGTGTTATCGATAATTTGTATAGAAATGTCAAATGTTTGTTGGTAAGATAGTTCAGAACAAAATGGCAGACCAAGGCAAAATGTTGAAATGTCCCGATGTCGTTTTTTTCGCCAAACTCCATATGGACATACAAAAAAACGCAGCTATTATTGCAAAAGATAGAAGTAGTGGTGAGAGGGAAATGAAACGACATGGCATAATTGCCCAGCGAGAAAAAATCTGCTGATTGTTGATTGGATTGTGGTTGTGATGTTGGGCATCTGTATGCCCTGTGGAGTCGGGGTGTTATATTTCATTTATCCCCTCTGAGTAATAACACATGTCAAAAAAGTGTAAGGAAAATCATGTATAATAGTGTGGAAACAAAATATTAAATTTTATCACACACAAATTGCACTGTAAATCTGTTGTGGCTACCTATGTACGGAAAGCATAAACAATACATGGAAGAAGTTGATATAATTTCTCCTCAGGAGGAGGCATGGCCTTTTTGTTCCTGGAATCTCAGATTTTGTCCAGCCGTTCGAAGAATACCGCTGGGCTAGGCAAAGAGAGTGGATCCTATGATTGTTAGGTTCTGGCCATAGGATGCAATTAAGAGACTCTTGAGTCGGGCTGCAGAAAAAATAGTATCGTCGGCCTATCGTGTAGGTTTTTTTGCCGAGCCCCATACCGTTCCCAACAGATTTTTGTTGAGGGAATAAAGGATGGAGTCTGGCGGAGGTGGGCAGTCTTGGGATTTCGCCGGGTAGTTTTCTGGGCAAGGAGAAAGCTGGCCAGGACCCATGTTCTATAACTCAGGTGATAACTTTTCGAATCGTTAAAAAATGAAACAACTCATTCCTCACTTATCACCTCTGGACCCATGTTCTGTAATTATCGAATCGATAAAAATAGTCGAGAAACGGTTAAGATTGAAACGAAGTTCATTTTATCGCATCATCGGGTTTCTGTAACTTTGACAGTCGTTAATTTTATCGAATGGAACAAACGGAATAGAAATACTGGAAAAATGCGATAAAATGGGTTTCTGTATCATTGAAAGTCGATAAGTTTCTCATTTTATATGTCAATTTCTATCGCTTACAAAATAGGTGGTGATAAAACAAATTTATTGTTACCTAATATGTTTGTATATATTTTCTGTGAATTTCTTGCACAAACTTTTTGCCTTCGTAAATCCTAAACAGTCAAAAACAGAAAATAAGAAACAATTTACAAGAACAAAAGGAAGGTAACTGTAAAAAATCGTATAGTAATACGCCTAGGAGGCAACCACAAAAAGAAGCAGATGTAAGTTTAAAAAAAAAACATTTATATGATTTATTCATTCTTCATCTAATTTTGTTTAGAACTATGAATCTGATCAAATTCAACAACAAGCAACATACAAGAAATGGTGGTGTTTAATTATTCTACGAGATGAACTCGAAATAAGCAATGCATGGATCAGAGGAAAAAGAAGAAAGGCTGATAGTTCCGTTACAGAAGAAAGTCAAGTGCCACCCAACATGGCCCATTCCGTAATCGGTCTATGGATTTCAGTTGTGTCTATATCTTACTATTCAGGGCTTTTGAAAAGACTGTCTAACTATATTCAACCGTCATACTGGGCCATCTTCTTGGAGGCTACCCAGTCCTTTGCTATTTATCAAATGGTATTGCCGCTCATTTTGCAAAATAAACCAAACTTTGCTGTGGAATGTGAATGATACCTACATAAATAAAATATTTATTCAAACAAGGGGAACATTTAATATTGCGTTTATTTTTTTATTTAAATTTGGTCATCACATTGAAGCTCCCACTAGATTTGATACATGCCTTATTTCACCTTATTTTTCTTATGGAATATGTACTGTTAGATTTGAGTTTCTGCAGAAGTGAACTGTAGAACTGCATCAAAAGCATTGATCATATGATGTTTTCCTTCAATGCTCTTGGTGGATAAAAAGCTTATAAAAACATTTTTCAAATACTCCAAAGTAAACACCTTCACATGTCTTGCAGCGTTCCAAGCTACATATTAAAAATTGAAAACAAAAAATAAATAAAAATAAATATATATTATGCTATTCGATTAACTTACCGATCAACTTCTTGCTTAAGCTGCACAATCTCATCTCTTAATTCTTCTTCACCTGTTGTTTTATCCTGCAAAGCTATTCGAAGTGCAGATGTTTCCGCAGCAAACTTTGTCTTTCTTAGGCTAGCAATTCTTATGTCCTTGCGAGCATTTTCATTGGCATGGCATTGTCGGCTAGGTCGATGGCAAGCAACGTTTGCAAACAAATACGAAACTTGAATTGCAGAACACAACTCATAATGACCATCTTGAGGTGCAGTTCAATAGTGTCATCGAGATAATTTACTTATTGAAATTCCGGCCACAGCTCGTATATTTTGATAGCCACACTAAGACCTTTGGATGAAGAATAACAGCTGGATGGTTGTGTTGTAGTAGGGTTGGAATCAGGTCCAGTGCATGCTTCTCCATGTGCCGTAAAAGAGCTCCTAAGACCGAAGCATGTAAAAATTTTCTTTCACACAAATTACATTCATGTGGATCGTCTTGCATCTTAGTTGTCGGCGTTTTCTTTTCCACCACGAATACCAATAACAAAAGGCCCAACTCTTTTCCCGGAACAATAAGCGGACGACTCGAATGCTTTGGTTTTAGCTGGCACTGTTGTCGGTGATGCTGAAAAGCATTATTTATGTATTTGCGTCTATTCTTTGCATCTATTTTTTTATATATTCTTTTTTAATTCTCCACATCACTTTTTAAAACTATTTAATGTATAATTTGTTTCGAGGCCAAATAGGTTTTCAATTTTTATAAAATTTTTCATGAAAAATAATTGTTTTGGTTTTGCCATGTCAATGTGACAGTTTTACTTATCGCCTTCCATTGGAAATTCCAGCCAGATCTGTTCGGAAATTTCACTTATCGCGTTCAGTTACAGAAACCCAATATTTTCCAGAGGCGATAAGTGAGGAATGAGTTGTTTCATTTTTTAACGATTCGAAAAGTTATCGCTTGAGTTATAGAACATGGGTCCTGGAAAAAATTGGGTTTCTGTAACTGAATGCGATAAGTGAAATTTCTGAACAGTTCTGGCTGGAATTTCCAATGGAAGGCGATAAGTAAGACTGTGACATTGACATTGTAAAACCAAAACAATTTTTTGTCTTGAAAAAGTATATACAAATTGAAACCTTATTTGTTCTCGAAACTAAACATTTAAAAGTGATATGAACTTATGTTGAGAAATAAAAAATAATATTAAAAAATAGATATAAAGAATAGACCCAAACACATAAATGCTTTTCAGCACTACCGGCAACAGTACCGGCTAAAACCATAAAGCTCGTCCCAAGGTTCTACGTCTGTAATCTGTGAGAATAATATCGAATTCCTTACAACCGAATAATCGAACTAGGCACGAGTACGATAACTCAGGCGCCAAAAAATAATAACGGTTTTTTTTAGAACAGTTTGATACAAGCATTTTTTACTATGGGAGGGGGGGGGGGGGGTGGGGTGGGGGGTAAAACAAATATTAAAAAATAACGGTAATACTTATAACAAAGTATTATACCTTTATTTAAAGCCAATTCTCTATTCTATTAGCCAGTTTTTGAATCAAGTTAAATCTATGCATGGTTTTTGAAAAACTGAATTTTAAACTCAAAATTTGCGAGAAAAAAGCATACAAAATAGGTTTAAAGTCTAATTTCTCAAAACTGTAAAATTATATATCATTTAAAATCGATAATTACTATAGCTACTTTTGTATGGGATGTTTGTTTTTTGCTTGCTTACGTATTACGGCTGGCGTATAAACAGTGAGGTATGTATGGGGGGGCATGCTGCCCCCCTGCAACCCCCCTGCTTGGGCACATTTTAGGATTTGGGGTAGGTGCGAGGTTGGGTGTATGCAAAGTTTCTTTTGCATTTAAAAAAGTATGCATACCCACTTAGATCATTAAAAAAACGAGCAAATATTCGAGTTTTGTACGGTAGTAGTTTTAGTAATTTTCAAAACTAGAAGACATAGAATCATCTATTTTTCAGTTTTTGATTAAAAATTAATTAGAGCAACGAATTTCAGAAAAAAATGATATTTAATTTTTCAGTTTTGAGAAATTACACTTTAAACCTATTTTTTAGGCTTTTTTCTAGCAAATTTTGAGTTTAAAATTCATTTTTTTCAAAAACCATGCATAGATTTCACTTGATTCAAAAACTGGCTAATAGAACAGAGTATTAGCTTTAAATAAAGGTATAATACTTTGTTGTAAGTATTACCGCATTGACCTACTATATATGGACTGCCAGGAGCCAACTTCACCTCTGTTCAGTCTATTACTATACGCCACTAGCGCTGCCGTCGAATAGCGGAAGATGTGGTGTAACTTCAGACACTTGAATTTTTTGTTTTATTTTTGAAAACAAATAAAAAAAAATTATTCAAGTTTCTGTGAAACATTTACTAAACGTTTTTTCTTGTTTTAACATCTTCGCAGGAGTATTATTTAAGTGAAGAAATCGTTCAGAAAGTCCTAAAAGATGTGAACGCCTTATCAAATCTATGTATTCCAGCCAAATCAAAAGATCTTCAAAAAACTTGGTTTTGATTCAAAGAAAATATCACGGATGAAAACATTCTCACCGAAAATGAGGTCCTTGAGTAAGCATAATAACTTAATAATTTTGAATGCAAAAATAACAAATATTTCGGTTTCGTTAAAGGCAGAATAAAATGCAACAGAGAAACGAAATTCTTCCACTGCATGAATGAAAAGCACAAGTTGATCATTTGCAGGAGGAATATATTGATACAATACA
Source organism: Dasysyrphus tricinctus (assembly GCA_963921185.1). NCBI lineage: Eukaryota > Metazoa > Arthropoda > Insecta > Diptera > Syrphidae > Dasysyrphus > Dasysyrphus tricinctus. The sequence continues at coordinate 105,566,193 of OY992532.1, read as the reverse complement.
AGGATTCATGCATTGAAAAAGTCACAAATGAAATTGAAGCTCTTGAAGAAACTGAAGCGCTATACTCGGATTTGATTTATGCTATGGGGTGAGTGGTGGTGTAGGTATATCAAAACTAAAACTTAAAATGTGTATTTTTTTAGAAATACCAAGTCGAATGTTATCATGGAAATAACAGAGCTGGAATGTAGTACAGTAGATGACGGATATAAGAAATTCAAAAAATGCAAAGAATTCCTTTCTTATATCCGTGTATTCTTATATAGAAGATTGTTTAAAAGAAAGAAACCTTTTCTTATCAGATAAATTCATTATAAGAAAGAAAATTTCCTTTAAATATCACTATATAGTTTGAAATAAATGTTCAAAGCATTTAATGCAAAATTGAATGTATCTTTTATTGGCATTAACTCATAATTATCGCTCAAGCATACCAAAAACAAACATTAAATTATGAATTTCTTTCAAAATCATGTTATCACGGGATGATTTCTTAAAGACGTTTAATTTTCTATGCAGTGAGAGAAATTTTGTACCAGAATAAGTTTCTTATATCAGTGTTTTTCTTATAAACAGTTTTCTTATATAAGATTCATTTTACTTAATGGGAATGTGCATGGTGTTTTAAAATGTCTGTCTTATAAGCGGGTTTTTCTTATATGAGATTTTCTTATATCCGTCATCTACTGTATAAATGATTTGAAGAGTAATGAAAAAGCATTGCACAATGAGCTACTCGAACTTTGCGAAGAACTTCATGAATTACAAAAAGAGACACGCTCACTCTCTGATGGGTCAAAATCTTGCTATAGGAAGATGGTATGAGTCCTTATTAAGAGATTTTTGTTTTTTATCTTATAAAATACAAAATAAAAGTAACCGTGTCACAAAGTGTTACTTGCCTTATAGACTAAGAGCTGGCAGGCAAATTTTGTGGGTGAACGCATAACCAAAATATGAGTATGAGGGTTTGTAGGTGCATGCATCTTGATATCAAACACCAAAGTCTGGCAGGATTTTTTTGGCGCCCGTAGAGGGGACGAGGGATTGAAAATAGCGGTTTTTCCATTTGTTGTGTCAAGGGTACAATCACTTTATTTCATTTTTTTAAAATGGGAAATGATGCACTGTCATTTTCCCTAAGTCCAAAGACTTTATTTTTAATGATCCAATTGATAATACTCAAGATATAACCATTTTGGGCACACCATATCGAGAGAAATTTGGAGATTTGAAAAAAATTAAAAATCAACAAAAAAAAGTCTCCAAAATAAGTGTAGCACAACACATGCTGGATAATAACCATAATTTTAACTTACAAAATTTGAAATTAATTCGAAATGTTAATAATCCTTATGAATTAGATGCATACGAATCTCTTCTATTTGTTAAAAATAGAAATAGATTAATGAATAATGACGATGGACCAATAAAAGATCCAATTTTCAAATTTTTTTATAATAGATCCTAAATTCACTATAAATTTGTTTGTGTAGTTTGTTTTGTTTGTATTGAGTTATTTGTATTTAATATCAATCAAAAATTTTGTTTGTATTATTATTAATATAAAACTTACTAACGATGGAAGCATTGCTTCCGAAATGCATTTAAGTAAATAAATAAATAAAATAAGTGTTTTTAAGTTATTCAAAATAATATCTTTTATTTATATAGGCATTGTTTAACTGAATTCAAATTAATATAGAATTAAAAATTTATTGACATGAATAATAAAATGTATGAGGAAATTATTTAGGTATGTAATATAACATTTAAAAAATGCAAAATCTAAGTTCAAGTAACTAATATACGTAAGGTATTGGTTTCAAAAAAATTCATCAACTCGTTTTTTTTTTTCAATTTAATTTTTAAACAAAAATGTTAATGCTTTTTAAAACTTCAATTTTGTTTTAATTTTGATATGTAATATAAACCCTGTTTTTTAGTGCACTTTTATCTTCGCTTAGAAAAATGTAGCATGTTAAATACAACAACAATAGGGAATTATACCAGTTTGTTGTTGTAATTAACATGCTACTTTTTTCTAAGCGAAGATAAAAATGCACTAAAAAACAGGGCTTTTATTAATCCGCATACAAAAAATTATTGAAATGAGTAGAGGAGCTAATGAGCAAATCAAAAGTTAAATTGAACGTAATTTTACGGATATACCTTCAGCTTAAGAGAGTTCTTGTTAGAATTAGCTTTTACCAAAAAGTACACCATGGCAACTCACAGACTTTCTTATCAAAATCATTAGAGTCGTTGTTGAGATACCTATGTACATATATACATTTTTCTTTTACTACCGTATGGTAGTAAAAGGGTTAAATAAATATATAAAATTACCAAAAAAAATTAAGTTCAAAATTTGAAGAAAATCGTTTTAGTAATCTAAGCTTTAGCTTGGCATCCAGAGAGACAGACACATGTTATAGAAAACTTAATTATCTAAAATGTTAGAGTAATTTCAGATAATTGAGTTTTTCGCAATGGTCATCTTTCAAAATTCGAGAAAAAATACCTTTTGATAAGTTAGAGTAATTCTAAAGGGTGGTCATTTTATATAATTGAGTTTTTCACAATGGTCATGTTTCATAATTCGAAAATTTAAAAAAAATGAAAAGAGAATATGCAAACAAAATTGAAAAAATCGATTTTTGAGGCGCAGCGTTCTTTTGGCCCACCATTTTTCAAAATCGATTTTCTCGAAAACTGTGAGTGGTCAAAAAAAGTTAAAGGGTGGTCAAAATTGGTCATTTTAATTGTCATCTTTAGCGAAAAAAAGAAAGAATTTGGATACTTTTGCGGGCCAGGTGAACACAGCTATCGGGTGTAGGGTCCATTTTCTCCCGTTTGGGCGGGAGGGTTAATTTTCAAAAAACTGTCTTGGGATAGAAAATAAATTATTTAAAAATAACGGCAACACCTACAATATCATGAATTACCTTTTAAAATGAAGTCGTTTTTGTAAATATTTTGTTAAAAATAATTTTCAATTTTATTATTTTGAAAAAAAAAAAAATTTAAACCAACTTTTTTCAAAATTTTACATTATATTTTTTTTAACTTAGTAGTAGATCGAACTAATTCTAGCATACAGACAAAATTTCATCATAATCGAAGTAGCTGTTTTTGAGAAACAAAAAGATTAAGTTGAACAGATAAGAAAATTGTATGGCGAGTATACCCATGTAAATAATTGTTACTTCAAAATTGTTGTCTTCTACTGTTTTGTAATTTTTTGTTACAAATTTGTTGGCTATCTCAAAGCACGCATTTAAAGACCTCAATCGCGAAGATAAGTTAAGAACTTTTGAAGTTGAAGATTAATTAGTCAAACCAATTTTTTAAATTTTTAATTAAAAATGATTTTGTGAAAGTCATTTAAACCTACATAGTCTCATGCTGGTTGAACTAATCCTTAAACATTGTCAAACATTATTTTAGAAGACAGTTGGATGCACAAATGTGTAGTAGACTGTTTTTAGTTTTTCTGAATTTTTCATCAACTTTTGCATTTTGAAAAGTGAAAATTGAATCGTTTGGAGCTTGAAACTAGCGTAAATTGTCAAATATCTCCACTTAGCGGTGTTCTAGAGAATCGAAATTTTTACCAGATACTGGAATAAACAATAGGCGTGTTTTTTTATCATCGGGATCTGGATCTGGATTTTCTTTTCACACGTGTTACAAAAACAATTTTAGAAAATTTCCCATTATTTTGTTTTTGTATTACATGTAAAACTTAATCCAGATCCAGATCCCGATGATAAAAAAACACGCCCAATAGTTATCACTCAGTAAAATTTAAAGTTTTTTTTTCCACCCCTCAAAAAGTTAAAATTAAAAGCCTCTAAAAATTCACCAATAAAAAAACGCTGTTTTAAAAAAATCCTCAAGCACGAAAATTTATCTTTATCAAAAATTCCTTAAACACGGTTATTTTTTTGTCTGTCTGCTCTCCGTGGGTATACATTTTATTTTCATCCTACGTTTCACTAGTCAACAGCAAGACATTTGTCAAACAGTTTCTTTAACATTTACATTTTTCAAAAATTAATATCTTCTAAACGGGATTTTTTGGAATTAAATGTTGGTCAAAAATTAATATCTTCTAAACGGGATTTTTTGGAATTAAATGTTGATCTAACAACCTTCTTAAAATTTTATTTTCTATCAAAGGTGAAAAAATCAACTTTTTATCTCCTACCGTTTAGAAAATAGATTTTCGACCTTCACTTAGTCTAAGCCCCTTGTACCCACTTTAAACATTTTAATTTACGAAACTAACTCCTTACTGAACACCTACATAAATGCATGTGCTAGAAAATATATTACATTTATGTGCTTTCTTATTAGATGAGTGAGTTAATCAATATCTATATTGATACACACTTGAAAATTGATTTTGAAACAAAAATTTGGAAATTTTTATTCGAATTTCAATTTTTGCGAGAAAATAATAGTACCTATGTCTATAGATATACTTATGTACGTGTTCATTAATTCATTAAAAAAACCAACACCATTGTATAATTGCATATATGTACGTGTAATGAACATTTTACTTATTTTGTCTACCTCATTCTGTCGTTGCCATGAAACTAACAGCTGACGCACCTATCTCCCTTACCCCCCTTATTGTTGTCAGAATAAAAAAATATAATCCTCTCTATCTTATCCCCCTGACAGCAGCAATTCGCCGGGGCTAGCAGCGCCACAACCGAGCCCAAAAACGAGCTGAACCAGAAGCTCAAAATGCTGTTCCATCAGAGTACATACTATAGTAATATATATACAATGCGATAAGTGAGGAATGAGTTGTTTCATTTTTTAACGATTCGAAAAGTTATCGCCTGAGTTATAGAACATGGGTCCAGGGGCCCAATTCCGCAAGAGTGAGTTTTTTCTGTGTGTGTACACAGAAAATCATGTACACGTCGATTTTTTCGATTCCGCAAGATTGAGTTTTAAGTTTTTGACAGATAACGCATGCACAATCAATCAAATTTATTCACACTTGTTTTGGGTGTGAATAGAATGTGTACATAGAAAATCATTCACGCTTGCGGAATTGGGCCCCAGGACTGAAGGATGATATCGATAAACGACACCAAGCACATCGTCTCGCGATAATAGTTTTTATTTGTGAACTTGGAAATTATTTAAATTATTTAAATCAAATACATAAAAACAATGAACATTCTGCTGCAGACAATTAAATTAAAGTGAAGTTGCCAAGAGCTTTGGCAACAAAATTTTAGGAGATATGTTGTTTCTAAGGATTCTCAAACCTAAGTTGTAGGGTTCGTGTCTGAACTTGGCAGTAGGTCGAGATACAGAATCTCCTAAAAATAGAATAGGTATTATGGGTATTCATGCAACAGCGTAAACTCGTCGTAATCGTTGTAAAATTTAAAACTTCGTAATTCTGTCACAATTTGTATGGAAAATTTGACAGATTTACGAAGTTTAAAACTTTACAACGATTACGACGAGTTTACGCTGTTGCATGAGTACCCTTATTATTGTGTGAATTAAAGACAGCAAATATTGTAAGTGTATACGAGGGGGTTTTAACATCCGATGGTAGGTCAAAGTTGGCTGCACTCGGGCACCGCAATGAAGTGGATTTTGGTTGACGAGTGGTAAAAAGCATAGGACGATGAGATGCTGCAATTGGTACAGTGCGCAAGTAGGTTATTCTCAATCGGACCACCAGTGAGTTAACTACTAAATCCATAGTGTACGTTACATATATACATAGTGCCTGAATCCAAATAAAGGAAGAAGTACATATTTTGTTCTCATTTGATTAAAATAATTAGGGTCTGATTTTGATAGCGGAATCGGAAGTTATCTTGATTTATTATATCTAACCCTGAGGCCACACGAGCAAGTACTTGCAAGCAAGTTGCAAATAAATACACATTGTTTACTAACACAAACAAGCCCAAGCAACTTGCTTATCAACTGGCATGCAAGTTTTGAAGTCAGTAGTAAAGCAAGTGGAGAAGCAAGTTGGGAGACAAGCAAGTGGAATGCAAGTGGAAAGCAAGTGAGAGGCAAGTGGAATGCAAATTACGAATTTGACAGGCAGTGTATGTAGCCAACTTGCTTGGAAGTACTTGCTCGTGTGGCCTCAGGGTAAAAGGAGGTTTTCATAGACTTTTTACATTTTGTTAAGTTAGAAAAAATTATTGTGTCTTTCGGTTTAGGTAGAATTTATGTGAAAATTTCTTTAAGGTGAACTTTTGGCGGTCGCCGGTGAAGCTTAAATCAGGGCCGCCGATCCTTTTGGTGTGGTGATGAGATAGATACGAGACTCAACTGCCAAAGTGAAGATCCCGATCCTGAAAGTTGGAAAAATACCCAAGTCTCTTTGAAGTGACGATGAAATTTGGAAAGCCCGTGCCATACCCGCCCAAGGGGCACGCTAAAAAGGAATTTGGCGTATGGTGCGCAGTTTTCTTCTTTTATTCTTCTGTTTGATGTATGAAATGAGATATAAGTGAAGTAAAATCTTAAATTTGATTTTAATTCATTTTTATACCACATCGAATTTTTGTGGAAAATTAACTGAACAAACAATTATTTACCTACACTTTTTGTTCACTTTCAACCACTTAAATGTATTATGGGTGACTTGTGATATTGACGATTTGGAAAGCCTTTTTTGGTCAGTTTTGACACAAGCTTCCGTCTATTTCAGTTCTATCTTAAAGCTGGCCATACACGACCGAGCCATCCAATTCATTTGGCTCGGTTGGATTTCAGTCTGGCTGAAAATGCAAATGGATCGTCACACACTCCACACACGACCAATTTTGGCGTGGCTCTGTCGTCCATGGCCTGCTAAAGAAAGCCACAACCGACAGAGCCCATGAACCTTGGTCCCTCTAGGCCACTCTAAAATTCATCGTATGTGGGTTCACATTTCAGAAATGTCACCTTCTGCAAGGGTGGCCAACCTACCCCACACACGACCGATTTTGGATAGGCAATGATGGGCCATTTGGGTCGTTGGCTCTGTTGTGTATGGCCAGATGCCAGAAAAGCTGATAACTGTGTATGCGAAACTTTTCATGTAGATTTGGTATCCAACATGAGTAACCCACGATCGTTAACCCAGCGGCTCCATTGGCAATATTTTAGGCAGTAAATTGCCTCACTCATTGCTAATTGCCTTTAATATTGCAAAAATGGAGACGCTTTGTCAATGGCAATGGCAATATATCCTATAGAAGATGAGAGGCAATTATTGATTTCCATCGTCGAGGCACTAAATTTGAAAAGTAGGGCTCACCGTGATTTTTAATGGCTTCTTTATTGATTTTAGTGGTGTTTTACTGGGAAATGCAAAGCTAGCACAGTAAAATTTCCCTTGGCAAACAACAACAAAGAGGCATTTTTACTGACTTATTTATCGACACTTTCCAGGATTTGTTGCTGTTTGCTAAGGGAATTTTACTGTGCTAGCTATAATATTTTCCAAATAAACACGCCATTTATCAATTAAAGTGTAGAATATGAGGATGCACATGACAAAATATAGTGAACTAAAATTCCATTTTATCAAAAACAGGGGATTTGAATAGCATTTGACAGCATTTGCAGTCAACTACTTCTATACATATATTTTATGACTGAAATTGCCTGGCAATGAAAATTCTCACGCAAGATTTAAATTGTCCTTCCCATTCCGACTGCCATCGGCTCAAATATTGCCAATGGAGCCACAGCGTAATGTGTACCACGCTTACTGTACAATGTGGCCCTGCCTTAATATTCATTCAGCCAACCATCGAAAAACTGATAGCCCATCTAACCCCTTCGTTGAGTTTAACTTCAAAAAAGAGCCCGATATGAAAAATAGTTCGGCCATATTGAATTCTACCAAGTTTTTCCCACAGTGAGACAAGGGCTGAGTAGTAGTTTTGTGATTTCCATACTTAATTCAAGGTAATTTTATCAAATAAATGCCCTAAATCAATACTTTTAAGTGTTTTTAATATTTTCGTTTAGTAAGTAAGAAATGGAATTGATTTTTTGGGAAAATATATATCAAATAAAAAGAAAACCCGAAAAATCCAGTACAAAATTTTACACATGAGACATCCGAGAAAAAATTCTATTCTCTACCAAAAAAAAATTACATAACCAAAACCAATAAAGAGGCGATGAAAAGTCACTTTTTTCTTTTTATCTGTTATTTTTTCCTTATCCCTTGCGCCTTAATTATTTTAGCAAACAATATTTTTATCTTTTCCACAGTGTACTATATATTTACTTAAGTATTTTCCACAAAAAAATAAATTAAATTTTTATGCCCAAAAATCTCATGCGTTTAAGTTATATTTTTGTAGGGGGGAGTACGTAATCCTCGATAGAGAGTTACCATCCAAAAATAGGATCCACACATAAAAGCAAACCCCAAAAGGATTAAACGTACAAAAAGCCAGGATTAAACACAAACAGGACACACGTTCCACGTTCGTTCTGTGTCTACGTCGTCCTACTACAAGTAATGTCAAATTTTTTTCAATTTTTTATCTTTCCTTTTTTTCTACCACAAAAGCAAACAAAAAAAAAAAAACATATTTTTCCAAAATTCAACAAAAAACGACTTGGAAGTTATATTTTTTCTTTGTATCCCCAACAACAAAGAAAACATATAACACATATGTCGCAAGTTGAAGAAATGAGTAGATTTCGAGAAAACATACATAATAATTGTTGTAATTGCTAAAAAACGACTTTCTCTTGAAAGTCTGTTGTTTGTTTGAATAAAAAATACTCAAAAGATCAGATCTGAATTTGCAGATTCTGGCGATTGCGTGCGCTCTAGAGAGAGGGAGTGATAATGTCGCCACCAACACCACCGTCACCACCCATCATATCGCGACATGGACGAGATGAGGAGCATAAATCCAGTAGCAGGAGCCACCACCGCACGGCTCGTGACTACCGCGCCAGTCGCTCACGCAGTAGAGGACGTGGTCGCAATACCCGACTGAGTCCAGAGCGGGAGCGTAGGCGTAGACAACACACTCATTCTAGAAGCCGAAGCCGCGATGCCAGTCGATATCGCAGGAGACACCGTGCAGAACCGTCTCCATCGAGACATCGATATGAGCGATCTCCGTCGAAGCCAAAAGTGCGAAGCGAAAGACGCCGACGTAGTAGCCACAGAAGTCGGTCACGTTCGTTTTCAAAAACAAAAAGGATATCGCACAAATCGAAAAGCCGTTCGCGGTCGCATTCGCGTCCTCGACGACGTCACAACCGTTCAAGGTCAGGCTCTAGGAGTTACAAAGAAAGAGACACACGCAGTCGAAGCAAGCGTCGTGATGACCGAGGAGAGAGCTTAAAGAAACAAGCAAACGTTATCGTTCTATCCACAGAGTCGTACAAAGATTCTCTTAAATCCAGCAGCAGGTTGCCATCGGTGCGCGAAGAGCAAGCTTCTTCGTCGTCCTCGTCGTCAAAATCAACTGTTTCGAAACCACCATTGGCCGAGGAAACACCATCATGGAAGAAGGCAAAATTAGATCAGGTCGGTGTATACTCGAACCTTGAGCCCGACGCACCCATAGACAAGGAGAAAATTCATAAAGAAATCGAGGAGAAATTGCGTTTGGTACTCGCCAGGGAGGGAAAAGTATATCCGTATCCCAAACCGGAACCCTCGCATCCGGTATTCGCAAATGATGGCTCGTTTCTGGAAATTTTCAAGAAGATGCAGCAGCAACAAACATTCGTACAACAGCAAGTGGGTGAGAGTATGCAGATTCATGCCGTGCCCACAGTCCCTGTCGCACCCGTCATGCCCGTTGTCCCCATTCAACAACCGCCTCCGCCCCAGTTGCCGATTTTTGGTCGAAGACGGGGTGGTAAAATACTCAAAACTGGCGTAGTTGCCAAGCCAACGACATCGAACGATTCCGACACGGGCGATGTGAAAGACTTCTGGTCGATCTACTTGCGAGAGGTGAAAAAGTACAAAAGCACAGCCTGCGAATCAGATAGTAAAACACGGCCTCTTGTCCGATAAATGATCACAGCAACAATATTTTCTCTTCTGTTTTGCTCTAATAAAACTTTATTCACAGAAAATATTTTAAGAAAACTAAAAAAAATCAGTTCCATTTCTTATTACAATTATGTATGTATTATGATAGAAAGAACAGTGTTAGACTAAGATGATTAGCTGTTGATATAAATGTGAGTCTTCAGCCGTTACCAATAGCACTAGCAATAATTATAAATGATATCAATTGAATAGGTTTAATATTCATTCCCATCTCTAGCTTTTAAGTTATTTTGTTTTCTCTCTCTTTCACTCTCACTCTTATATTATTATTATTCTCTGTAAATGTAATATCTTAACAAATTATGGTCTCTCTTAGCATAAAAGTATAACCGATCATGTCCAAGGGCGAAATCAAACTGGAGACTGCTCCTTTCGATCCACGCTTCCCCAATACCAACCAGACTCGCTACTGCTATCAAAGCTATATTGATTACCATCGTTGTCAGCGTATTCGTGGAGCTAGCTACGAGCCATGCAATTACTTTAAGAAAGCCTTCACGTCTATGTGCCCAAATGCATGGGTTGAAAAATGGAATGACCAACGTGAAGCTGGCACCTTCCCAGGCAGGATTTAAATTCAAATGAAACATTTTCCAAATAGAAATATTTTTTTTGATTTTTCCAAAAAAAAAAAAAAAAAAAACACCGTTAAAAAGTATGAATGTATTAATAACAAAGCCATAATGGCAATTAATTGATAATAAAGTGGATTACTTTCTGAAAGGAAAAACATTTATCAAAGTAATTTTTTTTGTTCTTGTATGACGAAATCTGAAAACGTTTGTTTGGAAAGCCTCTACGGTGGGGTTACTTAAAGTAAGTATTTGATGATAATAGACTTGTTTTCATGAGACGTCTCAACTCAGCAATTTAGATAAGTATAGATAAGTTTTTGGAAAAACTCCAGATAACATATAACACGTAGACGTAGTGCAACAACAATAAAAAAGCAAAATATTTTCTTGCGGAAGAGCTTTGCATCTCCTAAATTCGGATCCGCCCTTGCAATTGCTGGGAGAGCCTCAGGTTTTAGGAATATTCTTTCTAGTCAGGTGCAAAATGAATTAATGAGATTATCTGTCTTTTTGGAATGAGATTATGGCCGAGGCCATACATACTTGTTAAAAGTTGGAATATGCAAAACTACAAAATGATTTTTGTATGATAATTCGGTTTCTGCAAAAAAAATGCTGTTCATTTGGACGACGATCCCTTTTTGTAAGTAAAATCTTGAGACAGCTCAATTTAGCCAACATAAATTCACGCCCGAGGTAAGTTAACGAACGAAATGTTAAGAATTGAGATTCCTTTTTTGTTTTGTCTTTATTTTTATTCATTGTTATTATTCCTGGCTTAAGAATATTCCTTAATTTAAATTAACTTGTCGGCCTATACTGCAGCGATAGTAGTACATAATAAGCTAATTTTGTGGGTGAACGCATAAGCAATATATGATGAAGGCCTGTAGGTGCATCCATTTTTTCGACGCCCATGTTGGGACGAGGCAATGGCAATGATTTGAATTATATCAATAAAAAAAAAATAAAGTCTCCAAAATAAGGCCGGAAAGGTTAGCTAAAAAGTTAACATCATGGGTTCTACTAATAGAATTGTCACGATAAAAATAATCGGATTATTATCAAGATAAAAGTCATTAGACTCAGGGAAATTAACAGAGCATAGTTTCATATTTGTTGAAAAGGAATTAAAATGGATGACCCTTATACAAAAATAAGGAACCAAGCTTGTTTAAACCCCCCACCCCGACCAAAGGCTTAGAAAAAAACCTTCCAGAATCCAGACTGGCATTTAATATCACGATTCATGTATGAACCTATAAACCCTCGTACTCTACTCCCGAAATTTGATGTCTGCTTTTGCCAAGTTCAACTTCAAGTTAGGGTTTTATAGGAAAGAACGCTGCCCAGAATAAGCAATGTGAAGGAATAGAGTGGAGAAATCAATTATGGACTGAAAGGTATGACTTTTTAAAGCGTGGCACAGTTTTCTGATCCATGTAAGTTAGTAATAATATACATAAATGTTCAAAAAGGTTCAATGACAACGCACATTCTGATACAACCGTAATGCATAAACCTATAGAAGGATCAGATAAAAATATGAATTCCTTGAGGTTCCTCTTACCAAAGAATATTAAGTTACCAAGAAGTCGCATCTCATACAAATTTTTACGGGTTCCAATATTGGAACCCGTCAAAAGTATCCTCCTTTTTACCATCCTTATAATACGAATATTGAATATTATGGTATGCCGTTGTGTTTGCCAAGATTGTATAAGAAAGAGCTTTTCTCTTAATTATTTTTTGTTTCGTTCTTTTTATTATTATTTCGAAAAGAGCTTTCGGAATCGGATTTTATTTTAAGATCCTGATAATACTTCTTGGTAACTTTATATTCTTTGCTCTTACCTACCTTATTTTCTTTACAACTAGAAAAATTTGTTTGTGGCCATATTCATCTTTATTTTTCAAAATTAATAACCTTACAAAATTACGAGTCAAGCTATTAAAATTAAATTTTTTGTTTGATATAGTGCATCAAATTTTACATACATATTAAGAAATTATGAGAATAATCTTAAATCCTTCCCGGGAAAGTTCCAGCTGCACGCTGATCATCCCACTTCGATATCCAGTCGTTTGGGCACATCACAGTATAAACTTTCTTAAAATAGTTACATTGCTCTTGATCGTTAGCCTCAGCATGTTTTTTCTGGCACCGAAAATAGTCAACATAGCTCTCGTAGCAGTAACGTGTTTGGTTTTGACTTTTAAAGCGAATATCCTTTGGTACAGTTCCTAGTTTAATTTCAAATGGTTCATTCTTCTTGGACATTTTCTTTACAGTATTTTTTTTGCAATATCAACCGGAATTTTTCAATTCGAAATATAAATGTAGATTAGATTAGATTACTTTTTCTCAGTAACAAATACAATTTGTGTAGGTATAAAGTAAAAACATATTTTTAGTATTGCCAAGTTTTAAAACGTACTTAAAGTTTACAGAAGTTTCTCCTAGTCCAAAGCAAATTTTCGTGAAAATGATGTGATTGTGTTTCCAATAGCTATGAAAGTAGACCCACGTTCTTTACTTTAAGTCTAATAAGTATTTTCATAGCTATTCAAAATTCTCAATGGTGCTAGGAGAAATTAGAAATTTTGCCTTCTCGATGAACTATAGGCTTAAAACTGAGTTTGAGAAAACGTGTTGTCATCTAGCTCCAGCTTATCGGAAAATCATTTGAAAGATTTGCGCTGAGCAGACAGACAGAGAAGAAAATGGGTTAACGCTAGATAAATTAAAATATAAATTAGACTAGGAGGGTACAAAGTATAAACTGATTTTCAAAACAGCAGTTGTTTTTATTTTTTTTATAAATTAAAGTATTTCAACAATCTAACAAATTAATGAAGTTCAATCACAAGATCCATCCTTCCATCCATCTCTCCATCTTTCGTTTACTTTGCTACAGTCAAATAGAGGCTTCCCCAACTTTTCATTAACACGATTGTGAAAATTACACAACCACTGGGATAGTTTGGCCTGAGAACTGGCGTTAACTGGGTTCTCTTTTATGCTGAAAAAAAGAAGTTTCATAATTTAGATAAAGGCTCAACTCATTTATAGAAAAATTATTACTCTTTTTGGAAATCCTTGGCACATACATCACAAGGGTACAACCGAGATAGTGAGTCGTAGAATACTTTAACATCTTGTTTCTGATTATCTGTAGGATTGTCGGGAAAGACGGCTGCAATAGTGTGTAGGAGTCCCCAAGTACTTTGACCTAAGCTATCCTTATCCAGGGGGCAGTCATCATTGCCGGCTGCTAGGCTTTGATGATTAATATCTTTGTTTTCTTCAACCTTGTTCTTTTGAGAAAATTCTTATCATTAGATTTTCAAAGTAAATTTCGAGATATTTCCAGTACATACTTTTGGTGTTTTGGTTATTTCACGCTGTTTTCGCGACCATGTCTTGAAATCGGTGCAGGAGCGGCAATTAGGGTCAGGTCTTGATGGAGAATCGTATGTATTATAACTCGACATTATTTAACAAATTTATTATTCAATTCTTTTCGATTCGAATTATTGCACAAAAACAGAAAATCTTGTATCATCCCAAAATTCAAAAGAAAATCGAGAGCTGTCAGGTGTCAGGCTGAAGTCCGTCAGTCGGTGATATTTGAGGTTAGGAATTTTTATCAATAGAGTAGATTTGTCGTTTTTTTGTATTATTTAAGGGCTGTGTAGCACTTCAAAGTTGTATAACAGTTATACAATAGATGTTGTTTGAGCAATGCAAATATCATATCATGCATATCAGCTTAAGAAATGTTTTCTATGTTAAATGTTAAATACAAAAAGAATTCCACTTGGTAAACGGCGATAAGACTCAACTTATGATCTGCTATGCTATATTGCCAATAAATAGCACTAAAATTCACCTATATTATTGAAATAAAATATGAAATTTCATCACACACAAACACAACATGTCAAATCGTGTAATGCGATGCTTCCACCAAAGGTTTATCTCAGATTAGATTTAAGAATCATTTTGGTGTTTCCACCGCCCAAGAAGATTTAAAAACGATTAAGTTTGACAGCACCTTCAAAAATGCAAATGGTGTTTCAATTTTTCTTAGGGAGTGCAAGTGAGATAGAATGTTTGATTCGTGTTAAACAGAAGAACTGAATCGAGTCTCGAATGAATCGTTCAGCCATATTTAAGAATAAATTCGATTTGTAAAACTGTTTGTCCTAGGAAGATTAAACAAGATTAATCTCTAATCGTCAAGATTTACGAAATGTGTTAACCGAAATTGGTCATCCATAGCTAGCTTTTTCAAACCGAACCAAAACCTCGATTTCAAGCATCAAGATTTCAAAATCTCCTTGAATCGTTCACACCACACATAATCTTGATTTTGTTTGACACTTCAAAAGAATTTAAGTGCTCATAGGAACTCTAAAAAGAAGAAGATCCATTGCAATCAGCCAAAGTCCCAAGACAATTGCACATATTTCACTTGTTCCCTCCTTTTTCTTTTAATAAAACAAAAAGGACCAAAACCTGAATATTCTGTACTCATAACATAAAAATAAAATCTCTTTTTTTTATCTCTTCAATGGGAAAACTGTTATGCGAGAGAGAAAAAATAAGTAATTTAGCGCGATTGTGAATAGGCCAGTTAG
The DNA here is from genome assembly GCA_963921185.1 of Dasysyrphus tricinctus. Taxonomy (NCBI): domain Eukaryota; kingdom Metazoa; phylum Arthropoda; class Insecta; order Diptera; family Syrphidae; genus Dasysyrphus; species Dasysyrphus tricinctus. The sequence goes on along the minus strand of OY992532.1, from coordinate 105,550,878 downwards.
ATTTTGAGAAGATTTTGTGGTAATCTACTAGATTACAAAACCTTAAAATGTATGAGAAGTCTCGTTGATTTTGATGAGATTTTGGACTTTTGACTCGAAATCTGAATTTTGAGTCGGTGTGGAAAGGCTATTATAGCCTTCAAGACTCATGAACTCCAGTTCTATCAGTTTATTGAAAAGATTTGCTTGGTACATACATATATCTTGATGACATTATTGTTTTCTTGACATCTTTGGAAAATCTTTTAAATTATAAATTACCCACAACAACCAAACAAATTAAATCTTTGCTGGGTATCACCGGGTATTACCGGAAATTTATAAAAGATTATGGAAAAGTAGCCAAACCTATGACAGCCTTTCTTAAAAAAGGGGCCAAAATAAATATAAATAACTCCGAATAAAAAGAAAGCTTTGAAAATTTGAAAACTCTTCTTGTATCCGATCCAATCTTAAAATATCCCGATTTTACCAGCAAATTTATTCTCACTACGGACGCATCTAATTTTGCGATTAACGCTGTTCTCTCACGGGATAACCACCCAGTGTGTTTCGCTAGCCGTACACTTAACGAACACGAAACCGGTTATTCAACGATTGAAAAAGAGCTTTTGGCTATAGTATGATATGGCTATAAAAGGTAATCAAGTCGCTGACGGACTCTTAAGAGTAGAAGTCTATCATGACAAAATTATTGCAAATTCAATTCATACTTCCGATGACACTCCAGCAGAAAATGTAGACGAAATATCTATGATAGCTACAATCCGAAGTGCAAATGAGGATAGTAGTAGTCATATTCCGATCGTAGAAGCACCCATTAATATTTATGAAACTCAAATAATCCCAAGTAATACAGAAAATGCAAGTAACCACAGAATATATAAACCATTTTCAAAGAATAGAATTGTTATTGAGATAAAAAACTTCAATGAAAAACTGATTTTAGATTAATGAAAAAATTTATTCCTCCCAAGGGAATTGTTGGTATCTTTTCAAAAGATGACCACCTATGTACTTGCACAATTCCAAGAAGTATACTTAAAATATTTTAGTAACAACAAACTGTTAAAATTTATCAAATGCACGAGATCTCGAAGATACAGAGAAAGAATTATTAGTTTTATCAAAATCACATGATTCCTTGAATCACAGAGGAATCAACGAGACCTATGAGGAAATCAGAGATGTCTATTATACTCCAAACCTAAAAGAAAAATCCAAAAAACTATTAATAATTGTGAAATATGCAATAAATCAAAATGCGAACGACTACCAAATAAAATTCCGTATAAAATAACGTAAACCCCAACAAAATTAGGTAAATCAAAAATTACATATGTATTTCTATTTGGTACGCGAACATTAATTTAATGTATGTCACTATGATCGATAAGTTTTCGAACCATGTGTCGGCTTACGAGATCAAATATAGAGCATGGACTTCCTTGTTAAACACATTAGAAAAAAGATTTGCAACCCTACAAAAAAAATGTTATAATGGTAATTAAAGTCTAGTTTACAGTTCCCGTGAGCAAAAAAAACCTACTCAAATATTCTCGCATGTCAAAAATAACTGAGGTGAAAGGCAAAATATTTTTTGCATGATTAGTTTACAGTTTCATGCAAAAAAAAAAAACATTGCTGTCATGGAATGTCATGCAAAACAATGGACCGGCAATTGTTTTGCATGCGAAAAAACTGTGGTGAATAAAATATTTTTTTTGGATGGTCGGCTTACACTTCCAAAAAAATAAATGTTTTTTTCACCTCAAGGCTTTATTAGCATGCAAATAGTTTTGGCATCCAAAAATAATTATAGTTACTGACGGTGAAACCGGCCCTTTATCATTAGCTATTAGGGAATTTCTGAAAGATAACAACGTTAATATTCATATAACAACACCATAAAACAAAACTGGCAACGCAGACATTCATCGATTTCACTCAACTCTTAACGAGCATCTACGAACCTTCTCAGCGGATGAAAATAATACAGACATGTGACTTGGAAAAATTAAAGTGGTGGTAGATAGCACAAAAAAAAGGTGGTAGAAAAAAAATGTTATAATGGTAATTAAAGTCTAGCTTACAGTTCCAGTGTGCAAAAAAAAACCTACGCAAATATTCTCGCATGTCAAAAATAATTGAGGTGAAAGGCAAAATTAATTTTTGCATGATTAGTTTACAGTTTCATGCGAAAAAACTGTGGTGAATAAAATATTTTTTTTGGATGGTTGGTTTACACTTCCAAAAAAAAAATGTTTTTTTCACCTCAAGGCTTTATTAGCATGCAAATAGTTTTGGCATCCAAAAATAATTATTTACCATTTTTTAGCCCTATAGTTCATTAATTAAGGGTTAATTAATGACTCAATGGGTGGCTAAGGCCAAGGCAAACGTTTTTTGCCTTGAATATTATTCAATTTGGTGCACAGAATAAATGAAAAATCGTTTTGAAAATGGTGATATTTTTTTCGCATGGGAACTGTAAACTATGCTTAAATCAAAAAACAAAAACAAAACAAATCAGTCCATTCAAATTAAAAATTATAAATCACATGTATGTATGTAGTTCACAATCGATAAAATTATTATTTTTTAAAGCATCCGTCTTTGAAATTGTATTTAGAAGCATATTCAGCCAACAACTCTGGGGGATCAAAATTTTCCCCGTTGCCCAAAAGTTCTTTCGCAGCTAAAATGTTGTGAACAGTTGTTGTGTTTAATTTATTTCTTTTATAATTTTTCATATTTTTGAGCTTTGAAAATTTACGTTCAGCTGCTGCGCTACTGTGGGGTAAACAACAAAGTTGTAACATGTATGATGACAAACATTAATGGCCGATTTCATGAAAGGCTTTTAAAAAGCCTTTTAGCCTTTAAATGATGTTTTTTGGTTTCAACAAATGCTTTTATATTTAAGAAGATTTTAAATGCCCTTGTAAACTAAAAGCTCGTTTTTGTCTCATTAAATTTTAAAAGTCTTTTTTGTTAAACCATTTCAGTCAACAACAGCTGATATTTTGCTGTCAGAGTAATTGGGCACGTTCCGATGTTAATTCTCAGTTATCCGGATAGCTTTGTGTTGTTGTAATCCCATGTTAAAAAACAGCTGATGACCGCTGACGCAACAACAACTTAAGTTATCTCAAAATTTTTGGGATAACTAGATAATGCTACATTTCCACCTAGCGCTAATCTGAGATTTAATGAGATTAACCTTAAATCTCCTTTAAATCTCGTAGATTTACCATACAAATTTATTTCGTAAATCTTGAAGATTAGAAATTAATCTTGTTAAATCTTCTTAGGACAAATAGTTTTACAAATCGAACTAACCTATTTTTACATGGTGCTGAACGATTCATTCGAGGCTCGCATTCAGTTCTTCATTGTTTCACACGAATCAAACATTCTGTCTCATTCGCACTTCATAAGAAAAATTGGAACGCCGTTTGCATTTTTGAAGGTGCTGTCAAATTTAATCTTTTTTAAATCTTTTTGTGCGGTAGAAACACCAAAAAGATTTATTTAATCTAATCTGAGGTAAACCTTTGGTGGAAACATAGCATAACATAACGAATAAACATCGGAACGCGAGGACTGTCCCTCATCCATAATGCTTTTTCACCACTGATCTCTATATATAACTGGATAGCGTATCCATACAAAAAAGTTGACTCCATTTGAAGAACTGTTATAAGTGACGTTGCCTATTTTTTTTTGTTATACTGTATGAAAGTATAACATAAAAAGTGAAAACTGACATCTTCAAACGTCAAAAAGTGAAAAAACAAAAAGGTTTAACTTTTCCGAGTTTAAAATTAATATTCAAGAGAATTCTAAAACTTTATTAAAAATGCGAACTAAAACTGATCCATCTCATGTGGTAAACTTTTCCGAACAAATTTATGGCTTTTTACAAATTTATTCTTAAAGGAAACACGAATTACGTCAACGATGTGGCCTGGGAGCATGACGAAGAGTTCCTTGCCTCCGTTAGTGACGATCATTCGTGTAAGATTTGGAGTTCAGCTCACAGCTTTGAAACTGTTACAACCTTCTGCCTGTCTTAGGCTGGTATGTCAGTGCGCTGGCATCCAGACATCCAGACGAACCTGGCAAGGTGTTGGTGGCCGAAAAGAAAGGAATAATACATTTGTACAACGTCCGCTCTCAACAAGACATAATGTCCTTGGAGTCACCGAATGTTCCTCTAATGGGTGCTGACTGGTCGTTACACAATCGTTTGTTTATGACGGCATTGGCTGGGGGAGATTTCATCACCTGGGACCTTCGTAGGACATGGTTAGTCTATCTTATTTTTGTTCTAGATATCGTTAGATGCTAAGCAATGTTTTATTTCATTTTAGTGGACCAGCTGATATTAAACAAATCACGAATACGGAGGACGTACTGTGAGATTTTTGCCCAACAGTGAAGTTGTCTATGCCAGTATTGGTCGACCCGACATAACTCTAAAGGAATACATAGCTAAATCAACTGTTCCACTTATTGAATCGTCCCTTAAATTATATGGTGGAATGTCGATGTCAAGAATTAAATAAGTTTTTGCTGAGAAAATGTGTTTTTATTTAAGAGAATGTGGAGACTTCTAAGATCCCAGAAATATAAAAAAATGTTTTATTGTTAAGTTTTTCATTGATCTAATAATGTATTAATAAAATTCTATTCTGTAACATATCTAATTGTGTTTTTTTTTTAAATTTTCTTGGCTTATGTTTTAGGGCTGCTGAATCCTTGATATTGATAGATAAACCAAGCTCCCATTTCCAAACTATTTGCTTTATTTGAATGATTGGAACGCATTTAAGTCTCTTTTTAAGTATTCTAACTAGAATCAAAAACCATTTTCAATTCGAAAAAGGATTTCAAAAAATTTGCATATAAAAGTAGTATCATCATTTTTCCACCTTCAAAAAACTCATGAAATGTGTTTTTTGTATGCAAATTTTTCGAAATATAAGTTTGAATTGAAAATGGTTTTAAAAACCATTTAAAGGACTTAAATTCAAACTCAGAAACGATCCAATCATCCAAAAGAACCAAATATTTTGGAAATGAGAGCTTGGTCTATCCATCAATTTCAAGAAATTTCTAAAAATTCGTAGAAATTTCTTGATATTGGTAGAAAGACCAAGCTCCCATTTCCAAACTATTTGCTTTATTTGAATGATTGGAACGCATTTAAGTCTCATTTTAAGTATTCTGACTAGAATCGAAAACCATTTTCAATTCGAAAAAGGATTTAAAAAAATTTGCATATAAAAGTAGTATCATCATTTTTCCACCTTCAAAAAACTCATGAAATGTGTTTTTTGTATGCAAATTTTTCGAAATATAAGTTTGAATTGAAAATGGTTTTAAAAACCATTTAAAGGACTTAAATTCAAACTCAGAAACGTTCCAATCATCCAAAAGAACCAAATATTTTGGAAATGAGAGCTTGGTCTATCCATCAATTTCAAGAAATTTCTAAAAATTCGTAGAAATTTCTTGATATTGGTAGATAGACCAAGCTCTCATTTCCAAAATATTTGGTCCTTTTGGATGATTGGAACGTTTCTGAGTTTGAATTTAAGTCCTTTAAATGGTTTTTGAAACCATTTTCAATTCAAACTTATATTTCGAAAAATTTGCATACAAAAAACACATTTCATGAGTTTTTTGAAGGTGGAAAAATGATGATACTACTTTTCTAAAAATTCGTAGAAATTTCTTGATATTGGTAGATAGACCAAGCTCTCATTTCCAAAATATTTGGTCCTTTTGGATGATTGGAACGTTTCTGAGTTTGAATTTAAGTCCTTTAAATGGTTTTTGAAACCATTTTCAATTCAAACTTATATTTCGAAAAATTTGCATACAAAAAACACATTTCATGAGTTTTTTGAAGGTGGAAAAATGATGATACTACTTTTATATGCAAATTTTTTTAAATCCTTTTTCGAATTGAAAATGGTTTTCGATTCTAGTTAGAATACTTAAAAAGAGACTTAAATGCGTTCCAATCATTCAAATAAAGCAAATAGTTTGGAAATGGGAGCTTGGTCTTTCTACCAATATCAAGAAATTTCTACGAATTTTTAGAAATTTCTTGAAATTGATGGATAGACCAAGCTCTCATTTCCAAAATATTTGGTCCTTTTGGATGATTGGAACGTCCCTGAGTTTGAATTTAAGTCCTTTAAATGGTTTTTAAAACCATTTTCAATTCAAACTTATATTTCGAAAAATTTGCATACAAAACACATTTCATGAGTTTTTTGAAGGTGGAAAAATGATGATACTACTTTTATATGCAAATTTTTTGAAATCCTTTTTCGAATTGAAAATGGTTTTCGATTCTAGTTATAATACTAAAAAAGAGACTTAAATGCGTTCCAATCATTCAAATAAAGCAATTAGTTTGGAAATGGGAGCTTGGTCTTTCTACCAATATCAAGAAATTTCTACGAATTTTTAGAAATTTCTTGAAATTGATGGATAGACCAAGCTCTCATTTCCAAAATATTTGGTTCTTTTGGATGATTGGAACGTTTCTGAGTTTGAATTTAAGTCCTTTAAATGGTTTTTAAAACCATTTTCAATTCAAACTTATATTTCGAAAAATTTGCATACAAAAAACACATTTCATGAGTTTTTTGAAGGGGGAAAAATGATGATACTACTTTTATATGCAAATTTTTTGAAATCCTTTTTCGAATTGAAAATGGTTTTTGATTCTAGTTAGAATACTTAAAAAGAGACTTAAATGCGTTCCAATCATTCAAATGAAGCAAATAGTTTGGAAATGGGAGCTTGGTTTATCTATCAATATCAAGGATTCAGCAGCCCTAAAACATAAGCCAAGAAAATTAAAAAAAAAAACACAATTAGATATGTAACAGAATAGAATTTTATTAATACATTATTAGATCAATGAAAAACTTAACAATAAAACATTTTTTTATATTTCTGGGATCTTAGAAGTCTCCACATTCTCTTAAATAAAAACACATTTTCTCAGCAAAAACTTATTTAATTCTTTACATCGACATTCCACCATATAATTTAAGGGACGATTCAATAAGTGGAACAGTTGATTTAGCTATGTATACCTTTAGAGTTATGTCGGGTCGACCAATACTGGCATAGACAACTTCACTGTTGGGCAAAAATCTCACAGTACGTCCTCCGTATTCGTAGATTTGTTTAATATCAGCTGGTCCACTAAAATGAAATAAAACATTGCTTAGCATCTAACGATATCTAGAACAAAAATAAGATAGACTAACCATGTCCTACGAAGGTCCCAGGTGATGACATCTCCCCCAGCCAAACGACAGTCTGAGCTCCTTGGCGAATGTTCTCTCGCAAACACCCTACATACGACTCAATGCGGCCATTTTGCAGGGCAAACTGGACGTTGATACCCATGGTGTTAGCATTCATCTCCATAAGATCCAATAAGCTCTTAGCAACGCAGTTGTCGCTTGGGCAGTAAATCACCAGCCAGTTCCGTAGATTGTTGGTGGCATTTGTCGGCCTGTACCCCGGTCGCAATTTTTTTCCTGGCGAAGAAATGTATGTTCCTCCTCAAACTGACCACTACTCCCCGGGGCGCGTTAGACATCTGCAAACCACACTTCTCGAGAATTTGAAGAGCTGCACAGGAGTTTCGTTCACGTTCCGACAGAACCTAAAAAAAATAAACAAAATATTCTGTTTTTGTACAAATAAAAATCTCACTTCAAATTACTTTTTTTTTGTGCTCAGCAGACGTCAAAAAGTGAGAATGCCTAGCAAATGTCATCTTCAATTGGAGTCAAAAAAACTGTTATACTTTCTATGGAATACACTATCCAGTTATATATAGAGATCAGTGTTTTTCACTTTTTCTCATAGACTTCGCATGTGCAAGGGAAACAATTTCTTTTTTTGAATCCAGGGATGTGAGCAAACTCAGTCAAATTAAAATATCCCTAAAATATCCCTTTTCTACATTGGTGAAACTGAAAAATTTTAAATAGTCCAGTAAAATTAAATTAATTAATTCGAAATATCTACAAAAAATACTGCGTCGAATTTTTTGTTTGTTTCTTAAAGAGTACCTATTGGAGAATGTAAATCCAAAAAGTTCGAACAAAAAGCGCCCATGCGTTGTCCGCCATTTTGAAAAAGACTTTGTAAAGCGTGAACTCTATTTTCTCGGCTCCTATCATATAAAGAGCTGTATTTTTTGTTTAGGTTTGTACGTTAAAATGTCTTCTTTAACTTTTGTTGAGAAAAAAATTTGAAACCTCTTTCCAAAAAAAAGTTATCCACGAAAAACTGTCGAGATTTTGAAGTAAAAAATGGTTTTTAACATTTATCTCGCCTCATGTTCATCTGATCGAAAAAATACTTAAGTTGTTTTTTATAGATCACTTTATTTCCTACATTTTGGTATATTTAATTTTTATGTGTGACAAAAACTGTAGGAAATATAACCTGTCAAAATGGCCAATATCCTGCGAAAATTAAAAAAAAAAAGAAATTTACTCACGTTTGAAAATTTTCAAATTTGATTATGTTCATTACGAAATTTAAAGAAACAGTTCAAACTCTTTTCCACACCACCACCGAGGTAGAGTTACGGCGCATTTTTTTTTAATGTGGTGTCCCCAGGAGGTATAATCCACGATTCAATCGTTTTCGTTTCTATATCAGCCTATCGATAGCTCAATGTGGCATAGTTTTTTCATTCGTTCTCCTTTTTTTTTGGGCTAGGCGTGCGAACATCAGTGATCATATTAACGTTGTTAGTATTGCTGGGATCGTCATTGGTAGTTTCTTCAATGTTTTCAGGTGAGGAAAAGTCTTCACATGCGTCTTCATCTTCCAGTAAATTTAGCAAGGAAGGAACATTCTCGCGTCAAACGTCAAAAAACTAAGTTTAATCTATCTTCATTGCCTCCTAGTGCAGCAGCTGCTCGGCAACACACATTCCGTACCTACCATCAAGTACAGACTTGGATCGATGTTCACCATGACCCACTAAAATGGGGTTGGAAAAGAACTCCGAGAGGATTAGAGCCAGTTACAACCACTCAAGATCCAGCTCCACAAAGCATATTGCAAACTATATCCTGCAAATGCAAGGGCCAGTGTGGTCGAGCTTGTGGCTGTCGGAAATCTGGTCTGAATTGTTCCTTAATATGTTTCTACTGCAGTGGAAAAACATGCGAGAATGTTCCTTCCTTGCAAAATTTACTGGAAGATGAAGACGCATGTGAAGACTTTTCCTCACCTGAAAACATTGAAGAAACTACCAATGACGATCCCCGCAGTACTAACAACGTTAATATGATCATTGATGTTCGCACGCCTAGCCCAAAAAAAAAGAAGAACGACATGAAAAAACTATGCCACATTGAGCTATCGATAGGCTGATATAGAAACGAAAACGATTGAATCGTGGATTATACCTCCTGGGCCCTATTTCATAATAAAATACAAACTAATACTATTAGTCTATGGTAAAATTGCGTTTCATTATCAAGCAGCAGAAAAGGACTTCTGTTCTTTTCAGTTGGTTAATATCACTAATAGTATTGGGAAGGTCACTCTCAGTATGAAACAGGAACTTTTGGTGGTCTTACTACCTTGTAGTTTTTGAAACTTGTACTTTCAACTAATAGTATTAGCTCTATTATGGAACAGGGCCCTGGGGACACCAAATTAAAAAAAAATGCGCCGTAACTCTACCTCGGTGGTGGTGTGGAAAAGAGTTTGAACTGTTTCTTTAAATTTCGTAATGAACATAATCAAATTTGAAAATTTTCAAACGTGAGTAAATTTTTTTTTTTTTAATTTTCGCAGGATATTGGCCATTTTTACAGGTTATATTTCCTACAGTTTTTGTCACACATAAAAATTAAATATACCAAAATGTAGGAAATAAAGTGATCTATAAAAACAACTTAAGTATTTTTTCGATCAGATGAACATGAGGCGAGATAAACGTTAAAAACCATTTTTTACTTCAAAATCTCGACAGTTTTTCGTGGATAACTTTTTTTTGGAAAGAGGTTTCAAATTTTTTTCTCAACAAAAGTTAAAGAAGACATTTTAACGTACAAACCTAGACAAAAAATGCAGCTCTATATATGATAGGAGCCGAGAAAATCGAGTTCACGCTTTCCAAAGCCTTTTTCAAAATGGCGGACAACGCATGGGCGCTTTTTGTTCGAACTTTTTGGATTTACACTCCCCAATAGGTACTCTTTAAGAAACAAACAAAAAATTCGACGCAGTATTTTTTGTAGATATAAAATACTAATTTGACTGGACTAAAATGTCTGATAAAATTTGGAAGCAGTTTAGATAAAAGTAATTTTAGTGTTTGTTTATGAACTTATGGCCAAGTCCTTTTTGTTAAGCCATTCCAGTCAACAACAATTGATATTTTGCTGTCAGAATAATTGTCCCTTATCCATAATGCTTGTTCACTTCTTTTCATAGACTAGGGAAACAACCTCTTTTTTTTAATCCAGGGATGTGAGCAAACTCAGTCAAATTAAAATATCCCTTATATGTCCGCCTATGAGTTTTCTCCACTCAACATTGAGCGTTTCAATGCTTGTAGCGTTTGGCGGAAAATATTTTGTAAGTCCAATGACTGTTGGCATTGTTCCAGCAATGACTTTTTTCGGATCTAAATATTTTAATACTTTAATTTTCAATGAGTTGGATTGGAAATTGGAACATTGGAATTTTTCAATTGGTGGTGAGAGTGTGTGTGTAATGTGTATGGGTAAAATGTGATTTCAAAAACAATACAATGATTGAAATGAAAAATTATTATTATTAGCACTAAAAAGGTAAAAGGTGGAAGATTTTGAGTTGGAGGTGGTAGGATTTTAAAAACAAAAAAGGTAACAATACCACTTAAGTGGTAGAAGTCCCATCACTGTTTACGACAAAGAGTTCTTAAGGCCGTTACCATTTATAATAAAACAAAAAATTCCTCTACAAAGGAAAGACCTTTAGATTTCCTAAACGGGACAATATCTTGTGATGATTATCCTAGAATTATCGAACTTATTAACAAAAACAAAGAAAGATACACCAACAAATACTGCAAATTATATTATTCTAGGGGAATTTGGTTAAATTCATGCACCTAGAAAAGTATAGAGCCCGTGGTCTGGCTAGTGTATAAAGAAGAAGAAGAAAAACACAAACAATAATAATAAAAATAGAACAGATATAGATCTTGAAGACAAAAAACAATTATATCTCAAAAATTGAACAAAAAAAGTAATAAATAAAAACCCGTCTAAACAAAATCTAGTCCAGTAATAGCTGATCAAGACCACGTTGAAAACAATAAAAAAAGTAAATTTTACAAAAACCAAATTAAAAGAGTATACAAATATGAAGATACATCATAAAGTTATATTTTTTTCAGGTCTATTAACACTTCTTTTAGCAACGACAGTGGGCACGTTCCGATGGTTATTCTCAGTTATCCGGATAGCTTTGGGTTGTTGTAATCCCTTTTCAAAAAACAGCTGATAACAGCTGACGCAACAATAGCTCAAGTTATCTCAAAATTTTTGGGATAACTAGATAGCATAGCCAATAAACATTGGAACGCGAGGAGTAACAAACGGACAGAGACTTGACGTACAGAACTTAAATGCACGAAATGGTTTCATTCCAATAAGAGAAGAACAAATCCCAGTCACTATAGGATATACGAAAATATTTTACATAATATTTACATAACTTCATGAACAGACAATCTAGACATAATAAAACATAACATTAACAAACTTGATTTAAAAACGAATACCCGACAATAGTACATAAAACTTTGTCAGAAGAAATAGAAAATCTGTTAGGATACCAACACCAAAGAAAAAAAAAGAGGTTTAATTAACATAGTTGGTAAAGGTTTGAAATATCTACCAGGCACCATGGACTATGAAGATGAAGTTCAAATAATGCAGAGCTTAGAAAATAACCAGAAAAACAATCAAAATTTGATCAAGAGACTTAATGATCAATTCAAAATTAATCATCATTTTAACGAAGTTACAAACAATATTACAAGACATATTAACGGACAGCAACACGACATAAAAAACCAACTTTCAAATTTGGGAAACGCAATAAACAAAGAATTTTTAGAAATAACTAGCATGCAACAATCATTCCAAATACAATATGACATACAACTGCATAGAGAACAAGTTAGAAAAGTAGACGATAACCTGCTATTAAGTCAGCTAGGAGTTCTAGGGGAAGATTTACTATCACCAAAAGAGGTATCAAAATTTAATATAACTATTAAAGAATTTTTACATAAAAAAATACTGTCATAATCCATGAAAATCTAATTATATTTATCCTTTTAATGCCAAATTACTCAAGTGCTAATTTTTATAGAATAATTATTGAGCCTATTCCCAATCAAAACAACTTAGAACTAGTAACACCCTTAAACGAATTCATCACAGATAAACATTTTAACTATGAATATATAAACGAGACAATGAAAATCAAAGAATTAAAAATAATAAAAGACGATTGTATTTCAAAAATCTAGTACCTCCTGGCATGATGGTTAGTGCATAGGACTGTCATGCCGAAGGTGTTCGTTCGATTCCCAGCCGTGCCACCTAAAAACAGAAATGTTTTATCCGAGGTACTGCCTCTTGCGAGGAACTGACAAATCCTCCAAGAGTATACTTATCATGAAAAAGTGCTTCTCATTTAGCCGTTCGGACTCGGCAAAAAACTGTAGGTCCCCTCCATTCCTGCCAACAACACGCACACAGAAATGGTTGAGAGTTGTAAGTCACTAGGAGGTGGTTCTCCACCAGCTCTTGCGCTGGTGTAGAAACTAAACAAATACAAAATAACATTATTATAACTAAAAACATTCCTTATACGTTAATACCCAAGTCTTACACAATTGTAATAATTTTACCTTAAATATTATGGGAAATAATTTATTGAGATTTGAAAATTGTGAATTAAACGATATAAAATAAGAAAATTTTGCAGTATATGATAATTTTGTTATCCGTAACTTTAATAATGTTACTATTAAAAAAGTGTCAATGAACTATACTTCAGAGGAACTTAACTTGAAACATATTGAAAATCGTAAACCAATAGAAGAAATAAAATCCAATACTGTCGCGCATGAATATATTAATTTTGGAACAGCTATTGTTATACTTACCATTTTAATTTTAATAATTCTTACCTTTAAATCAAGAACTAAAAGAAAAGAAACTAATATAAAAGTTGATATTAAAAATTCTGCGGAGCAGAATCCTAAGGGGGGAGGAGTTACGTCTGAGACTTCACCCTTTACCGTAAAGCTGTTATTCCCCACACGCCCCCTTGCCTAACGGCATATCCAAATCCATAACGGTTTCCCACGCCATTTCTGCATACGTTACAAAAACCAATCCCAAACGGATTCACCCCTTCCACCTTTGTGCATAACGAAATGAGATATGAATATTTCGAAAACAAATTTATAGTTTGCAAACGCTGCACATTTTCTTTTTTACCTGAAGTGTAGTTGAAGTTGAAGTTAATTTTGATAAGTAAGTCTTAATCCAACAATCTAATTGCGAGGTGCAGCCTAACTGAAGACAGCGGCCTCCCTTTAGAAATTAGATAATAATTTAATATGAAATCAGTTAAATTTATTCACACTTGCTTTTGCGGTGAACAAAATGTGTACACCGAAAATCATTCATCATTACCTGGTTCTTCACGACCCGACCGCTAAATACCAAAAAATAATAATTAATTAATAGTTTAGTATCTTCTTACGTTTTAGCAAAATTTTGCATGCATTTGTATGTAATTATTTAATCAACGGGTGCCCACCGGACCATTAAAAAAATTCGTAGTAACGGGTACCTACAGATGACACTAGCCAAAATATCACCCCTTATCTGACAAACTGATGCAATTAGACCGAGAGCCCATAGCAGATTTAAGGTGTGAAGCGTAGTCTAAGAGCCAACTACATAAAGAGTCAGGTCATTTGCGTAAACTTGTAAGTAATATCAGTAATAGCCTTTAAGGCGATGAACCATTAGCCGTTTGTCTGCTTACCTAAACACGTGAAGAACAGGTGTACAATTTGACGTACATTTTTTACATCATCTCAATGCCTATTGGTCGGAGAGAAAAAGTGTGCATAGATGAAATATTTAGCTTGCAATTTTGAACAACTGTTGTCATAGAAGATGAAGAGCCAGGATGTTTCAAACATCACTTGTTAACCTGTGTTTACCAGAGTGTTTTTTGCATATTTTGCTGCTTTCTATCTTTTAAGGGACAAACAAAAGAGAGTTTGACCTTTGACAACAATTGTTCAAAATTGAAAGCTAAATATTTTATCTATGCATACTTTTTCCCTCCGACCAATAGGCATTGAAATAAATCGATGTAAAAAATGTACGTAAAGTTTTACACCTGTTCGTCACGTGCTTAGGTAGGCAGAAAGACGGCTAATGGTTCAACACCTTAAAGGCTATTACTGATATGACTTACAAGTTTACGCAAATAACTTGACTTTTTATGTCGCTGGGCTCTCAGTCTAATTGCAAAAAAGAAGTTTATAAAGGCTCTCCCAAACCAACGCGAATTCGTAGCGAATCATTCGCAAAGACAGTTTTTCAATCTTCTGTCTTCTATGGGTTGATTTATTCAAGGAAACGTTTGGTAACTTTATAGTTTCACGTTACGGACCCGTAAATTGGCCTCCAAGATAGTGCGATTTAATGCCGTTTAACTATTTTATGTGGGGATCAGTGCCGTAGCCAGGATTTTGTTCTGGAGGGGGCTTGCTTCCTAATTTTACGAAAAATTCTTTAAACGATATTTATTCCAATTTATTCATTTTTATAAGTTTTTAAATACTTACTTAATTACTTAAGGTGGTGCTACAGTCCGGGGTGGACCAGGGCCTCAACCAACAAGCTTCTTCCAGCCGGCTCGGTTTCTAGCTAGCTGTCTCCAGTTTCGAAAACCAAGTTGGTTGAGGTCCTCTTCCACTTGCGTGCGCCACCTTTTACGCTGTCCACCTCTACTGAGTTGTCCCTCGGGGTTGGATTCAAAGACTTTCCGGGCCAGAGCATTGGTGTCCATTCGCTCTAGGTGACCCAGCCATCTCAGTCGTTGGCTTTTCACTTTTGTGGCTAGGTCGGTGTCGCTGTACAGCCCATATAGTTCGTTGTTGTATCTTCTTCTCCATTCCCCATCTATGCAGACGGGACCAAAAATCACCCGGAGAATTTTCCTCTCGAAACAGCCTAACGCGTTCTCATCCACCGTTAGCAGTGTCAATGCCTCTGCACCATACATCAGGTCCGGGATAATAAGCGTCTTATACAGGGACAGTTTAGTTGCTCGAGAGAGGGCTCTGCTTCTCAATTGCCTTCTTAGTACGAAGAAACAGCGATTGGCAAGAGTAATTCTTCGTTTTGCTTTCATTCACCGTTAAACCCATCTTCTTGGCTTCCTTCTCAATACTCACAAAAGCACCACTGACATCACGCTTTGTTCGTCCGATTATGTCAATGCCGTCAGCGTAAGCTAGTAATTGGACGGACTTTTGAAAGATTGTGCCTCTAGTGTTGACGTGAGAGCTTTGCACTATTCTTTCAAGAACGATGTTGAAGAAGTCGCATGACAGCGCGTCGCCTTGCCTAAAACCTTTTTTGACATCAAAGGTGTCGGTGAGGTCTTTGCCGACCTTGATGGAGCAGCGTGCATTCTCCATCGTCATCCTGCACAGACGGACGAGTTTGGCAGGGATGCCTAAACTAGACATTGATCTATATAGCTCGTCTCTATAGATGCTGTCATACGTGGCCTTGAAATCGATAAAAAGGTGGTGGGTATCGATTTGAAACTCCTGGGTTTTCTCCAAGATCTACCGTAGTGCGAATATTTGGTCGATGGTGGACTTCCCTGGCCTAAAGCCACACTGATATGTACCTATCAGGTTATTGACGAGTGGCTTCAGGCGTTCACAAAGTACGGCAGAGAAGATCTTGAAGGCGATATTAAGAAGACTGATGCCTCTGTAGTTGGTGCAGTCCAGAGGATTACCTTTCTTGAGAATCGGGCAAACAATGCTGAGGTTCCATTCATCGGGCATGCTTTCCTCCGACCATATTTTACAGATGAGCTGGTGCATACTCCTAACCAATTCATCGCCAGCCGCTTTTGAATAGCTCAGCCGCAAGGCCATCAGCTCCAGCAGATTTATTGGACTTAAGTTTAGATATGACTATCCTCACTTCGTCAAGATACGGTGGACGGAATTGTTGGCCAACGTCATCCAAGTTGAATGGTGCAATTTGCATGTTAACGGAGTTCGGTTCGTCATCGCCGTTATACAATTTGCAGAAATGATTTCTCCATATCCTCAGCACCGACTGCGATTCCACCACGATGTTCCTCTGATCGTCCTTGCAGGTTTCGGTTCGGGCCTTGTAACCTTGGGAGGTTCTTTTTACTTTTTGGTAAAACTTCCGAACTTCATTCCTGCAGTGGCATCCTTCTAATTCCTCGATCGCGCGCTTCTCATGCTCTTTCTTTTTCCTTTTAAGAAGCGAGCAGCTCTGGTCCTTCTATGCAGCGCCGCTTTGTATGCCTGTTGTTTAGCTGCATGTATTTGCCGACATTCTTCGTCGAACCAGGGGTTTCGCTGTATATCGAAAGTTGTTCACACCCAGTAACATCCATTGTTTCGTCAGCGAGGATACTGAAACAACTTGAACTTATAGCCCGTTAAGTAATTTCAGTTGTTACGATATCAAAACATATCTCCAGGATTTCATTGTGGATATCTGGACTCAACTAATTTAAATTTCAAAAACCTAGGCTTAACAAAACCAAAAGGGTTTTAATGCAAAGCAGCAAAGCGTATATGATTTGAAATGATGGATACAAATTTAATAGCCTTATCGTACGCTCCGTCATAATAAATTTGCACTACAAATCCAAAAAAAGTACTAAAAATCCCATGCCGTAACAAAAATATCAGGTAAAATTCAAAGTTCGTGAAAATTCACCCGAACTATCCCCGGTTTCATAAGATACATTTTGCTATGAGAGCTTATACTTTTTTGTGGGATTCTTCCGTATGTATTGCGTAGGGATCTGTGGTTGACCATCTATTCAAAAATAACAGCTTACCACGTTCACGGGTTTTTATTGTAAACAACTTTAAATGGATCATTAAAGATTGGAAAGTATTGGAGTGCTTTTATATTAAAGGTTGCAATTGTGAGAGGGTGGAATGGTGGGGAAATTGACCATATCCAATCATTTGCAGCAAAACTCTTCATATCCAAATTTTATTGTTAAATATCTCTTAAACGGATCTTCCAATATTTTTTTGCTCTTAATCATAACATATAAATTTAAAATTTCCGCAAGCTAAAAGTTATTTTAAATCAAATGTTTTCGTAACGCGCATATCACTATTTTTATTTATTTTTGGGTTGTTTTACTCTGAAATCTTATAGAATTTGTGGTTATTTTTAATTTGCAATTTTTTGGCAATAACTGAAGTTGTTTACTGATCCCAATTCCAAATCAAATAATATGTACATAGGTATACATGTGTAGAATATTCTCCTCATTTTAATAGCTTTTAGAGTTAAATAAAATACCTAAATAGTCTCCAAAATTCAATACAAAACTGTAAACATATTATTTAAATAGTCTCTTGCTTTTTAACGAAGTATTTTCAAGTAGTTGAGAACTTTAGCTGAATTCAAATAAACTACTCCTACCTGGATAGTCTTCTTATTTTTATAGATTTGAATTTAATATATTAGAAAGGTTTAATTTTTTGTTTAGATTTTCGGGTGGGGCTTCAGCCCCTCAAGCCCCCCCCTCTGGCTACGTGCCTGGTGGGGATATGTGAAGTCTACACCGATAATCCCGAAACGATTGACCACTTGGAGGACAACATTTGTCGCGTTACTGCCGATATACGGCCACAAATGTTGGGAAAAGTCATCGAAAATTGGACCTCGAGATTAGAATACTAGGAAGCCATATAGTCGGTGTTTTGTGGGTACTCATTTTGGGCGAAATTTTTCATAATTAACCCTACTTTACAACACGGAAAAAGTCAGTTCAAATGAACATGAGGTCCATATGAACTCCACGATGTTTTCTATGATTTTTTTTATATCTAATCTATGCATGATGTGTGTCCAAATGGACCCCATGACGTAAAGGAGGGAATAGAGCTTCAATTGTCACTAATTTTTTGACGGCGAACGAAAGAAAAATAGAGGGTGCCCTTTGCGCAAGTTTCTTTTGTTTATTTTAAGCCAAGAAAAGTTCAGGCGAAGCTCATATAATAGCATTCAAAATTCCGGGGGAACAAACATTTTGCGGGTGGAAATATTTTCCATGTGAAACTAACATTAAGGATGAATGAGTACCTACTTGTTTCCACTTTCTTTTCACTGTAAATCTATTTTATATCTCGTTCTATATGGCTTCCTAGCCGGCGAGGGCGGGTCCACAGCAACAAATTTTGTAGATTTTGCTTCTCGTACGCTCGCACTATGGACAAAATGACCGAAAATGATGTTATTTCAACTGATTTTAGCAAAGCCTTCGATAAACTGTTTCATAAGATCATTATTTTCAAATTAAAAACTTCTCGTTTTCTAAACATTAAATTGTCATTTCATGGGTTGACTTCCATTTGACTAATTGAAATTATAATGTAAGTTTCAAATCATCTCTTTCCCCTTCACTGACTCAATGCAATTTCTGGTGGTCCACAAGGTAGTCATCTAGACCCAATGATGTTCATTTAAACAATTAATAATGTTTCTTAGATTTTGGAATGTGAACTATTGATTTATGCCGACGATATGAAAATATTTCATATCATCTCTAATCGATTCTTGTTTTATGAAAGACAACTTCGAAAGATATTCTCTTTGGTATTAAAAAAAAATAACTTTCTCGAAGTGAATGTTAGCAAGTGCCATACGATAACTTTCTCCAGAAAACTCCAACCTGTCCCTGTCCGTCACTATTTTATTCAGAATGACCAAGTTCCATATGTAATTTCCTGTTGCAAAACTTGGAGTTCATATGTGATAGTAACCAGTTCAACAAGTAATTCGTACACGATGAGTCGTAAGGTTTCCGAAAACAACATATTTTACATATCTAAAATCAGCTTTTTGTGCCCTATTAAACGACGACTCTTGAATCATGACATTTTTCGAAATTCAATGAGAGCGAACGAGAAAAAACATCCGATCTCACCTTCGCTAATTAATTAATTGCGAAAAAAGTGATGACCCAAAAGTCGTCGTGTTATAAGGCACTTTGCTTTTATTAGTAGACGAACATTATTTGTAGGAGGGACTTTCAGTAGGATAATCAATATTTTGTACACTGCACATGGACAACACGTGTGGCTCTATTTCAAAGTCAATTTTTTATTTGATTTTTTTTCTTGATTCTCATTACCACTGTCGATTCAGAATAAAAAATTAAAATATTTTTTAAATCAAATTCTTTACCACTAAATAAATTCTAAGCAATCTTCCTGATTCCATCACTTGATAAACATTACTGCAAGTGCTTATTTCTATCAAGTCCGCAATCGTCGGTTAAAATTCATCAACTATTCAACAAGTTTTCTCTCTATTTTTTAAACTCTTGTTGTTTCCAGTTACAGATATGGTGGATTTATGAAATTTCCCATTTGTTGAAAGAAGCCAAAACAATTGTTTAAGTTCTCTAAGACTTGTTTTTTAAAAAGTTGTTGAATGTCACTCGTTCAACAAGGACTTTATGTATTGTATTATGGGCCCGCCCATCACATCCAATTTAAACGAAATTCTTCATTATACTCTGCGTAGTCCTCCTTGGAAAACTTTTGTTCAACTGCCCCCATATCCTGAACGATTGCATTTTATTGAACTTGAAAAACGACGTGACACCTCAGACATCATCTTCATCCACGATGTAGCATTGATTGTCGTACATTAGTGAATATGATCTCCTTTAACACCAAGTCCCGTACTTTAAGCTCAGTAACTATTTTCCGAATCCCATATCACAGCACACACCCTGTATAATTCGTGTAGCTACAAGGGCACTGTGGCGTATGTGGAATGTTTTGTTTAAATTTTTGGTATATGAGAAAAATACAAAGAAATTGTTAAAATTGATAGTTAAAAGATTGGCACACTATGGCGTATACGTACTCTTTTCAGAAAACAAATAATTACCCATTTCTTCTAAACATTTTAATTTAGTGTGTTGCTCTAGCTAAAAATTCAACCGTTTACATCTACCTTTAAGAATTATGTAAAAGCTAGTCCCCAATAAAAGCTCCTGGCCCAACAAGTTATACCCCTTAAAACAAGGAACTTCGTCAAAAACCATACCCCATTTCAGAGCTTTTACAAAAGGAAAATGCAAAAACAAACAAAAATGAGCTAAATTTTCCAATAACTTGACGAAAGTTCAGTACTTTTCTCCAAAAGAATTTGAAGAAATTTCTTCAGTCTTCGTGAGGTGTTATTCGTGTAAACAACTAAATCGCACGTCTCGTTTGGCTCTTATTAGATCACACCACTGATTAACAAAGGAATTTTTTTTTCTTCAAAATTCCAACAACACAATTCCCAAAGGATTAAATAACTCTTAGACAAAAAAAAAAAAAACAAAAAGATTACAACCGCAATTCTAACTCTATTATAGTGTACTTAAACTAATTAATCACCAGAAAAGCAATACTTTAAATCTATATAATCGTGTATATATATATCTATATATTAGAAAAAAAAAATATTTAGGATAATATACAACTTAGTTAATTATTTCAAAGCAAACTTTTAATACCTACTTACATCCTTAGAATCTCTCGTAAAGACATTATTGTAGAAGTTCTTGCTTTTGATTCTTTTCCTTAATTTTTATACTTCTTGGTGTTTTTTTTACTAGTAAATGTGTATATGTGTACGTGCGTAATTAATTACACTCCATTGTGTCGCCGTTTTTGCACTTAAACGTTAAAATAAAAAAATATATTTTTTTAAATTTATGCAATAGAAAAAAAAAAAATAAATAAAATAGAAGTAGAATGTAGTAGACAAAAATTAAACAAAAATGCATTTCGTAGTGTTGAAAAGCAGTAAATTTCCTTAATAAGGATATAAAATCTGCTTAGTTATAAAGTTAAAAATAATCTTAGTTTTAATCAGAAGGTACGCCTTGCCCTATCGTTTAAATAGCCTGAAAGGATACTACTTTATAATTCTCTATCCAGGATGAATGTCATGATAAAATCCATCTGAGCTTTATCTTTCGTATATGTACCGGTGTGTGTGTGTGTGTGTGTTGATTCGTCCTTAGAAAGGGTCCCTACTTGAACTATCTTCGGTACCTTAGTGACCTTACACAGTGTTTTGTGTGTAGTGCATGATGAATATCTCGCTGCCTTCACTTCGCTTGTTGAATATTAATATTCCATAAAAAGAATAAGACCCAAGGGTGTGCAGTAGTAGAGGAAATCCTACTACGCCTGTTCATACACTTTTTAACTAACAACACACAGGGGCAAGCCGAAAGAAAGGATAATCGTATGCGATTCAACAGTGCTCCCATTCAGTCACCACTTTTAATGGACACAAAAAGTGGAAGGTGAAAATAATAAAAAAAATATATAGAAAAAAAAAATAAAAATAAAAAAGAGAACTGTAGGTAGTGGGGTTGTTTCAAAAGGATATAAAAGAAAGGACAAACCACCGCCTTTCAAGTCGACCACTATTATACACCGAAAAGTGTTTTTGTTCGGTACTCTTTCGCTTTTCGTTCGTCCTTTGCCATAGTCGAGTCATATTCGAATGTGATGATATACTCTTCCTATCGACAACGAAGACGACGACGGTGACCTAATTTTACGTTATTCGTGTTCGTATAATCGTTTCGTTGTTGTTTCTCCTTCGGTTCTTCAATTCTGTGTGTTTTTTTGCTTCGTTGAAACGTTTTTCGTGCTTCGTGCGCCCTTTTTCCACACCAAGGGCTGATCCATTTTAAATGTTTTGTATGAATTTGTTTGTGTTCAAGTGGATATTCGGATATTTCTTTAGCGTGGTTTTTCACTTTTATCGTGTTATTTCTTCGTCCTTTTATCAAGGGAAAATAATAAAAATTATTTAAAAACAAAAAAAAAGACAATAGAATGTGAGCAGAGCACGCGATTATAATATTTGTGGTATTCTTATTGACGAAATAAAAATTCTGGGTGTTTGTTTGTGTTTCTAATTAGTGTATTACAATTTATTGAAATTGTTAGTTTTAATATTAAAATAATATAGTGTTATAGTGTTAGTAACGAAAGTAGGTAAATTATTAAAACGAAAAAAAAAAAACAACAACAAACAAGTGAAATTCCAATTAAGATCATGGCTGTAGATACTTCCTGAAAATTGGATTAGATATTTGTTTTAGCTTCAATGTGTGTTGGTGTTATAGAAAAAAATAAAAAGAAAACAATAAAAACCATCAAAATTCTTTGTGGAAAATATAACCCCATTCAAGTGGATTTTTTGTGCGTAAGGAGCATAACTGGACTATAGTTAATTGTCAAGCATTCATAAAATAGTAAGTTGGTATTAATTACATTTTATATTAACGTAAGCTACATAATGCATGCTCAAGCATCGAAATTCTTGTTTATTTTTTTTAGTGGTTCTTTAGCTGATTAAAAAGATGAGTGTGAAATTTCAAATATTCTGTTTGTGTTTGTGGGGCGGCTCCTGTGGGTTGGTCTAATACACTAAGCTAAAATTAAATTAAATTTTTTTATTTACATATCTTCACCTCCATTTAAATCTATAGAATTGAACTTTGTTAAGGCTAATAGCCAAAATGGGATAGGTCACAAACTTCATTAAAAAAAATTGCCCATGCTGGCAATTTTTGTTGGTAACTTAAACAAAAGTTTATTACGAAGTCACACAATCCTCATATGAATTATATTAACTTGAAAATCCCAGTTTTCTTAAGAAAAAATTATGACAAAAATAATGTACTAAGATCAAAATGGTTTCCTTAGGCCTTTAATTTTGTTAAGCTCTGAGCAGACCTTGAACGATTGGAGTTAACTTGGAACAGAGCATGAACAGAGCCCTACGATATGATAGGCGTTTTTCTTTTTAATTCAGAATAGAGTTCTGAACACAATCCGAGCATGTCGAGCATGTTCTGAACATCATCTGAACAAGTGTGTTCTGAGTGCTCTGAACAATTTTTGAAAAAAACCTGAGTACTAGCTGTCAAATGCTATGTGTTCAGCATTTAACTCTGTCTGCTTAGTTATTTTATTCTGAGCTCTGCACAAGCTCAGAACACGCTGAGAATGAAAAAAGAAACCCATTTTTTTGTTTGAAAGTTCAGGATCTGCTCTGAAGTAAAAAAAGAAAAACGCCTAATTTTGAAATCTAGGCACTGGACTGTCATAAAATTCGATATGAATCGGTGCGTTCAACGTACCAAAACGAAAATGTAGATAAAGCGGAACACAACGAAATGTAGATATAACCTTGTGAGAAGTTGAATGAACTTCTATGTTTTTCTTTTAAAGCTCTGAGCAGGGCATGAAGTAAAGGGTTTTTTTTTTAAACGTATGGTTTTCAGTCTGACAATACTTTTTTCGGAGTTTTTCTTTTTGACAGCTGTCACTTGATTTATGTTCATTTTGGTTTGCCATTTCCAACAAGACTGCAGCGGTGCTACATGCCTTACAGCCAACGAAACAATCAATAACGCTTTATTGTTGACATACGGCCCCAATTGCTGCAAAAAGTGGCCGAAAATTGGGGCTCTCAGCTGGAATTTGTTCGAGCCAGCCGCGGCGGCCACTTGCCCGATATCATTTTTAAAACATAATCGCAAACTCTTATCTTTACAAAAAAGCAAAATTCTTGGCCATAACATTTAATAATATGCGTTTTATTTCTTCTAGAAAACTGCATGTCTAAAAAAACACCATTTACATAGAGCTCCAGCTATGACAGTTAGCTACTGAACTCTCATATGATTATGATGAGTTGAACGCACAAAAATTTAGTACTGACTTCAAACTTTCATCTGATAGCTGGCCAATCAAAAATTTAAAAAAATTAAAAATGTGAACTGAAATTGATGTGATGTGATTTTAAATAAATGAAAAACAGAGTGAAGTTGGCTGCGCTTAACTATTTCTTCCATTAGCTCGGTCTTTTTATTCTGAGCTCATGGAGCGTACTCCGGGTGCTCTGAGTTCTCTGAGTTAAAAAAGAAACCAGATCTTTCTTTTACAGCTCAGTGCTATGCTCGGCGTTAAAGAATGAAAAAGCCCAATGAATAGTTTAAATGAGCTCAAATACAAATTTAATTATATAAATATATGTAAATATGATAGTTGGGATCAGGGTAGGCTAGTATTTCTCTGCCCCAGAGCGCACTGGGGAAAGTCATTCAAATGTCAACAAACTGTTGTCTGCTTGGGTTTTAATTACACATTGAACACCTCAGTGCTGCATTTGTATGATAAAAATGTTAATTTAATATAATATTTTGTGCATCTTCAAGACCTTCATGCAAGTACTAGATTTCTGTCGATTTGCCTTTGAATTTTGTTTACTAATATATGAATGAATAAATAATAACGAAATTGTCCACAAAACATTTCACACAGTGCAAATATGCTGGGTTAAAAAGGTTTCACACAAAATGCCTGAGTGCGAGTTCCGGCGACCCAGTGTGCCGCAGTGCCGACATCGAACAAACCTTAAGAATAATTTTTGTTTGTGGTGAAGTTGTGTGTTGGATATGAGATATTAACAAAAAATAATAAAATTTTAAAAGTTATTTCAAATTTTAAATTTATTTAACTTTAATATAAACACAACATAAGTTTAAATTTTTGATTAAAGCGACGCGTTTCGGTTACATAGAACCATCATCGGGCTTGTTTCGTTGATAAGCTTAAGAATAAGCTTTACAAATTCATGTACTAACTCCTAATAGTTTATTACACGGCCGTAGCCAGGATCAAACGTATGAGTGAGCTCAAGGTTGTTTTGGGTGAGCTTACATTTTTTTTAATGGAAATCATAATGCTGACTACAAAAAATATTTATTTTTCCTAAAACAATAGGTATGTAGGTACCTTACCTATAACATGTTTTTACCGGTAAAAGGTAGACATTTTCATATAGTAATCGCTGGTACCGAAAAGAGCATTCAAGCTTTTCTAAAAATGTTTTTTGACAATATATTGCTCCCTCCTTCAATCACAAACGTCAAAATCCTTATTTTGTGAGATCTTTCATGTGGAATTTTAATATTTCAAGTTGATTAAGGATAAACGGAGAGATTTTTGAATACTAAATTAAAAATTAAATAATATCAAAGCTTTACTTAAACTCCATTTAACTACCTTTTCGATGGATGCCAAAATGACATTTTTTGCTCTGAAAAAAAAAAAAATAAGAAAAAATGCTTTTGGATCTGATTTCAGAATCGAAAATAAAATCGTATACACGTATCGAATCGGTCTTCCAGATAGCTATTCGAAAAGTTCGTCAGATAAAAGAAAAGACCTACTTTTATTTTTGCTTAGAAGTTTCACATCTGTCAGTTCTTACAAAATGAAAGTTGCCACTTTCGTCAACAGATTTGAAAAGTCCTTTTAAGTTTCAGCAATGAACACAAGGTGAAACCAATGAGTTTAAAATCTTTAAGGCTATCATTGTCTCCGACCTGCTGACGAAGAAATCAAAATTGTCCAACAAAACGGGAAGGTTGGTAGTAGGCATACGTTTTGAATTTTATTTCAAAGCAAGTAAATATTTTGTCTCAAAATGAAAGCTTGGAAAATCTTAAAATATCTCAGAAATTGTTCGGGTGAGCTGAGCTCACCTTAGCGTAGGTTCGGCTACGGCCGTGGTTTATTATTTATTTATTTTATACAAATAAATAGGAATTCTTTGCTTTAAATTCAATAAGATTCTGCTCTTCAGGATGATATTAACACATAAGTTAAACGAAGTAGAAATAAGTTGCTACTAGCAGATGTGTTAAAATAAATTAATTTCGGAGACAGAATTAAGAAGTTATTTGTGGGTTAAATTTTGTTGAATGATAATTTTCTTCTGGTAATCTAACTGATGAGCCCAACTATCGTAACTATCAAAACTACGAATTTAGCCCAAAGTTCTGTCAAAGCTCATATGAAAAAAAATAAAATTCGTAGAAATTCGTTGTTTTGGGTAGTACGCGAACAGACATTTTATGAAGTTGAGTTAATTTGAACATTTAATTGAATTATATGTAGCCACTCCACCTCAAAAGAAGAATTTTCTTTTTAAATTTTCTTCACATTAAATCATTAGAACTTTAACTTCTACTACATAATATCTTCCTACAACTCACACTGTAGTGCAATATCATATTTTCATACCTTTTAACTTTTTTGATATTGCTGTTATAGATACCATCACTACAACTACATCCACCAAATTGTGTTAAGTCAGTAACATGTAACATTATATAACATTAATATAAGAGTTTGTGGAGCAAATATCCGTTGAACTTTATGTCGGTTCGTGTATTTCCCAAATTTACAAATTTCATAAAAAAAAAATAAAATTGTACTAAGATTCCTAGAAGTTCGTAGTTTTGGGAAGTACACGAACAGTCATAATAAGTCCGTTCACGTACTGGCCAAAACTGCTGAATTCTAAACACCCCACTACTCAAAATTTGATAGATTGCCATATTTAGCCCAAAACATTCACGAACAGACCTAATGCAAATGTGCCATTATTTTTGGAAATGGCGTCAAATATCATTGCATTGAAATTTAAGCTAGAACTGTAATGCTCGGAAGGGCACTGAAGTGGTCGTAAGAAAACAAGCCAATACATATGCATATGACGCGGCTATAATTGCGGAGTGGAAGGTTTCGTCAAGTTTCGTTCAACTTTGGTTACGGAAGTGAGGTGCGCTCCCGAGCACATCTCACATTAAGTAAAACTGACATTTGGTGAAATAGGAATGCCAAAAAGAGATAGATGATAATTAATTTATGGGTGTGTTCCCCTTTTAACTGTACGGAAAGCGTTGTTTTTTGACATTAGCTTCAGTACCCTTTCGACTATTATAGGTATAGTTCTACCTTTATGTTGTATTTTGTATATATGTATGTATGTTGTTATCTAGATAGTACGAGGCTATTCAGGTTAAGTTAGATGATGGTAAAGTGGCTGTCATTCATAAAAACTGACATACAGTGATGAACACGAATTTAGCACACAAGAAGCAACAAAGGCTTATTTTCAATCTATTCTTTATATTCTACAAGCATCGGTTGGTTTTCATATTGTCAATGACAACCTTCACTTTGCTCAAAAAATCCAATGCTTTAAATATGAAGTTATTTCCTGGTTTTAGGAAAAGCAATTGTTTTAGATTGTTCAAGCTGGTTCTAACCTGGACAGAAACTTAGCATATTTCTAGTTTCCCCAGTTTATATTCAAAACTAGTGATTATTTTTAAATATTGATATTAATTTTGGAGAATTTAAATATTATCAAGTTTCCATAGTGTAAATAAACTAATAAAAACTGTAATAGTAAGGCCCAAGAGCCAAATGCTTCGGGGACAACAAACAAACCTTATTATCCTGGTAAAAGCAAATAAACGGACAGTATTAAAAATTTCTGAGTTATTAGAGTGCTTCAAAAAAATGGTGTCAGTGATTTTTGTACTTTTGGAATGATTCAAAGCATTGGACAAGTTCATCGATACCAAAAATCAGCTCACAGAAAAGACCAAGTCATTTATCGCCTTTCGCCTTAAGTTCAATTTTAGCACTCCATTGCCACCCAATGCAGACTAATGGCAAACTATTGCATCACCACTAGTCATCTTCAGAAGGCAATTTGCCAGTTGTGTGGAATTTCTTTCACTTTTAACACTCAAAGTACCTACATTTGAAAACAGGTGCAGAGTTGTTGAGAGGTCATTTAAGTAATAATTCTGAAATGGCCTGCGAAATTTTTTGATCGAAAACCTATTCTACTATTTTAAAAACCACAATTGAAAACAAAAAACCCAAAACTGTATCTGAATTATGGTAAGAAATTGATAGTGCTAGTGTGCATTATAAAAGCATCAGTATGTTGCTTTGGTAGAAAGTTTAACAGATGGAATCACTTCTGCTCTAAAACTTAAAGATTTACTACAAATAATATTGAAATATTTGTAATATTCAAAACGATAATCAACATTTATCCACCGTTTAAGTTCAAAACCGATAAATGTGCTAAATTTGTGTCTAAGCGAGTTATTGTTTCAGTCTGTTTTGCTATCTGCTCCTCTAGGCGTAACATAAGATAAGATTTCATTCGGTGGAAATATATTTCTATGTGTGCATAATAAAATAAAATAAACTTACAAAAATTAACTAGTCACCAACTGAAAAATGAGAGATTTTCAACTTTCTTCTTAAAGTGTGCTAAATTTGTGTCCAATACTGTAATTAGACCATTGTGATACCATTTGAGCCTGGGAAACGCTTTTCCCTACTTGATGAACCATTTGGAGCTTCTTATGAAGCGTACCATATTACCTGTGTCTATGTTTATTAAATTACTTTGTGCCCTATTACACGACGACTTTTTAGTCATGACTTTTTTCAAAATTCAATGAGTGCGAACGAGAAAAAACATCTCATCTCACCTTCGCACTCATTTAATTTCGGAAAAAGTCATGACTCAAAAGTCGTCCTGTAATAGGGCACTATTGGATCATTGTAGTCGAAATCTCCAAGATGGAGTTTTCGTTTTTGAGATAATGCAGGTAGGTGCATAGAAGATGGAAATCGATTCTAATACTTCCTCGTCCATATAAATTCTGCAAAAATAGTTTAAAATACGCCAAGACGCGTTGCGTGCTTGCTTATAAGACCAGTTATTGCACCTATCATGAAGCTATTGTGCTAGTCTGCTTAGAGATATCAAACACTTAGATCGCATTAAGTCCATTAATGGCCAGATTTGTTTTGTTGCCAAACAGGAGTGGTGATGATGTTCCTCCTAAGGTTTGTTCTCTCTAATGCTACATTTCCACCTAGCGCTAATCTGAGATTTAATGAGATTAACCTTAAATCTCCTTTAAATCTCGTAGATTTACCATACAAATTTATTTCGTAAATCTTGAAGATTAGAAATTAATCTTGTTAAATCTTCCTAGGACAAATAGTTTTACAAATCGAACTAACCTATTCTTACATGGTGCTGAACGATTCATTCGAGACTCGCATTCAGTTCTTCATTGTTTCACACGAATCAAACATTCTGTCTCATTCGCACTTCATAAGAAAAATTGGAACGCCATTTGCATTTTTGAAGGCGCTGTCAAATTTAATCTTTTTTAAATCTTTTCGTGCGGTGGAAACACCAACAAGATTTATTAAATCTAATCTGAGATAAACCTTTGGTGGAAACATAGCATAAAGCATCTTGCCTCAGCACAAGCTTACGTGTAGCGATGGCACCTATATCATGTAGAATAGGTAGAGTTGTATTTCTCTTAGTGAGTTCGTTCGTTGGCCTTACAATTTCCTGGAATATTCATATGCCCAAGGCACCCAACACATGTGAATTTTAAACTGCTGCGCCATCTCCAGAATAGATTAAAAGCAATTTAAGGCTTTTATAGAGTTAGTAGAGTTCGATTCCATATCTAAGTATACAGTTCTTTTGAGTAAAAAAATTCTTCAAGGTGAGAAAAAAAATATTTTCGACAAAAAAAAAATGTCCGTGTTTTTTTTTTGTATTCTTCGTTAGTTTACAGTTTCCAAAAAAAAAATCTCAATGAGACTGATCTATGAAAAGCACACAGATGCCAAACGCAATTTTTTTTTTCGGAAAAAGAATGTCAGTGACATTGTTTTGTACGAAAAAAATTCGTGGTGAATATAAAATTGTAGTTCACAGTTCGATTAAAAAAATTTAAACGTCAAACATTTTTTTTCGCAAAAAGCGCTCCCATAAGAAATATGTACATGTAGTTTTTTTTCGTCAAGGAACTGTATACTAAGCTTTACTCAAAAGAACTGTATACTTAGCTTTAAAAAATAAATAAAATGTACATGGTTTAATGTAATCTTATACTGTAAACAGACACGCAATAGCTTTTTAGAATATCTACCAACTTTTTCATGTTTCCTATCAACATTATGTCATGTTTTTGCTCCATCAAAATATTGACTTTGATTTTTTTTAGAATGTAAAACTTGCCATACTGGATGAACTTCAAAAATTTTACAATTCATATTACTTCCTCGCATCTAAACCACAATTCTATGTTTCGACATAGTACATATGTAAGTAGGTATGTATATCCTGTGTGAAATGCATACACAGGATGTTTGCTAAATTTTTATTTTTCCTGTGTGTCAACTCCAACTCCCTCGCAAATATACGCATCAAAGCTTAAATTCAGTTCACAAATAGTTCATGCATCAAAAAAACACAAAAAAAAGCAAAAACTATTGAAATGTCCCTTTATAAATTTGTTGGCCTCGACTTTTGGTCTAAGCATTGTGGTGGATGTAATATTTGAAATAACAAAAAGGAAAAGCTTTCCAACTTTTGTTTACATTTAAATGTTTTGAATGACATGGTAAACATATCCTAGTGGTAAAATTTAATTTTTTTGGGAAGTTTTAATTGGTTTCCTGATAATGTTATTGCTGGTGCTGCTGTGTTACGGATGTTGACACAGTGCTTAGAATTTGTTTTTTTTTTCTTTTTCGCATAGCAAAATGATATTCATAAAATGTTTGCTTAATGTAAATATGTGTTCAAACCGACCAACTTTACTCTGAGGTGGTAAACCATTGACTTCATGTGGAAATTAATTCTGATATTGTGCATGGAGCATGGTATAGAATCGAAAATGACAAATTTATTTGTAAACATTTTGAACCACGGAGCTTATTGTAAAATTACTATTAATTAAACTAAATAACTATAGAAATGTATCTATATTTATAGGAGGGGCTCGTTACTTACTTAAGGTCTCATCCACCTTTAAAAGTGTCCATGACTCTGCAACATATAACATGACCAGGATGATGAGTGTGTTTTATCGGAACACCTGAGTTGCTCGAGGGAGGGCCATGCCCTCAATTGCCTTTTTAGCCCAAAGAAGCAGCGATCGGCAAGAGTTATTCTTCTTTTGATCTTAGCACTGGTATTATTCACTGAGTTGATAGCGGAGCCTAGGTACAAAAAGTCTTTGACCACCTCAAAATTATAGCTGTCTTTGATGACGTTCTGTCCGAGACGTCAGTGTTGGATGTCCTTTCTTGTTGAGAGTATATATAATAGGTCTTGCCTTCATTCATTGTTAAACCCATCTTCTTGACCTCCTCCTCAATACTCACGAAAGCACCACTGACATCAAACTTTGTTCGTCCGATTATGTCAATATTGTCAGCGTTAGCGAGGGTGGACTTCTGAAAGATTGTGCCTCTAGTGTTGACGTGAGAGTCTAGCACTATTCTTTCAAGAACGATGTTGAAGAAGACAGCGCCTTTTCTAAAACCATTTTAGTCATCAAAGGTATCGGTGAGGTCTTTGTCGACCTTGATGGACCAGCGTGCATTCTCCATGGTCATCCTGGACATCAAACGGACGAGTTTGGAAGGGATGCCAAAGCTATGGACATTGCTCTATATAGCTTGTCTCTATAGATGCTGTCATATGCGGACTTGAAAGCGTTTAAAAGGTGGTAGGTATGGATTTGAAACTCCTGGTTTTTTTTTTCCAAGATCTGCCAATATTTGGTCAGTAATGGACTTTCTAGGTCTAGAGCCACACTGATATGGACCTATCCGGTTGTTGACGAATGACTTCAAATGTTCTCAAAGTACGGCAGAGAAGATCTTGTATACGATGTTAAGGAGACTGATGCCTCTGTAGTTGGTGCAGTCTAGAGGGTCGCTTTTTTTTTAGCTAGTTTACCTTGGGTCAGGATATCGTTGGTTGGTTTTTTATCGTTTTCATCAGTTGAATAGGGTGGTTGGCGATGTTTTTACCAGTTTATATAGAGATAGCAAATACTTATCCAGGGGAATACTTTGACTACACTAAAAGTCCAGTTCAGATCCTCAGTATTTTCCTCTCGAATATTTGTTGTTCCTTCATGCTGTTTTGGAGATATAGTAAACCAAACTGGGAAGCTTTAACTTAAAACTAGTTTCGGGAGTTTCTTGTAGATTAGAACTTTTGCCTGCTGGCTTAGTCCAGTTCTCTTTTTCATCAGCTTGTAAAGGAGGTGGTTTTTTGAGGACAGTCCGTAAATGTGGTTTGAAGTTAATCTCTAGGTACTTTGTATTGCTTTTGGCTCGATATCTAGTTCCGTCTGGTAGTGCAGGGGTGATGCTTCTGCAGCTCCCAGTTGAGCAACTATGTCTGTCCCTTGATCTTCTCAGGCAGACAAGCTCCGATTTGGATAAGGTGATCCGTACACCTACACCGCATTTGGTGTAGAACTGGAAGAGTTTGTGGACGTGGGCCCCAACTACTAGGACATTTTCCAATGGAAATAGTGATGAGTATCATATGTGAGCAGGTCATCTGCAAGGATACAATTCTTGCATACGCTTGACAGTGGTTGATCAGGGTCAAGATGCCGTAGAGAAGTGGCTCAAGTTTCAAGCCATGGGCAACTCTAGCACTGATGCCCTTCATTATATGTTTGCAGTTCTCCAACAGTCGCCCGAAAAAAATCCACGAAGAAAGAAAAGATAGTAAAAGCTGTTAAACCCATTGATGTTGCTTCATTCAGGAATTCCATGTTGAACTTGTAAGTCTTTTTGGTTGAATGAATGAATGAATGAAATATTAGGGTTGTTGCACTGCAACCTTAAGATCTATTGCGCCCCACCTAAAAACTGGTGAGATTGCTCATCTTACAGTTCTTCCTCCATCTTAATTTCCCTCAGAAATTTGAGTATTTGGAGGACTTTTAGAGAGGAAAAGTCGCTATCTTCCACTTAGTTTCCCAGGTGTTTTTTCCTTTGATACATGATTGCGTCACATTTTCCCAATATATGGTCTGATGTTTCCTCCTGTGCGCAGCAAAATCTGCATGTTGGACTTCTTACTAGAAGAAGAACGTTAAGATGTCTATTTAGTTTGCAGTGGCCAATGAGGAGACCAGTTATTTTTCTTAGGTTGTTCCTACTAAGGTTGATGCAGTCTTTAAAACGTGTTTGGTTGTAGTAACTAAGTAATAGTTTAGCCTGCCTCAGGTTTGGGAGTTCTTTTCATTTTTTGGATCTTTTAACCTCCTCTTGTTCTTGTTGTTGTTGTTTTGTTTTTTCTCCTATGCCACCATAGGGTTCAGGCCCCATTAAGGCAATACTTGCTCCCATCTTCGCTAAGGAATCTGCTTCTTCATATCCCTGGACATCAACATGACCAGGTACCCAATGAAGTGTGACACTGTTGTTTTTGCCAAAGACATTCAGCCTGTTCACTCACTCCCAAACTACCTTCGAGCTGATAGCGTAGGAGCTGAGTGCTTTGAGTGCGGCTTGGCTGCCTAACATAATGGCAATGTTTTGGTTTTGGCAGTTTCTTTCGCTATGGCGTGAACTTCTGCCTGAAGGAGTAGCATCTAGACTGTCCCATCGGTATAGAAAGTTTGATTCTAGGCCCAAAGATTCCCGCCCCAGTCCCTTCAGTCGTTCTCGATCCATCAGTGTACCACTTGATTGCATTTGTTTTGAGATTGTAGTTTACTGTTTCACCTACCCACCTCTTTTTGCCTCTTAACTCCGTTTGAAAGTGTTTCTCGAAGTTGGATTTTTTAATCATGCCATCTCTTGGAATTGCAATAAGGTTTGTTACCGCTGACTTTGGAATGCAGTCTCTAACCCTGAGACTAATGCATTTGCCAGTACCGGTTCCCTCTTTGGCAAACCTCACTATGGCTCCCTTTGGGTTATAAGAACTATAACAATGCCTTATGAGAACGGACCATGGTTGCAACAGAACGGAATCCGTACTAAAGAGTGACTTTATGGGAATAAATTCAAAGCTGGTGTTTATCGCTTGCATTGATAGTCCCAAATTAAACAATTAAGTTTCTTCACGCATCAATACATCCAAAAATGAGTCTCGTCACTTAAGATTATGAATATTATTTAATGCAGTGAACGTCCTTTGAACGGGAATACTGATTTTGAAAACAAAATTTGATTAATTTTCCACACATTGTTCAGTGCTATAACCTTTCATGGTTATTTGGCTAATTTGCACATTTCACAAATTTTTTTAACAGATGTTGCTCTAACAGCATGGCTGCTTCAACCCCATAAATTTGCGAGCGTCATTATTGAAAGGCCTTTTACGAGGTACATTTCCCCAAAAATTATTTTCTCTCTATCGATTTTTCATAAAATGCTTCAAAATTAGGTGTTTAAAGTACGGTAAAATTCTCACACTGTTTGGTACTAAAAACGCACTGAAGTGTGTGTATTTTGAAGCTTTTTATGTGTATAAAATGTCAGATGAATTTATTATTATTGTGAGTACAAAACAAGAAAGCCTTAGAATAGCCGACAAACATCGGCTCCATAAATCAACGAACCACACTTTATGGCTTTTGAATAAATTTTTAATAAAATACAACTTGCGTAGGCTTGATTATATAATTTCATACAATAAAGCAAGCAATACACAATGTGTGATCCTTTTTGTCAAATGCTTGAGGATAAACGAACAATTGAGCAAACTCCTTCAATTTCTTGCACTTGCTGGAATTATGTTAACTGCTTTAGGTGATGATAAATCTATATATCTAACAATTTGTGTAGGTAAATCTAGATTACCATATATGAACACGTATTCATATTTGTACGTACATTTATGTATACTTTGTATGTTAAAATATTCCTTGTTGAAAATCAATGAAAAAATAATCAATTTTTAAATCATAAAAACCTTTCGGGCACACACAAGCATATTGCTGTGTGTTTTAACCTTTTATCGTTCGGTCGGAGCAAGACCAATGATTTTGAATTAGCCAAATACGAAATACTACGTATTGTATATTTTTTTTGTAATAAAAACAAACAGTTACAGTTACTTATACATACAAATATGTATACACATACACACTACCTTTTTCCTTACCTGGAAGGGGGTTATTTTAATAAAAGGTTGAGAGAAGTATTTGCCTTAAATAAAATCAATAACAACCAAGAAACTTTAACCTTTCAACGGGTTTTTGTTGATGGTTTCAGTTTTGTTAAAAAAAATCTTGTTCTTCTTTTTCTTCGAAGTCGTATTTTGAAAACAATTTTCAATGTAAAATTCAAGCAATCAACAATTTTTCAATCAAATGATTACAAATTCAATTGATGTTATGTAATTTGTATGCCTAATATAAATCGGGTGTCAGTTTTTGAAACGGCTTAGAGTGAAAAGCAGATAACTCCACATTATTACTTGCGATATAGGTACTATAAGGCAAGTTTTGGATTCGTGCAAAAAAATAAAATGCACGATTGGGTCGCACGTACTTGCTCTTATGTTCAATACACTGAGGGCTTAAGAAAATTGTATTTAAAAACATGGAAATTATGAGAGAAAAATGTAGAAAGCATGAAATACGACATTTAAAGTGGCTAAAACAATTCTTTTGACAGTTTGAGGTGGAAAAAAAGAATGCCATCTTAATTCCTGATTGAATATGATTGTATGGAAAAAAAAAATTCAAATCGTTGGAGCGGTTTCTTAAAAAATTATTTTTTTATATATAAAATCCTTAAAACATTTTTAAGAACAAATTTTGGTATGCAAATCTAAAGTATATATTTATGTGTATATAAAAACAATTTTTTAAAAAAATTGTCAACCCGTTTCTGAGATATCGAATTTTCAAAAAAAATTGAAACTTTTTTGAAAATCCAAAAACTTTTTTTTTGAAAATTTTGATATGCAATATTATTTAATCTTATCTGAAATTTGTATGTAAACAAATTCATCTAAATCCGATTAGCTTATAACGATAAAATTCAAAATAAAAAAACACATTCTATGACAGGTACTATTAATAGTTGCTAAGTGTAAAATTTTATAATTTTTGGTAGAAGAGCGTACTAATTTTAGTATATAGAAAAAGTTTAATCAAAATCGTAGGAGTCGTTTTTGAGAAAAAAATATTTTCCTTGGGGGGTTTTTAACTTTTGTATCGAAGGTACCGTTATTTTTTCACAAATGTAAAATTTTTTTCTAAAAACATTTTAGACAGTACTAAAAAAACTCTTAAGTATCGAGTTTCAAAAAAATCGATCATGTCGTTTTCAAAATATTTGATTTTCCAAAAAAAATTTGAAAAATTTTTAAAAAATCCAAAATATATTTTTTAAAAATTTTGGTACACAAAACTGTTATATTTTTTAGAAGCTTCTGTATTAAAAAAATAATTGAAATCGGTCTTACCGTTTTGAAGAAAATCAAAAATTTTAAAAATGGTTCTTTGGGAGGTACCATTAATAACCATTTTTGAAAAATGGTTTTCCACCCAAAGGAAGCTTTTGTTTTAGTAAAGGCTTTATTTTGGTGGGAAACCATTCTACAAAAATGGTTATTAATAGTACCTCCCAAAGAACCATTTTTAAAATTTTTGATTTTCTTCAAAACAGTACGACCGATTTCAATTATTTTTTTATGCAGAAGCTTCCAAAATATATAAATAGTTTTGTGTACCAACATTTTTGAAAAAATAGTTTTTGGATTTTTAAAAAATGTTTCAAAATTTTTTTTGGAAAATCAAATATTTCGAAAACGACATGATCGATTTTTTTGAAACTCGATATTTAAGAGTTTTTTTAGTACTCTTTGAAATATTTTTATAAAAAAGTTACATTTATGAAAAAATAACGGTACCTTTCATACAAAAGTTAAAAACCGCAATGAAAAATATTTTTTTGCTCAAAAACGACTCCTACGATTTTGATTAAACTTTTTTCTTATACATACTTAAATTAGTACAATCTACTAACAAAAATTATAAAATTTTACACTTAGCAACTATTAATAGTACCTGTCATAGAACTTATTTTTTTATTTTGAATTTTCTCGTTATCGGCCAAGCGAATTTAGATGAATTTTTGTACATACAAATTTCAGATATGATTAAATATTATTAATGCAATATTAATAATATTGCATATCAAAATTTTCAAAAACAAAGTGTTGTGTTTTTTTGAAAGATATTTTTATGAACTACAATAGTTACTAAGAGAGTTAATTTCAAATCTCTACACAGAGAGAAAAAGTACTACATAAAATCAATAAGATTGCCTTATTGAGCTACTTTGCTAAGAAATCTTATTGAAAGTATTGAATAATATGATATTTTCATAGAGAAATCTAATTGATTTTATAAAGAAAATCTTATTGAAGTTTTGAAAATTTTGTACTACAGTTTCTAAATGGAAAGTCACATTAAATGATGTAAACAATGTGAAAACCTTATTACTAATCATTTTTTAGAAGACATCTTCTTAAATCGAAAAGTTTTTCTTTTAAAAATTTAGGCAGTAGATCAAGCGTTTGATGAACAATAAGAAAACCTTATTACTTTTCAATTTTAAAAAGATAAACTTATAATGCGGGGTAGGTTATGTATACCCTGTTCAAATGAATGTCATGCATATGACGGTGTCCACATTGGGTATGAAAAAGTGAATTTTTAATGACTTTTCAGTATTCATATCTCGCTCCCACTCCTTCATTGAAGTGAGATGTGAATACTGAAAAGTCATTAAAAATCCACTTTTTCATACCCAATGTGGACACCGTCTAAGGAAATCTTCTTGAAACAAAAAGAATTCCTTCTTATTAGCATGAGTTTTCTCATAAACATTGTGTTTGTGTGTGATACCTGCAACGGTGCTTTGCATTTGCATTGTTAAGGGAATTGTGATCGCAATTAGACGTGCGTGTGATTTGACCCGTATCGGCCTATCGTATTCGGGAAAAAAAAATTATAAAGTAAAAAGAGTTTTGAAATGGAAAATATTCCATATTTTAACGCGAGTGAAAATGAAATTGAACTACCCGGTGAATTAGTGAGCATTCCAGCGGTAGTATGGAAAGATGAGGATATTGCGGAGACACGGAAAATTTTTGACTCCTGGGGCCTGAGTAGTTCGGCGTCAACGTTGCTGAAGGTGTATGTGTTCCTTTATTTTTTGTTATTGAGAATTGATTTTTTATGTTACACTTTTTGTAAGCAACAAAAAATAAAAAATTGAAAAAATATAACTATTGCGTCTTTTCGTCATGTGAAAAAGAATTTAAAAAAATAACCTTATCTTAGGGAAACCTTATTGGCTGGCAATCTCTCTCAATCTTTTAGAAACAATAAGAAGATCTTATTGATAAATATGTGACAATCTTTGAGATAATATTTGACAATCTTTATAAACAATAAGATGGTCTTATTGAAAAGGGATGAAAATCTCTTGGAAAAACAATAAGGTGAGCTTATTGAAAGTTTGTAGGATTCTGTTTGAAATAATGTGAAATAAAAGAAATTTTAATTTCAATCTTAGATTTCATTTATAAATTAATTTTAATTTTTAATTTCTTCTATTTCACATTACTTCAGACAGAATCCTACAAACTTTCAATAAGCTCACCTTATTGTTTTTCCAAGAGATTTTCATCCCTTTTCAATAAGACCATCTTATTGTTTCTAAAAGATTGTCACATATTATCAATAAGATCCTCTTATTGTTTCTAAAAGATTTTCACATACTATCAAAGAGATTTTCTTATTGTTCCTAAGAGTTTTCCTCATACTTTTCAATAAGTTTTCTTATTGTTTTAAGAAGCATTCGTATTGAAAGCTAATAAGATATCTTCTTAAAAATATGTGGATATCCTATAAAATGGTCATCAACAATCTGATAAGATAATCTCTATGGTTTTAATAAGACTTTCTTCTTGGATGAAAACCATAGAGAAATCTTATTACTTTTCTTCTATTTTATGTGGTACTTTTTTCTCTGTGTATGTGAAAAAAGTTATTCGCTGGTCAAAATTGTGTTTCAGCGCATTTTGGTGTGAAAAAAACTATCCTTAACTAGCGAATAACTTTTTTCACGTAGAGATTTGAAATTAACTCTCTTAGTAACTATTGTAGTTCATAAAAATATCTTTCCAACGATATATATCACGTCATTATTGGTCTTGGAGTTTGGTGTGTCCAATTCTCCTTTGTATGGAAAAGAGAATGTCCTAAGAGGCAACAATTTATCACCTAAGATAAACATTTTTTGGTGAAAAACTTTTTTTTAGGGCATACAATTTTGATTTTAGGGGTTTCTGATTAAAAAAAAAATGATTTTGGGAAATAACAGGCACCCTAATGTA
Source organism: Dasysyrphus tricinctus (assembly GCA_963921185.1). Classification (NCBI taxonomy): domain Eukaryota; kingdom Metazoa; phylum Arthropoda; class Insecta; order Diptera; family Syrphidae; genus Dasysyrphus; species Dasysyrphus tricinctus. The sequence continues at coordinate 105,511,330 of OY992532.1, read as the reverse complement.
CATTTATATGACTTTTATTGAAAATAATTAATTTGCTTCTTTCACTAATTATTTAATAACTTCTACATTTATCGTCAGATTTTGAAAAACTTTGGCTCAAATCTTTGTTAAAAAGATTGTTTTTCACTTGAGTCCTTAAAATTATTTTATATATTTTTTTTTCTATCCATATGGAGCAACCAAAAACCAGAAATTTGTCAAAAATACTCTTTTTTGAAAATTTGAATGCCTGTAACTTATAAGATTTCAGTTCGACTTATACAAGCAGTACATCCTCGGAAGGAGACAAATCACATCATTCAGAAAATACACATTTGATGTAAATTGGCTAAGCCGTTAGCGAGATTTATGGGAATATCTGGAAAAAAAGCTGAGAAAATGATTTTTTCGCATATCTCGAAAACGCTGATTTGGAAAAAAAAAATAATTTTGATTTTCGTGTTCAGTGACCCAAAATTAGCCTAGAAAATATATTTTTTATAAGGACCCTACCATGACCCAAAATTTTGTAAACTAGTGTTATTAATTAGCATATCATCAGAATATTTTATAAGAAGTAGAAGATAAGATAATTTGACTGACTGGATCATTCAGACTTTCAGACTGTAAAGTGGTCAAGTATAAAAATTTAAATACGTTATTTGATTTTGACAGTAAGTGATGTGTGATCACCGACCTTAATCCCCAAAAAAAAAACATCTCCAAAAATAAACTTTCGTATTAAAAACCTTGTCTAACTTTAGACAGCCATCAAACTTCAAAAAAGTTATAAAAAAGCATTTATCACTCTTGCCTGACAGCGTTCTAATTAAGGCGATGGAATCGTTTGTCTAAACCTTGCCTAAAGAGACATTTTGTTTCAATTTATTATAACGCATTATTCTTATAATTAAAGGTGCCGTCACAGTGCAAGTAAAGTACTTGCAGCAATCAAAATGATAACTGCAAGAAACACTTGCCTGGTGCGACGACCCGAAAAGTAATTGCATCTGAAAGTGATTTACTTGCGAGCAAGTACTTGCTGCAAGTAAAACTTGCCTGGCTTAGAAGACCCAAAAAAGTACTAGCAAGCAATTAATTGCTGCAAGTGATTTACTTGCTTGCAATTACTTGCGCAAGCAATACTATGCAGGGTGTGAATAGATCCTGCAGGCGCTTGCAAGCAAGTAAATCACTTGAAATCAATTGCAGGATCTGCGCAAGCAAGTTTTAAACTTACTTGCAAGCGAACGTATGTTTTTCGATACAAATTACAGACAAAACTGTCTCCCTCGCCCGGAAGTCTCTCATCAGTTTAAAGTATGGATTTTTAGCACAACGTTCCCAAAATGGGCATACCCATATGTTTAATCTTCGACCAGCCGCATTTTGTTGTTTCAAATGCTGCAATATAGAAAATCTCGCGTTGTTTTTTGATGCATTTTACCTATTCTTTTGGGTCGCCGATATACCCGTTTATTAGTAGCTTCGTTAACTGAATAAAAAATACAATAGCCAATAATAATTTTATTATTAAGAGTATCTATTATTTTTAAATTTTAATTATTAAAATTGTATTCATTAGAATAAAAGTTATTTACAATTAATTTAACCATATATGTACATATAAAATTTCATGCAGATCGTTAGACCCGTTTTAAGGTATGGAAATATGAACACATTATGATAAAAGTGGGCGTGGTTGTGGGTGGATCAAAAAAATTGCAACAATTTTTTCTTACTCATATAAAAATTAACTTAGGTATACCTACATTAATATTTAGAAAAGTTTTTGAGAAATCAAGACATAAAAGTGGGCGTGGTTGAGCAAAAAATATTTTAAAAATTTTCTTTTGCTCATGCAAATCAATTCTGAAACTTTAATCCAGATCGTTAGAGCCGTTGCCGTGATGTAGTAGATATGTGAACAAAGTGCGGGTGTGGTTGTGGGTGGGTTTTAAAAAATCACTTATATTATTTTTTTATTCATACAAACATCAACAACAACTTTCAGCAAGTACTTTCAGCAATTAATTTCAGCAAGTACTTCCTTGCACGGTGTGGGGACCTAAAAAGTGCTCGTGAAAAGTCGTTATAGCAATCAATTTACTTGCCTGGTGTAACTTCTCTCTTCAAGTACCTGCAAGAATATTTTAAAATTGAATTTCTTGAAACAATTGCTGCAAGTTTAACTTAAGACACAAAAAAAACTTATAAATATGCGTAACGAAAAATTCCCAAGATAAAAAATGGTGGAAAAAAATCAGCATGAGAAAACTAAAAAAAAAAGATGTGCACGATCTTTGGATTGGCTTATTCACACAAATATCAAGTCTCGTTTTATGGGTATGTAAGTAAAAAAACAACAAATTATTTTTGATAACACGGTGTGATATCTGAATACCTAATCACCAAGAATGCAAGTTGAAAATACACAAGTACACAAGAAGAATTATTACTTCGAAAACGGTGAGATTTGCAACAAAAAAAGTATCCAAATAATGAAATAGTAGTAACCCGATGTACATATCTTATTTATTAACAAATAGTGGAGCCTAGTGAAGGTTCTATAAGGCTCTAAATGTAGTTGTTGGCAAACTGTTTAAGTGATTTCGTAACATTTTAACAAAAACAGTCTCGGGTCATCAATACCAAAAATTGCCTGAAATTATAGGTTCTCAGAAGACTTAATACAAATATGTATTAAGCTTCCAGCTTAATGATTAATATCTAATTTTGTTGGATATAGTTTACAGTGGATTTTCGTTGAAAAATTCATGTAAGTTGAACTGAACTTAATACAAATTGCGTATGACCAAGCCCTCACTATGTCACTGATGAGTCCAAGTGAGTAAGCCGGAAGAAATGGCAGTTTGTATGACTAAAGGCCATAAAAAGCTATTTTGGAACAAGGTAATTTGGTAAATCATTGGTACACTCTGGCGTATACACACTTTTATAATTTTATTGAATTTATAAAGTGAACGTTTTGAAGATTTTGATATCCAAATCAAAACCATGAAAGAAAACTGAGACTTCTTAAAAACTACATGTATCTCTTACAGAGCCCTAAAATATGTCTTAGTAAAATAATTATTTTTTTTATGAAAAATATTAGTATGCAAATATAAAGTACTTAACTATGTGCATATAGAAATCAAATTTCCAAAAAAATTGTCAATATATTTTTGAGATATCGAATTTTCAAAAAACAAAAATGTTAAAACTTTTTTAAAAAATTAAAAAAGATCTTATGTGTTTGACATTTGAATACAAAAATTAATTACGAACGAATAACGAATTGTTCAGCTGATAGTGAAAAACATTCAAAATAAAATAAAATGCACGACTGGATCGCACGTACTTGCTCTTATGTTCAAGTTGTGTAGGGCTTAAGAACTTTAAAAAATATTCAAGTAACTATAGAAAAAGTATAAAAAGCATTTAAATCGTTCTTTGAATTGTATAAACAGCCTGATAAATAACTTAGAGCTCAAAAAAAAGTATGCCATTTGATTACTTGAAAAAATATGAATATATGCAGAAATAAAAATTTAAAATCGTTGGAGCCGTTTTCTTAAAAATTAATTTTTTATATATAAAATTTTTGCAACATTTTTCAAAAAAAAATTTGGTATGCCAATTTTGAGTATATACTAATATACATTTAAAACTGAAATTTCAAAACAATTCATCAACCCGTTTTTGAAATATTGAATTTTCAAAAAAAATTTTGAATATTTTTTTAAAAATCCAAAATTTATTTTTTAAAAATTTTGGTATGCAGTATTATTTATATTTTAACAAAGCTTTTTTGCAAAAAATTTCATTGAAATCGGATGAGCGATTAATGAGAAAATCAAAAAAACCGTTATATGGCAGGTACCGTTAATAAATGTTTTTGGTAATTTTTTTTCTTACTAAAAGGTACATCATATCTACAATAATACACTGATTTTTTTAATCAAAATCGTTGGAGCTGTTCTTGAGATAAGTAAGCTTTTCCTTAACGGTTGTATGGCAAGTACCGTTATTTTTTGAGCTAAAAAAAAATTCAATTTCCCCTCTGGAGAGTTACAAAAAAACCTCAAGTTCAAAATTTGAGGAAAATCGCTTCAGTGGTTTAGGCTGTAGGTTGAGCTACGGACAGACAGACAGACAGCCAGACAGACAGACAGACAGACAGACAGAATTTTGCCACCCACATTTTTCGTGTTCTCTATCATCGTAATGTCATGTTTGATTGTTATCTCGAATTTTTTTTTTTGCACGAATCCAAAACTTGTCCTATAGTACCTATATCGCAAGTAAAAAGGTAGGTACTATGAATATAATTTTTCTTAAAATATTCTAAAAAGTGTTAAGAAACCCTTAAATACGAGTTTCAAAAACATCAACCATGTTGTTCGAAATATTTCATTTTCCAAAAAAAACTTTTGAAACAATTTTTAAAAATCCAAAAAAATACTTTTTTGAAATTTTTTTATAAGCGTCTGTATTATATACTGACGAATTATTGAAATCAATCGTACCATTTTGAAGAAAATCGAAGATAAAAATGTTTTTTTTGAGAGTTACCATTAATTACCATTTTTCCATGGTTCGCCACTCAAAGGAAGTCTGTACTAAAATTAATATATTGAATTTTTTTAAGAAATGTTGTGGAACCATTTTTGAAATTAATGTACATTAGGGTGGTCGTTATATGTTTTGTTTGAGTTTTTATTTTTGGATGGGCCTAAATCGGCTCTAAATGAAGAAAAAAATACCTACTTTGTTCAGTTTTTATTTTCGTCCCCTATAGCCGCTGTAGGAGTAAATTAAATTTCCCCTTTTTTATGCATGCTAGGAAATTCACGTACAAATTCAGAACATATAGGGGAAAAGAAAACAAGAAAAAAATCCTACGAGGGGAATTGTAATAAAATAATTTCAAAAAGTAGAAAAAAATTCATTAAAAAACAACGGGAACATTTGGGCTCTGGACCTTTGGCACCTCATATGAGGGAAATTTGATAACAAAAATATGCCATATAATTGGTCCTAGAAATTCGTCAGCCCTATATAACTTATAATAAAGGCTTAAACTTTCTCAAGGTCACTCAAGGTCATGCGCGATTTTTGGCACATCATTTATGGGAAATTTGCAAAAAATATATACCATCCAATAGATTTCTAGATCTTGATAAAAGGTCAGCCAAAGATTTTTTTCTATGAATTTTTGAAGCTCGTTTCAAGGTAAAAAAAACTTTTGGCACCTTATTTGGGTCATTTAAAAAAAAAGTATGCTATTTGAAAGGCCTCTTCACGGTTGTAAAAGGTCAGCTATTTTGGTCAGCAATAGATCTTTTTTATGAATATTTAATTGAATTAAAAAAAAATTCAAGGTCAAAACGATTTTTGGCACCTCATTTTAGGGAAATTTGCAAAAAATGTGTACCACCTGAAAGATCACTAGATCTATAAGAAAGGTCAGCTAGTTTCAGTAATTGGTCAGGTATAGATTTTTTTTAATGAATTTTTAAAAATTTCAAGGTTATATCGAGTTTTGGCACCTGATTTATGGGAAATTTGCAAACATTTTATACCATCAGAAAGACCCTGAACACTATATAAAAGGGCAACTAGTTTAAGTTATTGGTCAGCCATAGTTTTTTTTTAATGAATTTTTAAATTACACAGGTTTACAAATATCGGTTAACTTTTCGACACGCGAAAATAAGAGTTGTTTTAAGGGTAATTTTCACGCTGAATTCAAATCCGCTATCCGTTTTTCGCTATCAGCTCTGGTTTTCGAGATATTACCGTTAGAAAGTGCCAAAAAACCCCTTTTTCGCCATTTTTGGGTTTATGTAACTATGCAAATTGATTTTTAATTTTTTTAATTGTACAAATTTTTTTAAGTACTAACCTTAATCTTCAAAATTCAGCTTTAATCGCATTTTTGCATTTTTCAAGATATTGAGAAGAGCAAGGAGAGCGACTTCACCAAGATTTAGAAAGAATAGAAAAAAGTTACAAAGGTTTTTGGGATGATGGTATGTTAAGTGACTATTGTTGGTCTCTTGTACGTGAAACGGACCAAAATTTGTATAAACCGTGCACTTTCATTACACTTTGTTTTAATTTGTAAGACTTATTTCAAATTTAAACCAAAACTATTGTCACAAACGGGTGATTTTTTAATTTATTTCCAAAAGTTGAGCTGGTAGCAAAAAATGGATTTCAGATTTGAAATTTACACTAAAAGTTCTTTCTGGAACATATTTTACCTGTTCCTGTCGAAAACGACGTAAGCCAAAGAGAAAGCATTTTTAAAGTTATATGTAGTCATATGAGGACTATAATAACTAATTTAATATCTCTGAAAAGTAAAAAAGATATTGGAACGATTAAAGGTGAATTTAGAAGATTATGATTAATACTTTCAGAAATCTGTACAAAAAAAAAATAAAACTCAATTCGCGTAGTTACATAACCCCAAAAATGGCGCAAAAGGGTTTTTTTTTGGCACTTTCTAATGGTAATATCTCGAAAACCAGAGCTGATAGCGAAAAACGGATAACGGATTTGAGTTCAGCGTGAAAAATTACCTTAAGAACGACTCTTATTTTCACGTGTCGAAAAGTTAACCGATATTTGTAAACCTGTATAATTTAAAAATTCATTAAAAAAACTATGGCTGACCAATAACTAAAACTAGTTGACATTTAATATAGTGTTCAGGGTCTTTCTGATGGTATAGAATTTTTGCAAATTTCCATTAAATGAGGTGCCAAAAATCGCTATGACCTTGAAATTTTTAAAAATTCATTAAAAAAAATATACCTGACCAATTACTGAAACTAGCTGACCTTTTATATAGATCTAGAGATCTTTCAGATGGCACACATTTTTTGCAAATTTCCCATAAATGAGGTGCCAAGAATGGCACGTGACCTTGAGCGACCTTGAGAAAGTTCAAGTCTTTATTACAAGTTATCTAGGGTTGACCAATTTCTGGGACTAGTCGACCTTTTCTGACCAATTAGATGGCATTTTTTTAAATCAAATTTCCGTCATATGAGGTGCCAAAGGTCCAGAGCCGAACATTTGCTGTATTTTTTTGTAGCTTTTTGGAAAGCCAGAAATCCATTCTTAAGTTTTTTTTTGTTGAACAGTTTTGCAAAAAAATGGTTTCAAACTTAAATAAGTTTGAAAACAGTTTTTGCTGAAATTGTTTATTCAAAGAACTTTATTTGAAAATAAACTATAAATATGGATTTTTGGTTTTCCAAAAACCTAAAAATCATTATTGGAAGTGTTGCCGTTGTTTTTTAATTATTTTTTTTTCTATTTTATGCAATCATTTTATTAAACTGCTTTCAAATTTGAAGTTTTTTGGCGATTCCCAAGAGGTGTCAAATGATGCGCCTTCAAAATAGAAATAGTATTGTATATTAAAACTAAAAAATAATTTTTTTTTAATTCAGCATTTCAGTAACGATTTAATAATTTGTTTGAAATTAGGGTTTTAAATAAAGTATTTATAATAATAGAATATGAAGAAAATTAAAAAAAAAATTCTTCTGTTTAAGTGGAGTGGAGTGCATTTAAGACATCACTAAGTAAAACATAAGTGTTTTGGAGTTTTTCTTCAGAATTTTTAAACATAATCCTGTATTCTCGCCAATACATGTGTTAATTTTACTCTTCTAGTGACCTGTTCAGTACACAACTTTTCATTTCATTATACACTAATTGACATAAAGCTTAAGCCAATGAGTACCACCTTAAAACATAGGAAGAAACGAAGACACACATACATAAGTTGAGCAGGCAGATTTCTTGGAGTTTACAAAAAAGAAAAACAATAACTTGGTTTGCTGATTTGCATATATCATGTCCTTCGATTTTTGTCCTTTCTCTATATCAACGGACCTAGAAGATAAAGATGTAAAAATAAAATGGACTATCTCTGCCTCTCCTATACAAAAAAAAAAAACAAAAATGGGAACTGCAGAAACATTCAATTGAAATCGATTTTCGAAAAAAATCATCGATTGTGATTTTGTTGAGCGTTTTTAGAGAGCATCCTTTTGAATTCATTGATATTGGTGGTGATGAAAAATTCCACCTTTTCTAGCAATTTTCGTGCATTTTTTCTCTTCGGTTGTTTGGTTTACAAAGCAAATGGATTCTATTCTTTTTTCTTTTATTCTCTTTTTTTTTGCTATGTCATCTGCACATTATTGAGGACGAAGGTGATTTCATCCAAGGATCTCTTTCCATTAAAGTGAAGTGTTGACGTTGGCATGCGGTTTTATCGAGCAAATTTTCTGCTACGTGAACCTAAGCAAATGTATTTGGAGTATGAAAGATGCCGACGACGGATATGAACTGACGTTATTCGACCGACGACATAGCCGAGGTAGAGAGATAAAATCTGCTCGAATTTTAAATATTCACATCACATTGTGGACGTTCACGTTTGAAAACATTTTTGGAACAGTTACCTACCTATTATAATGGAGGGCTTGAAATGAATATGTTTAGTACATCTAGCAATGTGGTATTTGTTTGGGTGGATATTTGGTTCAATTTTAAAATAAAGTATAGAAAACTTTATCGTCACAATAAAACAGAAGTTCAATTATTCTGCACGTTCTTGTCCGAAAACATTATTATGTATATTTATGTGTTAGGGGAAGGGAATATGTGGAAAATTAGGTTTAAGGGTGCCTCCCTGAACCATCCTGAATTTTTAAACAATTTTAGGATGTTTTTAGTGGGATGTTTGATGGACAGATCTCTTAGTTCTGAGTAGTCTGAGTATAAGGTTGATGGGACATGGTTAAGAAAAGGAGATGAACGCTTTTCATTCTGGTATCTTCTAAAGATATGCACATAAGTGCTCGCATTCTACATGTGGGTTTCCATTGTGTTGTGGCCCGTTAGGATTTCAATAAAAAGGAATAGTTGAAGATTGCTGAGTTTGAACAGAAAATTTACGCATGGATCATAATTTAACAAAATGGAGTTCGTAGAACCCTTGTCAATTTATTTTCATTTGAAAAGTTTGTGTGATGAATTCATACAAAATAAAAAAAATTGTAGTTATCCAGTTTCGAAGTAAATTCTTGAAAACAAATTTGCCCTAAATCATGATAGACCGAGAGCCCACAGCAGATTTTGGGTGTGAACGATAGCAAAAAAAGAAGTCGAAAGCTCCATTAAAGACTATTAAAAAAATCAAAGTCTTGCAGTCCACAACTGGGGCCTTTGCGAGAAACAGTGCATCGAAAAAAAAATATGAATGCAACTTCGAGGAAAATCGTGTTAGCCGGAATTGGTTTTCACCCCTCCCTAGATAAGCTCCGCGGATCCCATATCACGGAATTTGAGATCATTTGAGTGTTTAGTTCGCCTTGCCAGACTGTTTAAAAAAACCGTTTTTCACTTAGAATTTTGAATTTTTTAAACGGTCCGGTAGAGCGAACTATACACTCAAATGGTCTCAGATTCCATGATATGTGATCCGAGGAGCTTCTCAAGGGATGAGTGAAAACCAATTTTGGCTAACACGATTATCCTCGAAGTTGCATTCATATTTTTTTTTCGATGCACTGTTTCTCGCAAAGGCCCCAGTTGTGGACTGCAAGACTTTGATTTTTTTATAATCTTTAATGGAGCTTTCGACGCCTATACTTCTTTTTTTGCTATCGTTCACACCCAAAATCTGCTGTGGGCTCTTAGTCTATGAGAGTTTAAAAACAATAAACAATTTTAGGCATGTTGAAGCTATACGATTTTTCTATTTGCAGCAATTTTGAGAGTAAGAATTTTTTGAAGTAGAACATAAAGAGTCATTTTTAACCAAATGCTTTGCTTATAAAATTTTATTTCCTATTTTTTGATGACAAAATTTTATTTTGTAATATTCTGTTAAGGTGAGATAGAAGAGTTTTGAACGACTGTCAGTAATTTTTTCAATAGCAGTGTTCAGAAAAATGAGATCTCAGAGCCCTAAGTTATCTCAGACTCCTGAACAGGATTCCTCAAAAATTTTGCTGTCAAATAACTGAGGAAAGAAAATGTTGGATTCGTTTGCTCAGTTTTTGACACTGAGCCGTCGCGTCGTCGGAGATCTCATTTTCCTGAACACGCCTACTATGAAACTCTATCTTTTTTTTATTTTGAATCATAAATAAACATTAGTGTCACGTCAGCAAAGCAACTTTGACGAATTAAAAATGAATAAGTGGATTATCTGTCGCTAACTAGTTGTGACAATTTCCAATTTGTCATTCAATGTTTTCTATGTTTTTTGGGTGCTTTGCTAACTTTATATCAAGTTAGCAAAGCACTCTGTCGAAAATCGGTAAAAACTTCTTATACCTGATAGTTTATGGCTTAATAATTTGTCCTTGTCTAATCAGTAATTCATCATCATCATTATCGTGTCCTGTAACCCCGGCTGGGACATAGGGCGTCAACAAAACGTCTCCATCCTTCACGGTCTGCTGCAAGGTACTTTAGCTGTGGCCACGTCTTTCTCTGGGATTCTGCTTCTGCTAAGACAGTTGATTTCCATGTTGTTCTTGGTCTTCCAACCCGCCGTGCACCCTGAGGATTCCATTCAAAGGACTGCTTTGCAATTTCATCGTTTGGTTTCCTCAGTGTGTGACCAATCCAACGCCATTTACGCTTTCTTATGTCGACGTCCAGCCGCTCTTGTCTTGTCCTGCGCCACAATTCCTCATTTGATATTATTTGTGGCCAGCGAATCTTTTGGATGTGGCGAAGACAGCGATTCACAAAAGCCTGCAATTTCTTCGAAATGGTAGACGTGACTTTCCAGGTTTCACAAGCATATAACAGCACGGATTTGACATTGGATTCGAAGAATCTCAACTTAGTGCGTAAGGACATTTGACTGGATTTCCAGATTGGGCACAGAGAACCGAAGGCAGCACGAGCTTTATTTATTCTACTTTTAACGTCCAGATCCGTACCACCGTTTGCAGAGACAATACTGCCAAGGTAGTTAAACTGTTCCACTACTTCAACTGGCGTCTCCTGTAGAATAATACGCTGCTGTGTGGAGCGGCCTGTGAGCACTATTTTTGTCTTTTTGCTGTTTATTCTTAGACCACTGGACTCTCCCTTCACTTGCAGTGTTTGGCACATCCCGTTCAGCCCACTGATGTTATTTGCCAGTAGACATATGTCATCGGCATAGTCTAAATGACTGAGCCTTTCAAACGGTCTCCATTGAATGCCCTGTCGCTCAGCTGTACCAACACTGGCCGTCAATACGTCGTCCATCGCCAGCAGGAAGAGAATTGGCGATAGAACATCCCCTTGTCTCACACCCTGTTGCACTACGAAGGAGTCGGATAGCTGCCCATTGTGCAAAACAAAACACCTCGCGTTGTTGTAGGACTCTTTAATAATGGCAACAATTTTTGGTGGAATTCCTCTACCAAGCAACGATCTCTATATACATTCTCGGTTAACTCGATCAAAGGCCTTTTCAAAATCCACGAACATGAGGTAAAGCGGTGATTGATATTCCATCGACTGCTCGAGGACGATACGCAGGGTGTTGATATGGTCGACATACGATCGACCACTGCGGAAGCCAGCTTGATACCTCTTGAGTGTAGACTCGATTCTATCCTTTATTCGCGCGAGTATGATTGTTGTCATTAGTTTTGGGAAAACGGACAAAACGGTGATACCACGCCAATTGTTGCAATTCTTTTAGTCACCTTTCTTTGGCAACTTAACAATCACACCATCCTTCCAGTCCCTGGGATAGCTTTCGTTTTCCCAAATGTTTTGTATCAGCGGATGTAAAATACTAGCCGCTGCTACGGGATCGGCTTTCAGGAATTCAGCTGGTATTCCGTCCAGTCCAGCTGCCTTGTTGTTTTTGAGGAGATTTATTGATGTACGAATTTCCGATTCTGACGAGGGTTCGATGTCAATACCCCTATAGGACCTGCGCATCTCGTTTAGTTGGGGCACTTCAGCACTCTGCTCAACTGAATCCTCATTTAGCAGGGCACAAAAATGGTCCTTCCATCTACGAAGCTGATCCTCAATTGATACCAAAAGTGTGCCATCCACATCCATTACAGGATGATTGGTGTTGCGATAGACCATCTTATGAGCAATGCGGTACTCGCTTCGCAATTCAGCCTTTCGTTGAACATCTGCTTCGGCATTTATTTGGATTTTCAACTATTTGCGAAGTTCGATCTTATCCCAGGTGTCTTGGGATATTCAAGAGTCTCTACGTCTCGTTCGCTTGGGTACAGTTTCGGATCCAGCCCCCATAAAAACACTTTTAATTTCACCCCACATCTCATCAATTGTTGAATGTTGGATTCCGTTTAATGACGAGGCTTTGTAGTTAAGGGTGGTGAAATAGTTTCGACATATGTTGGGGTCATTTAAAGCATTAGTAATGAATTTTGAGCTCCTTGCTGCACCCTGCGCTGGTTTTTGTACGACAGCGGTTCGTAGTTTGAGACTCATCAGAACCAAATGGTGGTCGCTTCGCACATCGGTATTTCTTATGCTCCGGAAATCACACATTGACTTCCTTTATCGCTGCTGAATCATGATATGACCAATTTGGTTTTCGGTTTGACCACCGGGATGCACCCAGGTAATTTTGTTGCATGTCTTATGCTTAAATACAGTCCCACCTATCACAAAACGATTCGCGTTACAAAAGTCGACAAGCAAGTGACCATTTTCATTCCGTGACCCCAAGCCATTTCTTCCCATCACGCGTTCCAGTCCGTAATTGTCTGAACCGACTTGGGCATTAAGGTCTCCCATAACGACTATGATGTCGGCTCTCGGAACACTTCTGTTAACCGAGTTAAGATGAGTGTAGAACGCGGTTTTGTCTTCCTCGGTCGCTTCATTTGTTGGGGCGTAACACTGAATAATTGTGACGTTACGAATTTTTGAACGACACCTTGCTGTCATTAATCCCGCAGAAATGGGCGCCCAGGAGATCAAACTACGCCTCGCTTCTTCGTTCAACATAATTCCGACACCATGCAGTCTTTGGCCACCCTCTGTTTCATCTTCCCCGGAATACAGCATTCTCGTCTGTCCAGTGTCTGATCTGTATTCAGCTCTACCTCTCCACTTAGTTTCACTTATGCCCAGAATACTGATCTTTAGGTGAAGCATTTCATGCTCAACTTGCTCGTATCTACCATCGCTGTACAAGGATCAAACGTTCCATGCTCCGATTGTCGTACGTACGCGGTAGCCAAAAGTAACATTTGCGCTTCTTGAAAGATTTCTTCTATTTGTCAAGGATTCATTTATTATTATGGCGTCTTGATTGACGATCGTACATGAAAGATGCCGCACCTCCAAATCCGATGTGCAGTTTACTGCAACCGAAGCTGCAGAAGGATTTTCCATAAAAAGATTACCTCTTGGGGACTCATTTCCATTTGTTGTCATAATTTATGTATTTGCATATATCCTTCCACCATGGTGTTTTCCGAGATATGATTAATAACATACATAAGCTCAGATTTGACAGGCACACCCGCCTTTTGTATGGTCAAACACATAACTGCTCGAAGCCGCCCACTATGGGAAAATAGACGCCTTTTGTAGCCACCCAATATGGGTTACAGACGCTACCTGCTGCTGCCGTTGGCCTCCGCCACCAGACTATCATGCCGTTGACCACCACCTGCAGTTCATCCACCTTAAGGGGGCTTTTAACAAGTTTGTGCCCTGACCAGCATCGCTGGGTTGTCTTCTTATCCCGGCATCCATTCGGTCCCCCTGCACGTTAGCGTTACCCGCCCTCTACCACGCGGAGGTGTGCATAGTGATTTTCCTATCATTGAGCCTAGGGCCATATGGCGTCCTAGCACTCTCAAGTACTTTTAGTTGAGGCAAATTCAATTTGATCATGCAATATCTTCTATGTTTTTTGGGTGCTTTGCAACTCTCATTGATCGAAAAATTGATAGGTGCATAATTTGCCGTTAATTATTTTTGACAGTTTTGAATTTGTCGTTTTGGGAAAAAATCAATTTTGTCGTGCGATGTTTACTATGTGTTTTTGGTTTATTTGTTTTCTATGAGTGTCAGTTTTGACGAATCTTGAAATGAGTAGGTGGATAATTTGCCGTTCATTAGTTGTGACTATTTCAGATTTATCGTTCAATGTTTTCTATGTTTTGTTGGGTGCTTTGCTTACTTAACATAGCTCGAAAGGCTGTAGAAACGTCTTATACTTAATGTCTTAGAGCTTAATAATTCGCCATTAGTTAGTCTTGAATTAGTTGTGAAAAATTGAACTAAATCGTGCAATGTTTTCTATGTTTTTTGGGTTCCTTGCTAGCTTGACATCACCTAAAACAGTTATAAAACTACTTTAACCCAATGGTTTATGGCTTAATAATTTGTCGTTAACTAGTCTTTAGTTAGTTGTGGAAATTTTAAGTTTGTCGTGCAATGTTTTCTACGTTTTTTGGTTTCTTTGCTAGCTTGACATGAAGTCAGCGTAGAACCACCTCAAACTGAATGTTTATGGCTAAATATTTTACTGTTAACTATTAGTAAGTTATTAAGTTTAGACAATTTTGAGTTTGTTGTTCTATGTTTTCTATATTTTTTTCTAAAAGTACCAAAAGCTCTTAAAATTGGCTGTTTATTACTCGTTAATTAGTTGTGATGAATCCAATTTTTAGTGCGATGTTTTGTATGTATTTTTCAACGAAAATACCTCATTTTACCCAGTGAAATCGTAATAAAGCAATAATCAGTTCGATATAATTAATTTTTAACCTTTTTCGAATGCTACTTCATATGAATTAAATAAACATAGACAAAAATTGCTTGACAATGTTAAAACTGTCACACATAATATATTGTTTATAAGAGACAAATTATTAATCCATTAAAATGTCAATATAATCGGTTCTAAGATCATTTCCCGAGCTCTTTATTGATTTCATATGAGTTTAGGAAAATAAAACAGAAACCATAGAAAACATCGCAGTCTAAAATTCAATTTATCACAACTAATTTACGACTAAAAACTGACAAATTACTTAGCAAAAATAGTTTAAGCTTAAAAGTTTTTACCATTTTTCGAAAAAAAAAAAAATGTGGAAAACATAGAACGACAAATTCAAAATTAACAAAACCTATTAACGAATAATCAACCATGAATTATCAAGCGTTAAACCATTTGGCTTAAGCAGTTTTTACTCCTTTTTGAGGTGGTTCTATACTAACTCGATGTCCAGTTAGTAAAGAACCCAAAAAAACATAGAAAACATTCCAAGACAAGTTTGAAATATTCACAACTAACTAATGACTAGTAAACTACAAATTATTAAATCATAAACCATTGGGTTTCAGCATCTTTCACCCCTTTTAAGGCGGTGGTTTGCTAACTTGATATCAAGCTTGCAAATGACTAAAAAAAACATGGATAAAATTGCACGATCAAATTCAATTTTCAACAACTAATTCAAGACTAACAAATGGCAAATTATTAACCCTTAAAACATTAAGCTTTATGTATTTGACCATAGAAAAGGCGGGTGTGCCTGTCAAATCTGAGCTTATGTATGTTATTAATCATATCTCGGAAAACACCATGGTGGAAGGATATATGCAAATACATGAACTATGATAACAAATAGAAATGAGTCCCCAAGAGGTAATCTTTTTATAGAAAATCCTTCTGTAGCTTCGGTTGCAGTAAACCGCACATCGGATTTGGGGGTGCGGCATCTTTCATGTACGAGCGTCAATCAAGATGCCATAATAATAAATGAATCGTTGACAAATAGAAGAAGTCTTTCAAGAAGCGCAAATGATACTTCTGGCTACCGCATACGTACGAAAATCGGAGCATGGAACGTTCGATCCTTGTACAGCGATGGTAGATACGAGCAGGTTGAGCGTGAAATGCTTCACCTAAAGATCAGTATCCTGGGCATAAGCGAAACTAAGTGGAGAGGAAGAGCTGAATACAAATCAGACACGGGACAGACAAGAATGCTGTATTCCGGGGAAGATGAAAGAGAGGTTGGCCAAAGACTGCATGGTGTCGGAATTATGTTGAACGAACAAGCGAGGCGTAGTTTGATCTCCTGGGCGCTCATTTCTGCGAGATTAATGACAGCAAGGTTTCGTTCAGAAATTCGTAACTTCACAATTATTCAGTGCTTCGCCCCCACAAATGAAGCGACCGAGGAAGACAAAACCGCGTTCAACACTCATCTTAGCTCGGTTTACAGAAGTGTTCCGAGAGCCGACATCATAGTCGTTATGGGAGACCTCAATGCCCAAGTCGGTTCAGACAATTACTGACTGGAAAGCGTGATGGGAAGAAATGGCTTGGGGTCACGAAATGAAAATGGTGACTTGCTTGTCGACTTTTGTAACGCGAATCGTCTTGTGATAGGTGGGACTGTATTTAAGCATAAGACGTGCAACAAAACTACTACTCAAACCGAAAACCAAATTGATCATATCATGATTCGGCAGCGATGGAGGAAGTCAATGTGTGATGTCCGGAGCATAAGAAATACCGATGTGGGAAGCGACCACCATTTGGTTCTGATGAGTCTCAAAATACGAACCGCTGCCGTACAAAAATCATCGCAGGATGCAGCAAGGAGCCCAGAATTCATTACTAATGCTTTAAATGACCCCAACATATGTCGAAACTATGTCACCACCCTTAACGACAGAGCCTCGTCATTAAATGGAATCCAACATTCAACAATTGATGAGATGCGGGGTGAAACTAAAAGTGTTTTTATGGAGGCTGGATCCGAAACTGTACCCAAGCGAACGAAACGTAGAGACTCTAGGATATCCAAGACACCTGAGAAAAGATCGAACTTCACAAATAGTTGAAAATCCAAATAATTGCGGAACCAGATGTTCAACGAAAGGCTGAATTGCGAAGCGAGTACCGCATTGCTTATAAGATGGTCTATCGCTGTGTGAGACGTGACAAGAGGGTGAGGTAAGATGGACTCGCAGATAATGTGTAAATCGCTGCCAGAAGAGGAGATATCCGGGAATTGTACCAAATAGCCAAAGATGTTATCGGGAAAATAAGCAACACCAATCATCCTGCAATGGATGTGGATGGCACACTTTTAGTATCAATGGAGGATCAGCTTCGTAGATGGAACAACCATTTTTGTGCCCTGCTAAATGAGGATTCAGTTGAGCGAGTGCTGAAGTGCCCCAACTAAACGAGATGCGCAGGTCCTATAGGGGTATTGACATCGAACCTCCGTCAGAATCGGAAATCCAGACATCAATAAATCTCCTCAAAAACAACAAGGCAGTTGGACTGGACGGAATACCAGCTGAATTCCTGAAAGCCGATCCCGTAACAGCGGCTAGTATTTTACATCCGCTGATACAAATCATTTGGGAAAATGAGAGCTATCCCAGGGACTGGAAGGATGGTATGATTGTTAAGTTGCCAAAGACAGGTGACCTAAAGAATTGCAACAATTGGCGTGGTATCACCGTTTTGTCCGTTTTCCCAAAACTAATGGCAACCATCATTCTCGAGCGAATAAAGGATAGAATCGAGTCTACACTCAAGAGGCATCAAGCTGGCTTCCGCATTGGTCGATCGTGTGTCGACCATATCAACACCCTGCGTATCGTCATCGAGCAGTCGATAGAATTTCAATCACCGCTTTACCTCATGTTGGTAAAGGAAGAGTCCTACAACAACGGAAGGTGTTTTGTTTTGCACAATGGGCAGCTATCCGACTCCTTCGTAGTGCAACAGGGTGTGAGACAAGGGGATGTTCTATCGCCAATTCTCTTCCTGTTGGCGATGGACGACGCACGTATTGACGGCCAGTGTGGTACAGCTGAGCGAAATGGCATTAAATGGAGACCGTTCGAAAGGCTCAGTCATTTAGACTATGCCGATGACATATGTATGTCTACTGGCAAATAACATCAGTGGGCTGAACGGAATGTGCCAAACACTGCAAGTGAAGGGAGAGTCGAGTGGTCTAAGAATAAACAGCAAAAAGACAAAAATAATGCTCACTGGCCGCTCCACACAGCAGCGTATTATTCTACAGGAGACGCCAGTTGAAGTAGTGGAACAGTTTAACTACCTTGGCAGTATTGTTTCTGCAAACGGTGGTACGAATCTGGACGTTAAAAGTAGAATAAATAAAGCTCGTGCTGCCTTCGGTACTCTGTCCCCAATCTGGAAATCAAGTCAAATCTCCTTACGCACTAAGTTGAGAGCTTGTGAAACCTGGAAAGTCACGTCTATCATTTCGAAGAAATTGCAGGCTTTTGTGAATCGCTGTCTTCGCCACATCCTAAAGATTCGCTGGCCACAAATAATATCAAATGAGGAATTGTGGCGCAGGACAAGTCAAGAGCGGCTGGACGTCGACATAAGAAAGCGTTAATGGCGTTGGATTGGTCACACACTGAGGAAACCAAACGATGAAATTGCAAAGCAGTCCTTTGAATGGAATCCTCAGGGTGCACGGCCGGCGGCGGGTTGGAAGACCAAGAACAACATGCAAATAAACTGTCTTAGCGGAAGCAGAATCCCAGAGAAAGACGTGGCCACAGCTAAAGTACCTTGCAGCAGACCGTGAAGGATGGAGACGTTTTGTTGACGCCCTATGCCCCAGCTGGGGTTACAGAGGACACGATGATGAATATATAAGCTTTTACCGCTTTTTGAGCTATGTCACGTTTGCAAGGCACCCACAACGACGTAGAAAACATGGAACGACAAATTCGATATTATCACAACTAATTAACGTTGCTTTGCTGACTTGACACTCATTAAATAAACAAACACTAAATACTAAACTGCTCTATAAAGATTCTCAATTTGACAAATTGACAACATTTCAGGATACAGACTCAAAATGTACGATCACTTCACTTTGTTTAACTCTTGCATTTAGACCCATTTTTCAAAAAGTTATAAAAACTACTTAAAAGAGCGCTCTTTCTTTTTACGTATTAGAGTTGAAATCGTCTAGTTAAAACGCACTCAATAGGTAAGGTGTTATTACGTCGACTTCGCTCATAAAACTAGTCACAAATTGCTTAAAATAACTGTCATATTCTAATCGATTTCTGTTAATTTATACAAATTATCTTCTTCTGTATCAAATAAATCTACAAACTTATTTGGCAAATGAAAACAATTTAAGCTCCGATAAGAAAGTTAGTTAAATTTAATATACACCAACACAAAAGTCAACATTTTTTATTGACAATCTGTCTCGCAAAATGTGCTCTATAAATTTATTATGAACAAAAAAAAACAAAATTTCATCATGTACATGTGTCACAGAAATTTTGTACCTATGTATGTATTTAATCAAACCCACATACATATGTACGAGTACTATACATATATAAAGATATATATGTATATGTATGAATATGACAAAATTGGCAATCATCCTTGGCATAAAGGAGAACACAAGAACAACAATAGTACGAAAAAAAACAAGCCAACCGGAGTACCTAAAGGAATTTTTGTGAAAATTCTTTGGAGAAAAACTACAACACGATATTAAGTCTTTTTTAATTTATTTATATATTTTTTGGCAAAACAAAAATAAAAAGAAGAAATCCAAGTTCGTTTAAAAGTTGGCTTCATTCCAAAATGTCTGCACGAAAGTATGGCCTGTGTTTATATTGACGTTTATGGAAAATTATTGTGTGTACATCCTTCGATAGGATATGGTAGGTACATAAATCCTGACCCCCACTTTTCATCATGGTGTTTTTATTCCAGGTGACATATTTTCCGAAGGAGCACACAGCGAGGGTGTTTTCTCGTTCAATAATAATAATTATAAAAAAACATGCCTATAAATATTATAAGTACATTCAGACACATGGATTTGCACCGATAGGCACAAATAAACCACAGCTTTTGAACATGGAACACATTAACATAATATTATCCACGAGCTAAATCAGTTGTCAGGTAGGTATATTTACTAATTCCATGGATATAATGACTAATGAGTACGACAAGAGTTTTGAATTAAGTTGAATACTTGTTCGAAATTTAAGTAAAGGTATTTTAGAGTCTCCTAAATGTAATTCTTAATCCTTTTATAAGGAACCGTTCATTAATTTCTTACCGTAAATACCATGGTGCCCCATAAACCAGATAATATTAACTGAATTCGTTACAGTCTAAGTTAATTCCAGTTTTTAAATAATAAGTTGACTCTGAGTTAAACTATGATTTATGACTTGCTTAGTAGTAGAAAAATTATTCCCAAAAGTGGCAACCTTCAATATAAAAAATGGTCTGTAGTAAGGGTCGGTCAATTCACCAATTCTATGCAGCATTTACACCAGCAGCAGTCTGGCAGGAAATCTTACTTATGCAATTGCGTATGTCTACGATCTAAAAGCTTCAAAAGTTGAAGACTGAAACGAACTTTCAGAAATTAGAAACTATCTCTTTTAGGCCTTAGTTGCGCGGAGCCTCAATGGATACGGAAAGAATTGGTCAAAGTCCGTGATCGTACGGCCAAATGGACATCCATTGGCAAGTAAAATTGTCGTAAAGTACCTTGGATCAGGTTGTATCAGTATTTATATTTCGACAGACGCATAAATGATGCTCTGACCAGGACAAGAGGAGCTTTCGGTTTAAGTCCAAGTTTAAAAAAAAGATTACGGACAGAAAAGAAAAACTCCAGAAATATAATGGGGATTCTTCTCCATCCATTGGACCAATCCACAATTATTGTTTTACCCAATTTCGCTGCGGGCGTTCTAGCACTAATGACGCAGAACGCTCTGGTCATCCGATTGAGGTCACCACACCGGAAAAGAGATGACAAAATCTACGGGCTATTATTGGACACTCGGCGAGTGATGGTGAGGTAGCTCGAGGAGGCTACAGAAGCGACAGTTTTTTGGGATTTGTGAGCTGTAATCCATATCGATTACCTTGAGAAAGGTAAGACGACTACCAGTGCCTATTAAGCTGACCTGTTATTTAGAAAAAAAGTACCCCATTTGGCGAGGAAAAAAGTTTTTTTTTTCATCAAGACAACGCCCCTGCGCACAAGTCTGCAGTCATAATAACAAAACTGCATGAGCTTAGATACGAGTTACGCCCCATCCCGCTTATTCTCCGGATAACGAAAAATTTAGGATGATACAAAAATTTTCAATACAGAATTTTTTGAATTAAAAAAATTCAAAAACTTTCTTTTAAGAAAACTCAATATTTCGAGAGAGACACGGTTTTTTTTTAAATTTAGTAACTTACTGTTTTTAACACTTACTAGAATTTTTTAAAAAATATTTTACTTTTATGTGAAAAATAATGCTCTTCCATACAAATTTAATAAAACTGTTAGCAAAAATTTCAGTACCAAAATGAGAGATTGGAAATCAATAAAATAACTCGTCATACTTTTTAAATTGCGATATGCAAGGTTATGTTTTAGGACATGATTCTTGGGTATATTCTAAGAAAAAAGTAGTAGGAGTAGAACAATTCTATCTTTTTCTCTGAAGCAATTGAAGAAAGAAAGCTTTTCTGCGAAAAATACGCGAGGTTAATTGGAATATTTCAATTGTAAGCAGTAACTGATATGAATTCTTAGATTGCCTTGCAAATAACAAAACTCCAACGCCACACGATTATAGGAATTGGTTCGGATGAAGTTGTTTTTAGTAAACGCCAAGATTTTGAGGACTTTCCGGTTCCAGGAGAATCAAAGCTGATTTTTTATTTTGATTGTAAGGGTGATTTTTTAGAGGTGTCAACGAGTACAAAGATTCCATTCCTCAAATAATGCTTTTTTGAAAAACTGGCAACTACAAGACGTTATAACTCCTACGATAGCAGAAAGTAGCAAGAAATCTTTTGCAGACAATTATAAGTTAAGCTTTACAAAAACATAAAATGTAAATGGATGATACCGGATGATATCACAGACGCTCTATAAAACCAAACCATTTATTTTGGGTTTTCAATTGTAAAACAACAATTTTGAAAATGTTTTTTATTTAAATTTTTACTAAGCCCTAAACTTCAGTTAAAAACTCCAATAAATTATTTTTTTTTAATCTTAATCCCTTCAAGTAATACAAGACTTTACTTTGACTGTTCATATTCTGGACCCATGTTCTGTAACTATCGCATCAATAGAATTCGTCGAGTAACGTTGAAAAATGAAACGAAATTCATAGGATTTGTTTCAATTTTCATCGTTTCTCGACTAATTTTATCGACGCGATAGTTACAGAACATGGGTCCTGGTCTATCAAAACTGTCACTTTGAACTTGTGTAGTGCTGTTAATTTACAAAATATCTCAAAAATATTTTAAGATATGGTGAATTAGATATTTTGCAACCTATGTATGAGAATTTAAGCTAATTTTGGAACACAAACTTTTTTTAATTTTGTCTTTTTTTTGTCGATTTTTTTACCACTACATTTTTTACATTTTTTTTGAGAGCTAAAATATTTTATTCATTTATTTTTTTTTAAATCAAGATGTTTTAGTGGAAAGTCTTAGGGAATTTTAGTTGTAAGGTCAATATATTTTTGAAAACAATCAACTGAAAAAAAAAATTCACTATTTTTTCAAAAAGATTGGCCCTGAGCAATAGATTCGAATCTAGCCTAAAGTCGATTTTAACAAAAAATCCGTAAGCTCTAAACCATGGGGTTCGCGAGATATTCGGCACCGAAAAGACCAATACTGCAACTCCGCATTTTGACATTGTCTTCCTACTCAACATCAATGTGTCGTTAATCGTTGAAAAGGTTATTATGAGAACTTTATTTTATTATGTGGCCGTTAAGCTTTAAACCATGGGTTTCGGGAGTTATTGAGCTTACTCTGAAGCTAGTCCAGTTAAGAAATTGACCCAGTATGTGATGATCCGGGGCGGCCTCTCTCTTAAAACTAATATCATACATACTTAGCTAAATATTATTCGAAACTCATGGTTTAGAGCTTAATGGCCAAACAATAAAATGAAGTTTTTATAATAACCTTTTCAACCATGTATGACACATTCGTCTTGAGTAGGGAGGCCAGCACCCATTGCAGAATTGCATTATTTTTCTCTTGGCCTTTTTTTATGCCAAATATCTCTCGAGCCCCATGGTCTACACTACAGCTTAACGACTATATTACAAAATGAAGTACATGCAATAACCTTATCAACGATGTACGACACATTGATGTTGAGCAGGAAGACAATGTCCAAATGAGGAGTTGCATTATTCTTCTTTTCAGTGCTTTAAAGCCGAATATCTCACGAACCCCATGGTGAGCTTAACGGCTGTATAATGAAATGATGTCCTAACAATAACCTTTTCAAAAATATATGACACAATTGTGTTGAACTTATGGGCCAATTTGCCCATTCTCCTTTCACTTCTAAATGCATAGATTCGATCATTTTTAATTTAGCCTGAGGTGCTTCTTGTGTTTTATTTCTGCGGAATTTTTTTTTTTAATCCACTTTAGGCTAGATTCGGATCTATTACTCATGGCCATTGACTTTAAAATTTAACTTCTCAAAAATGTTTCAAAAAAAAAAAAAAATTGTATAGACAACCATTTGTCCAATTTCTCATTTTTCTCAAAATTGTCGGTGGATGAGGCATCTTTAATCAAACATCAGCTTAGGACAGTTTTTTTTTTTAAATTAATATAAATATGCAGATTAAGATTTTTTGTATTAGCATTTTCACATAAACTCGAGAGTATAGGGATATTTTTGAGCTTTTTACACTCGTTCAAACCTCTTTTCCTCAATTATCACTAATGTGCAGGTCCACATTGTTATTTTGCCAATTAAAGGAAAATATAATCGAACTCAGGAAATATTTTCTAAAACCAGTTTAAGAATAAAAAAAATAAAATAAAAAGTCTAGCCTCGAACTATTGCATTTTGCATATGAGCTCCGTGGTAAAGGTATCATTGCATGGAACACGGAGCTAGAAAACAGGGGTCAGAAAACTTGCGCCATTGGCACAATGGCCATCAGACTAGGTGTATTTGCACCCGATTTCTGCAGGAGCTGTCAAGACGTAGAGGAAATAGAAACCATTAAACACCTGCTCTGTGATTGTCCAAACCTCCAAACAAATCGACTCCGTTATTTTGGAAACAGGTTTTTTGAAGAACTGGAAGATCTAGCGCAGGTCTCAATGGCAAACATGAGAAAATTCATAGAAAGCACAGGCTGGTTCGCAAACGATCCAGTCTATGTGAACCATTAGTTTGGGTGCATCTCTGCCTTCTTTTATAAGGGGATCACAATGGACCAATAGGCCCCCGTGTACGCAACAGCCTCTGTGCTGTGCACACCCCTCTTAACCTAACCCTAACCTAACCTAGACATAGAAGAAGTGGAATCATGGATTCTTCATCATGCTAGGTATATGCCCTGCTCTATTCTAAATACCCGAAGACTTCATCTTAGAGATTTCAACTTCCATGATCTGATAGTAATCTTATAAACATAGACATAGACGTCTGTAACGCTTCATTAGAAGCTCCAAGTGGTTCAACGAGTATTGGGGAAAAGGTCCCCTAGATTCATGTGGTTTCCCAATGGACCAACTTACATATATGGTCTAAGTTTTAGTTTTTACGCCTGACAGCTACTAACTTAACCAACCTAACCTTCACCTCCAACACAAATCCAATCAATTTTACAACTCAACAAAAGTACCTTCGGACACCTTTGGGTATGTCCTTAAAAATACGCCTGCATAAGGATCGACTGACATTGTTTTTTTTCTTGTATCGTATAGTATACCCAAATACATCAAGGATAATAATACAAGAACCCTTAATGGATTTAAGTCTTGAAACAAATTTAGCCAATCAACTGACTTTTCCTCTCGACACTCGCCAATTGGTGTTTTTTTTTCGTTGTAAGTATTTTGGATAAGAATAATTCAAAGCACATCTTCCCCAAACTTCACATGTTAAATGGAGGCCATCCATTTGACTATACCATGTTCATATATACACACAAAAATGGATCTTAATAGAGGACGATTCAAAGGCAACGATTTCTTAATTCCTATCCTTAACCTTCCTCTGTCAATTTGTTTATATTCGCCCCAAGAACATAAAGTATATCCACTTGCCACTTTCTATTTTGTATGCTTAAGGCAAATGATTTTATTGTTTACCTAAGAATTGCGGGTTTTTTTTCGGGTTGTTTTATTGTGTATTTGTACTTTTGTGTGTATCGATTTTATCCACACTTGTGTGATTCAACACATTTTTACTAATATATCATGTATATAATATACACAAATATCTAAGTCTTATGTAAATATAAAATAAAATATCAAAATTTCATCTCTCGACTTCCTGTCTCCATAATATTGATTTCAAAAGCGAATAGCGAATTTAGAAATAAAGTGCACAACTGGGTCATACCTTCATGCTCAAACCGCTCAAGTGGCTTAATATTTCGACAGGTATACAAAATCATGAAAATAAATAAATTATTGGCGTGATAGCTCGCAGAGAACATTGGCCAAGTGACTCACAATGATAAATCATCATGTGTGCGTAATTTTTTAGTCGATAAAGGAATAGAAGGGATCTCGATTTTCTGCCTAATCCAAAAAATGGGGAGATGACAGGCACTTCATCTTGAAGAATTTATCACTTCCTCACAACAGACATTACCTTCGATAAGAAAAAAACATTTTAGATGGAATCGACTGGACTTCAATTCGAACGCAAAACTCCTAGACATCGCGCTTATCATTATGCCAAAGGGTACTCTAAGTAAACTATTCTCCCTTCTGGAAATGACTTTTTAAATATTAAGTCGAGAAGATGCTATTTAATGGACTTAGCAGGGATATTAAGTCAGACCATATCCCAACTTATTTCTTCGTAAACTTGAAGTATTTCGTATTAGTACAGGTAAAATAGAATAAATAAAACAAAAAAATTAGTACCATCATGAAACTTGGTGAAAACGTTTCATGTACTATAAGAATGAAAAATCAAAAGAGTCTATAAAAATATTTCACATGGAAGGGTGTTTTTTTGAGGGGGAGAGGGGGAAAGTTGTGGTCTATCAAACAGAAAAATTAACTCTGGTGCAACATTATTGTATGACACATGTTTTTAAGGTAATTTTAAATGCTGAATCCAATGACACCAAAACCATGTCAATACGGCCTTCGTGGAAAAAGTTATTGTCATTTTTATGTAAGGATGACTATATTTTCAGTATAAAAGTAAAATATTACCGGAAACCAGTTGAAAATAATGGTCCGTCGATGAAACTTGGCATCAATGGTCCATTTATCATGAAAACCACAAATATTTTTATAGACTCTTATTATTATTGATTTTCATGACAAATGAACCACTGATGCCAAGTTTCATCGATGGACCATTATTTTCAACTAGTTCTCGGTAATATTTTACTTTTATACTGAGCATATAGTCATCTAACCATAAAAATGACAATAACTTTTTTCGCAGAAGTCATATCGACTTGGTTTTGGTGTCATTTGATTCAGCATTAAAAATTACTTTGAAAACATGTGTCATATGCTTATGTTGTACCAAGGTAATTTTTTCCGTTTGATACACCACAATTTCCCCCCTCTCCCTCTCAAAAAAACACCCTTCCATATGAAATATTTTTATAGACTCTTTTGATCCTTCATTCTCATGGTACATGAAATGTTTTCACCAAGTTTCATGGTGGTACCAATTTTTTTTTTATTCGAAAGACTTTTCGCACTATTTTACCTGTACTATATCTATTTAATTATAATTTAAATGAATTTGTTTATTCCTTATTTGAAGGGTACAAAAAGCCAAGGACGAATTCATCGCAAAGCAAATTAAATACAGTTCCTCAGGGCAGTTACCTTGGCCCACTACTTTTAATTATTATTTATTGTACCATAATTAGTTCAATATATTATTCCTACTTGTACATTTGGCTTCCAACCCATGAAAACACACATCCCGAGACATGGCAGCCTTCCATTCACTAAGATCCCGAGTAAGCTGCTTCCAGTCAGCTATAGACAAAGCTTTTTGGCTTTCGCGATAGCTTGGTCTTTAAACTGGTAGGTTCGGCCTTTTTCGTTCTCTCGAACCTGGGGTCTGGAATTCAAAGACTCTCTTGGCTCGTGGAGCATTGTATTTTCTATTGGCTCGATGTGGCCGAGCAGTAGTAGTGAACGTATTTTGGAAGCAATTTGATTTTCTAAACGATATTCACATCTTGATATAGCTCATAAAGTTCACGGTTGTATCTTTTCCTCCATTCGCTTTCCTCACACACAAGACCAAATATTCGTCGAATAATTTTTCTGTCCACGGAGCCTAGTATCAGATCTCCCTTTCTGTTTATTGCCCAAAACTCGGCGCAATAAAGCAGGACTGGCAGTATAAGAGTTTTATAAAGCGTACACTTCGTCTTTCGTGCGAGGAGTTTTGAACCCATCTGTTGCGCAAAACTAAAGTTGCACCGGTTCGCTATAGTAATTCTTTGTCGAATCTCCACTAATGGTAATATGTCATTCGTGCGATTAATGTCTACTTAAAAATTGTTGCTATCAACAGTGACGTGTTGGCTTAACAGGTTGACAGATCTTTCATTCTTAGTTGATTGGATGTATTTCGGTCTAGTCCTCGTTTACTTGAAGACCAACAACTTTCGCCTGTTCTTAAATTGCCGTGAAAGCTTCTTTAAAGGCCTGTTGGGAGCGTCCATTGATGTCGATATCATTGACATACCCTAAAAATTCAATCAGTGTTAACACCTACCCTGCGCATTTTTTGCTCCAGAACGAGATTGAAGAAATCACATTATAGCCTTAGGCTCATTGGCGAAACCCTGTGAATGTTTGAAATAGTTTGGCATAGCTTTTCCCTAGTTGCACATTGCATCTTGTATTTTCCAATGTTACGTAACATCACAACTGGATCCGTTTTCCCGGGATCCCAAATTTAACTATCGTGATACAGGGCTCCTGTTGGTGAAAACAATAAATGCGGCTTTGAAGTCGAAGATTAGATAGTTAAGCTAAGTACAGACGATTGTCAGATCTTACAATATATTCAGATCTGTTTGTGAAATAACTGTCCCAAATGTCTTACAATCGTCTGAACACACAATTTTGTCTGCAAATATTATCAGAAACGTCATTGTCAGGTAATTGTCAGACGAAAATCTGACAAAAAATTGTCAGGTATCTTACAATCGTCTGAACACACAATTTGTATCATTGTCAGACGATTAGGACATTGTCAGACTCATTGGTCATTGTCAGATGTTTTAATTGAAAACATCTTACAATTGCTGACAATTTCTTCACTGTCCGAAATGTCAATGAAACCCATCGGTTAGATTCGAATTGGTTAAAGAGAGATAAATTGGAAATTTGTAGTTTTTGCACAACTGAATAAATATACTCAAAAAGAAAATAATTTAGATCGTGGAAACAGGTATTCGGAATAGGTACTGAAGAGACCGAAAAGCATCGCCATGTAGTTAGGTTGCGTAATGTCAACGCAAGCCACTCACCCGCTGAAGTACTTGGGCGCATATTCGTGTCGTGCTCTTGAATGTGTGGACTCACCAAAGCAAGAAGATCGTCGAATTGCTTAGAGTCCATTCGCAGAAAATTCCGACGAGCCACCCAATCCTTCAATCCAAAAACTTCGTCTTTTTTGTGGCAATTCCTCTTCTTCGCTGTCTTCGAACACGTAGGCCGTTAAAATAGTTGCAATGGCAATATTTTCCATTTTTATTAAAAATTATTTTCACAAAAATTTCTGCACTGAATACTACAAACAAAACTATTAATTTGTCTGACAATTTGTCTGTCAACGGATCGACCAATTTTTTGTAAACAAATATCTGCCAACCGTCTGAACTGACAATTTTCATCCTGACAATATTTTTAGAAACGTCATTGTTATAGAATTGTCTGACAATGAAATTGTAAGACTTTGGGACAAAATTTGCCAACCGTGTGAACAGACAATTTTTCATTGGAATGTATTTGGCTGTTGTCAGATCATTGGCAGCTATTGGCAGAGCACTGACGGATCTCACAATCGTCTGTACTTAACTTTTGTCTCGACTTGAAACTCGTTGGTCTTTTCCGGAATTTGTCTCAGAGTGAATATATGGTCTATGGTCGATCTGCCTGGCTGGAAACCACTCTGGTACATGCCGATTACAGTGTTGCAGAGTGGCTTAAGACGCTCAAACAGTACCTTGTATGTTGTTTCCTTCCCTCTCAAAACACTTTCCCTCCATACTTAAAGAGCTCGCCATTACATCTGGCGGTCTTGTTGTTCTTGAGCTTTTTTATAGCTTAAGTCAACTTCTTCTATAGTGGGTGGTGGAATTGGGTCTTCATTGACTGGACTTTGGTTAATTTCTTGTCCTGTTTTCACTTTACCTGATGTCCACGAAGCAGCTGCTCGCAATGCTGCTTGAATATAACTTCTGTTCTCTGTGCTTCGGTGACTAGGGTTAACTTTCTATTTCGAAGAGACTGCGTTCCTAATTTTAAAGCCAGCAGCCAGTTGATTGGCTTTTTTACAAATCTTCCGGTTGTTTTTTCTATCGTGAAACTAGGTTGCGTACGCTCTCTTTTTCTACTTAGGGCTTTCTTCTCCTATCTTCTCTTTGCTCGATACTCTTCTCTCACTGTTCTTGTTTCTGCTGCAGCTGCAGTATATGCCCATGTGCTTCTTCTGTCACGTTTTTCTGCTGTACGAATTCATCATCATACCACGCGTTCTCTTTGGGGGGTGGTTGGTAAACTAAAGTGGTTTCGACTGCTTCTTTGATGATATCGCAATTCTGATGGGACCACCCACTGGTTGTTGGCATCGGCGGCAGATGAATGCACAGAAGAGAGCTTCTCGCTCAGACGCTCATATGGAAGGTTCTGGTAACTCCAGGTATGCTGAGGCAACTTTAGGGCGGTTCGTAGTTTCTTTTAATTTTAAAGTTGAACTCTAAGCCTAGCCGCAACAAGGAAATTATCAGAGCCAACGTTTGCTCGTCAAAAAGTACGCACACTTAATTACTAAAGGTGGCACTACAGTCCCAGTTGGACCAAGGCCTCAACCAACAAGCCTCTTCCAGCCAGCTCGGTTTCTAGGTACCTGTCCCCAGTTTTGCACGCCAAGTTTGTTGAGGTCTTCTTCAACTTGCGTGCGCCACCTTTTACGCTGTCCCACAGGGTTGCAGACTTTCCGGGACCGAGCATTGGTGTCCATTCGCTCTAGGTGACCCAGCTTTTGTGGCTAGGTCGGTGTTACTGTACAGCCCGTTCAATTCGTTGTTGTATCTTCTTCTCCATTCTCCATTCCCCATCTATGCAGACGGGTCCAAAATTCACCCGGTGAATTTTCCTCTCAAAACAGCCTAACGCATTCTCATCCACCGTTAAAAGTGGCCATGCCTCTGCATCATACATCGGGACCGGGATGATAAGTGTCTTTAACAGGGACAGTTAAGTTACTCGAGGGAGGGTTTCGCTTCTAAATTGTCGTCTTAGCCCAAAGAAACAGCGATTGGCAAGAGCAATCCTTCGTTTGATCTCAGCACTGGTATTGTTCACTTAGTTTATAGTGAATCTGTCCAAAACGTCGATGTTGGGTGTTCTTTCATGTTGACAGCATATATTTCGTTTTCTTGTCATTCACCGTTAACCTCATCTTCTTCGCTTCCTTCTCAATACTCACGAAAGCCCTATTGACATCTCACTTAGTTCGTCCGATAATGTCATCAGCATAAGCGAGTAATTGGACAAACTTTTGAAAAATTGTGCCTCTAGTGTTGACGTGAGAGTTTTGCACTATTCTTTCAAGAACGATGTTGAAGAAGTCGCATGACAGCACGTTCGTCGCCTTGCCTACAGCCTTTTTCGACATCAAAGGTGTGGGTGAGGTCTTTGCCGACCTTGACGCAGCAGCTTGCATTCTCCATCGTCACCCTGCACAAACGGACGAGTTTGGCAGGGATGCCAAAACTAGGCATTGCTCCTTATAGCTCGTCTCCTTAGATGCTGTCAAACGCGGCCTTAAAATCGATGAAATGGTAGTGGTTATCGATTTTGAACTCCTGGGTTTTTCCATGATCTACCGTAGTGCGAATATGCGGTCGATGGTGGACTTCCCTGGCCTAAAGCCTTACTGATATGGACCTATCAGATTGTCGCGGAGTTAACTCGCCAAATTAGGTGAGTTAACTCGGAGTTAAATTAGGATTTGAATTGACTGAAAAACATGCTTATTTTTAACCCCGAGACTAGGATGATCTCGCGTTGAAAAACTGGCCCTTAAAGTTTTAGACATTTTCCCCTCCTAATAAATGGTCAAAAATAGATTCCTTTTTCATGTGATTTTTTTTGTCCAAAGATACCTATGTCCATCAAACATTTATCAAAGTATTGTCATTTAAGTAGGAAACACCTTAAATAGATTTTCAGCAGTTGGCTATTTAGCTCTATGTATAACATTATAATTTATGTCAAGCAAACACATTAATAGAAATATTTGCCAAAATGACAAATTATGTGTACATATGTACATATGCATGTATGTAAAGCGGTGAGTCCAAATGAATTGTGACTGCTTGTCATTCTTTTGACACATAAACAAACTGATTTTCGAGTGATTGATGCAACACTTTGTATACAATCCCTCATATTGGTTTATCTATTTTGCCCTGTGCGAAAGTTGTTAGCTGCTGTCACTGCAATTAAGAGGCTTTTATGCTAAACGTATCGATTTTTTGTCATTTCAGTTTAATGTTTTTTTTTCAAAATATTTATATGTTAAGATAATATCAATATATACCTACAAATACACTATACAATACATGAATATGTGTTTTGTTACATTCTGTTTTAATGGCCTTGCACGGATATACATTAACGTTTCTTTTCCTTAATATAGCATACGTATATATTGATTATATAGATATACATATGCATATGTATTATGTATCATGTTTTTTACCCTTGTTTATGTATGTCGTATAGCTTAATGTGAAATGGATGTGTCTATTATAATTTGGGTGTTATGAAAATACTCGAAAGTGTTTTGTTTTTATTTTATTTTCAAAAACACTTGCACACAAAGTGTATATAGATACAACATCTTGAATTAAAGATCTAAGGACTTAAATTCAAAAAGATAATGTATCATTAAGTGTGATTAAGTGCTTTACTTAAGGCTTACTTAACTTAAAGCTTATATCTTAGTTTGAATGGCAATACAAGACCTAAAATGTCTTCTTCTGGAGACATATGTGTTGCTTTTATCTATCCAACCGGAGATAATTTCTATAGAATATTCCAAGAAGAAAGTGGCCAATAAAAAAAAGCCCCAAAAAGTCAGAGTTTGATGTCATTTAATGGCATACAATTAAGTCGTTATAATTTTCGAATTAGTCTTTGCTATTGGGGCTGTCCTTTTGTTATGTAAAGATTCTAGCAGCAATTAATTTTAATTTTCTTAGGGCAGAGTTAAATCTGAGCTAAGCTATTACAGCTAGCTAATCCTGAAAATAAATTAACCCTAAGTCAACTCAGAAGCAGCTTTTCCGAAATCGAGATGGCAATGGTGCCACAACAAAAATTGCACAATTTCCAAAGATTTCAATGACTTTCACTGTAGAGATGACGACAAAATAGAAATTTCCCTCGGTTTCGTCCCTTAGTTATAAGTCACCATGTTTGGTAAGTTAACTCTTTGGCTTTGCACTCTTGGCACTTCATATTCGCAAAAAAAGTATGTCATATAATTGTGTCAGTAATTGGTCAAAGAAGTCAACTTGTCCTAGAAATTGCTCAGCCCTAGAAAACTTGTAGTCAAGACTTAAAGTTTGACGAGGTCACGCATGATTTTTGCCACCTCATTTGTGGAATATCATCACTAGATCATGATCAAAGGTCAAATATTTTCAGTAATTGGTTAGCCATAGATTTTCTTATGAAGCTTTTAAGGGCGTTCCAAGGTGACAAAGAAAAATGTTGGCACCTCATTTGGGTCATCTCAAAAGAAAGTATGCTATTTGAAAGGTCACTTAGCGGTCAGTAAAGGTCAGCTAGTTTCAGTTATTGGTCAGCCATAGATTTTAATGAATTTTTAATTATTTTTTAATTTTTCAAGGTCAGATTTGTTTGGTACCTCATTCGTGTGATATTCACGAAAAATAAGATTTGTTTTACAGTTACTGTTTTTTTAAGGTTAGGAATGATTTTTGTGCCAAATCGTTATAGTAAAATTCGAAGATAGGCAGGTATAGTAAATTGCAGTCATGGTAATAAGAATTTTTTCAACCCAAAAAAAGACTATTAAAATATTTTCCCACCATATATCCCACTATGAAAATTTCCCCACCATTTTTCTCACCAAAGGGATTTTTTCCAACCATTTTGGTTGGAAAAACCACCAATCTGGGAACACTGATAGAACCGTTTACACAGCGTTTGTACGTTTGCCGCTTGGATTTATACTGGCGCAGTGCATTACCGTGTGAAGCAAGTCTTAGGTGGGCATCATTAAATTGAAAACCCAAAAAAAAAAGAAAAAAATTGAACCTATAGCATACATGCATACGTACGTACATATACATTCACAGATACATATGAAGGGTCCAGGAGAAAAATGGCTTAAGTCCACTTTAAAAAAAAACTACATAAATGAGTATTCTATTTGATTTAGTAAAGTTCTCAATACAAAGGACGTTGAAAACTCGAAAAATGGCGAACTTTCCAAAAAACTCTTTTTTTGCTAATTTATTACTTTCATTAATTTTCTTTTGAGCTAAGCATTTTTTAGTAATAAACCCATAATATAATTTTTCTCGGAATCAGCTCAAGTGGAATTAAGCCGTTTTTCTCCTGGACCCTTACTATGTGTATATCTCAGTGATATCAGTGATAGTTTTCAATATACGGTTTGATCCATCACCAGTCCGTCTTAGATCCATCTACAATCCATCTCTGATCCATGACCGATCCATCTCGAATACATCTCAAATCCATCATCGATCCCTTCTCAATCTGTCTCCAAACCATCTCCGGTCCATTTTAGACCCATCTCCGGCCCATCTTAGACCCGTCACACACCCATGTTGGATATGTATTCGGTCCGTCTGCGATCCATCTCCACAATGTAGCTTTAGATCTTTCTGACATTTCAGTGTCGAAAATAAAAATAAAAATGGATAATGATGAAAAAGAAGCTGAAATTAATTTACGTCTTTCTAAGACTTTGAAAAGAGTTTGAAACTTACTTCAACCCCCTTGTAAATACTCGATTATGCTCGGAATTTTGAAACGTCAAAAAAGCTGCAAGTAAAGGTTAAAAGTTGGCCAACTTGTCCAGCTGCGTCTGCAGCTGCGTGCGCCGTGTTCTGTTCGCATCATTGAATTTGTGTGTATTCAACAGTTTGACAGCTATTCCAGTTGCAGCTCCATCTGTATTCTGTTCAGCCAGTAAGGTGGAGCTTCAATCTGGGTAGGACCAGGGGCTCAACCAACATGCTTCTTCCAGCCAGCTTGGTTTCTAGCTCTCCATCAGTTTTGCACGCCAAGTTGGTTGAGGTCCTTTTCCACTTGCGTGCGCCACCTATTATGCTGTCCTCCTTTACTGCGCCATCCCAAGGGGTTGGATTTAAAGACTCTCGGGGCCGGAACATTGATAACCATTTGCTCTAGGTGACCCAGCCATCTCAGTCGTTGGCTTTCACTTTTGTGGCTAGGTCGGTGTTGCTGTATGTACACGTACAGCCCCTACAGTTTGTTGTTGTATCTTCTTCTCCATTCCCCATCTATGCAGATGGGACCAAAAATCAACCGGAGAATTTTCTTCTCAAAACAGCATAAAGGGTTCTCCATCCACTGTTAACAAGGTCCATGCTTCTGCACAATACATTAGTACCGGGATGATAAGTGTCTTATACAGAGACCATTTAGTTGCTCGAGAGAGGGTTTTGCTGCTCAATTGCCTTCTCAATCTAAAGAAACAGGGATTGGCAGGTTGACAAAGTCTCTGACCACCTACAAATTATAGCTGTCTAAAGTGACGTTCGGCCCGAGACGTCGGTATTGGGTGTCTTTGACAGCATATATAATGTTCTTGCCCCATTTACCGTTAAACCCATCTTCTTGGCTTCCTCATCAATACTCACGAAAGCACCTCTGACACCACGCCGCCGTGCTCGTCCGATTATGTCAATGTCGTCATCGATAGCGAGTAATTTGACAGAATCATGAAAGATAGTGCTTCAAGTGTTGTGGTGTCCCACGGGGTTGGATTCATAGACTTTCCGGGTCCGGAGCATTGGTGTCCATTCGCTCTAGGTGACCCAGCCATCTCAGGCGTTGGCTTTTCACTCTTGGTCAGTGTCGCTGTACAGCCCGTACAGTTCGTTGTTGTATCTTCTTCTCCATTCCCCATCTATGCAGACGGGACCAAAAATCAACCGGAGAATTTTCCTTTCAAAACAGCCTAATGCGTTTTATCTACCGTTAACAGTGTCCATGCCTCTGCACCATACATCAGGACCGGGATGATAAGCGATAAGTGTCTTATACGGGTACAGTTTTTAGTTGCTCGAGAGAGGGCTTTGCTTCTTAGCCCAAAGAAACAGCGATTGGCAAGAGTAGTTCTTCGTTTGATCTCAGCACTGGTATCGTTCACTGAGTTTATAGCGGATCCTAGGTAGACAAAGTCTCTGACCACCTCAAAATCATAGCTGTCTAAAGTGACGTTCTGTCCAAGACGTCGGTGTTGGGTGTCCTTTCTTGTTGACAGCATATATTTGGTCGTGCCGTTATTCACTGTTAAGCCCATCTTCTTGGCTTCCTTCTCAATACTCACAAAAGCACCACTGACATCACGCTTTGATCGTCTTCGATAGTGCCTCAAGTGTTGACGTGAGAGTTTCGCACTATTCTTTCTAGAACGATGTTGAAGAAGTCGCATGACAGCGTGTCGCCTTGTAGAAAACTTTTCTATACATCAAAGGTATCGGTGAGGTCTTTGCGGAACTTGATGGAGCAGCGTGCATTCTCCATCGTCTACTTGCACAAACGGACGAGTTTGGGAGAGATGCCACAAGCCACAGCTAGAAATTGCTCTATATAGCTTGTCTCTATAGATACTGTCTTATGCCGCCTTGAAATCAATGAAAAGGTGATGGGTATCGATTTGAAACTCCAGAGTTTTTTCCAAGATCCGCCGTAGTGCGAGTATTTTCAATGGTGGACTTCCGTGGCCTTATGTCACACTGATATCGACCTATCAGGTTTTTGACAAATGGTTTGAGGCGTTCACAAAAAACAGATTTTGTATGCGACGTTAAGGAAACTGATGCCTCTAAAGTTGGTGCAGTCCAGAGTTTCACCTTACTTGAAGATCAGGCAAACAATGCTCAGGCTCCATTCATCGGGCATGCTTTCCATCGACCATATTTTGCAGATAAGCTGGTGAATAATCCTAACCAATTCATCGCCAGCCGCTTTGAATAGCTTGGCCGCAAGGCCATCGAGATCGGGTGAGCAGAATTATTATTATTGGCCTACCGTCGTCGTCCAGTGCAATCTGCATAGCAACGGAGTTCGGTTCGTCATCGCCATTATACAATATGCAGGAATGATTTTTCCATATCCTCAGCACTGATCCGTGTCCAATCCATCTGCGATCGGCCTCCAATCCATTTCCAGCGTGGATCCGTTTCCGATCAGTCTTCGACCTGCAACGTATGAGCAAGAAAAAAATTTGAAAGTGGCCCATTGCCACTTTTTTATTTATTTGTTTTCGGAGAACGGTTCTAACGATTCTGGAGACCTACCTTTCCAGATTTTGTTCTTATGAGTGAGGAAAATTTTTGATATGATTAGTTTTAGACATATCCGTTTATTGTCACCTGACCTGTCACTTTTTCCTATTTCTTGGTTTTATCCGAAACGGCTTTTACGATTTGGATGAAATTTTTAGAATTTGTTTTGTATAAGCGACACATTATATCAATTATTTACTTTTCAACTGAATTCTTGAGCGCCTGGGAGTTAAGAGACCGTAGGGTTGGGAGGAGTTTTGGTTGCGTATACTTTGTTCAAAGGGGAGTAGTACACACGGGGACATAGGGCATTGCACCTCCCCCCTAACAGGGAAAACATAACTAGTATTAAAATCTGCCCACTGCCAGGCCCAATCAAATTCAAATATTTTAATACTTTAAAATGATTTAATGGATAATCCCTTTAAATGTATCACAACAAAAACATAAATGTTAAAAAAGGAGCCAAGTTCTCTTGTGTACAAGAAACCTGTGCGTAAAAAGTCAGCCAAAAAAAGTAATGAGATCTAAAATATATGCCAAGTTTTAAGTTCATGAAGTTTAATATCAAATATCTTAAGTAGAGTAATATCGAAACAATTCCAAATCATGACAGAAATTTGGTAATTAATTATTACTGATTAAAATTTGGTGGGTTCACTGGTCAAGTTTTCATACATTTTAAATTTGTGATTAAGTAAGTATTTAACAGAAAACTTGCCAAGTAAATCCACCAAATTTTAATCAGTAATCATTAATTACCAAATTTCTGTCATGATTTGGAATTGTTTCGATATTACTCTACTTAAGATATTTGATATTAAACTTCATGAACTTAAAACTTGGCATATATTTTAGATCTCATTACTTTTTTTGGCTGACTTTTTACGCACAGGTTTCTTGTACACAAGAGAACTTGGCTCCTTTTTTAACATTTATGTTTTTGTTGTGATTTCACTCCTTTTTGCAAAGATTTATTTTGCCAGGTGAAAGTCAAGCCCTACCGCTCTACAAAGTTTCATCGTTCTACGACAACCGAAAGTGCTCCATACAAATAATAGCAATTCTGATAAAGTCGGTGGGTGCCCCCCCCCCCCCCCCCTGAATGGACAATTCCAAATTTTCGAAATTTTTGATTTTGTTCCTTTCTGAGTACTTCAAGTCCTACCGACCTACCAATTTTCATCGTTCTGCAACAATCGGAAGTGCTCCATATAATTTATAAGAATTTTTAAGAATGTGGGTGGATACCACGCCCCCTGAATGCAAAATTCCAATTTTTCAATTTTTTTTCTTTCTAAGTACCTTAAGCCCTAACGACCTACTAATTTTCATCGTTCTACAACAATCGGAAGTGTTCCATAAAATTTATAGGAATTTTTGAGAATGTGGGTGGATGCCACGCTCCCTGAACTGAAACTTCCAATTTTTCGATTTTTTTTCTTCTAAGTACTTCAAGGCCTACCGACATACCAATTTCCATCGTTCTACAACAATCGGAAGTGCTCCATATAATTTATAAGAATTTTTAATAATTTTGGTGGATACCACGCCCCCTGAATGCAAAATTCCAATTTTTCAATTTTTTTCTTTCTAAGTACCTTAAGCCCTATCGACCTGCCAATTTTCATCGTTCTACAACAATCGGAAGTGCTCCATATAATTTATAAGAATTTTTAAGAATAGGGGTGGATGCCACGCCCCCTGTATGGAAAATTCCAATTTTTCATTTTTTTTCTTTCTAAGTACCTCAAAACCTACCAACTTACCAATTTTCATTGTTCTACAACAACCGGAAAGGCTCCATATAATTTATAGAATATTTAAGAAAGTGGGTGGATGCCACGCCCCCTGAATGGAAAATTGCAGATTTTCGATTTTTTCCTTTGTATGTACCACAAGGCCTACCGTTGTACGAAATTTCAAGTTTCTACGATGTCGGGAAGTGCTCCATAATTTTGATGATCTGTCAGTGAGTCAGTGAGTCAGTGAGTCAGTCAGTTACGGTTTTTGCGATTTTTGAAGTCCTATATCTTGGGAACTACTAATGCTAAAGAGTTGAAATTTGGTGAGCCACCTGTGTTTGATCAGTTCAGCAAATACTCCGAATTTGAAGTTTCTGACTTTATTGGTATTGAAGTTAGAGGGGGGTTGAAAATCGCCTGAGTTTGTTCCTGTAAAAAGGGTGTAGTGCCGCGAACTTGGCTGGGCACTACCGTGCCCTTTGATAAATTATTCTTAAAATTAGTTCAAAAATGTTTCCCTCTCGAATTACCAAAAACGTGTTAAGCCAAACCAAAATAAACAAAAACCTTGGCCAAATGAACGCTCAAGACTAAGCTGTTGGCTTTTAAGTTGTTCTTAAGGGTATTCTTTATAATATATACCTCCCTCAAAAACAACATTATTATCAAACAATTTAAATCAAAGCACAACGCTCCGCGGTCGTATTAAGCCGGTTGGATTGATTTAATTAGCATAAAACATATCAACTTTTTACATATCTTACATATTCTAGGAACGCTAATTTAAAAAAAAATATTTGTTCTTTCTTTGCTTGATGAATAATAAAATCTTTTTTGATATTATTCTTCATAAGAATTGCATATTAATTTATTCAATGAAATTTGTCTGTATGGGGGTAGTACTTAAAAAAGTCATTATTTTTTTTTTCAAATTCACAGTCAATTCATATGCAAATAAGCAGGAAAAATTGAACGAAATTAAAAAATGGCAAATTTAATTTTCTTCTGCATAAAAACTAAGTAAACAACTATTATTTCTGTCTGAATATTCGCAAACATTTTTTGTTGTAGTCATGAATATTCAATTTTATTAGAAGTAGCTTTTTTCCGGTCAGTATTTTTCGGGTCAGTTCTTTTATCTGAATATTTGTGAGAAAGAAGGTATGTAATGTAGGTAGGTATCAGGTATCAAAGAAGGTTCAGTGCAAAGTATTAAGATAGGAAAATACTTGGGTTGTAATGGTCCCTTCAATCTTTTATTGCAGCCTGTTCAATTTTATTACTTCTCTTTGTGAGAAAGCGAGCCCCCCTAACTTTCTGAAAGTAACAGACAGGAAAATGTTTTGCTGAAATGATTACATAATATTATAGAAGTAATATTAAAGAAGTTTCCTTAAATTGATTGATGAAAACTTAGTTGTTGAAGGAATATGTAAAATGTATCTAGGTATCTAGGTATTTTAATTAAATCCGCATCAAGATATTATGTATCTCTCGCTCTTTGTTCTGACATAAGAATAATATGAAATAATAGGTCTAATCCTTTACTTTGAAATCTTATGATTTTTAGTCCAACAATCACATTACTATGGTAGAGAATACCAAAAAAGTGGGTGGCACAATTCTGTCTATCTGTTCGTCTACAACCTAAGCGACTCGATCGATTTTCTTCAACACGGTAAGACTAATTTCAATATTCTTTTTTACACAGAAGCTTTCAAAAAATATAAGTAGTATTGTGTACCAAAATTTTTGAAAAAATATTTTTTGGATTTTTAAAAAATGTTTCGATTTTTTTTTTGAAGATCAAATATTTCAAAAACTACATGATCGATTGTTTTGAAACTCGATACTTAAAAACCGGAAAGGAAAATATTTTTTTTTCTCAAAAATGTTTTTTTTTTTTTTTGAATTTTCTCGTTATCGGCTAGACGGATTTAGATTAATTTTTTTATACAAATTTCAGATAAAATTTAATAATATTGTATATCAAAATTTTCAAAAAAAAAGTTTTTGAATTTTTAAAAAAGTTTAAAATTTTTTTTTTGAAAATTTGATATCTCAAAAATGGGTTGAAGTTAAGAATTTTAATAATTGAATATGAAGAAAATTTGAAAAGAAATTCTTCTGTTTAAGTGGAGTGACCGAATATATAATTCAAAGTTAAAAGTTCAAGTGAGCTCAACTCCATGATTGCGTTTCGCCCAGGTACGATAGTTGGGCTCATCAGTTTGATGACTATCGTACCCTTCTAAGACGCAATTTTGTATCGAAATTCTAAGTGTCTGAATTTAACCAAATTCCCTTAGAATAATAAAATTCATAGTATCTTAATGCTGTGATTTTTATATTAGTTGGTAAACATCGATACAAAATTGCGTTAAGAATTTTATGTAAAGAATTAAATTAATTTATGTAGAGAATTAAATTCTAAAAAAACCGCTCCACCGATTTTAATTTTTTTTTCTAAACTGTTATCATATTCAATCAAGAATTGAGATGGTATTTTTTTTCCACCTCAAACTGTCAAAGGAGTTGTTTTAGCTAGTTTAAATATCGTATTTTATGCTTTTCTACATTTTTCTCTCATAGTTTCCATGTTTTTATATACAATTTGTTTAAGCCCGCAGTGTCTTGAACATAAGAACAAGTACGTGCGACACATTCGTGATTTTTTTTGTTTGTATACGAACTTTGACAGAGCCTCAGTCTTAAATGCATTTCACTTAATGAGGGTCCAAGATCTTTTTCATAAGTCTGATTGATTGTGCGTCTTGCAGACAAGCAGTTCCACATGAAAAATGTCTTAGATCCCCGTACTCGTTATAAGAGGAGAAGCTTCTATCAGTGAGAAAAATTTCTAAATGCTATCATAACTTATTTTGAAAGCGATTTCATAATCTTATTTGGATACGTGTTGCATGTAGAAGGCCCAATGAGTGAGGTGAGTGAGTGAGTGGACCCCCATATTAATGTCTATAGGGTGCGTGTTATGATTTGCTCCTATGAAGCAATGCACACGTTGCGCTGTATGTCGTCGAGATGGGTTTTAGTAGTGCTTTCACGATTTTTCAACCGTAAACTCTCCTTCAGCACAACGCATAAGACGAGTAGGATTTTCATGGCGTTTATCTAATAAAATAAATCCATACTATCTTTCGCTGCTATTTTTTTTTGCATTTTGTTGTTTCGCTTTTTTTATTTCTTGTTTATTTGGCATTTTATTGCTAAGCCTTTTTACTTGCGATTATACATAGGTACTATAAGGCAAGTTTTGGATTCGTGCAAAAAAAAAATTTTGAGATAACAATCAAACATGATATTACGATGATAGAGAACACCAAAAAAGTGGGTGGCAAAATTCTGTCTGTCTATCTGTCTGTCTGTCTGTCTGTCTGTCTGTCTGTTCGTCTACAGCCTAAACGGCTCGATCGATTTTCTTCAAACTTGGTACTTAGTGGTTTTTGGTGATTCTGCCGACACGTTTTTTTCATTTTTTTTTAGAACCAAAAATACGGTACCTGTCATACATTTTTTTTTGGCAAATTTACATAATCGTATTTTTCTCAAAAACGGCTCGACAACTTTTCTTAAAAAAATTCAATAAATTTATTTTAGTAAAGGCTTTCTTTGGGTGGAAAACCATTTTTCAAAAATGGTTATTAATGGTACCTCCCAAGGAACCATTTTTTTTAATTTTTATTTTCTTCAAAAGAGTATGACCGATTTCAATTATTTTTTTTATACAAAAGCTTCCAAGAAATGTCAATAGTTTTGTGTACCAACATTTTTGAAAAAATATTTTTTGGATTTTTAAAAAATATTTCAAAATTTTTTTTGGAAAATCAAATATTTCGAAAACGGCATCATAGATTTTTTTGAAACTCGATATTTAAGACTTTTTTAGTACTCTCTAAAATATTTTTAGAAAAAATTTTACATTTATGAAAAAATAACGGTACCTTCCATACAAAAGTGAAAAAACCGCAAAGGAAAATATTTTTTTGCTTGAAAACGACTCCTACGATTTTGATTAAACTTTTTTATATACTAAAATTAGTACGATATACCATCAAAAATTATAAAATTTTACACATAGCAACTATTAGTAGTACCTGTCATAGAACGTATTTTTTTATTTTGAGTTTTCTCGTTATCAGCTAAATGAATTTAGATGAATTTTTTTTATATACAAATTTCAGATAAGATTAAATAATATTGCATATCAAAGTTTTCAAAAAAAAAGTTTTTGGATTTTTAAAAAAAGTTTCAAAATTTTTTTTTTGAAAATTCGATATCTCAAAAATGGGTTGACAATTTTTTTTTCAAATTTTGTTATTATATACACATAAATATATAGTTTAAATCTGCATACCAAAATTTGTTCTTAAAAATGTTTTAAGAATTTTATATATAAAAAATTAATTTAAAAAAAAAACCGCTCCAACGATCTTAAAATTTTTTTTCCCATACAATCATATTCCATCATGAATTAAGATGGCATACTTTTTTTCACCTCAAACTGTCAAAAGAGTTGTTTTAGCTAATTTAAATGTCGTATTTCATGCTTCTCTACATTTTTCTCTCATGATTTCCATGTTTGTGTATACAATGTTCTTAAACTCGCAGTGTCTTGAACATAAGAGCAAGTACGTGCGACCCAGTCATGCATTTTATTTTTATTTGGCATGCAATTGCTTTGCGATTTTTTGACTTCCATTAAATTATATGCCTTAAAATTTTGCGCAAAATATTAAGGCATGCAATTTAATGGAAGTCAAAAACTCGCAAAACCATTGAATGCCAAATACAAAAAAAACTTAACAAATAAAATAAAATGCACGACTGGGTCGCACGTATTTTTGCTCTTATGTTCCAAACACTGCAGGTTTAAGAAAATTGTACATAAGAACATGGAGATTATGAGAGAAAAATGTAGAGAAGCATGAAATACGGTATTTAAATTAGCTAAAACAAGTCCTTTGGTAGTTTGATGTGAACTAAAATAATGCCATCTTAATTCTTCATTGAATATGATTGTATGAAAAAAAAAGTTTGAAATCGTTGGAGCGGTCTTTAAAAAAATAATGTTTATATATAAAATTCTTAAACATTTTTAAGGAGAAATTTTGGAATGCAAATCGTAGATATATATTTATGTGCCGATAAAAACAAAATTTCAAAACAAATTGTCAACCCGTTTTAGAGATATTGAATTTTCAACAAAAAAAAAATTGAAACAAAAATTTATTTAAATCCGTTTAGCCAATAATGCGAAAACTCAAAACAAAAAAAAAACCTTCTATGACAGGTACTATTAATAGTTGCTAAGTGCAAAATTTTATAATTTTGGTAGTAGATCGTACTAATTTTAGTATATGGAACAATTTTAATCAAAATCATAGGAGCCATTTTTGAAAAAAAAAAAAATATTTTCACTAACGGTTTTTTAACTTTTGTATGGAAGGTACCTGCCGTAATTTTTTCATAAATATAATTTTTTTTCTCAAAATATTTTAGAAAGAAGTTACTAAAAGACTCTTAAATATCGAGTTTCAAGAAAATCGATCATATCGTTTTCGAAATATTTAATTTTCAAAAAAAAAATTGAAACATCAATCCAAAAAATATTTTTTTTCAATTTTAGTACACAAAACTATTTATATTTTTTGGAAGCTTTTGTATAAGAAAATTATTGAAATCAGTCATATCGTTTTGAAGAAAATGGTTCCTTGGGAGGTACCATTAATAACAATTTTCTGAAAAATGGTTTTCCACCAAAGAAAGCCTTTACTAAAAGAAATTTATCGATTTTTTTTTTCGAGAAAAGTTGTCAAGTCATGAGGAAAATACGATTATTTAAAATTCCTAAAAAAAACTTGTATGGCAGGTACCGCTATTTTTAGTTCTAAGAAAAAAATGCAAAAAACGTGTGGGCATATTCACCAAAAACTACTATGAAGAAGAAAATCGATCCAGCCGTTTAGTTAGGCTGTAGACGAGCAGACAGACAGGCAGACAGACAGACAGATAGACAGGTAGACGGACAGACAAACAGACAGACGGACAGACAGACAGACAGACAGACAGACGGACAAAATTGTGCCACTCACTTTTTTGGTGTTCTCTATCATCGTAATGTCATGTTTGATTGTTATCTCAAATTTTTATTTTTTTTTGCACGAATCCAAAACTTGCCTTATATGTAGTACCTATATCGCAAGTAAAATATGTAGGTAGGTATCAAAATGCTATTTAAAACAAAAAAACAAGCCCATCGGCGGATTTCCAGGTGAAATTAATAAGAT
This sequence comes from Dasysyrphus tricinctus, assembly GCA_963921185.1. NCBI lineage: Eukaryota > Metazoa > Arthropoda > Insecta > Diptera > Syrphidae > Dasysyrphus > Dasysyrphus tricinctus. The sequence goes on along the minus strand of OY992532.1, from coordinate 105,466,392 downwards.
ACCTAACTGAAATCATAAATCGAGGACAGCGCAAAAATCGAGCATAGGGTTATTGTGTACATTTGGATATTTTCCTACAAAAAGCCCTCCTCGACGACAACGCAACGTGTGCGCTGTGCCGTAGGAGCAATTTATATTACGCGTCTAGGGCTCTCAGCTCAACAAACACTCCTTAAATACATATACCATTGTAGATATTTCATATTTCATATTTATTTATTTAAAATAGTTTCACATTAAGATTACATCTCATGGATTGTGAAGACTTAACAAAAATATTTTAATGAGCTTATATGCATTTAATATGAGAATTGAGATAAGTGAAATGAGAGCTTATTGCTTACAATATCAGAATAGTAGGGGCGTTAGTGCACTATATGACGCTCACCTTTCATCTTGGTACTATACTTTATATCTGAGCTTTCGAAAAGAACTCATTTTCAATGCCAGAATAACTTTCATAAGGTCCAACCACGACATGCAAGACTTTTGCTGTGGACTCTAGGTCTACATTCTACTTTATCGTTCAATCGTGTCATTTGTTTACTGTTAGCGAACAAATAAAAATAAAAAAAAAATAGTTAAATTGAATTTCAAATATCGAAAACAAAAATAAATGTCGTTTTAGTTTTAAATATAATGCTCGTTAAAAATGTGTCACTGGGGCTGTTTTTATTGAGCCCAAAAGTTATCTACATAATTTTATTCGTGAATTTATCAATTTTTAAGTATACATGGCTGTAAGATTGTAGCGAGGGAATCACGTAGTGTCAGTTCAATCAAAAACGAAAATGTTGTCCTTATTGGATAATATTCCCAGATGACTTTGAAGGACATGCGGGTGAGTGTTAAAAAGCTTTTAGATGCTAGTGTATGTAAAATCCAAAATATCATCCATATAGTAACTGCGATTTCAACAAAACATGCACGCGTTTCCCAAAATACTTGCTTAATAAATTAATAAACTAGATTAAAAAGCAAATCTTACTTACATACATACATACATATGTACATACATATATGTACAATTGTACACCCTCGACTGTATTCTCCTTGTCACCATTGATCTTCCAAATGAAGCGTATTTTTTTTAAGTATTTAAATCGCCATAGACTTTGTAAGGCTCCACAAGAAAGTTGTTATTGGCTTTTCCTAGTTAATTCTTAGCTTTAAATGGTGAAGCCGTGGATACTGGCACATATTGAGATGAGAAAGTATTTCAAGCGCAACAAAATGGTCTCCGACATCTGTCATTTTTTCAGGGATTATATGTAGGTACTATTAAATCTTGTGCCTGAAAAATAAGGGTGCCGGCTTTTGGCGCACATCCTACCGTGTGGCAGTCCTTCAATTGGAAGTGCATCTTTCTTTTCAACGGCTGCATATAGGAAAAATTAATTCCTGTGAGAGGAAACAGGTTTCTTGACGGTTTTAAAGACTGAATTTCTCTTGATGTTAAAATATTTCTGCATTTTCTGGAGAGATTCAAGTCATTTGCGTGGCATTGCAAGTCATATCAATGAATAGCCTTGGAACTGTTGAGCCAAGAATCGCTTGTCAATATGTAAATTGGATAAAATTTTAGTTCTTTCCAAAGAACTAAGCCCAAGGGAGTAGTTACATACAAATAAAGGGTGTTTTTTAGACGTGTGGTTTTCAATCTGGCAATACTTTTTTTGGAGTTGGTCTTCTTGACAGCTGTCACTTTATTAATGCTCAGTTTGGTTTGCCATTTCATAATGAATAGACTAACTGCGGAACAATGTTTGCAAATCGTGCTTTGAACATTAAAAAAATCGTTCATTGAAAGCGCAACGAAACCATGCAAAAATTCAGAAATGTGTTCCTTACTGCTGAACATAATAGAGTGCTTCAACTGGAGCTGGAGCTGCAGCTGGAATAGCTGCCAAAAAATGTCGTACGTGATTTTTTTTACGTGCAACAATACAGCTGTACATTTTTCTGACATTTCAGTGGAAGCTAAAATAACTTTACGGCGGGGTGGGGGGGGGCATAAGGGGCGGATTGGCAAAAATATCAGCAATAAGAGTTAGAAATAAAATGAAGTATTATACTTCAAGTCAAGTAACAATAGAAAAATTAAATGTTTATCAAAGACAGTTTTCTTTTATATTTCCTGCCAAAGATGTCCAGCACTTCACTATCGTCCATTTCGGCCGCAAGGTCTTGATGGATATTTTTTTTTTTATAATAAGCGCGCACTTAAGGGGTTGTGACTACCCTTCAAATGATTAAACACAGTGCAAGCGTTAGGAAAAGAGAGAAGGATTCAAGAGGAGATGCCGATGCACATTGGTTTTGTAGTTCTGAATATCAAAATGGAAGGGAAATACAGAGTCAGGTAAAGCATTCCACATTCGGGTAGTGCGACTATGAAAATAATCTATATACTTTACAGTACGTCCGAAATTGGGCTCAAGGGTAAACTGATGTGCATTCCTAGAAGTACGAGTATTACGGCGGAATTGTTTAAGGGGAGGAATGCAACTGGCTATTTTTCACTAGAACATTGTTTGTAAAAAAATCGATAAAATAACAAAAGGCACGAAACATTGCGACGGTATTCGAGAGATGCAAATGTTTCTGTTATAGCTCTATCAAATATCAATTTTAAAGCTCTATTTTGAATTCTATCCAAGAGACTTAAATATGTTTTAAGAGCACCCATCCAAATGTGCGAGTTGTACTCAAGCCTTGGACGAATGAAGGCTTTATAGATTACAGCCAGATCAGAAGGGGGAAAATTCTGGCATCTTCGAAGAAAACCTAAACATTTCGCAGCATTTTTGGCGACGTCGAATATGTGATCACTCCACAGAAGGTGGTCTGTGATGCACATACCCAGGACTGAAAGCTGTTCTGTTTCCTCGATGTAAGTGCCACTCATGGATAGTGGCATAGGGGGTGGGTTTCGCTTTAACGACAGAAGACAGCATTGAGTTTTCGAAGCATGAAATTCTACACGGCTTTTTGAACAATGCTGTCAAGATCAGAATTTAATGAGCTTATCATACGCTGGCGTTTAAGTTCCACATCCGAAGAACAAGGAAGTGAATCTTGAAACGAATATAAAAACTTGAGGGTACTGTCGTCTGCAAAACAATTTAATGGATTGGAAGTTTCAGACAAAAGATCATTTATAAAAAAAAGAAAGAGAGTCGGAGACAAAATGGAGCCCTGGGCACACCATCATTTATTTTATGAATATCAGACTTGTGACCATCCAATACAACTTGTATTGAACGCTCCGTAAGGTTATTTCCAATCCAACGAAGAAGAGATTCATCGATACCAAATGCACGCATTTTCGTTAAGAAAGCTTGAACTCTTGCCACTGCACGAGTGCGAAAAAAGATTCGTACAGTAGGAGTCATGACACTGTCTGGCAGCGTCGAATTAACAGCAAACTCTGCTGCAAGCATTAAAGCCAATCCATTCAAACGCTCTTCTGTCATCCTGTTGCGAAGAAATGATTTTAATCGACGTAAGGTATGGAGAAAGATCGCTCAGCAGTGCTAGTAGTCACTGGAAACGTGCACAGCAATTGACAAAGAGTTCTAATATTTGGCAGCACCGTTGCTCTTTTGCAGGCATCTGCTCCAAATACTGAGATATTTTCTCTCATCTGTTGCCAAATTTTTAGCTCTCCTTTTAAAGCTAACAAACAAGGAAGGTCTTCTTTATATGCTTCAGCGCCCTGCAAAACATCCTCTACATCTTCCAGCCAGAATTTGATTTGCTTTAAGTATGTACCAGTTCTGGGGGGGGGGGAGGGGCACGTGCCCCCGGCCCGCGGACCAAGGAAAAAGTAAAAATTAATAATATTAGTTTTAGAATATTACTGATAGGACTGCATGAGAGGCTCCTAAAAAATTTTAGCCAACATTTTTGAAAATTAGAATCTTAATTCTTAAGGGTTCAAAACAATTTTTTTTAAACTCGCAAAAAGCCTGTCAAAAATGGTGCCGTGACATAAGGTCGAGTGACATAAGGCCAAATTTAAATATTTGGCCTTTTATGTCACTTATCAAAAGCGACATGAGGCCAAATTTTAAAAGTTGGTCTAGTGCCAATTTTGCAAAGTGACATAAGGCAAATTTGGCCTTGTGTCACTTTAAAAACTATAGTGTAGTAATATAAACCTAGATTTTTGTTCTTTACTTTCGAAACCAGATACATTATCGTGGACCCCCATATTTACAACTGGTGAACCCCAATTTGTATTTCATGTCAACGTAGACCCCCGTTGAAACTCCCGTGGACCCCTGGGGGTCCACCTGGACCACTTTGGGAATCACTGATTTAGACCTTTGTTCTTCATTCGGTGAACATTGTTACTAAAAAAACAATGAACAACGAATAAAGTTAATCGAATAATTTTGAATTTCTTCGTTGTTCGTGCTCGGTATTATCATTTTGTCCTTTTCGTTGTTCCGCGTAGGCCAATAACGAATAAAGTACACAGACGATTAAACCGAAGGTCTAAATGCAGGTTAAGAGTGCAAAATAAGTAACCTAATAAATCCCAAGACAAGCCCCGGAATATAAATTTTACTGAACAGATGTCATCAATTAAATCCCAAGACATGCACCAGAATGATCATTGAAAATTTACTTCCTTTGGAATATACTTTCGTTTGAGTTAACTTCCCTTTGAAAAAAATATTTAAGTAACCCTCAGGCCACTGTTAAGGAAATTTAAATTCAAAAATATAATGAACTTGCAAAAGTATGAAATGAACTGTTTTAAATTCCACTCTCCAGATGAATTTTATGTATTTATGAATGTATAAATAAATTGCCCTTGAGCAACTTACATTCCGTACTTATACTTATCACAAGGCCCAACAGATACTCGAGCTTATTATTATTTAAAAATTTGAATACCTAAGCATTTTATTTATATATAAGAAGTCATAAAACTCAGTTTGCATAAAAATAAAAATGACAAAGACAATAATTCTAACAATACCTACGAGTAGTAGGTAGTTTCATCAAAAATAGATTTTCTTATTGTTCGTCTAGGACTCTAGGTTAAGGTTTCCTATGTAATAATTCACTCAATGCGTGGATTTTTTTTCTTATTTATATTTACATTGTTCTTGTCATTCTTTTTCTTCTTCTTCTGTTATAAGAAATGACAAAATGACATAACAAAAGAACACAACAATTTATTACTACTTACGGCAATAGAAACCTTCTTGCTCCGGTTCCATGTGTCTTGTGTTCATTTTTTTTGGAAGATGTTGTGATACAGAACAAAGGCAAATAGCTTTTAACGGTAATAGTAGTATAGAAGTAGGACATTTTTTTTTGTTGAAGGTACAAAAAAAAGGAATCTTTTTACTTGAAGATTTGATGTGGTAATGACCTTTCTGCCGCAACAAAAAAGAAATCTGATCCAGATGTAAGGACTTGACAAAAAACAAAAAAAAAAAAAAAAATAAGAATGGTCAAGGTAAGTTCCTTTTGTATTGATTTTTTTTTTTGAATTGTTAAGGATACCTATCTTACATAGATTAAATTTTTTGGGATAAAAAACATAATTGATATTTATGTCAAAGGAAAAGAATATAATGCCTATAAGGTGGGGTAAGTGAAAGTGAACATTCAGAAAGGGAGACTTTTACTTTTGAGCTTAGTACAAAGGTTGTTCTTCAAATTGAAGGAAGTAGGTATACCTTCCTCAGTGGAGACCTTAATTTAAGTTGGCTATTTGCTTATACATACTCATAGATATTTTCTATCTTTAATAAAGGGTCTTGTGAGGTTATAACGGCCATGTTGTTGAGATGGCATAGAAGTTGAATTTATTGTAAATTGTTCTGTAGTGTATGACAAATCACCAAGGACGTTTATAGCGTCCAGCGACGTGTGCAAATCATCAAATTTAATTTTTAAAATCTTAATCCAATCTCCTGGACAGCCTGAATTAATAAACTTACCTATGACCTACATTTTAAAGGCGTAATCACTTTTTATTATGGTGTTTTTATGAGAAAATTAAAAAAGATAAGATATTCTCCCATTGCCCAATTTTTTAAAATAACATTTTATCTAGGATTTTTGGATATGTCGTTTGCATATCTTCAGCTTTATCTTTCTTTAAGGCTTTAAATAAATACATGATATTGGATTATAAAAAAAAAACAAACAAACCCAAAGTAATGTTCCTAGTACTACCTAAATATTTAACACTTCTGTACCTACTTACATCTGCGCCGGGAATATTATATTGGTTTATAAGCTCGCCTTTTTGTCTTTGTTAAACGTATAAAAAGCTTAAATTTGAAGGGCTTGCTGAAAAGATAAATGAAAGAAAAAAAAAATTTAATCACAATTTCTACACGTTTTTGTTTTGTTGTCTTTCCTTAAAATCCTCTAATATTTTTCATTCTCGCACAACACAAGAAGGATGTCAGGCATTTTGTTTGTTTGTTTTTTCTTTTTTTTTGCTGAAAGCCTTTTTGAGTATCTATAATTATTCTACTCACGCAATTTTTTTTTGTATTTGTATTATCTATAGATATGTATATTATTTTATATGCAAAAGATGTTTTGTGAATATTTTTATGATACCATCGAATTATTTTAGCTACCCGCAAAAATAGGAAACATTTTTCAGCCTATTTGTGTATTTCGTTTTAGCTTTTATCATTACAATTTAAGGCTGTATACCAGAAAGAATAGAAAAAGAATGAATAGACAACTGGGTCGTAGATACTTGCTTTAGTCGGTTTACAAATTTAAGAATTTTATTTCTATAATGTGAAATAGTAACAAGGTTTCGAAAAACAAATTTTCGAAAGGCAAAGTTTCGAAGGATAAAGTTTCGAAAAACCCAAGTTTCGAAAGAACAAAGTTTCGAAAAGATAAAGTTTCGGAAGAGAAAGTTTCGAAAAACGAAGTTACGAAAGGCGAAAGTTTCGAAAAGCCAAACTTTTGGAAGAGAAAGTATCGAAGAACAAAGTTTCGAAAAACAAGTTCCGAAATCCTCGGAACTTCGTTGTTCTTTGAGTGATTTAAACGAAATTGACGAAGGTGATAGCTTATACAGAATTTAAAAAAAGATATTTGCAATAGGGTGTTCAAAAAAAAAAAAATGTTAACTTCGTTGTTCCTTGAGCGATTTCAATCAAATTGACACAGGTGACAAGGAACAACGAAGTTGCAACATGTTGACATATTTTTGGAACACCCTGCTTTGAAAATATTTTTTTCTTTTCTAATTCTGTATCAGCTATCACCTGTGTCAATTTCGTTGAAATCGCTTGAGGAACAACGAGGATCCAAGGATTTCGGAACTTTTTTTTCGAAGCTTTGTCCAACGAAGTTGGAACTTCGAACAACGAGGTTCCGAGGATTTCGGAACTTTTTTTTCGAAGCTTTGTCCTTTGATACTTTCTCTTCCGAAACTTTGACTTTTCGTAACTTTCTCCTTTTTCCGTGAAAGACTATAACGACCTGTTGGGAGCAGCCAATGATGTCAATATCAACAGCACTACCTTTTAGAAGTTCAACAGATCTGTTGAAAATGGTGCCTTCATTGCTAACGCTTGCCATCTGCACTTTTTTCTCCAGAACAAGATTGATGAAATTACATGATGGTGCATCTCCTCGACAAAGCCCTGTGCATGATTGGAATAGTTCGGAGGAGGTTTTCCCTAGTGCATCACGTATTATCCAATGTCACGTGACAACTGGATCAGTTTTCGCAGGATCCCAAGTCCAGCCATCGCCATATAAATAGTAAAGAGCACCCGGTGATGAATGATATTATACGCGACTTTGAAGTCGATGAATTGATGGTGAGTCTCGACTTTTCTAGGATTTGCCTGAGAGTGTATATTTGGTCTACGGTCGATCTGCCTGGCTGGAAGCCATACTGGTACTTAAAGATAGCAGTGTTGTAGAACGGCTTATGACGAAAACACAGTGCGTAAGATAGGATCTTGTATGCGACGTTAATAAGCGATATGCCTTGAACGTTCTTGCAGGTCATAGGATCGCCTTTTTTGTGGATAGGACATATGGAGGAGTCATCGGGCATGCTTTCTTCCACACAAACTTGATTGATGAATCCAACCTTTCAACACATTCCCTCCTAGACCAGGAAAAATAGCCCAAATCGTATGGGGAACCTTGAAAAAATTAATTCATAAAATTTTAAAATTGGTATCGACCCAGAATTGAAACCTCTATAACATATCCAAAGTCCCCCAAAATCCCCGGATTGGCTTTTTGTGTAGATGCATTTGAAGAGGTGCAGACTTGGAGAACTTGGAGGTATATCAAACTAAAATATTTGAAAATAAAGGTATGTTAATGAAACTTGGAATAAATGTTCCATTTGTCATACAAACTTAGAATCAAGACAGTCTCTAAGAATATCCATGGTGAAAGGGTGTTTTTTAAGGGGGGGGGGGGGGGGCAAGTGTAGAATGATTACCATAGCACCCACGAAAAAACTATTACATTCATGAAACTCGCCAAAAACATTAAACTTGTCATGGCAACCAAGAATCAATATAGTCCACATAAATATATTTGTTCTGGGGGCTTTTATCTAAGAGAGGGAAAATCTGGGAAGAAGTTTGAAGATTTGAGCCAAAATTCCAATTTGGTGAAATTGAGGTACATACATACATATATACACAAATAGTCTAAGAGCCAGTGGTCGGCAGACTTACGGTATTTCAGTACGATTCATATTAAGTGGAGGTATTGTCCTAGACCTCCTGAGCATGGAATGGGCATTCCTAATCCAAAGTCATAGTACCTCTGGGAGCAGTGGGGTCACAAAAGTCGAAAAAATCGACCTCGAAAACGTGATAGCAGTACGTCTGCCTCTTTGATATGTTAGACTATATAGTTTTTGCTATTCAAAAATAGTAAAGGCAGACATAGGTTGTAGTACCTCTAGGAGTAACGGAATTTTTAAAAATGGTCTAGAAAAATTCCTAAAAAAAATAAGCTTTTTTTCTTAGGTACAAACAAGCACTTTTTCTTAAAGGTATACGTTCAAGTCTTTTATATTTTAATACTTACAGTCCATTTAACTAAAAAAAATAGTTTTCAGACACCTGCTGTAGTACCTGGATTTTGAACGGAATTTCAAAACACAAATATTAGGGAAAAATCTCCATACATATTTCACTGTTTCTTTTCAAATACAACAAAATGTATTTCCTGTTGAGCAATACGTCCGCCTATTTGACATAATAAATAGTATAGTTTTTATTAATTATAAAAATATTAGCAGATACATGGTGACCTCAATTGTTTTTTAACGATATTTTGAAAAAAAGCATTAAAAATCTCTATAAAAATTCTGCTGTATTAAAAAACTTAAAAGAAAAAAAGTTTTTACTGAAGGAATATGTTTGTCTCTTTGATATAATAATTCTTATAGTTTTATTTATTAAAAAAAAAATTATGAGCAGATACTTGGTGCATTACCCAAATCTGTAACAGAATTAAAAAAAATAAGTTTTGAAAAATTCCATAAAAATTCTGATGTATTTCAAAAGCAAGAAAAAAATATTTTAACTAAAGCAATACGTCTGCCTCTCTGATATATTAATTTGTATACTCTTTTTTATTAGACAAAAATAATAACAGGTCCCTGGTGCAGTACCTGTATTTATAACGGAATTTAAAAAAAAAAGCTTTGGAAAACTCCTTACAAACTCCGCTTTATTTCAAAAGCGAAATAAAAGTGTTTTAATTAAAGCAATATGTCTGCCTCACTGATATGAAAATACTAATACTCTCCTTTGCTAGAAAAAAAAGTATTGCAGACACCTGGTGTAGCATCTACATTTATAACGGAATTTCGAAAAAAGGCTTTTGGAAAACTCCATACAAGTTCGGCTGTATTTCAAAGGCAAAAACAAAATGTTTTAACTTATGCAATATGTCTGCCTCTCTGATATGTTAATATCGATACTCTCTTTTATTAAAAAATAATTAAAGCAGACACCTGGTACAGTACCTACATCACATCAGTGAGGCAGACACATTGCTTTAATTATAACACTTTTATTTTGCTTTTGAAATACAGAGGAGTTTGTAAGGAGTTTTCCAAAGCTTTTTTTTTTAAACTCCGTTATAAATACAGGTACTGCACCAGGGACCTGTTATTATTTTTGTCTAATAAAAAAGAGTATACAAATTAATATATCAGAGAGGCAGACGTATTGCTTTAGTTAAAATATTTTTTTCTTGCTTTTGAAATACATCAGAATTTTTATGGAATTTTTCAAAACTTATTTTTTTAAATTTTGTTACAGATTTGGGTAATGCACCAAGTATCTGCTCATAATTTTTTTTTTAATAAATAAAACTATAAGAATTATTATATCAAAGAGACAAACATATTCCTTCAGTAAAAACTTTTTTTCTTTTAAGTTTTTTAATACAGCAGAATTTTTATAGAGATTTTTAATGCTTTTTTTCAAAATATCGTTAAAAAACAATTGAGGTCACCATGTATCTGCTAATATTTTTATAATTAATAAAAACTATACTATTTATTATGTCAAATAGGCGGACGTATTGCTCAACAGGAAATACATTTTGTTGTATTTGAAAAGAAACAGTGAAATATGTATGGAGATTTTTCCCTAATATTTGTGTTTTGAAATTCCGTTAAAGTCCAGGTACTACAGCAGGTGTCTGAAAACTATTTTTTTTAGTTAAATGGACTATAAGTATTAAAATATAAAAGACTTGAACGTATACCTTTAAGAAAAAGTGCTTTTTTGTACCTAAGAAAAAAAGCTTATTTTTTTTAGGAATTTTTCTAGACCATTTTTAAAAATTCCCTTACTCCTAGAGGTACTACGCCCTATGTCTGCCTTTACTATTTTTGAATAGCAAAAACTATATAGTCTAACATATCAAAGAGGCAGACGTACTGCTATAACGTTTTCGAGGTCGATTTTTTCGACTTTTGTGACCCCACTGCTCCCAGAGGTACTATGACTTTGGATTAGGAATGCCCATTCCATGCTCAGGAGGTCTAGGACAATACCTCCACTTAATATGAATCGTACAAACCGTAATACTGCCGACCACTGTCTCTTAGACTAAAAGTGTGGTATATGATTTAAGGGTATTTTTTAACGATGAATCTAATAAAAGCAAAAGTAGAATGATACAAGCCCCCTTAGCAAAGTTATGGTCCTTTTCAAGCTAAAATCAATTTTTGAAATCCTATTTTCCGTAGAAATGTAACCGTCACAAAAACACTGTTAGACGTTTGATATTTGTATGGACTTCTTTTATTCTTGGTTGCCATTACAAATTTAATATTTTTGGCGAGTTTCATGAGTGTAAGAGTTTAAAAAAAAAAACACCATTTCACCATGGATATTTAAAGAGACTGTCTTGATTCTTAGTTCGTATGACAAATGGAACATTTATTCCAAGTTTCATTAACATACCTTTATTTTCAAAGGGTTTTCGGTAATATTTTACCTGTTGTACCTGAAAAAAAAATCTTCATTACATAAAAACGTCTATAACTTTTTTTTATGGTGGTCGTATGATTTTGAGTTTGGTTTCATTACATTCAGCATCAAAAACTACCCTTAAGGCATGTATCATATGGTTAGGTTGTACTAAAACAAATATTTTAGTTTGATAGACCTCCAAGTTCTCCCCGTCTGAACCTCTTCAAATGCATCAACACAAAAAGCCAATCCGGGGATTTTGGGGGACTTTGGATATGTTATAGAGGTTGCAATTTTGCGTCGATACCAATTTTAATATTTCATGAATTAATTTGTTCAACCTTTGAACTCATTTTTCCTGGCCTATCCATGCTGAGCTCCGCTGCTTAATCATCAGATCCGGCAGCTGTGTTGTTTTTAAGCTTCTTCATAAGACTATCCCTTCTATACTGGGTGGTGGTACTGGGTCTCCATTTTCTGCAGGTGGGTGGCTGGAAATGCTGATTGAATGTTTTTACCATTCTTTGCATTTTGGTGACTATAGGATATATTCGCTGTTTTAAAGAGCCTGCAGTCCGGTTTTAAAGCCAGCAATCGATTGTGTGGCTTTTTGTAACATTTTAGGGTGTTGTTTTAATTGCTAGACTTTTCGATCGCCTTGAAATGAGAGGCTCAGTACGTCCTTTTCCTTCTTTGCAAATTCTTCTTCTCCTTGCTCGATACCTATCTCTCGCTGCTCTTGTTTGATGCTGCAGCATACTCGCATGTACATCTGTCACCTTGTTCAGCTGTACGCATTCATCATCATACTACGGGCTCTTTTTTGTGGGTGATTATAGTAGCCTATTGTGGTTTGACTGCCTATTTGATGATATCGCGATCCTGGGACCACTGGTTGTTGGCGTAACTCAGGTACTGTCAATAGACTCTGGTAAGGCCACCAACGCTGAATTTCTTCTAACAAGTCAAGCTCTTAACTTTGCCGCAAAAAGGAAATGATTAGAGCTGACGTTTGCCTCTCGAAAAGTACGCACCTCTTAGATGTTAAAGACTTAGTTTTCTGTCGATTTGGTTTTTTTTTGGTTGCTTTGTGGATTTTGAGGCGTGAAAACCTGGTGCTACTTAGCACCGTATTAGGAGCTTCTGAAGACTATTAGTCGGAGGCCGTTATCATCAGTCTCTTCGCGGAGGCTACGCCTACCAACTAATCCGCCGAAGTTGTGTTCTTTTCTAGTTTGAGCAAAATTTTTGACATCGTACTCCGGGCAGGCTCCAGGAGGTCATAAAACTCATCCTTTAAAGAACTTTCAACTCCATTGTGAGGGGCGTGTTAAAATATCAAGCTTATATATTGTTAAGTGGTTTAGATGCGGATCACAGCCAGGCGATCACTAATCGGTTTAAAGTCGATAACTTTGCTTCTAAACTGTTTTCCCACGACGAATCAGGATCTTAACATGTGTATGTGTAGTCTTTAATCACAGCTGTAATAAATGTCACAATCTTTTCATTATATCCTATTCATCGCATCTCCTGAATTGCAGTAATGTCTGCCTTATATCGCGTAAGGACAGATCCAAGTTTTTGATTTGCACCTGGGGTGTGAAGGGTTCTCAGCCTCCAAGGACATGCTATCAAGACGTGCTGGGTCTTGTTGCTATTTTAGGGTAGTCATTATCCGAGACCCCTCGTGTCTGTCTCATAACCAAGTTTTTCTTACGTGGTAGGGAGGTAAACCTTGTTAAACCTTAGGATAGCGGACTAGATATGTTTTGTGCTCCTTCATTTCTTTATTTATAAAGATTTTGCGAGCGTCAAAACATGTGTGAAAAAGAGCTTGATGGCAAAATGCTTAGCTCGTGGATTATATCTCCTTGGGATAGCATGCAAATGGTTGAGCATTCTTTCTTACTGAACATGTCCACTTGAGTTTTATAGAAAATAATAAGTTAATATAAGTATGGAGTGTTTTGTAAAACAAGTTCTACCGTAATGTCCACTTTCTTACGCCAAACTTTTATTATACATTCCTGTCGAATAACAATACGCATAAGGGAATGGTTGAGAGTTGTCTTTAAGCCCTATCTGGTTCTTCAAGAGCTCAATCACCACAAAATTAATTTAAAGTTTCATACATTTTGTTTTTACGCATCTATAAGAAGCCCTTATAGAACTTTTGTATCGTGTATAAAATCTATATCTTGAATTCCAAATATATGAATTTAAGCTAAGTACCGATACATGACATCGTTCTATTTTGATGTATTTTATTTTATGCAAATTAATTCAATTAGGTTATCCTGACTTTGCCTCAGTTTTTTCTGGTTGTTTTTCTTATAAAACAATGATTTAATAGGTAAGAAAATGAAATGATTTGTCTTTTAGTCAACGAAACACGTTAAGCATACGAGATTGATTGCTAATGGGAAATTCTAATACAAATTGTAGGTATAATATTATTTCTTTGAATACAGATACAATTTCATTAAATCTGATTTAGAAAAGTTAAGATGTCACTTAACATAAGGAATGTGATTTGCACGTTCAACCTTCAGAAGAGAATAAGTAGATTTGCATGTATGGTAGGTGTAACAAAGGCAATTAAGGAAAGTAGTCTTCATTTAATCTTATAAATACGTATTCTTATTTTTGGGAAATTATTCTGGTTGGTAAGGGTAATATGTATTTGATCAAATTAATTTCCTTTGCCAATTAGGTTGTTTTATTTTATTCTTATGTATTGGTGTTCTTGCGGTTATATACCAGGGTCTGTTAAATGAAGTTGTACTTCAAATACAGCATCAGTTACTTTATTTCATATCCTCTGATCCTTTACAGATCCTCCTAGCGCATTTATCCCCTTGGTGAAAAATTGAACGGACATAGTCCTGTGGGATTCCTGACTATTTCCAATAAAGCGCTTACTTCAATGTTTTTCTTTGTTTCACATATTTTTTGTTCTATAAACGGCGATATCAGATTTCAAAAACTGTGAAGTTGGAAATTACCTTGAAAGTTTGACAGCAGGGAAAGAACAATTTATTATGGAAAGCTCTAAATACAACAACTTTTTTTTGGGCACTCAATGGAAATATAAATGAGTTTAAGCTCAAGTAAAAGATAGTACCTTAACATCAGTTTGGATTTAGGAGCAAGCATTCAACAATTGATCAAGTACACAGAATTATTGATGTAACCGAGAGAGCTTTTGAAGATAAGAAACTTTGTTCGACGGGCTATTTGGATGTGTTGCAAGTATTGGAAAGGTGTGGCACGAAGACCTCAAATTCAAATGAAGACAAGTTCTGCCTCAAGGACTTTATATAATTCTAAACGATTATTAAGAAAACAGACTTTTCGTATAAGACACGGAAATAAATATTTCAATTTTAGAGAAATAGTGGCTGGGGTACCACAAGGAAGTGTATTAGGTCTAGTACTGTAAGTTTTATTTACACGTAATATACCTCAACCAGATAAGGCAGTATCGTAGCCATGTTTGCTGAAGAAGATGATACGACAATACTAGCAGTAGGCAAGCGAATAACGAAGCTACAATGAAATTTCAAAATGCTCTTAATAATGTTAATACTAACTTACTTATCCGGCTCCCGATCCATGAAGGGTCTCTGCCTGAGATATTACGGTCTTCTATCGGTTCCCTCCCTCCAGTCGGCGAGACCCCACGCCCTCTTGCGTCTGTGACCTGCCTGGTTCCTATGGCTGGGATTCGAAGATTTTCTTGGCTGGAGCGTTGTTGTCCATTCGCTCGTTGTGGCCGATCCAGTGTAGTCGACGTGTTTTGGCTCTTTGGACTACATCCACATCTTGGTACAGCTCGTACAATTCACGATTGAATCTTCTCCTCCAATCGCCCTCTTCGCATATAGGACCAAATATCCGCCAAAGAATTTTTCTCTCGAAAGTGCCCAGTATCAATTCCCCTTTTTTACTTATCGTCCAGCACTCGACGCCGTAGAGTAGAACTGGTAAAATTAGCGTTTTGTATAGCGTGCACTTTGTCTTTCGAGAAAGGAGTTTTGAACCCATTTGTTTGGTCAAACCGAAGTAGCAGCGGTTCGCTAGGGTAATTCTTCGTCGGATTTCCACTAAGGTATCGTTCGTAGAATTGATGTTTGTTCCGAGGTAGGTGAACTCCTTGACTACTTCGAAATTACTGCTACCAACAGTGACGTCTTTTCCAGTATTTGCCTCAATTCGAAGATTTGGTCTATTGTTGATCTGCCTGGCCTGAAGCCACACTGGTACGTGCCGATCATAGTGTTTCAGAAAGGTTTTAGACGCTCACATAGTTCGTTGAATAGGATCTTGTAGGCATTATTAAGCAGGGATATGCCTCTGTAGTTCTTGCAGGTCATAGGATTGCTTTTTTCTTAGATTGGGCATATGGAGCTATTTGACCAGTCGTCGGGCATACTTTCCTCCTCCCACACTTGGTTGATGAGCTGGTGCATGCACCCTACCAGGACATCTCCTCCATACTTGAAGAGTTCCGCAGGTAGGCCATCCGAGCCGGCGGATTTGTTATTCTTAAGCCTGTGGATGGCTTTCTTAACCTCTTCAGTACTGGGCGCTGGGACTGGATCTCCATTGCCTGGTCGCATCCTTCTTTGTTCCCTTGTCACCTTCTCTACATAATGCCTACTAAGCAGTTGCTGGAAATGCTGCTTAAACACGTCTACAATTCCCTGTGCTTCGGTGACTAGGTTCCCTTCGCTGTTTTAAAGTGCTTGGCTGATTTGTAGAACCGGCGGGTGTTGGAGGCGGTGCTAGACTCTTCGAGATACTTGAGTTGAGAGGCTGCGGATGCTCTATTCTTTCTGCACAGGGTTTTCTCTCTTTTAACGGTACTCCTCTCTTGCTGCTTTTGTTTCCGTTGCAGCATTTGCATTCGTGCATTTTCCATCTCCTGCTTCAATACCACGCATTCATCATCATACCACGGGTTCTATTTGCTGGGCGGTTGATAGGTGGTCTCGGCTGTCTACTTAATGATGTCGCGATATTGGTCCCACTGGTTGTTGGCGCTTGTGGCTGGGTGTACGGCAGATAGTTTTCCGGTCAATTGCTTACTGTAGTCTCTGGCTTTTTCAGATGTGTTAAGGCATGCGATGTTGAATTTCTTCCATTGGGTGGTCTTCGTTTTCTTTTCGTTGGACAGTCGGGCTCTGAACTTTGTCACAAGAAGAAAGTGGTCAGATTCCACGTTTGTACCTCGGAAATTTCGCACGTTCAAGATGTTCGATGTGTACTTTGCGCCAATTAGCACGTGGTTGATTTGTTTGGCAGTTCGATCATCTGGAGATCACCAGGTTGCTGTGTGTATCCTTCGCCCGGGGACCCTAGTGCTACTTATCACCGTATAACGAGCTGCAGCAAAGTCGATTAGTTGGAAGCCGTTATCAGTTTTCGTTTCGTGGAGGCTGTGCTTTCCAACTAATCCGCCAAAAATGTTTTCCTTTCCGACTTTAGCATTGAAGTCTCCGAGCACGACGTTGATACGTACTCCGGACAGGCTCCGTAGGCTCCGTCCAGGAGGTCGTAAAACTCCTCCTTGTTAGACTCCTCAGCTTCATCAGGAGGAGGGTGTGCAGATATTAGGCTGATGCTTTGGAAGGTAGCCTTGATGCGGATCACAGCCAGGCGATCGCTAATCGGCTTAAAATCGATGACTTTCGATCTGAGCCGATTTCGCACGACGAATCCGCATCCTAGCATGTGCAGTCTTTGATGACAGCTGTAATAAATGTCACAATCTTTTCTTTTCTTTGTACCTGATCCTATCCCTCGTATCTACTGGATCGCGGTAATATCTGCCTTGTACCGCGAGAGGACAGATTCAAGTTTTTGAGTAGCCCCTGGCGTATAGAGTGTCCTTACATTTGTAGGTTATAGTCCATTTTCGTTCTGGGTCTGGTTTCCATTTGAGGGGGGTCGTTATCCGAGGCTTCACGCATCTCTCCCTTAAAATTGTTTTTTTTTTTTTTTTACTTTGGTCGGGTCGTTAGCCCAAAGCACTAACTTCCAATTTGTAGGGCCATGGGTTTAATGTTGCAATTCTTTCCTTGATCAACATTCGCCCTTACAAGCTTAGCAAGTCAAGGCATAAAGCCAGGACCAGTATCTGGCGGCTAGGAGGTATTGTAAGCACCTTGATGTGTAGGAAAAGATACAACTCGAGGCCCTCAGTTCCTACAACATCCAACCATCAACCACCAATGTTAATGCATGGACAAAAAGATGGCAAGCAGTGCTCAATGAACAAAAGTCAGCCCATTTGGGCTTTACGTATACAAAATAAATAGATTTGCCATCTTTCTTAAATCTTAATACCACTCGTATTCCACTTGCAAATGAGGCAAAATATTTATGGAGTTGCATTTTCTTTTCGGTGCTTTGAAGCTAAATATCTCGCGAGCTCGATGGCTTCGAGCTTAACGCCTATTTAATGAAATGATGTACTCAAAATAACCTTTTCAATGAGATATGACACATTCGTATTGAAAAATGGACCATTTCCCATACATTTTTGCCCATTCTCCCTTACTCGTGACTTGCGTTCCGTCTATTGTATTCCTGCAGTAAACAGCACAAAGAACGCGGCGTGCAGCACCAAGCCTATTCTCTGTTTGAACACGCCCTTTATTGTGACTTCCTTTTTCCCAATATGTAATAAATTTTTCAAGTCACAATAGTAAACTGTATGCAAACAGCAGAAACAATATAACTATCTTCCTCGAATTAGAAACAGATCTTTCAGTATCTTAATCTAACTAAACTTGTCATTTAATTTTAAAAACCTTTTGTGTTGTGCATGTTTCACATCTGCCAGCGTCCGCGACACGGCTCAATTTTTTTTTCGATTTTATAACGGGAATATATCTAAAAAGTTAGTGGCCCGATAGAATTTTCCTGACTTCAGATTCGAGTTCAGCACACCAAAAAACCTACGGGAAAGTATATTTTGGTACCTTTAACAAAAATCTTGTTGATCAGTCTTATTATTTATTATTAATGAAATACTTATACCTTAAAGCTATTTCTATTGAAACCATACAAAAAAGCATTTTATTTGAAACTGATATACTGAGCTCTTGAAATTGAAGCATTATTCCTCTCACAAATGACAAACACTTATTGAAAGGAACATAAATTGTTTTGGGGACATACATTATTTTTTTAATCTATAACTTGTTATATCGATACTTTCCTTAAAGGCAAGTTATGAACTCGAAAACATATTGAACTCCAAACTTTGTTGAACCAAGGTATCTCGATCGTATCAGATATGTTTGTAGGTACATAAATCGATGTGAGACATGACAAAATTTAATTCGAACCTCAACTTTAGTTTCTGTTTCTGATGCCTAGTGAAGCAGAGCTTCTTAAACAAAACATATATTACATGGGCTGTCTAATTGATTTGAAGAAAGTGGAATTTGATGTCTTTATTTGAGTACCCAGACTTGGTAAATGTTAACAACTTTGATATGTGAAATGAAATGTTCATTAGTAGAATATTTAGTGTCAGAAGTGGCAATTTAACTTCTACCGGAGTTTCTCAACGGGTAGTAGTAAACTCACCGATGCAATGCACAGTTGGACCCGTTATATGGAAAGCTATACACGAAACTAATAAATTGTGTTGTGTTTTGTGTAAAGAGCCTAGTCTACAGTTCCCATGCGCAAAAAAAAAAAATTATGCAAATATTCTCGCATGTCAAAATTGATTGAGGTGAAATATAAAATTAGTTTTTTGCATGGTTTTATAGTTTCATGCAAAAAAAAACCATTGCTGTCATGGAATGGTATGCAAAACAGTTTACCGGCAATTGTTGCATGCGAAAAAAAGTGTGTATAAAATATTTTTTGTATGGTTGGCCTACACTTCAAAAAAAAAAGTATATTCACTTCAAGGCATTATTTGCATACAAATGGTTTTTGCATCCAAAAATAACTATTTTTAATTTTTAGGCCTATAGTTTATTAATTAAGAGTAAATTTCGCCTTAAATATTATTCAATTTGGTGCACAGAATAGGTGAAAATCGTGTTGAAAATTTTCATTCTTTTTTCGCATGGGAACTGTAAACTATGCTAAGGCCTAGTTTACAGTTCCCGAGCGCAAAAAAAAATCTATGCAAATATTCTCGCATGTCAAAAATAATTGAGGTGAAATGTAAAATTAATTGTTTGCATGATTGGTTTACAGTTTCATGCAAAAAAAAAACTATGCTGTCATGGAATGTCATGCAAAACAATGGACCGGCAATTGATTTGCATGCGAAAAAAAAGTCTGGTGAATAAAATCTTTTTTTTTTATGATCGTTTTATACTTCCAAAAAAAAAAAATATATTCACCTCAAGGCATTATTTGCATGCAAATGGTTTTCGCATCCAAAAATAATTGTTTTCCATTTTTAGGCATATAGCTTGTCAATTAAGGGTAAACTAATGACTCAATGGGTGGTTTAGGCCAAAGCAAACGTTTTTCGCCTTGAATATTATTCAACTTGGTGCGCAGAATAGGTGGAAAATCGTTTTGAAAATTTTGATTTTTGTTTCGCATCGGAACTGTAAACTATGCTTAAAGTGATAAAAAATCAACACAAAAACGGTACGAAAACCTTTAAAATATAGGGTTTTGTAGAGTGTGTCTTCGTCTTGTGTGTACGGAGTTTGGAACCCATTTGTTGTGGAAAACCGTTTTTTTTAGTGGAAATTTTAAGTCGGGTCTCCGTTAAGATATCGTTCGTGAGATAAACGTGTACTCCGAGGTAGATGAATTTCTTAACTACTTTAAAGCTGTTATACATATACATGACGTCAGTACCGCATGTGCCAGTGGCTTTTTCATGCGGTATACTGTTGGCAATCATCTGCAGAGGACCAGTGGAAAAATTGCCAAATGCCATCAGGAGTGCCGCCACTGATGTGCTGGGTTTCACTAGGCCACCACAACAAAACCCCTGGTTCGATGTAGAATGCAGGCTGGCGCATGTAGCAAGGAATGAGGCCTACCAAGCAATGCTGCAGACTAAAACCAGAGCTGCTGAGAGAGCAGCCTGGGAGCTCTACGGGCAAAAACGAAGGGAGGAACGCCGACTTCTCAGGAGGAAAAAAAGAGAGCATGTGAAGTGGGCGGTCGAGTCTATTGAGGATTGTAACGGCAGGGGGGATGTTCGAAAGTTTTACCGAAGGGTGAGGCAATCAACCCAGGGCTACAAGGCTAGAACGGAAGCCTGTCGAGATGAGAGTGAGAATATGGTGGTAGACACACAGTCCCGTGCTGAGGAGCACTTCTCAAGACTGCTAAACGACGGATATGGCCAAAATTCCTCTTTAAGACAAAACACTCCATTCAACCTGGACGATGATGGTCAACATTTTCGTCACCCGACCTAAATGAAGTGTGGTTAGCGATAGCCAAGCATAAAGCGTACAAGGCTGCTGGTGCGGATGGCCTGTCAGTCGAGCTATTTAAAGCAGGAGGAGATGAATTGGTAGGGAGTATACACCAACTTATCTCCAAAACCTTGGTATAGTGTGCCCCCATTCACAAGAAAGGAGATGCTATGACCTGTGCCAACTACAGAGGTATAAGTCTCCTCAACGTCGCATACAAAAACCTGTCATCTGTACTCTGTGATCGCTTAAAACCGTTTGTCAACGATCTATTAGGCCCCTATTAGTGTGGTTTTAGCCCGGCAAGTCAACCGTCGATCAAATGTTCACACCACGACAGATTTTGGAAAAAACCCAGGAGTTTCAAATCGATACACACCACCTCTTTATCGATTTCAAAGTCGCATATAATAGCGTAGATAGAGAAGAGCTATACAGAGTCATGTCGCATCTCGGCATCCCTGCCAACTCGTCCGCTTGTGCAGGATGACAATGGAGAAGTCTCGCTGCTCCGTCAAAGTTGGTAAGAACACCACCGAACCCTTTGATGTCGAGAAAAGTTTAAGGAAGGCGACGCGTTATCATGCAACCTGTTTTACATCGTACTTGAAGCAGTTGTACGCAACTCGCAAGTCAACAATAGAGGCACAATTTTTCAAAAGTCCGTTCAACTACTTGCTCACTCATTGGGAGAACGAAGCGAGCTGTTACCGGTGCGTTTGCAAGTATTGAATAGGAAGCGGTGAAAATGGGTTTGGCTGTTAATGAGGACAAGACGAAGTATTTGCTATCATCGAGAAAGTAATCTCAACATCGTCGACTCAGGCAAAACGTCACGATGGATAGGTACAACTTCGAAGTCGTCAAGGACTTTGTACCTGGGGTCCACTTTTAAATCACAAAATGACATCAGTGCAGAGATCAAACGAAGAATTACTCTTGTCAACCGCTGTTTCTTCGGGCTAAGAAGGCATTTGAGTCAAAAAACCAAGGACCTTATATAAAACCCTAATCATCCCTGTCCTGCTTTATGGGGCAAAAGCATGGACCCTGTCAAAAATGGATGAGAATCTGCTTGGGTGGTGCTTTGAAAGGAAAATTCTTCGGGTGATCTTCGGTCCAGTATGTATCGATGGAGTATAGAGGAGAAGATTTGACAACGAGCTTTACGGGCCTTACAGTGATGTCGACCTGGTCAAAAAGCTGAAAATACAGCGGCTGAGATGGCTGGGACACGTGGAGCGTATGGACACTACCTACCACTGATTGTCTACGCAGCAGAGGAAGACCCCACCTTAGGTGGCGCACACAAGTGGAGAATGACCTCAACCAACTTGGAGTGCGTACTTGGAGGCAGCTAGCTAGAGACCCAGCTGGCTGTAGGGGCTTGTTGGTTGGTTGAGGCCGTAGTCCACCCTGGACTGTAAGCGCCATCTAAAGTAAAGTAAGTATACTCTTGGCATATGAGTATTTACGCAGTATGATTCAAATCACTGCCTTGCTGAAACATCTATTTTGAAGAGGAAGAATTACATTTTTCATGATATCCTTGCATACGAACCGTTCCCAATTTTTTTATTTGATGAATCAGATTCACTCACTCACAACCCCCAACCGTTATATTTCCTCCTCCATGTTTAACAACGTCCTTTGTGTATCTGATAACTAGAATCTAGGATAAGTGTATTGTTTTCTAAAGAATCCAAATTCAATTCAAAAGGATCGGATGTTTTTCAACGAGTTCGTCAGTCAATCAACCAAGCAGTTGTAAACTAAAATTTTAATTCTGGGACAAGGATCTCAAAATTTAAATTTCTATTACATAAAGAAAAGTTGCAACTGCAAGTGTGTACGATAGCAAGAATGAAGAAGCTTAATTGATTCTTTAAATCTTCATAAATCAGGATTATCTTCTTCTTAAATACTTCCTTACTCCTTTTTAAGAAATATTGAATTATCTTTGTCCTTCAAATAGTCTTCTTTAATACTTCTTTACTTCTTCTTTTAAAGGTATAACATCTCTTAAGTAAATAAAAGATGTTTTACTGTAAAAAGCTTCATTTTAATTATTTATTTTGTATTTTTATTGCTTGTTTTGGTCTTATTAGGTATCTTTCCTAAATTTTACTTCCATATTTTCCATTTTGAATAATTTTTGTTTCTTACTGAATTTTTGTTTTAACCTGTGCTTCCAACGGAATTCAATTCTGAGTTTTCTTGCATTCTGTTCTAGTGCGCAACTTAGTATGCTTATTTGATAAATCAATGCTTGTCTAAAGGAACTACAGAGTTGAATTATTATTTTCATTTGCACAGGTCTTAATATTACAGTATTATTTATTTTAAGAAGGCTTAAAGAAGCATTAAAGAATCATAAAAATACCGAGCTAATTCCCTTAAAAAATATTTTAAGAAGATGTATAATGATGCCAATTGAAGAAGTTTTAAGGAATGCTTTAAACTCAAGTGAACTTATTGTCAATTTAAGTTTTTGAAGAAAATACCTTATTAATAAAAAAGCTGTCATAAATTAGCACACTAATTAAAGATTGAATAAAGCATGAATTAAGAAATATAATACTGAAATTATACTATTTTGTGTTACTTGCGTCTACTACTGGTTAGTTCCTTTTCAACCGGAATTAAAAAAAAAACATAAAATATAATACATACTCGTATCTCGAAAAACTCAGCTATAAATTATTCTTATAAAAGATTCAACGTTTCAATTCCAATTCGAAAATATAATTTAATTTAATTTTCGTAACTTATTTTGCAGTCGGAACTACTTAGCAATATAATACTACCCCAGAAGTTATTTTGGCATAAGTTATTTTAGCATAACTTAGCATAAGTTAGAAACCTTTTATTTGCAATTTTATTTTTGTCAATTTGGAAGAATATTTTAATGAAGTTTATTCATTCAGTATAGTTCATGATTCGCAGACAAAAAGGGTCTTAAAGGGAGATATATAAATATTTGTTTATTTAAATAAAATATTTAAATAGAGTAAAGTGTAACGATCGAGTATGCTTTTATTACCATATACCATAGATTTACCAAAGAAAGGAGGAAGTACAGTCAAGATGTATTGAGCAATAGGAAAATAATATAAACAAACATTCTAAATTGGCAGGAGACTTCAGAAGACAGAAAAGTAAAGTAATGGAGGTTTTAGTTAAACAGCGAACAAGAAAGTGGAAAAGCGAATACAAAAATGGAGCACGATGATTTGTGATTGTACTGAGTTCGTATTATAAATCTGACATACTAAACAAAATAATAAATTAAAGTAACACATTGCTTTTGAGACATTTTAACTATTCTATTGGTGGTTTTCAAAGCCAACTGAAAAAATAGTCTTTGAAAATAATGGCAACATTTTTGAGTATTAAGCTAGAATAGAAAATGCAAATCTGAAATTCTTGTGGTGGGCTTGACAACAAATCGTGGGAGAAATTAGCTCCTCAATTTATAAGCTAATAGTTTATGAGTTCCTTAAAAAAATAAAATTCGCACCCATCCAACGTATGGATTCATACAAAAAAGAAAAACCAAAGTAAGAGGAAACAAAACTTAAATAAGTAAAAAAGTACGTATACGCCCTAGTACACATTATGGATTATAATAACAAAATAAAATAAAGTACAAATTGTAACAAAAAGAACTTGGCAGTACTTGTCCAGAATATAATAATGTCGAAAGAAAGGAACGCTTATACACGCTTGAACTTGAATAAAGACGATACATAATGGATCTTTGAGCTTTGAGGGCAGTCCGGTACTGGAACTCGAAACGCTTAGACGTGAACGTAATTTCGGTTTGTAATTTAAAAAATTCCCTAATTCCAGTCTAAAAGTCCTATTCGTTTGTGATTTCTTTAGAAAATGAAACAACATAAAATAAAATATAATAAAATAAAATAAAATTAAAATAAAATAAAATAAAATAATATAAAATAAAATAAAATAAAATAAAATAAAATAAAATAAAATAAAAAATGAGACAGAAAGAAGAGAAAAACGATGGGGGAAGGGATTGAATAGGAGGAATGGAAAAAATACTTTATGAGTCTAATTGGAGGGGTAGAAGAAAAAGTGAGAATCGGAGAACAGGTAACAAGAAGAGCGGAAAATGAGATCGAAATTAGTAAAGAGGATATCAGAAATGTGGTAAGAAAACTCAAAGAAGGAAAAGCAATGGGAATATACGGTATTCCTAATAAGGTGTGGAGATATGGAGGAGAACAAGAGCTAGAGGTAGCATGGGGGATCTACAGGAAGGTGTGGAGAGGAGACGGATAGTCGGAGGGGTAGAAAGAGGGAGTGATTGCCCCGATAGTAAAGAAAGGAGCAGGGACAAAGGTAGAGAAATACAGAGGAGTAACGCTCATGCCATCGCTATATAAAATATATACGGCGGTTTTAGTGAAGAGGTTAGAAGAAGAAGCGGGGGAGAAGGGGATGATCCCACCAAATCAAACGAGTTTCAGAAGAGGAGTAGGAACGTTAGACAATGTATATATGTGCTGAACTATTTGGTTAACAGAGAGGTTGCAGAGGAGAGGGCCAAGCTAGTTGCACTGTATAGAGATTTAAAAGCTGCGTTTGACTCAGTAGACAGGAAAGTTATGACGGAGGCGTTGGAGGAAAGAGGAGTGAGAGAAGGGCTCAGGGAAAGAGTAGGGGAGGTCTACGAAGAAACAACGAGTAGAGTGAAATCGGCAGGAGTGATGGGGGGAACATTTTGGAAGGGAAAGGGGGTAAGGCAGGGGTGCCCGATGAGCCCAATACTGTTCAACTTGTTGACGGTGGATATAGAAGAAGAACTGGGCAAAGGGAGCTGGGGTGGGGTAAAAGTGAGGGGAAAAAGAATTTGCTCGCTGGCATACGCAGATGATGTGGTGGTAATGGCGAAAAATGAAGAAGAGATGCAAAGCATGATAAGAAGACTGGAGAAGTACTTCGAGAGGAAAAGACTGGAAGTAAATGTGGGAAAGACGAAAGTGAAGAGGTTCAGGAAAGGAAGAGGGAGGAACACAACAGTAGACTGGAGATGGAGGTGAAAGAAGATAGAAGAAGTAAAAGAATTTACATACCTTGGGTATGTGTTCAAAAAGAATGGAGGGCAGGAAGCACCATATAAAGGACACAATCAAAAAGGCAGCAGCGGCCATGAAGGAAGCATGGGAGATTGGAAGGAGGAAATTCGAGAAGGATTGGGAGAGGAAGATGTGGCTTTCCAACACTCTGGTGTGAACGGTGATGGGTTATGGAGGGGGAAGTATAAGGATGGGAGGAGAGACAAGAAAAGGAAAGGATGCAAGAGAGGTACCTCAAGTGGACGCTAGGGGTAGAATGGCAAACTCCAGGGTACATGGTAGGAGAGGAAACAAATAGAGATAAGAGCATGGAATTATGAACAGAAATTAACAGATGGAAAAGGAAGTGAAATAGCAAGGGAATGTTTAGAGGAGATGAAAGAGAGACAGAGAAATAGACAGGGAATAGGGTCACGATGGGAACAAGGGAGAGAAGAAATGAAGGAAAGAGAAGACAGTTTGAATAGATACGAGGGAGAAGAAAGAGAAGGAAGGAGAAAGCAGAAAAGGAAAGAAGGAAACGGATAAAAGAATCCAGTTACAGCAGGTGGTGTAAAGAAGTAATGACAGAAGGGATCCCACAATGTTTGAAAGTGGGATGGATGACAGAAATAACAAGGAGTTGCAAGAATCAGGCTGGGGAATGAGGTGAGATAAAGATGGTACTATAAACGGGAAAAGGAAAGAATGTGCAGAATATGTGAGGGTGAACAACGAGATAATGGAAAATCAATAGGGGGAAGGATAGTAAAAATAATAGGCGAAACGGGAAAGGGGGAAGAGTGTATAAAGGAACTAGAGGCAGTGAGAAAAGATAAGGCGATAGAAAGGGGAGGAGAGGAAGCAGAGTAAGGAAACGGGAGCCTTGTAACCCTTAGGGGAGGAAATAAAAATCAATGCAATAATAAAACAACATTTAATAAAATTAAGTAAAATAGAACTAAATACAAATTTTACTAAATAAAACAGAATAAAATAAAATTGAAGACACAAAAATAGCACATTGAATTGTTCCATCTCGTCCTAAGTTACAATATCCTTGCACTAAAAGCTTTAACAAATTATTGGTGACCGAATACTGAAAATAGCTGACCTTTTAGGTCTAGAGATATTTCGGATGGCAAACATGCTTTGCAAATTCCCCACAAATGAGTCAAAAATCGCGCATGACCTTGGGAAGCTTTAAGCCGGGAATACAAGTTATCTAAGGCTGACCAATTTCTAGAACTAGTTGACCTTTTTCCGACGAATTAGATGATATCTTTTTTTTTTAATTTGCCATATTTGAGTAGCCAGAGCCTAGATAGTGTGCCTTTAAAAATAGGCAAATTTCGAAAATACAGGCTTTCGAAAGATATTACTATTTGTGCCGCACCGCTGTTCTTTAATTTTGTTTTCAAATTTGCTATTTCAAGCCATAATTTTTGAAAAAAAATATTTCAAAATTTTGAAAAAAAAAAAATATAATCGATACCTGATACGCTTTTGCTTTTCTCATTGTTTCTTAAGTATAAAAGTTTGATTGCAGCGAGATTGCATCGATACCTGCAATATAGTTTGGATCTGGCCTTATAGTGACAAACAAGACATGTTTTAAGCATGTATGTACGTACATATGTTTAACAGTGCTTAATTTTTGAAGGGATTTGTACATACAACTATAAAAAGAATTTTGAGGTAAGTTAGTTTTTCGGTCGAAAGGTTTGGTTTTGAATTTTTGTTTGTATACATTTGCATTAAAGTTTTCTCTTTTCCCTTCCCAATTTAAGGATGTGGTCAACTTATCTACAGATTTAGTTTGATATATTATACCGCTTAAGTATTACTTGTATTTTGCAAGATATTACATTTGGTAATGGATTTCTATTTTGATAATTTTTTTGTGCGTCGAAGGAATTTAATGACTTCCTTCAAGGCATTCAACCATCACTCCTAATACACATGCTCTTTTTTCTATATTAATTATTCTAAGGACAGCCTTTAATAGCAAGTAGGTATAGAATAAAAGATATCTTCTTAAGTCGAAAAGTTTATAGATAATCTTAGATTTTCTGTCAATCCTAGTTTGTTGAGAGCAAAGTTTTCAAGTTTTTTTTTGTCTTATCTGATATCAAAACATGTTATACATATTAATGTCAGTAATTTATTTTCAAGGATTCCAAAAAGTTTTATGATCTGAACAAAATAAAATATTGTTTACGATTCTACACATCAATAAACTCTCATCCACATAAGCTTGTAACATGCGGGTGGTAGAGGGGTATGTACATTACATATATGTATCTTTGTTAGCCTTAATCTATACCCTTTTTTACAAACATAATCGCCCTACAATACAAACGACAACGTTATGTAGCATGTCATTACCCATTTCTACTGTTCCAAGAAAAACATGGACACTTAGCACAAACAAAAAACGAAATAAATGTACAACAATATACAAACGGCTCCTTAGGACTTTATCATCATATCAATAAACTACGAGTAAACACATGACTTTAGCATATTACGAATTGTTGTTTTGCGGATAACAGAAATACTACTATCTTCAAACTTGAGAGTGGAGAGTGTGCAGACGAACGAAATAAAACATATAGAGAAGAATGAGAAACATGGAAAATACTGACTTGAAAAACAGAAAATATACCCCCAAAACAACCAAGTGGAATACGACATTATTACCCTGAATTTGGCCCTTTTAACCGCCTTAAAATGTTCGTATGGGTTTATAGATAAGTATGTTGTATAGTATTAGTATATTATTAAAGCATTTCCGTGAGGAAGGGGAGGGGATTAGACGAAGACGAATTTATTTTCTTAAGGGCCTTATTGAGGTGACTTACGGAAGAAAAGTCTAATTTTAAATACATCATATTCTATCGGAAAGTTTGTCTTCGGATCTTTTAAATTTTTTTTTTAAACAAATTTAGTATTTGAAGAATTACCCAACTTTGAAAAAGTCTGTTGAAAATGTCCTTTTAACCTCTCGTGTAGATGAAGACACTAAAAGAAAACAATTTGTGATAGATTGGTCTCTAAGCCAGTTTTTGGCTTTGACGACCAATGCAATGTAGACAACTTATTTTTTTTTATAGAATTCAAGGTTGTATCTTCTACTACATTCACCCTCGTCGCAACAAGGATCAAAAATATGTTGAAACATTTTTCTGTCCAAAGACCCTATAGTAACAGGCTTCATTTTCTGCTTATTATAGGAGCTGTTTCCTACGAGTAAGTCCCCTCTTAAACGATAATTCTTTGCGTCTGACTCTCTTTGAATTTTCATGAGTGCGAAGAAGAAAAAAGTTTCTTCTAGCAACCTTGTTGTCATTGTCCTTTGATTTTGGCTAGAAAATTCTTGCTCTCTACACTAAGCGGTTTAACTGGGTCTTCGCTGATTAGAAGTGGGTTCTATTTTTGTCTCATCAGTTGCTGCTCACATTAAGCAGTTAATGCAAGTGTCGCTGGATTTATCAACTATTCCTTGAGCTTCTGCGAAAGGTTAGCTTTGCTTTTTCAAAAAGCCTTGCGAACGAAAATCGAAGCTAGCCGTCGATTGCTTCAATTTCTAAAAACTTTCGCGTGTTGTTTCAATTGCCTCGTTTTTCTACGTATGATCTTCTTCCACTCCTTTCTTTTGGCTTGATACTTTTCATTCACTGCTTTTGTGTTGCGGTATAGTAAGGTTGCATCTTGCATGCATGAATGTACATCTTATGTACTTTTATTCCCATGAACACATTTATCATTATATGACGGGATTGTTCTATGGGGCGGCTTCTAGCCTAGCTATGGTGGTCTCAGGTGCCTCTTTAATGATATCTCGATACTGGGACTACAATTACTAGAACCTGCTAGGTGAATGCACCATTAGATGTCTTCTGGTTCTAGTAAATCTCTATAGACTGGCAATTTCTGGAGAGAGTAATCTGCACTATCCTATCTAATGATTCCTCTCTGCCTAAAACATTACATATGTGGTCCAGTGTCTCTTAATGAGCATTGTATGAGCGTTACGGAATCTAAAAATGGTACTATGTTGTCACATGGCCAAATAGTTCTGGTTATTAGTTGCCAGCAAAGAGACCCCCTATTATTCTGAGTGCGTTCCTATATTTAAGCTTATAAAGGATACGAAGCATTCTCAGTAGTAACACCTTCAAAAGTAAAAGCTTGTACTGCCTCAGGTAGCCCTGAGGCCATACGAGTGAGTATATATACTCGCTAGTGAGTTGTACATATACATTAAAGGTCAAATCACTCGCCGCTCTACTCGCTTCTAAGCTGGTTGGAAAAGTTTCTGGCTATTAGTAACTCGCTAGTCAGTACTCACTCGTGTGGCCTCAAGGTAAGCAGGTTCATTACAAATTTACAGACTCTAACCTCCTGATCTAATTTATTTTTGATTAACATTTTCTAATACTCCGGCCCTGTTCGGAATGTCATTTCTCATATTTTTGTTAAAGAGTCTGCCTCTTCTCTTCATTTTCCAGCATACCACGCTGATGTGACCAGGTACCCAGTATAGCTTGAGTTTATTATTTTTTCCCAGCTCATTTAGTCTGCCCCCAGTCTCCCATATCAGTCAAGAGCTGATGGAAAATGAGTTTAGTGAAAGAATGCAGCCTGGCTTTCTCGGTTGGGTATGAAATTTCGCAAATTAAAATCTCGCATTCAAAATCTTAAATTACAAAATTTCGCAATTTCATAATCACTGTTTTCATAATCTTGCAATTATAAAATCACATTTTTAACAACCTCGCAAATAAAAAATTCTCGCAAACTAAAATCTCACAAATTAAAATCTCGGAAAATTTATTTTTATTGCAACATTTTGCGCGTGAGATATTTTATCATTTAATAGAGTGTCTGTGAACGAAAATTAATTTATTTGAATTTGCGGGATTTTAATTTTGAGATTTTGACACGCAGAATTTGAATTTGCGAGATTTTTGGTGCAAAATGTAAATGTGAGTTTGTTAAAAGCGATATTTTGTAATTGCGAGATTATGAAAAGTAAAGGACTATTAATCAATTTATTTGCGAGGTATGGTTTCTCGAGATTTAAAAAAAGCGAGATTTCGTTATTCGAGATTTTGTTTTGCATATTTCCCTGTGGCATAAAATTCTGTGTGGAAAATGCTAGCAAGCTGTTTCATCGAAAAGAAAAGTTTTTTTTCTGGGCCCAACAATTCCTGCACCACCCCGTTCAGATGTTTTGAATCCACCAGCATACAACTTGATATTATTTTCTCGTAGAGTGTCCTTTCTTCCTCCTTTTAAATCCCTCCCTTTTTTTCTATTGCTCGCTCTGTGTGATTTCACTTTAAAGGTAGTCAAAATCCCTTTAAAGTTATTCTACACACTATCCCACAAAGTATTAACACATGTCAGAATAAAGTGGGAAGAAATTTCATACGACTGCCAAATTTGTGTGATGTAACTGACTTTCTTATTTTGCTTCCACACTTGCATCAAAAAATCAGTTTCACCATAACCTCAAACGCCCAAGTCGGATAGAAGGTGTGATGGTTTTAGAACCGATCCTTAATATTTTCATGTATTAACACCATGTCAAATCGTGTCGGATGCGGTGTCAAGTTGTGTGTGATGAATTTTCATATTTTGTTTCCACACTATTAAACATGATTTCTTCCCACTTTTTTGACATGTGTTAATGCTCAGTGGGATAGTGTGGAATGGCTATTAGTGTGCGCAAAATTATAAAAAAACTGCATAACATCCTGTTTAACAGCTACCAGATTACAAGAGTATTATCCGAGGAATCGGGTAGTGGGTTTTTGTAGTACCCAGGTACCTGTGTGTTTCGGGTACTGAAGTTCCAACAGCACTGGAGTATAAAACTTGTTTACTTGGTAAATTTTCTTGTACTTTCGTAGCGAGGTATTTTGGGTAGTCGGGTTCCTGGGTACTTTGACACCTGGGTACTCTGGGTATCCGGGTACTACCCAAGTAATATTCGGATGTTAAGGTACCCGGTATTAAAATTTTAATACGCGAATCTAATTATTTCTCGATTAAAAAGAGGACAAACAAAAAACCTACACAGCGCGACCGACTTTCGAGAAATGACAACTGAGGCGAAATTGGACTGTCAAAGTCGAAACGAATTAAAATTGTAATTTGCAGTGACGATTAAAGTGCTGCCACCACAGCTATGCTCATAAGGGGGTGGGTTCATCTGATCAAATTAATCGGTGGTTGATCAAAACTATTAATTGATGATCGAACAATATTTTTTTTGATTGCCACAGGGGCGTAGAACCTGAAAATTGAAAAAATAAAAAGGGCGCTAGCAATTTTTTTTTATAAAGGAAATTACAAACCTTTTGGAGCGGAGAGCGACGGTGAAAGAAAATTAAGAAATTTGAACCAATTTTAAATAGAGTTAAAAGACGAAATTAAATTTTAATTTTGTAAATTGATAGTTTATTTAGGAAACCTTTTGATATAGGAGTAAAACCCAAAATTTCTTAAAAGAACAAAATGGAACAAAGATTTTGAAATGCAAAGAAAGGTGGACCGTTATCGCTCGGTCTCGAACGGACAAAGAAATTAATTAACGGGTCGCGAGTTCCATTTTTTCGGAATTTTTAACGGAGCAAAAGCCAAACGAGAATTTGCAAATGAGTTTCAATAACTCGAAAATCGCTTCAAAAAAAAAACTATCTAACACACAATTCACTTAACAAAGAAAAAAAAAAAACAAAATACTTCCAAATTCCAAATTTTCCTGCCAATTTCCTCCAATTTTAAGTACCAAGTCTTCGAACACCTTCCACCAGATTTTCACCAATGAATTTTCCCTCTTCAATTTTTCCTTTTTTTTCCTTAAATTCCTCACTTTAACCTTCTCTTATACCTTCGAATTTCTTTTTAATCCTCAATAACTTTTTTTTAACTCGTTCTTCACTTTCGAGATAAGCACCTCTGGTTACTTTCAGAATCACAGTAGAAGTTTCCTTCCAGGTTTTCCATTAACCTGGACGGCCTCTTCTTTTTGTCAACCCCAGTACTTTCAGCCAATCAGCGGCCGTGGTTTCATCATTCAGCTACTCTCCACCACCTTTGCTGGAGAGATCCAACGCAGTTGAAAAACCGACGGTCTTGCTTACTCGCACTATCTCCCTGGCTTTTGCATTGTCATCATGGAAATCGCCGATCGCTAGTTCCACTTCAAGGAGCGGCGAATCCGATGAACGCATCCAGCCATCAACCCCAATTTTTGGAACGGGAAAAGAAAAGTTTCTGAAAACTAAAAAGAAATTCTATTTCACACCGCCTTCATTCTTCCCCTCCGAATGAAATCAAAATAAACCAATTGCGTTGGGAAAACTGACGGATAGCATTTACATTTTAAAACATTATATAAGGTGGAAACCTACTTCGCGAAATTATCTAAATCGTTGGGCTTTGGCGCAGATTCGGGGGCAATTAGGGACGAGCATTTAACGTTCCATTTTATACAAAAATAATTTACGTAAAACGTAAATAGGTTGGGCACTGGGCCATTCTCAAAATGAGTAACTTCTAGCAAACGGGAACCAAATGTCACCTGTGCTTTTTATAGTATTGGATGTGGACAGACCGCCCGCCTGTCATTCATGACGGCACTTGGGGACCAACTGTCACCCATGCCTTTTATTCGTATTGGATTTGGACTCAAACAGACCGTCCGTCCGTCTGTTGGTCATGAAGTTGGTATATGATTGCACTCTTCAATTTAAAGCGCTAGTTACATCGATTTTTGTTTCTTCAATATACTGCGAGGGCGTACCAATGGCTGATGGCCCATGGTTGCCCTACTCGCTCCCAGTAAATTGAAGGAAACACCTGTAGAAAAAAAGGACAGAACGACAGGAACAAAGATTCGGAATAAGAAAATAATAGTTTTTGTCACGATAAATTTTACCGTGACACTGGGATATCTTCACCAGTCAATCCGATAGGTTTCATGCGTGAAAGCATAGAAGCACAACTCGACTTGTACTTAAAACATAATAATCTATTGCTGGGCTGGACCTGGATATTTTGACTCGCAGCCTTCCATCATCTATAGCAACGAGCAAGTTGCTTCGAGATATTTTAAGCTCCATTATATTAAAAATAGGCGGTTTCACTTTTTTAATATCTCTAATTAGTGTAATGGATGCATTCAGCGCCAAAAAAGCAAGGTGGAAGATATTCATGGTTCTTTTGATATTTTTGGTTCTGGATACTAAAATATTTAAACGTGCCTTTGTCCATCAAATTCCTTCCTACTGAAAATCTGCATAAAACACAAAAACAAAAGAGTTCCGAGATATTGGAACTACAAAGACGATATGTATGCCCTAGTTTTTTTTTTATAATTTTGAGTTATTTAGAAACAACTACAACCTATCAGCAAATTATGATGAGCAAGCTAAATTTGATATGCCCCTAACATACAATCATTTTGGCATAATCCATCCCTGAACTATTATAAATTGATCCACACCAACAAGGAAGCTCCATAGCATAGCACCCCAAGAACGAGTGCATTAGGCTTCTGTATACATTTCCCTAGTTTCTATCCTCCTAGGTGAGCCCCTTTTAAATTGAAGGAGCAACTCCTTTACCCGGATATTAAATAACTGGTTGCTGTGAGAAATCGATTGCT
The DNA here is from genome assembly GCA_963921185.1 of Dasysyrphus tricinctus. Classification (NCBI taxonomy): domain Eukaryota; kingdom Metazoa; phylum Arthropoda; class Insecta; order Diptera; family Syrphidae; genus Dasysyrphus; species Dasysyrphus tricinctus. Next base: position 105,431,726 of record OY992532.1, on the reverse strand, counting down.
AGCTATTTCGGGGAGGTTTCGGTCGGAACGAATAGCAAGTGTGTTTCATAGCGAAGTTTTTGTATGCACGATGAGTAAATATATCCTGATCACTGATATTTTCACAAAGTGGGTTGGCCCCAAAAAAGACGTTGGTGCGGTGCTATTAAGCCCGGCTATATAATGCCAACAACGACAACAGCACAACACTGCACGACAAAGTCAACGAGGGAATTTAAATAGAAGCCTTATGATAGGTATGCAATGATGCACCCTCATACCCTTTACCTTTTTCCAGTCACAGTGTTTCACAGCTTTAAACGATGGAGAATGTTATTTAGTTTTGACGTGTGTTGTGTATACGTTAGATGGGGTTGGTTTTGGTTTAGTTTTGTGAAATGACAGTGTTGGGACGGACGCGACGTCATCGATGACAGCAAGCGATGGCAATGGTGGTGGTATAAGTTGATTGCATTAGGCTTACTTTAAATTTGTGTGCAAGAAGCTCAATATGGAAGGAGATAAAGGAGGTTTGCAATATTGTATTTGTTTAAGTGTATACGATATATGTATGTAGGAGCGCACACTAAACGTGTCATGGAAAATTAAATACAGGTATTGATTTTCTCTATTCTGCAACGCTAACATACATACATATACTAACCCACAAGGCGGTTGTTCTATTTAGATTTGAATATTAAACCGGAAGTATAATGGTGTCATTTTACGGGGATCAGACTATTGCTTTCTAATTCGTTAGCTAAATGGCTTTTTTTGCGTAATAGTTATGTAAGATGCTTCATGATGAACATAAATTTCATGTCATTTTATTGAGGTTGGGTTTGTTTTAATAAAGGAAGGTGTTGTTTTTTGGTATGATACCTACCTGTTGGAATTTTGATATTGAAAAACGTTTAGTTCTTACATTTGTTTGATACTTACCTATTATTTTTTCCTCCAAAGTCAAAAGGGTGTAAGGGGAATTCGAAAAATCGAACGAGATATACAAGTTGCGTCATCGTCATCAGTGGTTAAAGGGTATTCATAGGTATAATGTTATAACGCTGTGTTAACGTTTAATTTTTGCAAACTTAACTAATGACTTTTTAAATTTTGCTGAAGTTTTCGGAAACTAAAGGGTGTTTTTTTTTAGATGTGTGGCTTTCAATCTGGCAATACTTTACTAGCAACAGCTTAAGAAACATCTATGAATATTTGGGTGTCCGTTATTTCTTAAAATCACCCTTTGATATCAGACACCACCAAATCCTAAGTTTATGCCCTAAACAAAATATCGATAGGCTGTCTTTTAAAATAACTGCTTGTCACAATAGTAAGGACGGGGAGATCATAGAATATACATTAATCACTGGATCATGTAGCATCGTACACTTGCAAGCGTATGAAGACGACGAGCATTGCTGTCTTTATAGTATGAAATCTTAACAGCAGGTAGAATTTAGTGAAGAGTATCGAACAAGGAGAAGAGAGGAGGAAGTCTCGCGTAGAAAGAAAAGGGCGTACGCAACCTCCCAGCTCAAGGATATCGAAGAGTCTTACGGTCGAAGCAACGGTCTTTGTTACTGACCAAAAATCGGAACGCAGGCTGTTTGAAACAGTGAAGGTAGCCTAGTCACCGAAGCACAGGGAAGAGTAGATGTATTCAAGTAGCATTTCAATCAGATGCTGAATGGGTATCAGGTAAAGAAAGAAATTAGACAAGAAGCGAGCCCAATTCCAGTCAATTGAAAACCAGTACAACAAGGCTGTCGGACCTGATGGTTCAACAGCGGAGCTCTTCAAGCACGAAAGGGATGTGTTGAAAGGGTGCATGCATCAACCAAGTTTGGCTGGAAGGAAGCATGCTCTATGACTGGTCTATCAGCTCTATATGTCCCATCTACAAAAAAGGCGATCCTATATTTCCTGCAGGAACTATCGATTCATATCCCTGATAAACTTCGCAAACAAGATCCTATCCAATGCACTGTGTCAGTGTCTTAAGCCGTTCTGCATTACTATAATCGGCAAGCCAGAGTGGCTTCCAGCCAGGTAGATCGACCATAAACCCAATGTTTGCTTTCAATCCCTGGAAAATTCCAAAAACTTTCTAGGGGCGATGTGTTTGCTGAATTTGGGATCCCGGGAAAACTGATAACGTTATGTTGGGTTTCATTGGAAAATACCCGATGCAATGGGAAAAGCTGTTCCGAATTTCCAAACACGCACAGGGTTTCGACAAGGAGATGCGCTATTGTGTGATTTCTTCAATTTCATTCTGGAGCAAATAGTGAGCAGGCCAGGCGTTAACACTGACGGCACTATTTTTAACAGATTTGTCCCACTTCTAGGGCATGCTGATGACACCGACATCAACGACCGCTCCCAACAGGCCGTTAAAGAGGCTTTCATGGCAATTGAAGAACAGGCGTTGGTCGTCAAGTAAACGAGAACAAGACCAAATACGTGCTATCAACAAATAATGAAAGATCTGACGAAAACCCTAGAAAAGTGGTGCTACTTCGGTTTGGAGCAACAGTTGGGTTCAGAACTCCTCACACGAATGATGAAATGCGTGCTTTATAAAATCCTTAAACTGTCATCCTGTTTTATGGCACCGCCGAGTGTTGGGCGATTAGTAACAAGGGTTAGCTGAAACTGGGCTCCTTCCAAAGAAAAATTTTACGACGGATATTTGGTCCTGTGTGTGAGGAGGTCGAATGGAGAGGAAGATACAACCGCGAAGTCTATGAGCTGTATCAAGATGTGGAGGTAGTCTACAAAATCAAACACATCGGCTACATTGGCTCGGTCCGATTGAGTGAATGAACAGTAACGCTCCAGTCAAGAGAGTCTTTAAATCCCAGCCTCTAGGTTTGGGCTTAAAGACCATGCCTTTGCGGATGCCAGAAAGCTTGGTCTACTAGATGGGGTTGGAGGTCTATCATGTGTTAGAGTGCGACCCTTCATGGATTGAGAGTATGAAATGTACTCTACAAATTAGCGAATTTTAAGAACAAAAAGATAAACTACGTGATCTTCAAGTGTTGGAAAATTTCGTCTACAAGAAAGTCAAATATTGCACAGGGATTCCTGTGGAGAATTTTTTTTATATTTTGCGCGCACTAAAGGGGCTATGACTACCCTTTAGATGGTTATATACACAGTACGAGCGTAAGGAAGGGTATAACAACAGAAGATACCGATACACATTGGTTTTGAAGTTTTGAATATCAAAATAGAGGAGAAAAATTAGCCTGGTAAAGCATCAGTCCACATTCTTGGTGTGCGGCTAAAGAAAGAATCTCTGAACTTGACAGTACGTCCGAAGTTGGACTCAAGGGTGAACTGATGAGCATTCCCAAAAGCGCGAATATTTCGGTTGAACTGTTTAAGGGGAGAAATGCAACTGGCTATTTCACTAGAACACTGTTTATAAAAATAATAAAATAATGAGAGACATGAAACACTGTGACGACGGTGTCTCAGAGATGTTATTGATTGCGTTATTGTTGTATTACCTATCATTTGTAAGGCTCTATTTTGGATTCTATCAAAGAGATTTAAGTGAGTTATTGGAGCATCTGTCCAGATGTGGGAGCTGTACTCAAGCTTAGGACGGATGAAGGCTTTATAGATTGTAGCCAGATTAGAAGGGGAGACAAATTTCATGCATCGGCCAAAGATGTCGAGATCTGAATTTAATGAGCTTATCATACCCTGCCGTTGAGGTTCCACATCCGAAAGACAAGGATATGAATATGAAAACGAATATGAAAAGCTGAGGATACTGTCATCAGCAAAACAATTTAATGGATTTGGAGTTTCAGACAAGATATCGTTGATGAAAATAATGAAGATAGTCGGAGACAAGACGGAGCCCTGTGGCACACCAGCCTTTATATCAATATCAGACTAAAAACCATCCAATGTAGCTTGTATTGAGCGGTCCGAAAGGTAGTTTCTTATCCAGTGAAGAAGAGATTCATCGATACTAAATACACGAATTTTCGATAAGAGAGTTTGATGCTAAACTCTATCAAATGCTTTTTAAATATCAAGTGCAACAATCTTACTTTCTCCAAAACCATGTAAATATTTATTTTACTGCTCCACTTATTGCTACGAAAGCCGTACTGTCGGTCATTAAGAAGCTCCCGTTCTTCAAGATATTTCTTAAGCTGATATTTATCCATGACCTTGGAAGAAGGGACGTAAGTGTAATTGGAGGATAATTTGTGAGTGAAGAAGATTCGCATTTTTTTGAAACAGGCTTGACAAATGCTGTTTTCCATCCACTCACAAAGAGACCTTTAGAGTAGGACAGATAAAGCTTACGCAGCGGCTTTGCCAGCGTAGAAGAACACCTTTTCAGAACTATAGGAGGGGTACTATCGGCCAGCGGATTTATATATACCAAGATCTTTAAGGACTCTTGCATACTGTTCGAGTGCGAAAGAAGATTCGTCCCATAAAATCATCAGCGCTCTCAAGTACAGGTGGATTCATAACACTCTCTGGCAGAGTCAAATTAACAGAAAAGTGTGCTGCAAGCAAATTGGCTTTAACTAGTGAGCTGACGTAGGGAGTGTTATTGGGACATTGTAGTATTTTTTGCCATAATTTTGACCTTGTTTGGAAGTTATGTGTTCCAAAACCACTGACTGAATACTTGATGGCTCTTGCTCAACCACTCCGAGCGCCGCATAGTGAAATCCCAAAAACTTTGCCTGCTGCAGCGACAATTCTTCTGGCCTTACATGGCAGCACAGTTAAAGGCGAGTATCGGTAAGTGTGAAATCTGTAAGGCCTCGAAAGCCCCAAATTTAACCTTGAGGCCTCCAATGGGTAAAGCATTTTTGGCCCAGAGACCCTTTCAGATATTGTACATCGATTTTCTTGGTCCGTTGCCACGCCCGAGAGACGAAAACACGCATATTGTGATTGCGCTAGACTAGTTGACCAAGTTTGTGGTCATAAAAGCACTTCGAAAGGCATAATGGCTTCTTCTCAAATTTGAGGATGCAGTAGCCAAGGTGGTATCTTAGAGATACAATGGATGAATCCTCTGGAGGGTCAACAGCCCCTATGACCCTCCCTCCCCTATAGGAATCACACTCCTTCTATTTGGGTAAATTTGGTATTCAGATAGTTTTTTTTTTGAGTATAAGTACTCACTGGCATGAAGATACGTAATAATAGTTCAGAGCTACAGTGGCAGGAACCCACCCCGTCGACCAGCTAGGATATGCTTTAGCTAGCATGCCCCGCTGCCGTAACTTGAAAGCCGCACCCTCTCCTTCCTGCTACCAGAACTAGCCTCTTGTTCCTGTATACATGGCGTTACACTGGTGGTAAGGGAAGGAGAGGGATGATACCTCAGTTTTCGTTACACCCTTTATCTTGACAAAAGGATTTTTAGTTCCACAGAAGAGGCATTACCCCTGACATTTAAAAAATGTATGCTGGAATAGTTCGAGGTTCTGTAACTTTTGGCTCGAAGTGACAAACTACGTTTCATGATCTTATCGCGTTTTAGTATTTATTGTAAATTTGTAGATTATGGATTTCCTCTGAGACTCATCAGTTCTAAGAAGTCCTTCAATGTTAAATTTAGACATGCCACCCAAAGGCTGTCATTACCAAATCAGGTGTTCCACAAGGAAATCCTTTTTTTATTAGCTACTGATGTACTTTCATCTGTCAGTGAGGACAATTTTTGCATTGGAAAATCTTTGGTCCAAGGTGTTGGTTTCTTCAAAGATCCGAAGGCCATTGTGCCAACAGAGTAACCACTTCTGGTTTATAGGATGATCACTAAATGGGCCTGTAAGTGTAAAAAATATAAAAATTTATTATTTTAGAACAAAGCTTGTGATGGCTATTTGTTTTACCACCCAATTGAGTATGATTGAAAAATTGGTCTGGAAATCCTGTTCTAAAAGTGGATAGAATCTTTTGTGATAAAATTTAGTATTGTTGTATCCATTTTTTTGTATTTAGGAACACCGAAGCCCAATTGAGATAGCGGTGCAGCACATACGTATTCGTATATGTAATATACCTACATAAAGAACCCTTCATATATTTTTATGGTGCATAGCAGCATAGTGTATACTAAATCTAAGACTGCTTAAACCGAAAAATAGTCTAAGCTATGTAAATGTAGGTGAATATCTTAAATACATATATTTACGGGCAAGTTCATTACTTAAAAGTTGCTCCATGTCCGCCGGCCATTTTTTATGTTTTCGACTTACCCCGAAGTATTTCCCCTATAATTTTGTTAATCATTTCTGGCGCTGGGTTCAGTCTATTTTAACTTTTATTTATGATGCCATGGCCGTTGGAGTTCAAATTTATTCTTAAATAATACCTTCTAGTTCCAATAAAATAAACAAAAAAAAAAACTCATTTCCCCAGTTATGTAAATAGAATATGACTTTCTTTCTACACAAAAATAAGCCTAACTACTAAGTTTTACCTACATACAGTATATAAATTCCATAATTCATGAGGTTTCCTTTATAGAAGCCCACAGTGATTACCCTGGCATGACTTCCACTTGAATAGTTAAGTAACAACAAACAAGCTTATATAGTAGACACTATGTGTCCAAAAAGGATATTATGTAAAGAATATGTAGTCTAGGTATCGATTAAGGAGACATCCTTATACAATGATGTCAAAGCTAAAGTAAGAACCAACCACATACTTCACAGCACATTAAGTTTCATTCAAGTGTGTATGGTTGACGATGAGACTATATCAAACCAAGTGTGACAAGTGCAATTATGTCTGCAATAAATTCAATATTTTTTCTATCTAAATAAAAGCACTCTTGCCAGTGTAAGAAAATAAACATAGTATTTTATTCTATCTTTGAAAGTAGTATATGTATCTATCTAACCTATGTATCTACTTACCTGGAAAGTGTTTAAGAAATGACTTAGTCAATTTTGTATCAATGTATAGCATTAAGGTAGTTTTATAAGATATTCATTCCTCTTATAGGGTAAATAATACTTCTCTATTATTCTATGTACTTACATAGGTATATGAATTTTGAACAGAGCAAGAACATTCTAAGCATTCAACTTTTGCAACAAAAAATAAAAACAGTTTTTTCTTGATCGTCATCTGAATTTGAGTTTATCTCGAACTTACTTCATGATATTCTTGAAGTTTTTTGTCGCTACCTTACTGAGGCATTACCCTTGAAAATAAACATTTTTTGTTTTTAGGATGGGCACTCACCATTATCCGCGTTTAATTATCGCTCTTAACCCATATGGTTCACCTTGTGAAAATAAAACGATGCGGGTTAGTGCAAAAACAGTGCTGTATATCAGTCTCTTTTTTTCTGATGTTTATTTGTTTTTCATTTAATGCCTGTCTCTTTTCCTAACACTGCTGACAAATCGCTGACATTATTCACAATAGTAAATAGCCCTCTAGTACTTCGTGGCTTGATGGTTAGTGCGTAGGACTGTCATCCATGTCGATTCCCAGCCGTGCCACCTAAAAACAGAAATGTTTTATTCGAGGTACTGCCTCTTGCGAGGAACTGACAAATCCTCCAAGAGTATACTTGTCATGAAAAAGTGCATCTCATTTAGTCGTTCGGACTCGGCAAAAAACTGTAGGTCCCCTCCATTCCTGCCAACAAACACGCACACAGGAATGGTTGTGAGTTGTAAGTCACTAGGCCCTGGTTCTCCATGAGCTGTTGCACCACCCAATGTAATGTATGTATGTACACTCAGAGAAAAACGTCAGGTAAATAATTAACCTGGGCCTTGTTGAATTCACGAGGTGCACAATCCTATACAAAGTTACTGACATTTCAGAAATTTACCTGATTTTAGTAACCTTTTATTCAGTGTAAAATCAACTTGGTGGACTTTCTTGTCACATTCAGGTTGATTTAAGAAGATGACCTGTTATTTTAACGCTTAATTCTTGTAAATAAGAAATTTTAACAAGAATATAGTGTTAATTTTAACCGAGGTCGTGTTTTTCTAACACTGTTTGTTATGAATATCTGTTTTACCACATATCAGGCTGAATTAACATTTAATGTGGTTATTTTTACCTGTTGTATTTTACCTGACCTCATGTTAAAAAAGCACTCTGCCAGTTCATTCCAACGTGACACCAGTGCTGGAACGTACACACACAGACAATTTAAGTAAAACGGTTTGAATTTAACCTGGCCTCCGGTTACTCTGCCAGTTCATTTAAACGTGACACTAGTGTTAAAACACACAAACAAGCCATCCAATGAGTTTCAACTTAGGTATTGATATTTGGCCAGTTTTTTGTGTAGTGAATTGGCCCAGTGGATGAGTGCTATGCTATCTCCGTGTGTGAGAGGTTCCCAGTTCAAAACTGAAGTAAGTACCTATCACAGATTATTTTAAAATTAAAATATATAAGTAATAAATTTCTATATGTACTTTCAGAATAATGCTTAACGAGTTGAGCGATAGGCAGCGCAAGAGACGGCTCTTGGACGTATAGATTCATGACTAATGCCGGATTTACACGATTGGAAAACTGCCAGTATAATGGCAAAAGCAACAAAAAAGAATGGACAAATTCATTCTTTTTTGTCATTATAGTGGCAGCGTTCCAGTCGTGTACATCCGGCATTAGATACAGGGTTGATATAACATTGAAACCTGTTAAATTAACTATAAGTGTTCAGGTTAAACTAACCAGATTTTCATGTTTAATTTACCGGGCATTGAATATTGTGTCATGTTAAATTAACTATATTTGCAGGTAAAATTTACAGGATTACAGTGTTAAATTTATAAATCAGGTATCTGTTTAGTTAACCTGATCTACCGAGTTGAAAAATAACAACCTGAAAATCAGTTATGATTGACCAGAAATTGGTTGATAATACCTGCTTTTTTTCTCTGAGTGTATGTATGTATGTAAATAGCCCTCTGCTGGTCAGAGTGGAAACCTTTTCTTTTCTTTTCTTTTCTTTTCTTTTCTTTTCTTTTCTTTTCTTTTCTTTTCTTTTCTTTTCTTTTCTTTTCTTTTCTTTTCTTTTCTTTTCTTTTCTTTTCTTTTCTTTTCTTTTCTTTTCTTTTCTTTTCTTTTCTTTTTTTTGAAAAATTGGGGCTAATGACTGAATGAGTTCATTGGATTTGCCACTCTTGGAAGTGTGACCAGCGCAGCCGTGCGTCGATTCGGTTGTTTATTTTTCGAGGAACTCATTTTATACTTTTTTCGTTTGGTTTTTGCTCCGTTAAAATTCCGAAAAAAATCTCTCGTGACCCGTTTATAAATGTCTTTGTCCATTTGGAACCGAGTGATAATTGTTCATTTTTTTTGTCTTTTAGAGGTTTTGTCTTTTAAAGGTTTCCCAAACAAACAACTTATCTTCATATAAACTTAAGTTCATCTTTAAAATCCATTTAAAAATTGTTCAAATAATCTAATTTTCTTTCTAACTAGAAAATTAAACGCTATTAAGAAACCACCCCGTGATAATGTGATTTTTAAAGAAATTCATAATTTAGTGCTTGTTCTTGGTACGTTATGAGCTATATTTATGAATTAATCAAATACAAGATACATAAAAATTGTCAGTGAGTGCTTCGGAAACTTGTTTCAAATGGTTTAGTAATATTTAAAGGAAATTTTCTTTCTTGTAATGCATTTATCTGATAAATGAATTTTTGTTTATAGTAGTAGTAGTAGTAGTAGTAGTAAATTGTTTATTTCATTTTTCATTTTAACAGAGATTAGACTTAATATATATTACATATATAAATATTAGAATAAAAGCTTTCAACAATAAGTAGCAGCTATGATTTTCGTCGTCTGTTGCGATCTAATAAACTTTTCTTTAATTCTAGTTCAGTGTTGTTCATGTTATGTATCTAGATATTATTTTTTTTCATATTTTTTTCCTCGTATTTTGTACATATCAATTATATCTTTTCTATTTTATACTATCCGTTGTACTCTCTTATAAGATTTGCTCGGTATTCAACAGCTAGGGGTAAGTATTTCAACATCGGAATCCATCCTTCACCATCCAAAATTGAGACTAAATTTTCTGTACTTAGAATCCTCATTCCGAAGCATTGAAACCGTATTTCTTTTAAAACTGGACAGGTACCGAAGAAGTGTTGGAAGGTTTCGTTTTCTCCTAAATTGCACATCGTACAGCGGCTAGTCCTTTCAGATAGTGAGAATGTCCCATTCAAAAATATTAGACCTCCTCTGGCTTTGAAGATCCACCTTATATCGGAAAGTTTTTGGAATTCATTAATGTATTTACTTCCTTCTTCATAATTTAAGTTATTGTAGAGACCATGGGACGTTGAACTTATCGCTCTTTGTTGAGCTGTTTCCAAGTCTCGGTTCGTTATTTGTGAGCACACATTTCGGGCTATGACTTCAAAGTTTGTCCTTATAGGATTTTCAAGATGCATCCTTTCTACATTTTCAAATTCCATCCAGGTCCTATGCCAATAAATATTTTTGCGGATAACAATTTTAGCTAAAGCTTTAGGAAGCCTGTTTTCTGGATATAATGTTAAGACCTTTTTAATGTACATCATGTGGCATTTCATGGTGTATGCATAAAGAGGTTCCATTTTGCACTCCAAGGTAAGCATATAATTCGGAGATGTCTGTGGAAGACCTATCACTTTTTTAAGAAAATAGCGTTGCACTTTCTCCATCTCATCATATGGTTGATGTCCCCACACCTGTGCTCCATATCCCAGGATCGATCGAGCTACAGCATTGAACAGTTCTGCTTTGGTTGAAATGTCAACATTATTTTTGGCTATGAAGCTATGCCATGTAAGGTTTAAGCTCATTTTTGCTTGTTGTACTCTTTCCTTAAAGTGTTCCTTCAAACATAGACCCGGGGACAGCCAGACACCCAAGTATTTGTACTTGTTAACCACCTCTATAGGAGTATTGCCTAATATCCATTGCTCTGATCTGCTTCTCCTGCCTCCACCTTTTCTAAAGATAATTATTTTCGATTTGTCCAGGTTGATGGCTAGGTTCCACTTTCTACAGTATTCTTCTATGCTGTTGATCATACCTTGGAGTTGTTGTGGCGTTTCTGCGAAAATAACTATATCATCCGCATATAGTAGCAAGCGAATAACAAATCCTTCTAATAAAATCCCTCCTCCAATGAATTCGTGAATGTCATTAACGAAGAGAGCAAAGAGAAGAGGACTTAAAAGGCATCCCTGCTTTACACCCATTTCATTGTTAAAGAAGTCTGATAGTTTTGTTCCGTCCCAAACTGCACTTGTGGTATTTTTGTAAAGATCTTGCAAAACATTTAAGAATTTTGTTGAGACTCCCATATGTTTGAGTTTAAAAAACAGGTTTATATACAATTCCTCATATAAGAAAATACGGATATAAGAAAGGAATTCTGTGCATTTTGTTAACTTTCTTATATCCGTCATCTACTGTAGTTGCTTTAAAGTTGTTCACACAATGATTATTATATTTTGAAGCATTGATGGAGGTAACAGGAAAGGTTTCAATTACTATCTACTATTCTTTTTTGATTGGGCATAAGTCTGCATCTCGTGTAGGGAAAGTGTTAGAGCCTAACAACTGATGCATTGCACTATAACTCTTTTCCTGCACATTCTCGTGCAGGGAGAGAGTCTTAGACCGCGCTAATGCAACGTCACCGCGACGCGATACTGTGATACTTTGTGCAAGTTAATTTTATTTTAATGTCAAACAAAAATTTTTCTGATGATGACAATACTATTGTCGAAACACGTCGAATAATTTAAAAAAAACGATGTCATACGGCGGATGTGATGTGATCACATTTGATTATCATAAATGTGGCAATCGTCAATCACCTTAACCGATTCCACCCTAGAACTTTCACATTAAGCAACTTTTTATATTAGCGCTAAGGAATAAAGGTTGGTACAGATGTTTTTGTTATTAAAGTTGTTTGGGGCATAAGCATGCTAAAAACCGAAAATTCTACTAAATACACCCTTGCGTTTCTGAAAGAATGGTCACACTGGCCACTTTTCAATAAATGTTCTTATAATTTTACTCTTAAAACTTTTTGTTCTGAATTAAATTTCCCATCGAAATGGATGGTTTTATAGGAAAACTTAAGAAAAACCACCCAAAAAATCGAAAAATTTAAGATTTTTAATTTTTTTTTATAAATTGTGCATACATTTTTTTGGAGCATAGGCTCAAGACATGCCTAAACAAAATAAAGAAATGGCTAAAGCTATGATTAGACGGTCAACGCAAATGGTCAACGCGTTGACTCTCTGATGTCAAAATGACGTAAAATTCTGTTCCAAAGTTGTCGTGTCGTGTGATCGTCAACGCAGAATACTGTATAGCAGCAAAAGTATATATTTCAATATAAATGTCACCCGATTGCCCTTAAATCACTTTTTCCGGAGCAGTAAATAAACTTCAAAAATTTTGAATTTTAGAGGTTTTTTAGTCCATCAACATCGTAGCCATCCTTCAAATGAATTTGACAGTTGATGGCTTGACAGATGAAAGACAAGCTATATTTTGACAGCAAACGTATATTTTGGTCAAAATGTCACCCAGTTGACCTAGAATCATTTTTTTCCGGAGCAGTAAGAAAACTTCAAAAATTTCTGATTTTGTAGCTGTTTTTTAATCCATCGACATCGTAGCCATCTTTCAATGGAACTTGACAATTGATGGCTTAACAAAAGTGTATTTCAATTTAAATGTCGCTCAACTGCCCTAAAATCACCTTTTTCCTGAGCAGTAAAAAAACTTCAAAAATTTCATATTTTTAAGAGGTTTTTTAATTCATCTACATTGTATTGTTCGATAACACCGCAGTCAATGTCGTGTGATTGTCAACGTACAAAATGATTCAATGTTGCTCTTGTCAAATCCGTTAACGTTCATATGTTTGGATATGGTCAACGTTTCACGTGTCAATACATTGACACCAGAGGGTACCAATTGCGTTGATACAGATAAAACGTCAAGGCATTTTGGGAAAACATTGACGAGTGCCGTCATTCGTGTGATCGTCAATGTTTCATGCGTTGACACAGTCTACGTTGACAGTATATTGACAGTGTTTCTGATGACGTCAAGGAGTAAATGCGTTGGCCATTTACGTTAACCGTCTAATCTAAACTTCAAGGCTTTAATATGATATTTTCAAATAGCCATTTTAATTCAAAACTGACAGAGATATTGCCACTCAAACTTCACCATTTCTTATCATTTTTCGCAGTTTTTCCCCGAAAGCTATATTTTTGGTACTATAGATAAATCTAATATTCCTTGCAAATATTACCAAGTTTTATATTTATCATCACAGCTGTTCAGTCTGTAGGCTTGGAAGTATTTATAAATTGCGGTAAATATTCTCTAAAATCATTATGTCATATTTGATCAAAATCTTGAATTTGAACTGTATTTCTAAGAATGTGAATAAAATGCACGACTTGCTCTTATGTTTAAGTTGCTTGGAACTTCAGAACTTTTAAAATAAGCAAGTCATTACAGAATAAATATATAAGAAATACAATAAAAGAATATAGAAAAACTGTACATATAAACAACTAGTAAAAGAGCTTATTGCTCAAAACCAAGTAAGCCATTTTATTACTTGAAAAAATATAAATAAATGCAAAAAAAAAATCGTTGGAGCGGTTTTCTGAAAAATTAATTTTGTATGTATAAAATTTGAGTTATATTTTTAATACAAAACTTTGGGATGCCAGTTTTAAGTATTTATTAATATACATTTACAAATTTATTTTCAAAAAAATTCATCTACCGATTTTCACAATATTGAATTTAAAAAAAAATTAGTATTTTAAAAAAAAATCCAAAATTTAATTTTTGCAAAATTTTGATATGCAATATTATTAACATTTTAAAGGAGCTTTTTATAAAAAAATTTATTAAAATAGGTTGAGCCGTTAAGGAGCAAATAGAAAATCAAAAAAACCGTTAACTGATTTTGTTTATCAAAATCGTTGGAGTCGTTTTCGAGATAAATTAGATTTTTCTTAACGGTTGTATGGCAGGTACCGTTATTTTTGTATTTTAATTTACTAAAAATTGTGTAGAGAAAATGAAATTGCTTCTCACGGTTCCCTAGTCAAGCAATATAGTTAGAAATACTTTTGTTTCAGTTCAATGTTTTAGTATCCGGTTTCCACTTATTTGGTGTAGGACAGCTATCTTCCGAGGCCTGAAACTCATGCTTATGGTAAGACTACACTATGTTAAACCGTTCTTTCTTCCTTACCCTGAGGCCATGTGGGCGAGCAAATTTTTTTTTTTTTCTTTGTAATCGCAAATGGCGGTGCTAACTCCACGCTACAGCCCTTGGCAAAGTTTTGTTTTGGCCATAATAGTTGCAATTATGCGATTTTTTTTACTTTTTGGTTCTTAGTAGGATTTTCTGCGCTTAAAAGCAGCACAATTTTTTTTTCAGAAATTTTGAAATTTCGCAAGAAATTCATTCGTAAAATTTGCAAATTTGCGAATTTTCCAAAAATATTGACGGCACAAGGCAGCAAAAGTTGATCACAATACAGCACAATTTTTTATTGAAAATCGAAAATGGCGGTGCTAACTTCACGCTTCACAAAACTGTGTTTTGGCCGTAAAAGTTACAAATATGCGAATTTTTTGTTTTCTCTTCGGAATATGGCAGCACAAATTGAGCAGAAAGCAGCACTTTAATTTTTAAAAAAATTGCAAAATTTGAAAAAAATTTCATCCGTAACATTTGCAAATTTTCAATTTTTTAAAAAATATTTACGACACAAGGCAGCACAAATTGAGTACAATACAGCGCATTTCCTTTTTTTTGAAAATCGCAAACGGCGGTGCTTACTTCACGCTTCGCAAAACTGTTTTTTGGCCGTAAAAGTTACATATATGCAAATTTTTTGTTTTCTCTTCGGAATATGGCAGTGAAAATTGAGCACAAAGTTGCACAAGTTAGTTTTTAAGAAAAATGTAAAACTCAAAAAAAAATTATAAATTAATTTTTGGCATAAAAGTTACAAATATGCTAGTTTTTTTTTGTATCTCTTTGGAATATGGCAGCACAAATTGAGCACAAAACTGCACAAATTTTACTTTTTAGTAAAAATTTCGCAAAAATTTCATTCGTAAAATTTTTAAATTTGCGAATTTTTTTTAAATATTTACGGCACAAGGCAGCACAATGCAGCACATCTTTTTTTTTTGAAAATCGAAAATGGTGGTACTAACTTCACGCTACAGCCCTTCGCAAAGCTTAGTTTTGGCTATAATAGATGCAATTATATCGTCCCTCTTCTCACGAACTGACGTATCTGCTTTTTCAATATTTTATAGGAGAGCAGTTTTTAGTTTTGTGTCCTCCTTCTATAAGCGTTACTTCTGTGTTTTATAACGGTTTTGGTATTTTTTTTGTTGTAAAATTACAAGAATATGTTAAAGTTTCAAATGATATGAGATTCAATGTAAATGCAATACTTAAAACAGTTAGAAATAATCGATCAACCAGATACGTCAGTTCGTGAGAAATTTTAGTGACAAGTTTTAGTGTCGTGGCAGTATACACAGATACCACTGTTTTGAAAAAATCTTATTAGTGAGGCATTTTAGTGTTGTGACAATATGCACAGGCATTACTGTTTTGAAAAAAGCTCCTCGCCCATAAGCCTTGTATTGACAATTTTTGTTTGACAGAGTATTGTAAACAGGAGGAACCGAATGCAATTTATATTTAATTTAGTGAAAGGTCAGTAGCAACATCTTAGCATAAACTTAAAGCGTTTTTATTTCTACTCACCGATAAATGCACCCAGTACCTGAAACCACTTTATTTAAACAATAATTTGCAATAAAACGGAAAAGTGCTACCCACATAATTGCAGTTACGTCTGTTCGTGAGAAACTTTTTTACCTAAAATTGCAGTTATGCCAACTATGTCATAACGCATTGAACCATGTTCCAGACATTTTTCAGGGAATCTAATGATGTAGAAATATGCAATCAAGTTTACCAAGCACATATATGCCCAAATCTCAAAAACGACAATTTGCGAGTTACGTCACTTCGTGAGATGAGGGACGACATATGCGAATTTTTTTTTACTTTTGGTTATTAGTACAATTTCTGAGCACAATGCAGCACAATGCCACACAACTTTTTTTTAAATTTCGCAAACATTTCATTCGTAAAATTTGCAAATTTGCGGATTTTTCAAAAATATATACGGGACAAGCCAGCACAAGTTGAGCACAATACTGCCGTGTTAAGAAGAAAAAACGAAAGTGTATTTTTGACATTACGAGATAAACACGTTTTTCTGTTTTTATCTCTTTCTTTTTTGTTTTGTTTTTGAGTGTTTCTCTGTCGTATTTACAGATAAATAATTTTTTTTTGCCTTGATTATTTATCGGATGTACAAATGCTTGTATGGTAGTCACTTTTTTTTTATTAAATTGAGTGCTAAAACGTCAATTTTTCCTAAAAAAAGCATGGTTCTTTGAACGAACGTCATTTTTCTTAAGCGTTTTAAGCCATTACAAAGCAAGTTAGGGCTTTTATTTTTAAAGAATAAAATAGCAAACATATCGAAGATGTCAAAACTGGCCCTAACTCAAAACAGCCAAAATGTCAGTTACGTTTTTTCTTCTTAACACGGCAGAATACAGCACAACTTTTTTTTTCGAAAATCAAAACTGGCGGTGCTAACTCATGCTGATAGAATTGTCCCACCCACTTTTTTCGTGTTCTCTATCATCGATATGTCATGTTTGATTGTTATATTAAAATATTTTTTGTTTGCACGAATCCAAAACTTGCCATATAGTACCAATATCGCAAGTTAAAAGATGGACACAAAATTGATGGTAATTATACTCGAACGTTTTAAGAAACACTTCAGATATACAAATAAAATCTTTTTTCTGAGTAAACGTTCTATCTTCCTGAGCTAATAAAAAAATGTTTACATAGTGAAAACATAAATATTTGTATCCTAAGAGTATGTTTTTTGGTTTAAATCCTACCTGATAAGTAATGCATCACCCCCGTTAGTGTTTGTGTAGGTTATATAAAATCTTAAATATCTTGTTATCGGAAAGTTAAAAACGATTTCAAATCTATAAAGTCGAGATTTATTTGCAACCTCTTCAAATATACCACCCTAGGTTATTATGGCCCATTCAACTCATACACAAATATGGTCATGAATGAAAGGATCGAATCTAATCCATTTTCCAACCAAAGATATTTATCGTACATATAAACATTATATTATTTAATAAAATTATCTTAGAGTGGTTTTTTGGTTTAATAGAAAGGATTATGCGTGTATAGATAAAAAACAATTGATTTGAAACCAACAAAGGATTAAATGGAGCAAACTACTATTGTATAATGATTGTAGTTGTTAGTGCGTATATATACAATATATACATAATACTCGTACCTTTACTCTCAATAAAATCCTTAATAGCTCTTTGTAAAAATGTTTAAGTGTTTTCGGTGACATTTAAAAAAGGAATTCAAGCATTTATCGAGCGTGTTGTCGTTGTAGTTATCGGTGGGTGTTAGAAGAACATAAAAATAATACAGGGTGTTTTAAAAAATATCTTTATTATACAATCATCTGTTTTCTAAACATTGACGACAATTTTTGAATCATAATTTGTTGTTAATTTGATATAAATTAGCTTCAATTCACTACACTTTGGGGATCGTGTTTGGATGCATGAAAACTCATTTGGTCTTCTCCTGATGAAATGAGGATTGCGAAAAGTGCTGAAGTGCCCCAACTAAACAAGATGCGCAGGTCTTATAGGGGTATTGGCATCGAACCCCCGTTTGAATTGAAATTCCAAACATCAATAAACCTCCTCAAAAACAACAAGGCAGCTGGGCTTGACGGAAAACCAGCTGAATTCCTGAAAGCTGATCCCGTAACAGTGGCTAGTATTCTACATCCGTTGGTAAAAATCATTTGGGAAAATGAAAGCTATCCCAAGGACTGGAAGGAAAGTGTGATTGTTAATCTGCCAAAGAAAGTTGACCTTAAGAATTGCAACAATTGGTGTGGTATCACCGCTTTGTCCGTTTTCCCAAAACAAATGGCAACCATCATTCTAGAGCGAATAAAGGATAGAATCGAGTCTACACTCAAGAGGCTTCTGCAGGGGTCAATCGTGTTGCGACCATAGCAACACCCTGCGTATCGTCCTGGAGCAGTCGAAGGAATTTCAATCACCGTTAAACCGCATATTCATTGATTTTAAGAAGGCCTTCGATCGAGTTAACCGAGAATTTTTATGGAGACCGTTGCTTGGTAGAGGAATTCCGCCAAAAATTGTTGCCATTATTGAAGAGTTCTACAACAACGCAAGGTGTTTTGTTTTACACAATGGACAGCTATCCGACTTCTTCGTAGTGTAATAGGGTGTGAGACAAGGGGATGTTCTATCGCCAAGGTAATAATCTGCTGGCGATGGACGTGATGGGAAAAAATGGCTTGGGGTCACGGAATGAAAATGGTGACTTGCTTGTCGACTTTTGTGACGCGAATCGTCTTGTGATAGGTGGGACTGTATTTAAGCATAAGACGTGCAACAAAATTACCTGGGTGCATCCGGATGGTCAAACCGAAAACCAAATTGATCATATCATGATTCAGCAGCGATGGAGGAAGTCTATGTGTGATGTCCGGAGTATAAGAAATGCCGATGTGGGAAGCGACCACCATTTGGTTCTGATGAGTCTCAAACTACGAACCACTGCCGTACAAAAACCAGCGCAGGATGCAGCAAGGAGCTCAAAATTCATTACTAATGCTTTAAATGACCCCAACATATGTCGAAACTATGTCACCACCCTTAACGACAGAGCCTCGTCATTAAATGGAGTCCAGAATTCAACAATTGATGAGATGTGGGGTGAAATTAAAAGTGTTTTTATGGAGGCTGGATCCGAAACTGTACCCAAGCGAACGAGACGTAGAGACTCTTGGATATCCCAAGACACCTGGGATAAGGTCGAACTTCGCAAATCGTTGAAAATTCAAATAAATGCCGAAGCAGATATTCAACGAAAGGCTGACTTGCGAAGAGAGTACCGCATTGCACATAAGATGGTCTATCGTTGTGTGAGACGTGACAAGAGGGTGAGGTTAGATGGACTCGCAGATAATGTGGAAATCGCTGCCAGAAGAGGAGATATCCGGGAATTGTACCAAATAGCCAAAGATGTGATCGGGAAAAAAGCAACACCAATCATCCTGTAATGGATGTGGATGGCACACTTTTGGTATCAATTGAGGATCAGCTACGCAGATGGAAGGACCATTTTTGTGCCCTGCTAAATGAGGTTTCAGTTGAGCAGAGTGCTGAAGTGCCCCAACTAAACGGGATGCGCAGGTCCTATAGGGGTATTGACATAAAACCCCGTCAGAATCGGAAATCCTTACATCAATAAATCTACTCAAAAACAACAAGGCAGCTGGACTGGACGGAATACCAGCTGAATTCCTGAAAGCCGATCCCGTAACAGCGGCTAGTATTTTACATCCGTTGATACAAAACATTTGGGGAAAACGAAAACTATCCCAGGGATTGGAAGGATGGTGTGATTGTTAAGTTGCCAAAGAAAGGTGACTTAAGGAATTGCAACAATTGGCGTGGTATCACCATTTTGTCCGTTTTCCCAAAACTAATGGCAACCATCATTCTTGAGCTAATAAAAGATAGAATCGAGTCTACACTCAAGAGGCATCAAGCTGGCTTCCGCAGTGGTCGATCGTGTATCGACCATATCAACACCCTGCGTATAGTCCTCGAGCAGTCAATGGAGTTTCAATCACCGCTTTACCTCATGTTTGTGGATTTTGAGAAGGCATTTGATCGAGTTAACCGAGAATGTATATGGAGATCGTTACTTGGAAGAGGAATTCCACCAAAAATAGGTGTTTTGTTTTGCACAATGGGCAGCTATCCGACTCCTTCGTAGTGCAACAGGGTGTGAGACAAGGGGATGTTATATCGCCAATTCTCTTCCTGCTGGCGATGGACGACGTATTGACGGCCAGTGTTGGTACAGCTGAGCGACAGGGCATTCAATGGAGACCGTTCGAAAGGCTCAGTCATTTAGACTATGCCGATGACATATGTCTAATGGCAAATAACATCAGTGGGCTGAACGGGATGTGCCAAACACTGCAAGTGAAGGGAGAGTCGAGTGGTCTAAGAATAAACAGCAAAAAGTCAAAAATAATGCTCACAGGCTGCTCCACACAGCAGCGTATTATTCTAAAGGAGACACCAGTTGAAGTAGTGGAACATTTCAACTACCTTGGCAGTATTGTCTCTGCAAACGGTGGTACGGATCTGGACGTTCAAAGTAGAATAAATAAAGCTCGTGCCGATTTCGGTACACTGTCCCCAATCTGGAAATCAAGTCAAGTCTCCTTACGCACTAAGTTGAGATTCTTGGAATCCAATGTCAATACCGTGAAGTATGGAGACGTTTTGTTGACGCCCTATGTCCCAGCCGGGGGTTACAGGACACGATGATGATAAAATGAATATTATGCATCTTTGGTTTCATTGCCACGGGTTAATTCAATTTTTTTGGAGGAAATGCATGTCGACATCTGTGACCGAATTTTTTGAAAAAATACTAGATTGTTGAGATATTAGGTTAGGTTAGGTAGAAGGGCTGACAGTTCTCGTTACCGTTACACTTAGATCTATGTAGATTCGTTGTGATACCCTAGGAAATTGTATTCCACTTAATGTAAAAAAAAACCTATGTGCTCTGTTAGCAGTCAAGCCATTTAGAGGCGTTGATGAAACTCAGAAGGCTATTAGCCGATGTTCTAGAAAGTTCCTCTTGGTCATCATAGAAATGATTTCCTATAGGTGTTTCTTTCTTAAATGACAGATTGCTGGGCAGTGGCAAATGAAGTGTAAGGTATCCCGATGTGCTTCTTCGTCGCTGCACCCTCTGCCTCTGCTAAGGTCGTCAGTCCTGAGCCTCATTTTCTTTTTATGGTATCTCAGTAGGTTGTGTCCGGTGATTATGCTGACAAAGGAACGGAGATGTTTCTTGTTCATTTGCATAATTTTGTTTGTTCTCTGCTTATTGAAATTTGGCCATAACTTTCTAGCTGTGCCGCATGTTTCAAGCAGATTCCATCTTTCATTGTTTTTTTTCTGATATTTTGTTACCAATATCCTGCTTGATGCTACAGGGTGGTACTTTGATATGTTGTTCGGCTTGACTTGAATCAAGCAACGAACCCGTTCTCGCCAACTCATCAGCTCTCTCGTTTCCCTGTACATCACTGTGACTGGGAACCCAGCAGAGTCTAATGTTATGTTGCATGCCAAGAACCCTAAGCTCAGCTTCGAATGTATCGCGGTGGCAGAAATTGCTTTTATTGCTGCTTTGCTATCAATAAAGAGGGTGATATCAGCTCGTGGTATCGCCATCATTGATATTTGCGTAGCTGCTTTTGTCACTGCCAAGACCTCGGCTTGGAAGACGCTGCAAAAGTCCGAAAGTCTGAAGGAGCTAGCTGGTCCCAGAGTGTCCGAGAAAATTCCTGCACCAACTCCAGTGTCCATCTTCGAACCATCAGTGACGACAGTTATCGTTGATTCATTACTGAAAGGTTGGTTGTTTTCCCACAAGATGTAGTGAAGGGTCTGTTGAATTTTAAATGAGGTGTTGTGTAGTCCGTGCAAACATTATTTCCCACATACATATCTCTGCAGAATCTGAGTATGGCCCGATGTGCTTTGCTTCCAGCATTTAGTCTGTCTTAGCCGCAGGAGTCTCAAGTTGACTCTAGGGGTCTCAAGTTGAGTATCGCTTCCAGTCCCGCTGTGGGGATGGTTTTCAACGCCCCCGTAATACCCACGCATTCTTCATACCGAAAGCTGGCAAGCCCACCCACACCAAACCGAAATACTTTAGGCCTATAAGCCTCTCCTCTTTTCTTCTCAAGACCTTGGAAAGGCTAATTGAAACTAATATTCGCCTTAAACTGAATGATGGCGTGCTCTCGCAGGCCCAGCATGCATACTTGAAGGGCAAGTCTGTTGAGACGGCGCGGCGCTTCATGAAGTGGTCGGCACAATCGAAAAATCAATTTATTTCAAGGAATTTGCTCTAGTAGCATTCCTCGACATAGAAGGGGCCAGCCCTAAACTCTATCGGTATTGATATCCGATACTGATAAAGTGGATTGACTCCATGCTCTAAACGAGACTTATTAATGTGGAAATGGGCGATAGCAAGTTAAAAGTAAGGACGTGTAGGGGTACTCCACAGGGTGGAATCTTATCTCCTCTGCTTTGGCTTCTTGTTGTCAACCAGATTTTATTAAAACTAAATCTGAGTGGTATCAAGGTCGTGGCATATGCCGATGACATTGTGTTAATGGCCTCAGTAAAATTTGCCCCCACCCTGTGCGAGCTCCTACAAACGGCCCTTAACAAGTTCAGTGATTGGGCCAGTAGCTGTGGACTTAGCGTTAACCCACAAAAGACAGAACTAGTTTTGTTTACGAGGAAACGTAATATTCCGAGCATAGTCCCGTCAACCATTGACGGAATTCCGTTACAGGTTTCGGGTACTGCCAAATATCTCGGTGTTGTTCTTGATCGTAAACTAAACTGGAAAGAAAATATTAAAGAAAGAGAGAAAAAAGCCTCAATAGCTTTCTACACATGCAGTAGAATTTTTGGTAAAAGATGGGGTCCCAGCCCCAGAACCATTCATTGGATGTACACAGCCATTATAAGGCCAATTCTTACGTACGCATGCATGGTCTGGTGGCCAGCCTTAGATAAGGAAACCAATCTTAAGACCATGACAAAAATCCAAAGAATAGCGTGTATCGGCACAACCAGTGCTATGAGAACTACACCAACGGCAGCCCTAGAAACATTCCTTTCACTAGCCCCACTCGATCTATTTACAGAAGAGATGGCGGCCAAAAGTGCTTTAAGACTTAAACAGTCTAATAACTGGAAAAGAGGCCACTACGGTAATAAAATAATAACGAACTTTACGGACATAGACACTCAAACAGACTACATCACACCACACATAGATTTTAACCCAGTGGCCATGACAGATATCCCAACAAGGGAATTCTGGAATGAAAACAGGGTCATTAATGCAAATCATGTTTCGGTGTTTACTGACGGTTCTAAAACAAAAGAGGGGGTAGGGTCAGGTATCTACTCGGTAAACCCACCTATCAACAGATCAATGAAGCTTCCAAACTTTTGCAGTGTATTCCAAGCAGAGGTGCTTGCAGTTTGCGAAGCCGCGAAATATCTAATCTTTTATGAAGTAGTCAATAGTAATATCGACATCTTCATAGATAGCCAGGCGGCCATTAGGGCCATTTCATCAATCACTGTAAAGTCCAAACTGGTGGATCGTTGTCGGATTGAGCTTAGATCTCTAGGCACAACGAACACTGTTACCCTAAAATGGGTCCCAGGACATCGTGATATAATGGGGGATGAAATGGCAGATGAACTGGCCAAAAACGGATCATCTCTCGATCCGAGCCAGGTCGAATCCTCTATACTTGTGTCACTGGAGCAGGTAAAAAGTGAAATGCACCAGAATTTCTTCGAAGCTGCAGACGTCAGATGTTCATCAATTGACACTTGTCGGGTTTCAAGAAATTTATGGCCGAATATTTCGAAGAAAAGAACTGAATATTTACTTAAGATAAGCAGACCTCAACTATCGCTCCTAGTTGGAATCCTAACAGGACACAACTCAATGGGAACCCACATGAGGAGAATGGGCATTAGCCCATCGGACTTATGTAGAGGGTGTCAAGATGAAGAGGCGGAAGAGGGCTCATCCCATTTCCTTTGCGAATGCCCCAGCTTAGCTAGAACTAGAAAAGAAGCCCTCGGAGAATATTTTTTCGACGAAATGGGCGACATCTCTTCCTTGCCACTAAAGAATATCCTGAAATTCATTCAGAATTCAGGATGGTTCAGGGAGGCATCCCACACCTAAACTATCCCCGATCACCCACCTTCCTCATACCTACCTTCCTTAATCCTGGGGAACGCAATGGATCCACGGAGATCCGAGTGAGATGATGCGGCTTGCCGTATCATCACCCCTTCTAACCAACCTACCTACCTAATACCCACGCATGCTAATCTTTGAAATTTTGTCAAGGTTTTCAGGTTTGTTGCTTTCTCAGTCGCGTTCCACCAAACTAAGCTACCGTAGGTAAGTATCGGTCTAATAATTGCCGTGTACAATGTACATCCACCAGATAAATTTTGGATTGTTTCGATATTAGAGGATATCATTTATACCCGCTATTTTTCTTTAAATAGATTTTGAAAAAGGGATATGTATTTTTCAATTATAAGAACTGACTCATTTCATGGGACACCCTATACAATTTGGTTTTTGTTAGTCAGGAATAAGGATATTTTATTACACGCGCACTTATACTTCTAAATATTGATAATTCTATCTACATGTATGTCTGACTATGGATGTTCGTAGAACTGGTTGTTGCGAGACAATTGTGTGAGTGTATTAGCCCCATCAAGTACTTTTAACCTTTTGAAATACCTCCTCAAATACAACAACAGTATCAAATTTATTTATTTAAAGAGAAACATTTCCAAAAGTGTTGGTATTCGTTTAAATTATGTAAGTACTCCTGTGTTTTTTTTTTTCATCATCAGTCCAAAGGTTTTGGAGTGTGTGTCAAATTACGCAAGAGCTTAGATCAATGGAATTGTGGGCAACATATTCAGTCGTTAAGTATAAAGAGCCATTAGAAAAGTTTCCACACTACTTGCAAGACCCAATAATTCGAAAGTTTATCCAAAGCATATACCTAGAGCTCAACTATGTTTACACTAAGCAATTTGGTTTTAAATTCTTTTCGTAGAAACCAACCATTAATGGATATGTATTCAACTTACAATTTCATTTCATTGCGTCCTGGAAAGGTCAAAGGTATAACAATGGCGTTGGAAAACTTGTATTCTTCGTTTTTCGTTTGTCGAAGTTGAGTTAGTAAGTTCAAGTGTCACGCAGAAGAGGGTGTGCGGATGATGCACACGTTTGCAAGGTAAAAGAAAAACGCAAAAGGTCGAAGTGCCACACTGTAAGTGGCAACGGAAAATATTTTCGTTTTCCTAAGCTGAAATACTCATGAGACTGATACACGCAATGAAATTATTATATTTATAAACAAAGTTTAACAACTTTCTTATATTTTTTCTTTTATGTAGCGCTACCTACTGAGTTGACTTCAAAAATAATTATTCGTTTGTTAATTCAACAATTGATTAGAGTTGCGTGTTTGAGAATGTGCCACATGAGCTTAGAGCCCACAAGTCAAATACCAAAATGGCTGGCTTGTATCCATAGTTGGAATCAATTGCATAATAAATTATATGTTTAAGTTAAACCTAATTTATATATCCACAACTGTGGGTAAGCAAATTATATTAAATTTGTGCTTTTTAGTTGTTTTTCATGTAAACATCAGAGGATTCAAGTAATTACGTTTTATTGTTATTATTATACGCAGGATGTTATTTTGTGACAAATTTAAAATAAGTGCACGATAAACAAGGCTGTTTTTTTTTTGTAAACAGTGTTAGTCCTTCCTATCTTTGTTAATCTATTAAAGTTATTGCTCAAACATGGCCATTGTAATTCGGTAATTACTCACTCTATACGCATATGGGTGTTGGCAGAATTATATACATATGCATACCAATTATATCGTTATGATATGAATTAATTTTAAGTCATGCCTATTATAATCCTCTGTATATGTACAATGTACATATATGTAAGTACCTACATTAGTTATCTTCAAGTAAAATGTCAAATACCTACGCGTGGGTCTCAATGATTTGACCTAGACTTGTGAGTTGTGAGTCACGTAGCGTGACTGTAATAAGGTAGGTGAAAAATCGCAGTCCAAACAATAGGTACATAGAATTAATTAAAATACAAAAATTAAATTTGACTAGCCTCTTCAAATCTAATCTCTTTAGCAAACATATCGGTGAAAGTTTGGGTAGATCTGCTCAATACTGTCATACACACCACACTCGTCTAGTGATGCATCGCATACTACACTACAGTTGTGCTTATTTTACCAAGTGTTAACCATCGGATACTGGTCTCGTTCATCTGGACCTGACTTGCTAAACTAATAAGGCCGAGTATTGAACAAAAGAAAAAAAGCAAGATTTTCTTCTGTCGGAAATGACCGGCTGAATAATTTGGCTGAAGTCTTAGATGAGCCTATCTATGCTGAATTCATCTACCGCACACCATCCATAGGTGTGCGGCAGATGAATTCAGCATAGAGAATCAACAGTGCTATCAATAGTCTTGCCAGAAACCAGGAGGAGTGTTCCCACTAAGGCACCTCTCCTTTTATCAAGGCGGCAGCGGAAAAATTCCCCAGATGAAAAATCAACGGTGGCTTCTACGGTTCCAGTCAAACCGAACCACTTAGCGAATACCTTATACGGGCTTCTACAACATAGTTGGAGCTCAGGCCTATAGGGAGGGGTTACTCCGGCTCCACACTCCTAGCCTGGAGTTATACTATAATAAGGGTCTGGTCCTCCAGGTTGGGGGTCATACCATGTGTCGGGGTGACTTCCCGGCCACGTAAAGTGATTTTAGTTGCGAAGCAACAACAAACGTCGAATAGGGATGAACTTACTGAACCTAGCAAACAAAATAAGGGACGAACTTCCGTCTCTCTAAAGACCATGTGCAGCCAAACATTAAGTGGAGGCCCTAGACTGTTTCAAAGCAGACATTACCGCCATTCAAGAAGTGCGAAGAGATGGGCTCGTCAAAAGAAAAATGACTAAGACCTCTACTACGGTGGCTGTTACCGACAACAAGGGCAGCGTCTATTTGGATGTGGATTCGTCGTTAGAAGCAGACGAAGCCAAAAGTCTTGAGTTTTAACTATGTGAACCTACGCCTCACGAAAGTTCGTATAAATACATACCCCACAGAGGAGAACAATGATGACACCAAGGACAAGTTTCTACGACGTATGAGTAATGATCTAGCTAAGACAATCAAATTGTCTTGGGTGATTTTAATGTCTAACTAGGGAAAAAGACGTTTTTGGTGGCACAATCGGATAATATTGTCTGCACGGCACCACCTCCGATAACGGACTCAGGTTCCAACATCCAGATATGCACTAGGGGACATGGGAAGTTCCTGATCAATCAACCGCCAACCCAATTGACCACATTGTGATCGCCACAAGGCACTCCTCCAGTATCAAAGATATCCGAACGTTCCAAGGGAGCAACGTTGACTTGGACCACTACCTCGTTGTAGCCAAGCAAATGCTACAGATATCCAGACCAAAGGGAAAACAAGGAAATACTGTGAGAAAGTTCGACGTTGGATGGCTACAGTCTCTAGAAATCGCCAGGTCCTTTTCCGATCGAGTCTCTCACGTCCTATGCCACCAAATTCAAGTAATGAGAACCAGTGCAGGAATTGCTAGGAAGCCATCAGAAATTCTACCTCTGACGTGCTGGGCCTCGCACCACCACCACAGAAAAAGCCCTGGTTTGACGAAGAATGCCAGCAAGTACTTGCAGCCAAACAATAGGCATACAAAGTGGCGCTGCTGCTGCTCTCGAGCCTTACGAGCAGAGAGGAACACCGACTTCTCAAAAGGACAAAGAAAGAGTATGAAAAGCGCAAGGTGAAGGAAATGGAGGGATGCCATTGCAGGAATGAAGTTCGGAAGTTTTACCAAAAAGTAAAAAGAACCTCCCAGGGTTACAAGGCCCGTACTGAAGCCGGCAAGGATGATCAGGGGAACATCGTGGTAGAATTGCAGTTGGTGCTGAGGATATGGAGAAATAATTTCTACAAATTGTATAACGGTGATGACGAACCGAATTCCGCTCCGTGCAAATTGCACCATTCAACCTGGACGACCGACATAGGCCAACAATTCCATCCAACCAATCTTGACGAAGTGGAGATAGCTATATCTACGTCCAATAAATCTGCCGGAGCTGATGGCCTTGCGGCCGACCTATTCAAAGCGGCTGGTGATGAATTGGTTAGGAGTATGCACAAGCTCATCCGCAAAATATGGTCAGAGGAAAGCATGTCCGATGAATGGAACCTCAGCATTGTTTGCCCAATCCTGAAGGAAGGTCATCCTCTGGACTGCACCAACTACAGGCATCAGTTTATTAAGCATCGCATACAAAATTTTTTCTGCCGTACTTTGTGAACGCCTTAAGACATACATACGTCAGCAATCTGGTCCATATCAGTCTGGCTTTAGGCCAGGGAAGTCTACCATCGACCAAATATTCGCACTGCGGCAGATATTGGAAAAAAACAGGAGTTTCAAATCGATACCCACCACCTTTTCATCGATTTCAAGGCCGCCTATGACAGCATCTATAGAGACGAGCTATATAGAGCAATGTCTAGTTTTGGCATCCCTGCCAAACTCTTCTGTTTGTGCAGGATGACGATGGAGCATGCACGCTGCTCCATCAAGGTCGGCAAAGACATCACCGACACCTTTTATGTCAAAAAAGGTTTTAGGCAAGGCGACGCGCTGTCATGCTTCTTCTTCAACATCGTTCTTGAAAGAATATTGCAAAACTCTCACGTCAACACTAGAGGCACAATCTTTCAAAAGTCCATCCAATTAATTGCTTACGCTGACGACACTGACATAATCGGACGAACAAAGCGTAATGTCAGTGGTACTTTTGTGAGTATTGAGAAGGAAGCCAAGAGATGGGTTTAACGGTGAATGAAAGCAAAACGATATATATGCTGTCAACAAGAAAGGACACCCAACACCGACGTCTAGGACAGAACGTCACTATAGACAGCTATAATTTTGAGGTGGTCAGAGACTTTGTCTACCTAGGATCCGCTATAAACTCAGCGAACGATACCAGTGCTGAGATCAAACTAAGAATTACTCTTGCCAATCGCTGTTTCTTCGGGCTAAGAAGGCAATTGAGAAGCAAAGCCCCCTCTCGAGCAACTAAACTGTCCCTGTATAAGACGCTTATCATCCCGGTCCTGATGTATGGTGCAGAGGCATGGACACTGCTAACGGTGGATGAGAACGCGTTAGGCTGTTTCGAGAGGAAAATTCTCCGGGTGATTTTTGGTCCCGTCTGCATAGATGGGGAATGGAGGAGAAGATACAACCACGAACTGTATGGGCTGTACAGCGACACCGACCTAGCCACAAAAGTGAAAAGCCAACGTCTAAGATGGCTGGGTCACCTAGAGCGAATGGACACCAATGCTCCGGCCTGGAAAGTCTTTGAATCCAACCCCGTGGGACAACGCAGTAGAGGTGGACAGCGTAAAAGGTGGCGCACGCAAGTGGAAGAGGACCTCAACCAACTTGGCGTGCGAAACTGGAGACAGCTAGCTAGAAACCGAGCCGGCTGGAAGAAGCTTGTTGGTTGAGGTCCTGGTTCACCCGGTACTGTAGCGTCACCTTAAGTACCTAATGTATATAATTTTAGCACTTTTGGAAATTCAGGTTAAAAAGTATCCTATCATTAGTTGCAACTTAATTGCGAATTAGTTACGCAAACAAAAATTTTATTGCATTTTTGGTTTGCAAAAAAATGGGTGTCCTGCTTACTTCATATGAACTTAGCAGGACCCCCATTCTTTCGCAAGCTAAAAATGCAATACATTTTTTTTTTGGTTAACAAATTCGCAATTAATTAGTTCTCAATAACCAACTTTTTTCAGCTCGATTATCTCCTTTTTTGAGAAAGTTGTCCTGCTAAGTTCATATGAAGTTAGCCGGATACACATTTTTTTGCAAACCAAAAATGCAATTTAATTTTTTTTTGCGTTACTAATTCGCAATTAAGTTGCAACTAATGATAGGATACTTTTTAACCTGAATTTTCAAAAGTGTCCTGCTAACTTTATATATGTACATCCTTAAGTAAGTAAGTATCTTAACGATAAACATAATTGTTAAGGTCAACTCAGCCCTCGGCATTATAAAATGGTGGTCCAAAAAATTTTCTAACCCCTTTTTGAACCAATCGCTCGACGTCATCTTTGTTGGACCCTGCCTCTCAATATGGTAGTTTGAATTAAGCTGAATTAATAGGAAATAGGGTTGTTGCCCCCACCTAAACTTAAAATTAAATAAAAATAATAAAAAAGTAGAAATAACATAAAGGCAAACAAAAAATTACATAAACAAAAGTATGAAACATGGATACCTACCACCTTCGAGATTTAAATTCAAAAAAGTGGATATAAAGAGAATAATATAAGGTTTTATTCGAACTTCCATTGCTGAGCTAAAAAAAGGCTACCATTGACAACAAAAAAAACGACCAATATATTATGTATTTCGCAAGCAAAAATATGTTCGTTATAAATCGCCAGAATATATTATTTAATATTTATTCTGACCAAAAAAAAAAATGGCAAACTCGCAATATTTTCCCTTTTATTCCAAGGATTTCTAAAAAAATTATTCATGGTAAATTTTCATAAAAATAAAATTCGGCAAACTTTAGCCATGTTGTGTAGTTTTGCCTGACCTGAATAATTTTGTACACGATTTGGTGTGTTTTGTTTTACGAGCCTGTGATTTCAACAGCCAAAAAAGTTATAAATATTTGATTGTTTGTGTGTGCCTGGCCTATAGACATATCCCTTTTCATAATTTCCTATTCACGTCACATAAATTTAAGTCAAAAGTCAGGAATGAACATTGTGAAAAATACGAATCAATATTATGTATTTATGTATTGTATACTCGTAGTCTTAGGTACATCTCCATATCTATACCTCCCGTATCTTTTTCGATCAAAGACATTTTATTTGATTTTTGATTTTATTTTTTTTTATTTTGATTTTATTTGAATACCTAACACTTGCATTTGGTTGATTTTGATCCAACTTTGGAAATAGCATTGATAGAAGAAGCAAGGGACAAATTCAAAAAATGTGTGTGAAGTGTGATTGTGAGTCTGTCGCATAGTGTCGTTATCAACAATATCTTATTTGAAAAAGTTTCTTTGTCAGATATTTTCTATATGGTTCATCTGTTTGAATATTGTGTTTGTGACGCAAGTTGAAATGAAAATTTCACTTTTTCTATTCGTAGGTAATAGAAATAGTCCTTGCAAACACTTTGTTAAGAAGGATTATACGGAAATAAATTTGCATAACTTCTCTAACTTTGTAGAGAGAAAGACTTTTCAATCAAACGAATGTTAGAATCTTAAGAATTGCATTTAAGCCGTTTTTTTTTTTTAAATATAGTCTCATTATGCAAACGATTTCAATAGCTTATTGTGTTGGAAAACTTATGAATTTAAAGAAATACAAATAAGTAGTCGAAGAGAGGAAGTAGTTGTTAACAAATACCCAGAACTCGAAGTTGAGGATTGTATTGATCAGAGGCGTTTAACAGTGGTGCTAAAGTGAAAAAAAAACCTTTGAAAATAAGGTTGGTTACTTGAAGTTGATTCTATTATTTTGTTTAGTAATAAAACAGGTGTTCTATATTTCCCATTGACTTGACTTAGTGGTGAGGTTTACGGTGACTACTACGATAAAGCCTAGATCTATGTAGAGCTATGCGATCGTGGAACTAGATTCTGCTGAAGGGCCTCCTCATGTTCAAACGGTCGAAGTGGAGTAGGCTGTTGCTGGTAGATTATACTACACTGAAAGACTGTTCCCCCCAAAGCCCTCCAACGATTGGATGGCAGCGGATTAATTCTCGAGATGGAATCAACGATGGTGTCTACAGTTCCAGTAAGGATGAACTATTTGCTAACCACCTTATATGGGCTACTCCGACTATTCAGAGCTCAGGTCTATAAGAAGCGGCTTTATTCAACCTTCCACTCCTGGAGTCACTATAGAGTCTGGTCTTTCAGAATTTAATTTAATTTAATTTTGGTGGGGGCAAAATCCCCATTTATTCGGCTTAATACAACTAACTTCTTAGTCTTATTTAAAAACTTAGAACTTAAGCTTAGGTTCGTGAGGTGGAGGGTGCTTCAGAAGCCGGAGTTTTAGCGAGGGAGTACTGAGGTTAAAGTCGAAGGAGCACATGTTTGAATTAATAGCCCACAGCATACGAAAGATAGGTTCGTTGGAGCCATAAGAGGTTTGGTGGGTGGGTATATAAAAGAGACGAGGATTACGTGTATTACGAGGGTTAGTGTTAGAAGACATAGAGTTGTAGAGTGACATGCAAACAATGGAACCGGAAAGTAGTCGATGAATGAAGAGAATGTCTGATATTTCTCTTCGTTCTTTCAACGAATTCAAGTTGATTAGTTTAAGGCGGCCTAGATAGGGAGGCAGAATCAGAGGATTATTCCATGATAGTCTTCGAAGAGCAAAGTGTAAGAAACGACGCTGGATGCTCTCGATTCTGGAAATGTAAGTAAGTTGGTAAGGGTCCAAACTTGAGACGCTTATTCTAACGGGGGAACGAACAAATGATATGTATAAGGATCGGGTTACATAGGGGTTGAAGAATTCCTTGGACCATCTTTTGATAAAGCCGAGCACTGGGTTTGCTTTGAGAATGATATCGTCTATGTGAGTGAGAAAATTAAGATCTGGGTCATATAAAATGCCAAAGTTGCGAATATTATCAACGGTGGGTATGGGTTGATTATGAAGCAAGTAGAGACGGGGAGGAGATTTGATACGATGGCATGAAAAAATGATTAATTGTCATTTGGTGACGTTTAGCTCCAAGCTATTTATTAGACACCAAGCTGAAAAACAGTCAAGATCTTGTTGAATAAGGGAAGAGTCATGCGTTGAGGAAATGGTCTTTAAAAACTTGGTATCATCGGCGTACAGAGAGATAGAAGAATGTTTGATGAACCTTTCAATATCGTTAATAGTAAGAATAAACAAAAGTGGGCCTAGGTGGCTGCCTTGAAGGATACAGAAGGTAGCTAAGAAAGGATAAGAGGTGGCAGATCGAAATCGAACGCTGTAGTAACGGTTTTTAAGATAAATAGAAATCCATTTTAAAAAAGAGGGGTGCCGAGTGTGGACAATTTGAAAAAAATAAGCTTATGTGAAATTTTGCTGAAGGCTTTGCTGAAATCGGTTGAGATAACGTCAACTTCGTAGCCTTTCTCTAAGGCTGAGAGGATGAAGGGCTCAAATTCAACAAGGTTAGTGGTTGTAGACTGGCATTTGAAAAAAACCATGTTGTGGAGAGGAGATGAGAGATTATTTGAAAAAAAAACTTTAGGTTTCATACAAAATACTTTTAAAGAGCTTGTGTATGTGTAGAAGATTGGCAATGGGATGGTAGTTGTTAATTTCGCCCTTCGGACCCTTTTTGTATATAGGGGTTATGAAATTTGATTTCCATGTCTGAAGAAACTCTCCTTAAAGAAAGAATGAACTGAGAGAGGGTGGAAGAGCATTTTTTTTAAAGAAGTATGGCAGGGAGACCATCTGGACCCGGATTAAATTCATCGTTAAGTTGATTCAATTTATATTCGATGAGATAGGGATTGACGGTTCGAGGGAGAAGCGGTCCAAGAGAAAAACTTTGTAGATAATTGAACCATGCAGAATCAGGAGTCATCGGCAAAAGATTGTTTGAAGAATGTGGCAAAAACGTTGGCGATAGTGCTAGGATCACTAGAAGTTACGTTATTGAAAGAGAAAGTTGTTGGGTAGCCATCGGATTTTCTTTTGTAGTTAACAAATAAAAAAAAATTCGGATCCCTGATAAGGTTGGATTGCTTTTCCGTTATCGTATAGCTCGGTAAAATGGTGATACGAAACAAAATAGTTAGAATAGTCAGTAGGAGAACGAGAGTGGAGGTAACCTTCCCATAATTTCTTTCTTTTATTAAGCAGAAAACGAAATTTGTGATTATATGGGAGGTGGAGAATTAGACGAGGTTTTGTGGCGGGAAAAATAAACATAAGGAGACTTTGTTGAGTTATTAATTTATTAGACGAAAGTTTGCTTCGTGGAAGTCGTAAGAAGGCAAATCCGTAGGGGGATGGCTTGTAATGGAGAATCGTAAAAAAAAGAGAGAAGAAGAGGAGGATGAAAGCTGATGGTTGATAGAGAAAGTTAGTAGGTGAGACAGAAGAGTTAATGGGGTCTGTTGTAAAAATAAGGTCAAGTTGCTTACTCATAACATTTGAGATGCCACTAACTTGGTAGAGGCTTGAATCAGTAAGGCTATCTAAAAGGAGAAATTCTTTGGCAGATGTGGGATTTGTATCAAAAATCGTCTGATGGAGTCCATTTTTAATTAGGAAGGTTGATGTCAACAAAAAGAATGATCTCATAATGGGGGTCACATAAATCGGTGATGTGATCAATCATTTAATTGCAAGTTCAAAGGATTCGATGGGTTGTGAAGTTAAGATGTAACAACAGACAACGAAAAGTGACTTTCAGGGTAGTGAAATCTTAATTGACACATAATCAAGAATAGGGGAAGAATATATGGCAAAAATGTATTTTTTGCAGCAAGAAGGACACAACGGCTAGGGCATTCATTGATGGGTCGGCTAAGATCGTCATCGTGATAAACATTAAAAGTAGAAGGGAACTATTCTTGACTTTTGATGCTGGGAATAAGATTCGTTTCAGTCAGTGCATATTGTAATTCGAAGGGTAAGGCATGAGTTTGTTGCAAAAATTACTGCTGCCGTGTAGTAAAATTTCCCTTGGTAAACAACAACAAAGAAACATTTTTACTGACTTATTTTTCGACACTTTCCAGGATTTGTTGTTGTTTGGTGAGGGAAATTTTACTGTGCTAACTATAATATTTTCCAATAAAACACGCCTTGTGTTTGGTCTCTTAGATTTTGATAATAGAAAGAAAAAGGGGTGTTTTTGTCAGCTATGCTACGCTGCGATTTGTGCGCTGGGGTAACCTTCCTACCATGTTAGAAATTCTTGTTCCGAAGCAACAACGATACGATTGATTTTAAAGTTAATGACCTCACCAAACGATACAGGAAGGACGAGGTATTTCGGATTTGCAAGTGGAATGTATTGTCTTTATGTACAGAAAACATGCAGTTAAACAATTAGTGTGGAGACCCTAAAAAAGATCCAGGAAGATAGTGCGATGGAATGGAGAGGGCATACAAAAGATGAAACAATGGTGGCACATCTACCACGGGAAGTGCTAAAAGGATCAGGGTCAGCAGCTATTTGGTTGTGGGCTTGTGATAAGAGGAAGACTTGGGCCAGAAGTCTTGGGCTTTTAAATTGTAAGCGATCACCTGATTACAATCCGTATCAAAGCAAAATTCAAGACCATAACGTTGATATACATCCACGCCCCATGAAAAGAGAGAAGATTCAACCAAAAAGTGTTCTAAGATCTCCTGAAGAACACGTTCGATGAGCCTGAAATACGACGTCAAGATTATTCTGCGAGACTTCGACGCCAGATTTGGAAAGATGGGCATCTTAGGTCGAGGATACAGCCTGCACGAAGAAGCTCCCGATGACGGATACAGGACTATGGACTGTGCGGCGCGACCGGGGGAAATTTCATCATTGCCAGTACTAGGGATTTTCTGGTCTCGTGATCGAAAACCCTTCAATCAAATTGATCACACCGTGATAGATGCCAGGTAAGTTTCCATTATCATGGATGTGCGAATCTTCTGAGAGTTGATCATATAGACTAGGACTACTACTTGGTAGTATGAGTATCTCAAGTACGTACTGGGTTTCACTAAGTGAACACAACGAAATTCCTAGTTAGATGAAGAGTGACGGCTGGCACAGGCAGCAAGGTGAGGTTAGAAGGGTCTATGATATGGTAGCCTACATCA
Organism: Dasysyrphus tricinctus; assembly: GCA_963921185.1. Classification (NCBI taxonomy): domain Eukaryota; kingdom Metazoa; phylum Arthropoda; class Insecta; order Diptera; family Syrphidae; genus Dasysyrphus; species Dasysyrphus tricinctus. Next base: position 105,395,797 of record OY992532.1, on the reverse strand, counting down.
CCTCACTCGGATCTCAAAGGACCCATTGTGCTCCCCAGGATGTCTGAAATATAGGTAAGGGAAGAGGAACGGGAAGGGAGTTAGTAGCAGTCTTAGGAGCGATTTTGAATTCTGAATGAAAATTAAGATGCTTTCAAGTGGGAAAAATGAGATGTCGACCAGGTCATCAAACAAATAATTTCCGAGGGCTGGTTTTCTAGTACTGGCTAGAAAGTTGAAAGTGAAGAATGACGGATGAGACCTTCCAAGCAATGCTGCAGACAAAACTAGAGCTGATTAGAGAGCAGCCCGAAAAAAAAGAAGGGAAAAGCTCCGACTTCACGAAAAAAAGAGAGAGCACTAGAAGCGAGAAGTTGAGTCTATTAAAGATTTAAAGGTGGCCAGCCAAGAACGGAACCCTGTGGAGATGGGAATCGAAACATGGTAGTATATTCACAGTTAGTGCTTAGGATCTGGAAAGAACACTTTTCTGCATTGCTAAACGGCGAAAATAGCAAACATTCCACGTGGACGATGAAGGCCAACATTCCCATCCACCCGAGCTTCATAATGTGTGGTAGGTGATTTCCAAATTTAGATAATTCAAGGCTGCTGGTGCTAGTAGACTCCCAGCCAATCTATTCAGAGCCGTGGGAGATGACTTGGAAAGAAGCATACACGAACCCATCTGCAAAGTTTTGTCGCATGAAAGTATACCCAATGAATGGAACCTTGGCATATAGTTTGCTTAATCCACTAAATACAAGATGCTCTGAACTATTTCAACTACAGAGGAATAACTCTCCTAAACGTCACCGTCGCGTACAAAATTTTGATGGCTATACTGTGTGATTTCCTAAAACCTTTTTTCAATTTCCCATATGGCGGAAATGGGATTGGCTGTAGTCAATGAAGTCAAGACAAAATATATGTTTTCAATGAGAAAGGAACCTCAATATCATCGAAAGCTTCGAAGTTGTCAAGGACTTTCTCTACCTAGGATCCACTATTACCTCGCAAAATAACATCAGTGCAGAGATCAAACGAAGAAATACTCTTGTCAGCCACTGTTTCTTCGGGCTTGGTAAGGCCCTCTCTTTTAGAACTAAATACCACTATATATAATATCAAAATCATCCCTGTCCTGCTGTATGGGGCAGAAGCCTGGACCTTGAAAGAACCGAATGAAAATTTGTTCAGGTGCTTTGAGAGGAAGATTCTTTGAATGATTCTTGGTCCTATTTGTACCGAAGTATGTACATATGTACATATATGTCAATTTATTGAGAAAATACAAGTGTGCACCTGCCCCTCTTCATCTAAAGTGATTCATTTATAGCACAAATTTATCCTATTATTACCCCCCAATGCCTATGAAACATAAAGCTTGCCTTACTAAAAAGAAGGACATTAACAAGAGATGTTCCATCCCAATCATAAATATACCGGAAGGCATTATTTACCATAACCACAACATTTCCCATTTGAGTTTCATCAATCTTTTCATACCTGCTAAACAATAACTTCTTTTTGTCAAGCTCATTGAAGGTTGAAATATGATTTTTTTTTTTTTGAGATGCAGTACCTACCTACTCCGATGTCCTTTGCATCCCAAAAAATGTTCAATATACAATTTTCAAACAATTGCTATGAATTTATGGTAACCTACGTCTGCTTTTAATCGTAGTGTTTGTGTTATCCTTACTTCTGAAATTGTAAGGCTGTAACTGACAGAGTATGTTTTTGAATAGATGTGCTTTTCTTGTTGTTGTTGTATTTTTCATTGGTCTTTGGCTTCAATGGATCCTTGATTGATTGGCAAGTAGTGAAGATGAAAAGTTATTATGATGATGACAATAAAAAAGAATTATTAATTTTGTTTTCAAAAATATTATTTGACATCAATCTATGTATCTCAAATTATTTAATAAAAACATATTTTGTGTTGAAAAGTTAATTTTTTGGTAGGACTGTGATGTTGTCACTTTAAACTTGGCTTAATCCAATTAAAAATATAAATACCTTCTCCTTAAAAGAACAACAGCAAAAGTACCAAAACCGCATTGGTAGAATTTGAAAACAAAAACCTCTGAAGCATTGCTCTTTTGTACAACTTGTTTGATTATATGGGTTTGTGGAATTTATCAGGAATAGTAAAAGTTGTTTTCGGGAAAATTTGAAGAGAAATAAACCAAAATCACTGTGTAATAGGTATCCGTTTTGGTATAAGTTAGCAAAACTGAATAGAAAACCAACACAACAAATCTAATTTTTCAGTAGAAGTAAACAAAAATTTTATATAAAACTTTGCATTTTCGATTAATTTGTTTGAAAGGCAAAACCACACAAAAGCTGTTCCGTAAGTTGCAAATATTGAACACAGAGCATTGTGTCTTTTTATACGAAAATTATATTATAAAACTGCATTTTCGTTTAATTTGTTAAAAAGGCAAAACAACAAAAGTTTTTATTTCAGAGAATAGTTTATTTGTTCTGTAGATTCTAAAATTTCTATTGTTGAGTTTGTGAGATATTTTGTACTGGACCGACACTGCGGCGTGATTGGACGATGGAAGTGTATCACCACTACCCTGTTTCATTTGGAATACCATTTATCATGGTCTATTTTGGTTCTTTGCGAGATTAATGACAGCAAGGTTTCGTTCAAAAATTCGTAACGTCACAATTATATTCGTAACGTCACAATTATTCAGTGCAACGCCCCCACAAATGAAGCGAACGAGGAAGACAAAACCGTGTTCTACATTTATCTTAACTCGATTTACAGGAGTGTTCCAAGAGCTGACATCATAGTCGTTATGGGAGACCTCAATGTCTAAGTCGGTTCAGAAAATTACGGGCTGGAATGCGTGATGGGAAGAAATGGCTTGGGGTCACGGAATGAAAATGGTGACTTGCTTGTCGACTTTTGTAACGCGCATCGTCTTGTGATAGGAGGGACTGTATTTAAAATTACCTGGGTGCATCCGGATGGTCAAACCGAAAACCAAATTTATCATATCATGATTCAGCAGCGATGGAGGAAGTCAATGTGTGATGTCCGTAGTATAAGAAATGGCGATGTGGGAAGCGACCACCATTTGGTTGTGATGAGTCTCAAACTACGAACCGTTGCCGTACAAAAACCAGCGCAGGATGCAGTAAGGAGCTCAAAATTCAACACGAATGCTTTAAATGACCCCAACATATGTCGAAACTATGTCACCACCCTTAACGACAGAGCCTCGCCATTAAACGGAACCCAACATTCAACAATTGATGAGATGTGGGGTGAAATTAAAATAGTTTTTATGGAGGCTGGATCCGAAACTGTACCCAAGCGAACGAGACATAGAGACTCTTGGATATCCCAAGACACCTGGATAAGATCGAGCTTCGCAAATCGTTGAAAACCCAAATAAATGCCGAAGCTGATGTTCAACGAAGGCTGAATTGCGAAGCGAGTACCGCATTGCACATAAGATGGTCTATCGCTGTGTGAGACGTGACAAGAGATTGAGGTTAGATGGCCTCGCAGATAATGTGGAAAACGCTGCAAGAAGAGCAGATATCCGGGAATTGTACCAAATAGCCAATAAAGATGTTATTGGGAAAATAAGCAACACGAATCATCCTGTAATGGATGTGGATGGCACACTTGTGATATCATTGAGGATCAGCTACGCAGATGGAAGGACCATTTTTGTGTCCTGCTAAATGAGGATTCAGTTGAGCAGAGTGCCGAAGTGCCCCAACTAAATGAGATGCGCAGGTCTTATTGACATCGAATTATCGTATTGACATCGAGCCCCCGTCAGAATCGGAAATCCGAACATCATAATAAATCTCCTCAAAAAGAACAAGGCTGCTGGACTTGACGGCATACCAGCTGAATTCCTGAAAGCCGATCCCGTAACAGCGGCTAGTATTTTACATCCGTTGATACAAAGCATTTGGGAAAACGAAAGCTATCCCAGGGATTGGAGGGATGGTGTGATTGTTAAGTTGCCAAAGAAAGGTGACTTAAGGAATTTCAACAATTGGCGTGGTATCACCGTTTTGTCCGTTTTCCCAAAACTAATGGCAACCATCATTCTCGAGCGAATAAAGGATAGAATCGAGTCTACACTCAAGAGGCATCAAGCTGGCTTCCGCAATGGTCGATCGTGTGTCGACCATATCAACACCTTGCGTTTCGTCCTCGAGCAGTCGATGGAATATCAATCACCACCTTACCTCACATTCGTGGATTTTGAGAAGGCCTTCGATCGAGTTAACCGAGAATTTTATTGGAGATCGTTGCTTGGTAGAGGAATTGCGCCAAAAATTGTTGCCAAGATGTTTTGTTTTACACAATGGACAGCTATCCAACTTCTTCGTAGTGTAACAGGGTGTGAGACAAGGGGATGTTCTATCACCAATTCTCTTCCTGCTGGCGATGGATGACTTATTGACGGCCAGTGATGGTATAGCTGAGGGAAGAGGAGAGATGAGTATATACTTCATATGTAGTAGATCTGCTTCATTAATTTATTTGTACGCATCTGCTACGTAGCAACTTATTTCTACTTCATTTAACCGATATCGTTTAACTCAAAAAATATTAACCACATTTCACAACTTTCATATTATTTGAGTATAAAATTATATAAATTTGTGTAATTTTTTCATTTAGACGAGATTCAAGTTGAATTTGTGAAACTTACTATTCAAAAAGCAGTAATTCATAAACAAATAACAAGTGAATGTTAAGTTTTCGTTCTGAATATTAAGTAAAATGAAAATAAATTAGTTTTTGTTCCAAAATACTTTTGTTTCATTATCTACTACACATTTTACAAATATACTTCGTTTTTTGAGCAAATTTGTTTCACTTTCTAGGCTCAGCATTATCATCCCTGGAAGGGGCATTCAATGGAGACCGTTTGAAAGGATCAGTCATTTAGACTATGCCGATGACATATGTATGTCTACTAGCGAATAACATCAGTGGGCTGAACGGGATGTATGAACGAGGAACTGTGGCGCAGGACAGGTCAAGAGCGGCTAGACGTCGACATAAGAAAGCGTACATGGCGTTGAATTGATCACACACTGAGGAAATCAAACGATGAAATTGCAAAGCAGTCTTTTGAATCCTCAGCGTGCACGGCGGGTTCGAAGACCAAGAAAAAAAGGGAAATCAACTGTCTTAGCGGAAGCAGAATCCTAGAGAAAGACGTGGCCATAGTTAAAATACCTTGCTGCAGACCGCGAAGGATGGAAGGTCGAATTTAGTGTATCAAAAACTATAAGAAAAGTCACCTTGCATTAACAATACCGTTACAAAGCCAAAATTCGTTGCCCTATGTAATTAATTTTGAACTCGGTGGATAAATGAAAAAGTGTAACGCTTCGTTATAAAATAACCGACCATCCCAAATGTTGGTATTTTGTTTTGGTTGTTGTACTCGAATCTGTTGTTGGATTAAAAACAAACCAAATAATTTTTTTTCTAAGAATCTGATTTTGGTTAAGCAATGCGTTGACTTGAAAAATTTATTAGCAACCGTATAATTTATTAAGTTTCTATAAGGTACAATAAAAATACAAAAACTTCAAAGTTCTAGTCCCATGGGAATATTCTGCATCATTACGTTTTTCTTTCAAAATGTTGTACAAATCTGTGATGTAACCACTTTAATATCGAAGTATGCATTCAACCAAATAGTTATTTATTTCGCTTAATTCAAGCTTATATAATAATAACAATAATTAGATAACTTAAACCATCTACAAGCAACTTATTCTAACTAAAAACTAAAGAGAAGGGGGTTAGGGATAGTTAGATTAAAGGTTTTTTCTAAGGGAGGATACACTTGGGCTAAAATCAAGGAGATGCTGTGCACTATTAGCTAATCGTAACATTCTTGAAATTGGGTTAAAATGGGCATAGTTGCTTCGGTGAGTAGGAAGGCGAAGGAAGGGAACAGATCTAAGGTTACGTGGATTGGTGTTAATAGCCTATTGAATAGACCTTTTAAAAAGGAACAATTACGTGCAAGGGTTTTTAATATTGAATATGTTTGTTTGGCCCATAAGCATGCTTAAAACCAAAAATGCTACTAAATTCACCCATGCGTTTCTGAGAGAATGGTCACACTGGCCACTTTTCAGTATTTTTAGTATAACTCGAAAACTAAGCCGAATTTGACAATTTTACATTTAATACTTTTTGTTCAAAATTAAATTTTCTATCGAAATGGATAGTTTGGAAAATTTTTTAAAAATACTTAGCAGGAAAAGTAAGCGAAAACCAACATAAAAAAAATCGAAAAATCATAGATTTTTAATTTTTTTTTTTAAATTGCGCATAATTTTTTTCGGAGCAAAGATACGCTCAAGACATGCACGAACAAAGTAAACTAGAGTCTTACGGCTTTAATATGACATGTTAAAAAGCCATATTATTAGAAAATTGATAGAGATATAGTCATTCAAACTTTACCATTTCTTATCATTTTGCGCAGTTTTTGCCCGAAAGCCTATTTTTTAGTACTTTATGACAAATTTAACGTTCCTAGCACCTAGTACCAAATCTTATGTTAATCGGACCAGCCGTTCGGTCTGTAGGTCTGAAAGCATTTAAAAACAGCTGAAAAACGAAATTGCGAACTTACATCCTTTTTGTAAATTTTTCATAGTTCTAATGTCATATTATTACAAAAATTTGATTTCGAACATTTTACGAAAGTGAAATTTGCCATATTGTACCGAAAAAGGGACTTTTGGGCCAAAACTGCGAAAAATTATAAGAAATGAATGGGAATGTATCTGTCAATATTGGATAAATATGAATTTTTGAACATGCCATATTAAGGCCTTTAGTCTCTACTTTATTTTGTCGCTGCATGTCTTCACCCTATCGTTGCTTCAAAAAAAGTTATGCACAATTTATTAAAAAATTAAGATATCCTTGATTTTTTGATTTTTTTTAGGTTGGTTTTTGTTAACTTTTCCTGCTTAAATTTTTTCGTAAAATTTTTTGAACTATCCATTTCAAACGTTCAGTTGTAACCGATGTTCGTAGGGGGGAAGGAAAAGAGGATCAGACCATGGAAGATTTCGTAAGGTGAAGCGGAGAAACCTACGTTGCACAGCTTCAATTCTAGATGAGTGGGTGGTTTGATAAGGAGACCAAACTTGACTAGCATACTCAAGAATAGGTCTAACAAATGTGATGAAGAGAGATTTTGTTACGTATGGGTTTGAAAATTCTTTAGACCAGTGCTTTATAACACCAAAGGAACAGTTTGCTTTTGCAATAATATTATCTACATATGTGAGAACGAAAATTAAGCTCTTTATCACATAAAATGCCGAGATCGCGAATGAAGGAAACTGTGGGAACCGGGACGTTGCAAAAATAATAAGTACGAGATGGTAGGGACTGGCGCTTACGAGAAAAAGTCATGTGTTGACATTTAGTGACATTGAGTTCGAGGAAGTTTTTGGTGCACCATGTAAGAAAAGAATTTAAGTCATTTTGAAGCAGGGAAGAATCAATTCGACTAGATATTACTTTCATAATATTCATGTCGTCGGCATTGATAGAGAGGTTAGAGAAAGAAATAATGCTTTCAACCATCATTAATGGAAAGGACAAATAAAAGTGGCCCGAGATGACTACCCTGAGGAACTCCTGAGGAAGCATAGATGGGATCGAACACGGAACAACTTAAAACAACACTATATTGGCGGTTTTCCAAGTAAGACCTCACCCATTGGATGAACATCGGAGGAAACCCAAAGGCTGCTAGTTTAATCTAGATTATTTGGTGAGAGATCTTATCGAAAGCTTTGCTGAAGTCAGTAGTGATCACATCAACATCGTAGCCTTTTTCCAGAGCACAAAATGCCATGGAAACAAATTGAGTGAGGTTCGTCGTAGTGGACCTGCCCTTAATAAAACCATGTTGTAGTGGGGAGACTAATGACTTACAATTAAAACAAAGAGCGTCATAGACAATGCTTTCGAAGAGCTTGGGTATAGATGAAAGTTTAGCTATCGGATGATAGTTAGAGATTTCGTTCTTATTTCCCTTTTTGTGAATTGGAAAAATAAATGAGTTTTTCCATAAAGTGAGAAAACTGCTTGCGAAAGAGAGAGTTTAAACAGAATTGTGAGAGGTTCGCACAACACGTTAGCACATTTTTTGAGAAAAATGGCTGGAATGCCATCAGGACCAGGAGAAAAGTCATCCTTAAGTAGTTTTATTTTTTCACTGACTGACGAAGGAGAAATATCAAGAGAGACTATTGAAGTTTGCGAACTGCTTGACAAATACTCAAAATATTCTAGATCAGGATTATTAACAGCATCGCTATAAGACTGACTAAAAAAAATTGCAAAGAGGTTGACAATTACTTCGGGATCAGCAGATGAGGTGTTGTTAAAATTGAAGGTAGAGGGAAGACCATCAGATTTTCTTTTTTCGTTAATGAATTGATAGAACTGCTTCGGTTCAGAGATGAGACAGGCCTGCATTTTGTCAAGATATGCATGGTATAGAGAATCGCAGAGGAGAGAGAAATTGGAAAGAGCTTGCTCGTAATTTAAATAATCTGAATATGTTCGGGATTTTAAATAAGTTTTCCATAACTTATTCCTTGTATTTTTAACAGTTCGCAACTCCTTAGTATACCAGGGGGGTGATGACAAACAATTCTTTTGAGGAACGTAAGGGACACATAGGAGTAAACATTCAAAGATTGTAGTATAGAAGAATGAAAGGGCAATGTCAATGGGAGTTTTATAGTTCTAAAAAAGGCTGAAATCAATATTGTTTAAAAGGATCTCGAGTTGATTAAAGTTGGCTTTCCGGAAATTAAAATGAAATTAGACTTCTGCATCAATGACGGATATATGTACCTTGATCGACAGTGAAAAGAAGAGATAGAGGAGGGTGATATAGATCGAGGGTGGAAAGAAGGTGGAAACTTTTTGTGACAGTTGAGTTGCAAGGGTCAGAAGAAAAAATGAGGTCAAGCTGCCTCTCCAAGTTGTTAGAGATCCCGCTTATTTGAAATAAGCCATTTTCAAATAAGCGATCCGGGAAAAGAGATTCCTTTTCTGAAGTAGTATTGCAGGGAACAAAGTGCAATTCATCCTCTGATGGAATCCAAACAAGATCGGGTAAATTGAAATCGCCGACTATGATGAAATCATCACTTGACTCCGCAGCCTCAAAAAGCGAATCAAAAGAGTCTACCATTAGTTTATATGCGAGGATGGGTTGTGCAGGGCGTATGTAAGAGCAGATAATGTAGAAACACCGATTATAGACAGAGACCTTGATACACACGAATTCGAAGAGGGGCGAATTAGAGATTTCGACAAGGGTTGCATTCAGTCGGTTGTAAACAGCCAAGAAAACTCCACGCCCACAGGGACCATCATCTATGATTTGACCATCGGCTCGGAAGACGAAAAAGTCGGATGTGAATAGCTCACTGTCGAGAATACTGGGACAAAGGTTCGTTTCTGTTAGGGCAAAAATATCGAATGGCAGTTTTTGGGAGTTGAGAAACGTAGTAGAGGTAAGACATATGAGATATTATTATGAGATTATGACTAAACGAGAATGAGCGTTTCGTCCCATATGTTGTAACACTTTCTAACCTATAAAACTGGAAAGGTCTCAATGAGTGCTTTTATTTTTTGTGAAAGTTTTATAGTCCAATAACTTTTGCACTGCGCTTAAACACTTATAACAGTTATTGATCTATAAATCTTTTCCTGCACGAGATACAGACCTATTCTCACACAAAAAAAAGCACTCATTGAGGCCTTTCCAATGATATAGGTCTGAAAGTATTACAATACTTGAGACGCAACTTGTGCAGCAAAAGAGTACTTTTACAGTGCAACAGTATGGGATATTAAAGTTTCCCTCCACGAGGTATAGACCTAAGCCCACACAAGAAAAAAAGCATTCGTTGAACTTTTCAAATGATAAAGGTCAGAGAGTGTTACAACACTTAAGACGCAATTTGTGCTGTGAAAGAGTTATAGGTCAGTGCAATAGTTATCAGGCTATAACACTTTCCCTGCACGAGATACAGATTTAGGCCAATACAACAAAGAATAGCACTCATTGAGACCTTTCCATTGATATATGTATGTATGTAGGTCAGAAGGTGTTGCAACACTTGGGACGCAGCTTGTGCAGGGAATGAGTTATAATATAGTGCAAAAGTTATCATTGGCTATAACACTTTCGCTGCACGAGATACAAACTTATGCTCATACAACAAAATGTAGCACTCACTGACTATGCCAATTCGCCTTTCTAACTCTGAAAAAGATTTTTTTTTTATAAAATACTAGATGACCCGGTGAACTTCGTTTCACCATAAATTAATTTAATAAAAATTGAGTGTAACTCTCCATAGGCTAAGCCCAGCGGACGTTGTATCGCATTAGAAAATAGATACAGTTGATGGCAAACTCCGAATATAATTTTGAACAACTCCACTCCCGATGGCCACACTACGAAACATTTTTTTTTTCATATATTAGGTATAGTAGATCGTGGTCACCTCACTTTGTAATAGAGTATTTTTTAAATAGGCTAGGCTATAGAATTTCTGAGTCTTAGGAATACTTGATAGCCTGGTACAGTGAAAGCTACAATAATAAGCATAAGAAGCTTCGAAGGGAGATATAGAGTATGGTCACCTTATACCAGTTAAACTATATTAATATGGTATGTACATACTTGTATAGATATATATATATCATGTAAAACTTATATGAGAGAAACCTCTTCTTGCTATTACGAAGAACAAATAAACAGTCTATTATTAGAACTCAATTGGATTGGGTTTTATTAATACATTACAGCGATCCTAACACTCATCGTCACCTCTTTTTTGTCCAGTTATCAGAGCTGTCGTAAAGAGAAAGATTGCCCAATGGCAATCTACTCTTTTTGGCATCGCAAAATAAAATTACTTCGAAAATAAGAGCTGTAAAACATTTACAATGCCGAAACGCGGTGGAGAAATAGGAATGACACCATTGTATATAAATTCTATAGTATTCTCATGAAGAAAAAAAGCTCGTGGCCATCTATGCGTCCTAATGTAATACTAATTTTTGTTAAGGGATCTCGGTAAGGCGATCACTGCGAACCTATCGACCAAATGTCTGCCTACAAAATCGTGTTTCATGAGAATACTATATAGATTGGATATACAATGATGACACACTCTAAGCTAAAGTTAACTTATAGTTACCCAGGAGATCCCGTACTTAGCTCTCAAAGCAACAGTAATCTGTTTGGTTATTAGAAATTTGCTTTTGTATTGAAAACAAAAATTCGAAACTGCTTAGAAAACAGATCCTTTGCTTCTTCCATTGTGTCCATTTGTTGTGACGTTTTCTATTTGAAATGAGCAAAAATAAGTGCCCGAGTCAGTAAAGGAGTGTCCGTATAAACTATAAAGGAACGCAATTTGTATATGAGAAATTCGAGAAAAGAGTTGGTTTGCAAAAATATGTCCGTTTAAGGGAATTTTCCGCTTATCGTAGCTATCCGCAAATAGAGCTTTCACTGTATTTATACCTTGTTGAAATTTGGTGGGGTGATAATTTTTGTTTTTATTTAAAATCATTTAAAAAAGCTAGATCTTTAAAAATACTCATTTCTTAAGGCCATTTTATAACTTCAACCCTTCAAACACAAATATCAATTTTTAGAATCTGACCGGAAGTCTCTTAGATTAAAAAAATCAAACAAAGTACATAGATACCCGACCACATTGCTGGTTCACAAAACCAATTTCTTACCAATTCCGAAGGTCACTTGAAACTGTTGAAAAGGATAAGGCTGTTGATGGAAATAAGAAGACATATGGCCTTTTCGATTGGAGTCAGAATGACAGATCTTCTTCCTTTTCTAGTCAAGTCAAAGTCTTCCAGATTTCCAATCAAAAAGGCCATTCATTTTTCACTGTCTGCAATATTATGTAGTTCAATGGTTCATCATTTTTTAATTTTTGCTAATTTTGCATAATGCGCTGAAATTTCAAAATCCAATGTTTGTCCCTACCAACTATCTTGGACTATACAAAATATTCTGTATTAACAATTTATTTATATTTGTTATACCAAACGGATCCTAATCCTTAGTAATTTTATATTGTAAGTGAATGAAATAGACCGCACTTAAAAATCTCGTTTTGACTCTGGCCCTTGCGATCAAGATTCGACTTACCTTCAAGCTATACCATCCTTTCGCTTCTCAGAGTGCATCTCGCTTAATTTTTTTGGTGTATTCATCCGCTATGTTTCTAGTTTATTCTTCTTATTTTTACTTTTCAAAAGGAAAAAAACAAACGAAACAAATTATATGCATATAAACCTTCATCCCTTGATTCTGACCTTTTAGACTAATTCCATCACCAATCAGCGTTTAGCACCTGAGAACGTAGTTAAAATTTTCTCATGAAGTAAACCTTTATATATCCGTGGCGATCGTGAAGAACCAGGTAAGTCGAGATACCTGAAGTGAATTATTGTTGATAACATTTTACGAAATTTTATTTAGTTTTACCATTGAATAATTACAAATAGAAGGGGACACCGAGCATTGCTCAAACGACAGTCGCACCAATCAAATCCAGTGGCCGCTCATGAAGCTATAATTTCCTTTTCACACAATAATTGGTTTTCTTCTCGGCTAAGTGAGTCTCAAATAAATCCTTTTGTATTTTTCTTAGAGATATACATAGATACATACGAGTAGATATGTAGATAGAGCGAAGAAAGGATACATATTTTTTTTCTTCAATTTGTGCTTTGATTTTCTTTTGTGAATGAACGCACAAGTAGGTAACATAGGTGCATTTTAAATATATTTGTGTTTGGTGTCCGTCTCATCGCCATACAGCAACAAAAAGATACAAAACGGTTTCTCTTTTATTTGAATTATTGTGCGTTTGAAGTCCGGTTACGATACGGAGGAGAATTGCGTTTAATTGTTGTGTGTTTGGTAAAAGTACCTTTTGTTTTTTCTTAATTTCTCAAAAACTAAGGAAGATTTTTGCATTTGGTTTTCGGTAATGGACTAAATAAATGATGAGGGCATTGAATATTGAACACAAGAAAGCACTTTATTACGTAAAATTTTGAAAAATATCGACTTAAAAAAAAAATAAATTTTTTTTTTTTTTTATTTTGACTTTGAAATTTAATTTTTCGAAACCTATTCGCTTAAACAACTTGATTTGAAATCCAAATGCAAGAATGGAGTATTATCTTTCAAAAAAAACTATAGCATATTATAAGATGTGTTTTCGTTGATTTTTAATGTTTTTTTTTGCCTGCCTCAGGGAGGGAAGATACAACTTTCCCCCCAAACATTTTTTTTCTTAGAATAACCCCAAGAACCACATCCTAAAATACTTCCACTCAGGTCCGGGACACACTGTATATTATCTATACTAAGATTTAAATAATTTCTTGTATTTGTTGTTTGAATTAAGCTTAACAACAAACTGCCGCTCACTTTCAAAAAGTATTCTTTATTTTTTTTATTATGTGTAGACTAAACTTTTAAATCCATAAAATAATTTAAAAACTACTTTTTGTTTTTAATTAGTTAAATAAATACAATTCTAATGTTCGGACTCAGACGTCAAACTTCAACCATTCAAGCAAATTTAAGGAAAACAAAATGTTTGTTTATAATTTTGTATTCATGGTACTAAGTTGTGGTATAAGATGAAACACGAAGCATTTTTTTATTTTTGACTTTGACAAGTGAGAAAATCTCCGAACTTTATGTTCGGAACTTTAGTTAGGTGACTTGTGTATTCAACTTTAAGTCACCTTGTTTTTGTTGTAATATTTAGTTTTACCTGAGATATGTGATCTTCAAGCTTCAATGAATAATGTTTTTTTATCACCAATATCCCAACTTATAATGATCATTTTAGACTTTGTTGAGACTATTTGTTTTTGTGACTTTTCACCGTTATTTTAGAAAAAAGTTCAAACGACTTTTTGTAATCTCTTCGTAGGTATGTACATCTTTTGCTTCCTTCCAAATATTTATTGCATGGTTAATATAAGTATGCAGATTTGAAGACTAACATATTCTTAACAATTTTGAAAATTTTCCAATTAAAAAAAGTAACTAATTGTGTTTTTACTAAACATTTGTGTAATCACCATCGAAATGAAAACAAAAATAACGAATTATTTTCAACTATTTACAATTTTGTATTGGTCACGCACTACTTGGACAAGAAAAAAGATTTAAAGTTTTTTTTTTTTAATTTTTTTCAATATAAAAATAATCAGCAATGTTAAGAATATGTTAATCTACAAATTTGCATACTAATATTTACCATGCAATAAATATTTGCAAAGAAGCAACAGATATACATTAGGGTGGTCCTTAAATTGGACATTGTCTTGGATAGCCTTCATTCGAGTCAAAACATTGAAAAACAATTTCCCTAATTTTTTCAGATTTTTATTTCACCCCCCTGGTCTCCCTTTTTCCACTTTAAGGTACAAATAATGGAGTTAGGGTGATTCTTATAACACGCAAAAAAAATCAGTGCCGAGATTCAGCTATTTCAGCGAGTGAGATGAGATGACTCGCCTTACTCGCCGACTCATCTCACTTCACTCGCAAAAGTGATTCAGCTATTGAAGTGAAATGAGTAAGTTCGAATTTAGTTTCGAACATGAGACAAAGAATAAATATAAAAGAATTAAATTCTACCTCCTTGTCACACTCGTTACGCAAAACAAAATGAAACAATACAACAATGTAAACATTGGAATCTTTAATAATGGAGTTTGGAGTATATTTTGTTTCAATTATTTTTTTTTTTGTCATAATTAAAGTTTAATGTGAGTTTCACCCTTGAGAAATAAAAAGTTTAAAAGTGTTGAAAGTGAATAGAATATAAATTTATTTAATATATGTATGTGCACATGAAAATAAAATAAAATTAAAGAATCAATAAAAGGGTAGTTGTTTTTATCTACGTTGTTGTTTTTTATTTCGTTTCCTATCCATGAATAGGAATTCTTGAGAAAAGTACATATACTTATCCAAAACTAGAAATTTACCAACACATACACCAAGTCACTGCGGATATATCTGGCGAGTAATCTGACATTTCATTTCACTCGCTCACTCACTCCCTTTTGCTAACTGAATCGCTTTTCGACGAAAAGTGACTCATCTCACTCACTCCCTGCGGCTTCGAATTAGCTGAATCTCGGCACAGAACTTATAGATTAGATTGAGACGAACAAAAAATTGTAGCGGAGGGGAGGTCTTTTTCTAAAAATTTGACCCGAAATAGAAAAAATTATTAAAAAACAACGGGACCACTTACAATGGCGTGCTATAGCTTTTTTTAAAGCCATGAATTCAGTCTTTAATATGTTTTTTAAATCAAGCTTTTGTATTTGTATTTATTTCATTAAAAATGTGGTAGTACAAGAAGAATATAATATTCTTATAATTAGTACTTAACAACTAAAAAACTCGTCAAAAAGAGCAACACAAGTTGAGATGAAATACAAAATAAATATATGTAAGTACTTAAAATTACCATATAAAAAAGCAAAGTTTGAAAAGCAGTGAAATTAAAAATATAGGAAAATATAGGTATTTAAGAAAATTGAAGGTTAATTATTATTGATATTATTATTTATGTATACATGTATGCAGGTATGTATGTTTTAAGAAAAAATAGTGTTATTATTTGAGATATATTCATAAAGTGTCTTTTTGAAACTTGAAAGTGTACTACAGTCCCGAATAGAGAACGGCAAGGAATTCCATAGTTTAATAGAGTGGAAGAAGAACAATCTTTTACTTTCAAGATAATTAAAAGAAGGTACAGTTATACTGTTTGTTCTGACAGAAGAAGCAAAATTAATTTTTTCATAAAGATACAGAGGTTGCTTATTAATTATCACATTAAAAAGAAAAACACAATTTTTGAAATTCAAATATTCTTTAAGAGATAAACCTGTTATTATTTTGCTATATATAGATATGTGGTCAAATCTACGTAAGCGAATAACATATCTGATGGCTGTATTATACGCGACTTGAAGTTTTCTCATAGAAATTGAATCTAAATTACTAAAAATAAGAGCACTATAGCTGAAAATTGGTAGTAAGAGACTTTTGGCAAGCATTAGTCTTGTATAGCAAACGGCATTACCGATGCGGATTGATTTAACTGTCTTACTCCAGGATAAATTGATTTGACTATCATGTTTACATTATCCCTAGCAGAGAGTTTTGTATTAAGAACTATTCCTAGGCTTTTAACACTTTTGACATATTGAATATTTTTTGTCACAAAAATAATGATGTTGTACGTTTGAAAATTATTTTTTTCAGAAACTATTTATAATAAAAACCTTGATTTAAGAAACATATTAGAGACTGGATTCATGGCATTAAAAAAAGCTATAGCACGCCATTGTAAGTGGTCCCGTTGTTTTTTAATAATTTTTTCTATTTTGGGTCAAATTTTTAGAAAATGACCCCTCCCGCCTGAACGGGGGGAAAAAAATCCCCCTCCAACACAATTTTGTGTTCGTCTCAATCTAATCTATAAGTTCTGATTTTTTTCGCGTGTTATAAGAATCACCCTAACTCCATTATTTGTACCTTGAAGTGGGAAAAGGGAGACCAGGGGGGTGAAATAAAAATCTGAACAAAATTAGGAAATTTGATTTTCTCTATTTAGAGTCATTTGATGCCTATCCAAGTTGGATTTTCAAAAAAAAAACAATATAAGGACCACCCTAATATACATTGTATGTACCTACGAAGGGATCACAAAAAGTCGTTTTTTTTATTATTAGGTGTGATTTTGGTGATTTGATTGACTCAAAAAAGTTCCGAGAAAATTACAACCTTTAAAAATTAAAAAAAAGCTTTCTGTGTCATCTCACACATACAACAAAAACCACTGACAAAAAAATACAAAATCTTGTTCCTAGAATTTTTCTTAACTAGTGTACATACATGCGATTTTAATTTTAAGTTAAATTAAATTATGGCCAAATTAAAATCAGAATATCTACCTCTCAAAAGTCCACTTAAAGTGCATCCTTCTATTTTAAAGAAAAACATAAGATAGAACCATTTTTATCGCTTAGTTGCTAAAAAAAGGGAGTTACATACCTACATACCTTCAAATGTGCTCTACACCCTGTTTCACGGTTTTAGTTTTAAATTTCAAACATTTTTCAATTGGGTACAGCAAAAACAAAACCTTTATTTAAAAAAAAAACTATACATCTTTACTATCACTGGTTGCTTAAGTTTCTTTTTTGATTTATTAAGTACATAATAATACTTATAATTTTTATTTTTCCTATCTTAAAAATAACAATGTATGTACATATGTACCTACATTTATACCAAAATCGTTGAAAAAACAATAAATGAGAACAAATTATAAACCATTATTTAATTATTTTTATGTGACAGATGGCAGGTACCTATGTAATAAATAGGTACGATTTGAAAATTGGTACTCAATACTTGATAATCTATATTAATTGATAAGGATCCGTGAAAATAAACGAAAAATTTAAAAGAAGATGGAACAGGTACCTTCCTGCATATACATACCTATAAAACGACCCATTCACAGCACATAAGTGTGCACACACTCCGCCACACATATACCACCGATCGACCCACCACACCAAAAATCAAAGAGTGCACACTTGTGTTGTGTGTATGTACCACTTGAGACTTATGTTTTCAAATAAAAAAAAAAATTATTATTCCTTGCCTATGGATCTCAAGATATAAAAAACAAAACAAAGCCATCAGCGTTAACATCCCAAATTGCAAAAAAACACTAACAACAATTTTATTTACTGGACAACACACAACCCAGAAAAGAAAATATAATTTTTATCTCTACCCCATATTTTCATTAACCTTGAGTCCTCGAATGGCATTGAAAAAAAATACCTCAAAAGCAAAACTAAAACGGCTGTTCAATTCGTTGTTGTTGTTCATTTTCATGCTCTGTGAAAAAAAAACATTTCTTCCCTTTCTTCTTCGGCAATTAAGGAAATTTCCCAAAAGGAACAAACTTTTAAGGAACAAATTTATTAAAGGGTGTTGTATTTGATAGAGCGATTGCAGCGACAGACTGCCAAACCAGGCCACCTAGTGGACGTTTTGCCCGGTGTCCCTTCTATTTGTAGTTATTCAATGGTTTTACCCTTATGTGATATTTTCCTAATGCATCTGAAGTCTTGTGTATGATATTCAACATAAACCCCGACCTTATAAACTTTTTAAGAGTTTGAGTTACCTGGTTCATCACGACCGCCACGGATATTTAGTACCTCTTAGCTACCAAAAGTCATATCATGTTCATGGTCTTCGACTATGAATGTAGTTCAATGGACTATACCATTTTTGACTTTTTTTAGAAATTTTGAAAAATGCACTAAAATTACAATACTCAAAATTTAAGTCTTTGATCCCCCTAAAAACATCTTGGATAGTAAAAATACCCCGTATCAACAGTTTATTTGCATTTTACCAAACCGATCCCAAGGCATTTTCTTATGGGTTAAGTATAACTTTGGCCACACTTTAAATTCTCGTTTTTAAAATCCGGTCCTCGATTAACGGAATTCCGGATAAGGGAGACTCGACTGTAATATTAAGTTTTTAATTTTATTTTGTCAAACAAAAATTTCATAATAATTGATAGATTGATGTTTTCAAACTCAAATTGATTTATTTATTTTTTTTATGTAAAACAGGCACTCAAAATTGCATTTTTGCATGTTACTGGCAAACCGCAAGACCGATTTAGACCAAACTTCATTTAAACACCCACCGGTTCATACCAAACACTTTTTGAAAAGAATCATCCAAATCGGTTCAGCCGTTTTTGAGCTTTTGCAGGACTAACGCACAACGATTGATTTTTATATATAAGATTTTAAACCATTCATTTCGATTGGAAATTAAATTTTGAACAAAAACTTTTAAGTGCAAAATTATCAAATTGAAATAAGTTACCGAGTCTACCAAACATATTGCAAAGAAGCCAGTGTCACCATCTCAGAAAATCAGAAATGCAAGGGTGAATTCAGTAGCATTATTGGTTTTAAGTCAGTCTGAGACCATCACGGGTCAGGTCGCTGTTTTTTTAACTTAGTAAGAAGTTGCTGTTTATGATTTGTGTGAAATGAGTTTTTTGAAACAGCTTGCTTTCCTTATTTTTGTTTAAATAACTCAGAACAACTTATCTTTTATATTTTTCCAATTAACAATTTCACATATGAGGTGAAAACGCACATAACAACCGCATTTTATATATTTGATTCTATTTTTGGTATACCAACATTTGGTATTTATCATATTTTCAAATATTCTTTCAAAGATATAAAATATTGTTCAGATAACAGTTGAAGTAGTTTTAATGTTGAAATTTTCATTTCATTTAACAATATTTTCTTTTTATCTTACAGATGACCTCTTTGGGACAAAAACATTTATTAAGGTGAGTTACAAATATACGATTCACAAACCAAAGTATCTTGTTGAGATTTCTTATCCAATACAGTTTCATCATTGAATAACTACAAATAGAAGGGACACCGGGCAAAACGTCCACTAGGTGGCCTGGTTTGGCAGGCTGTCGCTGCAATCGCTCTATCAAATACAACACCCCTTTAATAAATTTGTTCCTTAAAAGTTTGTTCCTTTTGGGAAATTTCCTTAATTGCCGAAGAAGAAAGGGAAGAAATGTTTTTTTTTTCACAGAGCATGAAAATGAACAACAACAACGAATTGAACAGCCGTTTTAGTTTTGCTTTTGAGGTATTTTTTTCAATGCCATTCGAGGACTCAAGGTTAATGAAAATATGGGGTAGAGATACAAATTATATTTTCTTTTCTGGGTTGTGTGTGTGTTGTCCAGTAAATGAAATTTGTTGTTAGTGTTTTGTTGCAATTTGGGATGTTAACGATGATGGCTTTGTTTTGTTTTTTATATCTTGAGATCCATAGGCAAGGAATAATAATTTTTTTTTTTATTTGAAAACATTAGTCTCAAGTGGTACATACACACAACACAAGTGTGCACTCTTTGATTTTTGGTGTGGTGGGTCGATCGGTGGTATATGTGTGGCGGAGTGTGTGCACACTTATGTGCTGTGAATGGGTCGTTTTATAGGTATATGCAGGAAGGTACCTGTTCCATCTTCTTTTAAATTTTTCGTTGATTTTCACGGATCCTTATCAATTAATATAGATTATCAAGTAGGTACTCAATTTTCAATTCGTACCTATTTATTACATAGGTACCTGCCATCTGTTACATAAAAATAATTAAATAATGGTTTATAATTTGTTCTCATTTATTGTTTTTTTCAACGATTTTGGTATAAATGTAGGTACATACCTACATACATTGTTATTTTTAAGATTAGAAAACTAAAAATTATAAGTATTATTATGTACTTAATAAATCAAAAAAGAAACTAAAGCAACCAGTGATAGTAAAGATGTAGTTTTTTTTAATTAAAGTTTTGTTTTTACTGTACCCAAATGAAAAATGTTTGAAATTTAAAACTAAAACCGTGAAACAGGGTGTAGAACACATTTGAAGGTATGTAGGTATGTAACTCCCTTTTTTTAGTAACTAAGCGATAAAAATCTTATGTTTTTCTTTTAAATAGAAGGATACACTTTAAGTGGACTTTTGAGAGGTAGATATTCTGATTTGAATTTGGCCATAATTTAATTTAAATTAAAAAATCGCATGTATGTACACTAGTTAAGAAAAATTCTAGGAACAAGATTTTGAATTTTTTTGTCAGTGGTTTTTGTTGTATGTGTGAGATGAGACAGAAAGCTTTTTTTTTAATTTTTAAAGGTTGTAATTTTCTCGGAACTTTTATAAGTCAATCAAATCTATCGGTTATGACTTTATTCAACTATAAGTTACTAACCTTTTTGTTGTTGCCGTTGTTGTAAAATTTTGTTCTGCCTGCGATATCTGACTTTTAATCGAAAAACTTTATTTTGATCACCAAAATCACACCTAATAATAAAAAAAAAGACTTTTTGTGATCCCTTCGTAGGTACATATATGTATATCTGTTGCTTCTTTGCAAATATTAATTGCATGGTAAATATTAGTATGCAAATTTGTAGATTTACATATTCTTAACATTGCTGGACATTTTTATATTGAAAAAAATAAAAAAAAAACTTTAAGTCTTTTTTCTTGTCCAAGTAGTGCGTGACCAATACAAAATTGTAAATAGTTGAAAAGATTACACAAATGTTTAGTAAAAACACAATTTGTTATTTTCAAAAATGTTAAGAATATGTTAGTCTTCAAATCTGCATACTTTTATTAACCATGCAATAAATATTTGGAAGGAAGCAAAAGATATACATACCTACGAAGAGATCACAAAAAGTCGTTTGAACTTTTTTCTAAAATAACGGTGAAAAGCCACAAAAACAAATAGTCTCAACAAAGTCTAAAATGATCATTATAAGTTGGGATATTGGTGATAAAAAAACATTATTCATTGAAGCTTGAAGATCACATATCTCAGGTAAAACTAAATATTACAACAAAAACATGGTGACTTAAAGCTGAATACACAAGTCACCTAACTAAAGTTCCGAACAAAAAGTTCGGAGATTTTCTCACTTTGACAACCTTCAAAAATAAAAAAAATGCTTCGTGTTTCATCTTATACCACAACTTAGTACCATGAATACAAAACTAAAAACAAACATTTTGTTTTCCTTAAATTTATTTGTTTGAATGGTTGAAGTTTGACGTCTCAGTCCGAACATTAGAATTGTATTTATTTAATTAATTAAAAACAAAAAGTAGTTTTTAAATTATTTTATAGATTTAAAAGTTTAGTCTACACATAATAAAAAAAAATAAAGAATACTTTTTGAAAGTAAGCGGTAGTTTGTTGTTAAGCTTAATTCAAACAACAAATACAAGAAATTATTTAAATCTTAGTATAGATAATATACAGGGTGTCCCGGACCTGAGTGGAAGTATTTTAGGATGTGGTTTTTGGGTTTATTCTAAGAAAAAAAAATGTTTGGGGGGAAAGTTGTATCTCCCCTCCCTGAGGCAGGCAAAAAAAACATTAAAAGTCAACGAAAACACATCTAATAATGTGCTATATGTAGTTTTTTTTTAAAGATAATACTCCATTCTTGCATTTGGATTTCAAATCAAGTTGTTTAAGCGAATAGGTTTCGAAAAATTAAATTTCAAAGTCAAAATTTAAAAAAAAGTGATTTTTTTTCTTAAGTCGATATTTTTCAAAATTTTACGTAATAAAGTGCTTTTTTGTGTTCAATATTCAATGCCCTCATCATTTATTTAGTCCATTACCGAAAACCAAATGCAAAAATCTTTCTTAGTTTTTGAGAAATTAACAAAAAACAAAAGGTACTTTTACCAAAAAAAAACCCGAAAAAATGAATTCATTCGTGAATTATCCATAATTTAACCCTTTTTTGGCCTTTTTTGGTAAAAGTACCTTTTGTTTTTTTCTTAATTTCTCAAAAACTAAGAAAGATTATTAATTTGGTTTTCGGTAATGGACTAAAAAATAATGAGGACATTGAATATTGAACACAAATTTAAGTACGTAAAATTTTGAAAAATATCGAGTTAAGATCCAAAAATCACATTTTTTTTTTAATTTTGACTTTGAAATTTAATTTCTCAAAAACTATTTGCTTAAACAACTTGATTTAAAAACCAAATGCTAGAATGAAGTATTATCTTTCACATTATTAGATGTCTTTTCGTTGAATTTGAATGTTTTTTTTTGCATTTGAAGTCCCTGCCTGGGAGGAGAGATACAACTTGCCCCCCCCATACAATTTTTAGAATAACCCCAAGAACCACACCCTAAAATAAATCCACTCAGGTCCAGGACACCCTGTATATTACAGAAAAGAAAAGGTCCACAAATTCGAATAGCTGTACTTCAAATATGTCTCAATATATCTAGTTTCTTTACACTTTAGCTTGGCATTTATAATTTTAATTTTAGCTCTTATTAATACCTTTAAAGTATGATTTAATAAAATTTGATTATGACCAGTGGATGTACAGGGGTAATAAACTTGGGCATCGCATATATTTAAAAAAGATTGTAGAACAGTTTGTTGGAAACAAAGCTGATCAAAATTTTCTATGAAACATTTTACAATAATAATATCTATGAGCTCGACAAATGATTTTGAAGGAATTATCAAGCCTCCATTTGTGGTCTTTTCATATTGTCGAGCTTTGACTATGTTGAATTTACATATTTCACAACCGGTTTTTTTGAGGACAGACTTTGCGATGTATCCAGCAAAATATGTTGTAGACATTTCTGAAATATTTGACGGTGTATTTTGTTCAACTTCATTGTCTACGAATGCCTCGTCATCTGAATCGTCAAACTCACAAATATTGCTATCTTCACATTTCACATGTTAAGTTGCATTTATAATGAAAAATTTTGAAAAAAAATCTTTAATGATATCTTTTAAATTATATTTATATGTGCCTTCATAATATGTAGATTTTTTCTTAAAAAATACTCACGTTTTCCTTTTTTTTCACTTAAATTATTGATTTATAATATCGTTTTATTAAAAAAAAAAAACAGACCTTTTATTTGTAGGCAAAAATTTGCTTGGATGATTAGATTATCTATGTAGGAAAAAGTTTTGCTCTTTTAATTTTAATTGGTTGTCAGGATAGTAACTGTAAATAAGTTTAATTTTTAACACCACTGGAAGTGAGAAATTAAAACTCACCTGCTGATAATGGAATAAAATTAAAATTAAATAAAAGAGAAACCGTTTTGTATCTTTTTGTTGCTGTATGGCGGTGAGACGGACACCAAACACCAATATATTCAAAATGCACCTATGTGTACCTACATGTGCGTTCATTCACAAAAGAAAATCAAAGCACAAATTGAAGAAAACAAATATGTATCCTTTCTTCGCTGTATCTACATATCTACTCGTATGTATCTATATCTCTAAGAAAAATACAAAAGGATTTATTTGAGACTCACTTAGCCGAGAAGAAAACCAATTATTGTGTGAAAAGGAAATTATAGCTTCATGAGCGGCCACTGGATTCGATTGGTGCGACTGTCGTTTGAGCAATGTCCGGTGTCCCCTTCTATTTGTAATTATTCAATGGTTTCATCAACATCATCAGATCGAAATAAGGTCGTTCTTTTCGATATTAAATGGATAACCACTCAAATTGAATTGATTTTCTCTTTCAGTCAATAGACCGTATCTTTTTTTTTTCTCAACTAAAATAAATTCTCATGCCAATCAATGAGAGATATTTTTATATTCTGTAGTAGCTCTCCTTTATTTTTCATGGACTTATTTTAGTTGAAATAAAATTAATTCAACAAACATTTCCCGGTTTCATCTACACAATCTAGTATCTATGTGTAGTATCGAACAGTATTTGCATTTATTTGCATACATCGACCATTATTTCCATTGCCTGGAATTTCCTTCGAATACTTGATGGGTAAATTATTTTGGTCCCATTAATTGATTTTTCACAGTCGACATTCATTGTTGATGTGTCTACGTGATGCCTGGTGACATGTTGTGGTCGTCCTTAGTACCAAAGTACTTATCTCTCTCTCTCTTGATGATATGTTGTCCTTATGTGCGTTATCATAGAAATAAGCCATTTTAGGGACTTCTTTGCCATGGAATTGGGAACTTAAATTTTATTAGAAGTTGATGGGTGGATTTTTTCTTTTATATTTTTTTCTTTTTAAGCAATTTATATTGGAGTTCAGAATATATTTATTTTACACTCAGAAAAAAAAAATATGGACACATTTTCGTATTATTTCAGGAACTACTTCGTGTATGAAACACTGAAACTTTTGTGTTCTGCGAAACTTGCTTTCTGTTATGTTTGTATCAGTAAAAATAAAAATAAAAATGTTAAATTCGATATTTTTTGTTAGCTGTGATTTTGTTCCAATGCTGTTTTGAATTATGAATATGAATAGGTGGTACAGAAACTTTGCCTTGCCAGAGTTTTCGGCCATAAAAGTAAAACTTATTTTTCTCGAAAAACATATGAAATGTTCGACTAGATTTCAATCACGTTCAAGCAACTTGGAGTTTTTTAATTTCTATATTAGCACCTAATTGGTTCGTGTTCGAAATATTAAAAACTACCAAAGAAGTGGAAGTACCACCTTTTAACATAAAAAAAAACATGTTCCCGAAAGTGGCAACATTGACATTTTAACCGAAGGTGCATCTACTCAACATCTATTTTAAAAATTTAAAGTTTTTGCGACCTTTATTCCAAATCAGAGATCGAAAATAACAGTTGGGTGCAGGGAATTAACTCCGCGGGAACTATCTTCACATGGGAATTTACTTCACCAATAGTGGGAATTAATTTCACCTTTTTTTTGTGGAGTAATTTCTTACTGAAGGTGGGAAATAATTTCATCCCAAAATTGTGTGAAGTTATTTCCCACCTCTGATATGATAAAAAATACAAAAATGTAAAATTGTGTTTCCTAAAGTTTAAATGCAAAAGAAACTTGCCTACACCCAGCCTCGCACCTACCCCAAATGCCTCGCACCTACCCCAAATCCTATAATGTGCCCAAGCAGGGGGGTTGCTGTTTATTCGCCGTAATGCTTGCTGCTAGCACTGTATTTATGTAAGGCAAAGCATTACGGCGAATAAACAGTGATGTATGTATAACATGCTGCAAAGTGAAATTAATTCCCACTAGTGGTGAAGTTAATTCCCATGTGAAGGTAGTTTCCGTGAAGTTAATTCCCTGCACCTAGCAGTTGACCTTTATTTTCAATTGGTTTCCCACTGAGAGATATTTAATTAGTCAAATTTCATTTTGATCTCAGTCTGAGATGTATTTTTAAAAATCAAATTTTTTAGGTCTTTTGGTGAGATTTATCATTTAACTTCCAGAATAACTCTTATCTGTTGACGGTTTTTTTCTAAAAAATAAAGGCAATTGATCAACCTAAAACTGTTTCCATGGAAAATAAATCAAAAATTGTATTTTCTCTCTAAGAAAAAGAAGATATAAAATCTGTGCTGTTTGAAATATTTCAGATAATTCAGAACTCAGTTGACTCAAATCGTCATCAACATTTATAATAGAAGAGGTATTACGCTAAAGACCCAACAGATACCGTCTAAAAGTGGCTTTTAGTTCCATTTTGCCTGCGGTTATTGTGTTTATCTCGCTTTTGTCTCGCCGTGCCCGTTTACACGGCTGTGTCGTGGCTTTCCCGTTATGGTCTCCGTTTGGTCTCCCGTTATATTTACACATGGTTTTGTCATTTAGAATGTTTTTCTATCATCTCGATTTGGTCTCGCAATAGTCTCGCCCAAAACTCTTTTTCAAAATTACTTTTTCAAATAGGTTACAATAAGCTAAAACCGTGTCTAAATATTCCAAACATGGTTTTATTATTCATTTACACAGCTACCTGTATCGTAGATTTCTCGCAATAGTCTCGCTATAGTCATACGCCATGACATTTAGACGTGGTTTTTGTCATTGTTCACGTCTTATCATCGTCTCGCTGTGTTCTCACTATCATTTTACCAAAATCCGACTATTATAGCAGTTAGAGTTTCAATTTAGCTACATTTGTCAAGCTGCTGACAACGGTGCCTGACAGGCAAAAGAAAACTGTTAACAATGACAATTGACGACACCTTACTGCCGACTGAACATACATACATACCCTAAGTGGAGTGGGTCAACGGAGTTGCGTGAGTGGCACAGAGGCCCCAATGAAGGAGTAAAAATCCATGATGAGAACCCGTTGGCCAGCCAACGCACAATCGTTCAAGAAAACTGTTGACTTACCTTAAAAGATCTCTTTAAGCTAATTTTTCAAATAAGACCATAATAAGATGAAATTATAACCATAAGCGAGAAAACCTAGTGTACGTGTACTTAAATGCATACGGCGAGAAGATATGAACACCATGGCTACAAATGAAAAAACAACTTGTAAACGGCTATGGCGAGGCGTGTTCCAGAGGTCCAGAGGACAATAATACACAAAAATACAATCACCATCGAGCAGTCGTCGTTGTCGTTTTTCTGTCCGCCATCGTCGGTGACTTTGTTTTTTGACTTGCGTGATTTTAAGGTGCGAGATTTTGACCACAGCCCTCATAGACGCTTGTCAGATCAAAGACCAAAAAGAGTCAATTACGATCAGCGATTCCACTAAAATTTTGATTGAAGAGCATTAAACATTGAAAGACCAAACAATTCTTTGAAAATCCAAAAGCAGAGTTTTTTAATCAACAAAACAAAATTAAAATCTCCAAATGAGATTTTTCTCTCAGCGATAAGTGGTCAGTGGTTAACCGAAACCTAAAAAAAATCTTAATATAAGTTTCTCATTGAGGGAAACCGAAAAAAGTTCTTATAAAGTTAAATGGTTATTAAGTGACCATTTTTAAAAATCTCGGCAGACAAGCAAAATTTTAAAGACTTTTTTTATTTTCAACCTCTGGTCCAAATGCGTTTCGCCCAGTTACAGCAATTGGGCTCATCAGTTAGATGTTGGTGTACCCTTCTAAGACGCATAATTTTTTGAGTCAATGTATGTTCTTGTGGAACTTGGTTAAATTCAGACGCCTAGAAAAAGATGATGGTAAAGCCAGTGGTCTGGCTGGTATAAGATTAAGAATAGAAACGTATAAATAATTGAAAATTAATTATTTCATCTTTTTCTAGGCGTCTCAATTTAACCAAATTCCACTAGAATATATTTAATTTACAGTGCTTTTGTACTGTTTCTTTAATACGTGTCGGTATCCATCGACTAAAAAATTATGCGTCTTTAAAGGGTACCACAACATGTAACTGATGAGCCCAATTGCTGTACCTGGGCTAAACGCATTTGGACTAAAGGTAGCAAAAAGTTTAAATTTGAATTTTAATTCAAGAATCCACAAAAAACAAAAGCAAAAATAATTAATTTAAAATTATTTACGTTTTTATTCTTTATCTTAAAAGATATCAAACGTTATTTTCCCAACACGCGTTTGGCATCTGCGGCGTTCGCGCAACAGTATGTTCCCGAAAAGTGGCAACACTGAAAGTGCGTCTACTCAACATCTTTAAAGACTTCATTTGTTATGTTATTAATAGAAATTTTCCTAGTAATTTAC
Source organism: Dasysyrphus tricinctus (assembly GCA_963921185.1). NCBI lineage: Eukaryota > Metazoa > Arthropoda > Insecta > Diptera > Syrphidae > Dasysyrphus > Dasysyrphus tricinctus. The sequence goes on along the minus strand of OY992532.1, from coordinate 105,367,510 downwards.
AAGCTTTTTTTTAGTTTAACCATTTGGTCCAGATTGGGAGCCATTTTTGAAAATGGCGTAAAAGCGACAGACTAACAACAATGATCCCTAAGCTAAATTTCATTCATGTCAAAAATAAATAACAATTATTAAAATAAGGTCTCCAAAAAGTGCTATGATTTCGGTTTCCTGACGGGGTAGGCACAACAAGTATATTTGAATAAGCGCAAAAAAAATATAAAAACTTAAAAAAAATAAACATTTCGAAGTTTTTAATCTCAAGTGGCTTAGTAATGTGTTGGTATTAAAAACAGTACTACGCCATTCGGGATTTTTCATTTTCGGGATTTTGGTTTTCGGGATTCCGTACCCAACCTGTCAAACACACCATTCAATCGCACATCTTACATCATCCAATGGGACACAAAAATTGCTAATCATCGATCGGTAGAAGTCTTGACTAAATTGACATAATTGACTGCTTCGGCTCTCCAGCATACTTCCATGGGCAACACCAGTGCCAGCCACGTTGCTTTTGACAGATCGTGCATTTCATTGATCGAAGGATTTTGGCTGTCAACATAAATTTGGCCCCCAAATGTTGAATAGTCGACTGGAAGGGACATTGAAAGAAGCTTTATTTAAAATAAATTTCATTACGAACCCAAGGGCGCACGCAAGAGTGGGCAGGGAGGGGCGCTTGAATATTAAAATATTTTTAGAACATTTCATATAATTTGCCTTCTTTTGAATGCGTCTCAAAGCTAAATTTGTGCACTAATATTCATTTTTGAATAAGTCTACCCACGAACCCCTGACTACAACAGCTGGGGCTCTCAGCTCTCTCATTTAATATGATGTTGTAGTTGGTTTATCTTTTATGTAGACTTTCGAAAAAAAATTCTATAATGCAGCATTTTCAATATAAATCTAGTATATTTGTATAAGCTTTGAACTTAGACTACACTGATTCCTTAGAACTAAAATTAAAGCACCTTCCCTTTAAAAAAAAATCATTATTGAACATTTGTATTCTATGTGAAGTTTACATAAATCAATAAAAGTTTTTTTTTTTATTTCCATCTAGTTGTTACTTAATTTATGCAGTCTTTATTTTTAAACAATACCATGCTGTGTGTTTTGTATAAAGCTAATAAGACTCTAGGTAAAATAAAATGCACTTAACTGGATCGCATGGACTTGCTTTTGTAGTAAAAGGTTACTATAGCCAAGTGACTAGACATTACAGGCATTAAGTATTAATTTATTTAAAAAACAATAAACACTGTGGAAATTAAATTTATCATTCCTTTTTTTTGTTCTACAGTATCTACGCAAATTACGAAATTGATAAAATTAGAAGATTATTTGTTTTTAAAGCAAATTGGCCCATCCAATTAGGCCTTAGTTAGATGTATTGACCAGTGAACCAGTCACACAGACGCACAGTATGGTAAAAAAAAAAAAAACTGAGTTTGATTAAAACATCGATTTTTTTTTTTATGTGAAACCAATACTAGCACTTCAAGTAATAGTAGAGTAAGTAAAACTCTCTTATTTACAGACATTTTGCATATATTAAATCAGTAGATATCGTTACGCCAAAGGTAAGGATATATGATTTCTTTGGAGTTGATTTATATGCACATTAGATTTTTATCGAATTTTATAGCTTTAATGGGATTTTTTCGGTTGATCTATTTTTTGCCATATCCGAAATTGCTAATGGTTACATTTTATTTATTCTTTTTTTTTTGCATTTTATATAGATAATGGGTTATCTTATATATTATGACTTATATACCTACTTATGGTGCAAAAAAAAACATTGAAAAATCATTGCAAATATGGAAAATTATTGCTCTTCAAAACGCAAACCAGATGCGATGAGATTTACAGAGTAAAATATTAATATTACATACATTTTGGCTTTCAGTATTAATGCGATGGCTGGAATTTATGAATATATATAATCCTGCATTTACAACATTTTTAGAACACAGCCATTTGCAAGAGTTATTCTTTATTGGGCTTCAGTGATAGTATTGCTTTTTAATTTAATAGAGGAGTCCAGACAGACAAAGGCCGGAAAGTTGATCATTGATGGTCTTATAATACCCAGCTTGTCAGAAGTTTAATTTCTAACGGCTTCTTGGCAATATTTTAATGGGTTTTCAAAACTTAACTCTTGAAGGTGACATAGTCCAGACAGAAGGTATAAAAACCCAACCGTAAAAGGAGATCATAAGGAATGTTAATTTTATATAATCTTCAAAATCTTATCTAGCCAATGGCGTTGCGCGACATTTTAAATTATAAATAAATTGTTTTTTATTAAAATACTAACTCGTTTTCAAGTTACTAATAAAAATACATGACAATTTTTTGCAAGCATTAATTACCTTATTTATTTCGAATTAATTAAAAATTGTATGCAAAAACTTATCATGGTAAAAATTGTAGAAAATACATTTTTCAATAACTTTTCTGGCATACATTTTTAGTTTTAAATTGAAAATGAGTGAGTTCACTCAAAACTTCTTGCTTATCTGTAAGATATAGGTATACCATCTGAAGAGGCATTTTATCGCCCTGAAAGGTCGACTTGTTTCAGTAATTGGGCAGCCACAGAATTTGTTTGATGTATTTTTAAAGATTGTTTTAAATTTACGGTATGAAGTGTGCTAACAATTTACTTGACCTTGAACAAAAACTTTTTTTTATATAGCGGTTTAGTAATCTTCATAAATCGCCATATTTGTATCTACTCAATTACATTTTGAAGAGCGTTTTGTAATTTAATTGTAGCTTCGTTAACCGTTCCGCCTACTGCTAGTATTTCAGTATCATCAGCAAACGTGGCTACGATAGTGTATATATTCCGTTTGAGGCATACCATATTGTGCTAAGAAAAAATATATTTGGTAGCGCAACAGCTCGTGGAGAACCAGAGCCTAGGAGGAATTACAACTCTCAACCATTCCTGTGTGAGTGTTGTTGGTAGGAATGGAGGGGACCTACAATTTTTTTGACGAGTCCGAACGGCTAGATGAGACACACATATTCATGATAACAGGGATATGATTTGTCAGTTCCTCGCAAAAGGCAGTACCTCGGAAAAAACATTTCTGTTTTTAAGTGACAGCGGCTGGCAATCGAACCCAGACCTTCGGCATGAGAGTCCAACGCACTAACCATTATGCCACGAGGTACTACAATTTTTATGTATATCACGTGTAAGTAGAAAGTACAGAATTGACCTAAAACACTTCCCTGTGGTACCCCAGTACATATTTCTTTGAATATTTATTTCAATGTCTTTCACGAAAAACTCATACTGTCTTTGGTTTTGCCCTTAGTATCCTACGGTGAGATAGTGTATAGTGATATCGATTCACTATCCCAACGTAAATTTCAAATTGCGTTCAATGATGCTGTTCGTTACGTCTACGGGTTACGAAGACATGACCATGTCTCTGATTACGCCAAGAATCTGCTGGGTTGCACCTTGCAGCAGCATATCAATGCAAGAAACTGTGTTTCTTACACAAACTAATTCATCTTAGGACTCCGTCATATTTATTCAACAGGCTCTCATTCAGTCGTTCCCCAAGAAGTTTCAATATTATTTCTCATCTCAGTAATTACCTGAACTCGTCCCGTTTATTTTTCATCCGCGCTGTTAAACTTTGGAACTCACTTCCGTCTTCTACAAAATCAATAGTTAACTTCAATGAATTCAAACAAGCTATCTTTCTTCACTTTTCGTCCCTTGCAATCCAACCATAACCCTTTCACTGTCATAAATGGTTAAATATTATATTAAATTAAAATTAAATTTAAAAATATTATATTAAATTAAACTCTAACTTATTTATTGCATTGTATATTAATTCTATAGTATTCTCATGAAGAAAAAAAGTTCGTGGCCATCTATGCACCCAAATGTAATACTAATTTTTGTTTAGGGATCTCGGTAAGGCGATCACAGTGAACCTATCGACCAAATGTCTACCTACAAAATCGTGTTTCATGAGAATACTATAGATTGGATTTACAATGTTTATTGTAAAATGCTGTGTAATATCTAAGCATGTCATACCTAAGTACTATAAAAAATGTTATCTTATTGTACAAACCATTATTGTTAAATAAATGATATTGTTAAATAAATGAATGAATGAATGAAATGAATGAATGGAATTCTTTCAGGTAGAACAAGTTGAAATTTGTATATGAAGCATTCGTTCTGAAATAGTATTATACCGAGAGCCCACAGCAGATTTTGGTGATAACAAAAAAAGAAGTATAGGCGTCGAAAGCTTCATTAAAGGCTATCCAAAAAATCAAGGTCTTGCAGTCCACAACTGGGGCCTTTGCGAGAAACAGTGCATCAAAAAAAATATGAATGCAACTTTGAGGATAATCGTGTTAGCCGAAATTAGTTTTCACCCTTCCCTAGATAAGCTCCGCGGATCCCATATCACGGAATCTGAGATAATTTGAGTGTTTAATTCACCCTGCCAGACTGTTTAAAAAAAAAAACCGTTTTTCACTTAGAATTTTGATTTTTTTAAACGGTCTGGGCGAGCGAACTACACACTCAATTGGTTTCCGATTCCGTGATATGTGATTCGAGGAAGCAAACCACTCTGGATCAGGCCGAATATATATCATGGTTTGCCCCCTCCTGCATTTGCCAATATAAAAAGTAACTTATAGGTAATTGATATTTAAGTTCCAGGCAAACTCAAATATGCCTGAGACGGATATTGATTCTCAAGAAAATGGACATATATATATTGCGGATTGTTGTTTGCCTAAAATGATGTTTCTTAAGAAAGTATGTGAACCATTTCTTGCGTTCGAGTATTCTGTCTTCAAAACCAACTAGCTCACTTGAAAATTTCAGATACCTTGAATTGCTTTTGTATCAGCTATTTTTTCAAAAGAGAATTTAAAAACACAAACATATACATAGTTGTATTGGTAGCTGAACCGGTTCCTTTTTTTTTACTATAAGCATGGAACAAGGGACTTACATTGTAAAATGTACCTAGCTATCTCATTTTCTGTGTGACGACACAATCATGGGCGCCCGCAGGATTTTTGCTAGGGGGGGGCAGAAGTAAAATGTACCTACCTTTAAAAATTGAGATTTTAAATTAGGCATTGTTGCAAAAAATATAATGGCATATAATAAACAGGCACCCGTTAGATATATGAAAATATTATTTTTGTATCTAAAAAGTTTTTTTTCTCTTTAAACGCTTGTAAAAAACACCGCGGTTACCTCCGCTCCCTCCCACTTGTAAGTACCTTCATATAATAAGCCGAAGTGAGTGCAGTGTGACGGACGCGTTCCGCTCGCTGCTCCCATAGGCCAGTTTCAGCATACGCGTGGGTCCATGATATATTTGTTCCTGTTACTAATTTAGTTTTCGAGCTCTGATTCAAATTTGTGTAATGAAAAATTAAATTATTCATTCAAGGAATCGAGACGATATGATAGAGCAATAGCTAAGTACTAAAAAGCCCAGCGACGATGACGAAAATAGCCAAAATTCAAATTTTCACGACTGCACTTAATTTATTTATTTATTTATTTAGCTACAAATTTACAAATTATTAGCTTTGAGATTGAAGAGATCTATAAAGTTCTTCTTTTAAACAATATTTTGAAACATTAAAATCAATTACATTAATATATTTATTAAAAGCTGAGCATGCAGCAAGCAAAGGTTCATGATTTCCATAATTCGTTCTATTAAATCTTTGATTTAAAAAATCTACAGATCTTAAGGATCGTGAGTAAATATTTAGGTTGAGTTGTGCTAAAAGATATTCAGAATCATCATACACAAATAATATTTTAGAGACTGTTCTTCGATGAGTCAGTGACGGCAAATAAATTTAGGCTAGGCGCTGGTTGTATGGTGGTAGATGAGTGTTTACGTTCCACGGAAGATGGCGAAGCGCATAAATGAGAAATCGTTTTTGCACAGATTCCAGACTGTTTATATTAGTTTGATAACTCAGACTCCAAATGCTACTACAGTATTCGATTTTTGTTCGCACAAGATAGCAGTATAAAGTTCTTAAAATGTATGAGTCTCGAAATTCTTTTCAAAACCGACAAACAAATCCCAACATGCATTAGGCTTTATTAATAATGTGATCAATATGTTTGTTAAAGTCTAATTTTGGGTCCATTATAACGCCAAGATCACAAAAACTATCAACCCTTTCAAGTGGTTAACTACACAGGAAAATGACATTAAAGAAGGGCACAAGTTTGCGTGAAAAAGACATACACTTGCACTTTGATACATTTAGTTCCATATCATTGACACTACACCAATAGAAAACACTATTCAAATCCATTTGCAGCAGTTTATAGTCATCATTATTTTTGCAAGATAAGCGAAGCTTAGCGTCATCGGCGAATATAAGAAGATTAAAATATTTGATTGCACTATGTAAGTCATTTATAAACAATATAAGTAGAAAGGGACCTAAATGGCTTCCTTGAGGAACGCCGGAATACACAATTATCTTTTTTGATGTTTTGTTTTTAAAATAGACAAACTGTGATCTGCAACATAAGTCCAAACTATAAACCATTTAGGGAGCCCAATGGTCATTACTTTTTTAAAAGTAAACCATGATAAACGCGGTCAAAAGCTTTTGAAAAATCCAAGTTTGCGACATCTGTTTGAAATCCATTTTGGTTTTTTACAATGACATCCAGCAAAACTCCATCAAGTTGGTTGCGGTAGTTTTACCCTTCATAAATCCATGGCGAAATAACGTTTTTGTATCTTTTTTCAATGGCTTCTAGAATATTTTTTTTCGAACAATTTTGGTATACATGATAACTTAGCAATACCTCTACAGTTGGATATATTGCACTTGTTTCCGTTTTGAGTGGCGAAATAAATGAGGACTTCCAAACGTTTTTAAGGGCTAATTAATAAGACAAAAACTTATTAAATAGACTTAAGAAATAAGACCTTGCACGAAATATTGGATTTATTCTTTTTCTCGCAAGAGAAGTTGTAGCCTTCTTGGTGCTTCCCTAGAAAATCTGTCTAGCACACTTTTTTTCAAATAATGCTCTTGCGGCTTGAGTAGATAACCGATCTCCATGTGAAAAAAGTATACAAAGGCCACTGAGTCGATCATTGCTCGCTCATTGCAGGGACATGATTCAAAAACATTCCTTTCTATTATGAAATAAAAAATACAAGTAGGTTACTTAACATACATTATTATGAAAGTAATAGATATTGTCGTTGTGGCACGCGACGCGTTTGTAGTCTTTGTTAAGGATATCTGTTTATCGATTAGAAGGAAATATAAAAGAAACATGTGCATGTGCTAAGGAAGGTAAAAATTACCTAAGTCAACTTTTGCTAATAATTTCATGAGAGGCAGAAAAACAATTATTGTTGGATATTCAATTATTGAGTGACAAAAATTGAATTGCATTAGTGGAAGGTTGGTAGGATACCTACATATTTTTATATCTTTTTCTGATTCTAAAAATTGAACCACCTCGTAGTCCTGAACGTTAAAATTAAATTAATGTACAGAACAAAAGTAAAAACTTGAAATTCTAGGGGGGGCAAATGCCCCCTCTGCCCCCCCCTGCGGGCGCCCATGGACACAATCAATGGAGCCTGTTATGATTGCAAGTTTTCAATATGCTTGCCATGGCGACGAGCTTGCCCAATAAACTCATCGTCATAGCGTAGTGAAAAGCCATAGTCTTAAAAATAGGTATTAAATTTTTGGAAATAAATAAAATTTTTAGATTTTCCAAAAATACTGTGCCTTAATTTTAAAGAAAATCTTACTTAGTTTTCTTAGAACTGAATTTAGTTTTAGCGTTACGTATCTATGCCAAACAATTTTTGTAACCATTTTAATATTCTAAAAAAACTACCCCACAAATTAAAAAAAAAAAAATTAATAGTATCTCGCATAGAAAAGAATAAATGACTTTCGATGTATTCGAAACCGGTAAAGGAAATTTTGATAAGTTTTTTTTTTGGTTTTAAAAAATATTAAAAAGTATGTAAAATTAAATCAAAAAATAATTACAAAAAAAAAAAAATAAAAATAACTTTTTCTAAAATTCTAAGTTTGAAAATTATTTTTTAAAATCGTGTGGAGAGAAAGAATGGAATCTTAGCTTAAAAAATATATACTACGAGCTTCTATGTGTTGACGTTACTTTTATTTTTTTTTCTATTTTAAGTCGTTTTTTTTTTAAGAAAATTACCCTCGTGCCTTAACAGGGGAACATACACAGGCCCTCTCATATGTTTTTTTTTTTGTTTCGAATTAACCTAACGCCCGATTGTTTTGGTGCATCTTAACATTATATTTTAAAATATCCTGTTAAAAAGATTCTTTCATAGTAAATTTTCATGAATTTTCAAATAAAGTTCCCCTGACCACAAAAGCAACTTTTTCTAGGGAAACCATTTTTATTTAATAAGTTATATGTAGGGATGAGACAATCATAAACAGAACCGAGGCACAAAATTTGTGTTGACCAGTTTTATTGGCTTATGATGACCCATAAGTTCATAAATTTTTAAATTTTCTTATTTACAGTTGCTTTATGCAAACCTGAACTTCCTGTTTCGAAAGCAAATTAATGTGAATCATACGTGGAACAAATATTTAATCTCCTTATAAATGATTTTTCAAAATAACTTATTTTGCTAAAAGCGAAACAAATAAATCTAAATTAAATAATTTACCACTTAATTCAAATAATATTCCTCGTGCCCTGCTCCTAATGGAAGACTGAAAACGTTTACCAAGCACAAATATCCTTCAACAGAAGGAGGAGACATACATTTTTGTGTTTTGCAATTTTCAACACTCAGCATAATACACAAAAACTTTTGAACATGTATAAATTGTTGGAACTCAGGTTTTTGGAAAATCACTTTAATTCGAGTCAAAACCTTGAAAATTAATTGAAATTGGGAGCAACAAAGCGATTAAATGAAAAGTTGGTAGCAAAATGAAAATCATCATCTACAACAACTGTCAATGCTCATATAGTGAAGCCACCCGCCACTAAAAAGTTAGCCATAAAATAAAATAATTTCAAATTTAAACACCACACACACACCACACCTACATTCTCTCAGCTTAAAGCTATTGGATTAATGTTTAAATTAATTCAAAGGGGAACAAAACCGTTATTCAACAAAGGAGTGAGTAGATGAAAGGGTTCACGTAGATTTAATAAAATTTCAGAATAGGTATGAGGGTTTTTCTGTTGGGGTTCTGATGGGGTTTACCTATAAGTCCCCTTCTTGAATCGAACTGGTATGGCTTAGGGTGGATGAGAGAGTGATTGGAAATAGCTATATCATGTCCGACAAATAAAAGGTCAAATGAAAACTTTGACCTTTCATACAACGTGAAATAATCCGGGCTAAATGGATACACGTAAGGCTATTATCTTTTTCTCTGTTCTGGTCTTTCTCCGAAATAAAATTGTATATTTTTGTTGTTGTTGTGCTTGTGTCAAAGCCTTTTTAGTGTCACTTGCATAAAGGTGTTGTCTGTCATTAGGACATGTAATACGGGTGTTACAATTTGTATCGAATCGAAGTTATAATACCTGTTGCGAACAACTTTCTGTGGAAAAACCTATTGAGATCAGATCTGATTGTGATTTTGTGCTACCTACACATAAGCTATAACCTATAACAACACGTCGATATAGATTCTAGTTAAGCTAATGGTTGTTTGTGGGTAAATGAACTTCTAAGTAATGTTACAAAACTAGTTATATATCCATGATGTATATAAATGTTATAGCAATGTGAAAATGAGTTTCCAGCACCATTTGCGTGGGATACATAAACTTCTGTATTTTGTACTCATTTGTGGGTGTAATTGTTGTTAGTAAATTCCCTTATTCTTTGAAATCTTCTTGTAAATATACTTTAGGTATATTGTAAACGGAACTTCCAAAATAAAAAGGGAGTATGATAATATTTCAGCTTTCTACTCTGGATTTATAAAATACCAAAGAAATTTTACTTGGAGAAGAGTTTAATAACCCAAATATTTATCATCTTGAATACTTCAGATCCGGATAATTTTTGTTTGAATGTTCGTAGGTATACATATTGTTCTCAGGTTTTATTCTCAAAATTCCTTGAAACTATGAAATCCATTCGAAAACTAAGGATTTTTAAATATGTCTTTGCATCCCTGCTTCCTAAAACATTTCCACAAGCTGCCTGGTTCTTATAACATATTTCATCCAGAGTGAACTTAAGATAAGATTACTTAACACAGACAATTTGGTAAAGGTATTCACTTTTGAAATATCGTAAGTAGAAAAGCCAACAAAAATTACATTTTGAAGATATAACTAGAAATGCAATTTTATTTCAATTTCTGTTAAAAATTTTTCATTTCATTTAGAAAATATGTTGATGCGTTTCATTTTAACTTGCGATACCAATTCAGTCATTAAAGCATCTTGCTTCGGCAAAAATGGCGGAAAGGTGAGTTATATAGCCTCCTTATGTCTTAAAGGGCGTCAAATATCTTCCGAACGGTAACTATTGCGGAAAAAAATGTCAAAGCTTAGTTTGCAGCTTAAAATATTTCCCACAAAAAGATTCAGCAATTTTTTTTTATAAGAAAAACCGTTTTTGAGATAATTCAACCCGTAGAGTTACGGGTTTTATGTTTATATATAAAATATACTCTTTTACACCCCATCTCCTTTGAGGTTGAGTACTAGGTCTATTTATTTTGCCCTAAGAAAATTAGAAAAAATTATTGAAAATATAAACCGGAGTTTATTTGAAGGTTTTGGGAAAGTTCCCCATAGATCCGCGTTCCACTACATTAATCATACGCGGGTTAAAGGTCACGAAACATGGTACTTCGTTTATCCAGGATGTTTCGCATAAATGGGACAAAAAAATAGAGCGTGTAAGGTGGGTTGAGAAAAGAAAAATACCTTATGGGAGGGTTTTCTATTCTCCCACGTTTTTGAAGAAAACAAAAATTGAGAAAACTTCAAACTATTTTTTCAAAATTTTAAAGAATTTGATTGTACCTAGAAATTATAAAGAGCTTTGAATTTTTAAAACAAAAAAAGTACTGAATTATGTTAAAGTTAGTTAAAAAAAAGAAATCCAGAAATTTGAGCTTGAAAAGTAATTATTCCAAAGCTATTCACTCAAACAACTTTATTTAAAAAAAGAATAAAATAAGATGACATTGTTAATCTTACCGCAGTTTTTTAATAATTTGTTACTTTTTTACATCACTTTTTTTCGAAAATTTCCCATACCGGCTAAACGGGGGAGATTAGGATCCCCCACCCATACAGTTTTTCTATTTTCTCAAGCCACCATACACGCTCCACCTTTTTATGCAAATCATCCCGTATAAACGAAGTACTATGTTTCGTTACCTTTGACACCGATATGATTAATGTAGTGGAGCCCGGAGCGATGGGGAACTTTTCCAAACCTTTGAATGAATCCATGTATATAATTTTATTTCTTTTTTTTTTTAATTTTCCTGGGAGATACCAAGCAAGAAAAACTGACCTTATACTCAACCTCAAAGGTGGTGTAAAAGAGTTTATTTAATATAAAAACATAAAATCCGTAACTCTACCGGGTTGAATTATTTCAAAAACGGTTACTCTTATGAAAAAATGCTTAATATTTTTTGTAGGAATTTTTTTAACGTTCAAACTAAGCTCTGCCATTTTCCTGTTAAAGTTACCGTTTGGGGGGCTTTAAATCCGTGGGAAATTGTTAACGGTGCTCATATCAATGGGGACTTTTAACAGTTTCCCTAGAATGCAATGAGGAGGATATACCTATTGCATTTATGGTTAATATGACTAGACCATGGGTACTAAATGGCAAGTTATGCATTCTTTAGCTCGAGAACTTGATTTAAACATGACACAACGATGATAGGAAAGACGAAAAAATGGGTCTCATAGTTTTGTCTGTTCAACTGAAGCTTAAGAGTCATATAAATACCGTTTTTTTCACTTCCATCAAATACTTTGTTTTACAAAACTTTGTATTTTTACTAATTGATTACTTGTAAGCGTATAATTGTACTTAAAAAAAAAAAAAAAACATTTTGAAGTAGGTAACTGATTTTAACTTCCAAATTTACATGAATTTTCTGTCAAAAACTGCTTTTTAGGTATTAAACATTTCAATATCAGATGATAATGATTAAATGATTTTAATGAAAATCGTTCATTTTTAGTTTGTTTTTATTTGGACAAAATCAAAACTTCGACAAATAGGTGACGTTTTGATTTTGTCCACCCACCAACCAACCAATTTTTCCAGCTGACTGCAAAGAATGGAAAAGGAATGTCCGATGGCAGCGTTCAGTGATGCAGACAACTAGCTCAGTTCTTCTCAACACGCTCAAGGCTGCTTTTAAACGATGCAATTATTCTTGCGATTTTTACTTAATGTTGGAGTACATCCAAAAATCGTATGCAAATACCTGGGCTCATATTCCTAGCAATAAATTTTATGCAAACGTCAATGTTTGCTATAAATTGTTACACCTTTTTTTACCAGACTGACTGGCAGTCAACGGACTCTCATACGTGGTCGATCATAAGCTCTGTTTTTTATGCAAGCCCAAAGGGAATTGGATGAAAGGAACGATGTCGGTGTTGATCAATTTCCGGAGGATTTTGCTTAACTTAAACACGGAGAAAAACTGTCTTGCCGGAATGAATTACATACATGTTATCAATAGTTTGAATGGAAACTCCGTGATTTTTCAGTGATGGCGTCGGTAATCCCCGGTGTCGTTTTTTTCGACCGATTTCATCCATGTTTGCAAAAAAGCTATAAGTTGTCAATGCGCTTAAAACTAAAGCATTTGTTGTGTTATTCACATCGGTAACACAGTTTTTCTCCGCATTTAAATTAAGCGATGGTATTTCTCTTCGTTTAAATTAGCCCGAAGAGGTTGTCCTCTACCTGCGTGAATGACTTTGTAATCGATAAATCGCATGCAAATGTCACTTCTCTTGGTTCAACTTAGCCCCAATTTTATGCAACGTCACTTTTCTACGAGCTATAAACGCATTTACAAGTAAAATATTAGTGTCTACAACCTGCCGGTAACACAGTTTTTTTCAGCTTTTAAGTTTAGTGCCGAGAAGTGCAGTAAAAATTCATCAAGAATTTCAGATTTTTTAATGGAATTTGACAGCTTGAAATATAGGGGACGAAGTATATTTTGACAATAAAAGTATATATTGATCCAAATATCCCCCAATGGCCTTTAAATCACCTTTTTGAATACTCCAAGTATTCAAAATTCATCAAGAATTTCTGATTTCTTAGAGGCTTTTTAGTCCATCGACATCGTAGCCATCCGTCAAGGGAATTTGACAGTTGATGATTTGAGTTATAGGGGGCAAACTACATTTTGGCAGAAAAAGTATATTTTGATACAAATGTCACCAAACTGCCTTAAAACTACCTTTTCTTGGAACAGTAAAAATTCATAAAAAATTTCTGATTTTTCAGAGGTTTCTTAATCCATTGAAATTGTACCCATCTATTAATGAAATTTGACAGTTGATGTCTTGATGGATAAGGGCCGAACTATATTTTCATATAAAAAGTCTATGTTGATCCAAATATCAACCAATTGACATAAAATCACCTTTTTCCGGAGCAGTAAAAACTGAACATTTCATATTTTTTTTGAGCTTTTTTAATCAATCCAAATTTTATTGTTTTTAAATTTGGATAAAATTGGATCGATTGATTGAAATATGTAATCAAATTATTTTGGTGATCGATTCTTGAACGATTTTCTTGACTTTTGCCAACTAGACGATAGTGTTATTAGCACTCGAGTTTAGAAGGCTGGACGTGCTAGTAATATGGACTTGTATGGTATTAAACATTTTTTTTGTAAAAAATGCTATTAGTGCAGGCTTTTTACACATTTATAAAAAAAAAATTGTTAACAGCAGTTTAACGATTGAATATGTTGAAAGGGGTTATAAGGAATGTAAAAAAAATCTATTTCCCAGAAGCGGAGTTGGAGGGGAGATTTGGGGGGTGAAAAAGAGGGGGGAAATTGTATTTTTGCGTTTTCCGACTAAAGTTGACCCCAAAATGAAAAGTGTTTAATAGAAATGTTGCAGATCTGGCAAAAATCTACAACTTTCACATATATCACTTTTTAACTTAACCTCAAAATTTCCGAGATATTGGCAAAAAACCGTATTTTTGTCTGGTTTTTGTTTTTTATTTTTCATTTTTCCAAAAATATTTGAATTTAAATGAAACTTTGTGAAAATATATCTTATTGTGTCCTTAATTAAGACAATTTTTTTCAAGCATTACCATTGATCATTTTTTGAGATATTCAATTTTGTTTGGAAAAACATACTTTTTTTCAAATGGAAAATGTACTTCAGAAAATCATCGTACCGAGTTCATTTAAGAATCATTAGTTTTGTTTTTAGATTAACTTTTGTATAAAATAATCAATTATTACAGCCTGATATACACAAGTCAAGATATAACCATTTTATGCGGACCATATCACCCCTTTTTTCAAATATTTCAAACAAAACAAAAATCAACAAAATAAAGTCTCCAAAAAAAGCCGATAAGGTTTGCTTGAAAAGCTTATATTATGGGTCCTATTGATTGGATCATCAAGGTAAAAGACTACAGACTAAGGGAAAATGACAGAGCATCATTCCCTTTTTTTTTTTTTTTAAGTGCATTGAAGAGTTATTGACCATTAAATTTTAATAGGAAACCAAGCTGGTTTGAACCCCCATCTCCACCAAAGGCTGAGAAAAAAACCTGCCTAACTTTGGTATTTGATATCATAATACATGTACCTATAAACCTTCATACTCAGATTCTGGTTATATATCCTCTCCAAAAATTTGGTGTCGGCTCTTGTACTATTATGTTTTATATAAATATGAATAATATTATGTTTGTTTTTCATTTAAAACTGTATTTACTGAAATGAATATTTCGAGCAATATCGTTGCGGTATCGGCAGAACTTTTGTCTCGGGTCAAATAATAAAACACTATTTTGTGTGATTAGTTTTTTGCATTTTCCAAAAATTTTGAACAATTTATCAACAATTATTAAAAATTTACTTGATGAAAAATGATTTTTTTGCTTTTTTCGCATTTTTGTACGTGGTTACATTGGTTACATGTTTTCATTATTTCATAAAAGTAAATATAAAAACAAAACTAATGATCCTTAAATGAACTTGGTACGAAGATTTTCTGAAGTACATTTTTCATTTGAAAAAAAGTATTTTTTTCCAAACAAAATAGAATATCTCAAAAACTAATCAATGGTTATGCTTGAAAAAAATTATCCTAATTAAGGACACAACAAGATATATTTTCACAAAGTTTCATTTAAATTCAACTATTTTTGGAAAAATGAAAAATAAAAAACAAAAACCAGACAAAAATACGGTTTTTTGCCAATATCTCGGAAATTTTGAGGTTACGTTAAAAAGTGATATATGTGAAAGTTGTAGATTTTTGCCAGATCTGCAACATTTCTATTAAACACTTTTCATTTTAGGGTCAACTTTAGTCGGAAAACGCAAAAATACAATTTCCCCCCTCTTTTTCACCCCCCAAATCCCCCCGCCAACTCCGCTTCTGGGAAATAGATTTTTTTTTCATTCCTTATAACCCTATTCATCATATTCAATTGTTAAACTGCTGTTAACAATTTTTCTTTTTTTCGATTAAAAATATGTTAATAAGCCTGCACTATATAGCGTAAGCTACATTCGCTTTGCAAAATAGCCATTTTTGCCATATTCTCATTTCTTAAAGGCTTTCAGCAAATAATAGAGCACAAAATTAATTTTTTTTTCCAATGATGTCCTAAAAAAATAAGTTTTTCTGTCCATAGACACCACCTTAATCGTTTTGATTGGACAAGTACACGCTTCACAATCTTTTTATTTATGAAATCACGATTTCACTCCGGAACACTCTTAAACGGTTGAATCCATTTCCTTCAAACTTTATCCAAAGCGTTTATTTTTCATTTTGCTCACACAGATTTTTAATTTTTTTATCAGAAATAACGGTACTTGCCATACAATTTTTAGCAATATTAACTACTCAATTTAACTGTCTCAAAAACGGTTCCTAGCCCAGGAAAATTAGACAACAAAATAGCAAAACTTCGAAAAAACTCCGACAAAGCTGAATTTTGGTGGAGAGCTTTGTTTTGACGTCTTGATCATTTCCTAAAAAGTTCCGTAAATTTGGGCAGGGGCTAGATTTTTTAGGGGGGGTAAAAGGGGGTATAATACAGTTTTTTCCTACTTTCTCGAAAACTATCTAGTACAGTAAAATTAGAATTGTAAATGGAAAAAAATAGCGGCAGGCTGAAATTTTGCAGGTCGTTTCGGGGGTAGGTATACAACTTAAATCTAAGTTGGCGACCTCCTACCCCTTGCAGGTGTGGTGCCACGCCCACTTTTCTTAAATCCTGGTTTCTGAAGAATCGGCTGCACCGATATGGATGAAATTTTCATAATTAATATGGTCGTAGAAAAAATTAAAAAAATTGTTAATCCGCCCACTGCTACGCCCACTTTTCTTCTTTCTTTGTTTCTCGAAAATGGCTCCTA
This sequence comes from Dasysyrphus tricinctus, assembly GCA_963921185.1. NCBI lineage: Eukaryota > Metazoa > Arthropoda > Insecta > Diptera > Syrphidae > Dasysyrphus > Dasysyrphus tricinctus. The sequence continues at coordinate 105,350,815 of OY992532.1, read as the reverse complement.
CGATTTGCATGAAGTTTTCAGAGTTTATTCTTATGAACGAGAAAAAAATTTAAAACAAAATTTCATTTAATTCCGCCCACTACCACGCTCACTTTTTATATCTTCTCAGAAATTGATTTGTATAATACTAGTGATATAAAGATTTGCGAAGCACTTTTGGTTTTGTGAAACCCACAGGTAGTCACGCTCCTCTTTCATGTATATTTATTAATTTCCATGTCCTAGGGAGTAACGACTTAGTTTTCAAATAAAAACCCAAATCAGGCCTCGAAGTCTTCAGATTGATGAAAATCATTTATTTGAGTTCTTTCATAGCGTACAAATTCGTATTTTTTATTTCGCTGCTAAATGGACAATCATTTTACATATTATGTATTGATTGAAAAAGCACATTTAGTAAGATCCGCCCACTAGCACTCCAACTTCTCTTCAATATTGTCTCTATAAGACGGCTATTTGGAGTAAAATTTTCAAATCTTGTTTTTTCGAGCAGGACTTACAATTAGTATTATTCATCAGTGTCCATAAGGGGGTGGGAAATCCAATTGTGTTGATTAAGCACATCACTCGTTTCCAAACCAGCCTGGAGGTAGAGTTAACAGCACAGTGGTCCACTGTAGACCTAATTAACATAATATCTTATTAATATTTTCATATTTTTTTCGTTTTTGAGAAGGACCTGGTAGTTCATTCTCTCTCAATCAAAGGCCCAGCGTCACGTTTTTCAATTGAAATTTCATCGCCAAAACAATCGTCGTTTTCGTTTAGCAGAGAAATCTAACGACTATGGTCGCAGGTATCCCCGCTGCAATTCTTGCAAATTGGTGTACATTTAAGACCAGCTTTTTGGTAGCCAAGCCACAAGCGTCTCCACAATTTTTTGTACATTTGTACATACCATTAGTCTAAGACAGGGATTTAAATAAAACAGTTTTTTTTTAATTTTTTTCTCGTAAATTAGCGTTAACTCTCAGAATTTCATACAAATCGTAGGAGGCGTTTCCGAGAAATAGAGAAAAGTGGGCGTGACAGTGGGCGGATTTTAATAAAACCAATTTGACGATTTTTTCTCATCCATAAGAACAATCTCCTAAAATTTCATGGAAATCCTTTGAGCAGTTTCTGAGAAACAAAGAAATAAGGAAAGTGGGCGTGGCAGTGGCGGATTTTACTTTAACAATTTTCTTAATTTTTTCTTTGATCATATTAACAAATTATAAAAATTCCATTCGTATCAGTTGAGCCGTTTCTTCATAAACCATGCTTGCAGAAAAGTGGGCTTGGCACCGCCCCTTCAAGGGGTAGGAGGTCGCCAACTTAGATTTAAGTTGTATACCTACCCCCAAAACGACCTGCAAAATTTCAGCCTGCCGCTATTTTTTTCCATTTGGTCAGTAGTAAAATTTCTCTATTTACTGGACTAATCAGTTTTTTTTTGGAAAAAGGTGAAGGTACAGATTGTAGCTTATGTAATTCTATCTACACAAAAAAGATTAACATACTTTTTTTCATACAAACAATTTATTAAAATTTCATTAATCGATGGGAATTTTTTTTTGTACGATTTGTGTTTGGCTGCATCTCATTATAAGACCAAATTATTGGGGTGGCCAGGGTAAGGGGAAGGCTGCCATTTTGACAGGCAAAGTGATTTGGTTTTTATTTATTTTAGTTTTCGAGCCCAAAAAATGCATTTTTGAGTAATTTTTTGCATTTTTTTCATATTGCGTCATGAAATTTTGTTGGCAAACTCCAAATTCGGATTCAGCACCCCCGAAAACATAAAACAGGAAAAAAATCAAAACTACCCCACAATTTGCTCGCAAAGAGCCTTTTTGAGCACAAATTGACTGGACTATTAATAATAAAGTTTTATAGCTGGTGATGACACTTCAAGGACTTTGCTTACCCTAACTATTTGTAAAATTCATATATGTATAAATCTCAAATAAAATATTCTTTTACCTGTTGCATATACAATATACGTACACATATTTAACTTCTTCAAAGTTCATTTAATATTATTTCCATCTTCAAAAGGAAAAGGTCTTAAAAATTTTCTAATTCCCTCAAGGTGCAATTACTCAAATGAGTATGATAATTTAAATTCATCCAATTAAGTAATGTACACCTCAAAACTTTAGTATTTTCCATTTGTTTCTCATGGAACTTTGTCTTTCCATATTTGCTACCTTCGCATTTGAAAATAAAATATATACCTATTTGGTGCAGAGAAATATGTATGCTTCATACAGTTTCACATAAAACTTGTCGTAAAAGATGCAACATGTGTGGCCTCACCATCATAACCCCATGTGGCAATATTTTATTTCATTTGAATAGTCATGATTTCAGTGTTTTCATGAGTTTTTTTTGTGGTATAAAACAATTCAAATTTTTAATAGAACTATAAAAAAGAATAATTATTATCTAGAACTCTGAATATGTTGATTATATCTGCAACAACACTGATTGTTGTTAAAAATTAAATAAATTAGTGGTGCAATGGTTCGTGCTGAACTAAAGCTAATAATTTACAACATCGTTCGCTCCCATGGGGGTGTCATACAAGGTGTTGTCAAGAATGGAAAGGACCTACAATCTTCTGACGTTTTTGAAGAGCTCTACAACATTGCAATAAGAGATGCAACAGGATTTCTCACTTCCTTACAAAAGGCATTCATCTAGGAAAATACATTTTTTTGGTTAAAGAGGCTGGATTCGAATCCAGAGGGCAACTATAATTTAACAATATATTGCAACATTTAATGGAAATTTTATCACTGAATTATCAAGAAGTCACTTAGGACTTGTTTCACATTGTCTCAGTAAAGTTCTGATTAGATATCCACAGGCACAGGGTAATAATTCCACAGAAGAAAAATTCACAATTATTGTCTTAAGTTATGACCCAACTGAATGGGTTATAAATTCAGAAACTAGCTTTTATTTTTTTATTTGTGAACTTACCTGCCTCAGAATTTATGTGTCGAATAACTAATCAGAACTTTACTCAAACAATGTGAAACTGGTCCTAAGAATAGCATACAACACTTTAGCGTACGAATATGTTTGCCACATCCAGGTATGTTTCATAATGAATGTGTTACAGTGCAGGTAATTAATTGGAATTTTTGTGATACTTATTTTTCGTAGAAATTCGCTCTTTAACTTTTTTTGCTTGATGCATTGAATTTTTTGTTTATTATTTTAATTTCATTGTACATTTTACTGTTATTCCAGCTTTCATTCATATTGAACCAATATTTTGAAAGGTTTTCTTTTGTTACCAAACCAATTAAGCAAGGTAACATGAGAATGAACATGCAAAAATATTCAATCAATAACAAAAAAAAAGCAAACGAAAAAAAAAACAAATTAACAAGCAGAGGAGTCAATTATAATGTCACTGCGTTTTTTTTCATTTTAATTGAAATATTTCGTAAGCAAATTGGTTTAAATTAATAAAAATGCATTTGTTTTGATTATATTGGAAACTAAAAAGATAGTGAAATGAAAATAAATTGACACATGGTCGATGCATTTCAATTAATTTTGTTTAATCGATGTTTTATTTTAATTTATCTTTTCAATTTATTTAGAGCCGATTAATTTATAACTTTATTACCAAACAAAAAGAACTAAAAGTTTGATATTTTTTTTTTAATGTTGAAGTATTTTACTTTTTAAAATGTATGTACATATATTATGCATCTCATCTTTTCGTTAAAAACAATAAATCCTTGTATACTGACAGATATATAAAACTTTCATAAAAATCAAAATATTGAACCATTTTTATCCTGCACTGAGAGTGTTTTATGCTATGTTTCCACCTAAGGTTTATCTCAGTTTAGATTAAATAAATCTTTTTGGTGTTTCCACCTCACAAAAAGATTTAAAAAAGATTAAATCTGACAACACTTTCAAAAATGCAAATGGCGCATCAATTTTTCTTATGAAGTGCGAAAGAGACAGAACGTTTTATTCGTATCAAACAATGAAGAACTGAATCGAGTCTCGAATGAATCGTTCAGCACCATGTAAAAATAGGTTAGTTCGATTTGTAAAACTATTTGTCCTAGGAAGATTTGATAAGATTAATTTCTAATCTCCAAGATTAACGAAATATATTTGTATAGTAAATCTTCAAGATTTAAAGAAGATTTGAGGTAAATCTTATTAAATCTCAGATTAACGTTAGATGGAAATGTAGCATTAAAGGACTAACGTTGAAGATATCTTTCATCTGCATTTGTCTTTGAATGCATTCAATAGACATTTTCAAACCAAGATGAAGATTTTTGACAGCACCATGCAGCGACACAGTGGGCAACTCCAGTCATAGTCCTTCTTCTTAAAAAATCTCAGATCATTTTCGACACCCTTCTAACTTCAGTACCAATAAAGTCTGAAACTTCAAGTTCGTAGCATTTGCTAAACTGATCAAACATAGACGCCTTATTTATTTTAAGGGTGGGATCCTGAAAGTACGTCAAAAATCACTGATACCGTAACTGATTGACTGGCCGACCGATATCGTAGAATCCTGAAATTTTGAACAACGGTAGCCTTTGTAGTACCTACATACAAAGAAAAAGCCGAACATTTTGTATTTTCCGTTCAGGGGGTGTGGCATCCATTCACTTTCCCAAAGTAGTCCAGTCATATAAGCCGAAAAATTAGCCAAAATACGGAAAAAAGGCGGAAATTTGGATTTTGGAACGTAATTATTGAAACCTAGTCCTTGACATTTTTTCTGTAAGAGTAACCGTTCGGTTTTCCTTAAAAACCGTTTGGGTTGCCTTTGACTCCCCGTAAAATTGTTGGCAGTATTCATATCGATGAGGACTTTTTACGGTTTGCTAAGAATGCCATGAGGAGGTAATATATCAAAATTCAGCTTTTTAATAATACTAATTTTTTACTATATGCCTGTAAGACCCTAGGTCTTTTAAATACAACCAGAATTGCACGGCACTAGTTAGAAAGAGTAGGAGGATAGGAAAGACTTGGCACAGTGGATTGAGAATAAGGTGTTTATTATCTCATTAAATCCCACGGGTGGCGTCCAGTTAAGCTGGGAGAATATAGAAAAGAATGCTGCCTAGAATGGGGCTCGAACCCACACCTCCAAGTAAGCAGTCAAGCACTACATCCACTGCACTATTGCCACCCGCCATTTTTCCGAAGCAAAAAGCTAATAGACTGAGAGCCAACGACATTAAAAGTCAAGTCATTTGCGTAAACTTGAAAGTCATTTCAATTATAGGCTTAAAGGTGTTGAACCATTAACCTTTTGTCTGCCTACCTAAACACGTGACGGACTGGTGTAAAATTTATCGTTAATTGTTAATTGCAAGCTAAATATTTCTTCTATGCATACTTTTTCCCTCCGACCAAAATGCATTGAAATAAATTGATGTAAAAAATGTACGTCAAATTTTGCACCTGCTCGTCACGTGGCTAAGGTAGGTAGACTGACATGACTTACAAGTTTACACAAATGACTTGACTTTTTATGTCGTTGGCTCTTAGACTATAAGATGATTGGACTGAGATAAAAGTAAACAAAATTATATATATCACCTTATGATGTGGCATCCCCACTTTCTAAGAATTGCTATAAAGCACTTTCGATTGATGTAAAATGATGAATTGCTTGAATTTTGCCTTGGCAAAATGAAATCCTTGCAAAGATGAGTGAAATCAGAACAAAAGCATAAATGTTAAAAAAGCAAAGTTGTAGGGCTGGCCCCAATACCAAACCAAACGATATTTTTAAAAGTATCGTCCTGGTATCATTTATGCTTGATTCACACTTTTGTGCCAATACCGATAAAGTCTCAAAACGTTCTCACTTCGATACAAAACCCAAATGATCACATTGTTGTTTCAATACCGAGACAGCCCAAATATTTTGTTTGTATTTGTATTTTTTACAAATTAAAAATTCGAAATTTTGGTAGGTATTTAACTTTCGGAAGGAAGTCTAGTAATTACAGCTTGGATAAAGAATATAAAAAAAGAAAAAAATAATTAATTTTCTATGTGATTGTGTGAATATACTCATTGTTTCTCGTTTGAGAATATTTTACTGTAGTGAGAGCGTACTGAAACTATATCTATATGTCTGTTCGCGTACTTCCCAAAACTACGAATTTCTACGAATTTTATTTTTTTCATATGAGCTTTGACATAACTTTGGGCTAAATTCGTAGAAATTCGTAGTTTTGGGAGGTACGCGAACAGACATTATATTAGATCAAGGGTGAATCAAGCTTTAATAAAAAAAAAAAAATGTATTGTATCGGTATCGGTATCTGTATCGTAGTCGGTATCCGTATCGGTATCGGTCTCGCTCTTTTATAACTATAGGTCTCGTTCTCGGTATCGATATTGGTCTCGTCTGGTTTCGGCTTTATCTTAGTCACACCGCGCTCTAGTCGTACTTTTTTTGATATCAAACGAACAAAAATAAAATGCACGACGTAGTTGCACGTACTTGGTCTTGTAAATAAGGGTCATAATCATCTTATGATCCACTTTAGTCTGAAAAGGCTATAAAACCAAAACTTACGACCCTGCCTCAAAATTTATGCGTCAGAGAATCAATCAGAACTTTACTCGGGTATTGTGAAACAGACGACTCAATTCTGAGAAACCAAGATATAAGAAATTGCATTGGGTGGATTTTACTATAATCAATAGCTTAGCCATGCTCCAGCTTAAAAAAAAAAATCAACTAAGAACCCTGAGGTACATAGCAATTATTTTGCTAACTTTAAATTTTGTAACCACCCAATTTACCTTCTATTGAACAGTCCGAAGGTTATTTCGAATCCAACGAAGAAGACATTTATCAATACCAAATGCACTCAATTGTGACATGAGATTTTTCGATGACAATTTAAGTTGACAAGGTGACCGTTCTCTCAGAAACACAAGAATGAATTGAGTAGCATTTTCGTTTTCAAGCATGCTTAAACTTATGTCCCAAACAAATATATTCAATAACAAAAAGCCTTGAGCGTAATTGTCTCTTTATTCCCCTTAGTATTTATTGGGAAGTATTTCCAAGACCCTTATATCTAGCTATGTATCATCTTTTTTGCTTCAACGTTTTTTTTTGTCAGCATTACATTTTATTCTCTTTTTACTATACCTTTACAGTTCAACTTGATACAACTTAAACAAATAAAAATAAATCTTTTTCCTTAACTGCGAAAAGTTTTGTCTTTAGTTTTATGACTTCTTGAAATGCAAATGTGTATACGCAAGTTCAATTTTGGGTCAATTTAAAAGGTCTCCGACCTCTTTCTAAGTGGAATGCGTGTTTATACTTGGTGACTTTTACGTTTTATTATAGAACAAAGGGATACCATATCTCTATTTATCTAGAATAACGAACTTTTCAGTTGATGCTGGTAGAATTAAGAATTCGGCTTCGATTTAGCATTAAAAAAAAATTAATAAATTTCAATACAAAAATTAACACCTAAGTATCTATTATTAGAACCTCTATTAAGTCTCCAATTAGGTTCTATAATACAGGGTGTCCCGGACCTGAGTAGAAGTATTTGAGGGGGTGGTTCTTGGGGTTATTTTAAGAAAAGAATTGTATGGGAGGAAAGTTGTATCTCCCCTCCCTGAGGCAGGGAGGGGCAGTTTCTGAAACATTGACTTCAAATGCAAAAAAAATCAACAAAATAAGCCCGAAAAAATTAATTTATTCATGAATTATCTATAATTCAATCCTTTTTTCGGGCTTTTTTGGCAAAAGTACCTTTTGTTTATTCTTAATTTCTCAAAAACTTAGAAAGATTTTTAGATTTGGTTTTTGGTAGTGGCCTTAAAAATAATAAAGGAATTGAATATTGAACACAAAAAAAGCACTTAATTACGTAAAATTTTGAAAAATATCGACTTAAGAAAAAAAAATCACATTTTTTTTTTAATTTTGACTTTGAAATTTAATTTGTCAAAAACTATTAACTTAAATAACTTGATTAAAAAACCAAATGCAAGAATGGAGTATTAACTTCTAAAAAAATTATGGCACATTATTAAATGTGTTTTCGTTGATTTTTAATGTTTTTTTTTGCATTTGAAGTCAATGTTTCAGAAACTGCCCCTCCCTGCCTCAGGGAGGGGAGATACAACTTTCCTCCCATACAATTTTTTTCTTAAAATAACCCCAAGAACCACCCCCTTAAATACTTCCACTCAGGTCCGGGACACCCTGTATATTAAGATTGAAACAAGCAAAATTTAAACAAAGGCAAGATGCACAAACAAAAAGTAAATAACCAAATAAAAAAGAATAACAAGTAGTGCGTATACGCCTGAGTGTACAATTTCTCTAAAATGATAATGAAGAGGCTCGAAATTCTACTTTCAAAATTTTAACAAATCATCAGCCTAGAAGGGATTATTTTTTAAATCGTATTCAATTATTTTGTTACCGTATGACACCACAAAAGTTAGAGAAATGAGATGAAACAAATTAACAAACGTGTAGGGAATAGACAGAATATTTTCGATAAAGGGCATTTAGAAGTGCTCGGTGACTTATAGTTTTTCCTTTCTTGCACCTAAAAACGTTTTAATTTGATTGAAAACAAATTCTAAGAAAAACAAAATTTATGTAGGATTGTAATTTTGAAAATTATGGAAGTGAAGAAATTCGTAAATTAGCAACTTTTTGAGCATCAATAATTCAAGCAAATGAAAAAACTTTCAATTGTGACAAGAAGAAGAAAATTGAAATTATTCTCATGGAGTTGCAAACTGGGATAAGAAACTGTGATTTTCTTAAAAAAATATTTGGTGGTTTAAACATCAGTGAGTGTTTGATGTAAATCTTTAAATATTTTAAATTATTATTTTGGAGAGTAAATCACGCCTAAAAGGTTGTATTTTACTTTCAACAAAACAAGTTTGAGTCATGGATTTTAAATAAATTGCAAAATTTTCTAACGGAGATACCTTGAAAACCAGAGCTGATGGCGAAAAAAGGATGATGGATTTGTGCTTGGCGCCTAATAGTTTGCGGTCTCGTATAACTAGGTTTTGGTTTCGATCTTGGGCTCGGTCTCAGTCTTGGTCTCGGTCTTGGTCTCGGTCTTGGTCTTGGTCTTGGTCTTGGTCTCGGTCTCAGTATCGGTCTCGGTCTCAGTACTGGTATCAATCTCGTCTGGTTTTGGTTTCATCTCAGTCACACCTCGCTCTAGTTATACTTTTTTTGTTTTTAAATGATAAAAAGTGGTACTGTACGACTTGGTTGCACTTGGTCTTGAAGATAAAGGTCATAACAATTTAATAGGTTAAGAACCAACAATTATTTTTACCTGTGAACTTATGACGCTGCCACAAAATTTATATGTCAGATAATAATCAATCAGAAATTTACTTAAAAATTGAATCATATCAGCTAAGCACCTCATGAGTAAATGAAAAAACAAAAAACAAACAATTCTATGGATGGTATTGGTTATTAAAATAATTGGTTTGGTAGTATTATTACAAAAACCGTAAGGCACAATTCCAAGAAAACAAGATAAAGGAAAGGAAAAATAGGTGTTGCAGCAGGGGGTTATTCCTAAAACCGCTTCCTAAATCTTCCGCTTTAGAGCCGTTTCCGTGACCCCAATTTCAAGAATTTTTATCTATTTTTCTGCCGATACCAAACGATGCCACTGAGATACTCGGTAAATTTCGGTCCAAAAATTCGGCGGCGGCTCGGTATTGTTTCGTATGCTTTGGAGCTGAGTAGTATCAGTATCGCAAATTAAAACGATACTCGTGGCCTGTTTTACCAGTATTAACAAGCTTCTTCAATTTGAAATATTATTTCCAATTTAAAAACTTAAATATTGAATTTTACTTTTGTTTATTTTTTTAAGGCTCATTACCATTGTTGTGAAATTATTAAACGCAATTTTAATGATACGATGGTGAAACTTCAATCCGCATCTCAATGGATTTATAGAATTCCAAATATACGAAATAAATTTGATAAATCGATAAAACAACCCGAGCATGAAATCTGCGTGCACCGTGGCAAGAAACACAAGAAAAGATGAAATTTCAATTGAAATGCTGCCACCCAGTAGCTCAGCAATGGGGTGGGCTCAGTGATCAAAATAATTTTATTAATCGAATTCGATTAATAAAACGAGGCAATTACCTTGTCTCACAAAATCGCGATAAATTTTGAATTAAATAAACGAAATCAAATCAATCGAAATTGACACGAACAAATGCAATTACTATAAAAATAACACTCTACTTAGCTATTTTGTATGTCTGTGGATCTCCTATCTATTTTTATTTATTTTTTCTTTAAAATGTTAAGTATTCATCAAAAAAACTTCAGATTTTTGTTAATTTCTCGAAAACTATAAATGAGAGTTTAATTTTCTTGGACTAATAATACAAATCCTTGAAAGCAATTAATACTTACTAAAAAGTTTTACAATAGTCAAATTAAGGAGGTGAACAAAGCACAAAACATATTACAATAATATCTAGAACTAATTCTATTCATAGCTTAATCAAATCATTTAAATAATGCTTGCCATTAATTCTCAAATTACTCAGGTCTTTATCTGACAAAAAGATGTCTTAGATCATTTTATATTTATATATCTGTGTGTCCGCGGCTATCGGACGTGTTTTTCTTTTGTTCCCTGTTTTTCATAATTTTTCAAAATAAGTTTACTATTTAAACTTCTATAAAATGCCAAAAAATTGTGCGCTTTGTGGCCTAAGATTGCATCGCGATGGTTTTATTCATTGTGAAGGTTTTTGTGGATTGAGTTTTCATACAAAATGTGCAGAAATTCGTGAAGAATCTGCCATAGCACTTCAATCAGATCGCAACCTGGCGTGGCGATGTAACAGTTGCATTTGTGTTAGTAACTCTCTCCTATCGCTTATCGTTGAACTTAAAAATGATGTTGCTAATATAAAGTCGAAGATTGAAAACAGTGACTCTTTAATAATTGAGCCAAAAACAAAAACTAGAAACAAAAATAAAACAAATCAAAAAGTGTCATTCATTGAAGGTACAAAAACCACTCATGACTCGACATTAATTGCAGAGTCCCCACCAAAATCTGCACCATCATCGTCATCATCATCAACCTCATCATCATCATCATCATCATCATCGTCATCATCGTCATCATCATCATTGTCGTCATCATCATTTTCATCATCGTCATCATCTGAATCTCAAACAACACCAATAACAGTTCCAATAAGTTGCCCCACCAGCGTTCCAGCTGTTCTATCACCTAACGTAGCTACTGAAGTAATATCTCCAACGGATGGTTTGTCATCGATCGCAAGACCTGAAGATAACGAAACTACTGAGTCGTCAACAAATCTAGCTGTTATGTTATCTACCGCAACACTTGAGGAAACACATTCATTTCAAACGTCACCATATGTTCAACCGATCATTAAAAATGCAATTAATTTGTGCCCAAAAAAAGTGCAGCAAGATAAAAACCAACCAGGTCAACGCACTTCTAAACTGATTGGTAACTGGACTGACACTGATGGCACAGCTGATTTCTCATTCTCATCAGTTCTTAAGCTTAAATTTCTTCATCTGTCTCGTGTCAGTACAAACGTCACCGAGAAGAACATTATTTCTTTTGTAGCACATAGACTTGAACTTCCGGAAAGTGTGCTTCTTTGCAAGAGATTAGTTAAAAGTGATGTCGATGTTTCAACTCTTCATTTCACTAACTTCAAAATTGGAATTCCGGAGTTTGCATTTGAGAAAGCATTTAATCCTTCTATGTGGCCATTGGGTGTACAGATTAAGAACTTTATCCAACGTCCAAAATCAAAAAACGCGAGTGGTGCGAACCAAATTTCAACAACATAGCATGTGCTCCATCGTCTTCCTTGAATCCGTCACAGCTAAAAATTTATTATCAAAATGCTGGTGGCTTGCGAACAAAAACAAATGAGTTTTTTATCACTTCAAGTGCACACGACTATGACGTAATAATATTAACAGAAACCTGGCTGCACCATGAAATCTATTCTTCCGAGCTGTTTGATTCTTCATACGTTGTCTATCGAGTGGATCGTTCTCTAGAGATTGGTATGGAAAGAGGTGGGGGAGTATTAATTGCAGTTCGTACTTCACTCAATAGTAAACAGTTAAATTTTCAAACCACTTCTTGTTATTTTGATCAATTATGCGTTGTTGTTAGTTCAGAGCATTTGTTACATAATCCGAATAGAGCTGAATATTGTTTTATTGTTAATTATATTAGACCTAAGAGTAGCTTAGAATTATATGTTCAACTTGTTTCAAATGTTAGTAATTTATTGGAGGGCTTATCTTCTAATCAATATCCGTGTATCTTTGGTGACTTTAATCTTGGCGACATTGATTGGCGTTATCAGGAAGATGAGCAAATCCTTGTACCTTTTAATGTTTCTAGGGATGTGGAAGTTGAATTAGTTGATAATTTTTCCTCGTTAGGATTAATCCAAATTAATCATGTAAAAAATAATTTAAATAGGTTTCTCGATCTTGTATTTATTCTTAAAGATTTTAAATTTATGGTCTTTGAATCAGACTTTCCATTAGTAAGAAATCAAATTCATCACAAAGCCATTATGGTTGTATTTGAACTTTATAATTTTCAACCTGTTAGTACAAATAACTGTTTTACATTTAATTATAAGAAGGCTGACTTCATTTTGCTTAATAATTATTATAATACTATAAATTGGGAGCAACTATTTGCAGATAAATCCTTGAATCAAATGTATACCATCTTCAAAACACTTTTGTTTGAGGGTGTTTAGAAGTTCGTTCCTGTACTTCGAAAGAGATCTTCTTTTAAATCTCCCTGGTTCAATAAAAGACTTAAGAACTTAGAAAATGTAAAAAACAAGGCTTTAAAAAGATGTAAATTAACAGGCAAATCTGAAGATCGAGTTCGTTTTATGCAACTGCGACGGGAGTTTGATTTTTTGAGTAGATTTCTATACTCACAATATATAAGTTCAGTTGAAAGGGATATCAAATGTAACTCTAAATCTTTTTGGGTTTTTTTAAATTCAAAACGCAAGAATTCTGCATTTCCTAGTTCTATGGAGCTTGATGGAGAGACCTCCTATGGTACCGGAGCTACATGCAATCTTTTTGCTAAGTTTTTTCAAGCGAATTATAATATCGACATTATACCTAATAGTGAAAACCTGTATAATGATATTAGTTCTCAAGTTGATTTCAATGTGTTTTCTCTATCAGATCAAGAAGTATTTGAGGGCTTAAATTCTCTTGATTTAAATATAAAAGCTGGAGTAGATTTGATTCCTCCCTTTTTGATATCTAAATGTGCTGTTTCGCTTTGTAAAGTACTTAAAATTATTTTCAATAATTCGCTCCATTCTGGGGTTTTTCTAGAAGAGTGGAAAATATCATCCATTAGCCCTATTTATAAAAGTGGTCTCAAGCATTTAATTAAGAACTATAGACCCGTCTCAAAACTTTCCGCGATTCCAAAACTTTTTGAGAAGTTGGTGTTCAATAGACTTAGTTTCGCGGTGAAAGAAATTATATCTTCTAGACAGCATGGATTTTGTAGTGGTCGCTCCACTACTACAAATTTGTGTCTGTTTACAAGTTTTTGTATATCTTCTTTGGAAAAAAAAATGCAGGTTGATGTTTTGTACACGGATTTCGTGAAAGCGTTTGATAGAGTCCATCATAGACTTCTTTTAAGAAAGTTGGAGAGGATGGGGTTCAAGTTTGGTTTTCTTAAATGGTTGGAATCTTATTTGTCAAATCGGAAACAGATTGTTAAAATCGAAGGCAATCAATCTTTTTTTATTGAAGTTTTATCGGGACTGCCTCAGGGAAGTCATTTGGGACCCCTCCTTTTCAATCTTTTTGTCAATGGCATTCCGGACTGTTTGCAATTTTCCAATTGTTTGATGTTCGCAGATGATTTGAAACTATATTCTCAAATTTCTTCAATTGAAAATTGTGTCAACTTTCAAAAAGATATAGATGCGTTTTTTCATTGGTGTAAATATAATCATCTTGAGCTAAATATCTCTAAATGTAAGATATTTAGAGCTTCTCGCTCAACATCTAAAGTGCTGTTAAGTTACCGTCTCGGTAATGAAAGTCTTTCAACCGTAAGTGTAATAAAGGACCTTGGTGTAATTTTTGACACTAAGTTGTCTTTTTCAGAACATATACATTTTATAATTTCAAAAGCGAATTCGCTGCTAGGTTTCTTAAAACGCAACACGGGGGTATTTAAAGATTGCTATACTCTGTAAACGATTTACATATCTTTAATATTACCCATACTGGAATACTGTAGTGTAATTTGGTCTCCTTTTTATCAAAATTCCTCAGACAGGATCGAAAATATTCAAAGAAAATTCACGCGCTTTGCTTTGAGGAATTTAAACTGGTCAGACGGTTTGCCCAGTTATGGCTCTAGGTGCGCATTGATAGATTTAAAATCTTTAAAAAGCCGTAGAGAAACCCTTGGAGTTCTTTTTATAAAGGACATACTCAATGGTAGAATAAAATCACCGGATTTACTTGCTCTTATTTCTTTTTATGTTCCTGAGAGAAATCTAAGAAATAGGGACGTTCTTTTTTGATTCCTAGTCACAGGGTGAACTATGGACTTAATGAACCCATAACTCGTTATTTATCTCTTTTTAATTTAATTCATAGTGAAGTCGACCTTCAAATGAATAGGGATATGTTTAAGAGTATTACTTTTAATATTTTAAATGATGTATAATGATAAATTATTATTAATTGTAGTCAACAGATAATGTATCCATTGATGAATAAATAAATAAATAAATAAATAAATAAATGGGTTCACCAAAAAAGTGCGAAATATTTCACTCTAATTAGCATTTCCAGAATTATTCCGAGTCAACATAATTTAATACTTTTAAGATATTCTTTCTCTTATTTTCAAAAATATGTAATTTTCAACTACCTAGGCACTTATCCTTGTTTATACTTTCGTTTTATGTAAATGTAAAATGTACAATTTTTGTAATGGCTTCCAGTCCTAAAAACATACATCAATACTGGATACAAAATTTTGCCACCTAAACCACGTACATTTTTTTTTTTTTTTTTGAAAATATCAACAAGTTGCAAGAAAATAGTGGTATGGAAAATATTTAGTAGATACAGAGTTGCGTAAAAGTTTTATTATTTGTCTTATAAAATGTCAGAAGTTTTTCGTTTTTGCTTCAGCTGTTGATGTTCGTCCAAAATGTCGACGATGGCAAACATGCGGAAGGGTTGCTTTTTTCCATTTTCAAAGTGCCATGATGATACACATTCGCCGACCTCATTTTATTCTATTCGCACCAAAGCATTCACACACACACAGAGCAATCCTTTAATAAACAAAGTTTTAAAGGATGAGATGCCAAGCGTTGGTGGTGACTTTATCTATAAACCAACATAAACAAAAAGTTGTTGTCGTCAGTGTCTACTCACTGCTGACTGAATGATATAAACGGATCCCCAAGAAATAAGAGAAGGGTTTTTGGGTTTTTGTTTTTAATGTCGGTGTCGTCATGTATCAAAAACGTACATTTTTATGACAGTCTAGGGACACAATTTTAAGGCAAAATTACTGTTTTTCAACGAAAAGGAAGAACAATATGCCAAACCTACCTTTGAACGTCTTTAATGTGTTTTATAATATGGAAACCTAAGTTGCATGAACTTGCTTACAACATGGCCCAAAAAAAGTAAAAACAAAATTACATAATTAAAGGTACTTATGTGAAGGAGTTTTAATTAAGATATTTAAGCTTTTTAACGCGAGACACAAAATCTAGTGGTGATACCCAATTTTAGCAGTTGTTACCACCTATCTTTACCAAACAGACCCTTGATTTAATTAGTCAATTACGCTTATTATACCAGCCAAAATTTATAGATATACGCTTCCAAAACTATGTATTGACTTTCAGTGTAGTATACAGCTATTCCTTAAAAATGAGACCAAAAGGTTTTGGAATATAGTTTTTGTATAGATATCCTGAAGAAGGCTAATAAAAAAGTTATCTACCTTGTGTTTTGTTAGTTGATGTCCTGTCGAATACGTGTGGTACGGTGATCCATGCCTCTAGTCTTTTCATGCATCAAACAAAGAAGTCCGAAACAGTCTGGTTTTTGATATCTGAAAGACAATATTTTCAAGCCATAACAATAAATGAGTGGGATTTATAAAACATTGAAACTACCTCAACTGACTATAATTTTTGCATGTATTTAACAGATTCATTTAGTTTAGTTATTAAAATTATTGTTCAAGCAATTCAAACCTATTTCAGTTCCTCGTGGCATGATGGTTAGTACGTAGGACTGTCATGCCGTAGGTGTGGGTTCGATTCCCAGCCGTGCCACCTAAAAACAGAAATGTTTTATCCAAGGTACTGCCTCTTGCGAGGAACTGACCAATCCTCCAACAGTACACTTGTCATGAAAAGTGCTTCTCATTTAGCCGTTCGGAATCGGCAAAAAACTGTAGGTACCTCCATTCCTGTCAATAACACGCACACAGGAATGGTTGTGAGTTGTTAGTCACTAGGCTTTGGTTCTCCACGAGCTATTGCGCCACCCAATTTATTTATTTATTTAAACCTATTTCAATAAATTGAAAAACAAAGATTAATCTCCCTAAAACTTAGGCTCTTTTTTGAACAAAGAAAATTAACTCCTTTTTTTCCATCAGGCAAGTAAATTAAATTGGATGTCCAAATAGCACTGAAGACAAGTGCTAAATATTTCGGGACCTACGTTATTAATCTTGAGCCTAAGCCTATTTGGGAAGTTGTTTTAACAATGGAAAAAATGGCTTAATTTTTGAGGACCTCCTTGGATAAACGAAAACTACGCAAAGTCAGACGACAAAAATAAGCAAGTGGAGTAGATCAGGTCCAGTGATTCCCAAAGTGTCCAGGTGCACCTCCAAGGGTCCACGGGAGACTCGTCGGGGGTCTTCGCTGGCATGAACAAAAAATGGGGGTTCACCAGTTGTAAGTGGGGGCTCACGAAGATGTACATATCTGGTTTCGATAGTGAAGGTAAAAAATGTAGGCTTGGCGTATTCTGTAAATGTAGGAAAAGAATACCTACATTAATCAAAAAATTAAGGGAAAAAATAAAATTCCAAATTTTTCGGTGATTTTGACAGGCTGTATTTCGGTAAATAATGGTCGTATTGCTACTTCAAAAAAGCATTTAGAAGATTTAAAAATTGAAATTCAAATCTTCTGATTTTTTGGCTTTTTGCAATCCTATAAATCAAATTGTGCTTACAAATAATATTTTTAATTTCTTACTGTTTTTTTTTGGTCCACGGGCTTAAAAAAAAATGTTCAGTTAGGCTGGCATAAGCCTGATTATTTCGCATTCCCTTTTTTAAAACGTCGCTTAATTTTTTTGAGTAGTCTATTTTAAGAAGATCAACGACTGTTTCTTGTAAGAACTTGAATATTCGATATTTAGTGCAACGCGTGTCGAGACTTGGCAAGTGCTGCCCACCCGCACAGGGATGAAATACGACCTGTGCTGTACTTGCAATCTTGCATGAACTTTTTTGATTCCTCACCAATATAAATACGAATGTTGCCAAGGACAAACGCTTCCCCTTTGTTTCCGGAATTTTGAAAAAGAAGTGTGAGTGGATCGATGTCAGTGTTTGCCATAGCCGATGTCAGTGAAAAAAAAAGTTTTACACCCCTGTTCAGAATTCCGATTATTCAAAAAATCCTTTCTTTTTCAAACTCTCGGTGTTTTGAAATTCTTTTCGTTTTCAATACTTGCGGAATGAGGATGTTTGGATTTTCGGGTGGATTGAAAACTAGCTTGGCGTTTTGAATTAATTTGAAGTTTAATCTTTTCTTGAATTTAAATAATTTTAAAAAAATTATTTTTTTTTGCAAATACGGGCAGAAATACCACTAGATTTTCACTAAAAAGCCACGGACAGATTTTTTAAATTTATTTGACGTTTCGAATTTTCTTTTTACGGATTTCGAAACAAAAATTAGGTTTGAATATCGACTATTGCGGAAGTGAATTTTTACTGAGTTCAGAACATGATTTTTGAATCCTTACGGAAATCAATTTCGTAAACGGATTTGATTTCGAGTGGAAATCAGAACAGGGGTGTTAGTGTCGTTACAAACGTATTAACAAACAAAAGGAGCCAGAATTAATATCACAGAACGAGATTTGCGGTTATTTCTCGCAAAACTGAACCCAAATATTGAAAATTTGCTGTCAATCCATCAAATAACATCCATTAAAATTATGACTTTTTTTATTGTTGATTTGCACTGTTGACGTTACGATACGTTATTAAAACGGGCCATTCACGTTGAGACAGTCGCAAAGACTGTCGATCGGACTGTCACAACGACGGTCGAAAAATACGCACACAAGTTGCGACTCGGTTGAGCGGACCGTATAGTCTCTCTAAGTATGAACCGAAACTAGAGAAACCCCAGACCAGATACAAGGACTTAAATCCGAAACTAAAATCATCAATCCAGAAGCGCTGGTCACCAAGATTGTTAGATTTAAACGAAGTACCAGTGAAGCATAGTGAAGAAAATATTGTATTTTTCAAATATATATCTAATAATTTCACACCGAATCAAAATCTAGATTTTGAGCCCAAAGTCCAAAATCTTATCGTAATCAACAAGATTTCCGATACATTTTAAGATTTACCACAAAATCCCCTCAAATTTTTACTGGCCAATTCACCATCACACTTTATTACTAATTTTCCTCCTTCGAATAACAGTTTACCTATAGAAGAGAGAAGATAGAAAGAAGAGATTTTATAATTGTGGTCCATTTTATGTTTTTTTTTTTTTTTTTTACTGAAGAAGAGAGAAATAGAAATAGGCTGAATCCTTTTTTTGAGTTCCTATAGGCTTTGAGCACTTAAATTCTTTTGAAATATCATTCAAGGTCTAAATTGTGTGTGGTGTGAACGATTCAAGTAGATTTTGAATGAAATATTGTTGCCTAAAATCGAGATTTCGATTTTGTGTGAAAAGGCTATAAGACCTTTTTCTTCAGAAGTTTCATGTTTTCTTCAGGATGACCATGACGAGGCATAACCTGCAAAAATGCAAAAAGCACATCACAGACTTGTCATTGCGATGACAGAAAAGACGAAGATAGTGGGTCTTACAATTCTGTCTGTCTGTCTGGCTACAGCCTAAATGGCTGCATTTTTTGCCCTCAAACTTTATACATATTGGTTTTTGGTCATTCCGCCTTTTTACTTTTTTTTTCAGAATCAAATATAACGGTACCTTCCATATGATTTTTTAGCAAATTAACAATATCTTCTTTTTCTAAAAAAACAGCTCCAAAATTTTTCTAAAAAAAAAATCAATATCTTTTCAACAAAATTGTTGTTGATGTAGGCTACTCCCAAAGAACCATTTTTTTATTTTCGATTTTCTTGAGAGGTGTGTAACTGATTTAAATTTGTTGTTTCATTCAAAGGATTCCAAAAAAAATCAAATAGTAATGTCTACCAAAATTCCATTAATTTGAAGGAGTGTCTGGATTTGAAAAAAAAATCAAAATTTTGTTTAAAAGCTCAATTAATATTTCAAAAACAGCCGATTTTGTATGTAAACTTGTTGCTTTGCAGTTTTCTTAACACTTTTTAGAAAATTTTAAAAGAATATTTTACTTTTAAGATACAAAAATAACGGCACCTTCCATAAAAATATTAAAAAACCTGAGAAAAACTTCTAATTTTTCTTGAAAATGATTTCAACGATTTTGATAAAATTTTGTCTGTGTGCCAAAATTAGAACGATCAACTATAAAATAAAAACAGTTTTTTTTTCTGACCGGTAAGAATGAACGAAACAAAAAACTAGCTGCGCGACCACGCGGCATAAACGTTTAGTTCGAATTTTTGAAATACGTTTCGTTGCCGAAGAGAGGGGAACACGTTCAGTATGGTCAATACTGCCATCTACGACTGCTCAACAAAGCAGGGTTCAGCGAAACTCCAAGTATAACCATTTTGATTACCTTTTTCGGATTAATTGGTTGATCAACTTTCTTGAAGCTTTTCTCAATCTGAAAAGAAGACAAATTTCCAGTGACATCTGAAGCAGAACCGACCTACGCCGACCAACAACGGTGAAAAGATTTTTAAAATAAAATAGTTGAATTTTAATTTCGAATGGAATTCGAAGATTAGATGAATCGTTATTTCTTTGACCCCTAAGCACCAAAGAGGATTTTTATAACGGGATCGTGAGTCCTGCAATTCCAGGACAAAACCAACGGAATAAAAACTTACCGAATTTTAAAATTAGCACAATTTAGCCACCAAATAACCAACATTTAAAATTAGAATACAAATTTACTATACTCTACCAACTCTACTCTCCTTTTCCAATTTTCTCTCCTCCTTAGATTGTCTTCCCCGTACCGTACGCCTTTCACAATTTTTCTCCTCAAGTTCTCTCTCAACTTTTTCCAAAACATCCCCAATTTCCTCTTTCAAAATTTAATTTTTTTCCTCTTTACTCTTTTTCTACTTTGATTCCAAAATTAATTTCTTCGATTTCTATCATTTCCCTCCCCTTTAATTCTCTCCTATCTGATCACGATACTAAGTTTTTCAGTCAAGAAGTGCCCTTTCGGATTTTTCAATGTCTGTTCGAAATTCTTATACTTTTTTCCATTGTGCTTTAGGCGAATCGGAATCCGCGGACTTAGAGCACGTTATTTGTAAGCAATTGTTAGCTATGTACTGAACAGTGCCACCTTTGACGAAATCCAGCAGACATAACACTAGCTTATGCATAGTCATCGTGGAATTTATCGATCGCTGCGCTGGTGTCACTACCTTGTGAGCGAAATGAACGCAGATGAAAGTGCCAAAAACAAAAAAAATCAATTTCGAAATTCTAAAACCATTTTCTCCTCCAAAGTTCTAAAATCATCAGAACCCGAAAGTAAACGGAGAACTTCAGCGACGAAGAAGAGAATACCAACCCAGTTAACAGTTTTGCCCCTATAATCATCCAAAGAAACTTCTCATAATCATTTCTTGCAATCATATAAGCATTATAAACGGTGATTTTTTAGCTGGTTTGGTTTTGGCAACACTGGTTTTGACAGCTGACGTGTGTTTAGTACCTTGTGTCACTGTCAAACAGCTCCAGTTTGGTTTGCAATTTAACCATGGATCGTCTTACAAATGAACAACGCTTGCAAATTATTGAATTTTACTATCAAAATTCGTGTTTGGTTCGAAATGTTTTTTATCGAAAAATTGTGTTCAGCGATGAGGCTCATTTTTGGTTGAATGGGTACGTAAATAAGCATAATTGCCGCATTTGGAGTGAAGATCAGCCAGAAGCATTGCAACAGCTACCAATGCATCCCGAAAAAGCCACAGTTTGGTGCGGTTTATGGGCCGGCGGTATTATTGGGCCATATTTCTTCAAAGATGATGCGAATCGCAGCGTTACTGTCAATGGTGAACGCTACCGAGCGATGATAACAAACTTTTTTTTGCCCGAAATGGAAGTTCTTGACTTGCATGATATGTGGTTTCAACAAGACGGTGCCACATGCCACACAGCACGCGAAACAATGGCGCAATTGCGAGGCGAGTTTGGTGAACAGTTAATTTCACGTTTCGGGCCGGTCAATTGGTCGCCTAGATCGTGCGATTTGACACCATTAGATTATTTTTTGTGGGGGTATGTCAAGGCTAATGTCTATAGGGACAAGCCCGCTTCGATTGACGCACTGGAAGCCAACATCCATGCATTCATTCGTGAGATACCGGCCGATATGTGTGAAAGAGTATGCCAAAATTGGACTCAGCGGATGGGCTACCTGAGACGCAGCCGCGGTCAACATTTGCATGAAATTATCTTTAAACATTAAATTGCAAGGTTCAAACTATCGATTCAAATAAATATTTCATTCATTTTTTCGAATTTTTTGTGTTTTTTTTTTTAAAGTTCTAAACCTCTTAAAAAATCACCCTTTATAATAGTCCATAGATTTAAAAAGGCGCACTTTTTTAACTCCTATTGTACCTTTATGGAGTGAATTCAGTTGCCCTGAAAAACACTTACTGGACTCAATTTAGAGGCCTTGTAGAAGAAGGTGGAAAAATAAAAAAATAATTTGCACCAAAAAATATTTAAGGAATTAGTATCTAGTGCTCCAATAAGGTATTTACTTCCCGTCAGAGGGATAATAAAAGCACTATAGAAACAAACAACACTATAATGTCTGAAATGCGAAGCAATTTTGTTAGTTGGGCAAAACTAGTAGCTTAAAATGTGGAAAGGTAAATTGAAAATTATGTTTTACTCGCGATAAAAAAAAGCTATTTCGGTGAGTTTTTGTTAGAACTGAGGAATAGTATTAAGTCGATATCACGGTACAGTGATAAAGTCGAAGTTATGTCGGGCACTAGGCTATTCTTAACAAAAGTAAATGTCATCCTTGCTTCTTTGGGTAATTGGACTTGAACAGACCACCTCTGTCTGTCAACTGTCACCCACACCTCTTTTGAGTTCAGATACAATTTTACACAGGCCACCCGGCTGCTGTTTTGGGGGATAGTGGCTCACCCTTCCAATTTAAGAGCCAGTTACGTCAATTTATCTTCTTTCTTTAATATACTGGGATATGGTACTACTGACTGATGGACAATTGGTTTTTCTACTCCCTCCCAGTAGTATATTGAAGGCAACACCTGTTGAAAGAAAAGAGAAAGAATGACAGGAATAAGGATTTTGGAATATAGAAAGAAAAATTTTTGACACGGCAAATTTTACTTCAGCTTTGACTAAATAGAATGGAAATTAACATTTCACCGCATATTCATGTTACTCTTACTTTATTATTATAAACAAAATTATAAATTAGGGACGAAATTCTCTCCTTTTGATTCTTCATTATTTGTTTATTTCTTGTTGACATGGAAATGAAATTTCCCACAATTTTTTATTTGTATCCCTATATTCATTTGCAGTTAAATAAGATTTATTATTTACATCGTTTCCACAAATTTATCACCAACATTTCAGCGATAAATGCAGAATATTTCCGTTTCTGGCTTTGTTTATTTCGTGTTAAATATATAAATTTCCCATGATTATTAATTGCAACGAAAATATATACCCACATACATACATATGTATACCTGGTATATTTGTCTTTAACTGCATACATATTATTCACCACACTACCACAAATGTATCATGGATACTCGGGCGAATACGTACTTTTTTTTAATAATTTAACTACCATTAAGTGAAGAAGACCGAAGAACAAATAGGCAGAAATAACTGCTCTATTAAATAAAAACAAAATATATTTGACTTAAAATAAAATTTCATGCATCCTTAATTCTGCACCTAACAAACTAAGCAAATTGTATAATTTCTCATTAAATGATAAATTTTATCTCGTCTCTATGGTCAAATTATACAGCAAAATATTATGAACATTGATTTCTAATCTAATTTTCTCTATTATACTCGTATAATTTTATTTTAATATTTCTTAGGCTTGTGTAGGTTTCCAAAAATTCAACATTAATATAAATGTTTGTGTAAAAATTAAAGCAAAAGAAAGAAGAAAACCTTGGTAGCCAAAGCAGCGCCAAGGCATACAGTATCGACCCATCTAACTCCGGACAAAACCTCAAACCCACCGCTAAAACTGGCCCATTATTGTCAAAAGTTTTCTTTTTTCTTTTTTTTTTTGTTTGCAAATGTGGGATGCTTTTTTCCATGATTCACCACTATTATAGGGAAATTTATTTAGAAATTTAGAAACAGAAGAAGAAGGGGCTCAGTAAAATTAATCTTGAGGATTTAACATTCCAATTTTAAAGTAACGATTATGACATTTCTAAATTTTATTTCAAACTCACAATAAAACATTTATATATATTTTCCGATTTTTGTCTTACGACACTTTTCTTTCCTTGTCGTATATATACATTTATATATTATTTTCTCTATGTTTGTAGTTTTAGTTTATTCAATCACAATGAATAAAATGCTTATGCAGAGTAAGAAAACAAAAAACGAAAAATAAAATCGAGTACAAGGGAGAATACGAGAATCAGATTGAAATTTGCTGACCATCTCAAACTGTCTATCTCTGACAAGCTTTACCACACATTTTCGTATCATAGAGAAAAAAGATTCCTGACTGGGAAAAAACTTAGGTTTAACGATTTTGATTTCAGAAAAAAAAGTAAACTTTTTTTTGGATTATAAAAATAACTTGCAGATCAGGAAAAAATGTGATTCTATGATTGGTTAGTTTTTTAACTTTTAAATAACCTTTAAAAGGGTGGTCATTTAAGTTAACTGAGTTTTTTCACAATGATCATCTTTCAAAATTAAAAACAAAATTGAAAAGAAAAATACAAACAAAACATTAAAAAAAATTCTGGAGGTGGTCAAAGCAAGTTATAGTAAATAAAGTTCAGAAAAAGACCATTCGTAAGGCTTATTCAAATTTTTAAAAATCGATTTTTGGGGCCAGCGATTGTTTGTTGTATTGAAATAAATCAATTATTTTTCTCGAAAACTGTGGGTGGTCCAATAAAGTTCATGGGTGATCATAAATTATCATTTAGGTTAGGTTAGGTTAAATGGGGTGGTGGTACGAGAAGGTCACATCACCTCACTCGGATCTCAATGGATCCATTGTGCTCCCCTGGGTGTAGGCAAGGTAAGGTATAAGGAGGGGGAAGGAAATTGATTATTGGAAGCTTAGGTATGGGGGGCCTCCTTGAACCATCCTGAGTTCTGAGTGAATTTAAGGATGTTTCTTAGTGGCAAACGCGAGACGTCGCCCAATTCGTCGAAAAAGTATTCTCCGAGGGCTGCCTTTCTAGTTCTGGCTAGGCTGGGGCATTCACAGAGGAAGTGAACTGAGCCCTCCTCCGCCTCTTCATCCTGACACCCTCTACATAAGTCAGATGAGCCGATGCCCATTCTACTTAAGTGGGTTCCCATTGTGTTGTGACCCGTTAGGATTCCAACCAATAGGGAGAGCTGAGGCCTGCTTAGCTTGAGTAAATACTCAGTTTTTTTCTTTGAAATATCCAGCCATAAGTTCCTCGAAATACGACAGGTATCAATTGTTGACCATCTATCGCTGGCAACTTTGAGAAAACTCTGGCAGATTCTTCTTTTTTCTTGCTCTAGTGGCATAAGAACCGAGCAGTCAGTTTGGCTCGGACCAAGAGATGATCCATTTTTGGCCAGTTCATCTGCCATTTCGTTCCCGTATATGTCACGATGTCCTGGGACCCATCGAAGGGTAACTGTATTTGATGCGCTCAGTAATTTCAACTCATCACGACAGCGATCAACCGGTTTTGACTTTGTAACAAATGAGGTAATGGCTTTGATTGCCGCCTGGCTATCAATAAAAATGTCAATATTTTTGTTAACTAACTTACATGTGTAAAGGCTCTTTGCAGCCTCACAAACTGCGAGCACTTCCGCTTGAAAGACACTGCAGAAGTCTGGAAGCTTTATTGATCTGTCCAGGGGTGGGTACACCGAATAAATGCCTGACCCTACCCCTTCGTTAGTTTTTGAGCCGTCCGTGAAGACCGAAACATGATTATCGTTTATGACCCGGTTTTCCGTCCAGAGTGTCCTTGTGGGAATATCTGTTAGGGCTACCGGATTAAAATCAATGTGCGGTAATGTGTAGTCTGTCTGAATGTTTATGTCGGTAAATCTCATAATAGTTCTATGACCGTAGAGGCCCTTTTTCGCAGAGCACTTTTGGCCGCCATCTCTTTCGTAAAAAGATCGAGTGGGGCTAGTGAGAGGAATGTTTCTAGGGCTGCAGTTGGTGTAGTTTTTATGGCACTGGTAGTACCTACACATGCTAGTCTTTGAATTTTAGTCATGGTTCTAAGATTGGTTGCCTTATCCAAGGCTGGCCACCAAACCAAACATGCGTAAGTTAGGATTGGCCTTATTATGGCTGTGTACATCCAGTGAATGGTTTTAGGGCTTGGACCCCATCTTTTACCGAAGATTCTACTGCAAGTATAGAATGCTATTGATGCTTTCTTTTCTCTTTCCTTTATGTTTTCTTTCCAGTTGAGTTTACGATCAATAATCAGACCAAGATATTTTGTCGTACCAGTTATATGGAGCGGTGTCCCATTTATGGTAGGGGGGTTTATATTTAGAATGTTGCATTGAGCTTGTTAAGGGATGTTTGTAGGAGGTCGCACAGTATGGGGACAAATTTCCCTGAGGCCATAATTACAATATCATCAGCGTATGCCACGACTTTTACCCCGCTGAGACTGAGATTAACCAGGTTCTGATTAACGACCAGAAGCCAGAGCAAGGGAGATAAGACCCCTCCCTGTGGATTACCCCTACACGTCCTTACTTTAAGCTTACTATGACCCATTTGTGCATTTACAAGTCTCGACTGAAGCATGGAGTCAATCCAATTTGAGAGCCTTGG
Source organism: Dasysyrphus tricinctus (assembly GCA_963921185.1). Classification (NCBI taxonomy): domain Eukaryota; kingdom Metazoa; phylum Arthropoda; class Insecta; order Diptera; family Syrphidae; genus Dasysyrphus; species Dasysyrphus tricinctus. The sequence goes on along the minus strand of OY992532.1, from coordinate 105,324,228 downwards.
ATCGATACCTATCGAGTCTAGGGCTTGTCGAATTGCAATGTTTTCAACATTATTGAAGGCCCCTTCTATGTCAAGGAATGCTCCCAATGTAAATTCCTTGAATTCTATTGATTTCTCTATTGTGCTTACCACCTCATGAAGTGCTGTCTCAACAGATTTGCCCTTCATGTAAGCATGTTGGGCCTGCGAGAGAACATTTTCATTAAGCTTTAAGCGTATGTGAGTTTTTATAAGTCTTTCTAAGGTTTTAAGAAGAAAAGAGGATAGGTTTATTGGCCTGAAATCTTTTGGTTCAGTGTGGGTGGGCTTGCCAGCTTTGGGAATGAATATGACATTGACTTCTCTCCAACTAGAGGGATATAGGTGATGTTTAGATAACCCCTAAATATTTCCACCAGAATCGGAACTACTATGTCTTTAGAGCTTTGGAGCATAACTGGAAGAATTCCATCAGGCCCTGCAGACTTGTATGCTGAGAAGGAGTCAATGGCCCATGCCACCTTTTTACTATCTACTATTTGATTACCAATGTTATTAGAGATTTCACAAATGGTAGGGCCTCTGTCCACAGGAGGAGTGTCGACGACACATCCTGGGAAGTGAGTGCTCATAAGTGATTCTAAAGTCTCAGAGCAGGAGTCTGTCCAGGTATTATCCGGTCTTTTAAGAAAGCCCGGAGCAGCATGAACTTTAGACATGACTTTCCTAAGCCTAGCAGCATCATTTGTAGACTCTATGTCTGTACAGAATTTTTGCCAGGCTGCTCTTTTTGCATAAGTTGTTCGGTTTTTGTATTCTCTTTTACTGATCTTGAACAAGTCCCAATCAGTAGGTTCGTTACTATATTTAGCTCTATTAAAAAGCCTCCTTGAATTTTTCTGGAGGATGGATAGTTCCTTGGACCACCATACGGGGTTGAGCTTTCTCTTTCCTTTGGTTATGGGGCAAGAACTTTCGTAAGCAATGTGAATTGCTGACGTTAGTTCACTGACATTTTTTCAATATCTGAGCTGCTTAGCATATGTCGATTTTCATAGCGGCCCAAAGATAAGGCCATTCTTGTATTGAAGGCTTCCCAGTTGGTTTTCCTGGGGTTTCTATAGGGCTTTGAATTATCTAAGTTGTGTTCTAATTGGAATGTTATCATTCTATGGTCTGAGAATGTAACATTACTTGAGACTTTCCAGTTACTGATTGCAATGGAATCAGAGTTAGTGGAAAGTGTCACGTCGAGCACTTCTCTTCTACTTCTAGTAATGAATGTTGGTTCATTACCTCTATTTAAAATCAAAAAATTGTTCTTAATTATAAATTCAAAAAGTGACTCACCTCTTGCATTGGTATCAGAACTACCCCACTGTAGATGATGGGCATTTGCGTCGCAGCAAGCTATCAGGTCCCAGCCGTTCCTACCTGTTGTTACAGTGAGGTCTTCAAAGGCATGTGATGGAGGTGGCGTCGGTTCGTCGCCTGGCATGTAAGCGGAGGCTAAGATCAGGGGCGGTGCCCCGTCCCTTTCGCACTTCACTGCTGTAATGTCTCTACTACAATGGGGAGATAAGAGAAAGAGATTTAGATTCTTTTTCGCTACTATGCAGGTGCGATAGTTACCTTCTAGAGGCCCTTTTTTGAAGTACAGGATATACTCTTTGGACCTAAGTCCGCATATTTGGCCACTGTTAATCCATGGCTCCTGTACCAGGGCAATGTCAACGTTTTCTTTCAATAGATAGGAGGTTAAGGTGGCAGAGGCCAACTTACTGTGCTGTAGATTTAGTTGTAGCACTTTCATCATTTTATTCTTTATTTTGTAAGTTGACAACCGTTACCGGTCCGGTAAATTATCATTTAAAAAGTCACCTCGTTTAAAAAATAAAATAAAATGCAAGATTGGATCGCACGTAGGTACCTACGCTTTTATGTGCAAGTTGCTTGGTACTTAAGAACATTTAAAATATGCAAGTCATTATATAATAAAATATGAAATAAAAAAGAGCATTTAAATTGTTCTCTTAGTTGTATAAACAACTCCTAAAATAACTTAGAGCTCAAAAAGAAGTATTCTATCCAAAAAAATACATATACACCCCTGTTCTGATTTCCGTTCAGATTCAAATCCGTAGGTATACGATATTGATTTCCGTACGGATTCAAAAACCATGTTCTCAATTAAGTTCGAATTCACTCCCGCAATAGTCGATATTCAAACCTGTTTTTCTTTCGAAAGCCATAATTCAAAACGTCAAACAACTAAAAAATATCTGTATAATTTAATTAAATTTAAAAACAACAGCAAAAATAAATAAGTGGTGTCATGGTCCGTGGCTTTTAAGTGAAAATCTAGTGGCACGTTTCTGCTCATTTTTTGAATTATTTCAAATTCAAGAAAAGGTTAAACTTCAAATGAATTTCAAGTGTCAAGCTGATTGAATCCAACAGAAAATCAAAACACAATCATTCCGCAAGTATTGAAAACGAAAACGAATTTAAAAACACCGAGAGTTTGAAAAAGAAAGGATTTTTCAGTTGATCGGAATTCAGAACAGGAGTGATAAATATATGAAAAAAAAAAAAAAACAATTTAAAATCGTTGGAGCATCGTTGGAGCGGTTTTTTTAAAAACTTGTTTTATATATAAAATATTTATAACATTAAAACAAAAAATTAATTATGAAATTTTTGAGGATCCTTTTTTCTTTCAAAATTTTGATATTCAATATTATTGACATTTTAAAGATGCTTTTGCATAAAAATCTATACATCTATACATCTACCCAGCGGGAAAAATTAAAAAATTCATTGAGGAAAAACCTGCTTTTTCCTTGAGGAATGGAAGCCGCACCTGCCACTTTTCAGCTTATTCTTTTGATGAATTTTACATGGGCGTGTCATTGGCGGGAAGCACATGCCACTTTCTCGATGAAAATTCACTAAGGAAATCACTACTTCGTTGGAAGTTGTTTATTCACCCACCCAGGTGATGAAAAACATGGTGATTGCATAATCTGTGAATTCACTACATACATGTATTTGGTTTATTCACCAGTTCAATATTATCGATGAAAAATGAAATGAAAATTCAATTGTGAAATCACTAGATTTGTGGTAGTTGCTTATTCAGCACCTCGTTATTCCAGATGAAAAATGTGAAGAAAATTCAACAGTGAATTCATTAATCAGTTATGGTTGGCTAATTCAGAAGGTCTTTATTTTACATGAAAGACATTAAGAAAACTTAAAACTGAATTCCCTATGTAAGTGGTTATTGGTTAATCAACACCATTGAATAAATATAAATAGAAGGTGACACCGGGCAAAATGGCCACATGATTTTATAGTAGCTCTGCCTTCGCTTTAAATATTATGATGAGGTTGGTGTATAACATAAAATTAATTTCCTTAATTATAAAAAGTTGGTGTATTCGAAAGGGAATTTTTCAATAATAGCATTGTTTGTTATTTTTGTTTATTATGAATAGCTATGGAAACGATGGGTGTCAGGACGATTGTAGTGTCTGCTTTGGATGTTAGTTGTGTTCTAATATGAAACTTAAATTTTCTTTAGAATTTGTAGTTTTGAATGATTTTCATTGCCTTTTCAAATTAATTTTTTTTTCAAAGCTTAGTATACATATAAATAATAAATGTACTGATTTTCTTGATACGAAAGCTGCATAGCATTGCTGAGGTATCCAACTTAAGTTCAATTGATCTGATCATTTGGATAAAGTTTTTAATATACAGGAGATAGAATAAGCTACATATATTCTAGTACCACTTTTTTGAGATAGGCATGGGAGAAGAATATAGGTTGGTAAACAGAATTTCCAAACGCCAAAAACTTTTTATTAATGTTTAGAAATTCGTTCGATTTTATGATGAATATTTTAAAGATAAGAAGGTTTTTGTATACATAATACAAATTCTATATACTACTGAAAAAATAATTCAACAAGTCCAATCCTTAATGCTAAGTCTTCTACTTGGCTGATTTATTTCAGTAGTACTATATAGAATTTGTATAGTAAAAAAACCTTATAGGAGCTATGCCCGGCCCCGGACAAAGAAACTTCCAGCTTAAGATTAGGAACTCTAATCTTGTTAGATATAGTTAACAGTGGTTTTTTGCCAAAAAGTTAAACTGAACTTAATACAAATTGCGTATGACAAAGGCCCGCACTATGTCACTGATGAGCCCAAGTGAGTAAGCCGGACGAAACGCCATTTTTGAACTAAAGGCCATAAAAAGCTATTTTAAATATTCATATTCAAGTTTAACGTCTATCAAGGCTTTTGAATAAATAATTAAGTAGATGTTAAGATGTAAGTATAAGAACTAAAAATAAAAATATTACCTTCATTTACTTTGAGCGCTTATAGTAACAGCTAGTTTGGATGTGGATGCATCACCTAAATATGAATATAGGGGTCTGGTATGTGCGTTTTGATATCGAATTAATTGAAAATCGAGGAATTGAAAAAAAAGAGGTATAACAGACTAAGTTCTTGTACTACTTATATTACAATTTTGTTTATGACATCAGTGACGGTACAGACGTGTTGTTTACACAAAATAATCAAATAGGTACCGGCACGCGGTTGAAAACGAAATAAAAAACTTATTGGGGCATATTCATAGATGTAGTTTACGCATTATTACTAGACAAACCTGATGGAGATTATCTTATAGAGTTATAAGGTTTTGATTAGCAACAACTTATAATTTTTAGAAAACTTTTACTTTGTTTGAGACTGACATAATTTTTTTGATTAACTAAATAATAATTGAAATAATGTGATTCTAAGATGTTATGGCATGTATATAGAGTTAGCAGGACACTTTTGGAAATTCATGTTAAAAACTATCCTATCATTAGTTGCTACTTAATTGCGAATTAGTTACGCAAAAAAAAAAATAATTGCTTTTTTGGTTTGCGAGAAAATGGGTGTCCTGCCAACTTCATATGAACTTAGCAGGACAACTTTCTCAAAAATGTGTATAAACGATTAAAAAAAAAATGATTTTGAGAACTAATTAATTGCGAATTAGTTACGCAAAAAAAAAAAATTATAGCATTTTTGGTTTGCGAAAAAATGGGTGTCCTGCTAACTTCATATGAACTTAGCAGGACAACTTTTTCAAAAATAAAGATAATTGAGCTGAGAAAATTTGATTATTGAGAGCTAATTAATTGCAAATTAGTTACGTAAAAAAAAATTAATTTTTTGTTCGTTTGTGAAAAATAGGCGTATTGCGAACTTCACGTGAACTTAGCAGGACAACTTTCCCAAAAATGAAGATTAATGATTTGAAGAAAATTGGTTTTTGAGAACTAATTAATTGCGAATTAGTTACGCAAAAAAAAATTTAATTGCATTTTTGGTTTGCGAAAAAATGGGTGTCCTGCTAACTTCATATGAACTTAGCAGGACATTTTTTTCAAAAATATAGATAATCGAGCTGAAAAAATTTGACAATTGAGAACTAATTAATTGCGAATAAGTTACGCAAAAAAAAATGTTATTGCATTTTTGGTTTGCGAGAAAATGGGTGTCCTGCCAACTTCATATGAACTTAGCAGGACATTTTTTTCAAAAATAAAGATAATCGAGATGAAAAAAATTGACAATTGAGAACTAATTAATTGCGAATTAGTTACGCAAAAAAAAATTTAATTGCATTTTTGGTTTGCGAAAAAATGGGTGTCCTGCTAACTTCATATGAACTTAGCAGGACAATTTTCTCAAAAATAAAGATAATCGAGCTGAAAAAAGTTTATTATTGAGAACTAATTAATTGCGAATTAGTTACGCAAACAAAAATTTAATTGCATTTTTCGTTTGCGAAAAAATGGGTGTCCTGCTAACTTCATATGAACTTAGCAGGACAACTTTCTCAAAAATAAAGATAATCGAGCCAAAAAAAAGTTTTCAATTGAGAACTAATTAATTGCGAATTAGTTACGCAAAAAAAAAAATTATTGCATTTTTGGTTTGCGAAAAAATGGATGTCCTGCTAACTTCATATGAACTTAGCAGGACGACTTTCTCAAAAATAAAGATAATCGAGCTAAAAAAATTAGATTATTGAGAGCTAATTAATTGCGAATTAGTTACGCAAAAAAAAATTGTATTGCATTTTTGGTTTGCGAAAAAATGGGTGTCCTGTTAACTTCATATGAACTTAGCAGGACACCCATTTTTTCGCAAACCAAAAATGCAATAAAATTTTTGTTTGCGTAACTAATTTGCAATTAAAAAGTTCTCAATAATAAACTTTTTTCAGCTCAATTATCTTTATTTTTGAGAAAGTTGTCCTGCTAAGTTCATATGAAGTTAGCAGGACACCCATTTTTTCGCAAACCAAAAATGCAATAAAATTTTTTTTTGCGTAACTAATTCGCAATTAATTAGTTCTCAATGATAAACTTTTTTTCACCTCGATTATCTTTATTTTTGAGAAAGTTGTCCTGCTAAGTTCATATGAAGCTAGCAGGACACCCATTTTTTCGCAAACCAAAAATGCAATTAAATTTTTTGTTGCGTAACTAATTCGCAATTAATTAGCAACTAATGATAGGATAGTTTTTAACATGAATTTCCAAAAGTGTCCTGCTAACTTTATATACATTGTTATGGCCATAAAAAGAGAGGAGATCTCAAAATTAATACAACAACTACTGAGCAAGTAAAATCGTTTCGAACTTTGTATTAAGTTAATTAATTTCAACAAAATGTCGGAACTGTTACTAGCTGACTAATTTACATATATCAGGATAATTCTTATTTTAATTATAACTCTTTCAGAACCATTACCATTTTTAATAAATTTGGCTGAACTTCGAATAATTTTGAATGAAAAACAACTATCTGTGTGTGTTACCACCAAGCTGTTTAGCATGGAGTTATAGCTATTTAACGAGTATTTCGTTTTGCTCATATTTATTGAAAAGCCCTTTGCCGTAATCTGGGAGAGATCCATGAATCAAGTGATTCAAAAGCCGATAAATAACACACCGTGGCACTGAGGCCAGATGATTAGACCAATCCCAATGCAGGGCCCTGCATAACGAATTACGATTATCGTTCAAAATCCATCGTTTTCGTTACATTGCGATTTAGTCCAGTGATATTGTGTTTTTAGCATTTATTTTATTTATTTAAATAGTGGAGAAGTTTTGATTTGTTCCCTGATGCTTTATGGTTTCGGGGGTGCTGAATCGGAATCTGAGGTTTTCGAATAAAATTTCGTGACGCAACGTGGACAAAAATGCAAAAAATGATGCAAAAGTGGATTTTTTGGGAGGTTTTTACTTATGGCTTGAAATCTATCCATTATTCGTGAATTACATCAGAGAGCAATTGAAAGTGTTATGCCGCGAAATAAAAGATTTGTCGAGCTTCGTTTTATTAAATAAAGAGGTATCTTTATTGTTTGGAGTTTTACTTAAGACTAACTTACAAAAATTAAATGTGGAAATATCAACCACAGATTTACTCTTATACACATGTACGTATAGATAAACAAATGCATCCAAATATGAAATTCATATTGGATGCTTAAACGAGATAAAAAAGTGATGTGGTATGCATAAACATTCTGTCTTAAATCAAAATGAATTTAATGATGAGACGTTTTGGTCTCTACTTGAAATACACTAGTCAACAATATTAAAGGAACAAATTTTTTTTCAATTTTTGTTAGCGTTTTTTGAAGAGCTGTATCTTTGTGACGAGTGGTCGTATTGAGTTGAAATAAAAAGCATTTTACAGCTTTATGTTTTTTGTTTCGAGATTTGTTGGCAAACAAAAAAAATTACATTTTTCAAAAAAAAAAAAATTAAAAAAATCAAGTTTTTTTGTTTGAAATTTTTTTAAATTAATTTTTTTTTATTTTTTTGTTTAATGTACTTTTTATTTCATTTCAATTCAAAAAAGTATCTAACTAATGCAAAACTGTGAAAAAAATCCACTGGAATTGCGGTTTTCTTGTCATTTTGATGACAAACTTCGCATTGTTTAGGAACACCACAATTTGTTCCTTTACCTGGTTTGTAAGACTTTGAAGTTTTGGTGAGGGAAAACGGTTCGATGAATCAATTTGAAAATTTACAAGAATATTGATGATTTAAAAGTCTATAAATTTGCATACCAACGCAAGCCGTGCAATCAATATTTGCAGCGAAAAAAAAGACTTACGAAAAGACCACAAAACGTCGGTTTTTAGTACTTTTTTTAAACTAACGGTGAACGGTAAAAAAAATAATTTCTACAAAATCATAAAAAAATCTTGTAAAACGCTTTTTCAAATTTCCAAAACTGTCTTTGAATTTTTTATAACGTCATTATTTGCTGAGATATTGGTAATCAAGGCTAAAAGTATCTTTTTTCATTCAAAGTCAGATAAACCATGTCAAAAAAAATCGTACGAAAACAAAAAAAAAACTGAATTGAAGCTGAATAAACAAGGTATCTGATCATGACATTCAATTGACTCAAAAAAATTTATCCATAGAAATGAGGACCTTCAAAAAAAATAAAAACAAAATATTTTTGTTGTCTCGTCTCATTTTTTGCAATAACGCAATAACGGTACTTCAAAAAAATTTGTTTGCAAACAAATCTCGAAACAAAAAACATAAAGCTGTAAAATGCTTTTTATTTCAACTCAATACGACCACTCGTCACAAAGATACAGCTCTTCAAAAAACGCTAACAAAAATTGAAAAAAAATTTGTTCCTTTAATATTGTTGACTAGTGTAATTGAAATTGCCTGGCAATGAAAATGCCCACCCAAGCAATAAAATCCCATTCCTATTTCAATTGCAGTTGCCTCAAAAATTGCCAATGGAGCCACAGCGTAACTAGCTACAATTAAAAGCTAACTTTCAAGTTCCTTTAAATTCAATTCCTATTTTTGAAATAGGTTTTTGTTATTTTTATGTTTTGAAGAAAAACTAGTGATTTGATGTACCTATTTATCAGTTTTGTTCAAATAATATATTTAGTATTTGAAAAACTAAATAAAAAAGTTAATTTAATGCAAAAATATTCAATCCACCGCGAAAAATTTTCTAAGAAGTGGCACCCCTGAGCGTGGCACGCGCTCCCAAAAGAAAGTAGAAAGAACGGCTGCTAATCACATCTTTGTTTTTGCATCATATTCCAAACAATGTAAAAAAAAGAGAGGGACACATCATTAGTACCAAATGTTGAACAGACAAAAAATATGGCACACGCCATAAGAAAATAGGAAAGAAATAGATACACAATAGAGGCACATGATCATGATCTATTGAAAGGGTACACGCTTTTGAATTATTGAAATCCTCATATTCCTTGTGGCAGGTAAAAGGAAGAGTTTTTTTGAGTTGCATTTTGTTTTTAGTTAAGAAGGTTATGCAAAGCATAACTTGAAAATATTACTTTCTTCCGTATTGAATGAGGCGATTTAAATTCCGTATTAGAATTCAATAATATTGTGGTGCGAAGATAAGAGTCCATTTTGTATTAACGTTTTGAAACTGATGAAAAATACCTTACTTTCATCAATTTAATCCTCCCATTTGTATTCTTAAGTAAAAGTACTCTTCTGCGTTAATATTTTTTTATCTGGACGGTCTATGACACGAATTAATTACTTTTTGTCAAGAAATCACCTCAATGTTTACCCTTTGAAAAAGTCAATTACATTTCAAAATACATGTCAGTCACATTTATTTTTTTGTCTCTCGCCATGAAAGCAGATGAGTGGATTCAGGCAATGAACTGATGAACTTGTACATTACTTTTCCACAGCTTTTTCATCGCATAATTTTCATTATTAAAATAGCAATTTGTAATTCATCGGAAAGGCTTGTTTCCTAAACACAAAGCAGAAAGTGGAGTCAAAGCTATGACCTGAGGAATCTTTGCATTACTCTTCACCTACTTAATCATTGCATGTCGTTTCGCTTATGATTTGGCAAGTGAATTCATAGATGATTTCAGCTATAAAATTCATTGAGGACGATATTTCCCGCTGGGTATACATCTATACATCTATACATCTATACATATAAATAAAATTGGAGTGTCTGTCGTTAATATTGAAATAATTTAAAGTTTTTGAGCTTAGGTGGTTGTTTAATTGCTAAGAAACATAACTGCATCATTTAAAAAAATTTTGTCTGTCTGTCTGTTTGTCCGCGGTAACCTTCAAAACGGCAGAACAGGTTATGACGGGACTTTTCATACATGTAGTGGACAACTCAGGGAGTAATCTAGGCTAATTTTAATTGCAAAAATGTTAATGGTTTCTTTGAAAATTTAGAAAAACAATACAATTAAGGGAAAATTGTGTAATTGTGTCGAAACAAAAAAAATAATTTATAGGAAATGATTATAAACAAGTAGAAATAATCGATTTTAAAAGTGTCATACAATTAAATTAGAACAATAATTATTTATAGTCTTAGAGGTGGTGAAAGCTAAAAAGCTTTGCTCAAAACTTTGTTGACGTACTGTTGGGATCTGTGCAAACTACATGTAACCAACAAGCATCGATGCCACGGCTCTTTGACCACCACAATGTATTTTCAAGAATTGCTTGACCTATTTGGATGATTCTTTTCAGGAAATCTTTGGTATGGGGAGTGTTTTTGTCAAGTTTTGGTAAATTCGGTCTTGCGTTTTGCAAAAAAGGTGCAGAAGCACACTCTGGGTATTTGTCTTATGTAAAAAAAAATCAATAGAGTTTAAATACAAATTTGGTTCTGACAAAATAAAAAAAAAATTCAGTCGAGTCTCGATTATCCGGGATTCGATTAATCGAGGACACATAATTAAAATTTTGTTTTGTTCATTTGTTCTCGAAATTTTTGTCTTCCCGGGCGGAGCCAGGGTGGGCCAGCTAGTTTTAAATAAAATCAATTTAGCTGTTAATGATAAAATCGAAAATAATAACAAATATTGTAAGGGAGGTACAAGAGCGGTAAATTAATTAGGTATATTGGTACTTAAGTACAATTTAAGTACTATTACCTTGTACTTAAAGTTTTTAAGTACCAGTTCCATTCTTCTTGGCACTTGTACTTTAAAATTTCAAGTACCAGTACTCAGCCCCGGATCTACGCTTTTTCCGAACCGGGGCAAAAACTTTATGTTGGCACCCCTGCCGTTTTTGATACAAATGAAAAAAAAACACATAATCTACTTTGTTGGATGGTTTGTCACTGGGAGAGTAAAACTTTTTAATGGATGTGCAGTCCATACCTATTTAGCAACTTTTCATTATACATAGATAGGAAAATTAGCAATGCCTTAATAAAGACGATACACAGCCAAGGTTCTTAGAACGATAAAAATTTGATTCGTTCTTTCGTGACAAATTCAAAAGGGATTTTTTTTTGATTTGATCGTGAATCAAATCAAATCTGCAAGCATCTGTAAAATATGGTTCGTTCCCGTATTTTTCATAGGAGAACTATTGAGGATCTATTCACGAACCATTCAAATAAGAAAGAAAAACGTAGTTTTACGAAAGGACAAAATTGCGACAAGCCAAAGTTACGCAAGATAAAGTATCCAAGCATAATTGTTCCGAAAAAGGTTTTGAAATCCTCGGGACAACGTTTTTCCTTGAGCGATTTCAATGAAATTTACAAAAGTGATAGGTGATACAGAATTTTAACAGAAAAAAAAAAAAATAAATATTTTCAAAACAGGGTGTTTCAAAAAATGTCAACATATATAACTTCGTTGTTCCTGGAACGATTTCAATGAAAGTGACATTGAAATTTATCCTTAATAGTACGAGAGCTAAGCAACGTCAAATCACAAGTCATTTTAGATTGGCTGGTTGTTTGATTCACGTGAGAGCAGTCTCTGGCTTGTGGGAAATGTTGTGTTATCCACCATTTCGAAAAAGGGTATTAAATAAGAAAAATGCACTTGATTTGCTGCACTTGATTTGCTGCACTTGATTTGCTGCACTTGATTTGCTGCACTTGATTTGCTGCACTTGATTTGCTGCACTTGATTTGCTGCACTTCACTTGCTGCACTTCACTGGCTGCACTTCACTTGCTGCACTTCACTTGCTGCACTTCACTTGCTGCACTTCACTTGCTGCACTTCACTTGCTGCACTTCACTTGCTGCACTTCACTTGCTGCACTTCACTTGCTGCACTTCACTTGCTGCACTTGATTTGCTGCACTTGATTTGCTGCACTTGATTTGCTGCACTTGATTTGCTGCACTTGATTTGCTGCACTTGATTTGCTGCACTTGATTTGCTGCACTTGATTTGCTGCACTTGATTTGCTGCACTTGATTTGCTGCACTTGATTTGCTGCACTTGATTTGCTGCACTTGATTTGCTGCACTTGATTTGCTGCACTTGATTTGCTGCACTTGATTTGCTGCACTTGATTTGCTGCACTTGATTTGCTGCACTTCACTTGCTGCACTTCACTTGCTGCACTTCACTTGCTGCACTTCACTTGCTGCACTTCACTTGCTGCACTTCACTTGCTGCACTTCACTTGCTGCACTTCACTTGCTGCACTTCCCTTGCTGCACTTCACTTGCTGCACTTCACTTGCTGCACTTCACTTGCTGCACTTCACTTGCTGCACTTCACTTGCTGCACTTCACTAAATGCACTTCACTTGCTGCACTTCACTTGCTGCACTTCACTTGCTGCACTTCACTTGCTGCACTTGCTGCACTTCACTTGCTGCACTTCACTTGCTGCACTTCACTTGCTGCACTTGATTTGCTGCACTTGATTTGCTGCACTTGATTTGCTGCACTTGATTTGCTGCACTTGATTTGCTGCACTTGATTTGCTGCACTTGATTTGCTGCACTTGATTTGCTGCACTTCACTTGCTGCACTTCACTTGCTGCACTTCACTTGCTGCACTTCACTTGCTGCACTTCACTTGCTGCACTTCACTTGCTGCACTTCACTTGCTGCACTTCACTTGCTGCACTTCACTTGCTGCACTTCACTTGCTGCACTTCACTTGCTGCACTTGATTTGCTGCACTTGATTTGCTGCACTTGATTTGCTGCACTTGATTTGCTGCACTTGATTTGCTGCACTTGATTTGCTGCACTTGATTTGCTGCACTTGATTTGCTGCACTTGATTTGCTGCACTTGATTTGCTGCACTTCACTTGCTGCACTTCACTTGCTGCACTTCACTTGCTGCACTTCACTTGCTGCACTTCACTTGCTGCACTTCACTTGCTGCACTTCACTTGCTGCACTTCACTTGCTGCACTTCACTTGCTGCACTTCACTTGCTGCACTTCACTTGCTGCACTTCACTTGCTGCACTTGATTTGCTGCACTTGATTTGCTGCACTTGATTTGCTGCACTTGATTTGCTGCACTTGATTTGCTGCACTTGATTTGCTGCACTTGATTTGCTGCACTTGATTTGCTGCACTTGATTTGCTGCACTTGATTTGCTGCACTTGATTTGCTGCACTTGATTTGCTGCACTTGATTTGCTGCACTTGATTTGCTGCACTTGATTTGCTGCACTTGATTTGCTGCACTTCACTTGCTGCACTTCACTTGCTGCACTTCACTTGCTGCACTTCACTTGCTGCACTTCACTTGCTGCACTTCACTTGCTGCACTTCACTTGCTGCACTTCACTTGCTGCACTTCACTTGCTGCACTTCACTTGCTGCACTTCACTTGCTGCACTTCACTTGCTGCACTTCACTTGCTGCACTTCACTTGCTGCACTTCACTTGCTGCACTTCACTTGCTGCACTTCACTTGCTGCACTTCACTTGCTGCACTTCACTTGCTGCACTTCACTTGCTGCACTTCACTTGCTGCACTTGATTTGCTGCACTTGATTTGCTGCACTTGATTTGCTGCACTTGATTTGCTGCACTTGATTTGCTGCACTTGATTTGCTGCACTTGATTTGCTGCACTTGATTTGCTATACTTGATTTGCTGCACTTCACTTGCTGCACTTCACTTGCTGCACTTCACTTGCTGCACTTCACTTGCTGCACTTCACTTGCTGCACTTCACTTGCTGCACTTCACTTGCTGCACTTCACTTGCTGCACTTCACTTGCTGCACTTCACTTGCTGCACTTCACTTGCTGCACTTCACTTGCTGCACTTCACTTGCTGCACTTCACTTGCTGCACTTCACTTGCTGCACTTCACTTGCTGCACTTCACTTGCTGCACTTCACTTGCTGCACTTCACTTGCTGCACTTCACTTGCTGCACTTCACTTGCTGCACTTGATTTGCTGCACTTGATTTGCTGCACTTGATTTGCTGCACTTGATTTGCTGCACTTGATTTGCTGCACTTGATTTGCTGCACTTGATTTGCTGCACTTGATTTGCTGCACTTGATTTGCTGCACTTCACTTGCTGCACTTCACTTGCTGCACTTCACTTGCTGCACTTCACTTGCTGCACTTCACTTGCTGCACTTCACTTGCTGCACTTCACTTGCTGCACTTCACTTGCTGCACTTCACTTGCTGCACTTGATTTGCTGCAATTGATTTGCTGCACTTGATTTGCTGCACTTGATTTGCTGCACCTGATTTGCTGCACTTGATTTGCTGCACTTGATTTGCTGCACTTGATTTGCTGCACTTGATTTGCTGCACTTCACTTGCTGCACTTGATTTGCTGCACTTGATTTGCTGCACTTGATTTGCTGCACTTGATTTGCTGCACTTGATTTGCTGCACTTGATTTGCTGCACTTCACTTGCTGCACTTCACTTGCTGCACTTCACTTGCTGCACTTCACTTGCTGCACTTCACTTGCTGCACTTCACTTGCTGCACTTCACTTGCTGCACTTCACTTGCTGCACTTCACTTGCTGCACTTCACTTGCTGCACTTGATTTGCTGCACTTGATTTGCTGCACTTGATTTGCTGCACTTGATTTGCTGCACTTGATTTGCTGCACTTGATTTGCTGCACTTGATTTGCTGCACTTCACTTGCTGCACTTCACTTGCTGCACTTCACTTGCTGCACTTCACTTGCTGCACTTCACTTGCTGCACTTCACTTGCTGCACTTCACTTGCTGCACTTCACTTGCTGCACTTCACTTGCTGCACTTCACTTGCTGCACTTGATTTGCTGCAATTGATTTGCTGCACTTGATTTGCTGCACTTGATTTGCTGCACCTGATTTGCTGCACTTGATTTGCTGCACTTGATTTGCTGCACTTGATTTGCTGCACTTGATTTGCTGCACTTCACTTGCTGCACTTGATTTGCTGCACTTGATTTGCTGCACTTGATTTGCTGCACTTGATTTGCTGCACTTGATTTGCTGCACTTGATTTGCTGCACTTGATTTGCTGCACTTGATTTGCTGCACTTGATTTGCTGCACTTAATTTGCTGCACTTAATTTGCTGCACTTAATTTGCTGCAATTGATTTGCTGCACTTGATTTGCTGCACTTGATTTGTTGCACTTGATTTGCTGCACTTCACTTGCTGCACTTCACTGGCTGCACTTCACTTGCTGCACTTCACTTGCTGCACTTCACTTGCTGCACTTCACTTGCTGCACTTCACTTGCTGCACTTCACTTGCTGCACTTCACTTGCTGCACTTCACTTGCTGCACTTCACTTGCTGCACTTCACTTGCTGCACTTCACTTGCTGCACTTCACTTGCTGCACTTCACTTGCTGCACTTCACTTGCTGCACTTCACTTGCTGCACTTCACTTGCTGCACTTCACTTGCTGCACTTCACTTGCTGCACTTCACTTGCTGCACTTCACTTGCTGCACTTCACTTGCTGCACTTCACTTGCTGCACTTCACTTGCTGCACTTCACTTGCTGCACTTCACTTGCTGCACTTGATTTGCTGCACTTGATTTGCTGCACTTGATTTGCTGCACTTGATTTGCTGCACTTGATTTGCTGCACTTGATTTGCTGCACTTGATTTGCTGCACTTGATTTGCTGCACTTGATTTGCTGCACTTGATTTGCTGCACTTGATTTGCTGCACTTGATTTGCTGCACTTGATTTGCTGCACTTGATTTGCTGCACTTGATTTGCTGCACTTGATTTGCTGCACTTGATTTGCTGCACTTGATTTGCTGCACTTGATTTGCTGCACTTGATTTGCTGCACTTCACTTGCTGCACTTCACTTGCTGCACTTCACTTGCTGCACTTCACTTGCTGCACTTCACTTGCTGCACTTCACTTGCTGCACTTCACTTGCTGCACTTCACTTGCTGCACTTCACTGGCTGCACTTCACTTGCTGCACTTCACTTGCTGCACTTCACTTGCTGCACTTCACTTGCTGCACTTCACTTGCTGCACTTCAGTTGCTGCACTTGATTTGCTGCACTTGATTTGCTGCACTTGATTTGCTGCACTTGATTTGCTGCAATTGATTTGCTGCACTTGATTTGCTGCACTTGATTTGCTGCACTTGATTTGCTGCACTTGATTTGCTGCACTTGATTTGCTGCACTTCACTTGCTGCACTTGATTTGCTGCACTTGATTGGCTGCACTTGATTTGCTGCACTTGATTTGCTGCACTTGATTTGCTGCACTTGATTTGCTGCACTTGATTTGCTGCACTTAATTTGCTGCACTTAATTTGCTGCACTTAATTTGCTGCAATTGATTTGCTGCACTTGATTTGCTGCACTTGATTTGCTGCACTTGATTTGCTGCACTTCACTTATTGCACTTCACTGGCTGCACTTCACTTGCTGCACTTCACTTGCTGCACTTCACTTGCTGCACTTCACTTGCTGCACTTCACTTGCTGCACTTCACTTGCTGCACTTCACTTGCTGCACTTCACTTGCTGCACTTCACTTGCTGCACTTCACTTGCTGCACTTCACTTGCTGCACTTCACTTGCTGCACTTCACTTGCTGCACTTCACTTGCTGCACTTCACTTGCTGCACTTCACTTGCTGCACTTCACTTGCTGCACTTCACTTGCTGCACTTGATTTGCTGCACTTGATTTGCTGCACTTGATTTGCTGCACTTGATTTGCTGCACTTGATTTGCTGCACTTGATTTGCTGCACTTGATTTGCTGCACTTGATTTGCTGCACTTGATTTGCTGCACTTGATTTGCTGCACTTGATTTGCTGCACTTGATTTGCTGCACTTGATTTGCTGCACTTGATTTGCTGCACTTGATTTGCTGCACTTGATTTGCTGCACTTGAGTTGCTGCACTTGATTTGCTGCACTTGATTTGCTGCACTTGATTTGCTGCACTTGATTTGCTGCACTTGATTTGCTGCACTTGATTTGCTGCATTTGATTTGCTGCACTTGATTTGCTGCACTTGATTTGCTGCACTTCACTTGCTGCACTTGATTTGCTGCACTTCACTTGCTGCACTTGATTTGCTGCACTTGATTTGCTGCACTTGATTTGCTGCACTTCACTGGCTGCACTTCACTTGCTGCACTTCACTTGCTGCACTTCACTTGCTGCACTTCACTTGCTGCACTTCACTTGCTGCACTTCACTTGCTGCACTTCACTTGCTGCACTTCACTTGCTGCACTTCACTTAATGCACTTCACTTGCTGCACTTCACTTGCTGCACTTCACTTGCTGCACTTCACTTGCTGCACTTGCTGCACTTCACTTGCTGCACTTCACTTGCTGCACTTCACTTGCTGCACTTCACTTGCTGCACTTCACTTGCTGCACTTCACTTGCTGCACTTGATTTGCTGCACTTGATTTGCTGCACTTGATTTGCTGCACTTGATTTGCTGCACTTGATTTGCTGCACTTGATTTGCTGCACTTGATTTGCTGCACTTGATTTGCTGCACTTGATTTGCTGCACTTGATTTGCTGCACTTCACTTGCTGCACTTCACTTGCTGCACTTCACTTGCTGCACTTCACTTGCTGCACTTCACTTGCTGCACTTCACTTGCTGCACTTCACTTGCTGCACTTCACTTGCTGCACTTCACTTGCTGCACTTCACTTGCTGCACTTGATTTGCTGCACTTGATTTGCTGCACTTGATTTGCTGCACTTGATTTGCTGCACTTGATTTGCTGCACTTGATTTGCTGCACTTGATTTGCTGCACTTGATTTGCTGCACTTGATTTGCTGCACTTAATTTGCTGCACTTGATTTGCTGCACTTCACTTGCTGCACTTCACTTGCTGCACTTCACTTGCTGCACTTCACTTGCTGCACTTCACTTGCTGCACTTCACTTGCTGCACTTCACTTGCTGCACTTCACTTGCTGCACTTCACTTGCTGCACTTGATTTGCTGCACTTGATTTGCTGCACTTGATTTGCTGCACTTGATTTGCTGCACTTGATTTGCTGCACTTGATTTGCTGCACTTGATTTGCTGCACTTGATTTGCTGCACTTGATTTGCTGCACTTGATTTGCTGCACTTGATTTGCTGCACTTGATTTGCTGCACTTGATTTGCTGCACTTGATTTGCTGCACTTGATTTGCTGCACTTCACTTGCTGCACTTCACTTGCTGCACTTCACTTGCTGCACTTCACTTGCTGCACTTCACTTGCTGCACTTCACTTGCTGCACTTCACTTGCGGCACTTCACTTGCTGCACTTCACTTGCTGCACTTGATTTGCTGCACTTGATTTGCTGCACTTGATTTGCTGCACTTGATTTGCTGCACTTGATTTGCTGCACTTGATTTGCTGCACTTCACTTGCTGCACTTCACTTGCTGCACTTCACTTGCTGCACTTCACTTGCTGCACTTCACTTGCTGCACTTCACTTGCTACACTTGATTTGCTGCACTTGATTTGCTGCACTTGATTTGCTGCACTTCACTTGCTGCACTTCACTTGCTGCACTTCACTTGCTGCACTTCACTTGCTGCACTTCACTTGCTGCACTTCACTTGCTGCACTTCACTTGCTGCACTTCACTTGCTGCACTTCACTTGCTGCACTTGATTTGCTGCACTTGATTTGCTGCACTTGATTTGCTGCACTTGATTTGCTGCACTTGATTTGCTGCACTTGATTTGCTGCACTTGATTTGCTGCACTTGATTTGCTGCACTTGATTTGCTGCACTTGATTTGCTGCACTTGATTTGCTGCACTTGATTTGCTGCACTTGATTTGCTGCACTTGATTTGCTGCACTTGATTTGCTGCACTTGATTTGCTGCACTTGATTTGCTGCACTTGATTTGCTGCACTTGATTTGCTGCACTTGATTTGCTGCACTTCACTTGCTGCACTTCACTTGCTGCACTTCACTTGCTGCACTTCACTTGCTGCACTTCACTTGCTGCACTTCACTTGCTACACTTGATTTGCTGCACTTGATTTGCTGCACTTGATTTGCTGCACTTGATTTGCTGCACTTGATTTGCTGCACTTGATTTGCTGCACTTGATTTGCTGCACTTGATTTGCTGCACTTGATTTGCTGCACTTGATTTGCTGCACTTCACTTGCTGCACTTGATTTGCTGCACTTGATTTGCTGCACTTGATTTGCTGCACTTGATTTGCTGCACTTGATTTGCTGCACTTGATTTGCTGCACTTGATTTGCTGCACTTGATTTGCTGCACTTGATTTGCTGCACTTAATTTGCTGCACTTAATTTGCTGCACTTAATTTGCTGCAATTGATTTGCTGCACTTGATTTGCTGCACTTCACTTGCTGCACTTCACTGGCTGCACTTCACTTGCTGCACTTCACTTGCTGCACTTCACTTGCTGCACTTCACTTGCTGCACTTCACTTGCTGCACTTCACTTGCTGCACTTCACTTGCTGCACTTCACTTGCTGCACTTCACTTGCTGCACTTCACTTGCTGCACTTCACTTGCTGCACTTCACTTGCTGCACTTGATTTGCTGCACTTGATTTGCTGCACTTGATTTGCTGCACTTGATTTGCTGCACTTGATTTGCTGCACTTGATTTGCTGCACTTGATTTGCTGCACTTGATTTGCTGCACTTGATTTGCTGCACTTGATTTGCTGCACTTGATTTGCTGCACTTGATTTGCTGCACTTGATTTGCTGCACTTGATTTGCTGCACTTGATTTGCTGCACTTGATTTGCTGCACTTGATTTGCTGCACTTGATTTGCTGCACTTGAGTTGCTGCACTTGATTTGCTGCACTTGATTTGCTGCACTTGATTTGCTGCACTTGATTTGCTGCACTTGATTTGCTGCACTTGATTTGCTGCATTTGATTTGCTGCACTTGATTTGCTGCACTTGATTTGCTGCACTTCACTTGCTGCACTTGATTTGCTGCACTTCACTTGCTGCACTTCACTTGCTGCACTTCACTTGCTGCACTTCACTTGCTGCACTTCACTTGCTGCACTTCACTTGCTGCACTTCACTTGCTGCACTTCACTTGCTGCACTTCACTTGCTGCACTTCACTTGCTGCACTTCACTTGCTGCACTTCACTTGCTGCACTTCACTTGCTGCACTTCACTTGCTGCACTTGCTGCACTTCACTTGCTGCACTTCACTTGCTGCACTTCACTTGCTGCACTTCACTTGCTGCACTTCACTTGCTGCACTTCACTTGCTGCACTTGATTTGCTGCACTTGATTTGCTGCACTTGATTTGCTGCACTTGATTTGCTGCACTTGATTTGCTGCACTTGATTTGCTGCACTTGATTTGCTGCACTTGATTTGCTGCACTTGATTTGCTGCACTTCACTTGCTGCACTTCACTTGCTGCACTTCACTTGCTGCACTTCACTTGCTGCACTTCACTTGCTGCACTTCACTTGCTGCACTTCACTTGCTGCACTTCACTTGCTGCACTTCACTTGCTGCACTTCACTTGCTGCACTTGATTTGCTGCACTTGATTTGCTGCACTTGATTTGCTGCACTTGATTTGCTGCACTTGATTTGCTGCACTTGATTTGCTGCACTTGATTTGCTGCACTTGATTTGCTGCACTTAATTTGCTGCACTTGATTTGCTGCACTTCACTTGCTGCACTTCACTTGCTGCACTTCACTTGCTGCACTTCACTTGCTGCACTTCACTTGCTGCACTTCACTTGCTGCACTTCACTTGCTGCACTTCACTTGCTGCACTTCACTTGCTGCACTTGATTTGCTGCACTTGATTTGCTGCACTTGATTTGCTGCACTTGATTTGCTGCACTTGATTTGCTGCACTTGATTTGCTGCACTTGATTTGCTGCACTTGATTTGCTGCACTTCACTTGCTGCACTTCACTTGCTGCACTTCACTTGCTGCACTTCACTTGCTGCACTTCACTTGCTGCACTTCACTTGCTGCACTTCACTTGCTGCACTTCACTTGCTGCACTTCACTTGCTGCACTTGATTTGCTGCACTTGATTTGCTGCACTTGATTTGCTGCACTTGATTTGCTGCACTTGATTTGCTGCACTTGATTTGCTGCACTTGATTTGCTGCACTTGATTTGCTGCACTTGATTTGCTGCACTTGATTTGCTGCACTTGATTTGCTGCACTTCACTTGCTGCACTTCACTTGCTGCACTTCACTTGCTGCACTTCACTTGCTGCACTTCACTTGCTGCACTTCACTTGCTGCACTTCACTTGCTGCACTTCACTTGCTGCACTTCACTTGCTGCACTTCACTTGCTGCACTTGATTTGCTGCACTTGATTTGCTGCACTTGATTTGCTGCACTTGATTTGCTGCACTTGATTTGCTGCACTTGATTTGCTGCACTTGATTTGCTGCACTTGATTTGCTGCACTTGATTTGCTGCACTTCACTTGCTGCACTTCACTTGCTGCACTTCACTTGCTGCACTTCACTTGCTGCACTTCACTTGCTGCACTTCACTTGCTGCACTTCACTTGCTGCACTTCACTTGCTGCACTTCACTTGCTGCACTTCACTTGCTGCACTTCACTTGCTGCACTTGATTTGCTGCACTTGATTTGCTGCACTTGATTTGCTGCACTTGATTTGCTGCACTTGATTTGCTGCACTTGATTTGCTGCACTTGATTTGCTGCACTTGATTTGCTGCACTTGATTTGCTGCACTTAATTTGCTGCACTTGATTTGCTGCACTTCACTTGCTGCACTTCACTTGCTGCACTTCACTTGCTGCACTTCACTTGCTGCACTTCACTTGCTGCACTTCACTTGCTGCACTTCACTTGCTGCACTTCACTTGCTGCACTTCACTTGCTGCACTTGATTTGCTGCACTTGATTTGCTGCACTTGATTTGCTGCACTTGATTTGCTGCACTTGATTTGCTGCACTTGATTTGCTGCACTTGATTTGCTGCACTTGATTTGCTGCACTTGATTTGCTGCACTTCACTTGCTGCACTTCACTTGCTGCACTTCACTTGCTGCACTTCACTTGCTGCACTTCACTTGCTGCACTTCACTTGCTGCACTTCACTTGCGGCACTTCACTTGCTGCACTTCACTTGCTGCACTTGATTTGCTGCACTTGATTTGCTGCACTTGATTTGCTGCACTTGATTTGCTGCACTTGATTTGCTGCACTTGATTTGCTGCACTTGATTTGCTGCACTTGATTTGCTGCACTTGATTTGCTGCACTTCACTTGCTGCACTTCACTTGCTGCACTTCACTTGCTGCACTTCACTTGCTGCACTTCACTTGCTGCACTTCACTTGCTGCACTTCACTTGCTGCACTTCACTTGCTGCACTTCACTTGCTGCACTTCACTTGCTGCACTTCACTTGCTACACTTGATTTGCTGCACTTGATTTGCTGCACTTGATTTGCTGCACTTGATTTGCTGCACTTGATTTGCTGCACTTGATTTGCTGCACTTGATTTGCTGCACTTGATTTGCTGCACTTGATTTGCTGCACTTGATTTGCTGCACTTCACTTGCTGCACTTGATTTGCTGCACTTGATTTGCTGCACTTGATTTGCTGCACTTGATTTGCTGCACTTGATTTGCTGCACTTGATTTGCTGCACTTGATTTGCTGCACTTGATTTGCTGCACTTGATTTGCTGCACTTAATTTGCTGCACTTAATTTGCTGCACTTAATTTGCTGCAATTGATTTGCTGCACTTGATTTGCTGCACTTCACTTGCTGCACTTCACTGGCTGCACTTCACTTGCTGCACTTCACTTGCTGCACTTCACTTGCTGCACTTCACTTGCTGCACTTCACTTGCTGCACTTCACTTGCTGCACTTCACTTGCTGCACTTCACTTGCTGCACTTCACTTGCTGCACTTCACTTGCTGCACTTCACTTGCTGCACTTCACTTGCTGCACTTGATTTGCTGCACTTGATTTGCTGCACTTGATTTGCTGCACTTGATTTGCTGCACTTGATTTGCTGCACTTGATTTGCTGCACTTGATTTGCTGCACTTGATTTGCTGCACTTGATTTGCTGCACTTGATTTGCTGCACTTGATTTGCTGCACTTGATTTGCTGCACTTGATTTGCTGCACTTGATTTGCTGCACTTGATTTGCTGCACTTGATTTGCTGCACTTGATTTGCTGCACTTGATTTGCTGCACTTGAGTTGCTGCACTTGATTTGCTGCACTTGATTTGCTGCACTTGATTTGCTGCACTTGATTTGCTGCACTTGATTTGCTGCACTTGATTTGCTGCATTTGATTTGCTGCACTTGATTTGCTGCACTTGATTTGCTGCACTTCACTTGCTGCACTTGATTTGCTGCACTTCACTTGCTGCACTTCACTTGCTGCACTTCACTTGCTGCACTTCACTTGCTGCACTTCACTTGCTGCACTTCACTTGCTGCACTTCACTTGCTGCACTTCACTTGCTGCACTTCACTTGCTGCACTTCACTTGCTGCACTTCACTTGCTGCACTTCACTTGCTGCACTTCACTTGCTGCACTTCACTTGCTGCACTTGCTGCACTTCACTTGCTGCACTTCACTTGCTGCACTTCACTTGCTGCACTTCACTTGCTGCACTTCACTTGCTGCACTTCACTTGCTGCACTTGATTTGCTGCACTTGATTTGCTGCACTTGATTTGCTGCACTTGATTTGCTGCACTTGATTTGCTGCACTTGATTTGCTGCACTTGATTTGCTGCACTTGATTTGCTGCACTTGATTTGCTGCACTTCACTTGCTGCACTTCACTTGCTGCACTTCACTTGCTGCACTTCACTTGCTGCACTTCACTTGCTGCACTTCACTTGCTGCACTTCACTTGCTGCACTTCACTTGCTGCACTTCACTTGCTGCACTTCACTTGCTGCACTTGATTTGCTGCACTTGATTTGCTGCACTTGATTTGCTGCACTTGATTTGCTGCACTTGATTTGCTGCACTTGATTTGCTGCACTTGATTTGCTGCACTTGATTTGCTGCACTTAATTTGCTGCACTTGATTTGCTGCACTTCACTTGCTGCACTTCACTTGCTGCACTTCACTTGCTGCACTTCACTTGCTGCACTTCACTTGCTGCACTTCACTTGCTGCACTTCACTTGCTGCACTTCACTTGCTGCACTTCACTTGCTGCACTTGATTTGCTGCACTTGATTTGCTGCACTTGATTTGCTGCACTTGATTTGCTGCACTTGATTTGCTGCACTTGATTTGCTGCACTTGATTTGCTGCACTTGATTTGCTGCACTTGATTTGCTGCACTTGATTTGCTGCACTTGATTTGCTGCACTTGATTTGCTGCACTTGATTTGCTGCACTTGATTTGCTGCACTTGATTTGCTGCACTTGATTTGCTGCACTTGATTTGCTGCACTTCACTTGCTGCACTTCACTTGCTGCACTTCACTTGCTGCACTTCACTTGCTGCACTTCACTTGCTGCACTTCACTTGCTGCACTTCACTTGCGGCACTTCACTTGCTGCACTTCACTTGCTGCACTTGATTTGCTGCACTTGATTTGCTGCACTTGATTTGCTGCACTTGATTTGCTGCACTTGATTTGCTGCACTTGATTTGCTGCACTTGATTTGCTGCACTTCACTTGCTGCACTTCACTTGCTGCACTTCACTTGCTGCACTTCACTTGCTGAACTTCACTTGCTGCACTTCACTTGCTGCACTTCACTTGCTGCACTTCACTTGCTGCACTTCACTTGCTGCACTTCACTTGCTGCACTTCACTTGCTACACTTGATTTGCTGCACTTGATTTGCTGCACTTGATTTGCTGCACTTGATTTGCTGCACTTGATTTGCTGCACTTGATTTGCTGCACTTGATTTGCTGCACTTGATTTGCTGCACTTGATTTGCTGCACTTCACTTGCTGCACTTGATTTGCTGCACTTGATTTGCTGCACTTGATTTGCTGCACTTGATTTGCTGCACTTGATTTGCTGCACTTGATTTGCTGCACTTGATTTGCTGCACTTGATTTGCTGCACTTGATTTGCTGCACTTAATTTGCTGCACTTAATTTGCTGCACTTAATTTGCTGCAATTGATTTGCTGCACTTGATTTGCTGCACTTGATTTGCTGCACTTGATTTGCTGCACTTCACTTGCTGCACTTCACTGGCTGCACTTCACTTGCTGCACTTCACTTGCTGCACTTCACTTGCTGCACTTCACTTGCTGCACTTCACTTGCTGCACTTCACTTGCTGCACTTCACTTGCTGCACTTCACTTGCTGCACTTCACTTGCTGCACTTCACTTGCTGCACTTCACTTGCTGCACTTCACTTGCTGCACTTCACTTGCTGCACTTCACTTGCTGCACTTCACTTGCTGCACTTGATTTGCTGCACTTGATTTGCTGCACTTGATTTGCTGCACTTGATTTGCTGCACTTGATTTGCTGCACTTGATTTGCTGCACTTGATTTGCTGCACTTGATTTGCTGCACTTGATTTGCTGCACTTCACTTGCTGCACTTCACTTGCTGCACTTCACTTGCTGCACTTCACTTGCTGCACTTCACTTGCTGCACTTCACTTGCTGCACTTCACTTGCTGCACTTCACTTGCTGCACTTCACTTGCTGCACTTCACTTGCTGCACTTCACTTGCTGCACTTGATTTGCTGCACTTGATTTGCTGCACTTGAATTGCTGCACTTGATTTGCTGCACTTGATTTGCTGCACTTGATTTGCTGCACTTGATTTGCTGCACTTGATTTGCTGCACTTGATTTGCTGCACTTGATTTGCTGCACTTGATTTGCTGCACTTGATTTGCTGCACTTGATTTGCTGCACTTGATTTGCTGCACTTGATTTGCTGCACTTGATTTGCTGCACTTGATTTGCTGCACTTGATTTGCTGCACTTGATTTGCTGCACTTGATTTGCTGCACTTGATTTGCTGCACTTGATTTGCTGCACTTCACTTGCTGCACTTCACTTGCTGCACTTCACTTGCTGCACTTCACTTGCTGCACTTCACTTGCTGCACTTCACTTGCTGCACTTCACTTGCTGCACTTCACTTGCTGCACTTCACTTGCTGCACTTCACTTGCTGCACTTCACTTGCTGCACTTCACTTGCTGCACTTCACTTGCTGCACTTGATTTGCTGCACTTGATTTGCTGCACTTGATTTGCTGCACTTGATTTGCTGCACTTGATTTGCTGCACTTGATTTGCTGCACTTGATTTGCTGCACTTGATTTGCTGCACTTGATTTGCTGCACTTGATTTCCTGCACTTGATTTGCTGCACTTGATTTGCTGCACTTGATTTGCTGCACTTGATTTGCTGCACTTGATTTGCTGCACTTGATTTGCTGCACTTGATTTGCTGCACTTGATTTGCTGCACTTGATTTGCTGCACTTGATTTGCTGCACTTGATTTGCTGCACTTCACTTGCTGCACTTCACTTGCT
This sequence comes from Dasysyrphus tricinctus, assembly GCA_963921185.1. NCBI lineage: Eukaryota > Metazoa > Arthropoda > Insecta > Diptera > Syrphidae > Dasysyrphus > Dasysyrphus tricinctus. The sequence goes on along the minus strand of OY992532.1, from coordinate 105,297,410 downwards.
GCACTTCACTTGCTGCACTTCACTTGCTGCACTTCACTTGCTGCACTTCACTTGCTGCACTTCACTTGCTGCACTTCACTTGCTGCACTTCACTTGCTGCACTTCACTTGCTGCACTTCACTTTCTGCACTTGATTTGCTGCACTTGATTTGCTGCACTTGATTCGCTGCACTTGATTTGCTGCACTTGATTTGCTGCACTTGATTTGCTGCACTTGATTTGCTGCACTTCACTTGCTGCACTTCACTTGCTGCACTTCACTTGCTGCACTTCACTTGCTGCACTTCACTTGCTGCACTTCACTTGCTGCACTTCACTTGCTGCACTTCACTTGCTGCACTTCACTTGCTGCACTTCACTTGCTGCACTTCACTTGCTGCACTTCACTTGCTGCACTTGATTTGCTGCACTTGATTTGCTGCACTTGATTTGCTGCACTTGATTTGCTGCACTTGATTTGCTGCACTTGATTTGCTGCACTTGATGTGCTGCACTTGATTTGCTGCACTTGGTTTTCTGCACCTGATTTGCTGCACTTGATTTGCTGCACTTGATTTGCTGCACTTGATTTGCTGCACTTGATTTGCAGCACTTGATTTGCTGCACTTGATTTGCTGCACTTGATTTGCTGCACTTGATTTGCTGCACTTGATTTGCTGCACTTGATTTGCTGCACTTGATTTGCTGCACTTGATTTGCTGCACTTGATTTGCTGCATTTGATTTGCTGCACTTGATTTGCTGCACTTAATTTGCTGCACTTGATTTGCTGCACTTGATTTGCTGCACTTGATTTGCTGCACTTGATTTGCTGCACTTGATTTGCTGCACTTGATTTGCTGCACTTGATTTGCTGCACTTGATTTGCTGCACTTGATTTGCTGCACTTGATTTGCTGCACTTGATTTGCTGCACTTGATTTGCTGCACTTGATTTGCTGCACTTGATTTGCTGCACTTGGATTTGCTGCACTTCACTTGCTGCACTTCACTTGCTGCACTTCACTTGCTGCACTTCACTTGCTGCACTTCACTTGCTGCACTTCACTTGCTGCACTTCACTTAATGCACTTCACTTGCTGCACTTCACTTGCTGCACTTCACTTGCTGCACTTCACTTGCTGCACTTGCTGCACTTCACTTGCTGCACTTCACTTGCTGCACTTCACTTGCTGCACTTCACTTGCTGCACTTCACTTGCTGCACTTCACTTGCTGCACTTCACTTGCTGCACTTGATTTGCTGCACTTGATTTGCTGCACTTGATTTGCTGCACTTGATTTGCTGCACTTGATTTGCTGCACTTGATTTGCTGCACTTGATTTGCTGCACTTCACTTGCTGCACTTCACTTGCTGCACTTCACTTGCTGCACTTCACTTGCTGCACTTCACTTGCTGCACTTCACTTGCTGCACTTCACTTGCTGCACTTGATTTGCTGCACTTGATTTGCTGCACTTGATTCGCTGCACTTGATTTGCTGCACTTGATTTGCTGCACTTGATTTGCTGCACTTGATTTGCTGCACTTCACTTGCTGCACTTCACTTGCTGCACTTCACTTGCTGCACTTCACTTGCTGCACTTCACTTGCTGCACTTCACTTGCTGCACTTCACTTGCTGCACTTCACTTGCTGCACTTCACTTGCTGCACTTCACTTGCTGCACTTCACTTGCTGCACTTGATTTGCTGCACTTGATTTGCTGCACTTGATTTGCTGCACTTGATTTGCTGCACTTGATTTGCTGCACTTGATTTGCTGCACTTGATTTGCTGCACTTGATTTGCTGCACTTGATTTGCTGCACCTGATTTGCTGCACTTGATTTGCTGCACTTGATTTGCTGCACTTGATTTGCTGCACTTGATTTGCAGCACTTGATTTGCTGCACTTGATTTGCTGCACTTGATTTGCTGCACTTGATTTGCTGCACTTGATTTGCTGCACTTGATTTGCTGCACTTGATTTGCTGCACTTGATTTGCTGCACTTGATTTGCTGCATTTGATTTGCTGCACTTGATTTGCTGCACTTAATTTGCTGCACTTGATTTGCTGCACTTGATTTGCTGCACTTGATTTGCTGCACTTGATTTGCTGCACTTGATTTGCTGCACTTGATTTGCTGCACTTGATTTGCTGCACTTCACTTGCTGCACTTCACTTGCTGCACTTCACTTGCTGCACTTCACTTGCTGCACTTCACTTGCTGCACTTCACTTGCTGCACTTCACTTGCTGCACTTCACTTGCTGCACTTCACTTGCTGCACTTCACTTGCTGCACTTCACTTGCTGCACTTCACTTAATGCACTTCACTTGCTGCACTTCACTTGCTGCACTTCACTTGCTGCACTTCACTTGCTGCACTTCACTTGCTGCACTTCACTTGCTGCACTTCACTTGCTGCACTTCACTTGCTGCACTTGATTTGCTGCACTTGATTTGCTGCACTTGATTTGCTGCACTTGATTTGCTGCACTTGATTTGCTGCACTTGATTTGCTGCACTTGATTTGCTGCACTTGATTTGCTGCACTTGATTTGCTGCACTTGATTTGCTGCACTTGATTTGCTGCACTTGATTTGCTGCATTTGATTTGCTGCACTTGATTTGCTGCACTTAATTTGCTGCACTTGATTTGCTGCACTTGATTTGCTGCACTTGATTTGCTGCACTTGATTTGCTGCACTTGATTTGCTGGCACTTGATTTGCTGCACTTGATTTGCTGCACTTCACTTGCTGCACTTCACTTGCTGCACTTCACTTGCTGCACTTCACTTGCTGCACTTCACTTGCTGCACTTCACTTGCTGCACTTGATTTGCTGCACTTGATTTGCTGCACTTCACTTGCTGCACTTCACTTGCTGCACTTCACTTGCTGCACTTCACTTGCTGCACTTGATTTGCTGCACTTGATTTGCTGCACTTGGTTTGCTGCACTTGATTTGCTGCACTTGATTTGCTGCACTTGATTTGCTGCACTTGATTTGCTGCACTTGATTTGCTGCACTTGATTTGCTGCACTTGATTTGCTGCATTTGATTTGCTGCACTTGATTTGCTGCACTTAATTTGCTGCACTTGATTTGCTGCACTTGATTTGCTGCACTTGATTTGCTGCACTTGATTTGCTGCACTTGATTTGCTGCACTTGATTTGCTGCACTTGATTTGCTGCACTTCACTTGCTGCACTTCACTTGCTGCACTTCACTTGCTGCACTTCACTTGCTGCACTTCACTTGCTGCACTTCACTTGCTGCACTTCACTTGCTGCACTTCACTTGCTGCACTTCACTTGCTGCACTTCACTTAATGCACTTCACTTGCTGCACTTCACTTGCTGCACTTCACTTGCTGCACTTCACTTGCTGCACTTCACTTGCTGCACTTCACTTGCTGCACTTCACTTGCTGCACTTCACTTGCTGCACTTCACTTGCTGCACTTCACTTGCTGCACTTGATTTGCTGCACTTGATTTGCTGCACTTGATTTGCTGCACTTGATTTGCTGCACTTGATTTGCTGCACTTGATTTGCTGCACTTGATTTGCTGCACTTGATTTGCTGCACTTGATTTGCTGCACTTGATTTGCTGCACTTGATTTGCTGCACTTGATTTGCTGCACTTGATTTGCTGCACTTGATTTGCTGCACTTGATTTGCTGCACTTGATTTGCTGCACTTGATTTGCTGCACTTGATTTGCTGCACTTGATTTGCTGCACTTGATTTGCTGCACTTGATTTGCTGCACTTGATTTGCTGCACTTGATTTGCTGCACTTGATTTGCTGCACTTGATTTGCTGCACTTGATTTGCTGCACTTGATTTGCTGCACTTGATTTGCTGCGCTTAATTTGCTGCACTTGATTTGCTGCACTTGATTTGCTGCACTTCATTTGCTGCACTTGATTTGCTTCACTTGATTTGCTGCATTTGATTTGCTGCACTTGATTTAATGCACTTGATTTGCTGCACTTAATTTGCTGCACTTGATTTGCTGCACTTGATTTGCTGCACTTGATTTGCTGCACTTGATTTGCTGCACTTGATTTGCTGCACTTGATTTGCTGCACTTCACTGGCTGCACTTCACTTGCTGCACTTCACTTGCTGCACTTCATTTGCTGCACTTCACTTGCTGCACTTCACTTGCTGCACTTCACTTGCTGCACTTCACTTAATGCACTTCACTTGCTGCACTTCACTTGCTGCACTTCACTTCCTGCACTTCACTTGCTGCACTTGCTGCACTTCACTTGCTGCACTTCACTTGCTGCACTTCACTTGCTGCACTTCACTTGCTGCACTTCACTTGCTGCACTTCACTTGCTGCACTTGATTTGCTGCACTTGATTTGCTGCACTTGATTTGCTGCACTTGATTTGCTGCACTTGATTTGCTGCACTTGATTTGCTGCACTTGATTTGCTGCACTTGATTTGCTGCACTTGATTTGCTGCACTTGATTTGCTGCACTTCACTTGCTGCACTTCACTTGCTGCACTTCACTTGCTGCACTTCACTTGCTGCACTTCACTTGCTGTACTTCACTTGCTGCACTTCACTTGCACTTGATTTGCTGCACTTGATTTGCTGCACTTGATTTTCTGCACTTGATTTGCTGCACTTGATTTGCTGCACTTGATTTGCTGCACTTGATTTGCTGCACTTGATTTGCTGCACTTGATTTGCTGCACTTCACTTGCTGCACTTCACTTGCTGCACTTCACTTGCTGCACTTCACTTGCTGCACTTCACTTGCTGCACTTCACTTGCTGCACTTCACTTGCTGCACTTCACTTGCTGCACTTCACTTGCTGCACTTCACTTGCTGCACTTGATTTGCTGCACTTGATTTGCTGCACTTGATTTGCTGCACTTGATTTGCTGCACTTGATTTGCTGCACTTGATTTGCTGCACTTGATTTGCTGCACTTGATTTGCTGCACTTGATGTGCTGCACTTGATTTGCTGCACTTGATTTGCTGCACTTGATTTGCTGCACCTGATTTGCTGCACTTGATTTGCTGCACTTGATTTGCTGCACTTGATTTGCTGCACTTCACTTGCTGCACTTCACTTGCTGCACTCCACTTGCTGCACTTCACTTGCTGCACTTCACTTGCTGCACTTCACTTGCTGCACTTCACTTGCTGCACTTCACTTGCTGCACTTCACTTGCTGCACTTCACTTGCTGCACTTCACTTGCTGCACTTCACTTGCTGCACTTCACTTGCTGCACTTCACTTGCTGCACTTGATTTGCTGCACTTGATTTGCTGCACTTGATTTGCTGCACTTGATTTGCTGCACTTGATTTGCTGCACTTGATTTGCTGCACTTGATTTGCTGCACTTCACTTGCTGCACTTCACTTGCTGCACTTCACTTGCTGCACTTCACTTGCTGCACTTCACTTGCTGCACTTCACTTGCTGCACTTCACTTGCTGCACTTCACTTGCTGCACTTCACTTGCTGCACTTCACTTGCTGCACTTCACTTGCTGCACTTCACTTGCTGCACTTCACTTGCTGCACTTGATTTGCTGCACTTGATTTGCTGCACTTGATTTGCTGCACTTGATTTGCTTCACTTAATTTGCTGCACTTAATTTGCTGCACTTAATTTGCTGCAATTGATTTGCTGCACTTGATTTGCTGCACTTGATTTGCTGCACTTGATTTGCTGCACTTCACTTGCTGCACTTCACTGGCTGCACTTCACTTGCTGCACTTCACTTGCTGCACTTCACTTGCTGCACTTCACTTGCTGCACTTCACTTGCTGCACTTCACTTGCTGCACTTCACTTGCTGCACTTCACTTGCTGCACTTCACTTGCTGCACTTCATTTGCTGCACTTCACTTGCAGCACTTCACTTGCTGCACTTCACTTGCTGCACTTCACTTGCTGCACTTCACTTGCTGCACTTCACTTGCTGCACTTGATTTGCTGCACTTGATTTGCTGCACTTGATTTGCTGCACTTCACTTGCTGCACTTCACTTGCTGCACTTCACTTGCTGCACTTCACTTGCTGCACTTCACTTGCTGCACTTCACTTGCTGCACTTCACTTGCTGCACTTCACTTGCTGCACTTCACTTGCTGCACTTCACTTGCTGCACTTCACTTGCTGCACTTCACTTGCTGCACTTCACTTGCTGCACTTCACTTGCTGCACTTCACTTGCTGCACTTCACTTGCTGCACTTCACTTGCTGCACTTCACTTGCTGCACTTGATTTGCTGCACTTGATTTGCTGCACTTGATTTGCTGCACTTGATTTGCTGCACTTGATTTGCTGCACTTGATTTGCTGCACTTCACTTGCTGCACTTCACTTGCTGCACTTCACTTGCTGCACTTCACTTGCTGCACTTCACTTGCTGCACTTCACTTGCTGCACTTCACTTGCTGCACTTCACTTGCTGCACTTCACTTGCTACACTTGATTTGCTGCACTTGATTTGCTGCACTTGATTTGCTGCACTTGATTTGCTGCACTTGATTTGCTGCACTTGATTTGCTGCACTTGATTTGCTGCACTTGATTTGCTGCACTTGATTTGCTGCACTTCACTTGCTGCACTTGATTTGCTGCACTTGATTTGCTGCACTTGATTTGCTGCACTTGATTTGCTGCACTTGATTTGCTGCACTTGATTTGCTGCACTTGATTTGCTGCACTTGATTTGCTGCACTTGATTTGCTGCACTTAATTTGCTGCACTTAATTTGCTGCACTTAATTTGCTGCAATTGATTTGCTGCACTTGATTTGCTGCACTTGATTTGCTGCACTTGATTTGCTGCACTTCACTTGCTGCACTTCACTGGCTGCACTTCACTTGCTGCACTTCACTTGCTGCACTTCACTTGCTGCACTTCACTTGCTGCACTTCACTTGCTGCACTTCACTTGCTGCACTTCACTTGCTGCACTTCACTTGCTGCACTTCACTTGCTGCACTTCATTTGCTGCACTTCACTTGCAGCACTTCACTTGCTGCACTTCACTTGCTGCACTTCACTTGCTGCACTTCACTTGCTGCACTTCACTTGCTGCACTTCACTTGCTGCACTTCACTTGCTGCACTTCACTTGCTGCACTTCACTTGCTGAACTTCACTTGCTGCACTTCACTTGCTGCACTTCACTTGCTGCACTTGATTTGCTGCACTTGATTTGCTGCACTTGATTTGCTGCACTTGATTTGCTGCACTTGATTTGCTGCACTTGATTTGCTGCACTTGATTTGCTGCACTTGATTTGCTGCACTTGATTTGCTGCACTTGATTTGCTGCACTTGATTTGCTGCACTTGATTTGCTGCTTTTGATTTGCTGCACTTGATTTGCTGCACTTGATTTGCTGCACTTGATTTGCTGCACTTGATTTGCTGCACTTGATTTGCTGCACTTGATTTGCTGCACTTGATTTGCTGCACTTGATTTGCTGCACTTGATTTGCTGCATTTGATTTGCTGCACTTGATTTGCTGCACTTGATTTGCTGCACTTGATTTGCTGCACTTGATTTGCTGCACTTGATTTGCTGCACTTGATTTGCTGCACTTGATTTGCTGCACTTGATTTGCTGCACTTCACTTGCTGCACTTCACTTGCTGCACTTCACTTGCTGCACTTCACTTGCTGCACTTCACTTGCTGCACTTCACTTGCTGCACTTCACTTGCTGCACTTCACTTGCTGCACTTCACTTAATGCACTTCACTTGCTGCACTTCACTTGCTGCACTTCACTTGCTGCACTTCACTTGCTGCACTTGCTGCACTTCACTTGCTGCACTTCACTTGCTGCACTTCACTTGCTGCACTTCACTTGCTGCACTTCACTTGCTGCACTTCACTTGCTGCACTTGATTTGCTGCACTTGATTTGCTGCACTTGATTTGCTGCACTTGATTTGCTGCACTTGATTTGCTGCACTTGATTTGCTGCACTTGATTTGCTGCACTTCACTTGCTGCACTTCACTTGCTGCACTTCACTTGCTGTACTTCACTTGCTGCACTTCACTTGCTGCACTTCACTTGCTGCACTTCACTTGCTGCACTTCACTTGCTGCACTTCACTTGCTGCACTTCACTTGCTGCACTTCACTTGCTGCACTTCACTTGCTGCACTTGATTTGCTGCACTTGATTTGCTGCACTTGATTTGCTGCACTTGATTTGCTGCACTTGATTTGCTGCACTTGATTTGCTGCACTTCACTTGCTGCACTTCACTTGCTGCACTTCACTTGCTGCACTTCACTTGCTGCACTTCACTTGCTGCACTTCACTTGCTGCACTTCACTTGCTGCACTTCACTTGCTGCACTTCACTTGCTGCACTTGATTTGCTGCACTTGATTTGCTGCACTTGATTTGCTGCACTTGATTGGCTGCACTTGATTTGCTGCACTTGATTTGCTGCACTTGATTTGCTGCACTTCACTTGCTGCACTTCACTTGCTGCACTTCACTTGCTGCACTTCACTTGCTGCACTTCACTTGCTGCACTTCACTTGCTGCACTTCACTTGCTGCACTTCACTTGCTGCACTTCACTTGCTGCACTTGATTTGCTGCACTTGATTTGCTGCACTTGATTTGCTGCACTTGATTTGCTGCACTTGATTTGCTGCACTTGATTTGCTGCACTTGATTAGCTGCACTTGATTTGCTGCACTTCACTTGCTGCACTTGATTTGCTGCACTTGATTTGCTGCACTTGATTTGCTGCACTTGATTTGCTGCACTTGATTTGCTGCACTTGATTTGCTGCACTTGATTTGCTGCACTTGATTTGCTGCACTTAATTTGCTGCACTTAATTTGCTGCACTTAATTTGCTGCAATTGATTTGCTGCACTTGATTTGCTGCACTTGATTTGCTGCACTTGATTTGCTGCACTTCACTTGCTGCACTTCACTGGCTGCACTTCACTTGCTGCACTTCACTTGCTGCACTTCACTTGCTGCACTTCACTTGCTGCACTTCACTTGCTGCACTTCACTTGCTGCACTTCACTTGCTGCACTTCACTTGCTGCACTTCACTTGCTGCACTTCACTTGCTGCACTTCACTTGCTGCACTTCACTTGCTGCACTTCACTTGCTGCACTTCACTTGCTGCACTTCACTTGCTGCACTTCACTTGCTGCACTTCACTTGCTGCACTTCACTTGCAGCACTTCACTTGCTGCACTTCACTTGCTGCACTTCACTTGCTGCACTTCACTTGCTGCACTTCACTTGCTGCACTTGATTTGCTGCACTTGATTTGCTGCACTTGATTTGCTGCACTTGATTTGCTGCACTTGATTTGCTGCACTCTATTTGCTGCACTTGATTTGCTGCACTTGATTTGCTGCACTTGATTTGCTGCACTTGATTTGCTGCACTTGATTTGCTGCACTTGATTTGCTGCACTTGATTTGCTGCACTTGATTTGCTGCACTTGATTTGCTGCACTTGATTTGCTGCACTTGATTTGCTGCACTTGATTTGCTGCACTTGATTTGCTGCACTTGATTTGCTGCACTTGATTTGCTGCACTTGATTTGCTGCACTTGATTTGCTGCACTTGATTTGCTGCACTTGATTTGCTGCACTTGATTTGCTGCACTTGATTTGCTGCACTTGATTTGCTGCACTTGATTTGCTGCACTTGATTTGCTGCACTTGATTTGCTGCATTTGATTTGCTGCACTTGATTTGCTGCACTTAATTTGCTGCACTTGATTTGCTGCACTTGATTTGCTGCACTTGATTTGCTGCACTTGATTTGCTGCACTTGATTTGCTGCACTTGATTTGCTGCACTTGATTTGCTGCACTTCACTTGCTGCACTTCACTTGCTGCACTTCACTTGCTGCACTTCACTTGCTGCACTTCACTTGCTGCACTTCACTTGCTGCACTTCACTTGCTGCACTTCACTTAATGCACTTCACTTGCTGCACTTCACTTGCTGCACTTCACTTGCTGCACTTGCTGCACTTCACTCGCTGCACTTCACTTGCTGCACTTCACTTGCTGCACTTCACTTGCTGCACTTCACTTGCTGCACTTCACTTGCTGCACTTGATTTGCTGCACTTGATTTGCTGCACTTGATTTGCTGCACTTGATTTGCTGCACTTGATTTGCTGCACTTGATTTGCTGCACTTGATTTGCTGCACTTGATTTGCTGCACTTGATTTGCTGCACTTGATTTGCTGCACTTCACTTGCTGCACTTCACTTGCTGCACTTCACTTGCTGCACTTCACTTGCTGCACTTCACTTGCTGCACTTCACTTGCTGCACTTCACTTGCTGCACTTCACTTGCTGCACTTCACTTGCTGCACTTCACTTGCTGCACTTCACTTGCTGCACTTCACTTGCTGCACTTGATTTGCTGCACTTGATTTGCTGCACTTGATTTGCTGCACTTGATTTGCTGCACTTGATTTGCTGCACTTGATTTGCTGCACTTGATTTGCTGCACTTGATTTGCTGCACTTCACTTGCTGCACTTCACTTGCTGCACTTCACTTGCTGCACTTCACTTGCTGCACTTCACTTGCTGCACTTCACTTGCTGCACTTCACTTGCTGCACTTCACTTGCTGCACTTCACTTGCTGCACTTCACTTGCTGCACTTCACTTGCTGCACTTCAATTGCTGCACTTAATTTGCTGCACTTGATTTGCTGCACTTGATTTGCTGCACTTGATTTGCTGCACTTGATTTGCTGCACTTGATTTGCTGCACTTGATTTGCTGCACTTGATTTGCTGCACTTGATTTGCTGCACTTGATTTGCTGCACTTGATTTGCTGCACTTGATTTGCTGCACTTGATTTGCTGCACTTGATTTGCTGCACTTGATTTGCTGCACTTGATTTGCTGCACTTGATTTGCTGCACTTGATTTGCTGCACTTGATTTGCTGCATTTGATTTGCTGCACTTGATTTGCTGCACTTGATTTGCTGCACTTGATTTGCTGCACTTGATTTGCTGCACTTGATTTGCTGCACTTGATTTGCTGCACTTGATTTGCTGCACTTGATTTGCTGCACTCGATTTGCTGCACTTCACTTGCTGCACTTCACTTGCTGCACTTCACTTGCTGCACTTCACTTGCTGCACTTCACTTGCTGCACTTCACTTGCTGCACTTCACTTGCTGCACTTCACTTGCTGCACTTCACTTGCGCACTTCACTTGCTGCACTTCACTTGCTGCACTTCACTTGCTGCACTTCACTTGCTGCACTTCACTTGCTGCACTTCACTTGCTGCACTTCATTTGCTATTTCCTTGGCTCCTATAGAACTAAGAGTGAAATTTTTGATTTGATTTTGTAGGTTAAAATATCTCTTAAGTTTTTTGTTTACAAATATTTTGGATATAATGAAAAATTGCTGTCGAAAAACTGTAATAATGGTTTTAAGCATTTATCTCACTTTTTGTTCATCTGAACGAAAAAAATTGTACTAAACATTTTTTTGTAGAGCATCTGATTTCTTACATTTGTTTATATTTAGATGTTTGTGAGCTAAAAAATTATTTTAAATGGTGAAATAATGATAGAAAAACTGATAAGGGTTGACGGAGAAATACTATTTGATATTCCATTGCCGCATCTCAATTTATTTAAATTTATTAAATTTCATTAAGCGTCGCAGTTCTCAACTTTTTCAGTCCCATAATTTGGCGCCTCTATAAGCTGCCGCCCGGGGCACAGGCCCCGGTTTGCCCCCCCCCCCATAGATCCGGGACAGCAGTACTAGTACTTGTACTGGTATTTTAATTCCACAAAAGTATTTGAAATTTTTATTGATTACTTCTGTACTTAAATACTTTTCCCATCCTTTTTAGTTCCAAAAGTACTTAAAGTTCCTTTAAAAAAAAAAAAACTAGAAATAATTAATTTTTTAAGCCAAAATCGCGGAGGCCGTCCAAACTTAGTTTTCATTGTCGTGGTCATTGCGTTCGTCTCGATCTAGTCCCACAGTGACAGTTTACACGGTGATATGTTTCATGGTTTTCTCGCTATGGTCCCGATTTAGTCTCGCCATGAAATTTCCACGAAATTTTTGGCAATAAGCATGTTTTGCCGTCCTCTGGCTTTGGTCTCGCTATAGTCTCGTCAAAGCATTTTTTTTTTAAATAATGATTTTCAAAATGTTAAAGTAAGCTAAGAAAAATCTATTGAAAATGCTTAGAATCGTTTAAAGCGTGCTCTCCACCAAATCAGTGAGAACTACTTACTAGAACTTGGTGGGGCAAGGATCTCCCTAAGAAATTCAAACAATTATATTTCGTTGTGCTGCTTCAGTGACGTTCACGCTTGACACTATTCCCTAAGCGTTTTCACTAGAATTTTTTTTTAACTTACTTTAACATTTTGAAAAAAACATTATTTTGAAAAAAAAAAATATAACTTTGGTGAGGCTAAAGCGAGACCAAATCAAGATGACTGCAAAACAAGCTTAATGACAAAAACCACGTGTAAATGTCATGGCGAGACCATAGCGATAAAACCACGACACAAATCCTCGTGTAAACTAGCAAGGTGAGACCACAGCAAAACGAACACAATTAACACGACACTGCACACAACGATTGGACTTTTGAACAATGATCTTAGCTTATTTTAAACTCTTTGAAAAACTTTATTTTGAAAAAAAAAAGAACTTTGCCGAGACTAAAGCGAGACCAAAGTGGCAAAACATGCTTAATTCCAAAAACCTCGTGTAAATGTCATGGCCAGACTAAAGCGAGCCCAGGGGCCAATTTCACAGATCATACATAACATACATTTCATACATCATACACCAAACCAATTATCATACATTACAAAAAAAATTCTGTTTCACAGATTCTATTGGAAGTAGTGTATGATTCCATTCTATGTTCCATGCAAATGTATGATTTGACATTTCACTGACAGAAATCACTTAAATGTCATGCATTTTATAATTTCTGGTACGCATAGAGAAAAATTTTTATTTTAAAAGAAAAAGAAAATTGTTGTAAGTGATAAAAATAGCAAAAGTATTAATAATAATGGATATTTTTTTTCTCCATCTTTTTCAGTTAACAGCCCATAGCTTGCGGCCAGGCGTGTTATCCTCGACCATTCACTCTGAATGTTAGCTTTTGTGGTTTTCGTACCACTGAATTTGTCAAAAAGTACCTCTTTGGCCGCTAACATCTCCTTCAAAACAAGGAGTTGAAGCTCCTTCGTTATCTAAATGAAATTATTGTTTTATAAAATCAATTACTTATTTATCCGTAACAATACAAAATGTCTGCTCGTGTACACGATCAGACATTATTTTTTAAAACCATAATTTTGTTCTACTTACTTTGCTATACTTTCGTTTATTGTTACTCATGGCGAGTTAGAAAACAAAAAAAAATTAAAATTTGGAACGATATAAACAACAAAAACCGATGGAAACAACCGCAAGAAATTAAAAACGCATCTCTAGAAGCATCGAACACCAAATTTTTCTGTTGTATGAAATGTATGAAAAAATGTCATTCATTCTAGTCATACAATAGAAGCAAAAATTCTGTGAAACAGAAGCTCACTGGAAATATTCCAGACGATGTTATGATGTATGACAGGTTATCATACAACAATTCTATGAAACAGAAAAGATGTATCAAAGCTGTCAAAATCATACAATGTATGATGTGTATGATCTGTGAAATTGGCCCCAGAACGGGAAAAATTCGAAACAGATCCCCGTGTAAACGCTCATTGAGAGACTAGATTGAGACGAACACAAAGACCACGACAATGAAAACCAAGTTTAGACGACCACGGCGAATTTTTCCTAAAACATAAATTATTTATAGTTTTTTTTCGAAAAGGAATTAAAAGGAATAATTGGTCCTTTTGGAATTCAAAAGTATTTAATTACAAATCATAAGTACAAAAGTAATCAATACAAACATTTCAGGTACTTTTGTAGAGACCAGTACAATTTCCGGTTTACTTGTACTTTTACTTTAGCCTTAAGTACACAGGTCTGGGAAGTACCTACCATTAATAACAGTTTTTGGGTATTTTTTTTACCAGAACCACACCATACTTATAGTAATGCACTGATTTTTTTTTTATTAAAATTGTTGGAGCTGTTTTTGAGATAAATAAGCTTTTCCTTAACGATAGAATGGCAGGTATCGCTATTTTTGAAGATAAAAAAAATTTCAATTTCCCTTCTAGGGAATTACAAAAAAAAATTTACTTCAAAATTTGAAGAAAATCGCTTCAGTGGCTAAGGCTGTAGGTCGAGGTACAGACAGAATTTTTTCGTGTTCTCTATCATCGTAATGTAGGACTAAAGGCCATAAAAAGCTATTTTGAATCTATCATCGTAATATTAAGTTTGCATTGGCGGCGGCGGCGTTGCAAGGAAATTTTTCTAAGGTGGGCAACTAGTCAGTGTTAAACCATTACAAATTTATCATTTTAAAAAAATCGTAAAAAACATTTTCACAAAAATACGTAGACTAAGCAATTTGTCGGTGCTAAAGATTGTTTAATAACTTTGGGCTTGAGCATTTATTCAATTCCCAACTTTTTTCAAAAGAAAACTAATGAATTAAGCCGATAATGAGGGTAACAATGAAGCAAATTAATACTCATACCGAACTCAACTCTGTAGCAATTCTGACGATACATCTAAATTATATAGATTTGTACCGGAAAAGTATATGTATTTAAATCCAAATGTCACCCAACTGCCTTAAAATCTTTTTTTTTCGGAGCAGTAGACAAAATTCCAAGATTTCTAATTTCTTAAAGGTTTCTTAACCCCATCGACATCGTAGCCAACAAAAATGGAGTTTGATGAAATATATTTTGACGGAAAAATATATTTTGATCAACCAATTGACCTGGAGTCACCTTTTTTCCAGAGTGATAGGTAAAGACAACTCAGTTAAGATTTTTATTAAACTCCTATTATTTGATTTGGTTCCACATTTACAGAACAAACAGCAGAACGTTCAGCCAAAGTCGATGATAAACTGAGTTGAAACGAGCCGTAATTTTAAACAAACCAAACCGAATCTTTGGGTCCATGATCCAGGGTTGTCAGGTGTGGTGATTTATGGCTATACAGACGGTTTGAAATTTCGTTTGCCGACGTATACCTCAAAAAAGTCGATATTTTAAGCTATTGGGCGATTTTAATTTTTTAAATCGAAATGTTTATATTTTGTTCCTGATTTTCACTTAAATTTTTCATTTTATTGCTTTTTGCCGAATAGAGCTATCGAAATACTAAATCTGAACGCACCCCAAAACTGAAAATCGATTTCTTTCCCATCCACAAATTAATTTTACAAGTTCTTTTATGATTTTTGGATTCGGTTGTTTATGGATTGAAAAATTTTTAAATCATTCAATTTTCTCGCGATTTATATTTTACGTTTGGCGGTTCCGCTTTTTAACCTGACAACCTTGCCATGTTTAAGCTCATGGTTTGAGAAAAACTAAAACTGGTTTAACTTGGCTTTTGCTTGATGGGTTGTCTCGGTTTAATAAACCGAGGTTCAACGTCGCTAATGTAAGAAGCTCCATGGACAATGGTGCAATACGTAAATACAAACAAAATGAAGATTGGCAAACATTGTTTAAAGGTGAAGACCACCTGTAACTGTAGGCAAAGTATAAATTTTTGTCTCAGAAACTTCGCATTTTTTTAATCTTGCTTCTTCGATGGGCTTAAGACCCATTTGCTCATATGAAGCTTAAGAATTTAAGTCCTAGCTTATGTTCTACTTTTTCCTCTGCGTAAACTGTCACATAGGAGCTTATGTTCTACTTAAATATTTTAGTTTTGTATTAGCAAATGGCCCTAAAACCAGGAAAGTTAAACATACTATCGATTTGTCTAAGGTAGGCAATTCCTTTTCTAAAGTCGGCAGTGCCCACCGCTGCCCTTCCTGCCTACGCAAATGCTTGTTAGATATAGATTGTTATCTCGAATTTTTTTTGCTGGTTCAATTCTTGCTACCTATAGGTATTTCAAAAATATGTCAACGTTTTGCAACTTCGCTGTTTCTTGACCGATTTAATAAGATAGCTTAAACAGAAATCAAAAAGAAAAAAAATATTTTCAACAGGGGTGTTGCAAGAAATGTCATCTTGGATGATAATTGCTATTGGTTAAGCAAACGCATTTTTAAGGATAGTTTAAAGGTAAATATTGTTGACAGGACCGCAAAGGGGTATATTTATAGGAACACGGGGTCGGAGTTAAACATAAAATCGATCAAGGAGCAACGAATCTGACATTTTTTTCGAACACCCTGTTGAAAATATTTGTTTCCTTTTTAATACTGTATCAGCTATTACCTATGTCAGTTTTATTCAAATCTACCAAGGAACAACGAAGTTGCAATAAATTGACGGATCCCCAGGAGCATTTCCGTACCTTGAAATATAGCTCTTTGTGGCCCATACCATACCACCATATTTTCGTATTTACCTTCCTAGACAGTGCGTTTGTCTAACCAATAGCAACAATAGCAACTCCGACCCCGTGTTCGTATACATTCAAAGTATCTATACTTGACTAAAAGAAATAACCCAACTGCATTTTTATATATCTGGCGCTTTTCATCCTTTTATTGCCAGCCCAAAAGCCAAGCTATAATAATGCATCCGCCATTTTCGTAGACGTTTCACTCGTAATTGTGCGCATAAAAGTTTTGTACATAGTAGTGTTGTACGTAGTAGTATAGACCAGCATGCAGCATAGTTTCGGTTTTCGTAATTGCGTCGTCAGTCTCCCCGGTTTGAATACTAACTAAATAACTAGTAATTTTTGTGATAAATCCTAGTACTAAATTTTCACTCTCACATTTCTCTTAAAACACCAGCTAAGACCCTAGCTTAATTATAACATGAGATTTCGGTGGAGAATACACCAAAAAAAATAACTGCTCTCTGAAAAGAAATTTTACTCAAACATTTCATAGAATTTTGCTCCAATATTTCAAGACATAAAATCGATTTTTCTCTTTGATAAATCTTTTGGTTTCGAACATTTCTCGTCAAAGATTTGATTTTTTTTAAGGTTTGGAATATATTATCTGTTGAGATATCAAACCAAGTAGATAATTAATTTGCATTTGAAAGAACTTTTTTTCAATTTAATACAAGAATGTAAATAAAAATCTATCTTGCATTAATAATTCTGTGCTCAAATGTCAAAAGGCTTTAAGTCAAACAGGCACATCTCAAAAAAAGCTTCCATTATTTAGGTTGCAGCAATATTTTATAATATGTTATGTATGCAAAATTACTGTAAGTATTTTACAACTATTCTTTGCTAGCATTTGAAAAACATTCACTCGTGAACTTTGTGATTTTCCAAAAAATTTTAAAAACCATATTAACTAATAACATTTTGCCATCTAAGCATAGAATTATTTTTCCTTGCAAACCATTTAAATAAAAAAAAAAAGAGAACACAGGCTTCCCAACTTTCCCTAAGTAATCAAGGACATTAATCTTCTTAAAATAAATTTATAAAAGTTATTTTTCTTAAACCTTATACAAAAAAAAAACACTTTCAAATTTTATTGCTAGCTCGTCTACTGATAAAAAAAAAAGACTGTAAAGGTCTTTAGCAAAAGCTCACTCAGTGAAGTAAAAAAAAATTATCCCTTTTCTAACCTAATTAACCACACTTGAACAGTTTTGAATAGTCCTTAGAGTTTCGAAAGTTTTAAAGTGTTACAAACTTCGGCCTAACTTAATTTCCTCCAATCGATCACGATAGACAAAAAGTTAACCTTTATCAATTGTATCTTCTGATGACAAAGTATCTCCTTTACGACTGTCAAGACAAATATCTATCGTCCGTCAATGTATACTTAGTCGAAGTCGGTGTCGATGTCGGTATCGGTGTTGGCATCTTTTCCTCAATAAAAATGGCAAAAGCAATTGTAGGAAATTTAATTAAAATAACCCGAAGGCAGAATTTCATTATCCAACACAATTACAGCGCCGCCGAGCCTTTACAGGGCTGGTATCTAAGTATAGTGTCTCAGATGTCAATACATGTAAACAAAAGATGGTCTCGAATTGGGATGTCTCCAAAGTAAAAATAAATTACTGGTGTAATTTCATTACCTGCTTAGAGCCAATTTATACATTTCCAAGGCTGACAAAGTTCCCATCTATATGTATATGTACATAACATTTCGAGCGTTAAAGTCCCTCCATTCAGATTCACAGTAATGAAAGGAGCTATTTTTATGCTGAAATTTCCATTTCAAACACACATATTATGACTGACTTTATTATAACAGCTTTGGTGGCCCCTTCGTGTTGAAATTATTCCAGATCTTGAATAAGCTAAAGGTGATGAGATGAGATATATGAAACACCAATAAAAGGAGGATATATTTTTGAAATTTTACTGCGCAGTATTCATAAACATATAAATAAGATGAAGAATGCAAACACGGTATTTCAGAAGAGAACTTCCTCCTCAAAGCAATAAATGGCTGACGAGGGAAATAAAAATAAAAAAAAACCGTAGGGCAGCTAATTACAAGCTAAAAGTCTGATCATGGAATTTAATAACATCTCAACCCACAGTCTCAGGAGGAGACGTGCTAGGATAAAGTTATCCTTGCGACAAGAAATTAAATTATCGCCTAGTTCATAAGAGAAAGGAAGTATGTATTTCATTGGCTCGAAAAATAAATGACAAGAAGTAAAAAGGGAACAAACATAAAGTGAGAAAAGTATGCCCAGTATGGACGTAGATGCGTGTCAAAGGACGACCGGCAGGCTCGCAACGATGGTAAATCACAAGTAATTTTTCACTTCTACTTCTTTAAGTGTTTTTGTGTAATCTTTAGTCTTATCCTTATATAACGGAAATTTATATTTTTACCAATGGTTTCAAGAAACAAACTTGGAAGTCCGCTGTACTCAAGTTAATTTTAGCGTTTGAAACAAAAAAATCAAGAGTTAAATCTGAAGCAGTCCTTAATAAATCATTTGGTTTTGTGTGATTTTATCTTGGAAACCAAATTGAAGGATGAGGATGAGAAGTGAAATTGTAGTGTACCCATGTTGGATGGGATGGGCAACATCCTTAGGACAACTGGTGTCGTTGCTGCGAGTATAATTAATCGTTGATAGTAACATTGTATTTGTATACTCATGACAGCTTCTTGTCAAATAAATAATAATTTGTCTTGTACGAGAGTAAATGTGTTAGGCGAAAATTCGTGCTAGGACTTTGAATAAAAGAAAATTCCAAAAATAGGCTTACGCATGCATTACTCCTGTCAAAATTCACCCTTACTAATAAAAATAAGCAAAAACCTAAAGTCTCTATCGTTTAAGAGATCGTATATCATCAGGTTTACTGAACCATCTTGAAGGTCGGTTCTACAGATTTTTTGGAAAAAGCTTCTTATTTGTACTTTATACCCCTTCTTGAAAAACACAACGGTGTTTCACAAACATCACTACTTACGAGTACATATTTGAACGTAAAGGCCAGTCCTCTGCGAGTGCTCATCATCACCATCGTGTCCTGTACAGCCGACTGGGGCATAGGGCGTGTGCGAGTGCTAACATGATAAAATGGCTTAATTTTATCAAGAGGTTTCTAGTTCTAGCTAGCTGCCTCCAGTTTCACGCGCCAAGTTCGGATCCTCTTCCACTTGTGTGCGCCATCTGTTACGCTGTCCTCCTCTACTGCAGTGTCAAACAGGACTGGATTCAAAGACTTTCTGGGCCAGAGCATTGATGTCCATTCGCTTTAGGTGACCCGGCGATTGTTCGCTCCATACTTACCTTTGGTTCTATCATGAATAATGGGGGCACAGAGGTCTACGCCAAAAGCAGGGTTGCAAATTATTTTAAGTCTTCTAGCCCTAGACGAGCACATAAGATGCACATCAGCCAAAAGCGCACTTCGACTCAAAGAACTGGGCTCTTGAAAGCACAGCACCTATGGTCATGGGTCTATCTTACAAAAAGCTATGACACAATGGTCGGATTTGATGTGACGACTGATTACATACCACCGATAATAGTTTTTAACAAACACTTCTCTATTTCAATACCCGAAAGACATGGATGGGAACCCAACTCACTAATTAGTGAACAGGGTATCCCATTCTATACTGACGGGTCAAAAATGGAAGAAGGAACAGGAACTGGGGTGTTCTGTGAAGCCCTTAATATTAGAAAATCATACAAACTCCCAGATGAGTGTAGCGTCTTTCAGGCTGAGATTTATGCTATTAAAAAAGCGGCAGAAATGGTGCACAAGAAAAAACTGAGCTCGTTGGAGATCACATTTTTCGTGGACAGCCAAGTCGCGAACTGGACGATCTAGCGCAGGTCTCAATGCAAATATGAGGAAATTCATAGAGAGCAAATGGGCCAGTCTATTTCAATCATTAATTTAGGAGCATCTCTGCTATCTTTTTGTAAAAGGATCACAATGGACCAATAGGCCCCGGTGTACGCAACAGCCTCTATACTGTACACACCCCTCCTAACCTAACCTTACCTAACCTACGTGACCCAACCATCTCAGTCGTGGCTTTTCACTTTTGTGGGTAGGACAGTATCACTGTAAGGCTCGTACATGCAGACGGGACCTAAAATCATCCGGAGAATTTTCTTCTCAAAGCAGCTTAAAACTAGCTCGCTTCTCAATTACCTTCTTAAATCAAGGAAACAGCGATTGACAAGAGTTATTCTTCGTTTGATCTCAGCACTGGTATCGTTCGGTGAGTTGATAGCGGAGCCTATGAAGACAAAGTTCTTTGTTCGTTGGATTATATCAATACCGTTGGCGTTAAGGAGTGCACGGACTTTTGAAAGATTGTTCCTCTGATGGTGTTTTCGTGTGAGCTCTAAACTATTCTTTCAAGAACGATGTTGAAGAAGTCGCATGACAGTCATCTTGTCTAGATCCTTTTCTGACACCAAAGGTATCGGTGTGGTCTTTGTCGAGCATGATTGAGCAGCGTGCATTCTCCATCGTCATCCTGCACAAGCGGACGAGTTTTGGAGAGATGCCAAAACTAGACACTTCTCTACATAGCTCGTCTCTATAGATGCTGTCATACGCGGCCTTGAAATCGATGAAAAGGTGGTGGGTATCGATTTGAAGCTCCTTGGTTTTCTCCAAGATCTACCGTAGTGTGAATATTTGGTCGATGGTGGACTTCCCTGGACTAAAGCCACACTGATATGGACCTATCAGGTTGTTGACGAATGGCTTCAGGCGTTCACAAAGAAGAAGAAGAAGAAGAAAGGCAGAGAAGATATTGTAGCCGATATTAAGAAGACTGATGCTTGTGAAGTTGGTGCAGTCCAGAGGATCGTTTTTCTTTAGGATCGGGCAAACAGTGCTGAAGTTCCATTCATCGGACATGCTCTCCTCCGACCATATTTTGCAGATGAGCTGGTGCATTCTCGTAGCCAATTCATCGCCAGCCGCTTTGAATAGCTCTACCGCAAGGCCATCAGCTCCAGCAGCTTCATTGGGCTTAAGTTTAGATATAGCTATCTTCACTTCGTCGAGATCAGATGGACGGAATTGTTGGCCTACGTGCATCGTCCAGGTTGAATGGTGCGATCTGCATGTTAGCGGGATTCGGTTTGTCATATATAGTTTGCAGAAATGGTTTTTCCATATCATCAGCGCCGACTGCGATTCTACTACGATGTTCCCCTGATCATCCTTGCAGGCTTCGGTCCGGGCCTTGTAACCCTGGGAGGTTCTCTTTACCTTTTGGTAAAACTTCTGAACTTCATTCCTGCAATGGCATCCCTCTATTTCCTCGATCACCCGCTTCTCATGCTCTTTCTTTTTCCTTCTTAGAAGCTTATGTTCCTCTCTCCTCTTCTGCTCGTAGAGCTCACGAGCAGCTCTGGTCCTTCTATGCAGCGCTGCTTTGTATGCCTGTTATTTGGCTGCATGTACTTGCCGGCATTCTTCTACATCGAACCAGGGGTTTCACTGTGGTGGTCGTACGAGGCTCAACATTTCAGAGGAGGCATCTCTGAAGGCTTCCTGGAAATTCTTCCAATGGTTCTCAATGCTTGAAGTTGGCGGGACAGGACTATTAAAGCGGGTGTGAGAGACCAAAGAACCTGACAGTTTCTTGTAACTGTAGACGTCCGGTGTTGAACTTTCTCACAGTGTTTCCCTGTTTTGGTTTTGGTCTGAATATCCATAGCATTATCTTGGCTTACAATGAGGTAGTGGTCTGAGTCAACGTTGGCTCCTCCGAACATTCGGAAATCTTTGATACTGGAGAAGTGCCTTGCGTCGATCGCAATCTGGTCAATCTGGTTGGCGGTTGATTGACCAGGAATTTGCAAAGTCCCCTTGTGTATATCGAGATGTGGGAACTGCGTACTATAGCTACTACAACGTTTCGCCCGGCAGCAAAGTCAATTAACCTTAGTCCGTTATCGGAGGTGGAGTCGTGCAGGCTATATGTATCTTTCAATTGTGCCACCAAAGACGTCTTCTCTTCCTAGTTTATCATTAAAATCGCCCAAAACAATCCTAATGTCATAGCTAGGGCATTGCTCATATATCTTGTCCAGGAGCTTGTAGAACTCGTCCTTGGTGTCACCATCTTTCCCGTCTGTGGGGGCAGTAGCGGATCCAGGATTTGGTTATGGGGGGGGCTCGAGTCTCATATTTTAGACATCTCTCAATCCTAATTTTCTTTTCTTAGAATGCAGAGTCAAACAATTGTTTCATAATACAAAAATATATTTAATGAATATGAATATCATTTGAAAAGGAGCAGCTGTAGATAATTACAAGATAAATCCATACACTGTACAAAAAGTTGTTAGGATAATTCAAATGTATTTCTTTTTATACTGAATGTTTCTTGTAGATACATTTAGGCAGTACGCAGATCGTGCTGAATTTCAGCTCCCACATTTCTCTGCAAACTCCAGCTAAAATTCTAGTTCTATTTAAGCATAAAATTTTTGTGGAGAAAATCACATACAACAGCTGCTCTCTAAATCAAAATTTTACTCAACCATTGCAAAGACTTTTATCTCATTTCAAGTAAATCCGATAAAATAAAATTCGAGAAAACTCGAATATTTCTCGATTTCGATTTGCAGTTTAACAAAGTTAAGTCCACCTAAATCTCATGAATAAAATAAGATGTAAAAATTTAGCTCGTGAATAATGTGGGCACAATCATTTCATAGACTAAATTTTGACAGGCATCTTGTGATGTACAGTAAGAGACGAAAATTTAATTGGAGTTGCGTATCCAAAATTCTAGGCAAAATTTAGAGGAGAATTTTGTATAGGAGCAAAATTTTACGTCGTTCCAAAGATATTGGCTAAAATATGTTATTGTTATTGGCTTAAGCAACCATTTACAGCCACGTCATTTTATTTGAATGATCCTACCATTTCATTTCATAAATATTTAATGAATATTTATCAATTTACTAATTTTATATATTTTTTATTTTAGAGAAACTTACATATGTACATATATTAACAATCGCATCGTTTTAATGAAACATATGAAATTGATAAAATATCTTCGAACTGCAAATCTTAAGTTTCAATTTCGAGGACACTGATTATAATAAACATTCACAGTCATATTTATTAGAATTTCTTAGAACACGCTTGGGCAGTTGTCCAGCTAGTCAATGCCCAAATTGTTTAGGCAACTTGGTATTTATAAACGCATTCCAACAATTGCCCAAATGTGACCTCATTTATTCAATGACATAACATTTATTTATTAATTTTTGAATGAATTTATGAATTTCAGTACATTTTGGGGCACGTTCAACCAGCTTTTCATTCATTTCAAAACTAAGAAATTATAAAACCAGAAACATTTGCCCACCTAATTCATTACACGTGTCTTCTTTAAAATAAGATTTCTGCAACCAATTTCAGTGGCTAAGTAAGCCAATCGGTGCAAAATGTTTATAAATAACATTTTGGAGTTGGACAGGTGGCTAAAGTTAGGCATTGTTTGGAATGGGTTTATATATACCACTGTAGTTTTTTGATTCGGTTGCTCGAAAACATTTCATGCAAAATTATTTTTTCCATCGAAAACACAAGAGTTAGGCTAGTCGCACACATGCAAATGCAACAAAACAGTTTAGTCACAAGTTGACCGATTAGCGCACACATGAGCAACTCCACAAGCAATCGCAACGAACCTAACCAACACACCGACAGTGTTTATTCAAATTTTCTACCCCATACATACAAAGAAAAATATTATCGCCTTGGTTGGTCTTATTCTTTTGCTCAGCAAATAATAGAAAAGATAAATTTGTTCTCTTTCGCACAGAGAACATAAGTCACTTTGGAAAGAACAAAATTCAACGATGTGGTAAAATATCTGCAACTATTTGGTTGCATGTGTGCGCAGTTACATATTATTCTATACGGCACAAATTGAAAAACCGATTTCAGGCAATCGTCCAGTTTGTGGCAAAACAAAAACTGAAAAGTTGCTCGAATCGACGACTGAATAGTTTCTGCATGTGCGCGCTGTCCTATATGAGTCAATAGGATTCATTTTTGCAACCAAACAGTTGCGAAACTGAAAGTTGCATGTGTGCGACTAGCCTTATAAACCCTAAAATATCCCGGGGGTCAGCTAAGCCTGAAAGCTATCAACAGAAGAGCTTTGGAAAAGGTGACATTTGCTCTTGTGGTCAAATTCAGTAGTATGGTTAATGATGAATTCTATCGATATCCTCAGCTTTCGTTCCTTCAGCTAAAAATAATAGCATACTCTATTCAAAATTTTACCTGAAAATTTATTTTCAAGGCAAAAGGTAACATTTTTCACTCACATATCAGAATTTCAGTTTTCAATTTCTGAAAAAAAAATGATTAAAGAAAATATTATGTGTTGTCCTTAAGCTCTTAAATTGCATTCAACATATAAATTTGCTGAACTAACCCAGTTTGTTTCGCCCAATGCTCTACGGACTTCAACGAAGCATTTTTTAGTCTACTTTGTTTCTTGGCCAATTCTTAGGGGCTTAAAAAATTTACCCGATTTGCCTTTCTAGCATAGTTGAGGTACATTAGAAATAAAGAAATCATTTATGTATTTTAAAACTTTGACTTAAGCCAATTTTATTGTTTTGGTCGGTATGCATAGTAAATATAAATATTATCAAACGGTATCAATTTGTTTTCTTTTTATTTTTTTGCTTTAGGTACCTACATCTTCATCTTCTCTAAAATTTTGAACCTAAGGTTTTTTGTTTATTCAATCGAGACGAAATTAATATTTGTAGCTCCAAAATAAAACGGCATTTCCATTTCGAAAAAGGCTATTTTTCCCTAAATATTAGTAGGTAGATATACAAGTATTTGTGTGTATACCGAGTCTGCATTTCGATAAAAAAAAAAAAATAATAAAAACTACAATTAACTGTACTTAACTATTTTCGACTTACTCATTAAGAACATTTTGATGAAATTCGGTAAGTGGAAATTATCATTTTATCTAGCTTATTATTACTCATCCTTCATAACCACAACAGCAAGTTTGAGCGATTTAATCGTCCCTTTTATTTCTTGTAACATTTATTATTTTTAAATAGCTATTTATTCACTATGGTGGTTCACATGAACCAACATGTTGTCCAAAATTGCTTGACAACCATCGATGTTTGATCATTTAAACGCATAACCAACCATGTTGTCCAACTTTGTTTACTTTGTTGTATGACTTTCAAAATATTTTGAAAACTGTTCCGATTCCATCAAGCAATGTTGTCCAACATTGTTGTTCCATGTGAACCCCCCTATTAAACACATCCAACAAACAATGCGCCAGCCAACAGACTAAAGGCAGACAGTAATAAATAACCACAAAAGCAAATGTGAAATCGAACCCAATATTATCTATCCCCTCACTTTCCCTGTGTGGTACTTTTTGCCTTTTTTTCCTAAATCGTTATGCCTATATTCCATATTCGGTATTCTTTTTTATATTTTCTTTTCTCCACATGCAAATCTGGGTAGTCTACGAACACTTCTCCTTTTTTTGGTGTCTGTTTTATTATCTTCTTCGTATTTTGTTTCGGCAGAGCAGCATGAACAAAGAGAAGCTTGAACACAATAATTTTGTCTATACCTCTGACGATTCGCCCTCTTTGTCTGCTCGGGGTTTCACATTTTTGGAATTCTGTTGATTTTTTCACATTGTTAGTAGGTATGCCTCCGTTTAAACATTTCTAATGTTAAAAGTACAGTTAACATGTTAATTGTTAAGCCCCAATATCATATTTTCGTTCAGTTTCTTTGAAGCTTGGGAAAACAACAGCTTACATGTAAAATTTTAAACCTCGTCGAATTTCCTTAAGGCTTGGGAATAAATACAGCCGATTCCCTCAGGGCTTAGAAAAACATATTTTAGGCGTAAATTGGTTAGCCCCAAGTCTGATTTTCCGTCCCTCTTGTAGGAATTGGAATAAATAAAGTCTAGGTTTTATTCAGATTGCTTAGGCTCATCTTCGTTTTTTCATCAAATTCCTTTGGGGGCTTAGAAAAAAATACTTTCATGCTAATTTCTCAGCCCCAACCCTTTTTTCAATAAATATTACAAAAAACACAAATATTTTATCTATGATTTTAGGGATCATTCTTTGTTTCGTCAAGTGTTTTTTAAAAATTTTAGGTTTGGAAACAAACACAAAATTGAAACATCGTAATGTATTGTATTTTGCTATTAAATTAATTACACTAATCGACTGTGGGGGGGGCTTCAGCCCCTATAGCCCCCCCTCTGGATCCGCTACTATGTGGGGGTATGCACGCATATGAGGCTGATGTTGGCGAATTTAGCATTGATGAGAATTGTCATGAGGTGCTCGTTAACAATGTTCGAACTCAAGACTTCTTGCTTAAGTCTGCCTCTTATGTCGAATTCACATCCAAAAAGACGCTGCCCTTGTTGTCAGTAACAGTCACGGTAGTAGATGTAGCAGTCTTTCAGTTTTCTCGTGCCCGACCCAACCCATCACAAATTTTGTATGGCGGTGATGTCTGCTTTATAGCAGTCTAGAGCCTCCGCATAATGTTCAGCTTCACGTGGTATATATTCCATGTGCAGATCCGAAGTTCGTTGTGTTTATTTCGTTTGCTTGGTTTGTGAATAATAAATCCATCTGCATCCGAGGCTTGTTGTTGCTTTGCAACTAAAATCGCTTTGCGTAGCCAAGAAGTCACCTCGATGGCGACGCACGGCACGGCTCATAACCTGGAGGACCAGACCCTTATAATATAACTCCAAGGGCGGAGAGCCGGATTAACCGCTCCTTGTATGCCTGATCTCCCGTAGTAGCCCGTATAGGCTGTTCATTAAGTGGTTCAGCCTGACTGACCATCTAGGAACTTTTCCACTGCCGTGCCTTGATAAAAGGAGAAGTGCTATAGTGGGAACACTGCTTTCGGTTTCTGGCTTCAAGGCTGTTGGTGGCATCGTTGATTCTTTATTCTGAATTCATCCACCATCCTTATAAGCTTAGCAAGTCAAGTCTTGTTGAACGAGACCAGCATCCTATGGTTGCTATACTTGGAGGTAAAATAATCAAAATTGACATGTAGTATTCGTCGCATCACTGGACGTCGATTCCACCTTAGCTAAATGAATAAGACCAATTATTAAAACCGTATATTTAAGCCCTAAAATATTATTAATGCCAAAATGTCCTCTATATCTTAGCTATCATTTATATACGTATATTAATGTCCTGTACTGTAGGTTATGTAGGTACTAGTTTTTGTACTCAACGACATACAATTCTCAATTCACCTGCGGCATAGCGAGTTTCATTAGCATGTAGATAAATCACTGTACAGTGTACATTGTGCGGCATATCAGCATGAAGACCACCACAAAGCTCCTTGATATAATCAAAATTGCCAGCAGGATTATGCAGGTCGTGCTTCCTGCTTAACCATTCCTACTTTTCTTGCTCTTCCTTTATAGAGATCAGATATGTGTTACTGCTTAAAAGCATTTGCCGTTATCTGGCCTGGCTGTATAGCTTAGCCGGATACCTATATAATCCAACATTATGTACAATGTGTACTGTACATACCTACATATGCGGTTAGAATGACAGTATCCTGTCTATTGATTTCTCAATAATTGGCTATAACGAAAGCTTATGTCTCTATGAGTATGATAAGGTACATATGTAGGTACATGTATGCTATACATACACACATTAGAATGAATGTGAACATTTTCTATGCAAATGCAGGTTTTGGTGGGCTTATGTGATTGTATCTGAATTCTGAGGTGCCTCCGTTTCGGTGCAACTTGATTGCTTTGTATTTGTCTATGGAAAATGATTGCTGTGACCTCATGCAATCAATGAATCTATGAAATTATCGATGCCTTCGTTAACGTGTCCTGAACCGCATTGGACTTCCAGTTGATATAAATAGTCTTATAAATAGAACCATTTAATCCTTAACATGGTTGTTTTTGTTTGTTTGAAAACACTCTATGTGCTGGGCAATTATTATATGGTTTTGTGTCTATAGCTTTTCGTCATGGAACACACTATGTCCATCAATGTTGTTTATTTACATTGTCAATCAGCATACTAGTGTGTGAACCATGTACCTAATGTATCAGTGTTGAGATGAAGACTGTCATCGTCTAAGTTGAATGCTACAATCAGCTTGACAGTAAATTTGATTTGTCATTGTCATCAAGTAAGTAGTAAGCCGTTATACAGTTTGCAGAATTATTTATACTAGTACGTCCAGCCCTCGAAACTCTAGTGCTAATAACACTTCGTCTAGTCGACAAAATTCTAAAAAATCGTTCAAGAATCGATCACCAAAATGATTCGATTATTTCAATCAATTGATCCAATTTGATCCAAATTTAAAAAAAATAAAATTTGGATTGATTAAAAATGCTCAAAAAAAAATATGAAATCTTTAGTTTTTATTGCTTCGGAAAAAAGGTGATTTTATGTCAATTGGTTGACATTTGGATCGTAATACACTTTTTAGGTGAAAATATAGTTTGGCCCTTATCCATCAAGACATCAAGTGTCAAATTTCTTTGACGGATGGCTACGATGTCAATGGATGAAGAAACCTATGAAAAATCACAAATTTTTCATGAATTTTTACTGTTCCAGAAAAAGTTGATTTTAAGGCAATTGGGTGACACTTGGATCCGGCATGTTAAGCTAAATGCATAGAATTCTCGGCACTTAACTTAAAAGCCGATAAAACTGTGTTACCGGAGTGTAGTAGACACTAAAAATTTACTTGTCTAAGCGTTGACAGCTCGTATTAAAAGTGACATTTTTGCATAAAATTGGGGCTAAGCTTAACCAAGAGAAGTGACATTTGCATGCGATACAAACACATTCACGCAGCTAGAGAACAACCTCTCCGGGCTTACCTAAACGAAGAGAATTATCAGCTTTTAGCTTAAATGCGGAGAAAAACTGTGTTACCGATGTGAATAACACAACAAATATTTTAGTTATTAGCGCAAGCTTTTTTTGATTTATGAATTAAAAAATATTCAATTAATGAGCTATTTGTGAATTGTGAATTGAAAAATATTCAATTAATTCATAAGCTCTTTGATGGGATTTGTGAATTGAAAAGTATTCAATTCATAAGCTCTTTGGGATTTATGAATTGAATAATATTTAATTCATAAGCTCTTGTGGATTTAAAAATTGTGGATTTAGATATTCAATTCATAAGCCCATTTGGATGGAGATTTTTGGTTTTAAAATAATCTATTATCTTAGATTCGCATAGGGCAGTCTGGCTGGTGAGGGATGTTGCGTTGTCCGCCATTTTGAAAAAAGGCTTTGAAAATCGTTAATGCGATTTTCTCGGCTCCTATTGGACGTAGAGTAAAAATTTTCGTTTGATTTTGTAGTCTGAACGATTTTAAAAAACTTACGCTTCAAACATTTTTGTCATCACTTTCCAATGAAAAGTTATTGTCGAAAAACTGTCGATTTTTTTTAGAAAAAAACGGTTTTAAGCGTTTATCTCGCCTCCTGTTCATCTGACAGAAAAAACTGCATAATAGAGCACTTAATTTCCTATATTTTCGTATATTTAGGTTATATGTGGAACAAAAAATGCATGGAATACAGTAACACAAGATTGCCAATAACTAGCAAATAATTCCTCAGGGGACAATACGATTCGTACGGTTAGCGCCGCCGGTGCTGAAAAGAAATAATGGGACCAGATACGATTTTGAGGTTTGGATATTTAGAATTCTTAGATAATTTCCAAAAAATCTGCGTCATTACTATTGGGATCCAATTTAGATAAGCCTGCCGCGTCCTTTAGACCGCTTGCCGTGGGAAATAGTCCCCTTCTAAAGTAATAAGGCACTTGTATTGAGTTTGTCCTTCTACAAGAATCCATTATTTCTTTTCAGCACCGGCGGCGGCGGCGGCACCGACTGTACGAATAGTATTGTCCCCTGAGGAATTATTTGCTAGTTATTGGCAATCTTGTGTTACTGTATTCCATGCATTTTTTGTTCCACATATAACCTAAATATACGAAAATATAGGAAATTAAGTGCTCTATTATGCAGTTTTTTCTGTCAGATGAACAGGAGGCGAGATAAACGCTTAAAACCGTTTTTTTCTAAAAAAAATCGACAGTTTATCGACAATAACTTTTCATTGGAAAGTGATGACAAAAATGTTTGAAGCGTAAGTTTTTTATAATCGTTCAGCCTACAAAATCAAACGAAAATTTTTACTCTACGTCCAATAGGAGCCGAGAAAATCGCATTAACGATTTTCAAAGCCTTTTTTCAAAATGGCGGACAACGCAACATCCCTCACCAGCCAGACTGCCCTATGCGAATCTAAGATAATAGATTATTTTAAAACCAAAAATCTCCATCCAAATGGGCTTATGAATTGAATATCTAAATCCACAATTTTTAAATCCACAAGAGCTTATGAATTGAATACTTTTCAATTCACAAATCCCAAAGAGCTTATGAATTGAATATTTTTCAATTCAAAAATCATAAAACAGCTTCTGAATTAAAAATTTCTCAATTCACAAGTCGATTACTGATTTGTGAATTAAAGGAGGGCTTAAGCTAACAATTAGCTTAAGCTTTTGCAACCCTGGTTCTTAAGCTTAATTTATTTTGAAAAAAAAAATAATGTTGTTTTCTTGTTTTTGCTTTGTTTTGGGGCTAGGTAATAAAATAACAAAGAATATAAAGTTAAAGGTAAAAGAAAAAAATTATAATCAATATTATTTTGAATAAAATTATAACAAACTAATAAATTGCCGAAAACCCGTAGATAACACAAGAAAAAGACATAAACTTGGATTGAGTCGCTAAAAATTCTAGTTTGAATGCAAAGGAGAGTTTTAAATTCCTTCGTAGATTGGCAAAGATACAGCCGATTAACTGAAACAGGACCCAAAATCATAAAAACCGTTATATGTTAATTATCCAGGAACTCATGATGGTTTGACTTTGTCGTCCTCGGGTTGTCCAGTAATAATAGGGGTATTCATGCAACTTCGTAAAACACTAGATAAGTTTACGATTTGGTTAAGTTTATCTTTTGGTTAATGAACTGTCAGATTTTGTATGGGAAATGGTTTACACAATTTGGTTAATTTTATCGCAGCGAAAAATTAACCAAATATTTGGTTAAACTTATCCAAACGTCATTGTGACTTTTAGAGATTGAATTAGAAGTGTTTGTGACTTTTGGAATTAGGCATGTTTAGAAACATGATATAAATGATATTTCAGAGGACTAAATAAGCTCTGAATGTGTTCTATAACTATCGCATTGCCATTAGTTGGTGATAAAAGTTGTGAAATAAAACGTAGCTTATACAAACAAATAATTAGAACCAGTGGCGTAGCGAGGGTTCGAGCCGTGGGGGGGTGACTTTCATTAAAATGCCGACTTATTTTAGGAATTTGCCGACTTATTTTAAAAATTTGCCGACTGTATAGATTTAGCATTTTTCGGGTGAAACTCAAAATAAGGGAAAAGAAAAAAGGGATTTTTTTCCGAGAGGAATGACATTCGGGCGAAACTCCTGATATTGCTGATTGATTTAAGCTCAAATCTTCACTTCACCACATATACTTTTGAGATTTCGAAATGCGAGATTTTTCAATGAAACCACCGTCAGCTGATTTTAATTTACTAAATTATCGTTCACAAGAAGCTGATGTCGCAGGAGCAGTTAAAATGAAGCAAATGAGTTAGTGCGCTAAGGGAATTACCATTTTCAACTTGAACACAACTTTGGTAATGCCTTCGAAATTTAAACAATTTGTGGATGAATCAAGAAGAATTTGTAACTCAGAAATAAAACACTGGATCTTCTTTAAAAAATAGGGGCTCCAATTAAATTATGGATTCCACTGATTCTATTGTGACATTGCCTCTGTCGACTGGAATTTCAAAAATCTTTTGAAAAGGTTCGAAAGATGAAAAATTATCTTTGAAATCGTTTATACACGTCGTAAAAACTTGCAAAACCGTTCTAAATTCTTTTCGATAAAATGTTTGGAAATCGAGGTCGAAAGCTGTTTCTGGATTTTCATCGATTCTTCTTGGTACACGGCGGCGTGTTCTATGATGTTTCAGAAAATCATTCTCTGGATTTATTTTTAATTTCTCAGCGAATGAAGATGAACTTTTTATTAATTCATTTGTTGAAATGATATTGATGTGCTTCGAATCAACAATACAGCATCAATGACAATCAACTCTTCAGCCTCTAAATTTTCTGTCAATTTTTTTACTTTAAACATGGCATTTTTACAAAAATATAACGAGCTTATAAAATCAAAATCCAAGATTTTTTTCAGCAGACCAGAAGCGGAGATACGAGTATAATTATCAAAAGAACTTACATATCAGTTTTTATTTTTTCGAAACCATGTACAATGCCTTCGAAAGATATCCAAACAGCCTTTACTGTCTCAGCTCTAGCTGTCCATCGAGTTTTTGACAAATTTTTCAGTTGCAATGAATTTTCAATGCTTTTGAATTCCTCACGCATACATTGGAAACGTTTTGTGCTGCCGTAGAAGAAAACATATAATGCTTCCAAAACATTGAAAAACTCGTTAACCAACACACTCGAATTACATGCTGTTTCAACGAATATATTGATACGATGCGCTTGGCATGGAATGTAAGGGATTATCTTACCGCATTTTTCCGATAGTTTTTGCTGCGTATTCCGTTGTACTTTCCGGACATATTTTTTGCGAAGTCATAATATTGAAAAGCAATGTTTTTAAGCGAAATTCCTACTGACTGAAGGGTCACTATTATTTTTTGGGTCGATTCTTCTCCGGTTTTTTTCGTTAGGACGACGTCCATTTTCAGAAGACGTTCAATAGGAATAGGTCTCTCGTTTGCTTTCACTACGTTTCGAACATTAATAGCAAGTCGATCTTGATGTGATGAGTCTGGAGTTGTGTCAAGCATTACAGAAAAAATACCAGCTTTATTGATTTAGTTTATAATGGCTTTTCGAGTTCTAGTTGCCAAGAGATCAATGAATTCATTTTGGGCATCCGGACTAAGGTACGTCACATGACGTGGTCTTTTTGATGATTCATCCAACCACTTTTTAATTAACGGGCAATGTCGTGAAATCAAATGAACAATTTGTCGAAAATTGCCATCGCTGTGCTCTAGTGATTCGTCGTGACCACGAAAAGCTAATCCCTGCATCCCCAAAGTTCTCGCGACATCATTTATAACTTGCAAGACTCTCAAATGGTAAGCTTTTTCTTGTTCTTCTTGAATGATTTGTTCCCTTTCAGACTTGTCCAGCAAAACGTTGATATGATTTCCTCCATTAACGAAATTACAGTAATCACGCAGAGCTGCTCGATGAGATTCAGAAGTGAAATGTAGGATCAGTTTTCCTTCTTTTTTTACCTCCACTCTTCATTTTATGCCTCTGACGAACACCAACTAATACCCATTCCGCATTAGCGAAATGTCTATCAATTCCTTCTGAAAATAAAATGCAAACAAAGCAAAATGCTGCATCTTTAGAAGGACTGTATTCCAAAAATGAATACTCGGAATACCATGCTGGGTTGAATCGGGATTGCTTGTAAGACGGTATGTCTGCATTGGTTGGATAAATGTCAAGTTTCGGCTGGTATGGCCCAAGAGAACTTAAATATTTACGTTCGTTGGCAGTCGATATTTTTTTCCGTTTTCCAGGGTCATGGTCTATCAAAACTTTACTACCAACGTGCAGATAGATAGATTCGTTGATTTGCCGACTCTTTAATTAGTCGGCATATTTGCGAAATTCGCAATCGGCAAAAATGCTCGTTTTACTAAATTTTTTTCAAATTAAGCTTCGTTGATTTGCCAACTCTTGAATTAGTCGGCAAATTTCCGACATCCGCAATCGGCAAAAATGCTTAGGCTCGTTTTTTTCATATGTAATTGTTTTCAAATGAAGCTTCGTTTATCTACCGACTCTTTAATTATTCGGCATATTTCCAAAATCTGCAATCGGCTTCCTGATTTTGCCGACTCTTGAAAAGCGTGGGGGGTGGTACACCCCCCACACCCACCCTCGCTACGCCCCTGATTAGAACGTCTACATACATTCACTTCCGAAAGCAAAAGTTAACGAAAATCAAGAAAAGGACATTATGGGCGTCACATGATTTGTTTGTATTCACTGATTTTTATCCGACCACTGCCGTGAGCTTGCGACTATTATAGTTCTACCTTAAGCGTGGTACACATTATCAAACCTGAGTGTCACCCGTGTTAGATATCAAACAGAACTGATAATGTATACATGCTGAATGATGGGTTGTCACTCACAACTGCTGCTCACAAAATTGTTTGATACTGCGTGACAGCCCTTGGTTTGTTGGATGGTTGCTCGATGATGTGTACACAATTTCATTCATGAGCCGTCATTCACGGAACAAAACATGAATTTTTAAAGCGAATTAGCGGAAAAAGTGCAAACAAAATAAGAAAAAGCTCGTGTGTGTCATGTAAAAAAAGAATTAACACGATTCGTGGCGGAAATAGCCTCGACATAAAAAGAAACAATTTTCTAAGAGTAGTGGAATTTCTTTGCCTGACGCCCAAAAGAACTGATAAGTGTGTACTCGAAACTCTTCACGCAGGTTTGATATCCAACACGGGTGACACTCAGGTTCGATAATGTGTACCACGCTTTACAACGCGACTATTGTCATTTATCTTGGTAGAACTATAATTGTCGATAGCTCACTGAAGTGCTCGGTTGAAAATGAGCGAATACATGAAAACCAAGTTGGATGTTGGAACGAAAAAAAGAGAGGGATGATTCATTTTACTTAAGTGGAATATTCCTCACTTCTTCTTTTGACTTTTTGGAAAGCAAATTTTCGTGGGTTTTTAACATTAGCTTCCGACTATTAAGACTCTCCCAAACCAACGCGAAACATTCGGAGCCACAACGAAACTTTCTCATTGTGATTGATTTTGACAGGCAAAAGCTTCGTTGTCGTTCCGAATATTTCGCAATGGTTTGAGAAAGCCTTAATAGTTCTAGCTTTACATTTTGTTTTATTCTTCCTAGTTTCCGACTTAACGTATGTTCGGGAGAGGTTCTCTATTTAAAAATTACTACGTTTACAAGCAGGATCGGGAGCTCCAGGTTTCTTGTCACTTGAGTTGAGTTGAAATGGTGAGTTGAAATGGTATTTCAATGCAAAGCAAATATAATTGAATTAACAGGAGTATTCACTTACTACACGTATCTATTAAAACAAATATATATTTGTACACATACACACACATCAAATAAACAGACCATTATCCATTATCTGTAAAACCAACTCCTCGGTCCAAGCCGAACGCGCCCAAATATTTAACGTTTAACGAACAGCTGATTCAATGACAGAGAATTTAACCAAATTAATAAAAAGGTCGTTCATGCAAACTTTTGCGTAAACTTATCATTTTATACAATTTGTAAACTAACGACGTTGCATGAATACCCTTAATATATTTATTTAGGGTGGGAGTAGAGTTGGCGTTTAGCCACAATAATGCCTTGAATTTTACTGCTTCATCATTAGTTGTTGAAATGATATCCAGAATTTCCATGGAGCTAGGATACCTTGGTTCAGGATTCCGTTGTTGGTTTTTTATCGTTCTCATCAGTTGATTAGGGTGATTTGCGATGTTTCTAACCATCTATCTGCAAATAAGCTCGTCATCAAATACTTATCTAGGGGCTGTACCTTGGCCTCAGAATAGATTCTTAAAGTGCTTGCGCCACACTGACTGATTGAAGTCCTCAGAATTTTCTTTTCGGATATTTGCAGTTCCTTTCCTTCGTAGCTGTTTTGAACCAAACTGGGAAGCTGTAACTGATAACTGTACCTACGTTCTGTAACTATCGCATCGAAAAAACTGGTCGAGAAACGATGAAAATTGAAACAAAATGCATGAGTTTTGTTCCATTTTTCAACATGTCTCGATTGATTTTATCAATGCGAGAGTTACAGAACGTGAGCACTGGTCTTAGGAGTTGCTTGTAGATTAGAATTATTATTTGCTTGCTGGCTTAGTCTATCATCAGCGGGTAGAGGAGGTACATAGCAAAGTTAGCTTTTTTGAGGATACCTAGTTAGTGAATGTGGGTTTAATCTCAGCAGGTCCTATTGAAGTTGATGCGTAGGTTTTTGATGCTTCTGCAGTTTTCAGCTGAGCGATTGCGTCTGCAATCTGAAGCACATTAACTTCGATTTGGAGGAGTTGATCCGTATACTTCATTTGAGATAAAACTCGAACAGTTTGCGGACGTGAACCTCGACTTTTCGGACAGCTGTCAAACGAGATAATGATGAGTAATATGTGAGTAAGTCATAAATGAAGAGAAAATTCTCACATTCACTTTAATTGGTTGGTTGGTTGGTTCGAAGTCATGATGTAGC
Organism: Dasysyrphus tricinctus; assembly: GCA_963921185.1. Taxonomy (NCBI): domain Eukaryota; kingdom Metazoa; phylum Arthropoda; class Insecta; order Diptera; family Syrphidae; genus Dasysyrphus; species Dasysyrphus tricinctus. The sequence goes on along the minus strand of OY992532.1, from coordinate 105,260,377 downwards.
TCTGACGCTCTTTATTGTCAATTTGAAGTGCTCGAGGTACATGAAAAAGTTCCTGGAAGAAAGAATAGAGAATATAATTTGGATTAGTGCTAAGGTAAAGCCTAGAAAGTGAAGTTTATGGATAAGAGCTTCAATCCATACGCTGCCGAATGCTTTCTCCACTTCCAGCAAGCATCCGACGGTAACTAGATGGTTGCTTAAGGCTGTGGTGATGCCATTATGATTCGTCAAGAGCGGATGCATCGTGGAATGCTTCTCCCGAAAATCAAACTGCATGTCTGGGAAAATGAAAGTGCTGTACGCCGAAAAGTTTACATTCAAAGCTTACAGCTTGTGAACTTAATTTCATCCCTAAACTTCATCATTGGGTATTTTAGGGAGTTTTTAGAATGAAAAATTGAAAATATAAATTGAGAAACCGATGCTATCTCCACTGCTCTGAGTTTCTCTTTATTGTTTTTTTTGTTATCATGAAACATGACAATGCTTACTCTGAGGCCACACGAGCGAGTAAACGCAAGCGAGTTACTAATACATCGAAACTTTTCCTACTCGCTAGTCAACTGGCTTGCCTTTTTCGAAGCCAGTTGAGAAGCGAGTAGAGCAGCGAGTGATTTGACAATTAATGTATGCACCCAACTCGCTAGCGAGTACTCGCTCGTGTGGCCTCCGGGTTATCTTCCATTATTCATATTCATCTTCAAGTGCACAAATAGATGTCAAATTCAAACAGAATAAAGAAATAATCCGAAACACACCTTGTACCTACATTCCAAGTTAATTCCTAGTTCCATTAAAAATGTAATCTTTAAATTATTTCGTATACGGCAATAGGACAATACCTTTACTTATGCATGTCACTGCAAACTACCCTGTTATAACTTTTTCTTTCATTTCCAAACCTTACCAGGGATAATCTCAAATTCAGTAATCGACTTATGAAGCCTTATAATGTAGCAATTCTAAGCACAGGCACACTGTTAATATCCATTTGTTCAGCCCACTGAATATGTATAAACATATACCTACACATATTCGCTTATCACCGACAACATAAAAAAATGTAGGAACACCAACAACTTTTAAAGCCGTCTTTTCAATTTAAATTCAAAGTCCCTCTCTACTCTATAGCCGGTCGTCCCTATAGGTACTAACTGTACTATACTGCTGGCTGTATCGTCGAATATTAATTTTTAATGCTTCACCATATGCCTGGGAGAAAAATGGTCCTGAAACTATTATGTGAACCAAATGCTGCCATAATGCTTCAGTGCTGTTTTGCTGTATCCTGTATCCATTCACTACATACAAAATCCATTCAATAATAAAGCTTTACAATTGCCCCTTTGCTACAATATTGTAAAACAATTTCTGTCTGAGAGCCAAAACAATCAAGCGAATAAAGTACCTACTACCGCTCAATGTAGAGGAGTGAGTTGGTTATAAAGACTGAATGCACTGCTGAATATTGAAGTCATGTTAATTTGGAAATTATTCAATTGCAGAGAATTTACCAATGGCACAGCCAGCAAACCTTTCGAATATCAGAATGACGGCAGATAAAAAAAGAAAACAAACATATGACAGAGTCCTTAACGTTTAAAAAGGATTCTTTTGCCACATAAGTGAAAGGCATTTTGAAGTACAATTTTCTTTGTTTGGGTCAAAGAGAGTGGATTATGCAATGCTTTCTGCCATCGGAATGGAGGAAGTTTTGGAAGTTCTCCAATTCGGTATAGAATCAAGTAGGTACCTAGAATGTACAGTACATACATCAAATATATTTGTAGAGACAGAAACAGAAAAATAGAGAGAGAAAGAGAGGGTGGCAACCACATTTGTTAACCTTGTGACTTATTGTTATCTTTTCCTGTTCTTCAAGGTGAGCCACAGGCGACCGGTCGAATGGTTGGGGTGGGTTCTGGGTTAAGGCTTGTGTGGCGGCTGGTGGCAGTTTGTGAATGTTGAGGAGCTTTGCATCTAAATTTATGGCAAATCAATAGTATGAAGAGGCTCCATTCTGTGTTTTCTTATCCTCTTTCCCTATTTTCTTCTTGTTTTTGTTTTGTTTACTATACATCGCATCGCTTATATATATGGCTTATCATTGTTTGTCTGTCGATGAACATAGGGGTACATGTTTTGAAAACCTGGCAAAATTTTTATTTCCCTAATTGATCAGATATCAAATAGTAGGCTGTTATGAATATACCGAAAAATGAAGGAAATAAAGGAACAATAGTGCTTTCAAGGGTTTTTATTTTTGAATATTTTTGAATAAAACTGGTTGGGACATAATCATGCTTAAAACCGAAAATGCTTCTAAATTCATCCGAGCGTTTCTGAGAGAATGCTCATACTGGTCACTTTTAAATATGTTTCGTACAAATCGGAAACTAGGCCAAAATTGACAATTCTACACCTTAAACTATTTGTTTTAAATTAAATTTTCTATCGAAGTAGATGCTTTCAAAATGTAGGCTTTTGAGCAAAAACTGCGAAGAAATGAAACGATATCAGAAACTGCCTTTCAAATTCATTCATTGGGCTATCCAGTGTGCCCAAGGGAAGTCGTCTAGGTCCATTTCTATTTATCCTGGCTATAAATGATGTTGTTTCATGTATATTCTTATATTTGCTGATGATATGATGATATTTAAGGCAATAAAAGCTAACAGTGAGCACGTTCTTCTGCAAGTCGATATTGTCAGTTTCACTATTTGGTTTGGTAAGTATGCGGTCTTTCTCTTAACCCTGTTAAATGCCAAACATTTACTTTCTCCAGGAAGCGACTTGCAAGTGCTTTTGATTATTCAATTTCGCATCAAAAACTCTGTCGAGTCTTTAGTTTCAAAGACTTGGGCGTTAACTTAAGCTCAAATTTAGAATTCACTGAACACATTAATAACATTGTCAATAAAACAAGCTCCATGCTTGTAATCTATATGTTACCCTTTCCTTATACAACTGTTATGTACGACCTCGGAATAAATCCATGGCCGTCGTGAAGAACCAGGTAAGTCGAGTTACCTGAAGTGAATTTTTATTTTTCAAAAATTCTTAAATAAAAAGTTAACAATATTTAGCAAAATTTTGCATCTAATACTTTCCTTTAATATATTTGAAAATACATTATGAATACTTGCTTTGACATAAGTCAGATTTTGTGAATGTTATTAAACATTGACCCCGACCTTCAAATTTTTTTTTGTGTTTCAGTTCCCTGGTTCTTTACGGAAATTACCGCAGAGGTTCTCACCACCTGCGAAGATTTGAACTTTTACACGTTAATTTAAATAGAACTAACTACAGTATACATGAGCCTTTTGACCGCATGTGCAAGATTTATAATTTAAACGGCTCCTCTGTTGATTTTAACATGAGTAAAATGGAGTTTTTACATTAGTTAAATGGGATTAGAGAAACTATTTCGAACCACGGTCGTGATTGTATTTACTTCTTGAAACTATAACTTAAATATGTTGTATATTGTTTAGTTACGTATGTACATATTGATTTTTACTTGCGATTATAGGTACTATAAGGCAAGTTTTGGATTCGTGCAAAAAAAAAAATTGGAGATAACAATCAAACATAATATTACGATGATAGAGAACACTAAAAAAGTGGGTGGCAAAATTCTGTCTGTCTGTCTGTCTGTCTGTTCGTCTACAGCCTAAACGGCTCGATCGATTTTCTTCAAACTTGGTACTTAGTGGTTTTTGGTGATTCTGCCGACACGTTTTTTTCATTTTTTTTTAGAACCAAAAATAACGGTACCTGTAATACATTTTTTTTTGGCAAATTTACATAATCGTATTTTTCTCAAAAACGGCTCGACAACTTTTCTTAAAAAAAATTCAATAAATTTATTTTAGTAAAGGCTTTCTTTGGGTGGAAAACCATTATTCAAAAATGGTTATTAATGGTACCTCCCAAGGAACCATTTTTTTAATTTTTGATTTTCTTCAAAATGGTATGACCGATTTCAATTATTTTTTTTATACAGAATCTTTCAAAAAATGTCAATAGTTTTGTGTACCAACATTTTTGAAAAAATATTTTTTGGATTTTTAAAAAATATTTCAAAATTTTTTTTGGAAAATCAAATATTTCGAAAACGGCATCATAGATTTTTTTGAAACTCGATATTTAAGACTTTTTTAGTACTCTCTAAAATATTTTTAGAAAAAATTTTACATTTATGAAAAAATAACGGTACCTTCCATACAAAAGTGAAAAAACCGCAAAGGAATATATTTTTTTGCTTGAAAACGACTCCTACGATTTTGATTAAACTTTTTCATGTACTAAAATTAGTACGATCTACCATCAAAAATTATAAAATTTTACACATAGCAAAATTTTTTTTCCCATACAATTATATTCCATCATGAATTAAGATGGCATACTTTTTTTTTCACCTCAAACTGTCAAAAGAGTTGTTTTAGCTAATTTAAGTGTCGTATTTCATGCTTCTCTACATTTTTCTCTCATAATTTCCATGTTTGTGTATACAATGTTCTTAAACTCGCAGTGTCTTGAACATAAGAGCAAGTACGTGCGACCCAGCCGTGCATTTTATTTTGTTTAATTTTTTTAATGTATTAGTATATTATTATACATGTGCTTAATTGCTTTATTTTACTAACAAAACACCACACTTATGACGAGTCTCTGCTTGTAGGATGCAGCTTGCTCTAAGGTCACTACAGCTAAGAATCTGAAGTGTAAGAAAAAATCTCAGTCTGCTTTGAATTAAAATGAACCATTTGAGCATGTTATATGTGTATTAGGCTAGGACCGCACTTGCGATTTCAATCGCGCGTCTGTTTAGTCGCCAGAAATAGAACACATGAATTTGAATAAGAATGAACGCACATGCGACCTAGAAATCGCGACGATTAAAAGTCGAAAATTTGTTCCATTTTTCTGGCGATGCGATTGTCGAAAGGTAAAATGAAACAAACGGACTTACATGGTTTTGCTCACACTTGCGATTTAAAAAAGCGCGACTGAAAAATCGTAATCGCAACTAGAAAAAATTATACACGCACTTGCGATTTTCAAACGTACGATTATTTAGCCGCAAGAAATGAGACACATGGTTTTAAATGTGAATGCACACATATGCGACTTTAAAATCGCAGCGATTAAAAAAATGGAACCAGATCTATTTTTTGAGCGTTTTTTCTGTCGCGAAATTAAATAGACGCATGTGCGTGCATTCATATTAAAAGCTTTTTGTTCTATTTCTTGCGATTAAATAATCGCGCGACAGATAATCGCAAGTGAGTGCATGGCAATAATTTGCTGCGATCGCGATTTTTTAATCGTAGCGATTGAAAATCGCAAGTGCGGTCCTAGCTTTATAACCTAAGGCTAGGACCGCACTTGCGATTTCAATCGCGTGACTGTTTAGTCGCCGGAAATATAACACATGAATTTGAATTAGAATGAACGCACATGCGACCTAGGAATCGCTACGATTCAAAGTCGAAAATTTGTTCCATTTTTCTTGCGATGCGATCGTCGAAAGTTGAAATGAAACAAACGGACTTAAATGGTTGTGCTCGCACTTGCGATTTAAAATAGCGCGACTAAAAAATCGTAGTCGCAAGTAGAAAAAATTATACACGCACTTGTGATTTTTAATCGTACGATTATTTAGCCGCAAGAAATGAGACACATGGTTTTAAATGTGAGTGCACACATAAGCGATTTTAAAATCGCAGCGATTACAAAAATGGAACCAGATCTATTTTTTTGAGCGTTTTTCTGTCGCAAAATTAAATAGACGCATGTGCGTGCATTCATATTAAAAGCCATATGTTCTATTTCTTGCTACTAAAAAATCGCGCTATAGATAGTCGCAAGTGAATGCATGGCAATTATTTGTTGCGAGACCGATTTTTTAATCGCACCGACTGAAAATCGCAAGTGCGGTCCTAGTCTTAGTCTTGTCCAAGGTCTATTTTTGCACCGAAAAAACGGATTTTAGTAAAAAATTTAGAAATCTTTGATATTTCGGTTTGTTTTTTTGTTGGTTTTTGCTAACTTCTCGTCCAATATTTTATTTATAAAATTTTTTTTAAAACAGGAAATTTTATTTTAAAGAAAAAGTTTCCAGTATAATAAAATTGTCAAAAACGCCGAGGTTTCAGAGGTTATTCTTTTTTGTGAAATTTTTCTCTAGGGATAAAATACACGTTTTATGAAATAAAGAAGGGTTTTGCTACTTTTATAGTTAGACTAGTGCTTTAGTGTTAAAGTATGCTTTATGTCGTTTAAAATTGAAAAAGAGCTGACTCTTGCTATCAGATATATCAAGTGGAGTAACATCGAACTATGACAGAAATTTGGTATTTAATAATTACTGATTAAAATTTGGTGGATTTACTTAGCAAGTTTTCTCTTAATTATTTACTTAATCCAAAACTTAAATGTATGAAAACTTGACCAGTGAACCCGACAAATGTTGATCAGTAGCATTAAATACCAAATTTCTTACATAATTTGGAGTTGTTTCGATTTTACAAAATCTTAATTTTCTAAAAAACAGCTCCACAACTTTTCTTGAAAATAATTCAATATATTACTTATATTTTGAAGGAAACTATTTTAAAAAAATGGTTGTTTATGGTACCTCCCAAAGAACGATTTTTTGATTATTTTTCTTTTGAACAAATTTACCTTGATTTTTGATAATTTTTTATATGCACAAGCTCCATAAAAGTTCAAATAGTATTGTGTACCAAAATTTCCAAAAAATTATTTCTTGATTTAAAAAAGAAAATGCACGACTGGGTCGCACGTATTTGCACAGTATATTCACTAAAAGCGGATTTCACTCCTTCAGCGTAGCAGAGCTGACCATAATAGATTTTTTCGTTTCTAATGTACTCCCAACCTCCACTTCTCTGGAAAAATCTCCATTAACGTTTCACTGTTTGCCAGACAAATGGTGAAGTTCCTAGTTTCTTAACTGAATTTTGAAAAATAGGCTTTAAAAACCTTTATATAAGTTTTACTGTTTTTCCAAGTTTAAAAAACCTTAGTCTTCACTGAAGGAATATGTCTGTTTCTTTGATATGTTAATACTTAATTTTAATTTATTAAAAAAAGTTATGTGCTGATACTTGGTACAGTAACAGTACCCAGATTTGTAACGGAATTTTTAAAAACAAGTCCATACAAAAACCACTGTATTTCCAAGCAAAGACAGCTTGTTTTGTGCTGAAGCAATATGTCTTCCTCTCTAATATATAAATTTGTATACTCTTTTTTTTATTAGAAAACAACAAGAAACCTGGTGAGGTACCTGGATCTATAATGGAATTTTGAAATAAAAAAGTCTTTGAAAACTCCATACAAGCTCCGATGTATTTCAAAAACAAACAAAAATGTTTTAACAAAAGCCATATGTATGTCTACCTCTCTGTTATGTGAGTCCGAATACTCTATTTTGTTAGAACAAAACTATAGCAGACATCTGTTGCAGTACTTGGATATATAACGGAATTTTCAAAGAGGGCTTTAAAAAACTCAATGCAAACTCTCCTGTATTTTAAAAGCAAAAAGAAAACAGTTTCAACTGAATCAGTATGTCTGCCTCTTTATATGTAAATCAATATACTCTGTTTTACTAGAAAAAATTATAACAGACTCCTGCTAGCACCTGGATTTATAATGGAATTTTGAAAAAAGCTTTGAAGAAACTCCATACAAATTCCGAAAAAAAAATTGTTTTAACTAAAGAAATATGTCTGCCTCTCTAATAAGCGAATCCAGATACTCTATTCTATTGTAAAAATTATAGCAGATAGGTACCTAGATTAATAGCGGAATGTTGGAAAAACGCATTGAAAAACTCCATACAAATTTAGTTGTATTTAATGAAAAAATTATGTGCAGATAATTGGTGCAGTACTCAAATTTGTAACGAAATTTTTAAACATGTCCATGTAAGAAAATACCCTCCTCTTTGCATTGACAACAATTTTTTTCTTTTCGGCATGGATTGCACCACATATTTGCAATTTTTTCTAGCTTTACGTTTCAAATTGACACCTGAATTACTCCTTTTTTTAGTTACTATCAACTATTTTTTTTAGATTGCAAATTTGGCTTCCAATCTGATATGTTTATCATACTCTCATAATTGTCTGATAAGTATGAAATGGAGCTAAATCTAGTCGATAAATAAGTTTTCCAGCAGCCAGAAATGTGTGCACTATTACTCTAAGCAGGAGTCCGATACAGTCCCAGGGCCTGGTCACGTAGTGAGCGGCAAAGATCTCTGATCATGCCTTCGACTGTAATGAAGTCATGAAAAAATTGGACTTTTTCTAATCACCAGATGTAGAAAATTCAAGGCTATATATTTCAAGAGCTTTCAGTTCAAATTAGGTATGATGTTTCAATCTCATTACCCCCCCAAGCTGAATTCCTGGATCCGCGCCTGATTTCCTCAGATATGGAAATCAACTTTAATAGCTCCTATACACAAAAGGGAAATATCAAGCTCTTCAACTTTTACAATTTACATTAAGATTCTTAAGGAATGAACAAAAATGCGAAAAAGTAAATCAAAAAAATACATAACAAAAAAATATTACAGAAAAAAGACACATTAATAAATAAAATATGATTTCTTTGACCAAGACAAGTTCTCCTAAATAAAACCAATAATTTTGGAGATATAATGTACATAATTAGACCAATCCGCACTTTTTCCATTATGGCATATATCGCCAGGATCAGTACTTTTTTCTAAAATTAAAAATCAGATATTTAAACCTGTGATACTTTGTATAGAATCTGTTCCAAAATGTTCCGTTTATTGATTAGAATAACTAACGGAACCCTGCCATGTTTCATATTGCCATCAATTGAAATTTCTAAAACTATGTAGTTTCTAAACTCTTCCATCAATAATTAGTAGAATTTAACTCGTACATTTGAGCTCGTATTCAAGTCTTTATAAGTTGAATAATTATTCAACTTCTTCCCATGCGAAATTAATGCCCAAAAACCAATTCCTATCGAGAAGTTGGAAACACCCTGTATGGAGAAATATCTAAAGAATAAGCTTTTAAGGAGGCGTGCTGGGGGATGCATTTGGATATATCTTAATATTAGTCTCAAAATCAAATGTGTAAAATATAAGGTTCTTAACTAAGTATATAAGTACTGAATCGATGCCAACTTCCAGACCACTTTGCCCCACTGTGTTTCAGTGCAATTCAGCTTGCTTTGATTAGACCTTATGTTTTAAATGCATTAAGTTACCATCTGCTAAATTATTGCCTCTTTGAATGAGATTCACAACATCGAAACTAATCAACCAAGAACACTAATGTATTCAGCGCATTATTTTCTTAAAAATACTAGCTGACCCACTCCGGGGTACACACAGGCAGACATGTCATCTTTTCTACATTAAAAATTTTGACTGAAAGCAATTTTAAACAATGCTCAGGCTTATAAGGAAAATATCTGAATATATCATACAAATCGATGAGAAGATAATTTAAAAATCACTTTTCGTCAGGTTTTTTAAATAGAAATATCCTACTGTAAGATAATGGGGCTGCTGCTATTGCTATGGTTGTGTCCCTTTTATCCAGTCTGAATGTCATTCATACTATCAAGGTTTTGTTAAGTGTGTGGGTGTGATTGTGGGGTTGGTTGGTTGATATTTAAGTGAAGGCCACTCACTGCGCAATGATTATGTGGGCTCGTGGGGCTCTGAGCACTCTGTACAATGGACAAAAACATCATTTTATTATGCAATTCTATCTTTCGAACTCGGATATGGATTGTGCAGCTGAAGTTGGTTAAGTTAAGTTATTATTGTCATTCTGGAATGGTTTCCATAAATTGTTGATTTTGGAGTTCTGCCACCTGACTAGACAGCAATCAATTGTTGGAATGTAGCCCTGTGCCTGTATAGGAAATGGAATGTTTTGCCAAAAAAATGAAGACATCATACCTACTACTACTTCTCCTTGAGCTTAATTAGGTAGGCGTCAAAATGAGCGCAGAGTTCTCGTTCGTTTATGTAATAATTTATAATGGTTAATTTTGTTTGAGTTGACGTAAGAGGGAAGATTTTTGCCAAAAAATATATATTGTAAAGGAGGACACTCATACAGCACTACTTGTCCGAAGTGGACGAAAGTTTTTACTCGTACTTGTTTCAGGTGTTCTTTTTTTCTTTTTATTTATCCTTAGCTAGTTATACTCCCATTTAGTGACGAATTGTTCTCCTAACTACTTGCAGCATTTTAAATATGCTGTCCTTTCAATTTTGTTTCAAAAAAGTTTTAAAAATGTAAGCGCATATTTTTCCAGTGTCATTAGGAAGAGATTGTTTTTTGAAAACATGGAAAGTTACATCTGTGTTGAGGTTAGGTAAGTTTTTTTGTTTTAATTTTTGTTTTGTTCTTTTAAAAAATCATTAAATATTTAAATTTTGTTTTTTTCTTGTCCATTATTGACGGAACTCAACCATTTCTAGAGGTAAAGTCTTTCTGTATATATTTGATGAAACTTTAATTTGGCGTAAGAAAAAGAAAAAGTTTACTAAGCTCAATCCGTATCAAGTTTTCAAACTGTTTGTTATTGGTCTGTATATTTAAAAAGGAAATCTATGAGGTGTTAAGCTTAGTTATTTACTTATTCAATTCATTTTCTGGATACAAACATTTAAGCTTTTTGCCATGATATAAGTGCCGCTAACAACTTAATGGGGGGGTCAAAGTCCCCCCAAACAGTTTTTAATGAATATCTCCCGGACGATAACTCTTACAGAAAAAAGTAAAAGACTGGTTTGTAGGTTAGAAAATTTTCTACAAAAAATATTGAGCAAGTTTTTTTCTTAAGACGAATAATTTATTTTCGAGCAAACAATGTCACTGACATTTTTTGCCAAAAACAAAATGCGTTTTGAATTTGTTTTTAGCTTGAAGCCTTTAGTTTACAATTCCCGTGTGCAAAAAAAACTATGCAAATATTCTCGCACGTCAAAAATAACAGAGGTGTAATGAAAAAATGATTGTTTGAATGATTGGTTTACAGTTTCATGCAAATACAAAACAGCTATCATGGAATGTCATGCAAAACAATGGACCGGAAATTGTTTTGCATGCTTAAAAAGTGTGGTGAATAAAATATTTTTTTTTGATGGTCCGTTTACACTTCAAAAAAAAAAAAAATAATGTATTCACCACAAGGCATTATTTGCATGCAAATGGTTTTTCCATCCAAAAATATTTATTTCAAATTTTTGGCCTGTAGTTTATTAATTAAGGGGTGAATTAATGACTCAATGGGTGGCTTAGGCAAAGGTAAAAGGATTTCGCCTTGAATATTATTCAATTTGATGCATAGGTGGAAATCGTTTTGAAAATTTTGATTTTTTTTTTGTTGGCATGGGAGCTGTAAACTATGCTTAAATTGAGTACAACTTTTTTTTTATCACCAAGCTTTTTTGTATCAAAAGAACTGTATAAATAGCTAAAATAGTGAAATATTTTTTCGAAAAATTATATCTTAGATGTATATTAGGTGATACGAGGAACCGTCTTGGAGCGAACAAAAGGCCACTTCAAGAAAACACCCGATCCCAACAAGCAGGGCTCCACACTGGGTCTCCTGTGTGGACCATATTGACACCTCGAGGATCATCGTCGAACAGTGCGTTGAATATCGATCACCATTTCAATAACTGTTCATCTGCTTCGAAAAAGGCATTCGATAGTGTCAATAGAGAATTTATTTGGCTTGCTTTGTACAGAAGGGGCATCCCAAATAAATTGATCACTATCATCAAGGCTAAATATGATAGATAAAAATGTCATGATCTGCATAAAGTAAGGTTGTCACAGGAGTTTGAAATCCAAAGTGGGGCTAAACAAGGCCCAACTGTTCCTGTTGGTGATAAGTGAAAGTGATGTACTGCACGCGGCTTCTTTGACTGGAAATGGTGGAATTCAGTGGACTCTGCAATTACACCTCAAACATCTGGACCCCGCGGATGACGTATGATTACTCTATTATATAGGATCATGGATCAAATGACAACAAGGGTAAAGAAAGAAGCTGAAATTATTGGGATGCTAAAGATCAATACAGAAAAATCAATTGGATCAGCTTTGTAACTTCCTCATTTATCCATAGTAGTTATTTCTGGACAACCGATAGAGATATAAATAAATTAATAAATAAATAAATAAATTGGGTGGCGCAACAGCTCGTGAAAAACCAGGGCCTAGTGACAACTCTCAACCATTCCTGTGTGCGAGTTTTGTTGGCAGGAATGAACCGGTGCAGATGGCAGAGAATTTTCAAGGCCAAAAGGTACGACTGATCCGCTCCAATGTTGAATCCCTGCTTCTAAATGGGTGCAGCACTTGGAAAGTTAAATGAATAACTGGCCCAACCGTTTCTCCAATGATGAACTTCATGTAAGAACTCATCAGGAACCCATTGAATTCGTATGAACTCGTAATTGACAGTGGAAGGTTACAAGTCTATCGCTAGTCAAGCGATGCAGACAGGCAGACGAGTCGGCCGACTTAAAAGTACTTTCCTCTCTTTTTATTAAATGGGTCGATTTGCTTTAAAATTGGAAGGTAGGTTCATAGCATTAATTGGTCATTGCCCACACATTTCGTTTAGAACCAAAAATATAACGGTGCCATACAATTTTTTGCCAATTTTATAAAATCGTATTTTTCTCAAAAATGGCCCAACAACTTTTCTAATAAGCAATTTAAAAATTTACTGTAAGAAAAGGCTACCTAAAGGCGGGAAACCATTTTCAAAAATTTGTTATTAATGGTTATAATGGTTACTCCCAATGAACCATTTTTTCGTTGTCGAAAAATCAGCAACGGCTGATTTAAATATTTTTTTTTCTAAAAAATTATTTTATAGGTAGGTACCTGTCAAAATTTATTAAAAAAATATTTTTTGGATTTTTAAAAATTGTGCCAAATATTTCGAATCTAATTAACCTAATTACCTAATGGTTTCTAAACATTTTTTAGAATATTAAAGAAAAATATTATGCTTTTATATGAAAAAATAACAGCACCCTCCATACAAATATTAAAACGCTGTAAAGGAAAATCTTTGTCTTTTCCCAAAAACGGCTCTTACGATTTTGATCAAATTTGTTCAGTGTGCTAAAGTAAAGGTACCTAATCTAGGTACTACTTAATATTAAAAAAAAAAATACACTGGGAGACTATTATGTAATAGTACCTCCCATATAACGTTTTTTTTTTATTTTGATTTTCTCGTTTTTGGCGGAACAAATATAAGATTCAAAATTCTATGTAAGGATAAGAAGAAAATGTATTATGAAGTTGAAGCGCAAAAATTAGCTATGTGCAATAATCCATCTGATTTTTGAAACTTGGCTCGGAAGCTTAATGGAACAAAATACATCATCAGTCCTAAGCTAGATTCTGATAGATTACGAATTCACTTTAATAAACTGTTAAGCCCAGACACCACAAACCCATGCATGATTGAATACGCTTCACCTAGCTTCCATGAAGACATTTTGGACAAGTCAATATCCCAAGAAGAGGTTAAAGCATCTGTAAATTCCCTATCCGATGGAAAGGCAGCAGGCTCCGATAGAATACCCTCGGAATTCTATAGATATGGAACGGAAGAACTAATTAAACAATTGGCAAAGGTATTCAACCAAATTCTGGAACATGGGGTTATTCCTCAGCAATTCAAAGATGCCCTGATCTTTCCGATCCACAAAAAAGGCAACATAGAGGATCCGTCAAATTATAGAGACATCTCCTTTTTGAACTCATTTTATAAAATTTTTACCAACATCCTACTTAAAACTCAAACTCAAGCTGGGTTCAGAACAGGTTACTCTACAATAGACCACATATTTGTACTCAATAGCATCGCAGACTGGTTTCTTTCGAGAAATAAATTTTTTTTTTACATTTTTTGTCGATTTAAAAGCAGCCTTCGACACCGTGGACAGAAATGCATTGATGTTCAAGCTATATGGATTGGGAATGTCACTTAAGTTTGGTCGAGTGCTACAAAACTTGTACATGGACACCAGAGTAGCGGTTTGGAATGGCAAAACTGTATCGGATTGGTTTTCGACGGAGTCAGGAGTAAGACAAGGTTGTGCGCTAAGCCCAAGTTTGTTCGCGTTATTCATAGAAGATCTAACTGAAGCATTACCAGGAGGTGTTGAGTACGCTGGAGTCATCATAAAAGCTTTTCTTTCTGCTGTTTGCTACCTCAGCAGAATCACTGCAGCTTATGATAAATAGACTGGCCAAATATTGTATGCGATGGAGTTTGTTGATCAACCTAAGCAAGTCGAAGGTTATGATATTTAAAAAAGGTGGAGGCAGGTCAAGTGCCAACGAGCAATGGTCTTTGAACAATGAACAAATTGAAGTCGTGAAAGAATACAAATACTTGGGAGTATACTTCACCAGAAACCTCAACATGGATAGGCATCTAACCGATAAGCTTTCGAAAGCTAAGACAGCTATTAATGTTGCATGGCGGGAGTGTTTCAGCAACAAGGCTATTGCACATAGCAGTAAATATAAAGTTTTTGAGGCAGTATCTCAATCCGTTCTATTCTATGCAGCTCAAGTGTGGGGTGGTAAAAAATAGGAACCAGTGGAAAAACTCCTCAGGTACTATATCAAACGAATATTTCGCTTGCCGCCTAGCACCCCGAATTACATGATATTGCTGGAAACGGGACTATCTCCACTATTTATCAAAACATTAAAACTTGAAGTCGACTACATTGATAAAGTACTTAAGATGCCAAATAATCGTCTCCCAAAAAAAGCGGCTCTTCATGCTATACACTCCAAGACAGGATGGTGTAGAGACTGGATGGAACTTTCACAAGATGCTGGTGTTGAATTAATCACTGGTGAATGGAGTTCTTGGAAGACTACGATGTATACGATGATGTCTCGTTTAGATGAAATCTATAGAGATAGGTACAAAGAAGTGGCATCAAATTCACTACACCGAATGATATACAGTAAACTGAGTTTTAATCTCAACGAACATAACTATTTTCGAGATGATTACACCATTGATCAAATTTCAACTATGTTCCGGCTAAGAGGTGAGCTTCTTAATTTGAATTTTATACCGCATCGTGAAGAATTACCAATACTTTGCAACATGTGCAATATGGCAGAGCGTGAAGATGTTTTGCATTTTGTGGGAAGATGCCCGGTATTAGGGGAAACCATTGGGTAGTGACTTTCTCACGGATGACGAAACTCTAAACCTCCTATAAATGAAGCAAACGTATCTAAATTATCCAAATTTTGTAAAGTGGCACTTAGTTATAGAAACAGGATTATAAACGAATATTCTTTAATGAAAGCTGTAACTTATTTAATTTATACAAAATAGAAGGATTTACATTCATTGTCAATCAGGCAGACGGCAAAGCCATGCATTTAATTGATTGTATCATATATTTGTAAACATTTGTAAAATGAGAATACAAATCAATCTAAATCTAAATCTATAATCTAAATCTAAACAATTTTTTTATGTACAAATTTTAAATAAATTAAATTAATACTGCTTATCAAAATTAAAAAAAAAAACAAAATGTTTTAAATTTTTAAATAAAGTTTCAGATTTTTTAATCAGATCAGTTAATTTCGATTTTTTTTTTTTAAATGCATTTTTCAAAAATACAATGAGTTGTATAGGAAAATGTTTCCTTAGAAATGTTTTAAGAATTTTCTATATAAGATATAAATTTTAAAACTATTATGGCCAGTTATTCAATGCGAGATGATTCTAGTCTCGGGGCAAAATCCAGAAACGTGTTTTTTAGTCAGTTGAAATCCTAAGCTAGCTCAGAGTTTATTCGCCAAATTGAGATCCTTTTCCGCTGCGGCACCATCTAATTTCGACAGTGAAAGATATTGACAATGTTATTTCAATTGTGGCGCCATCTCTATTTCGCATTGGCGTAGGAAGGAATTTTTTCTAAGGTGGGCAACCAGTCCAAACCTAATCATTAAAAAAATTTTCGGTGCAAATGATTTCCCAATAAGTATGTATATATTTACCCATATATCCCATATTTCCAACTAGCCGTCTAACGGTCTAAGAAATTTAAATTCAGAGTATAAACATTATTCAATTTGATTTTTCCTTAAAACAGAGCTTGTCTTTTGAGTCATTTATTGAAAAGAAAAATACATTTTTCCACTAAAACTTTGATCGCATTTTGAAAAGAAACTTCAAAATATGAAATTAAATACTGGACCATTAAAAACAAATCAAAGCTGCATTAAAAAAATAAAAAAAAAACTTGATTAAAAAATCTACCTGGGTACAAATTATAAAATTTATTTTCCAACAATTTTCGGTTTCGATATGGGATTCCAAATCAAGTATATTGCTTTCGCCACAACTGTTGCTGGAAAGTAAATTGGAGGCCAAACAAAACAGCTATAATGAAAGTAAATTTGTTTTTCCTGACGTCTCCTTTTTGATACTCGTATAGGTTTTAAAGGAATCTCATATTTTTGTGAAAAATTTTCTATTTCAAACCAAATTTTAAAATCATTCCTTAATGTTTCGAAAGTATGGACTGTTAGTCAGGTCAAATGGTAGTTTGAAGTGGAAAGTTTTGGTGTAAATATTTTTAGTCGCTCTCTTTATGTTTTTGGGGTTGCTGAACACGAATCTGAAGCTGTCCAACAATTTTTTTTACAGTAAATATGAGAATTCATCAAAAAACGTCGAAAATTTCGACATTTTTGGGTTTTTTCCATATTGCTCAAAAATTATTTTTTGTTTGTAAAAAGCGCTTATGCAGAAATAAGGACAATACAATTACCTACAATCTATATTCATATTGTTTTTTTGTACGACTTATGGTTTCTGCGGAAACAGTCGTTGAAAAACAGCCCAAAATCCGGCATTTAAAAAAAATTGCATGAACGATTTTTGTTTGTATTGTTTTCTTCATTACATGAAAAGTAGATATATTATATATTATTCTCATTTTCTAATTGCAGTTGTCTAAAAGTATTATATTGCAGTGTTTAAGTGTTTAAGTTTCAGTATTCCAAAGAGTCAAAATGTCCACTGAAAAGTGTTTTATTTGTGACAAGGATTTGAGTAATGGTGCAGTAAAAGTGGTGAAAGAAAATGCAATTATAACGCTCCTTCAAGCCAGCAAGAAGAGAAAAAACGGAAAGGGAGCTTCTTTGGCAGGTAAGAAATCAAAGGAAGTGCATACAAGCTGCCAAAAAAGCTACATAAATGATAGAATGATATCGGCTCACTTGAAGAAATCTGATAAACCATCAAGCACTCCCCTCCTAAATTGTCTGTGGAGTATACGTATATTCTTGATGATTACTCGAGGTCGTAACAACGTTTATTTCCAGCTGAACGTAATTTGGTTCATCAGGTGACAAAAATTGAAATGAAAGATACAGTTTTGATTCAAAATAGCTTTTTATGGCCTTTAGTCCTACAAATTGGCGTTTCGTCCGGCTTACTCACTTGGACTCATCAGTGACATAGTGCTGGCCTTGACATCAATTTGTATTAAGTTCAGTTTAACATACATGGAGTTTTTAGCAAAAAACCACTATAAACTATACAACAAGATTAGAATTCTTAATCATTAAGCTGGAAAAATTTTCCAAGATTAGAATTCCTAATCATTAATCATGACAAGGCCCTCACTATGTCACTTAAGCTCCCTTTCCGTCTTTTCTCTTCCTGCTGGCTTGAAGGAGCGTTTTAATTGCACTTTTACTGTATCAATACTCAAATCTTTGTCACAAATAAAACACTTTTCAATGGAAATTTTGACTGTTTGGAATACTGTAACTTAGCCACTTAACCACTGCAATATAATACAATAACATATAATATATCTACTTTTCATGAAATGAAGAAAACAATACAAACAAAAACTCGTTTATGCAAACTTTTTTTAAATGACGGATTTTGGGCTGCTTTTCAACGACTGTTTCCGCAGAAACCATAAGTCGTACAAAAAAATAATATGAGCAAAGATTAGAGGTAATCTCATTGTATTTATTTCTGCATAAGCGTTTTCTTTTTCAAACAAACATAATTTTTGAGTAATAAGGAAATAAAATGCACGACTGGGTCGCACGTACTTGCTCTTATGTTCAAGACACTGGGGGCTTAAGAAAATTGTATATAAAAACATGGAAATTATAAGAGAAAAATGTAGAGAAGCATGAAATACGACTTTTAAATTGGATAAAACAACTCTTTTGACAGTTTGATGTGGAAAAAAAGAATGCCATCTTAATTCTTGATTGAATATGATTGTATGGGAAAAAAAATTTAAAATCGTTGGAGCGGTTTTTAAAAAAATTAATCTTTTATATATAAAATTCTTAAAACATTTTTAAGAACAAATTTTGGTATGCAAATTTAAAGTATATATTTATGTGTATATAAAAACAAAATTTGAAAAAAAATTGTCAACCCGTTTTTGAGATATCGAATTTTCAAAAAATATTTTTGAAACTTTTTTTAAAAATCCAAAAACTTTTTTTTTGAAAATTTTGATATGCAATATTATTTGATCTTATCAGAATTTTGCACATAAAAAAAATCATCTAAATCCGTATAGCTGATAACGAGAAAATTCAAAATAAAAAAATACGTTCTATGACAGGTACTACTAATAATTGCTATCTGTAAAATTTTATAATTTTTGGTAGTAGGTCGTACTAATTTAAGTATATGAAAAAAGTTTAATCAAAATCGTAGGAGTCGTTTTGAAGCAAAAAAATATTTTCTCTTGCGGTTTTTTAACTTTTGTATGGAAGGTACCGTTATTTTTTCATAAATGTAAATTTTTTTCTCAAAATATTTTAGAGAGTACTAAAAAAGTCTTAAATACCGAGTTTCAAGCAAATCGGTCATGTCGATTTTGAAATATTTGATTTTCCAAAAAAAATTTTGAAACATTTTTTAAAAATCCAAAAAATATTTTTTCAAAAATTTTGGTACACAAAACTATTTATATTTTTTGGAAGCTTTTGTATAAAAAAAATAATTGAAATCGGTCGTACCGTTTTAAAGAAAATCAAAAATTAAAAAAATGGTTCTTTGGGAGGTACCATTAATAACCATTTTTGAAAAATGGTATTCCACCAAAAGAAAGCCTTTCTTAAAATAAATTTATTGAATTTTTTTTAAGAAAAGTTTTCGAACCGATTTTGAGAAAAATACGATTATGTAAAATTGCTAAAAAAAATTGTATGGCAGGTACCGTTATTTTTGATTCTGAAAAAAAAATGAAAAAAACGTGTCGGCAGAATCACCAAAAACCACTATGTACCAAGTTTGAAGAAAATCGATCGAGCCGTTTAGGCTGTAGACGAACAGACAGACAGACAGACAGACAGACGGACAGAATTTTGCCACCCACTTTTTTGGAGTTCTCTATCATCGTAATATCTGTGGCCACAAGGAAAAACCACTAAAGTCGATTTTCAACATTTTTCAGGAGAGACGTTTGAAGTTTTTATAAAAAGTTGAAAATTACAAATTGCTCTAGAATATTATTGGAAAATCTGATCGCCTTGAAACTAGTATAGAATTGAAGGTATTTTTGCTCCCCTTTAATATAAAATCAAACTATTTAGTTAACATTGCATTAAAAAGCGGGGGAAGCAAAACAAACACTTTAGTTGTTTTGGCTTGAAAGAATTGTTCGTACAAAAAATCTTAAATCGACTTTAGCTGTTTTTCCTTGAAGTAAATCGAAGTTTTCATTTGTCAAAGTTGAGTTTAGCTATTCTTCCTTGGGGTAATGGAGGATTTTACTATACCAATCTGGACTTTAGCTGTTATTCCAAAAACAATTTTGTGAACTTATATACAAAAATATTGACTTTAGATATTTTCACTGTATAAATAAATAAATAAAAGACAAAAACTATGCCCAAATAGTTTTAAAAATACTGATTTATTGAAAATTATGTTTCTTAATAACTAATTATTTATTTTATAATAAATATTACAAGTACATGCATAAGTAAAAACATTTAAAAAAAACAAAATTTAACGAAACAAGAAACAAAGAACAGGTGTAACGAAATGGGTTCATTTCTAAATATCATGAAAATTTAACTTCATGCTAGTCTTGTGCTTATACCATTCATAAGTATAGTTTGAAATGGTCTTTTAAATAAACCGTTTTAAAAATAGAAAAAAAAAACACAAAAGATAAGGCAGGTTTTAAAAAGTTGATTAATATCAGGAACGTTAGAAAAATGGAACAAATTGTATTAATTTTCATCTTCTTCACTTTCTAGGTCAGGATGTGTGTTTGGTTCGCTTAAGTTCATACGAAGGCTTATGTAAAATTCATGAAACTCGGGATTTATAAACTGCATCAAGTCCATGAGATTCTTCTTTTTCTCAGAAGATATATTTGGTTCATCTTTAATAATTTTAAGATCATCTAATGTAAAAGTCGAAGCTCCTCTTTTGGCCAATGCTAGTATTTTAAAAGGTTCCTCTGGATTTAATGACGTTTTATAAAATATTTTCTTGGTGTCATTCGTGTAACGAATCCACCTTAGTGCATTCCATATAAATTTTTCGCCTTCTAAATTTGATCTTTTCCAATTCAAATTTGTTTTTGACATTTCACAGAAATTGAAGAAATCAGTTTGTTTCATTTCAAATACCTTTATTTTGGAATTAATACCATCTATGAACTGATACCAATCTCTAGGCACACTTATTTCAACATTTGACTTACTCTTTTTCCTTTCAATAAGGGCATGGTCAGTATCGCACTCCATGTGGGTATGTCCAGGCTCTAAAAACTTGTGATCAATGTTATCAATAGTAGAATTGTCTTTAAGAAAAAGAAGAAACATAGCAGCCACATACGAGTTTTTATTTTGCCCAGAACATGAGTCACTGTAAAACGTTATTTTAGTATTACTTGATGGCAATGATTTAAGGTGCTTGAAAATGCAGGATGCAATTTCATTACCATCACGGCACGCAATACATTCGTGCCACATGAAACAGCCAGAAGAATTCGTCTCTAAATCGTGGATCGTAAGATTAAAGGTCCACAGCTGCCTTTTATAAAAACTTACAGAATTTCGAAGAAATGGAGTTGGCAGACACTGCTGTAAATCGAATGCAAAAGCTTTCATGCTTTCATTTTGCTTCGCATTTTCTTTGTCAATCTTTTTCTCATCGTAGCCGAAATCTGCTTTCTCCACATGCATATTTTTTTGCGCATTCAATATCGTTTTTTCTTCATCGCTTTGGGCAACTTTAATTTTGGATAAAAATGTATCGCATGTTTCACAGGTATCTAATTTTGGCGCTTTAAACTTTAAGTTCATGGTGTGGAATATTTGAGCATATTTAGTCATGCCTACAGGGTGAGCTACTTCTTCTTTGTACATGCGATGCATAGTTGCAAGGTTCAAGCTTCCGTGAATATATTTTTTGGATGTATCCCTACGGCTATAGTGGCTTTTGTAGGCAGGAAACTTTTGTATATGGTGCCTAACTTCTTCTTCCTTCTCCTGATTTATTTTGTTGACTGGAGTTCTTTTCCCGCGGCAATTTTTAAACGGCAAAAGAGGACATGAAAGATTTTTAGAAATAACACTCTTTATGAAACTTTCAGTTTCAGCTAAACATTGTGTGAAATGTGTTCGGCAAACATTAATTCGATTTCCATCATATTCCAAAAAATACCTTACCGTATTTTCTCGATTACGTTTTCGATCATTTGAATTTACCAAAGTGTTACATTTTTTCTTTTCAATAACCAAAAGACTTCCAATGTATTGTCACGGTAAAATTTGCCGTGACAAAAATCGTTCTTTCTGTTGTCCAAATCCGTATTCCTACCTTTCCAGTATTTTTCTTTCCTAACAGGTGTTTCTTTCAATGTACTGAGAGAGAGAAGGGCAGCCATGGTCCATCAGCCATTGGTTCACTCTCTCAGTATCTTGATGAAACAAAAATCGTTTATCACTCCTGGCACTAAAGTGGGTGAGTGATCCACTCCATACTAAATAACAGACGGGCGGTCTGATTGTATCCAAAACGCGGGTGAGTGATCCACTCCCCGAATATTGACAAGTAACTGACAGACGGGCGGTCTGTTCTAAACCATAATCCAAAAAGAAGCTTGGGTGACAGTTGGTCCCCAAACCCATGATGTAACTCCTAAGAGAATGGCCGAGTGCCCAACACAACTTCGCACTATCGAAACATGGAAATTTCGGTGAACATTTGGTTCCCGATTACGATGTGACTCTCAAGAGAATGGCCGAGTGCCCAATATATCTTACTTAACAATAATACTGTAAAAGATGGAACGTTATCGTCTTATTCCCCCAAGCCCCTCAAATCTAACAAAAATCCACCGAAGTAGTTTGCTTAGAATCGCGAGTAGGGAAATAATTGCCAACTTACCTCTCCGAATTTAAAAATATTGGTTATGGTTACTTATTGTTTGTTTTCGCTTCCGAAGTTCTCTTTTGATTTTTTGGGTTTTACTTGAGAGTTTTGGAGGGGAAAAATGTAGTCGTTATTCGAAATTGAATTGTTTGACCTTTTGCGCTTTCTTTTCTTCTTTTGATTTTCTCAAAAACAGTGGGAAAAATAGTGGGAAAATGGTTGAATGCGTTCATCGTATCCGCCGCTCCTGGAAGTGAAACCAGCGATCGGCGAATTAGAGGATGACGAGGCATAAACCAAATATATATGCGAGTAAGCAGGACCGCTGGATTGCGTAAACGGTAGCGCTCTTCAGCAACTTAGCTGAGAGTAGCTTACAAATGCAGTGATCGAAATCCGCGGCTTCCGATTGGCTGAAAGCACGGGGGATGAGAACAAGAAGTGGTTCGAATAGACATCGAAAAATCTGGACGGACACTTCTTGTCAGAAGATCATACAAATCGAGTGCGAGAAATTTAGAAGACGAGGAGAAAGTGAAAAAGATTAAAGAATTTAATTTTGGTAGAAAAGTAAAGTTAAGTGAAGTATAGTATAGGAAAATTGAATTGCAGTTTGGAAGAAAATAAAGTGAAATTAATTGGAGTTAAGAAGAATTAAAGGAGAATTTCGAAGCAGAAGAAAAAAAAAAAGGAGAGAAGTTGGCGAAAAGGAAATTTTCTACAGGAGGGAAAGTTGGCAATTTTTCTTTATCCAACAAAGAAAAAAAAAGATAAGTAATTGGTTTCATTAGGTAGATTTTCAAATTGTTTAAGTCGTTTTCTTTTTGTGGCAAAATTGTGCTTATTTCAAAAAAGTTCGGTTGGTTTTTGTTTCCGCTATTTTTTTTTCTCCTGAGATTGCAGGACTCGCGACCCCGTAATTTTTCCTTTGTTCATTCGGGACAAAGAGATAACGTTCAATCTTATATCTACTTCTTTGTTATATTTGATTGAAAAGATTTTGGGTTTTAGCCCTCCGCTACGCAAGGTTTCCCAAACAAATAAATAATTTCACTTCCCAATTCGGGAATATAAATTTGTTCTTTTTATTTAAAATTCTTTCACCGTCGGATTCGCTTCAGAAGGTTTTGTAATTTCCTTCAAAAACAAAAAAAATTGCTGGCGCCCTTTTTCTTTTTTTTTAGGTACTACGCCCCTGTGGCAATCAAAATACTCAATTACAATCCAAATTAATTGGAAAATAATTAATCGTGTCGATCAAATTAATTGGTGAAACTCACCCCTTAATCTGAATTAGCCGTGGTGGTAGCATCCAAGTGCTACTCGGGGTTACACTTCGAATTCGATATTCGAATAATATTTCGTCTCCTTTTGTGTTGACATTCTTGTTGCAACCAAAAGTACATAAGTCATTTTTACTTCGTGCGTGCCGGTCGGTTTTATTTCGTCGTTCGTTTGTTTTGCAAAAAAAGTAATTAATAATTAATTATTCGGTTTCGGTTCGCGTAGGAAAAGTGTAACAGTATAGAATTCTTTGATCGTAAGAACCCAGAGACCAATAGTGGTTGAAAATAGATTGAATTTTGTCAAACGGATTTTTTTCTTGACATTTACTTCGACATATTCCAAATGGTTGAGAAATTCTAGCATGCTTAAACTTTCCAGAAGAGGTTTTGTAAGATTTTCCATTGTTTCTGGATTTCTGGCGCCGAAATTTTTTATTTTCACGTGTTGATGTTTTTTGAATATTGAACGTTTCTATTTCTTCATCCGAGCCTGAATCATTGGAAATAGTTCGAAAATCAGGGTCTTTAATCGAATCATCAGAATTTTCCCATTCTGGTAGATCATCGCAGTAAATATTATTACTTGAAGAGACATTTTCTTTGTCTTCACTGTTAATCGTTGCCGAATCTTGATCTAAGATAATGTAAGATGTATGACCTGCGTAATGAAAAATTGTTTTTCTATTCTTACTTTTTAATAAACATCTCATATCAAAATCAAATCCAATCATTGAAGATTTGGTTTCATGAATAATTGGTTCAAAATGGACATCCGAATCAGTTTTTTCATACGAATTTGAATATTCGTACGATGAAAATTTGTGGGGCCATTGGTACAATGATCTTTGTTTATCATGTTCATTAAGTTGTTCAATATATAGTGCAGTTGAACTTGCCTCGAGATTATTGATGTCGCCTGTTTATTAAGAAAATTTTCTGTCTTTTTTTATTTAAACCAATAATATTTGCTTACCACTACTTATATTATTTTCCGGTGTAGAACTTCTTTGCATTATAAAATTAGTGGGTCGTGTCGTTGTTTCTGCAAAATGTAAAATATACTATAATCTAAACGGGAAGACAGGCAGAGAGTCAAACAGACAGTTAGACAAACACAGATTCATATATAGACAGAGACAGACACAGGTAGATCTAGAAAGCATAGACAGACACAGATAGACAGACACAGACAGACATAGATAGACAGAGACAGACACAGACATACAAAGACAGAGACAGACACAGATACATACTTGGATAGAGACAGACACGGGTAGATATAGAAAAATATAGAAACAGGGAGACACAGATAGACACACACAGCCACAGGAAACAGACAGACACAGACACAGACAGACATGCACAGACAGACACAGACAGACATACACAGACAGTCACACACAGACACAGACAGACACAGACTGACACAGACAGACACACCCAGACACAGACAGACAGACACATATAGACACACACAGACACAGACAGACAGACACAGACAGACAGACACAGACAGACACAAACAGACACAGACAGACATAGACAGACACAAAAAGAGACAGACAGACACACACAGACACACACAGACAGACACAGATAGACACACAGACACAGACAGACAGATACAGGCAGACACAAACAGACACAGACAAACACAAACAGACACAGACATGCACAAAAAGACACAGACAGACACAGACAGACAAACAAATAAATAAAATAATTACCGAACCTTCATATTTAGCTCGTTCTTTCAACATTCGGGCCAATGCCAAAAGCCTCTGTGATCGAGAAGCCATTTTTAATTGCACTTTTCACAATATAAAACACTCGAAAATGATAAAAATTAAAAATCCACTGCACACAAGAACTAAACTCGAGTTATGATAAAACTTTATATTCATTTATATTATTATCTGCATGCCAAAATAACTAAAGTCCATTTAAGCGAACACTTTTTTCTCATTTAATTTTGGAAACACGACTAAACTCTAGAATAGATTTTCATGTACTGACTCTACGGCACGGAAAAAGGACTAAAGTCAATTTAAAACTTCTTAGTATCAATATTTACGTTTGGAATAATAACTAATCTCGAATTTAGTCAAACAAATTTTATTTATTTCTTGGGGAATAACCACTTAAATTCACTTTAGTTGTTTTTCCTCAACCTAAAATTTAAAATATAGAAAAATATCACCGAGGAAGAACAACCAAACTCGACTTTAATCGTTTTTCCTTAACATTAAAACGGAAATAAATCCATAAATTTTACCCGGAAAAACAACCAAATTCAATTCTAGTCGTTATTCCTTAAGTAAAGAAGCAAAAAAAATAATCTAAAGTCAACTTTAGATTATGCATAAGTATTTTTATCAATTTTGATTGAGTTTAGTTGTTTTTCCTTGAGTATGACGTAAAAAACTGACTTTAGTTGTTTTGTTTTTGGAAAATTGTGGGTCCATTTTTTATGATAAAAATATGAAAAAAATTTACAAAATAGATTCGAACACGCTGAATCTAATGACATTAAAATCTCAATTTCGTCTAAAGTCGACTTTAGCGGTTTTTGTTTGTGGACACAGATATCATGTTTGATTGTTATCTCAAAATTTTTTTTTTGCACGAATCCAAAACTTGCCTTATAGTACCTATAATCGCAAGTAAAAAGACAAAAAATGTCGAAATTTTTGACGTTTTTGGACGAATTCTCATATTTGCCATGAAAAATTTTGTTGGACAACTTCAGATTCGTGTTGAGCAACCCCAAAAACATAAAGAGAGCCACTAAAAATCATTACACCAGACCTTTCCACTTCAAGTCCCTTTTTTAACACCATTTGACTAGACTATGTAGGTACTGTCTGTAGAGTGTAGGTACTGGCACAGAAAAAGTGTATTTTGATCCAGCCAAATGTAACCCAATTGACCTAAAATCATCTTTTTTCGGAACAGTAAAAAAAAGCTAAAAATTTCTGATTTTGTTGAGGTTTTTTAATTCATCCACATTTTACTGCTCCGCAGGCAATAAGTAGAAGCAACTCGGTTTAGATTTTTTTTATAAAATTCCAATTATTCGGTTTGATTTGTTATAGAGCAAATACTACGTTAAGTCTGAGTCGATGACAAACGAGTTGATACATACCGAAACAGAACCGTAAGCTTTAATTTTAAACAAATCAAATCGAATTACGTTTCGGTTCATAAACCAAATTTGTCAGATGTAGCGATTTATCTACAAACAGAAGATTTGAAATTTCATTTGGTGGCATGAAAATCGATTTGGCGACGTACACAAAACAGGCAATATTTTCAGCTTTTCGTGATTTTAATTTTTTGAATTCAAATCTTTATATTTTTCCCAAGGTTTTACTTAAACTCGTTTTATAATTTAATATTTTGCTAGATGAAGAACATCGAAGTACTAAATCTGAACGCACTCCAAATATCTTACATTTGATGATTCCGCTTTTTAAACCTCAAAACCTACTCATCTTCAAGGTTCAACCTAACTCGGTTTGAGACTAATTTAAACCGGTTCAACTAGGTTTGTGCGTGCTGAGGCTTCCCGGACAATGATGCAATGTGTAAACAAAAACAAAATTAAGGTGGGCAAGAATTGCTTTTATTTGACGACCAACTGTAACTGTAGGCAAAATTTTAATTTTCGTGTGTCGTGTCTGAAATTTCATTCACAGTTTTTCAATCTGTCTTCTTGGGTGGGTTGTAGAACCAGAAAAGTTTAAATGTCGATTTTTCTAAGGAGGACAGTTCATTTTTTAAGGTGGGCACTGCCCACCTCCGCTCCCCCTTTCCTACGCCTATGCTATTTCGGTATTAAAAGGCATAGAAGGGTGATTTCCATAGTATCGCATATAGATTTTAATAGATTTTGACAACTGAATGATTAATCCTCATCTAAAAAACTGTTCTCTAGTTAACTCAGCATATTTATTTTCGTAACTCTAATTTAGCTTAACCCTGCACTGAAAAACTGGCAAAATTTGACCGAAAGAATGTGCCACGCCAGAAACTGTCTAAAGCTAGAACTATAATGCTCGGAGGGGCACTTACGTGGTCTGAAGAAAACAAGCGAATACACGGAAAGCATTTGACGCGACTATAATTGCGAAGTGGAGCGTTTCGTCAAGTTTCGTTCAATTTTGGTTACGGAAGTGAGGTGCGCTTGCTGTTAAGTAAAACTGACATTTGGTGAAATAGGAATGCCAAAAAGAGAAAGAAGATAGTTACATTATGGGTGTGTTCCCCTTTTTTCGCTACGGAAAGCTACTTTTTGTTGGTTTTTGACATTAGCTTCAGTGCCCTTCCGACAATTATAGTTCTGCCTTAAAGCGGGCCATATGCCTTAAATCATAATATACATACACATATGTATAAGGATTTTTACATTTAAATTCAATTCCTGAAGGTTATATAAAAAAAAAGCTTAGTTTAGTTCTAAGAAAACACCCTTTAGATTGATGCGGGCATCAAGTTGTGTTTTTTCTCTAAAACTTTTGACTCATTTCCTATAAAAGAAAAAAAAAAATATATAAGCACCTCAGAGCAAAACCAATTTATATGATTTATTACCCTACAAGTACCAATCGTCTTCTTTCCATCAAATTTCTTTATGGCTCAGTTTTTTTACATAACTTTATTCCTTTTTCTTTGTCATGGTTCGCTTGAATATACGTTTATTTTTTGTTATTGTTATTTTTTCATGATATTAATTTGAATTGTGTCCCTTGTCTTTGTTCAAACAAATATAATTTACGGTCAACATAATTCATTGATTGGCCTCATCGATATCATTATTTATGGTTGGCCATTGTAAAACAATCGTTAAACATTAATTTTATTTTGCTTTACCTCAGGGCAGGCAATTTATTACAAAGTTACATATTTGTAGATTATATTGAATTTTATCATATAGGTGCACAACGGAGTATATACAAATACATATAATGTACGTAGATTAATTTTGTCTTGATTATAATCCTTTACTACTGCATTGCATGAACTTTCATGTAGTGAAAGATTTGTTGGGTGTTCGACAGAGTAAATTCCGAAATTAGAAAGAATTTTCCACAAAGTGACACATTCAAAAACCTTAAAAAGCTCGACACTATATTCCAAAATAACGATTATCTACACAATTGTTTGGCAGAAGCCATATTCTTTAAATCAAATGTTTCCTTACTTTAATGTTGCATAATCAGGGCCAGACAAGCTATATGTGCAAGCGGTGCAAATGCGCAGGGCGCCAAACCTTGAGCAAGTATCAAGAAAGTCACTACTACTACAGACCTATGCCTACTTTTTGAATTTTCAATTCATTTTAATAGCTCACACCAATATTAGATATCTTCTATTCCAAAAATAAGTCGATTAGACGATGCCTAGCTTCCTATTCACACCCACAATAAAAAAAACTGAGTCACAAAATCTTTGCAAAGTGCACGATTTTGTTAGCCTCTTGGGGATACCTCGTTTGTCTCTTGGGGATTACCTTCGGTAGTGAGAACATGACTTCTACCACCAATAACAGCAATTGAATGATGAAGCTTGCGCAGAGCGCTAATTTGGCTCGGGCCGGCCCTGTGCATAATACATATTATTACGAATATATCCTTCTTTCAGATGAATTTTGAATAAAATCTATTAATTTTTTGGAGCCATTTGATATTTTTCAAGCGTCAACTCAACACAGTTATTCTGTGGAACATAAATTATAATTCATACACCGTATTTGTGTGAATTGTATTCAATGAATGTCATGAATACCCTTTAATGTTTTACTTACTATTGAAACTATAGAAATATATAAAAATAAAAGTACTTTCGCATATTCAAAACACTACCTGGAGACAGTTTTCCATTCATTCACAGTCGGAGGAAAGTAAATATTTACCCTTTCTAATTATTATCAAGGGTGAATGAAAGGCGGTCTTAGTTATTGGCGAGTTCTTTCTTTCAATCGAATGAGGTCATGTTGTTTTACCTTTGAGCTTTGACAAAAGATTCAAATGTTTCAAAGCATATAAAGGAACACTTTGATAAATAAGGAAATAATTTAAATAAAATTCATGAATGGGTTGCATATACTTGCTCTTAAAGTTTAAATATATAGTTTACATTTCTACTTGCGATTACTACCCACATAATTTATGGCAAGTAAGGTACTCGTAAAATAAGAATCAAACTCAAGATTTTAAGTAATGCTGACAAATTAATTTTTTCGGTTACAACCAGTGTTGCCGATTCAAAAATAAAATTATCTTGATGTTTTTTTTATCATGATATTACAAAAATATCATGAGATTATTTTAGGCCAAGGCCCAAAAAACAATTTTTTTATCTGACATAAGGAGCTAAAGTAATGAGTGTGAACTATAAGTTCTTCAGGGCCGTAGCATCAAGTACAAAAAGCTTGACAGTTTTTTTCTCAGCCTTTGGTGAAGAGCTTAACAGTGTTTTTTTGTTAATTTGTTGCTTTATAGTCTCCCCAGATAAGGTAATATGACGCTTAAAGCATAGTTTACAGTTCCGGTGCGAAAAAAAAATCAAAATTTTCAAAACGATTTTCCACCTATTCTGTGCACCGAAGTAATATTCAAGGCGAAAAACGTTTCCCTTGGTCTAAGCCACCCATTGAGTCAATAATTTACCCTTAATTAATAAACTTTAGGCCTAAAAATGGAAAATAATTATTCTTGGATGCGAAAACCATTTGCATGCAGATAATGCCTTGAGGTGAATATATTTTCTTTTTTTGAAATGTAAACCGACCATCAAAAACAAAATATTTTATTCACCACACTTTTTTTCGCATGCAAGACAGTTGCCGGTCCATTGTTTTGCATGACATTCCATGACAGCAATAGTTTTTTTTTGCATGGAACTGTAAACCAATCGGCCAAACAATTAATTTTGCATTTCACCTCAATTATTTTTGAAATGCGAGAATATTCGCATAGATTTTTTTTTGAGAACGGGAATTGTAAACTAGGCTTAAAGAAAATAACAGCATAATTTACAATTTTAAAACTAAATAAAGTGGATACAGTAATTATCATTTGCTTTTTTTAGCCTCCACTTCACCAAAGGCTGAGAAAAAAGCCTGATAGATTTTTGTATTCGATGCCATGATGTAGAATCATTTGAGATTCAAAAAACAATTCTCGTATACGTTTATTCGCACGCAGGCATCTTTAGTGGAAACAATTTTTACTTTTTCCAATTTTTCCCACTTTCTTGAAATGTCTTGGGCGTCGTCAAATCCTTAGGTCAAGGTTCAGTTATGTAATAATAGCCAATTTAAAGCTTGAACCATCGTTGAACCTCTGAACCTCATTTAACTTGCTGAAATCGGTGATTTAAAATTTCTGAAAAACGGATCAAAATTTGAACCACGTTTGAACAACTGGTCCTAAATCTAGTTTCAAAGTTAAATTATTTATGGTGAAAACCTTTACTGGTATGAAATAAACTTGAAATTTGAGTGAACTTCGGAAAACTTGTGATTTCTCAATAGTGAGATTAGTTAAAAAAAAAAAAAATGGATTCATGATTTCATGAGTTGAAGGTTAAAAATCATGGGAATCATGATAAATCATAAGATTCGGCAGCACTGGTTACAACGTTAACTGCTTAATCAATTTTCCATAAATTTGGAAAATAGCGTTTTTTTGGCTATATCTCGACTTATAAACGATGTTTTTATAAACAATAAAGCAGTACCTTACGCCAAAACTGTCAAATACCTTGGAATGACTTTTGATGCAAAGCTTAAATGGAACCAGCACATACAAGAGAAACAAAATGCATGACTTGGTCGCTCGTATTTCAAGTTCAAGAGGCTTCGCGTTTGAAAAATTGTGTACAAAGACATAGAAATTATGAGAGAGTTGCAGGGGTTTAAAAATAAAATGCACGACTGGATCGCACGTACTTGCTCTTATGTTCAAGTTGTGTGGAACTTAAGAACTTTAAAAAATATTCAAGTAATTATAGAAAAAGTATAAAAAAGCATTTAAATCGTTCTTTTAATTGTATAAACAGCCTGATAAATAACTTAGAGCTCACAAAAAAGTATGCCATTTGATTACTTGAAAAAATATGAATATATGCAAAAACAAATTTTAAATCGTTGGAGCCGTTTTCTTAAAAATTAATTTTTTATATATAACATTTTTGTAACACATTTTTCAAAAAAAAATTTGGTATGCCAATTTTGAGTATATATCAATATACATTTAAAACTGAAATTTCAAAACAATTCATCAACTCGTTTTTGAAATATTGAATTTTCAAAAAAAAATTTTGAATCTTTTTTTAAAAATCCAAAATTAATTTTTTCTAAAATTTTGGTATGCAGTATTATTTATATTCTAACAAAGCTTTTGTGCAAAAAATTTTATTGAAATTGGATGAGCGGTTAATGAGAAAACCAAAAATAAAAAAAAACCGTTATATGGTAGGTACCGTTAATAAATGTTTTTGGTGATTTTTTTCTTACAGAAACGTACATCATATCTACAATAAAACACTTATTTTTTTTATCAAAATCAAAAATTTTGAATAAAAAAAATTTATCTTAATTCGATTAGCCAATAATATAATACAAATCAGAAATAGCCTTCCAGGGGATATACAATATATACATATACATAAACATATACATACAGAAGCGGTTTCTTACTCGAAAATTTAATTTAAGTTAAAACCATTCAGGACTTGTTTAACAATCAGCCTTATCGGCACTCCTTCCCAGGAGTTGAATACTCTCATTGCCAATCTCCCCTGAATATAATTTCCCCCGGAAATAACTTCTCCCCGGAAATAAGGCTCCGTTAAAACCCACTTTTGATCGTGCTTGCTGCCTTTTGAAGAAGCTGCCTCTTTGGTTTCGGTTATAAGTTGACTCTTACCTATTTCGGTTTAAATTGCCAACGTTACGCACACAACTTGATCTGCCTCATTTTTTTTACACCTTTCCGTCGAATTTTACACCTATTCGTAATTTATGTTCAGGTAGGCTGACAAGCGGTTCCTTTCTGGTTCAACACCTCAAGGCTATCCATTGGGCTTAGTGATGTTGGCCCAAAACCATAACCCTCAAATAAAAATCCACAGAGACAAAATCCCCAAGTTAAAATCTAGTAAAGACAAAATCCCCAAGACAAAATTTCTTGGAAAAAAAAATCAATAGATAGTGTGTTAGGAGCAAGTCCCAGAAACACATACTGAAAAAAAACGATTTATCATTTCAGAAACTACTAAAACCTGAATTTTGGGTTGTGGCTCTTCTTAAAATGACTACAAGCCTAAGCGGCAGTGTTCCCAGATTGGTGGTTTTTCCAACCAAATTGGTGGGAAAAATGCCTTTGGTGGGAAAAATGGTGGGAAAATATTCATAGTGGGATTTATGGTGGGAAAATATTTCAATGGTCTCTTTTTTGGTGGGAAAAACAATCTTCGAATTTTATGACCTATAATGATTTGGCACAAGAAATTAGAAACTTTAAAAAATATTTTTTTTTGTGAATACTACACAAATGAGATACCAAAAATCACTGACCTTGAAAAAATTAAAATATATTTCAAAATTCATAAATCAATGGCTGAGATTGGTTATATCTCAGGTCAGCTACTAGCTGACCTTTTATGACCGTTAAGTTACCTTTCAAGTGAGTTGCCAACATTTTTTTTGTAACCTTGAAACGAACTTTAAAAATTCATAAGAAAAACTTTGGCTGAACAATTATTGAAAATAGTTGATCTTATCATGATCTAGTGATCTTTCGGATCGGTATACATTTCCTGTGAATATTCCTCAAATGAGGTGCCAAAAATCGTACGTGACCTTAAGAAACTTTAAGTCTTGATTACAAGTTTTCTTCACCAATTATTGACCAATTCCATGACATACTTTTTTTGCGAATATGAAGTACCAAGAGTGCAGAGCCAACATTCCTTTTTTTTATATCTACGAATTATTGGAAGCAGAAAAGGTTATGGTGTTTTTTTTTTCCCTCCAATACAAAAATGGTGGGATTTTTTTTGGAATTTTTTGGGATTCTAGAAATCTCATCTGGCATCACTGCTAAGCGGTAATTAGAATGAGTGCGATATTCACCAATGCTAACAGTTTTCTTGGATAACAGCTCAGGCTATCAAAAGCCCACAGCTATCCAAAGCCCACTTCGTGAGTTGAAAGGATATTACTTTCTCACAGGTCCGTTATCTTCGTTGCTCTGCCGACGTTATGTAAAAGTCACCAGGCAGTCGCCTATATCAACAATTTTCCTGGAAAACAAAAGCTTGAGTGGTCCGTTCTAGGTTGTTTGGCTCTTTTTATTTAAAAGCATCAAGAAAACAAAAAATGTACATAGGTATTTCATCCAAAACATAAAAATAACTAATTCTACAAAAAACAAATACTTAAGGCCTAACCGCTGTACAGCAAACTCAACAAAGACACAGTAAGGCATAATCGATGCTTTTTGCAAAACTTGTTGGGGATTTTTGGAGATTTGGTGATTTTGGCAAAAAAAAAAAATATTTGGACTTACAAAATTACGCAAATGACTTGACTTTTATGTCGTTGGCTCTCGTTCTGAGACCAATTTGGTTAATTTTCGCTTAGGTCATAAGATGTCTGTTTTGCTTTGGGGTAATAGCTAAATGTCTCTAATTAAATCGAGTTCATTTGCAGCAATAGTTTGCAATTTTTCATATATTTTTTAGGGTTGGAAATCGCTGCTCTCATCTACTCGGATATTTGTAAATATTTTGAAACTACACAAAGAAAACAAAAACAATTTTGAAAATGAGTTTTAGTTGTCAAGTGTGACGAAAGCTTCTGAATTTAATTGAATCGGTCATTTCAAAAACCACTTAAGTCACACATTTAGAATTTTTCAGGAATCAAGAAAAACTGTTTTATAAAAGAATAAACGAGTTTTAAAGGAATTTTTTGAGCTCAGTAAAATATTAGAGTTTTAAAAGATTGAAATATAAAAAAATATGCACTGTTTATCAATATTAATAATAATGAAAAAAGTCTGAAAACCCGTTCTTGACTTACGTTGTTTTAGCCAGAAACGATGTCAGTGGTATACAATTTATACAAAATCAAAGTTTTATAGTTTTTTATTAAAAATTACACTTAAATATTAAATTGTTGGCATGTCACATGTCAAAGTAATTTATCATGTTTCAATATATTTAACCCTTAGGTCACACGAGAGAGTACTGGCAAGGGAGTTGGGCACATACATTAAGTGTCAAATTACTCGCCGCTCTACTTGCTTATCAACTGGCTTCTAATCATATTATCAACTCCAATCTAATTGTTGTGATAGCGCCCTATCCCATAGAACCTGACGTACAACTGTGAATACTTGTCAAAATTAGGTCCTCTTCTCTTAAATCATACAAATAAAAATTCTAACCATCGGTACGTCAAGATTGAACCTTTATTCATCCGAAGAGACAACCCATTTCCATTCGTTCCGCCAAGCAACAAGGTCCCTGGTGAAATTCACGTGAAGTTCCTTGCGTTCGTCGCTGTAAAACTGGTTTCTTTTTCATTTTCTTTCGCTGCGCTGGGTGTTATCACTGGTTTGAATTATCCTCAAAACTGGCAAAACACTGGCTATTATACCACTTTTTGACCATATTCTGGGCAATAATAGAGTGGAATTCGATGTATTCTCCAGAATTTACCACTTTTCTCCAATGTTTTTGCTTTGGTTTTGCGTCTTATTCATTTTCATTTTTTGTATCTGCTAGATAATTTTTCACAGCGATATTACATCCCTTCATTCTCCATGCTATTCCACGGCCTGAAAGTGCCAGTTTCTTGAAATCATCTATTGTCCCTATTTCTTGTACCGTCAAAGTGTTTCCCGAGCCCATTTGTACCTACTTAAAATTTAAAATAAAATATAGTTTTCAACCTTTTCTCAAATATTATAAACTTGTGTTAGTAAAAAATGCACGATTTTAGCTTTTGCAAATCAATATTTGCAGTGGCCTCAATCAAGTGACTGAAGATTTAATACCCATTTTTGGCAGTTCATTCATATTACTTCTGAAATTCCTATGGATTTTCAAAGTTACGTCTTCAACGTTTTCAATATGTATACCTACCCACAAGTAGGTACCAAAAATGCCGAGCAAAAATATTTCTCACAGGTATTTATCGAGAAAAAAAAAACGATTTAGAAAATAGTTGCCTCAAAAAAGTGACGGGCAGTGTACATTAGGGTGGTCATTATAATGTTTTTTTTTTATTTTTATATTTGGATGAGCCTAAATTGGCTCTAAATGAAGAAAACAAAAATCTATAATTTTTTCAGATTTTTATTTTCATCCCCTATAGTCGCTGTAGGGGTAAATTAAATTTCCTCTTTTTTTTTTGCATACTAGAAAATTCGCGTAAACTCTGGCTCTGGACCTTTGGAACCTCATATGAGGGAAATTTGATAAAAAAATATGTTATCTAATTGGTCAGAAAAGGTCAACTGGTCAATTGGTCAGCCCTAGATAACTTGTAATCAAGGCTTCAACTTTCTCAAGGTCGCTCAAGGTCATACGCGATTTTTGGCATCTCATTTATGGGAAATTTGCAAAAAATGTATACCATCCGAAAGATTTCTAGATCGTGATAAAAGGTCAACTATTTTAAGTAATTGGTCAGCTATTGATTTTCTTCTATGCATTTTTGAAGTTCGTTTCAAGGTCACAAGAAAAACTTTTGGCACCTCATTTGGGTCATTAAAAAAAAAGTATGCGATTTGAAAGGCCTCTTCCCGGTTGTAAAAGGTCAGCTATTTTTAGTAATTGGTCAGCCATAGATATTTTAGGAATATTTAATGATTTAAAAAAAAAAAATCAAGGTCAAAACGATTTTTGGCACCTCATTTTAGGGAAATTTGCAAAAAATGTGTACCATCTGAAAGGCCCTGAGGCCCTATATAAAAGGCAAGGTAGTTTTAGTAATTGGTCAGCCATAGTTTTTTTTAATGAATATTTAGATTATTGTTCAAGGTCACGCGCGATTTTTGGCACCTCATTTATGGGAAATTAAAAAAAAATTCACCCGAAAGGCCCTTAGATCTATATAAAAGGTCAGCTAGTTTCAGCAATTGGTCAGCTATAGATTCTTTTATACGATTTTTTCTAAGTATTTTTTCAAGGTCATGAACGGTTCGTGACCTTGAAAATAAAATGCACGACTGGGTCGCACGTATTTACTCCTATGTTCAAGACACTGTGGGCTTAAGAAAATTGTATATAAAAACATGGAAACTATGAGAGAAAAATGTAGAGAAGCATGAAATGCGACTTTTAAATTGGATAAAACAACTCTTTTGACAGTTTGTTGTGGAAAAAAAGAATGCCATCTTAATTCTTGATTGAATATAACTGTATGGGAAACAAAAATTTAAAATCGTTGGAGCGGTTTTTAAAAAAATTAATTTTTTATATATAAAATTCTTAAAACATTTTTAAGAACAAATCTTGGTATGCAAATCTAAAATATATATCTATGTGTAGGTATATAAAAACAAAATTTGAAAAAAAAATTATCAACCCGTTTTTGAGATATCAAATTTTCAAAAAAAAAATTTAAACTTTTTTTAAAAATCCAAAAACTTTTTTTTTGAAAATTTTGATATGCAATATCATTTGATCTTATCTGAATTTTGTACATAAGAAAATTTATCTAAATCCGTTTAGCCGATAACGAGAAAATTCAAAATTAAAAAATACGTTCTATGACAGGTACTATAAATAGTTGCTAAGTGTAAAATTTTATAATTTTTGATAGTAGATCGTACTAATTTTAGTATATACAAAAAGTTTGATCAAAATCGTAGGAGTCGTTTTTAAACAAAAAAATATTTTTTTTTGCGGTTTTTTAACTTTTGTATGGAAGGTACCGTTATTTTTTCATAAATGTAAAATTTTTTCTAAAAATATTTTAGAAAGTACTAAAAAAGTCTTAAATATCGAGTTTCAAACAAATCGATCATGTTGTTTTCTAAATATTTGATTTTCAAAAAAAAATTTTGAAACATTTTTTAAAAATCCAATAAACATTTTTTCAAAAATTTTGGTACACAAAACTATTTATATTTTTTGGATGCTTCTGTGTAAAAAAAATAATTGAAATCGGTCGTACCGGTTTGAAGAAAATCCAAAATCAAAAAAATGGTTCTGTGGGAGGTACCATTAATAACCATTTCTGAAAAATAGTTTTCCACCTAAAGAAAGCCTTTACCTACTAAAATAAATTTATTGAATTTTTTTTAAGAAAAGTTGTCGAGCCGTTCTGAGAAAAATACGATTATTTAAAATTGCTAAAAAAAATTGTATGGCAGGTACCGTTATTTTTGATTCTAAAAAAAAATTAAAGAAACGTGTGGACATAATCACCAAAAACCACTATGTACCAAGTTTGAAAAGAATCGATCGAGCCGTTTAGGCTGTAGACGAACAAACAGACAGACAGAATTGTGCCACCCACTTTTTTGGTGTTCTCTATCATCGTAATATCATGTTTGATTGTTATCTCAAAATTTTTTTTTGCACGAATCCAAAACTTGCCTTATAGTACCTATAATCGCAAGTAAAAATACTTTAAAAAATAGTAAAAATAAATCTATAGCTGACCAATTACTGAAACTAGCTGACCTTCTTTGAATATACAATATCAGCAAAAACTGTTTTCAAACCTAAAATTTTGAAAAAAAAATATTTTCCTTAAAAATGTTGAGATTGAAACAATTTTTTGCCAAAACTGTTCATCAAAAAACTTAGTTTTGAAACAAACCGTAAGAATGGACTTCTGGCTTTCCAAAAAGCTACAAAACATTACGGCAAGTGTTGCCGTTGTTCTTAAATTATTTTTTCTATCT
This sequence comes from Dasysyrphus tricinctus, assembly GCA_963921185.1. Taxonomy (NCBI): domain Eukaryota; kingdom Metazoa; phylum Arthropoda; class Insecta; order Diptera; family Syrphidae; genus Dasysyrphus; species Dasysyrphus tricinctus. The sequence continues at coordinate 105,221,649 of OY992532.1, read as the reverse complement.
TAGGCAAGGGGGTTGAGATATTAGCCCCCCTCCATACGATTTTTTTCTTTTTCACTTTGCACGTACATGCTGAGTTTTTTGCAGATTTAACGCGAGTTTCCTAGCATGCAAAAAAAGGGGAAATTTAATTTACGCCTACAGCTTCTATAAGGGATGTGATGATTTTTTTTTTGTAACGACCTCCCTAATATACATATATGGATGTGTATAGTAGGTCGTTATAATTTTTGCACAAGAAAAAGTTTTATTAAAAGTGTAGGAGTCGTTTTTGAGAAAAATAAGATATTCTTCAACAGCTTATTTAGCATTTGTATGACAGGTACCGTTAATTTGCATAGAAGTAAAATGTTTTTAAAAATTTTCTTGGCAGGCCTGGGTCGTTTTCAAATTATTGAGTTTTCAAAAAAAAAATAAACGTTGAAACATTTCCAAAAAAGGTTATTTTGTCAAAAAATAAACAATAACAGTAAAGATTTTTATTTCAAATTCCTTTGGTTACAAAATTGGACTTATCTTAACCCACCTTACAACACGAAGAAACTCGGCGCAATCGTGACATGGGGTCCATTTGGACCTCAAAATATTTTTAATTTTATTTTGTTTAATAAATCTATGAATGAAATGAAAAGCTTCTGAAAACATTTAAGAAAGGGCTTACGAAGGGTATCGATCAAGGGGCGGGGCGGGGGCAAACTCATTCAAAATATAGAGTTGGTACAGAAATCTAGGCTTAGGATACATTAAAAAGACGATAAATTCCCTAACGCAAGAAAAATATTTTGATTCGGGGGAGCCTTTCCCTACTTGCAGGTGCACTTGCAGCAAAGTTGAAATTCATCGGGTAATTTATAGCTCAAGTCATCTGAAAAAATTAGCAACTTGATTTTGTATTTCCAATCCAATCAAACTCCCACTAAGTCTAAATGTTAACAGATCTGCCGTCGATTGGGACTTCCAATTAAGTAGTAGGCAGGGGCAAACGCAGGGGGTGGGGGTCTGGTGTTTAGAAATCGCAGCAACGGCGTTGACATTTATTTTTGGAATACCCTGTTGAAAATATTTTTTCGTTTTTAATTCTCTATCAGCTATTACCAGTGTCAGTTTCATTGAAATCCCACAAGGAACGACGAAGTTGATATATATTTTTGGAACACTCTGCTGAATGTATGTTTTTTCTTTTTTAATTTTCTATCAACTATCACCTGTATCAAATTCATTGAAATCGCTCAAAGAACAACGAAGTTGCAACGTGGTGACAGTTTATTGGAACACCCTATTTTGAAAATATTGTTTTATTTTTTTAATTTTGTATCCACTATCACCTAGGGGTCAATTCTCGATCTGTGAAACTGTGAAATGAAAACAAAGTTATCATTTCAGTTTTCAAAGAGTTTTATCATTTTATCACTTCACAAACACGCGGAAGGCGATTCCCGAACTTGCTATGAGAAACAGCTGTCAAAATGAATACTAAAAAGTACTAAAATGAAAAATCCACCACTTTCTTATAGAAAAATATGATTGTGACGTCATAGAAAGATCAAGATGGCGACTTGTATATCGAATAAGCACCATTTGTTTCTGTTTATCATTTATCTTTTCACAGAATGAATTGATTGTGATAAGAGAATCATCATATGAAAGGATTTGTTTTCATTTTTTCACACTTCGAGAATAGCATTTGGCGTGAAGGGGTTATCATATTTATCACTTCACAGTTTCACAGATCGAGAATTGACCCCCTGGTATCAATTTCTTTGAAATCGCTCAAGGAACAATGAAGTTCCAGAATCTCCGATTTTCCTTCGATACTTTCTATTGCGAAATTTCTACTTTTCGAAACTTCCTCCCTTGGTAACTTTGTTTTCGCAACTTCGTCTTTCGAAATTTTATCTTTTCGAAACTTTTTCCTTTCAAATTGTTGGTTTTTCGGAAGCTTTATCCTTCGAATCTTTGCCTTTCGAAACTCTGTTACTATATTTCAGCTTTGGATGCCATTCGCATTATGGGGAGAGCTCAGCTGGTTTTACAAACAGTCTCCGAGAGGCTTCCTTGTTAAAGCGGCAGATGTCGCCTTTGTCCAAGATCAGAAGGTAAAACAGGCAGAGCCACATGTTGTGGTAAATATTGTTGCCTTCTGCACACAAAAAGCGTATGCATGAAATGTCTCCCTTCACCGTGAACTATAGAGGCCCACAGGATTTAATTTAGGAGGGTGACAAATCTTCCAGTGGAGAGAGGACGAGCATCTGGACTCCAACAAATAAAAGACAAGTATGTATTTCAATAAAGTCCTTTGGAATAGAACTGAAACCAATATAATTTATAAACCATTGATGAAGCACCTTTTTTTTCCATTATTTATTTAAATATTTAGAAAAGACAGCCTTGCCTTCAATAGTACACCGAAAATTTGTTACAAAAATAGTATTTTCCGTTAGGATAAAACAAAGAAGTTTAATTAAATAGTTGTGTGTTGCAGGATTTGCAGATAAAAAGTCTTGCATACGTCCATAGTTTTCCAAAATATGGATCGTTTGACAATCGCTGAATGTGTTAAAATTGTGAAAACTCAAACAAAAATAGTGACTCTATAGTAGATACGTTTCGTGCATTACCTACGAGCAGATTTATGATTGACTCTGTTGTCCATCCTCATTTTTCACTCGGTTGACACTTTAACAAGCAAATATGTCGACAATAGAGAATGGGGTAGTGAAAACAAAAAATAGTTTAACAAAACGGTACCAAATCTCAAACCAAATACGAACTTCTTTGCCTTATTGCAAGACAAATTGTTTCGAAGAATTATTATTTCGCAGGATCCAAACAATATACCTAATGAAATGAGAATTTAATTCAATCACACATGAATGTGTTTTATTTAAATTTACTTTCGGAATTAGAAAATGGATAGCCGCTTATTAGTTAATGGTAATAAGGTATATGGATATTGTATATAAGAAAACAAAATTTCTAGACTGAATTTGGCCAGACAAATCATGCTCCATGCTCCAGGCATACGTACGTGATATAATGGAAAATTCCCGGACCAATACTCTCCTTCTCCTTAATGTTTTGGCGTTGATAAAAATACCAAATTAAATTTTAGGTGAATAAATATTCAAAAGAATAAATATGAACCCTTAAAAAATTCGGTATCATATCTTTTTATAGATATAAAAAATGCAAAGTATAATATACATTTTTTTTATATTCAAAATATTGACTCATAGATAATTGTGATTTGGTCCATCAAATATGATAAAGGAATATCAACTTAAGCTGTCTTGGCGTCTTCTGAGCTTTTATTATTTGATATTTACATATCGGTCGTAGAAAAAGTATTATCATATCCTAAATCAACAAGAAATTCCAATGAATGAGAACGAAGAGCAAAATATTATTTAAAAAATGCTATTATCATTTCCGATTTTAAGAGGCTTCAAAGTGGCCTTAACTTTCCATAAGTATTTACCTTTTGTATTTTTTTATTGACGCTTTTATGTTTAAAGTAGATATTCATTAATAATCAAATTGCATTGTATTATATCGTTAAATGTTGACGAAGATGTTTTAGAAAATACACACAACGCCCACTTGAGCAGTAATCTCTTCAAAGTTTTCATTCAATACAAAAAATTGTTTGCGGCAGCAAGATTGAATAGAAGCTTCTTATCCTTTTAAGTAAAAATAAATTAATGGAAGAATTTCCCTCACTCATTTTCCTCCAGCATATAGAAAGCAAAATTTGAGATATTAAAAAAATTTTGTTTTTGTTTTGTTTTGTTTCGAATTTGCGACACAAAAATGTTTTAAGAGGGAAGAAAGCCTACTTACTAACTTAAGGTAGCGCTACAGTCCGGGGTGGACCAAGGCCTTAACCAACAAGCTTCTTCCAGCCGGCCGGCTTGGTTTCTAGCCAGCTGCCTCCAGTTTCGCACGCCAAGTTCGTTGAAGTCCTCTTCCACTTGCGTGCGACACCTTTTGCGCTGTCCACCTCTACTGCGCTGTCCCACGGGGTTGGATTCAAAGACTTTCCGGGCCGGAGCATTGGTGTCTATTCGCTCTAGGTGACCCAGCCATCTCAGTTGTTGGCTTTTCACTTTTGTGGCTAGGTCGGTGTCGCTATACAGCCCGTACAATTCATTTTTGTATCTTCTTCTCCATTCCCCATCTATGCAGACGGGACCAAAAATCACCCGCCGTTAGCAGTGTCCATGCCTCTGCACCATACATGAGGGCCGAGATGATAAGCGTCTTATACAGGGACAGTTCAGTTGCTCGAGAGAGGGCTTTGCTTCTCAATTACCTTCTTAGCCCAAAGAAACAGCGATAGGCAAGAGTAATTCTTCATTTGATCTCAGCACTGGTATCGTTCGCTGAGATTTTAGCGGATCCTAGGTAGACAAAGTCTCTGACCACCTCAAAATTAAAGCTGTCTATAGTGACGTTCTGTTCGAGACGTCAGTGTTAGGCGTCCTTTCTTGTTGGCAGATTTTGTTTTGTTTTCATTCACCGTTAAATCCATCTTCTTGGCTTCCTTCTTAATACTCACGAAAGCACCACAGGTATCACGCTAAGTTCGTCTGATTATGTCAATGTCGTCAGCGTAAGCGAGTAATTGGACGCACTTTTGAAAGATTGTGCCTCTGGTATTAACGTGAGAGTTTTGCCTAAAGCTTTTTTTGATATCAAAGGTTTCGGTAAGGTCTTTTTTGACCTTGATGGAGCAGCGAGCATTCTCCGTTGTCATCCTACACAAACGAAGGAGTTTGCCTTAAAATCGATGAAAGGTGGTGTGTATCGATCGATCTGAAACTCCTAGGTTTTTTCCAAGAACAGCAGTAGTGCGAATATTTGGTCGATGGTGGACTTCCCTGGCCTAAAGCCACACAGATATCGACCTATCAGGTTGTTAACGCAAGGCTTCAAGCGTTCACAAAGTACGGCAGAGAAGATCTTGTAGGCGATATTAAGAAGACTGATGCCTCTGTAGTTGGTGCAGTCCAGAGGATCGCCTTTCCTGAGGATCGGGCAAACAATGCTGAGGTTCCATTCATCGGGCATGCATTCCTCCGACCATATTTTACACATGAGCTGGTGCATACTCCTAACCAATTCATTGCCAGCCGCTTTGAATAGCTCAGCCGCAAGGCCATCAGCTCCAGCAGCTTTATTGGACTTAAATTTAGATATATAGATATCTTCACTTTGTCGAGATCAGTTGGACGGAATTGTTGGTCGTCCAGGTTGAATGGTGCAAACTGCATGGTAGTGGCATCCGATTCGTCAACGCCGTTATACAATTTGCAGAAATGATTTTTCCATATCCTCAGCATCGACTGCGATTCTACTACGATGTTCACCTGATCATCCTTGCAGGCTTCGGTTTGGGCCTTGTAACCCTGAAAGGTTCCTTTTACTTTTTGGTAAAACTTCCGAACTTTATTCCTGCGCATTGGCATTCCTCTATTTCTTTGACCGCGCGCTTTTCATGCTCTTTCTTTTTCCTTCTTAGAAGATTGTGTTCCTCTCTTCTCTTCTCCTTGTAGAGCTCGCGAGTAGCTCTGGTCTTTCTAGGCAGCGCCGTTTTGTATGCCTGTTGTTTGGCTGCATGTACTTGCCGGTATTTTTGTCAAACCAGGGGTTGCGCTGTGATGGTCCTACGAGGACCAGCACGTCAGAGGCGGCATCTCTGATAGCTTCTGGGCAATTCTTCCACTGTTGCTCGATACTTGCAGTTTGTGGCATAGGACTATTGGACCTAGTTGATTGACCAGGAATTCACCATGTCCTCTCGTGTAATCGAGATGCGGGAGCTGCGTACAAGCTACCACAACATTTCACCCCGCAGCAAAGTCGATAAGCCTGAGTCCGTTCTCGGGGGTGGTGTCGTGCAGGCTATATCTTCCGATTGTGCCACCAAAGACATCTTCTTTTCCTAGTTTGGCATTAAAATCACCCAAGACAATTTTATTGTCATAGCTAGAGCATTGCTCATATGTCTTGTCCAGGAGCTCGTAGAACTCATCCTTGGTGTCGTCCTCCTTCTCCTCTGTAGGGGCATGCGCGCACACAAGGCTTATGTTGGCGAATTTAGCCTTGATGCAAATTGTCGTGAGGCGCTCGTTCACATAGTTGAAACTCAAGACTTCTTGCCTATAAGTCTGCCCCTAACGACGAATCTACATCCAAAGAGACGCTGCCCTTGTGGTCAGTAACAGTCACCGTAGTAGATGTCACAGTCTTTCAGTTTTCTTTTGCCTGGCCCATCGCACTTCTTGGAATATGGTGATATACATATGTTTTGTAGCAGTCTATAGAGAGACAGAACATTCCACGTGCGGATCCGAAGTTCGTTGTCCTTATTTCGTTTGCTAGGTTCGTCAACAGTAAATCCGTCCGTATCCGAGAACATATTTTTTTTGGAAGTGTGAACCGATCATAAAAAAAGTATTTTTTATTCACAGCATTATTTTCTCGCCTACACAAAAATGCCGGTCAATTGTTTTGTAATTCCATGACAGCAATGGATTTTTTTTTGCATTTTGTATTTTTCGCCTCAGTAATTTAAGATATGCAAAAATATTTGCATCGATTTTTTTTTTCACACGTGAACTGTAAACTAATTTTTAACGATGAATTTTTTTCTCGCAAAACAATGTCACTGGCAGAGTTGTTAAAATTCATTTTTTTTTCATTATTTAATAAAAATTAAATTTTAATGCAATGTGAAAATATTTTGCATTAAAAAAAATATTTATGCAAATTCTAAAATTTGTTGCAATCAAATAAAATGTTAATGCTGAATAGAAAATGTTTTGCATTAAAAAAAAATATTAACTAATATGAAAATAAAAAAAAATGTTAATGCAAGCCAAAAATTGTTTGCATTCAAAAAAATGTCAATGCAATATGAACATTTTTGCATTCAAAAAATAAATATTAGATCATGCAAATACCAATATTTGTTGCATTAAAAAAATTGTTCAATAAAATTTGAAAACTTTTGCATTAAAAAAAATCTTAGCGTAGATCCAAAATTTTCTGAAAAAAAAAAAAATTGAATCCAATGTGAAAAATTTCTTGCATTAAAAAAAATGTCAATAAAATTTGAAAAATTCTTGCAATAAAAAATTATGAAAATTTGTTGCATTAAAACAAAGTAAGAAAATTTTGTGTTAAAATCGTTAAACTAATTATAAGTCAATAATATTTAAGGGCATGATTCGTGTTATAGTGATGGGTAGGAGACGAATTTCAAATGAGTTTGTATGAAGAACTCTTTTTGTGATAGGACGATTTCTGACAGGTGTTAAAATATCAACATCAAAATTTTAAAAAACCGAAATTTTTTTTCGTGGGTAGGTGCAAAACCTGCATCAGGCTCTATGAGGACCGAAAAACGCGTGCTCATAGAAGTGTGAGATTTTTACTACCATCTCCAGTTCCCGATTGCAACTAAGTTGAAGCTTATCTAGCAATTTATTTTTAACGAAGTTAAGTAACGTATTGCAGGTAACTTTCCGGTGAAAGTTTCTGCTTATTCCGCGATTTTAAAGCGGTTTTGTTTTCACCGCACCAAGTCGGAAGGTTTTGTTCTTCGCAGACGGCGGCGTACTAAATTCGACTCGTCAAGAATGTCAATAATCGTTGGATTAGCGTGATCTAATAGCCGATTTCTATGTTTTCGCGCGAAACTCTTTATTTCGTCTCGAACCGTTGGAATCCCGAGATCCCTGTGAAGATCTTCGTTTCTTATATACCATGGTGCATTTACAAATGACCTAAGCAATTTATTTTCAAACGTTTGTAAGTTATTTAAATTTTTAACCCCAGAGTTGTATACCGTAAGTCCAGATATGTATAAGTACCTGCCTGTATAAAATCAACTTATTATCAATACTAAGCTTAGAATATTTACCGAGTAGCCAGTTCATATCTCTTAATTTACTTTTCAATTCTTCGCATTTCTTTTTTACGTGCGGCTTCCATTTTAATTTCGCGTCTAGAGTCATTCCCAGATATTTTGCCTCATTCGCAAATGGTACACGACCGGTATTAAGAAAGACGGGCAATCTATTTATTTTTGTATACGTAAAGTCCACGTGGACTGACTTTTGTTCATTGAGCGCTATTCGCCATGTTTTTGTCCACTAATTAACATTATTAAGAGCATTTTGTAATTTAATCGTAGCTTCGTTAATCGTTTTGCCTACTGCTAGTATTGCAGTATCATCAGCAAACGTTGTTACGATAGTGTCTTCTGTTTGAGGTATATTACGTGTAAATAGAAGGTACAGAACTGGACCTTAAACACTACCATGTGGTACCCCAGCCACTATTTCTTTGAAATTAGAATATTCATTTCCGTGTCTTACACGAACAAGTCTGTTTTCTAGATATTTGTGAAGAATTGTATAAAGTCCTTCAGGCAGAACTTGTCGTAATTTGAATTTGAGGCCTTCGTGCCACACCTTGTTAAACGCTTGCAACACATCCAAAAAGACCGTCGAACAAATTTTCTTCATCGAACATATTTTCTTATAAGACCTAACCCGAGTATGCCAATCGATTTAGAAGGAGGGGTTTTACCTAGTGTCACCGCCAACATTGTTGGACCACTAGAACACATTTATTTGACAGGTCTGAAAATGTCAACGTCAAAATTTTGGAAAACCGAGTATGCCCCTTTTAAATCGATTGGCATACTCGGTTTTCCAAAATTTTGATGTTCATATCTTAACACCTGTCAAATAAAATGTGTTCTAGTGACATTGGTGTTTGCATTGATATAATTTTCTAATGCAAAAAATGTATTCAAAACATTTTTATTCTGTATTTACATTTTTTTTTAATGCAAAAATTTTCACATTGCACTAAAATTTAATTTTTAATAAAAAATGCATTTTTGTTTGCATTGAAATTTATATAACTCTGGTCACTGTTATTCGTTTTCCAAAAGAGATGCCTTTTTGAAAAAAAAAAACATGCCTAAAGCATCAGCTAGTGAAATAATGCTTAAAAGGCGTTGGCATCGCTATTTAGGAACTACAATATGGTGTCAAACTAAGTAGACACTCGATTATTTAAGCAGAAGTTAATCTCGCAAAATTTAATTGCATTGCAGAAAATATATTTTTTTAAACAAAATCTCATAAATTCAAATCACCTGCGAGATTTGATTAGAAAAATGTATTTGTTGCAATGTTATTAAATTACGTAGAAACCCCTCTGCATACAATTTTTTTCCTCTAGAACTAACATGTTACCACTATTAGTTTTGCTCGTTACACAACATACTGCACAGCAAAAAGTATAAAGAAAATTTCCACCCCTTTTACGAAATTATTTTCAACAAAAAATGCATTACACCGATAACTAAGATTTCACACATACAAAGCAAAATTAAACTGATAGATTTCTTTCACTTTTGTTTTGCAGAATAAATGAGGTACATAGCATCAAACATTAATACTTCTTATAATAATTATTGATTGTATAAGTTTTATACATAGTTTGAAATTTCCAAAAGAAACTTTATGAGCACCTGCGACTGCGACAGAAAACCAAGACCTACGTGCTTTTGCTCCGTTTCATTATATACATACATTTTATAAAAATCGTTATAATGTTAAACCAAAAGATTTAATTACATGTCTCTCACTTTTGAAATAAATACGCAGGTACCTCGCAGTACAGTACAAAGAAATGAGTATCTAGTCTAGTCTGGCATTAATTAAAGTGAAATCAACACTTTCAACGTAGGTTTTTTTTAGTAAAAAACATTCTTTCAGCGAGAAAGTTGTATTCATCATGGGAGCTTTTTTCCATTGAAGAAGTTTTCTTTCAAGCAATATGCTTTTATAAACATATGCATACATATCTTCATATATCCTCAGTCTATGGCCGCCGCTAACAATTTTTGTTGGATTGTCCTTGTAGGAGTAAACAATACCTCTCGTCGAAGTTTCAGAACTTGTCGATTAAATTATGAAATATGTCAGGAAAAAAAAAAACATTTTCCACAAAGTGGAATTGATCTCCCATCATCTTTCCATGGGTTCGTATTTTATCCCAATCTTGCATTCATTCTTTTCTACGTTTTACCTGCAAGCATTTATGTAAACATCATTTTTCTGAAATTATTGCACGTAACGTAAAAATTATTGCACGCAAAAAAACATATTAATAAAGTTTCTCAGAATCTGGCACCAGGGGCGCTGTCACCATCACTGTGACAGCACCAGAGAAGAAACCATTTTAAGTTTTTCCTTGCAAGAATTTTACGCGAATTAAAAAAAATATATATATTTTTTCCTTTCACAAGCTACCGTACTTGCACTCTACAAACCCCATTCTTGTTTGAATTTTTTCCTATAACTCAACCACAAAAAGAACATCATTGAACTTTGACAATAATACCCCTACACAGAGTAGGTAGGTATAGCATGTTTTTGTACTTATAGCTACTCCATTCCATACCTTATCTATTATTTGCGAATCAATTTAATCGAAATTCCTTTTTGAAACGCAATTTGTCTGTCATTTTGGCTCAATAAAGTATAATCTTACAAAAGAGGCACAACACTGCTAAAAGTTCAAATGGTCATAATGCCCTGGATTGTATCGATTAGACAAGTCCCAAAAGAGCAAAGTCAATCGTTTTCAGTTTTTATGGTTTTGTTTGGTTTGGTTTTGTGTGGTTTGAATTAATTTTACAATACTAATGCAAATTCCTTAAAAATCCTTATGGAAAGGTGAATTTCACCATAAAATTGAAAACAAAAAGAAGATGTATGATTTGTTGTGAAAATAAGAAAAGTAGTAAATAAGGTACAAAATAATATCCTCCGACCATTAAGATCTAAGAAACTTGGCGGCGGCGTCCAGAATTCTTCCCCAAGATGCAACGGACTTGGGTTAGGAAAATGTAGTCTCAAAATGAAACGGCTTGAATTCTTTTTTTTATTTATTTACGTTTCAATCAACAACATTATTGTATCGATTAAAATAATTAACTTACTTATCCGGCTCCCAATCCATGGAGGGTCACAGCCTGAGACATTGTGCGGCAGCCTTCTATTTCAATCATCTAGTCTAGACCAAGCATTCTGGTCCTTAACTGCCTGAACAGATTGCAAGGCGCAGCTGGTATAGATGTCAAAAATGCTGCAGTAGATGTCACAAATGCTGCAGTAAAAGTTAAAAATTGTTCAACTCTTGCATCTCCGGCTGCAGCATTTTTGACATCTATTCCAGCTCCGTCATGCAACTCTGCATTCTGTTCAGGCAGTAAACCGGAGCGGAAGTACAGTTTTTCTTGTTCTCTCAAATCTGGGGCTACGATTCAAAGACTCTTTTGGCTTAAGGTAGCGCTAAACGACAAAGATGCTCGCCGAACTTGTTCGTTTGCATTACCCTGAACATCGAAGCCAACGAACTCGACAAAATCGAAATTTTTCGCCAACAGCGAACCATTCGTGAACCAGCCCCTACACGACGAATATATAGCGAGCACTAACAAGTTCGGCGAGCATGTTCCTCGTTTAAGGCTAGCTTTAAGCACTATTGTACATTCGCTCGATATGGTTGAGCCAGTGAAGTCTGATGTCGATCTTTTCCTCCATTCGCCCTCATCGCACACAGGACCAAATATCCATCAAGGAAATGTTCTTTCGGATGAGCCCATAGTGTCAGCTCTCCGCTCCCCTTCTGCTTATCATCCATCACTTGGAACCGTAAAGCAGAACTAGCAGGGTAAGGGGTTAATAGAGAATGCATTTCCTTTTGCATGTGAAGAGTTTGGAAGCCTTGTTGCGCCAAACCATGTTTGCTAGGGTAATTTTTCGTCTAATCTCCACTATGGTGGCGTTCGTGGGATAAGTGTTTACTCCGATGTAGATGAACTCGTTAACTACTTTGAACTTGTTGCCATCAACAACTGACGTTTTGTCCTAGCCGTTTGACAGATCTTTCATTGGTTGTTGATAGCATGCATTTGGTCTAATTGTGCTCGTTTACTGCAAGACCAACAAATTTTGCATGTTCTTCAGTTGCCGTGGAAAACTCTATAACGGCCTGTTGGGAATGGCCGATGATGTCGATTTCATCGGCGTACCTAAGAAGTTGGACAGATCCATTGAGAACAGTGTTAATGCCTTTCCTGCACACTATTTGTTCCAGAACGAAAATGAAGAAATAACATGAAAGCGCATATCCTTTCAATTGTTTGGAATACAAGTTTCGAAGAGACTTTACCTAGTCGCATTTTGCACATTGCATCACGTATTTTAAAATATCATACGCAATATAGCAGGATAAGTTCTTCCAGCATCCCAATTTCAGTCATCGACATATAGAGTTCCTGGCGATGAATGCTTTCATATTCGGCTTTGAAGTCGATCAATAGATGATGAATTGATGAGTCTCGACTTAAAATTCATTGGTCTTTTCCAGGTCCTCCCAGAGAGAGAATATTTGTTCCAAGAAAATAATAAATTTGGTGGTACAACAGCTCATGGAGAACAAGGGCCTAGTGACTTACAACTCTCAACCATTCATGTGTGCGTGTTGTTGGCATCAGGAAAGCAGGGGACCATCAATTTTTTTCCGATTCCGAACGGCTAGATGACAAGTATACTCTTGAGGACTTGTCAGTTACTCGGAAGAGGCAGTACCTCGGAAAAAAACATTTCTGTTTTTAGGCGGCAGTGGCTGGGAGTTGAACCCAGACCTTTGGCATGACAGTCCAACGCACTTAACATTACGCCACGAGGTACAAAAATATTTGGTCTAATGATCCGCCAAAAGCCACACTGGTACTTGTCGATTTTTGTGTTGCAGAAAGGCTCCCACAGTACATTGGAGAGGATCTTGTATCCAACGTTAATCAAAGATATTTCTCGATTGATCTTGCAGGTATTTTTTATAGGACCAATGAAGCTGATGGATCAGTTATCCGACATGCTTCTTTCCACCCAAACTTGGTTGATGATTTGATGCAATGCACCCTTTCAAGACATCCCCTCTGATCTTGAACAGCTCCGCTGGTAAGCCATCAGATCCAGTAGCCTTGTTGTTTTCAAGCTTCTTTATAGCAAATTCTATCTACCTCTTCTATATTGGTTGTCGAATCTGGGTCTTCATTGACTGTAAGCGGGTTTTCTTTCTTGTCCAATTTCCTGATCTACCCGATGCCCATTTAAAAGATGCCGGAAATGCTGTTTGAATACATCTGCTATTCTCTGTGTTTCGGTGACTAGTTTACCTCCACTGTTTCGAAGATCCTGCGTGCTGGTCTTGTAATCAGAAGCCAGTTGCTTGGCTTTTTATAAAACTACCGGATGTTGTTTTAATCTCGAAACTCGGTGATCTCCTTAAGCTGGGAGGCTCTCTTCTTTCCACGCAGGGTCTTCTTCTCCTCTCTTCTCCTTGCTCGATACTCTTCTCTCGCTGCTCTATGTGTAACGACTGGCACTTTTTTCACCTGTATACACATTCATCATCATACGACGGGCTCTCTTTCGGGGGTGGTTGGTATCCTACTATAGTTTTGGTTACCACTTTTATGATACCGCCATACGCCATACCAGACCACTGGTTGCTAGCTTTTGTGGTAGGTGAATGCACTGTGGAGAGCTTCTCGCTCAGGTGATATTTGTAGACCCTGGTGGCCACAACTCAATGGAAACCCACATGAGCAGAATGGGCATCAGCTCATTGGACTTATGTAGAGGGTGTGATGATAAAGAGACAAAGGAGGGCTCCCCTCACTTCTTTTGCGAATGCCCCAGCCTAGCTAGAACCAGAAAGAGGCCCTTGGAGAATACTTCTTCGACGAACTGGGTGTGATCTCTGTCTTGCCACTGAAGAACATCCTGAAATACATTCAGAACTCAGGATGGTTCAGGGAGGCCCCCCACATCTAAAACTTCCTCTTAACTCCTTCCCTATCCCTCCTCACTAACCACCTATAACCTGGGGAGTGCAATGGATCCATTGAGATCCTAACCTGGTGGCTTCAGGTATGCCAAGGCGACCAACATCGAATTTCTTCCCAAGGGTGGTTCGCAGTTTCTTTTCATTTGAAAGTCACACCTTAAACGCTTTAACCCGCAACATATTGAAAAGGCCAGAGTCGATGCTTGCCCCTCGAAAACTACGAACTTCTAAGATCTTAGAAGCGAGCCTTCCGTGTCGATTAGTACATGGGCGATTTGGTTGGCGTATCGACCATTTGCGGAGCCTCAGGATGCTTTGTAAATTCTTGGCCATGGAAACCTAGTGCTACTTACCACCGTATTACGAGCTTCTGAAAAGTCGATTAGTCAGAGGCAGTTATCATTTGTCTCTTCGTTGTAGGCTAATTCACCGAAAGTGTTTTCCTTATTAATTTGGAAACTGAGACCCCAGCCAATATATTTTCTATCGTAGTCCAGGCAGGCTGTACAGGAGGTCATGAAACTCATCCTCTGCACAACTTTCAATCCAATGTGAAGAATGTGTGCGCATTTTAAATAACTAATATTGTATTTCATATGTAAGCTAGAGAACAAGTTTGGACAGAACCCTCAAAAAGAGAACCTCCTTCAGCTAGTTCCTTAAAATTAAAGTCTGTTTACTTAAGGAAAACGACTTAGCATCATTTAGCATTAAAAAAAAAAGAATTACAATGATCCTCTTTTTAACCTTTTGTCCCCATTACGGGTGCCGAAAAAAACCTGCCAGACTTTTGTATTCAATGTCAAGATCCATTCACCTGCAGACCCTCATACTAATTTTTTTGTTATGCAATCACCTCCAAAATTTGAAACTGGTTCTTAGACTATACGTACATTTTTATGGAATGGGTCCATACGGGTACTTACTTATTTACTTACTTACTAACTTACTTAAGGTGGAGCTACAGTCCAGGGCGGAACAGGGCCTCAACCAACAACTTTCTTGCAGCCGGATCGGTTTCTAGCTAGCTGTCTCCAGTTTCGCACTCCAAACTCCAAGTTGGTTGAGGTATTCTTCCACTCCCGTGCGCCACCTTTTACGCTGTCCACCTCTACTGCACTGTCCCACTGGGTTGGATTCAAAGAACTTTCTGGGCCGCAGCATTGGTGTCCATTCGCTCTAGGTGACCTAGCCATCTCAATCGTTGTCTTTTCATTTTTGTGGCTAGGTCGATGTCACTGTACAGCCCGTACAGTTCGTTGTTGTATCTTCTTCTCCATTCTCCATCTATGCAGACGGGAAAATAATCACCCAGAAAATTTTCCTCTCAAAACTTACTTATGCGTTTTCATCCGCGTTAACCCCATCTTCTCGGCTTCCTTCTCAATACTCACGAAAGTACCACTGACATCTCGCTTTGTTCGTCCGATTTTGTCAATATCGTCAACGTTAGCGAGTAATTGGACTGAATTCTGAAAGATCATGCCTCTAGTGTTGACACAAGAGTCTTGCACTATTCTTTCAAGAACGAAGTTGCATAACAGCCCGCCTTGCCTAGAGCCTTTCTTGACATCAAAGGTTTTGGTGACGTCTTTGCCGACCTTGATGGAGCAGCATGCACTCTCCATCGTCATCCTGCCAAGTTGAACGTCAAAACTGTGAGATAGCATTAATATTGGCTCCCAAAAAAGTTTTAAAATAAAATATTAAAGTAAAAATTCTAAAAGTTATTTATTTTTCAAAAGAAAGACTGAATTGTTTACTATCTAAGTACTCGAAAAATCTAGTAAGTTCTTAACAATAGGTATAGCAAATTCCAAACATAAAATCGCAAAGGCACATCTTTCACCGTAACCTACAAAGATTGTACAAAGGCGAATGAATAAAAGAGGAATTGTAGAGACATCGCCCGAATCCTTTGGAACTGAAAAGCGTTACCAAAGTACTAAAACAAACATGAGCAGTGTAAGTAACATGACCGTCGAAGATTTGGAGCGTCTTCTGGACGCTAAGATGAGTAATCTTGCATCCAAAGATGACATCTCTGCTCTGGGTGTTGAAATCTCAACTTTACGAGCTAGTCAAGATGAATTCAGAGCCAAAGTGTCATATTTGGAGACACAAAATGCATTTTTGGAAGCACAAGTCGAAAGGCTTTTGAAGAAAGAAACGGAAAATAATCTTATCTTGCACTTGCCTGATGATAGTTCGACAGATCCGCTTTCCAAAGCAAAAGATGTGTGTAGTGGTCTCATTGACGAAGATGTAGTCCAACAGGCGCGTCAAGTGAAGTGCATCAGGCCAGGCATGGTCAGCGTAGTGGTGCAGCTCCCTAACCGTGCCACAGTCGATCAAATTCTTCGTAAGTCAGCGCAACTTAAAAACACTGGTATGTCTGTCCAAAAGGACCTTCCATTCATTGCACGACAGAAAAGAAGAATTCTTGGGCAAATCAAAGCAGCAGTAAAGTTGCAGCTCCCAAATGCTAAAATTTCCCTTAGAGACGATCGACTATACATCGAAGGAAACTTTTTTACTTGGGACAACAACCAAGGCCTGAAGTATGGAGATACCGATGGATTTACGCGTTTGAGTGAAATGTTTCCAGTTTTAAATGAATTACATTTACAATTCAAGCCGAAAACTATGTTAATGACGAAAGAAAACAAAACACATGAATCTGAAATGTCATCAAGAAAACCTGTCAAAAAATTCTCCAATTCTAACATAGCGCCACCTAGTAGTAACACTATAAACTTATCATCTCCCGGATGTTCCCACCATTAACATCCCGCCGTCGGTCAGCCGTTGAATTCAAATAATGATTTTAAAAATAATAATACTTTTAATTTAAGAATACTGTGTTACAATATCACAGGACTTAAAAACAAACTAATCTTTCCTGATTTCTTCAACTTTGTACGAGAATTTGATATATTTATTTTAATAGAAACTTTCTTAGTAGAAAACCAGTACGATATGTTTAATAATGTTTTAAGAGGATATGAATTAGCTTGGACATCTGCAATTAGGAGACATAATGTTGGAAGAGCAAGTGGTGGAATGGTTATAGGCTTTAAAAAGGAGTATAACAACTTCTTAAAATTGGAAAGGCATGAAGATTTTTGGTTCATTTCACTTCAAGAGCAAGGAGTAAAACATTTAATTGTCCCTGTCTATCTTAATTGTAATCACTGGTCTGATGATTTTTCCTGCTTAGAAGACTTACTAGCTCAACTATCCGAACCCAATCTTCTTTTGCTGGGAGACTTCAACGCACGTATAGGTAACGAACAAGGATGGCCACTCTTTCCTGCAGTATATCCTTATGAGCTCACCTACTCTCGTTCTTCGAAAGACAATCGAAAGGATGCCAAAGGTAGTCTCTTCCTAGAACTCTGTGATTCCTATAACTTCGTTGTACTAAATGGAAGAGGCCCCAGTGATCAATCAGGAGAATATACATTTATTCGCTCTTCAGCTCGCTCTGTTATTGATTATGGTGTCGCCACAGGGAGCTGGTTAAGCAAAAACTTAGATTTCAATGTTGGTATCAAAACATTTTCCGAGCACATGCCACTAATTTTGTCATTTGGTAGCAACGCATCCGTTACTAATACGGAGTTTAATCTCCCACCAAAACTAAAATGGAACGACCAATTCTGTCAGGAATATCAACGAAACCTGAACATGGAACTAAATTTACTCAACAACGTCACGCCAACCCCATCTTTGGAAGAACTACTCGATATTGTGAAAAAGTCAAATCCATCTAAACCAAACCCTAGAAGAAAAACGCAAATTCATAAAGAAAAGTGGTTCGATAAGGATTGTGAAGCGGCCAGAAAGCGTTCTTTCGCCTATCTTGCTTTATTTCGAGCACACAATAACACAACATTTCAACAATGGTACGCAAAATTTAATAAAAGCTATAAGGCATTATGTGTGCAGAAAAAGAAGGATTACCACAGCAGTATAATTGTCTCCTTAGCAAGTGTAAGCTCATCTGCCGAATTTTGGAAAATAATGAAGAATGTCAGTGGATCTAATCCGACAATTGGATGTCAGCTGAAAGCAGCGGAATTGAAAAATTATTTTGCATCTCTGCTAAATACTGAGTTTACCTCTCTTAGAGTCCAATATGCTATGCCATACACTGAGGATAGCTTTTTAGATGCCAACTTTTCTGCTGAAGAGCTTCTTCTCGTGTTAGAAGGTGTCAAAGCTAAAAAAACACCAGGATTAGATAGAATTCCCTATGAGTTCTTCAAATTCGCCACAACAGAATTTATAATTAGCCTCAAAAACTGCTACAATGACATTTTTAGCTCTCGTGCCATTCCTCCAACCTTTTTGTCTTCGATAATATTTCCATTATTCAAGAAAGGAGATGCTTTAGTTGTTGAAAACTACAGAGGGATTTCATTTTTGAATACTTCCATGAAACTTTTTGCGAGTTTGATATTTCGGAGACTTGTCACCTGGACAAATGAGAAATCCGTACTTAGTGAGTTCCAAGCTGGCTTTCGATCGGGTTATTCTACAATAGATCAAGTATTCCTCTTAGTAAACATAGCAGAAGTATATTTGCAACAAGGAAAAAAATTGTACGCTTTCTACATAGACTTCAAAGCAGCTTTTGACAGCATTGACAGAGAGTCTCTTTTTTTCAAACTAGCAGGAATCGGTGTGTCCTCAAAAGTAATTGAAATTCTAAGAGCACTTTACGCGAATGACTCTATATCAGTTTGGGATGGAGAAAGTCTCTCAGAGGAATTCAGTTCATCAATGGGTTTAAAGCAAGGATGTGCCCTAAGTACTCTTTTATTTACAATCTTTATTAATGATTTGGTGGATTGCATTGGTGGAGGTGTTACTATTGCAGGGGAAGAAATTCCAGCTCTAATGTATGCCGACGATATTGTTCTTTTAGCGGAATCGCCTCACCAATTGCAAAGGATGATTAATGTCCTCGAAAGATATTGTGACAGGTGGAACCTTACAGTAAATCTAGCCAAATCTAAGATAATGATATTCAGAAAAGGGCATGGAAGATACGCGTCGTATGAAAAATGGAAGTACAAATCAGTGGAGATTGATATCGTTAAAGAATTCAAATATCTAGGAGTGACAATATCCAGCAATCTTTGTTTTAAAAACCATGTCCAAGCTAAACTTAAAGAAGCCAAATCTGCAATATGTGTTTCTTGGAAAAAATGCATTGAAAACAAATCAATTCATCATTCAGATAAATACAAAATTTTTCAAGCTGTTTCCAAATCCATAATGTTTTACTCAGCACAAGTTTGGGGCTACAAACAGTACAATGATATGGAAAAATTGCTAAGATTTTTTTTAAAGCGTGTTTTTAAACTACCATCTACGACGCCAAACTATATGCTTCACATTGAAACTGGTATAGCACCAATGTTCATCGATTCGTTAAAGATTCACTTTGATTATATTTTAAGAATACTTCAAATGGACTCGATGAGGCTAGTAAAGAAAATTGCAAACTACCTGATCATAAATAAATTGAATTTTCTAAAAGATTGGTCAACAATGTCTGCATCGGTGGGAGAAACAATCAATCTGAGTACAATAAGTATACCTGACCTTAAGAAAACTCTTTATATCATTTTATCAAAGTTGGATATAAAACATCACGAGGACTGCATAAATCAGGCTAAATCATCGCAATACAGGGATTACTACAGCAAGCTTCAATTTGATCTTGGTGCAGCAAACTATTTCCACGATAAAAACTCAACAGAATTGATTTCGACAATTTTCCGTACTAGAGGAGAAATATTACAATTAAATTTTGTACCACACAGACCAGACCTTCCCCTTCTATGTGAATTGTGCAATACAAGGGAAAGAGAAGACATTTTTCATTTTTTGGGTTCCTGTCCGGTCCTGCGAGAATATAGGCGACTTGTTTTTGGAACAAACTATTTGGAAAAAGAAGAAGTTTTACATATCATGAATGGGTCAAATGGCTGGGATAAACTATACACCTATATTAAATCAGCCGCCGATTATAGAAACAAAATAATATCAGAGAATTTTTAAAGTTATAGTCATCAGAAATTTAAATTACTTTTTATTTGCATTAAACATTGTTAAAGTACTGCTTTTCGTTTCGTACGTACCTATGTAAATTAATTCAACTAATTTTCATTTAATTATTTGTTTGCTAAAATCATGCTTTCTTTAATTTTATTTATATTTGTCAATCTGACCGACGGTTATAAAACCAGGTCAAAAAAGACTTGTAAAATTTAATATATGTATATTTCATACGGTTATCAATAAAGTAATTTTCTATTCTATTCTATTCTATTCCTGCACAAACGGACGAGTTTGGGAGACATTGCTCTAGACTAGACTAGACAGTGCTCTATATAGCTCGTCTCTATAGATGCTATCATACGCGGCCTTGAAATCAATGAAAAGGTGGTGGGTATCGATTTGAAACTCCTGGGTTTTTTCCAAGATCTGCCGTAGTGCGAGTATTTGGTTGGTGGTGGACTTCCCTGGCCTAAAGCCACACTGATATGGACCTATCAGGTTGTTGACGAATGGCTTCTGGCGTTGACAAAGTACGACAGAGAAGTTCTTGTAGGCGATATTAAGAAGACTTATGCTTCTGTAGTTGGTACAGTCCAGAGGATTTCCTCCGACCATATTTTGCAGATGAGCTGGTGCATACTCCTAACCAATCGCCAGCCGCTTTGAATATCTCAGCCGCAAGGTCATCAGCTCCAGCTGCTTTATTGGACTTAAGTTTAGATGAAGGTATCTTAACTTCATCGAGATCGGGTGGACGGAATTGTTGGCCTACTTCGTCCTGGTAGAATGGTACAATCTGCATGGTAACGGAGTTCGATTCGTCATCGCCGTTATACAATTTGCAGGAATGATTTTTCCATATCGTCAGTACCGACTGCGATTCTACTACGATGTTCCCCTGATCATCCTTACAGGCTTCGGTCCGGGCCTTATAAGGTTCTCTTTACCTTTTGGTAAAACTTCCGTACTTCATTCCTGCAATGACATCTTTTTATTCCCTCGATTGCGCACTTCTCATGTTCTTTCTTCAAATGTCAAACTCATCCACTCACATTGCTTTGTGTGACCAGGTGTGTAGAGCGGTATGAAGTGTACTCCAATTTTCTGTAGACCTCATCAATGTATTGGAAAGTCACAAAAATTGCCACCTCCCCCTTCCCCTGAATGAAATCCTGGATCTGCGCCTGTCACTACATTAATATTGACTCTGTCAGTATCTACTTGTAATTGTGGGTTTCATTCAGTACATACAATAAAAAAAATGGCCGTTAGCTTCCCGAAACTGCCAATTTCTACCAATTTTATTATTTTAAACGAACTACGTGACTAAACAGACAATTTTGAGCTTAAGTAGTTAGAGATTGACAATCTTCGCTAACTAAAAAAAAAGACCACATTATTGTCACCAAATTTTCAATACTCAAAAAATAAAACCAAACCCAACAACTCTTGAATTAAAGAAATTCACCTATGTATACACCATAAGGTCTTTTTCTAAGAACTCTGTGCTTTGTCACCACTCAAACATCATTTTAAGAATCAAATTGTCACTCTAAGACTTAGTGTCAAAATTAGTGAATAGAAAAAAAAAAACAACAACAACCAACAACATTTAAGACTTTTATGTGTCTCGTTATTTTCCTATGGGATTCAATGAAATGTGTCGCTTTTAACAACGTTTGCGCTTAATCGCATTTGTTGGCTGGCTCCTGCTTAGCTGATGGCCGTAGGGTGGTTTGGTGGTTGTTCAAGTGTTCGAGAGGTTGTTTCCCATCAGAGTGAAAACAGAGTTTAGCCTAATGACCAAATTAGTTAGCTTGAACCATAAACATTTGACCTCGCTGCATGGTTCATTACCCCGAATCATAAGAAATTTATTGTGGATAGCTAGCTTAGGTATAGATGTTATTTTATTAGAGCCCAATTTGGTTCTTTTTTTTTACTGTTAGACTGGATCCTTATAACAACCACATACTTATAGCTAAAATCATCATTAATGTGACTTCGGAACAAAACACCATTCAAGAGTTCTATTATATACTCAACAAATGAAATTATGTTTGGTAAAAATATCAGGGAAGAGGTGTACTTGAAGTGCGAGAGAGGTGTTAAATCTAATTATTCTCTCTTTTTGGATTTAATGCAAATAAATTTTCTTTTGTTGTGGTTCAGTTATAAATTAAATCTGATGATGACAGGGTCTGTAAGTGAATACAATGAGAATTAAAAGCGTTTTCAAATATCGCTTTAGTGAGCATCTGACAGTTGTAGTTGTTGAGGATGGGAATAATGGTGTACTGCGTTTAATTATACGATGGTATAATTAGGGCACTCTATAATAAATATTGCAACCTTGGTTGATTCTGAGTTTTGGGTGGATGTATTATTGCTATTATAACCTCGTCTGATAGAACAGTTGCTGCATTTAATGAGCATAAGTTGTCATTAAAGTTCAACATCAGAAATTCAGAAGAATGGGTAAGTAAACGATTGTAGGAGAAAGAGAGAGAGAGAGTTGTTTTGTCACCTCACCTGATCAATGAAATTACTTATAAACCAATTTTAAATTAGGACAAAAAAGAGAATGGTTGTATATGTGGAACCTTGGGGAACACCAAAGTTTTGTTTTAATTTCTCCAAAAATCAAGATTTATCAGCGTTCTAAAGAGTTTTGAAAAGATAATAAAAACATACCAATACTGCCAACTTCAAGCCAAGAACCAATAAGGCCATAGGCCATACACGACCACCACAACGAAACCCCTGGTTTGACAAGAAATTCCGGCAAGTACATGCAGCCAAACAACAGGCATAAGAAGCCGCACTGCATAGGAGGACCATCAGAGCTGTTAGCGAACTCTATGAGCAGAAGAGGAGAGATCGGCTTCTCAGACGGAAAAAGAAGGAGAGGGGAACTAGTCTCCTTAATATTGCATACAAGATAGAAAAGTCTAAAGGCCGCATATGACAGCATCTATAGAGACAAGCTATTAAAGGCAAAGTCTAGTTTTGGCATCCCTCCAATAGACATAAACTCGTCTATTTGTGCAGGATGATGATGGAGAATACACGCTGCTCCGTCTAGGTCAGCAAATGTTAAGGCAAGGTGAGGCGCTGTCATGCAACAAGAGGCGAGTCCAAATATATGATGTCAACAAGAAAGTCAATCACCCAATTATGACGCGGCGTCTCGCACTGAACGTCACAATAGACAGCTATAATTTCGAAGTGCTCAAAGACTTTGTATTCCTAGACTCCGCTATAAATTCAGTAAATAATAATACCAGCGCTGAGATCAAACAAAGAATAATTGTTCTTGTCAATCCTTGCTTTTTTGTACTAAGAAGGCAATTGAGGCCTTTGTTATTCTTAAGATTCCTTATAGGAATGAGACTGGGTCATATTCATATCATTGATTTTTGACATCTGTTGTAAGTGAATGCACAGCGGAGGGCGTCACAGGCTGGTGCTTTCTGAAAGTCCAAGCGTACCATGACTTCCTTCTCCTGGGTGGCTCGCAAGTTATTTCCGTTCGACACTGGAACTCTTCTTAATAGGACTGGGACTATGACTAGGACTGTGACTGGGACTGAGACTGGGACTGGGACTGGGACTGGAACTGGGACTGGGACTGGGACTGGGACTGGGACTGGGACTGGGACTGGGACTGGGACTGGGACTGGGACTGGGACTGGGACTGGGACTGGGACTGGGACTGGGACTGGGACTGGGACTGGGACTGGGACTGGGACTGGGACTGGGACTGGGACTGGGACTGGGACTGGGACTGGGACTGGGACTGGGACTGGGACTGGGACTGGGACTGGGACTGGGACTGGGACTGGGACTGGGACTGGGACTGGGACTGGGACTGGGACTGGGACTGGGACTGGGACTGGGACTGGGACTGGGACTGGGACTGGGACTGGGACTGGGACTGGGACTGGGACTGGGACTGGGACTGGGACTGGGACTGGGACTGGGACTGGGACTGGGACTGGGACTGGGACTGGGACTGGGACTGGGACTGGGACTGGGACTGGGACTGGGACTGGGACTGGGACTGGGACTGGGACTGGGACTGGGACTGGGACTGGGACTGGGACTGGGACTGGGACTGGGACTGGGACTGGAACTGGGACTGGGACGATTTGGATCTCCAGCTAATCTGAGATCCACTCGAGCCGAATGGATCGGGTCGTGTATGCCCAGCTTACTGCCTGTTTGGTGGTATGGACCATTTGACTTTTTATATAAGTTACTGGTTATGATTTTGTAGGTGATGTCTTAAATGCTAGTGCCGCTATACATATTTACTGCAGGATAGGTGATCTTATTTTTATTCAGCGGGAATGTAGTAAATTTTAGAGAACCAGGGCCTAGTGATTAACAACTCTCAACCATTCTTGTGTGTGTGTGGTTGGCAGAAATAAAGGAGACCTACACTATTTATCCACCCAAATGGCTAGATAAGAAGCACTTATTCATAATAATGTCAGTTCCTAGGAAGAAGCAGTACTTCGGAAGAAAACAATCTTTGTTTTTAAGTGGTGGTGGGAATATAGTACTGAGGTTAAAATTGTTGGGCAATTTGTCCTCTGGTCATATTTTAGCTATGAATTGGACTATGTTTCTGCCAAAGTCATATCAAATATATGTTATAAAGCTTAACTTAAAGCCTATAAGCTTCAGTTACTTTATTCATTTTCAGTCTGGAGATAGGTTACTTGTTGTGTTGACACTTTGATCGGGTGGCCGAAACTTGTTGTTGTTATCATGTCTCTACAACTCCTCAGCTTCACGTTGCTGGGGGTCTCATTTCTTTTTCTTGAGCTTGTGTTTTGTTTTTATATCTTCCTGCGGTTAACAAAGATCAAGGCCCAGATAACGTAACACAATTCAATGAACGAAAGCCGTTTTGACTGTCTATCTCTATTCACATTTATGGGGAAATATAGAGAGTAATAGCTGAAATGAGGATCATTGAATCGAATCGTGGTATGTAATCAGCACCAGGGCGTGAAAGTCTTTTTTCATCTGAAGACGTTATCTGTGCGCTTCGGAGTTTGTGAGAAATAGTATTTCTGACACAGATTTTCGAATGGCTTGTTAGTATATATCTGCTACATTTCTTCTAATGTCTCGCAAGTCGCAAGCTCGAAGGATATGAAATTAGCATAGGCTGTAGTGGTCTCTTCTAATTTTAGTCATTCGCTTCTGAGATAATTCGTAAACGCAGTTTGACACCAATACATTGTAACAATCGGAGTGGATACTGGAGTTTATTGCTTCTCACCAATATTTGTTTTCGCCACAGAATCAATGAACCTTAGACCGCCAGCTGATTTGGTGTCGTAAAGGCTATGTTTTTTACCCTACTTAAGAGTTCTTCTATCCCAATTAAAAAGCTTTAAACTCTCAAGAGCATCAAATGGTCTTGTTCTGGTTATTGCTCGTAGGTTTTCCAGAGGATCTCGCAGTATACCGTCTTTCTCAGGACTGGTTGCCCTAATCTCACCAGATAGCAGGATAGCAGGTATATCGACTTTGAAACTATTGAGGCTCTCAGAAAACTACTCAGCTTGTCGGGGTTTTCTCTACCTACGCACATATAATTCACTCCTAGTTCCTGAGAATGTAACTTAAGTGTCACAAACCATGGATTCGATGGACTTTTCCACCAGCGAGAACCACTTGTATTTTGGAGCTGTCCCCTCCTATACTTAGAATATGATCATTTAAATGACGTGCAATAAATTAATTTTGATGAATAATCGGAATGTTTAAAAGCTTTTTAATAATGGGGCTATGATTTTCTCCAGCGTTAAACTACAAAGAGGCCACCAATCAGCAACGTTAACACTTATACCAAACCAACTTCAAAAAAAAAAAAAAAGGTGGAGAAACTCGTTAAGTTCTCATCATGCGATGCTCCATACATAAGAAAATTGAAACCTCAACTTAAATTTAATTACCTGGTCATCCACGTCATCGTCATCCTCATCGGGCACACCCAAGCTCAACGTATATCTAAAAAAACTAATAAAACTCAGCAAATTTTTAATGGAAAATCTAAGTACATACCTAACACAAGATGTTATCCAACATATACATACATCTGTATAAAAAAGAGTTTTATGTGGACTTATACCTATACCAACACACACACACAGCAACACACCAAAACAAACAGAAACACAATCTTAAGGTTTAAAATAGTTTTGCTTCTTGGGCTCCCATGATTACCCTTGGTAATTTTCTTCACCCTCCCCCTCTTCAAACCAACTGACATTGAGAATAAGGTTCGAAGACTAACGATGACGATTGACGCCTTAATATATCAATGTATGTGCTTACCTTAGAAAGTCCACCAACAGCATGGAATTTCAATTCTCATCTTCTCAGCCTTTCTCTCACTTTCAATCTAATTGACTGATTAATGCTTGATTTTCGAGGCGTTTTGCAAGAGGAGCCTCTGATTGGGGTTGACCTCGATTCGCAGTTGATTTGGAAGTGAAAACCCTCTCATCGTCATCCACTTCACGCTGCTGAAGGTAATCCTTATTGAAAACTTTTCAGTTCATACCCACCGCGCCAGTCCACCATTCCATGATGATGATGGTTGTTGTGGTTGTTCTGTATTACAAGTGGTTGATGCTGGATCTTTTATTGCAGACGTCATTCCTCCAAATTGGGAGAAAAAGGGATAAGGGAAAATTTATAACAGATACTGTACAGACCACTTTTTTTTCTCTGTTTGTGTATTTTAGTTTGCTTTTATAAATAATGAAGCCTTAGGTTTTTTTTTTTGGGAGCATTTTTCCCTTGGTTTTCCCTTAATCCTTATTGCTTTGGCCAAAGTTGTGTGTATAATAATTTTAAGATCAAATTTATTATGTTCAAGTGTGTCCTTATACAAAACCAGATGCACAGAGGCAGAGTTAGTGAACGATTCAAATATATCTACATTCTACAGTTTAATTTATGAGCAGCAGCTTCGCAAATAATATGTACCTATAGCTATAGGTAAAGTAAACTTGAATAAGGATTAATATTTTTGATAAATAGAGGTAATTAATGGGTGCAAATTTTCAACACTATAGAACCACAATCCTTAGAAATGTTTTATATGTTTGAAAATAAGCTGTGGAAGTGTCTATAGTTTAGTTTTTGTATATCCATTAATTTTCTTAACTAAGTAAGTACCAAAAGTAAATGAGTACCTAACGGGTTTCACTATTCCATTTTTCTTGAAATATTTAGGTAAACAATCAGTGGTGATTTTGCGACGGGTCTTAATGCATAGATTTTAAATTGAACTGAAATATCGATAAACTACGCCCTAGATTCCCTTACAAAATTCAAGGACGTATAATACCTACTATGGAACACGGCTCTAACGGTACTGATTAAACTCAATCATTGAACCTTTGCTAAAAATAATAATTCTATTTTTTGCCGAAAAGTAGGCATAGCATAGCATAGGGGTGGACTAGGGGTGGACAAGAAACTTCTTCCAGCCAGTTTGGTTTCTAGCTAACTGTTTCCAGTTTCTAATGCCAAGTTGGTTGAGGTCCTCTTCCACTTACATGTGCCACCTAACACGCTTTTCTCCTCTACTGCACCGTCCCACGGGGTTTGATTCAAACACTTTCTGACCGGAGCATTGATGTCCATTCGATCTTGTTGACCCAGTCACCTCAGTCATTGGCTTTTCAATTTTGTGGCTAGGTTAGTGTCGCTGTACAGCCCATTTCCCATTTATGCAGATGGGACCAAAAATCACCCGTAGAATTTTCCTCTCAAAACAGCATAATTGGCTTAACAGAATGGAGACGGAGCCGCAACTGGAGCTGTAGCTGGAAAATAGCTGTCAAAATGTTGAATACACACAAATTCAATGGTCCGAATACAACACGACGCAGCTGCAGACGCAACTGAACAAGTTGGCCAACTGCCGTCGAACTGCTGCTGCTTGCAGTTTTTTCGAAGTTTCAACATTCCAAGTATTTACATGGAGGTTAAAGTGAGTTTCAAACTCTTTTCAATCTCTCACTAAGACGTTAAGTAATGTTTGCTTCTTTTTCATCGTTATTTATTTTTATTTTTGTTTTTATTTTTATTTTTGATACTGAAAGTTCAGCAAGCTGTACAGCTACATTGTGGGCGCATAAAGATCACGTACCTACGACATTTTTTGACAGCTATTCCAGCTCCAGCTGCAGCTACAGTTGCAGCACTGTATTCTGTTCAGGAGGTAAAGCGTTCTCATCCATCATGTACTCAGACATCAAAACTGGTATGACAAGTGTCTTATATTTATATCAGGTCACTAATATTTCTTGGGAAAGAGTAGTTCTTTATATGACCTCAGGGCTGGTATTAACGGGTTTTTCAACAGGGACACCACAAAAATAGAGCGACAGAGACAGCAAACGACATCATATTTCTTGCCGCTCTTTTGACATTTCTCTTCAGGTTTGCCATTTCATGATGGAAAGATACACGAGCCAACAACGAGTCAAATATATTAAAATTTATTACCGAAATTCGGAGTCAGTGGCCTCCACGTTAAGAGCGCTACGTCCAATTTATGGTCGTCACTCGTCATAATCGTCCTAGCAGATCAACAATTGAGCGTCTAGTTGAAAAATTTGAATCCACAGGCACAGTACAAAATGTTCCCATGCCAGTGAGACAAAGAAGTGCCCGTAATGTCGGTGTCGAGAATATTGCTACCGCTGAGGCTGCATTTGCTGCAGAAAGCCCAAATGTGTCTCTCACACGTGCGTCGTTCTCAAGCGTTGGGCATCTCTGTGACGTCGTTGTGGCGAATTTTGCGAAAAGATCTTGGCCTTCATCCTTACAAGATTAAATTGACGCAAAAACTGAAGCCGCTTGACCACCAGAAGCGTCGTATGTTCGTGAATTGGGCTGAGCAACAACTTGAAAATGATTCGGATTTTCATCGAAAAATCATCTTCAGCGATGAGGCTCATTTCTAGCTGAATGGCTTCGTCAATAGAGAAAATATGCGATATTGGTCAGGCAGCAATCCACACGTACTCCATGAGTCATCATTGCATCCCGAAAAAATTACGGTTTGGTGTGGTTTATGGGCCGGCGGCGTCATTGGGCCGTACTTCTTCCGTGATGATCAAGACCGACACGTTACTGTGAATGGGGATCGCTACCGTTCAATGATAAACGAATATTTTTGGCCCCAATTGGATGATATGGACTTGGAGGACATGTGGTTCCAACAAGACGGGCGGCGCCACAAGCCACACAGCAAATGTCACAATCAATTTATTGGAAACCAAGTTTGGAGAAAGTGTTATCTCACGAAATGGTCCAGTCGCTTGGCCACCTCGGTCGTGCGATTTGACGCCGTTAGACTATTTCCTGTGGGGCTACGTCAAGTCTATGGTCTATGCCAACAAGCCAGCGACGATTGATGAGCTTCGTACGAATATCGAACGTGAAATTGCAGCAGTATCGGCCGATTTATGCTTGGAAACCGTCGAAAATTGGGTTCAGCGTCTGGACTTCTGCAAGCGTGCCCGTGGTGGCCATGCAAAAGAAATTGAGTTCCATACATAATGGCATCAAACGTACTTTTAAAGGAATAAAGAATTTCATTGATATCCAAAACCGTTTTTGTTTTATTTAAAAAAACTTTTGTAGCGCTCTTATTAAAAAACCCGTAGCTACTCAAAGCCTTTGACTGCCTCGAAATTATAGCTACTTATTGTGCTGTTCTTTCAGAGACGTTGCGTAAGTGCTTGGTGTTCTTTCTTGTTGACAACATACACTTGATCTTGCCTTCATTCGCCATTAAACCCATCTTCTTGGCTTCCTTCTGAATACTCACGAAGGCAGGACTGACATCACGCATTGTTCGTCCAATTATGTCAATACCGTCGGCGTAAAGGAATATTGTGCCTCTAGTGTTGACATGAGAGTTTTGCGCAATTCTTTCAAGAACGATGTTGAAGAAGTCGTATGACAGCGTGTCGCCTTGTCTAAAACCTTTTTTGACATCAAAGGTATCGATAATAAGGTCTTTTCCAACCTTGATGGAGTAGCGTGCATTCTCCATTGTCATTCTTCAGAAGCGGACGAGCTTGGGACGGATGCCAAAAGTGGACATTGCTCTATAGCTCATCTATATAAATGATGTCATAGCCAGCCTTGAAGTCGTTGAAAAGGTGTTGGGTAATTATTTGCAGTCCATAGGGTTTTCCCAGATGTGCCGTAGTGTCTCTGAATATTGGTCGATGTTGGACTTTCCTGGCCAAACTGATATGAACCTCTATCAGCTTGTCTTGGTTTCATTCATCGGCATACTAGCTTTCAACCATATTTTTCAAATGGTTCAATAACTCATTACCAGCTGCTTGGAACAGCTCGGCCCCAAGGCTTTAAGATCTGGCAGCTTTATTAGGCTATAATTTAGCTATCATCATTTCGTCGAGATTGGGCGGATAGAATTGTTGGCCTACGTCATCCATGTTGATTAGTAAAAACTGCATGAAATCGATTCGTCGACTGACTGCGATTCTACCACGATATTCTACCATGATATTCCCTTGCAGACTTCGATCGGGCCTTGCAGCGTTGAGAGATTTTTTTCCTTTTAGTAGAAGTTCCGAAAATCATTCCTGCAATGACAACCATCTATTTTTTCGATCGCATGGTTCTCGTGCTCCTTGTTTTTCCTTCGGAAGAAGCTGATGTTCCGAACTCCTCTTCTGATCGTAGAGCTGCCGAGCAGCTCTAGTTGTTCAATGCAGTGGCGCTTTATATGAATGTTGTGTGGCTGCTGTTATTTGCCGATATCTTTGGTCAAATCCAGTGTTTCGTGAAAGGTTTAGCACGTCGGAGGCGGCATATCTGATAGCTTCAAGATACTTCTTCCACTGGTTCTCGATGCTTGAAGTTGTTAGCAAAGGACCTAGTGATCTTTTACAACTATAGCCGTCTGACGTCGATTTTCCTCACAGTATATCCTTGTTTGAGCTTTGGTCTGGATATCTGTAGAAATACCTTGGCTACAAAGAGGTAGTGCTCCTAGTTCGGACATCCTTTGTACTGGAGGATTGCCTTGCGTCCATAGCAATGTGGTCAATGTAGTTCACGGTTGACCTCGAGATCGCCATGTTTTCTTGTGGATATCAAGATGTATGAACTGTATACTAAGTTCCACAACGTTTCTTCCAGCAGAAAAGTCTATTAACCTGTGTCCGTTGTCGGAGATGGTGGTGTGCAGGCTATATCTTCCGGTTGTGCCACCAAAGATGCCTTATCTTCCTAGTTTAGCATTCAAATCACCCAAGACAGTTTCAATGTCATAGCTAGGCCATTGCTCATGTGCCTTGTCTATCAACTCATAGTACTCGTCCTTGGTGTCATAATCTTTCTCTTTTGTGGGGGCATATGGAGCATATGAACCTAATGGTGGCGGATCAAGCCTTGATGTAAATTGTCAGGAGGTACTGGTTCACATAGTCGAAACTTAAGAACTCAAGACTTTCTTACCTAAGTCTGCCTCTAACGGCGAATCCATACCCAAAAAGAAGCTGCCTTTGCTGTCGGTAAGAGTTGCCGTAGTAGGTATTGCAGTTTTTCAGTTTTCTTTTTGCTCTAGGATTTCCACTTCGTTCCACGTGCAAATCCGAAGTTCGTTGTCCTTATTTCGTATTTCCTTATGTGAACATTAAGATACGTTCCACATTCAGCCATAGAGTAACTTGAAATTACTTGAGTTCAAATGCGAAGTTAACTTGTTGTTGCTGGAATTGCATTTGAAAATTTGCCTTAATGTGAATTATTTTAAGTGTTCACATTAAGAAGGTCAACAAAACGCCTATTACCATAGTATAATACATCTACTGTAACCACATTAGCAAGTTCCTTTGATCCAGTCATGCATTTTATGTTTTATATTAATTTGTCATATCAGACAGACGACAGGATTGTCATGGACTTTTATTCTTGAGTAAGAAATATTGTAAATCTATTTTATTAAATAAAGAATTTATTTAATCTCGAATTTATAACTCTCTTGGGAGGATTCTATACAAAATATTCATCAAATTTATCCAACCGTTTAGGCTTAAGGCCGACACGTCCAAACTGATGTTAACCGCACAACCGCACAGACCGACGTGATGTACATTGACAACAGACCCTATATGACGAAGGAATCTCAACCTTTTTTGTAACCGACAAAAAAAGGAAACCAATACTTGCCCTCCTGACACAGAGCAAGTAAAAAAAAGACATACACACTATACACACTCTTTTAGCTCTTGATTGATATGTTTCCCATTTAAAGTGTTTCCAAACGATTACATCGAAATCACAATTTTTCACTCGATGTAACCGATTGTTGTACATTTCCGGCTTCCATCAAAGGGGCTTGCGTGTTTCCTTTTCGCGTTGAAGTAACTGTCAATATCAATTTTAGAGCAATGGAAGGAGTAGTTATACCTATAGTGTGCTGTACACTATTTACAAACACAGTCAGTCCCTAGACTTGTACCCTATATTCTCCGGGTTTGTATTGAAACCGAATTAAAAAGTGGAAAGACTTTTAAACAAAAATATTATACATCAAAATAAATAACGTGCTACGGATATTGATTGTTTAATATTTATGTTCTTACGTGAACTTTATTTTATAACAACAATAACAATAACCAAACCATGCAACGAACCACCAGACAACCATTTTATACATTATTATCATTTCCGGCCTTCATTGATGGGTTGTTGTTGTTGTTTTTCGCTTTTATGTTAAATTAAAGTATTACTGTGTCAATATTGACTTTATATCAAAGGAAGTGAGTGTGCTGATTCGAATATAATCAATATACATTTATACGTAGGCGTAGGCAGACGTGCAGTATACTACTATACATTATTTCATTCTTTGAAATATTAATGAATAATATGATATGATGGCATTTGTTTTTTTGTTAAATATACTTTGCACACATTCAAAGTGTTTTGACTATATGGCTCTGGGATTCTAGCACCTATATTATAAATGTGGGATATTCGTAAGCTCAATGCGCTATAAAAGGTCAATATATTTCAGTAATTGGTCAGCCATTAAATTTTTTATTACGAATTTCTTGAGTTTTTTTCTAGTTAACATTAATTTTTGAAGTTTATGAAGTGCGTTGATGTGCAAAAGTGCGAACTTTTTAAGTAGTAAAAAGCTGTTTAAAATTGGCATGTATATAGCCTCGTTCGATACAAAAACATTTGAGTACATATTTACAAATAAATATGATGTCATTAATTAATTATTATTATTACCTTAGAAATTATGTTAAATTTTGTACAAATAGATAATTAGCAGTAAAAATATACATATTTACATATATTTCTGATTTACTACAGGTGTGCTTTCACTATCTACTGAAAAGGTAAAAGTTATAGGGAATAGTTATCACTTTTTGTAGTTTATTTCATTTTTTATTTCAAGTACACGTAATTAGTAATTGAACATTTTCCATTGCGATTGTAATTAAAAAAAAAAATACATTTTCATTTATTGTAATTGTAATTGAAAAAAATCACTTACAAATTAAATGTAATTGACAAAAAAATTACATCCAAATTGAATGTAATTAAGAACAATAATAGATTTTATAATTTTTTAAAATTTAAAATCACTTAAAATGTAATCGACAAAACCGATAAATTACTAAATGTTTGTGTAGTGATTACATACCTACATTAGCTTAATTGAATTGCAAATAATTGACACCTTTCTATTACATGTACCTAGTAATTGAATTTTGTGAATTATGTTTAAAAGTATTTAAATAAGTACATGAAAAAATTGATATGGATAATAAAATAATAAAAACATATATTCTTTAAGCTTGATTCACACTATAGTTCTAATGCTGATACAGTCTCAGTACGTTTTCACTACAGTAAAATATTCTTAAACGAGAAACAATGTTAATATTCACACAATATTCTTATCGCACCAATGCCGATACGCTCTCGCTCCGCTTTCGATTTGTTTGAAAGAATATTTTAAGGAAGTGAAGCGAGAACTCATCGAGATAGGGTAAGGTCGGGATGATTTGACATGCGGGAGGAATTGACATTACTACTTTCCTCAAAAATTAAGACCTTCACAGCATTATAAACGATAGAGTAACGAAGATTGGTTTGAGTGGTAAATAGCAGAAAAACGTTTGTAAAATAACTTTTGCGTCTAATTTAGAAAAAGGGGATTCATGCATAGTTAATACTCGCGCTTCCAGAAATCCCTATCACTTTACCCTTGAGTCCAATTTCAAGTACAGAGATTCTTTCTTCAGCCGCACAACACGAATTTGGAATGCTTAACCCTACTCTATTTTTCCTTCCCATTGTGATGTTCAGAAATTAAAAACCAATATACATCCGGTGTCTCCTTTAAAAATCTATCCTAACACTCGCACCGTGTTTCATAACACCAGTAAAAAAAAGCTTTCTATACGTTAACCATATTCATTAAGGACGGTTTATGACACAATTCTTCGTCGGCAAATTTCCGCTTTGTTGTAAAAGACTTCGAATACTAATTTTAACAGTTCTTTTACTTCGCGATGTTTTACTTCGACGAATGGAGTACCCTGAATGTTTAAATGACAAATAATTATAAAAGGAAACATCCTGCGGATCAACAACTATGAGATCAGTGTTCCCAGATTGGTGGTTTTTCCAACCAAAATGGTTGGAAAAAATCTCTTTGGTGGGAAAAATGGTGGGAAAATATTCATAGTGGGATTAATGGTGGGAAAATATTTCAATAGTCTCTTTTTGGTGGGAAAAATTATTATTACCGTAACCATAGTTTACAATACCTGCCTATCTTCGAATTTTATTACCTAATTAATTTGGCACAAAAATCATTTGTGACCTTGAAAAAGACAGAAACTTAAAAAAATATTTTTTTTACCACATAAAAGTCAATGGCTGACCAACTACTGAAACTAGCTGACCTTTTATGACCGTTCAAGTATCATACTTCCATTTTGAATGACCCAAATAAGGTGCCAAAATGTTTTTTGTGACCTTGAAACGAACTTTAAAAATTCATAAGAAAAACTATGGCTAACCAATTATAGAAAATAGTTGACCTTATCACGATCTAGTGATCTTTCGGATCGGTATACATTTCTTGCGAATATTCCACAGATGAGGTGGCAAAAATCGTGCGTGACCTTTAAAAAATTTTAGTATTGATTACAAGTTTTCTAGCACTGAAGTGCCAAGAGAGCAAGGCCAAGGTTCTTCTTTTTTTTATATTTAGGAAGTATTTGTAGCAGAAAAGGTTATGGTGGTTTTTTTTCCTTCCAGTACAAAAATGGTGGGATTTTTGTGGGAATTTGGTGGGATTCTAGAAATCTCATCTGGCATCACTGTATGAGATACTTTTCAGAATGTTACTAAAAACATTGGACCATATTCATAGATATTTTCCCACCATATCGAAATCCGGGACTTCGGTTAAAAACTTTTGATGTTTTTTACAATTGATGGGACAAGATTTAATGAAAATTTCAACGCAATCTAAATGAAATCCTGTCTCGCCAATTTAAAATCTCCAAAAACTTTTTGATTTTTTTTGGGATAATAGTATAAGCTAGTTTTGTCTAGCAATAGCTCAACGAAATATGTCTACGACCATGCCCCATTGAAATTAAAAAAGAATCGATAAGCAGCGCTGCTTGAAAATTGGTAGACTAAGAGCCCACAGCAGATTTTGGGTGTGAACGATAGCAAAAAAAGAAGTATAGGCGTCGAAAGCTTCATTAAAGACTATTAAAAAAATCAAAGTCTTGCAGTTCACAACTGGGGCCTTTGCGAGAAACAGTGCATTGAAAAAAAAAATATGAATGCAACTTCGAGGATAATCGTGTTAGCCGAAATTGGTTTTCACTCCTTCCTTGAGAAGCTCCCCGGATCACATATCATGGAATCTGAGACCATTTGAGTGAATAGTTCGCTCTACCGGACCGTTTAAAAAATTCAAAATTCTAAGTGAAAAATGGTTTTTTTAAACAGTCTGGCAGGGCGAATTAAACACTCAAATGATCTCAAATTCCGTGATATGGGATCCGCGGAGCTTATCTAGGGAGGGGTGAAAATCAAACCAATTTGGGCTTACACAATTTTCCTCGAAGTTGCATTCATATTTTTTTTGTCGATGCACTGTTTCTCGCAAAGGCCCCAGTTGTGGACTACAAGACTTTGATTTTTTTAATAGTCCTTAATGAAGCTTTTGACGCCTATACTTCTTTTTTACTTGCGATTATAGGTACTATAAGGCAAGTTTTGGATTCGTGCAAAAAAAAAATTTTGAGATAACAATCAAACATGATATTACGATGATAGAGAACACCAAAAAAGTGGGTGGCAAAATTCTGTCTGTCTGTCTGTCTGTCTGTCTGTCTGTCTGTCTGTCTGTTCGTCTACAGCCTAAACGGCTCGATCGATTTTCTTCAAACTTGGTACTTAGTGGTTTTTGGTGATTCTGCCGACACGTTTTTTTCATTTTTTTTTTAGAACCAAATATAACGGTACCTGTCATACATTTTTTTTGGCAAATTTACATAATCGTATTTTTCTCAAAAACGGCTCGACAACTTTTCTTAAAAAAAATTGAATAAATTTATATTAGGAAAGGCTTTCTTTGGGTGGAACACCATTTTTCAAAAATTGTTATTAATGGTACCTCCCAAGGAACCATTTTTTTAATTTTTGATTTTCTTCAAAATGGTATGACCGATTTCGATTATTTTTTTTATAAAAAAGCTTCCAAGAAATGTTAATAGTTTTGTGTACCAACATTTTTGAAAAAATATTTTTTGGATTTTTAAAAAATATTTCAAAATTTTTTTTGGAAAATCAAATATTTCGAAAACGGCGTCATAGATTTTTTTTAAACACGATATTTAAGACTTTTTTAGTACTTTCTAAAATATTTTTAGAAAAAATTTTACATTTATGAAAAAATAACGGTACCTTCCATACAAAAGTGAAAAAACCGCAAAGGAAAATATTTTTTTGCTTGAAAACGACTCCTACGATTTTGATTAAACTTTTTTCATATACTAAAATTAGTACGATCTACCATCAAAAACTATAAAATTTTACACATAGCAACTATTAGTAGTACCTGTCATAGAACGTATTTTTTTATTTTGAGTTTTCTCGTTATCAGCTTAATGGATTTAAATGAATTTTCTTATATACAAATTTCAGATAAGATTCAATAATATTGCATATCAAAATTTCCAAAAAAAAAGTTTTTGGATTTTTAAAAAAAGTTTCAAATTTTTTTTTTGAAAATTCGATATCTCAAAAACGGGTCGACAATTTTTTTTCAAATTTTGTTTTTATATACACATAAATACATAGTTTAAATCTGCATACCAAAATTTGTTCTTAAAAATTTTTTAAGAATTTTATATATAAAAAATTAATTTAAAAAAAACCGCTCCATATTCCATCATGAATTAAGATGGCATACTTTTTTTTCACCTCAAACTGTCAAAAGAGTTGTTTTAGCTAATTTAAGTGTCGTATTTCATGCTTCTCTACATTTTTCTCTCATAATTTCCATATTTGTTTATACAATTTTCTTAAACTCGCAGTGTCTTGAACATAAGAGCAAGTACGTGCGACCCAGTCGTGCATTTTATTTGCTATCGTTCACACCTAAAATCTGCTGTGGGCTCTCGGTCTCAAAAGTGCTATTTAAAATTTGAATCTGTCCTCTCGCGGTACAAGGCAGACCTTAACGCATCAATGCTTCCTTCCAAAACATCAGCTTAATATGTGGCACACGCTGCTATCGATGAAGCTGAGGAGTCTAACAAGGAAGAGTTTTACGACCTCCTGGACAGGGCCTACGGATTCTGCCCGAAGTACGATGTCAAAATCGTGCTAGGAGACTTCAATGCTAAAGTTAGGAAGGAAAATATCTTTGGCGAGTTAGTTGGAAAGCCCAGCCAAACGACAACAGATAACGGTTTCCGTCTAATGGACTTTGCTGCAGCTCGCAATACGGTGATAAGTAGCACTAGGGTCCCCAGGTGAAGGATACACACAGCAACCTGGCGAACTCCACATGGTCAAACTGCCAACTAAATCCACCGTGTGCTAACTGCTGCAAGGTACGCATTGAATATCTTAGACCCGCAAACATTACGAGGTGAAAACGTGGACTCTGACTGCTTTCTTGTTGTGACAAAGTCCAGAGCCCTACTGTCCAACGAAAAGAAAGTGAAGGCCACCCAAAGAAAGAAATTCAACATTACATGCCTTAGCACATCTGAGAAAGCCAAAGACTACAATGTGCAATTGACCAGGAAACTCTCTGCCGTATTTCCAGCCACGAGCGTCAACAATCAGTGAAACCAGTATCGGGACATCATTATGGAAATCGATGAGACCATCATCATAGTGGTATGATGATGAATGCGAGGTATTGAAGCAGGAGACGGAAAACGCACGAATGCAAATGTTGCAACGAGAAACAAGAGCAGCAAGAGAGGATTACCGTGAAAAGAGAAAGCAATAAAAAACCCTGTGCAGAAAGAAAAGAGCATCCGTAGTCTCTCAACTCGGATGTCTTGAGGAGTCTTGCACCGCCATCAACAGCCAACGGCTCTACAAAACAGCCAAGCAACTAGCATCTGGTTATAGGACCGGCACGCAAGCTCTTCGAAACCACGAAGAGCACCTAGTCACCGAAGCACAGGGAATTGTAGACGTGTTTAAGCTGCATTTCCAGCAACTGCTTAATGGGAATTATGCAGATGAAGTGACTGGAGAACAAAGAAGCATGAGACCAGCCAACGAAGATCCAGTGCCAGCACCCAGTACTGAAGACATTAAGAAAGCCATCGAGAAGCTTAAAAACAACAAATCCGCCGGCTCGGATAGCCTACTTGTGGAAATCTTCAAGTATGGAGGAGATGTCCTGGTAGGGTGCATGCATCAGCTCATCAGCCAAGTATGGGAGGAGGAAATCTATAAAAAAAAGGTGATCCTATGTCCTGCAAAAACTACAGAGGCATATCTTGCTTAATGTTGCTTCAAGATCTTATCTAACGTACTATGTGAACGTCTAAAATTTGTCTGCAAGACTATGATCGGCATCACACATCAGTGTGGCTTCAGGCCAGGCAGATCAACGATAGACCTTATCTTCACATTAAGGCAAATCCTGGAAAAGATTAACGAATTTCAAGTCAAGACCCACCATCTTTTCATCGACTTAAAAGCCGCATATGATAGCATTAGTTTCCTAAACCTTCCATTGGCAATTTCGGAACTCGGGATCCCGAAAAAACTTATCCAGCTATGCTACATGATGTTACAAAATACGCATTGCAACTGGCAAATGAGTAACAGCTCATCCGAGCTATTCCAGATGTGTATAGGGTTCATACAAGGAAATGCGCTATCATATGATTTCTTCAACCTAGTCCTGAAGCAGATAGTGAGCAAGAGAGGTGTTAACCAGGATGGCATTATCTTCAACAGGTTTTTTCAACTGCTTGGCTATGCGGACAACATTGAAATCATCGGCCGTTGCAAGCGAGCTGTACAAGAAGCATACTCGGTTATTGATGAACAGGGCGTTGGTCTTGAAGTGAATGAGGACAAAACAAAGCCTCATCTGTCCATCGCCTAGGACAAGACGTCGCTATTGGTAGCAGTAATTTCGAGGTAGTCAAGGAGTTCATCTGCCTCGGAGCAAACCAAACATCAATTCCACGAACGACACCATAGTGGAAATCCGAAGAAGAATTATCCTAGAGAACCGCTGCCACTTTAGTTTGGTCAAACAAATGGATTCAATACTCCTTTCTCGAAAGACAAAGTTCACGCTATACGGCGCTGAGTGCTGGACGATAAGTAAAACAGGGGAATTGATCCTATGTGCGAAGAGGGCGAATGGAGAAGAAGTTTCAATCGTGAATTGTACGAGCTGTACCAATATGTGGATGTAGTCCAAAAGCCAAAACACGTCAACTACTCTAGCTCGGCCACATCGAACGAATGGACAACAACGCTCTAGCCAAGAAAACCCCAGGTTCGAGGCGACCAGGAAGCAGGAAGACCGAACCTCTGCTACAGGGACCAAACGGTTACAGATGCAAGAGCGCTGGGTCTCGACAATTGTAGGGAGCATGCGAAGGACCGCATACGATGGAAGACTGCAATATCTAAGGCAGAGACCCTCCATGGATCGGGAGCCGCATAATCAAGTATGTATGTAAGTTCAGAGTCTAACTCAATGGGCTGTGTTTAGTATTGTATTTTTGATCTTAGGTTTTGAGGCATAAGAGTTTACAATCGATTTGACGTTGAGTTTAAAAGGAGTTGGAAATAAATAAGGGGAATGGCATGATGGCATCAGATTTTTGTTTTCACAGCATAAAAATAAAAAAATCAAATCACCAGTTCATTCTACACTTGCCAAGCCAGATATAGACGCAAGCAGCATGTGTCAAATGTTTTTGCCAAAGTAATACTTAGTGTTAGTAAAACATCGATAGTTTAATCGATTAATCGATTGTTTTGAACTATCGGGACTATCGATAGTTTGGAGAAAACATCGATAGTCTGTCCAGTTGATAAGTTTTTGTAGTTGGGGACAAAATAATTGCCGAGAAATGAGTTGTCAACTCAAAATTGACCTTGAATGACAAAAATCTTAGCTGAGCTTAAGTTCAGTTGGTTGCTGAACACGGTTCTTTCCGAATTATGGTTCTATTATGTTTATTTTACTATTTATTACTATTAAAATCCTTTATTTTTATCAAAGAACGCAGACAATACTTAAATTCTTTTCTTTTTTTTAGCCTGTTGAGAAGCAGCTGTGAATTTTTTGTCTTCTTTTTTTTTGTGAAATGCCAAAATTAGAAAAACAAAAGACAAAGATAGTTTTTGGAAAAGCCCAATAGGGAAAATTCCGCATTAAAACTGTTCCTTTAGTTTTAATTTCTGTGCATTTCTGCGCATTTTAGTCCAAAATTCTGTCAAAGTTCATATAAAAACAATGACAGAAATTTGGACTAAAAATCATAGAAATTCAAAGTAAAGGATCAGACATTATATTTAACTATGCCTGAGACCAAATTGTGGAACTTTACAGAATTTTCACGTTAGAAAATACACCTAGAATGTATTTATATTCCCATGTTTAACATTTTTTCATATTGAAATATCAGGCCGTGAGCGCAATAGTGGCCTAACTGCAATTTTATCGAAATTGAGTTTATTACAAAAATTGAATTTGGATGTATTAAACAACAGTTCTACATTAAAATTTTCCAAATTAACGTCTTCATGCCATAGTTACAGGACTTTTGTACTTAGGCCAAACACAAAAAAATTTAAAGCTTAAGTGCAGGAGAGGCCTATCTTACTTAAAGGCCGCTATTGCGCTCGCATATTTGATTTTATTGTTTGAAAATTGAAACTTTAAGTTAGGGCA
Source organism: Dasysyrphus tricinctus (assembly GCA_963921185.1). Lineage (NCBI taxonomy): Eukaryota > Metazoa > Arthropoda > Insecta > Diptera > Syrphidae > Dasysyrphus > Dasysyrphus tricinctus. Next base: position 105,180,095 of record OY992532.1, on the reverse strand, counting down.
ATTATTTAACTATTTGCTCACAGGTGACATCAATGCAATGAACTAAACATAAGTCACTACCCTGATAATCACCCTCGATTAGCCATAAAGTTATAGTTTCATACGCTCAGCGAGGAAAAAAAACCATTCAATGTCCAACAAACTACCAAAAAGCATTTCTTCTCCACTTTGAGCTTGGAAATTTCAAATAGAACGATCTCTAGAGACGGACGGAAGGTTAAATGACTCAAGATGTATGAGCTTCAATATTTTAAGACCGATCCTACGTATTGTTTAAACATTTTTTTGATTTTTTTTTTCAACATGTTTGTTGAGTACAGCTTGAGTAAAACTTATTAAAGAATTTAAAGTCTTGCTGTCCATAACCGGGGACTTAGTGACTAAACATTGCATCGAAAACAAACTATGAAAACTACTTTGAGAGTAATAATTGTGCTAACTAAAGTTGGTCTTGACCCCTTCCTGGGTAGTGCTCCTCTGATCACGGAAGCCGAGATCCATATTGGTGTATAGTTCGGCCTGCCAGGCCGTTATAAAAACCCGTTTTCGATTTGAACTTTGAATTGTTTAAACGATCTGGCAGGGCTTCGGCCTACTATAGACTCAAATGGCCTCAGATTCCGTGATCTGTGCATTCATATTTTGATTTCGATGCACTTTTTAATCACTAAGGTGCCAGTTATAGCTATCATTGAAACTCATCATTGAAATTTTTAATGATTGATTTTGAGTCGTTTAGGAAGTAAAATCATATATTATTTTGATGGACAAATAAAGGTTAAGACCTAATTAATATATCTAGCCAAACAAATTATTCAAATAGGCTCAACTTTCCACATAAAAAGACTTTTCTCTTTTCAATGATTGAACTACCTTACCAATGATCATCGAAAAATTGAAAGTCAATTTTTATGAAAAGTTGGGACTATTTGAATTATTTTTTTAATCTAGAAATATTTATTAAGTCTTGAGCTTTAATCATCCACCAAAATAATGAATGATTTTGCTTTCTAAACGTCTCAAAATCAATCGTTAAAGTTTTCAATGAAGAGTTTCAATGATAGCTATAACTGGCACCTAAAGCTCCGGTTGTGGACTGCCAAGACCTTTGTTTTCTTGAATAAGTTTTACTCAAGCTGTCAACCCCTACTTCTTCTTTTTGTATCATTCACACTCAAAATCTGTTGTGGGCTCTCGTTCTACTAGCAAGCTTTAACCTTGATACTTTAAAACTCCTAGTACCCGCTAATACATCAAAGTTTTTACACCGATCACAGGAATAACAATTTACAAATACTACAAAAGCTTTTAAGGATTTTATCACATCTGAAAGTGAATAAAAATGTTAAATTTCGAAGTACATTCATATTAAAAAAAAAGTATATATGAAAAACTCATACAAAGCAGTTTTATTTACAAATGATTGGCCTATCTTAACAGGATTTCAATTTTTATATTTATCCTCTGTGCAATAGTGGCCTATCTGACTTTAAAATCAGTTGTAACGATACTTTGAAGGATCATGGATACAAAATCAAAAACCTTTTATTTTTTGATCATATTGCAAAAAGAAAATCAAGCCTATTTTTCTTTATTTAAAAACAACAAGTGTTTCAAAATAACCTGTTTCTTATTTTTGCTCTACTGAAAATAATGAAAAATGCAGTTAGGCCACTATTGCGCTCATGGCCTCATATGTATGTTTGAAAAATTTGATTTCTTTTTAATTTGAAAATTTGTTTTAAAATTTTATTTTTTTATTGCTTTTATTTATTATTATTATTATTAAAAAACCATCGATTGTTTATCGATTAATCGATTGTTTTTTTTTAAACAATCGATACTATCGAAAACTCCAATAATCGATGTTTTATTAACACTAGTAATACTGTTTGACTCAGGATTTTTAATGCAAATTTCGATTTGATTCACCCAGCGCGGGATGGAGTATGCTCTTGTAGTAGGTATAGCTGAAATTTTCCGAGTGGATTCAAAATTTACCTTCAGGCTTTGTTGCAAAGATGCTTAATCTATTTAAATTTACTTTTTACCTATAATAAAATAAAACTTCTAAAACCCCAGTTTCTTTGACGAAAAATATTTGCAACCAAATAGTTAACTACCAAAAGAGGTTATTTAAAACTATATTTTTACATCGACTTTTTTTTTTAAGGAACACAGTCCATAAGGCTCCTTTTAAAACAACTTAATTCCAACAACCATAAGTTCACGCAGCCGTTATATGTAAAAACCTAGGTTCTCCTCATCATTTCTTTCATTATTTTTATCATCGATGGGTTGGGGGTTTTCGATGTTAAAGTAACTTTACATAAATATTGATTACAGCAGTAGGTACCTAAGTGTGCGGCACAGCTTGCACACGGACAAGCAGAATTGGATTTATATGTACCTATGCTAAAATAAAATTAATGATTGAAAAGACTTTAAAATGAACATTATCTCAAGTTATAACGTGTTGTGTGTATCGATTATTTCATTATTTCTTTCTTTTCTTTTCATTTTATTTTATTTTTTTTAATGGGAACTTTATTTGAAGGCGTATGCTCGTTTTGAACAGCTTACCCCCCCAACGACCATAATCCACACAGCCATTATAGTCATTACACCTTTACGACACAACCAACCATGGGGATTCAATGTCACGGTTGTTGCTCCATCATATCGTCGTTGTTCACTTACAAGGGCAGGTAATCTGACTGACTGAAGTTTTTGTAAAAATACACACACACTAACACAGATATACTGAGAAATCCTACGTAACGCAATGTTATTTTTATATTATAATTCTTAACGAAACGACAACCCCTATTTTGTGTTTAGAAAAGAAAAAAAAAAACGACCAAACGATAGAGGAAGAGAAATGTCATTAATTTCTTTGACCTTGCACTTACATGTTAGGATGTGTATGACCTACAAAAAAATCTCCCCTATAGCCTTACTATAAAATATACATTATACAGAAACACATATGTACCTACATATTGAACAAAATACAACATACATCCATAAACGTTTCTTAGAAACGTGCAGAATACCTATATACCTAACTACTTACTTTACTTTAGAAAACAAATTAAAAGTTCAAATATTCCTTCTTAGATTTACGTTGAAAAATTGTTCCAATTTTCTTTATTTTTTTAACTAGAAATCTCAAAGTTTTGAGCTTTTAATGGTTTCGTCAAAGTGGAAACAATATAATTCATTACTGAGAAACTTTTCTCTATTTATGAATCATCAAGGCCAAGATAAATTAAAATTTCTTTAATTTTTTCTTTACAAGGTGAACATTTTTGAAACGTAGGGGTACAGGTACTTGGTATAGTTTTGTTGTACTAAAAGGATTTCTGTTATATTTCATTCGACACCTCATCTTGGAAGATGAAGAAAGAATTGATGGAGTAATGGGTTATATTCACAACTTTCACCTAGGCAAATGGGACCTTGACCGGAATTGGCAGTTTTTATATTTTTGTTTGCATTTCTGTTACCAAAATTTGCAATTCACCAAGTAAGGGTGCAATCGAGTGAACTGATTAGTTCACAGTGAAGTTAGCAGATCACATCGTGTATCTCAGGAGCCAAGAATAATAGAAACTTACCCTGTGGCTCCAAATTTGCAATGTTTTTGCATTGTATGAATAGACTAGGTCCAAATTTTGAAGTTTTTATCTAAAAGAAAAATTCATTACTTTCTTATACCTACTTAAGGTGAAGCTACAGTCTGGGGTCGACCAGGACCTCAACGAATAAGCTTCTTCCAGCCGGCTCGGTTTTAAGCTAGCTGTCTTTAGTTTCCAACGCCAAGTTGGTTGAGGTCCTCTTCCACTTGCGTGTGCCACCTTTTACGCTGTCCACCTCTACTGCGCTGTCCAACGGGGTTGGATTAAAAGGCTTTCCGGGCCTAGTATTGGTGTCCATTTGCTCTAGGTGACCCAGCCATCTCAGTCGTTGGCTTTTCATTTTTGTGGCTAGGTCGACGTCACTGTACAGCCCGTACAGTTCGTTGTTGTATCTTCTTCTCTAGTCCCCATCTATGCAGACGGGACCGAAAATCACCTGGAGAATTTTCCTCTCAAAATAGCCTAACGCGTTCTCATCCACCGTTTACAGTATCCATGCCTCTGCACCATACATCAGGACCGGGATGATAAGCGTCTTATACAGGGACAGTTTAGTTGCTCGAGATAGGGCTTTGCTTCTCAATTGCCTTCTTAGCCCAAAGAAACAGCGATTGGCAAGAGTAATTCTTCGTTTAATCTCAGCACTGGTATTGTTCGCTGAGCTTATAGCAGATCCTAGGTGGACAAAGTCTCTGACCATCTCAAAATAATAGCTGTCTATAGTGACGTTCTGTCCGAGGCGTCGATGTTGGGTGTCCTTTCTTGTTGAAAGCATATATTTCGTTTTGCTTTCATTCAACGTTAAACCCATCTTCTTGGCTTCCTTCTACATACTCACAAAATCATTACTGACATCAAGCTTTGTTCGTCCGATTATGTCAATGTCGTCAGCGTAAGCGAGTAATTGGACGGACTTTTGAAAAATTGGGCCTCTGGTGTTGACGTGAGAGTTTTGCACTATTCTTTCAAGAACACTGTTGAAGAAGTCGCATGACAGCGCATCGTTGCCTTGCCTAAAGCCTTTTTTGACATCAAAGGTGTCGGTGAGGTCTTTGCCGACCTTGATGGAGCAGCGTGCAATTTCCATCGTCATCCTGCACAAACGGACGAGTTTGGTAGGGATGCCAGAACTAGAAATTGATCTATATAGCACGTCTCTATAGATGCTGTAATACGCGGCCTTGAAATCGATGAAAAGGTGGTGGTAATCGATTTAAAACTCCTGGGTTTTCTCCAAGATCTGCCAAAGTGCGAATATTTGGTCGATGGTGGACCTCCCTGGCTTAAAGCCACACTGATATGGTCCTATTAAGTTGTTGACGAATGGCTTCAGGCGTTCACAAAGTAAGGCAGAGAAGATCTTGTAGGCAATATTAAGAAGACTGATGCCTCTGTAGTTGGTGCAGTCCAGGGGATCACCTTTCTTGAGGATCGGGCAAACAGTGCGGAGGTTCCATTCATTGGGTATGCTTTCCTCCGACCATATTTTACAGATGAGCTGGTGCATACTCCTAACCGATTCATCGCCAGCCGCTTTAAATAGCTCAGCCGCAAGGCCATCAGCTCCAAAAGCTTTATTGGGCTTAAGTTTAGATATAGCTGTCTTCAATTCGTTGAGATTGGGTGGACGGAATTGTTAGCCTACGTGCGTCGTCCAGGTTGAATTGTGCAATCTGCATGGTAGCGGAATTCGTCATCGCCGTTATACAATTTGCAGAAACGATTTTTCCATATCCTCAGCACCGACTACTATTCTACCACGATGTTCCCCTGGTCATCGTTTCAGGCCTCGGTTCGAGCCTTGGAGGTTCTCTTTACTTTTTGGTAAAACTTCCGAACTTCATTCCTGCAATGGCATCCCTCTATTTCTTCGATCGCGGCCTTCTTATGATCTTTCTTTTTCCCTCTTGGAAGCTTGTGTTCCTCTCTCCTCTTCTATGGAGCACCACTTTGTATGCCCGTTGTTTGGCTGCATGTACTTGTCAGCATTCACTGTCGAACCAAGGGATTCATTGTGGTGGTCGTGCGAGGCCCAGCACGTCAGAGGCGGCATCTCTGATGGCTTCCTGGAAAATCTTCCACTGGTTCTCGATACTTGCAGTTGTTGGCGAAGGACTATTTAAGAGGGCACGAGAGACTCGATCGGAGAAGGACCTGCCGATTTCTTACGACTGTAGCCGTCCGACGTTAGACATTCTCATTGTATTTCCCTGCTTTGGCTTTGTCCTGGATATCCATAGCATTACCTTGGCTACAATGAGGTTGTGGTCCGAGTCAACACTGGCTCGTCAGAACGTTCCGACATCCTTGATACTGGAGGAGTACCTTGCGTCGATCTTAATGTGGTCAATCTGGTTAGTGGTTGACTGACCAGGAATTCTCCATGTTCCCTTGCTACTAGCTACCACAACGTTTCACCCCGCAGGAAAGTCGATTACCCTGAGTCCGTTAACGGAGGTGGTGTCGTGCAGGTTATATCTTCTGATTGTTCCACCAAAGACGTCTTCTTTTCCTAGCTTGGCATTAAAATCTCCTAAGACAATTTTAATGTCATAGCTAGGGCATTGCTCATATGTCTTGTGCAGGAGCTCAAAGAACTCTTCTTTGGTGTCGCGTCATCCTTCTCCTCTCATACACACTGACCAGTTAAAATAGTGAAGCTAATTTTTCGATTTTTTTGTAAATTAAGGACCTCAACATTTTGACCCAGCCTCTTCCTGTAATTGCAAAAAACTGCAAATTTGGAGCCATAACATGAGTTCCAAGCATTCTTGATTCCTGAGATACACGAGTCGGGAATAGAAATAAAAAAAAAAAAAAATGCAAACGAGTGCAAATTTCTGTCAAGTTCCCATTTGCCTTGCGGTGAAAGTTGCCACTTCACAGACGTCATTTTCAGACATATTTTTTGATTATTTTCCAAACAAAGTACCTATTACATTATTTTTAAAGTTTAATTTTTTTTTTTAATAAATAAAATGTTTTTAAAGGATCTAGCTCTGCTCTAGAAAAAAGTTAAAGAAAAATTATAAACTTATAAACTCCCTCAGTATTAAATGATTAGACGGTCAACCCAAATGGTCAACACGTTGACTCCCTGACGTCAAAATGACGTAAAATTCTGTCCAAAAGTTGTCTTGTCGTGTTATCATCAACGCAAAATACTGTTCATGCGTTTACGGATGCCTTGAAACTCTCGTTGACACGAATTTAAGCGTCAATGCGTTGATTATTTTCGTTGTAATCACCCTGTCAACGCAGTAAGGACACTATGACAGACTACTCACCAACACGTTGACTGAATCCTTAAGTTGACACACTATATTTTTCTGCCATATCAACGTACTCTGCATTGACCTTCATCTCAATCTCGAAAATTTTGCATTTTTTGAGTATTTTTAATACATCGACAGTTGATGGCTTGACAGATGGAGGAGACGAGTTAAGTATATTTTGACGGCAAAAGTATATTTCAATCCAAATATCAGCCAATTGCCCTCAAATCACTTTTTTGTGGAGCAGTACAAAAATGTCTGATTCTTTAAATGCTTTTTAATTCAACAATATCGTAGCCCTTGACACTTGATGGCTTGGCAGATGGAAGCCAAACTATATTTTGGCGGCAAAAACAGTATAAATCACTTTTTTCCGGAGCAGTAAGTAAACTTCGAAAATTTCTGATTTTTACAGGATTTGTAATCCATTGACATCGTAGCCATCCTTCAAAGGAATTGGACAGTTGATGACTGGACATCTGTCCAGTTGAACTACATACATTTAATGGAAAAAGTGTACTTCGATCTAAATGTCACCCAATTGCCCTAAAATCACCTTTTTCCTGAGTTGTACAAATATTTCAAAAATTTATTATCTTAATTTATTATTTTAAAAATTGTATTTTTTTAATCCATTCACATTGTATTGTTCAATAGCACCGCCAGTCACTGTCGTGTGATCGTCAACGTACAAAATGATTCAATTTTGCCCTTTTCAACTCCGCGTCAACGTTCATATGTTTGGATGTAGTCAAGTAGTGTAATCGTCAACGTTTCACGTGTCAATACGCTGCGCTGACACCAGAGGGTACCAATTGCGTTGACACAGATAACACGTCAGCGCATTTTTGGACAACATTGACTGAGTGCCGTCATTCGTGTGATCGTCAACGTTTCATGTGTTGACACAGTCTACGTTACATCGTCAGTATGTTTCTGATGACGTCAAGGAGTCAATGCGTTGACCGTCTAATCTAAGCTTAAGCAAATAAAAATGTTAGCTTAACTACGTAGAATCTTATTGCTAATTCAGTCATAGCGATTTTTGGCACATTATTTGTGGAAATTTTGCAGAAAATTATATCACCTGAAAGGCCCTCAGATCTATAAAATGGTCATCAAGTTTCAGTAATTGGTCAGCTAGAGATTCTTTTTTATCACTTTTCCAATTATTTTATTGCAAGTCTTTTACTGAAACTAACTGACCATTTATGATGATCTATTAACCTATCAGATTTTTTTTTTGTAAAATTACCCAAATGAGGTGCTAAAAATAGTTCGTGAGCTTGATTAAAAAAAATGAGAAAAATCATAAAAAAAAGTCTATTACTGACCACTGAAACTAGCTCACCTTTCATTCATATCTAAGGGCCGTCCAGGTAATATTAATTTTTTGCAAATTTGTCACAAATGAGATCGCTACGACCTTGATTTATTTTTTAAGAATTCACTAAAAATTTATAAAAAAAAAAAGAAATCTATTTGTGACTAATTACTGAAAATAGCTATGTAAATTTGTATGACCGTGAAGTGGTCTATCGAATGACATACCTTTTTTTTAATGACCCAAACGAGGTGTCAAAGTTTTTTTTTTGTGACTTTGAAAGAAACTTTAAAAATTCATAGAAAAAAAAAAATTTCTGGCTGACTAATTACTGAAAATAGTTGACTTCACGATCTAGAGATCTTTCGGATGGCAAACATTTTTTGCAAATTTCCCACTAATGAGGTGCCAAAATTAGCGCATGACCTTGCGTGACCTTAAGAAACTTTTAGCCTTGAATACAATTTATCTAGGGCTGACCAATTTCTAAGACTATAGTTGACTTTTTCTGACCAATTACTGACCGAATAGATGGCATTTCTTTTTGTTTCAAATGTCCCATACTTATATGAGGTGCCAAAGGTCCTGAACCTTTAATTGCTTCATTAATGATGGTAGCATGCCGGTTTTTCCAAATGTTATTTTTATATGAATTCATTTATCTTCAAGCACATATTTTGGGACATTTCAAAAATAAACTTTAATCAGTTACTGACTGATAAAAAAAAATTGACAGAACCACTGAATTTAACGTCCCAAAATAACTTTTCTTAATTTGCATTAAGGCTTGGGTGGGATATGATTTGTGACGCCAAATTTCAACAAATGGACCACTGTGCCAATCGGGAGGCGACCCGGAAATGCAGCCCTCAGAACTTCGGTTGTGGTTCTTGCTGTATGCGCTTGTTGGAACCACATGTTCTCTAGTCTCAATTTATCCAATAGAGGAAGAAGAAAGACTTTAAGGACTACCGCCTGATGCTCAATTCTTCTTCAACATCTTCAGCTGAGCCACAGTGCTGCAATACTCTTAGGTTAGGTAAGGTTAATGGGCTGATAGTTTATCTTGTTACCTACACACTTAGATCAATGTAGATCCATTGTGATAACCTAGAGCATAGTGTTTTTCAAACTGTGGGTCGCGACCCCCTAGGGAGTCGCCAAGAATAACTAGGGGGTCGCGGTCACAAGCCATTAGGTGCAAGGAACTAAAACACTTAACACAACATTTTTTAGTGAGACGGTTGGAACTGTTTTTCTTTTATTAAATGTTCAAAACTTGGTTGAATCTTTAAGGCGTTAACAATTTAAGCATTTTTCTATTGAAGAAAGAGAACGTGAGTTTACATAGGTATGATGTGGTGAATGGCACTAACAATTGTAAAGCCTCTTTTTCCAGCTCTAGATAGTTTCCTCTTCTCTTGACTTTATGCAGAAATTATGAATGGTTCTTACATTGAATTCAGAGCAAACCATCTGCAGCTAAATCTATAAGATTTTCTGTCATCTTTACCGATGGAAGATCAGCCAGATGAACTGATATATTCAAAAAAGGATTAAGTTTCTATCTCTGTCCATTTCCACCTTCAGAATTGTCATCTGGAAAGTCACTTAATAGATTCTTCTCCAAATTATACAAATTCTCATAAGAGGAATGTGAGTAGAACTTACTGTCATGGCATGTATTCATCCGATGAAATTTAGTCGAGAACTTTCTGAACCCGTGGAAAAGAATCATACATTTTTGTTTGTAAATACTCTGAACACAATCGAAGTTTTGCGAGGAGTCCTCTGATTTTGTCTTTTGCAGTAATAATATTTTCTTGTCTCCCTTGGAGGCTCGTATTCAAGATGTTTAAGTGGTCAAAAGGATCAGCGAGGAATGATAATTTTAAAGACCAAGTGGAGACAGACGAATGATTTGAATATCCAGATATTGAATCTTGTATAGGCATCAATTATTCAGCTTTTAATTCCAGAACTCGTTTTAATTAGGCAGAGCGCCCACAGCAGATTTCGGGTGTGAGTGATAGCAAAAAAAGAAGTATGAATGCAACTTCGAGGGTAATCATGTTAGCCGAAATTGGTTTTCACCCTTCCCTAGAAAGCTCCTTGGGTCACATATCACGGAATCCGAGACCATTTGCTTTGTTCGCCCTGCCAGACCGTTTAAAAAATTCAAAACTTGAAGTGAAAAACGATTTTTTTTAACAGTCTGGCAGGGTGGACTATATACTCAAATGATCATAGATTTTGTGATATGGGATCGGGTGAGCTTATTTAGGGAGGGATGAAATCCAATTTCGGCTAACACGATTACCCTCGTGTTTAATCACTAAGGCTCCGGTTATTTCAAGACTTCGATTTTTTGAATGGCCTTTAATGAAGCTTTTGACACCTATACTTTTTTTTTGTTATCAATCACACCCAAAATCTGCTGTGGGCTCTTAGTCTTAATTTAAATACTTTTCCTTTTGACAACCATCTGAGCTCTGTTTGACAAAGGAGATTTCGATGGGCTCGATTCATGTCATTTTTTAAATAAACTGAAAAAGTCTTATTATGAATGTGGGGGTCACCAGAATTTTTTTTTACTAACAAAGGGATCACGCAGTGGCGTAGCTAGGATATTTGCCGCCCGGGGCAAAACAATAATTTGCTTCCCCTTTGGTCTAACAATACTTATAAAAAAAATTTGTGATAGGTACCTTCATATCATCGGTCTTAAAGTTGCAGACAAGATTTTTATTAAAATATTTTTTTTATAAATGCAAGGAATTACATTCTGCGAAATATTGATACACGCCACTTTCCCGCAATATCTGCTGAAGTGCTGAATGAATTTTGTTTGTTTCTGACCTTATGAGATTTAACTTTAAACCGACTGTATATAATATCTACATATGTATAGGCACATGAGACTTGAAATTTTTTTAATGTTTGCTTTCGTCCAAAAATAGTGAAGTTCACAATTGATTGAACAGACACTCCGCCTACGTCAACTTGATATTGAGCGCTCGGTGAGATTCAGTACTTGACAGCAAAACCGAGAAACTGCATACTGTTCATATTTCTCAGATCTAATGATCATGAACCATGAAAGGGTCAAAGCCACGACTAAGTCACTACTGAGTGTCTGACTACAGAGTTGTAACTTCACTGAAATTGCAGTAGATTGTTGATCTTATGCATTTTTCTCAAAATAAATCTGCTGCAAAATCTACATACTGCACTTCATTTTACGAAAAAAAAAATTAATCTTCTTCATATTTTTTTTAAATTCTTTGTGTTGAATGCAGCCATATGTATAATTTAGAGCTTTTTTTGTTAGCTGGTTTTATGTTTAAAAAAAAAGTTATCTTATGTTTTATTTATATTTATTCATTTATCAGCTTTGTTTAAATAATTTTTGAAAAAAACAAAAACAAATCATCTGCGAAAATATTCAATATACAGCATTTTATTTTCAAATCTAACGCGAAAAAATTTCTGAGAAAGGTCAACCCCTCTGAACTCTAAATTGAGAGAATTAACCAACAAATATATAAAAAGCTACAAAAGATAATGGTCATTACGAAAGCCATCATTTTGTTTCAAAATTTGAAAGAATTATTGTTAATTAAAAAAAAAAATTAACTTTAGTGTTTATTACCAACTTCTATAATGAGCAACTGTCATGATTCTGCCGCCCCTAGTGATTTAAACACAATGAAAAAAATTTTACGTTCATATACCTACAAATGTTATAGAACTTTTAACTTAAAAAAATAATAGTTTTTTGTTTATTTCCAACTTCTGTAATAAACAACGATGATGATTTTGCCCCTATTGATTTCAATTTATTAAAAATTGATTGAATTATTAATTAAAAAAAAATTAAACTTGTGTTTATTTCCAACTTCTCATGAACAACGAGGATGATTTTGCCGCCCCTACAAATTTGAATATGTACTATAAAAATTGTATGTTTTATAATAAAAAATTTTATAAAATTTTCACTAAAAAAAACTTTTGTAATTGGGTTACAACATCCCATGAACAACGAAGATGATTTTCCCATTTGCCGCCCCTAACTCCAGGCGCCTGGGGCGACCGCCCCCTTCGCCCCCCCTAGCTACGCTACTGGGATCACGTACTCAAAAAGTTTGAAAAACACTGCCCTAGAGATTGTGACTCTCATATAATGAGACCTATGGTAAATAAATCCCATGTCATACAAGCCCATAAAGATGTTGATGAGTTTCAGCAGGCTTAAGCCTGAAATGCCGGAGGGTACTTCTTAGTTATTGAAGAAATGCCTGTCTTCATATAATCACCAGGTTGACGAGAAATGGACCCCTTTTTAAGGGCGTGATCTCTCCTTCACCCCCACTTGAGGAATCATCCCTCCACCAGACCCGAAGGAGCAGGTGACTCCTTGCAACGCAACGTTTGGTAGATAAGTTTGATAGGTGTGGTTGGTGTATGTGTCCGTTCGTTAGATCAAGATTATTTAATGAGTCAAAGGGGCTGTCCCCTTCCTCAAGAGGATTTTACCAATCTTAGGAAGAGATGGTTTCACCAACTCACTGATGGCAATAGCCCATTCTCCGTTTTTTGTCAGTCCTACAAGAAACACGTGCGTTCGTAAAGTCATTTTCTTTCGTTGCATCACTAACGTCCTGGATCATTTTTGTGTCTTTTGACTGTTGTTGGAGATGTTTCCAATCCCGTGGTCGGGTGGTTTCTAGAGCTTAGGAATTGTCAAGCCATTTGGTCATTAATAAATTTCAACAGATCTTTGCTTGGAATGTAAGAGAGTTCCTCCAAGTTGTTGAAGAAGTTTCTCCCTAGAAGTCTATTTCTCAGATGATTTAGGGTAGGGCAGTGACACCGGTAGTAAGGAGTGTCCTCTTGTAACTCTTCGTCACCGCATCCACTGCATAAGTCGTCCATACTGAGTTTCATCTTTTTCTTGTGGTGTCCCAGATGGTTGTGACCGGTATAGTGATGCTCACGAGAATAGATAGACCCTTTTTACTCAGTTGAATGATGTTGTTGGTCTTTTGTTTGTGGAAACTAGGCCAAAGTTTTGTGGTTATATCGCAGGTATCGAGCGAGCTCCATTTCTTATCTGTCGTAGCTAGAACTTTGCTTCCGGTTATACCTGTTTTAGATTAGGTTTTAGGTTTTAGGGTTGCACCTGAAATGGTATTTCTGCTTGATTAAGATAAAGAGTTGATCCTATTCCTTCCAGCTGGCCAGAAATTTCATTACCTGGGAAACCACTGTGACCAGGAACCCTATAGAGACTTATTTTGTGCTGTGTACCAAGAACCCTTAGATCTTTGCGATAGCAAGTTACAAGCTTCGATTTGATTTCAATGGCAGAAATCGCTTTTATTGCCGCTTGGTTATCAGTGAAAAAGGTGATATTAGCTTGTGGTACTGCCATCATTGAGACTTGACTAGATGATTTCTTCACTACCAGGACCTCAGCTTGGAAGAAACTGCTGTAAATAGGAAGTCTGAATGAGCTGGCTAGTCTAAAGGTTTCTGAAAAGAACCGGGAACCAACTACCAGTATCCATCTTGGAGCCGTGTGTCGGTATATATTCATCGATGCACAGGTTAACGGCTTGTTTATTTGCCAGTCCTCTCTACTAAGAAAAGTGGTCGTAAACGTCTTGTGAAAATCTAAACGGGGTGTTCTGTAGTCAATGCATACCATATTTCCTGTGTATTTCTGTAGAATCTGAGCGTGACCTCTAGCTGTAGCACTCTGTCACCAGATACCAGTTTGGCTAAGCCGAAGTGCGCTATTGGCTGGCGACTCCTGTATAAATAGATCTTAGGGCTTTAAGTTCAGTATAGCCTCCGGACCCGCTGTGGGGGTGGACCTTATTGCAGCAGTAATATCAATATATAACATTCTTTGTACCTTGGTCATGATTTTAAGGTTGCATTCCTACGTTTCGTATGTCAGTAGGTACAGGTTTAAATATGGCCGCGTAAATCCACTTGAAAATAATTTTTGGACTTGGACCGCAAGTTCTACCAAATAATCCTGTTGCAGGAGTAGAAAGCAAACATGGCTTAATTCGTTCTTTCTTTAATGTTGAGACTCCAGATCAATTTCTTGTCCAAGATCACAACAAGGTATACCGTGTGATCGGAGATTTTGAGTAGGGTCCCTTCAATAAAGGGAACTTTAAAAGTTGGTAATTTCCATTTGTTCGTAAAAAGGACCAGTTTGGTTTTTTGTGGGTTAACCGCTAGACCGCAGTTTTATCGCATTATCTTGGATGCAAGTGGCTCAACGTTGTAGTGTTTGCCGAGTTGGTATCGGACGACCGATAAATCTGGCCCCAAATTCACACTGCGCCAATTATTTATATACAATGGCTCTCTATATTTTCCTGTAGATGTGAATAGAGACGGAAACAATCGAAACGACGATCGTTCAATCGAATCGTGTTACGTGATCTGGGCCCAGAATTGTGCAAAGCAGAATTTCATCTGACAGAATTAAAAAAAGGCTGAATATTTATAGAGTTGGTTTTTTTTGTGAAAATAGCTACAGAATAATGAAAAGCAGAATTTTGAAACCAGAATACGGACTTGTTCCCTATTGCATGTCCTCTATATACTGCGTTTCCCTACACGGAAAACACTAAATGTGAATTGAATCATAAATTCAATATGTTGTTCCCCTTTGTCCATTGTCCATCCATAGGTACCACAGGTAAATGTTTATATAGTATATTCAACAACAATGGCGCGAGTAGCAGATTGCAGATAACAAAAAGCATCCTTTAATTGAAAGAATAACCCAATTTCATTTAAGCGCACCTTTGCGGGTCAGCAGCTTTCATATTTCCACACGAAATTGCACACAAAAAGAAAAATTTATAATAATTGTGAAATGCATGTCCATGTCGATGCTCACGTAGAAAATTTCTCCACGATACAAAATCAATATGGTGGTTGGTGGTGGGTAGGTGGGGGACTGCCATAGGGATAGGATTTACAAAGTTCCACTATACTATACTGATGAAGTAGCGTTGCATTCTGCACCACATTATTCAAATGCTCAGCAGGAACGCACAGCACAATGCACCCAATACCACCGAAACAAAACGTGCCGATGAAACTGAAGAGATAGATATACTTCCCTGAAGAGGATACAAAATCAGAAGGTAGAAATGAAGAGGGATGATAGAAAAAGCTGATGGTGCGGTCTGTCGTGGGAGTAGCTTCCATTATTTGTTTGAAATTTTGTTCTACACTAAAAATTCCTCCGTTGTTTTATATGAATTCTAAGGGTATTCTGGACTCTGTTGCTGAGTTAAGAGGTATTGGATTTATTTGGGAGATTTTCTTTTGTTGCCTATTAATCAAGCGTTGCAACTAGATTTAGGTATCTTTGCAAGTGGCTTCTTATCTGATAAATTTTCTGTAGGAGCTATAATGTTTATGTAGGTAGGTAGCAGGTAAGTACTTTCCCGTCCTCTGCAGAAACACTGACCAAATGCTTGAAACAAAATTTAATACAATAGAGTCTGGAATACAAACATGTGCTATATGTTGCATTCAGAGTTTTTCAATTCGGTATATGCATGGTACTTCTTTGAAAATGGGTCACGTTAAATTAAAAAAGCAAAGGACTGCAGTTCCAATCAACTGCATACATTATTGAAAGAGAATTAAACTGAGGGAAGGAAAATATAGACAATTTTATGTGTGTCACAAATGAAAAACCAAAATGGGATACCTACATATTGAAGGATAATCACCAGGACCTCGTAAAATGAAAAAATCGTTCTTTTCTTTAGTACTACTTACTTACTTGCTTAGAATTACTTATCCGTCTTCCAGTCCAGGGTTATAGCCAAAGACACGGCTACCTTCCATCATCTACGATCCCCACCACGCTGCTTCCAGTCATCTAGAGACTAAGCCTTATGGCATCCGCGACGGCTTGTTCTTTAAAAATCTGGTTCGGTCTTCTTCGTTCTCTTGAACCTTAGGGCTGGGATGCAAAGACTCGCTTGGCTGGAGCATTATTGTCCGTTCTCGATGTGACACTACATTGGCAGTCGACGAGTGTTCATTTTCTGAACTACATCCACATCTGGATCTGGATACACATATACAGCTCATAGAGTGCGCAGTTGTATCTTTTCCTCCATTCGTCCTACTTGCACACATCACCATATCGATACCTTCCCGTAAGAATGTACTAAGCGACATTTTAAAAATTTTGAATTAAATTTAAAAAATACCTCTTATTGAATTATTTATTTGGGTATTTTGTTGTAGTAAACAGATTTTTCGAGGCATTTTGAGTTGAAAATCCGTTCCAAATCTTTTTATTTTCTTAATACATAAATAATAACTGGACCAGAGGTTTTTTTCGATGCCTTTAAAATTTTCGAAATGTCGCTTAATACATTCTTACGGGAAGGTATCGATATATATCCAAGAACTTTTCTTTCGAAAGAACCTAGAATCAGCTCCCTCCCTTTCTGCTTATCGCCCAACATTTGGTGCAATAAGTATAAAGATTGACAGTATAAGAGTTTATAGAGCATGCACTTCGTGTTTTGTGTGAGGAGTTTTGGACCCATTTGTTGCGCCAAACCTAAGTATCACTGGTTTGCTAGGGTAATTCTTCATCGGATCTCCACTAAGATATAGTTTGTGACGTCCCTTATCTTGGCGGACACTTTTTGGCGGAATCGAATAATTTTGATATCTGAATTTGTAGCTAATTAAATGCTAATTTGTTGCTCAAACCCCGATTTTGTAGCTCTAACGGTTTTTCAAATATTCAAAATTCCGCTAAAATAGGACTGAAGGGCATTAACACAATTATGATTTTCAAATTTTCGTCCGCTAACTTCAGTCTTATTTTAGCGGAATTTTGAATATTTGAGAAACCGTTAGAGCTACAAAATCGGGGTTTGAGCAACAAATTAGCATTTAATTAGCTACAAATTCAGGTTACAAATTAAAAGTAAAATTAGTGTTATTTTAAATTTTTACCGCTAACTTCAGACTTATTTTAGCGGAAAATTGAATAACTCGAAGAGTACTCGAGCTACAAATTTTTGGTTTGAGCAACAAATTAGCATTTAATTAGCTACAAATTCAGATATCAAAATTATTCGATTCCGCCAAAAAGTGTCCGCCAAGATAAGGGACGTTAGTTTGTGGGATTTCTTTTTAAGTTTACTCCGAGTAGGATGATTCCTTTACTATTTCGAAATTGTAGCTGTCAACTGTGACGTTTTGTCCTAAATGGTTGTAAGGTCTTTTGTTGTTAGTTGATAGCATGTATTTGGTCATGTTCTCCTTAACTTCAAGACTAACAAGTTTTTCCTGTTCTTAAATTGCGTGAAATACAGCTGATAATGTCGATATCATCAGAATACCAAAAAATTAGAGAGATCTATTGAAAGTGGTGCAGTGTCATGTCGAAGGTGTGGATTCGATTCCCTGCAATGCCGCCGCGCCGTGGCACCTAAAAACGGAAATGTTTTATTCAAGGTACTGCATCTTGCAAGGAAGTTAAAAATCCTCCAAGAGTATACTTGTCATGAATAAGTGCTAGTGCTTCTCATCTAGCCGTTCGGACTCGGCAAAAAAACTGTAGGTTCCTTCCATTCCTGCCAACAACACGCACACAGGAATGGTTGAGAGTTGTAAGTCACTAGGCCTTGGTTCTCCACGAGCTGTAGCGTCACCCAATTTATTTATTTATTTTATTTTATGGTGCATTCAGTATTAACGCCTGCCTGACGCACTATTTACTCACATTATAGCATTCGGCTCCTTGCCGAAACCCTGTGCATGTTTGGAATAATTTGGATGTGCTTTTTTCCTAGTTGGACTAAGCAACTCGTATTTTCCAATGTCATGCGACACATCTGAATCAGTTCTTCTGAGTCCCAAGTTCAGCCATGGCCATTAGAGTTCCTGACGATGAATAATATCATATGCGGCTTTGAATTCGATTAATAGATGGTGAGTCTCGTCTTGAAATTCGTTGAATTTTTCCAGGATTTGACTGAGAGTGCATATTTGGTCCATGTTCGATCTGCCCGGATTGAAATCAGACTGGTACTTGCTGATCATAGTGTTGCAGAAAGACTTTACATGCTTACACAGTACGTTGGGTAGGATCTGATATGTAACGTTTATGAGGGATGTGCCACCATAGTTCTTGCTGGGCCTAGGATTGCCATTTTTGTAGATGGAAGAAATGGAGCTGGTGGGCTTATGAGTTGATGCATGCACCCTTTTAGCACATCTCCTCCGTGCTCGAAGGGCACCGCTGCGCTGGTTAAGCATTTGATGCGGGGGCATTGTTGTTTTTGAGATTTTTTATAGCTATAAGTCCACCTCTTCTAACGGGTGATTTTTTAAGAGGTTTAGAACTTTTTAAAAAAAAAACACAAAAAATTCGAAAAAATGAATGAAATATTTATTTGAATCGATAGTTTGAACCTTGCAATTTAATGTTTAAAGATAATTTCATGCAAATGTTGACCGCGGCTGCGTCTCAGGTAGCCCATCCGCTGAGTCCAATTTTGGCATACTCTTTCACACATATCGGCCGGTATCTCACGAATGAATGCATGGATGTTGGCTTCCAGTGCGTCAATCGAAGCGGGCTTGTCCCTATAGACATTAGCCTTGACATACCCCCACAAAAAATAATCTAATGGTGTCAAATCGCACGATCTAGGCGGCCAATTGACCGGCCCGAAACGTGAAATTAACTGTTCACCAAACTCGCCTCGCAATTGCGCCATTGTTTCGCGTGCTGTGTGGCATGTGGCACCGTCTTGTTGAAACCACATATCATGCAAGTCAAGAACTTCCATTTCGGGCAAAAAAAAGTTTGTTATCATCGCTCGGTAGCGTTCACCATTGACAGTAACGCTGCGATTCGCATCATCTTTGAAGAAATATGGCCCAATAATGCCGCCGGCCCATAAACCGCACCAAACAGTGGCTTTTTCGGGATGCATTGGTAGCTGTTGCAATGCTTCTGGCTGATCTTCACTCCAAATGCGGCAATTATGCTTATTTACGTACCCATTCAACCAAAAATGAGCCTCATCGCTGAACACAATTTTTCGATAAAAAAGCGGATCCTCGGCCAGCTTTCCAAGAGCCCATTCACCAAAAATTCGGCGCTGTGGTAGGTCGGCTGGCTTTAGTTCTTGCACCAGCTGTATCTTAAAAGGCTTTACGCCCAAATCCTTCCGCAAAATTTTCCACGTAGTGCTGTAACAAAGGCCTAACTGCTGGGAACGGCGCCGAATCGACATTTCGCGGTCTTCTGTCACACTAGCTGATACGGCCGCAATATTTTCTTCACTACGCACAGTACGTAAACGTGTTGGTGGTTTAATGTCCAACAAAGTAAATTTGGTGCGAAATTTGGTCACAATCTTCCGAATAGACTGCTCAGAAGGTCGAGAATGCCTACCATAAAATGGAAGCAGCGCGCGATGAACATTTCGAACCGAGCACGAATTTTGATAGTAAAATTCAATAATTTGCAAGCGTTGTTCATTTGTAAGACGATCCATGGTTAAATTGCAAACCAAACTGAAGCTGTTTGACAGTGACACAAGGTACTAAACACACGTCAGCTGTCAAAACCAGTGTTGCCAAAACCAAACCAGCTAAAAAATCACCCGTTATATTGGGTGGTGGCACTGGTAGTGAGTTGGACTCACTTCTCATCCTATATCTCACTCTACCTGATGCCCATTCAACAGCTGCTGGTAATGCTGCCTGTGCTTCGGTGATTAGGTTACCTTCGCTGTTTCAAAAATCCTGCGTTCTGGTTTTAAAACCAGCTGTCCGTTGCTTTGCTTTTTTTATAAAACTTTCGGGATTATTGTTTCGATCGTGAGGCTCTCGAACTTCTTTAGCTGGGAGACTGCATACACCCTCTTCTTTCTACGTAAGGCCTTCTTGTCCTCTCTTTTTCTTGTCCGATTCTCCTCTCTCGCTTCTCTTGTTTTTCCGCTTTTCAGCTGTACACATTCATCATCATACCACGGTTTCTTTTTAGGGGGGTGGTTGGTACCCTATTTTGGTTTCGGCTGCCTCTTCGATGGTATTGCGATACTGACACCACTCTGGTTGTTGTGGCAGGTAAATGCAAAGCCTAGAACTTCTCGCTCAAGTGATCTCTGTAGGCTCTGGTGACTCCACGGCTATGCTAAAACAACCAGCTTGGAGTTTTTTTTCAGTTTGTAGTTTTATTTCATTTAGCATTAGATTAGAGCTCTAAACCTTGCTGCAAACAAGGAAATAGACAGGGGTTGAATCCAGGGTTGGAGTCCGCTAAGCTGATAGTCGTTTTGATAGTCGTTTTGACGATAGCTATCTCTATCATAACTATAGGGAAATATAGATAGAGCAATCGTCAAAACGACAATAATTTATTTAAGCGATCGCTTTGGTTTTTCGCGATACGGGCCCAGAGTCTACGTTTGCCCATCGAATGGTACGGAACTAAACGTCAGAGGTGTGCTTTCCGTCAATTGGCATATTATTGATTTGTTTGACGTTCCAGGTTCCAGGTTGTTTTGTGCTACCTATCACCGTATTACGAGGATCTGAAAAGTTTTAGTATAAGGCCGTTATCATTTGTCTCTTCGCAAAAGCTGTTCCTACCAACTAGTTCGCCGAAGGTGTCTTCCAGTCAAGTTCTGGGGGGGCAATGCAACGCTTTAACACTAATTCCGATTCCCGTTCTGTGAAAATGTGAAACCAAACATCAAAAACTTTCATATGAATAATTTGCTTTCACGCCGTCATTTGGAAGTGAATATCCAAAATGAAAGCGTGAATACGAACAAACAATGACAAATTCAATCATATCTCTTTTTCTGTAAAATCCATGGAAAAAAGTGTTCCTATTCCTTTCTCTGTTCTCTTAAAAACTCAAGAATATTGAGAGAATCATGGTGTTTTCAAGAGAAATGGTAAGGTGGTTCGAGCATCGATAATATAGATTTCATTCACAGAACCAGAATCGCTTATTTGTGGCAAATGAACCGAAAAAGTGAAAGCAATGATTGGCAGCAAATGTGAAAACGATTTATTCGATTCACTTTTTCACAGAACCAGAATTGGCCCCCTGTTCAGTAAGGTGCCAATTAAAGCTATCATTGAAACTCATCATTGAAAACTTTTATGATTGATTTTGAGACGTTTAGAAAGCAAAATCATTCATTATTTTGATGGACGATTAAAGCTCAAGACTTCAAAAATATTTCTAGTGAAAAAAAAAATTCAAATAGGCCCAACTTTCCACAAAAATTGACTTTTAATTTTTCAATGATCATTGGTAAGGTAGTTCAGTCATTGAAATAAGAAAAGTCTTTTTATTTAGAAAGTTGGACCTATTTGAATTCTTTTTTTGGCTAGATATATTAATTGAGTCCTAAGGTTTATTTTTCCATCAAAATAATAAACGATTTCCCTTCCTAAGTGTCTCAAAATCGATCATTAAAATTTTCAATGATGAGTTTCAATGATAGCTATAACTGGCGCCTAAGTCATAAAACTAATCATGTGGGGTATGTGTGTTTAGCTTATAAATTATCAGCAGTATTAATAAAAACCTGCTATCCGCTCCTTAACACACGTGTTAACTGGCACACGGATAGACAACTTGTCCGTTTGATAACTTTTCTTATTAAAAAAGATATGATATCTTTGCAGTATTTATCACTTCACCAAATTCACCACTTCGTCAAATTATGGTGATTTTCTAATATATGTGTCACATGCATGTAATGCCTTACGAAGTGTATACTGGTAGTAGTAAACGGTGTTATCACACGTGTGTGTGTATATGTAAAGAAGTTATCCGTTCACTATACGCGGAATTTGGCGAGTTAAAGTTATCCGTACGTAAACACACGTCACAGACTATTACACATTTGTTAATAAGAATTACAAGTTAACAGATGTATAAATGTTAGCACGTTGTTATCTTCCGTTTATTAATATGGGGGTATATATTTACAATGATCACTGATTCACTGACTCATTTAAGGTAGCGCTAAACGACGAACATGCTCGCCGAACTTGTTCGTTTGCGTTATCCCCTACACGGCGAACACATTTGGCGAACATTCATTTCTTGTTGATTCTTCAAAGCGTAAACATGTGAGATAAAGAAGCGTAATAGAGTAAGATCCCAGGGCCACCAGACATACGTCATTTTATCATAGCTGAATTTTTTTCTGTGAATGCACACTAGGGTAGGTATGAACGAATGGATAATACGAACCTTGAACCCGGGTGCGTTTCGGAGGTATTAAGCGCTAAAAGTGCATAAAATTGATGCAAAATTACGTTATTTTATCAAAGCTGGTTTTTTGATATGTTTTAAAAAAAGTTATGATAAACTTATTATGAAACTTACCAGACACCTACATGGAGGCACAATGTCAGCCAGACACCATTAAATTTGCCAAGGAATATGGTGAAATTTTCATTATATTATCAAAGCTGAATTTTATTATGTTCTTCGGGAAATTGTTACAATATATTTCCCAAGCTGCCCAAGGAACATATACCTAATACAATATTAAACTTAACATTGATATTATAACGTAAAATATACGATTATTTTGACAACTTTGGGGTGTCCAGTGAATGTAAAGCTCCATTGTAGGTGTCTGGTTGCTTGAGAAATATTGTGAAATCGTTTTCCGAAGTGCATGAAACGTTTGCTTTGACACTAAAACGTAAACTAAAATATTTGTTTAAAAAAGTCAAAGGTGTCTGGCTGACATTTGGTCCCTCTGTAGGTGTCTGGCAGCTTTGGACATATATTGTAACAGTTTCCCGAAGAAGATATATAAAATTCAGCTTTGATAATATAATGAAAATTGCACGATTTTTTTTTGGCACCTTAAATGGTGTGTGGTTGACATTGTGCCTCCATGTAGGTGTCTGGTAAGTTTCAAAAAAAGTTTATCATAACTTTCTTTAAAACATATCAAAAAACCAGCTTTGATAAAATAACGTAATTTTGCATCAATTTTATGCACTTTTAGCACTTTTAGCACTTAATACCTCCGAAACGCACCCGGGTTCAAGGTTCGTATTATCCATTCGTTCATACCTACTCTAGTGTGCATTCACAGAAAAAAATTCAGCTATGATAAAATGACGTATGTCTGGCGGCCCTGGGATCCTGGTCTATAAGTGGTTGCGCTTATTGTAATTTCACAGCTTAGTTCACAGCAAAAATGAGGTTTGCTCGCGAACATGGCCCTACATGGCGAACATCGAAGCCAACGAACACGACAAAATCGAAATTTTTCGCCAACAGCGAACCGTTCGCGAGCCATCCCCTACACGACGAATATATAGCGAGCACGAACAAGTTCGGCGAGCATGTTCGTCGTTTAGGGCTAGCTTTACTGATTCTGTAACGCTCGCAAATGTTTTGAATATGAAAAAAGTTACGAAAACGCTTCCAGGTTCCAAATGCATATTAAGAATATAACGGTCGATGTCTCAAAAGATAGATGTTGAATAGACGCACCATCGGCTAAAATCTCAATATTGCCACTTTTCGGATAAATACTTTTTTTATGTCAAAGGATAGGACTTCGCCTTTTTTGTTAGTTTTTAATATTTTGAACATACAGAGCTTCGAAAATGCCCACAGATCCCAAACGCATGTTGGAAAATTTACAGTTACTTTCTTAAAAGATAGTTGTTTAGTAGACGCATCTTCGAGTAAAATGTCAGTGTTGCCACTTTTCGGGAAAAAAAGCTTTTTTTTATGCTAAATAGTGAAATTCATATTTTTTGGTAGTTATTAATATTTTGAACATGGAAAAAAAGTTGCGAAAACGCTTCAAAATACCAACCGCGTGTTGGGAAAATAACGGTTAATATCTTAAAAGATGGGTGAAGTTGCGGAAACGCTTCCAGATGTCAAATGTGATTTCTTTAAAGATAAATGTCTGAATGATAGATGTTGCGTAAACGCGTATACAGGTAAGAGCTCAGTGTTACCACTTTTCGGGAAAAGACTTTTTTTTATATCTACGGACCTCCACATTTTTGTTTTTTTTTTAACATGAACAAAAGTAATGGAAAAGCCGCCAGATGTCAAACGCGTGTTGAGAAATTAACCCTTAATGTCTAAGAAGATATGTGCTGATGTCTGAAAAGATAGGTGTTGAAGAGACGCACTCAGATTCCAAAAACATTTAGAAAATAAGGTGCTAGCAGATGTTGTGTAGATGCAACTTAATGAAGATTTTAAGTGTTGCCACTTTTCGGGAAAATACTTTTTTTATGTCAAAGGATGGGAACTCCACTTTCTGGTAGTTTTTTGATATTTTGAAAATAAAAAAATTGTAGAAATGCCTCCAGATACCAAATGGAAAAATAAAGTTTAATGTCTTAAAAGATAAGTGTTGAGTAGACACACCTTCCAGTAAGATGAATGTAAGTGCTGCCACTTTTCGGTAACATATGGTTTATGTTTTAAAAGATAGGTGTTGAGCAGACGCACCTTTCTGGTAAATTTTTGGTGTTGCCACTTTATGGGAAGGGTAGGAGCTTCTCCTTTTTTTGGCAGTTTTTTTTTATAAATAAAGTTGCGGAAACACCTCCAGATATAACCAGTTCATATTAAAAGACATTATTTTATATTAAATATTTCGTGCATTAAATAAAAGCGTTTGATATCATTTTTAACGGGCGCCTTTAGGCGCATTACAATCAACTAGTTATACAATATTTAGCGTTTATATTCTTTTTAAATATGTAGTAAGGACTTCAAAATAAATTAGGATTTCTGAGAGAGAAAGAGAGATATATGAAAGAGAATTTTGCACAAGAAGACTAGACTAGACTCGGGAATCATTGCTACCCAATTGTGTAAAAAAAAAATAATCTCAAGTCGCTACATAACCTCACAAATTACGTACAAGCTTTTGTTTAGCATTTTCTATTGGAATTTTTTTCAAAACCCGAGCTGTTATAAGAAAACGGTTGATGAAGATTTAGCACCAAAACTTACTTTAGATTGGTTTTAACTTACCCGTATAGTTGATTTATTGTTTTGGAGTCGAATATGTAGGATTTTGCGAAAATACGCCGAATTTTAATTGGCTAGAGTGCAAACAGCAGCCCCGTATCTCCTGGGGGGCGAACCGGGGCCTGTGCCCCGAGCGGTAGCTTACAAGGGCGCCAAATCCATGTGACTGAAAAGATTGAGAATTTCGACGCTTAATGAAATTAGATGAATTGAGATGCGACAGTGGAATATCAAGCGTGCCGTACAAGTATTGCCGTAGAAGTATAGTGTAGGTACATTCAGTATTTTAGCTCACAAAAAATCTAAATACAAACAAAAATCGATTTCAAAAAGCCATTTTTATAGTTTTTCGACAACAATTTTTCATGATGTCGAAAAACAAAAAAAAAATTAAAAATATTATAGCCTATGCAGAATCAAATAGAAATTTCACTCTTATTTTTATAGGAGCTGATAAAATTCCATTTGCCTTTTTCAACACCCTTTTTCAAAATGGCGGAAAACACAATATTTCCCACCAGCCAGACACTGCCCTCACGCAAATTTTGTGTGTCAATTTCATTGAAGTCGTGTAAGATAGAATGAAATTATAAGATGTTGACATTTTTTGAAACTTCCTGTTTTGAAATTATTTGCTATGTTACAATTCTGTATCAGCTACATCACCTGCGTAGATTTCATTGCAATCATTGGAAATACATATTTGTTTTCCGCTATAACTCTGTCTCAGCTATCATTTCTGTCAATTTCATTGAAATCGCTCAAGGAACAACGAAGTCCCGGGAATTTCAAATATTTTTTCGGAACTTTATATTTCGACACTTTATCTTGCGTAACTTTGGCTTTTCGAAATTTTGTCGTTTCGAAAAATTACATTTTTATTCCTTAACAAATAAACATAAGATAAAAAGAGACTGATACACAGCACTGCTTTTGCACTAACCCACATCGTTTTATTTTCACGAGGTGAACCATATGGGTTATGAGCGATAATAAAACGCGGCTATTATCTTTCAACGAAATCTTAGCTATGTATCGTCTTTGTTTAGGCATTGTCAATTTTCTTATCTATAATGAAAAGTTGCTGAATAGGTATGGACTGCAAATCCATTAAAAGTTGTATTCTCCCAGTGACCAAAAAATCCAACCAAGTAGATATGTTGTGTTGTTTTCATGTTTATCATAAACGGCAGGGGCGCCAAAATCAAGTTTTTGCCTCGGCTCAGAAAAATAGTGGCAAACAGGATGCCATTCATAGAAAAAAAATGAAATTGACAGAACTTTGGGCTAAAATGGGCTATTTTGGGTAGTACACGAACAGAGGTAATGTTTCATTTGAAAATTTGTTACAATCATGCCAAATAATTTTATTAATTTTCAATAGGTTCTACTTCTTACCTAAACACTTTTACTTTCGTTAATTCAGCGAAACATGTAAAAACCACTTACCAAGTCGTGAACGTTAATCGTCAATTTGTGTTACCAATTTGCATATAGGTAATTTTTTGTAGCCTGCTTTGTTTCGAACGAATATTAAAATCAAGAATTGAGCTACAAATGTTTAACCATCACATTCATTTATGCATGTGTCTGGGATATGCTATTCTTGCATGTAACTTAATCACCTTACCTTTTACTTGAAGTCAAAACAAATTTCATTTGGAAAATTTCCCACAAGAGAAGAAAAAATGAACAATTTTACTAAGCGGAAAAAGCCACAACCCTTGCGTTCATTGTAATCGTAATACCGAAATGCTATACCCTTTAACCCTTATAAATATAGAGTCGTTACAAATATCCTTTATCATACATCCTGATACATACATACATATACGCATACGTATATCATTTGGGGACCTGTTGTGATATAGGCTTTGTATTAAAGCCTATATCAAAGCCAAAGCCTCTTTTCAAGCTATAAAAGCTATGCCATTAATAATTTCTAAATTTTATTTGATGTTTTCCTAAGACCCATGACATATGTGTTAGTCTATTAGTCTGTATATGATTGTGTGTGGGTATGTGTATGTATGTTGAAAGGTACAAACTATACGTACCTATGTATTTTAATGGGTCTTTGAGCTTCCTCTCATAACTTTCATCTGAGAGTGCTCTGGGTAGAATAAAGGGTGTTTATTTCAGAGGTATAGAACTATTAAATGGAATAAAACAAAGATGATTTTCTTAAACTGACATGAAATTTACTTTATTCGAAAAATTACAATTTAAAAATGATTTCTGGCATATGACCGCCACGGCTGGCTCGGACGTAGTCTAATCTGGAGGCCCAACTTTTAATGACTTTCACATATTCCCACAGAAAATAGTCAAGCGGCTTTAAATAGCACGATCTTGGAGGTGAATTCACGGGTCCGCAACGTGAAACTATCCGGTTACCAAACGTTTCCTTCAATAAATGTATTGTGCCATTAGCTGTGTGACATGTTACGCCATCTTGTTCAAGCCACAGCACATCATGGTTGTTCAATTGATGAACGAAGAAGTCATCAGTAATCATGGCTCTATAGCGGTCACCATTGACTGTAACATTTTGGGGTCAAGTTCGTTTTTAAAGAAGTACGGGCCAACTATTCCACCAACCCATAAAGCACACGAAAAAGGCTGTTTTTGTGGATATAATGGTGTCTCAACATACACTTGAGGATTATTATCACTCCAAATATTATCATCAACGAAAAGTGAGCTTCATCACTAAACAAAATTCGAACGAAACGTATTTCGAACAGAGCCATGATTTTCTAAATTAATTTGCACAATTTGGAAGCGTTGGTCAGGTGTCAGTCTATTCATGTTGAAATGCCAAACCAAACTAAAAATAAATCACTTGACAGCTGACGAAATGGCCGCCAGGTAAAATAGTGTTGCCAATTTAAAGTTCTTTACCTCTAAAATAAAAACACCCTTTATAGAATTGACGTTTGCATTAACTTTGCTGCTTTGACATAGAATTCGTTAGTGAACAGAAATCTATTGAGTGAAATTTATTTCGACTCAAACGGGCATTTAAAAACCTAAAATCTGCCACCACCTCTATTCACCTCACCCACACCACACATGGCATAGCCATACCTACTATACACATATGTACATAGGTATTAAACCTGCTTCTATTACTGCACAGCATACTGCTGATGAATATAATTCTTTAAAAGCTGAATAAATACATATAAAGTTAGAGAGTCCTCACATATTTCATGCCAACATCGTTCTGATTTATCGATTTAATATTTAATTTTTTTTTTGATTCCAATTTCCCATCATAGTGGGTCACGATTTAATTTTCTTTTATTTTCGTAGAAAAGCCAGAATGATTGTTTATTCAATGAATTTATCCAGCTGCTGGGGAGTATAGATTTTATTAAATTGCCTGAGATTGCTTAAAAAATTGATGTGATTATATTGATGACTTGTACAGAAAAATAGCATTTTGTTTTTGTTGAAATTAAAAATAATTGATAAAATAAACAAAAAAAATAATTTCATCGGTTTAAAGATAAAACTCACTCAAACAAAATACAGTATTGAAGGAAGTTGAAAAGTCACGTTCTGCAAATTTTGAAATAAAGTTCCCGGGCATAGCTTTCAATGTCTTTATAAATACCGTTTAAAATTAAACTTTTTGGATTAAAAAATGCAACCCATTTCCATTTTCTTGATAATTTTTTCTGCCGTGGATGCAAAATTCTGGTTTTGGCAATATTCACTCATGAGCTGCTAAAGATGGATGACCAAAACTAAATGAGTATGAGTACTTATTTATGATAGGATTTTGCTCATGAGTAATTAACTGTGAGAATTTTTTGTTTTTCTTTGCTCATGCTCGCGAGTGTAAGATAATTAAGTTCATGCTCATCCCATTAGCACTCTCAAAATGCTCATTAATGGATATGCTCGCTGCTATGAGTTGAGAATGAGCAATTTATTGCTCGATAGAATTTATTATTTTTGCATCTAGTATAGCTATCGAAGGACAAAGTTTAAAAAAAAAAACTTTTGTTCCTTGAGCGATTGTAAAGATGAAATTGACATTGATTTGAGGCGATGGGTATTGGAATGGAAATGGCAATTTATTGCTTGCTTGGGCATTTTCATTTCCAGGCAATTTCAGTTATAAAATGTATGTGTGTTAGAAATAGTTGACTGCAAACGCAGTCAAATGCTGTTCAAATCCCCTGTTTTTGATAGTATGGAATTTTAATTCACTTTATACATATTATCATGTGCGTTCTCATATTCTACCCTTTAATTAAAAAGTTAGGGAAAAACCATTATTGCCTTGACGATGGTAATCAATAATTACCTCGCTCTTCTCGGCAATATTACCATTGACATTGACAAAGGGTTTTCATTTGCATTATTCAAGGTAATAGCAATGAGTGAGGCAATTTATTGTTTTAAATATTGCCAATAGAGCCACTGGGTAAAAAAATATATTTTCAAAACAGTGTATTTCAAAAATGTATCAACATATTGCAACTTCGTTGTTCCTTGATCGATTCTAATGAGATTGACACTTATGATGAGACACCCAGTTCTGAAAATATTTTTTGTTTTTTAATTCTGTATCAGCTTTCATCTGTGCCAATTCAATAGAAATTAGCCAAAGAAATGAGAACCGTTTTTCTAAACTCAACAAATGCAAAAAATGAGATATGGGCATCAAAATTTTTGGCTTCAAGATCGCACCACAGGATGGTAAAATAAAAAATGAAAAAACGGAATTAATTTAATTCTGAAAATTTTTATGGCCAAGCGTTTCTGCAAAACTCGACAAAAATTACATCGAGTTTTAAGTCTTTATTTGAAATATCGGTAAAAGTGTACAATTTGATGGGAAATCTTTGACTCCTATTAGGTAGGTTCTGTACCACTTTTAGTCATATCTTTTGCGTATATTTATGTATTTTCCAAAAGATCGTACAACTTTCAACACCACCAGATGGCTTAAAAAGACAACAGACAATCCTAGAGGACTACACCAAGTTTTGTTACTCACCATTATGGTGCGCAATATTTGCAAAACTTGGAACAAAATCTTCCATCCGACGCCGAAGGTATTCAAACATAACTTCGTCTTGTTCAGATTCTTGTGCTTTTCAGAAAAATCATCACAATCACGAGGGCTGTCCTGTGTTCTTTTTTTCCATTTTGTTGAAAAAGTAATGTTTTCACAAAAATAAGCAATGAATCGAAGATACTGTATTTTTTCTATTGGATCTAAGATTCCCCCCCCCCCCCCCCTTCATTCTGGGAAAACTTGGTACCCTTGTAAAATTTTCCGTCCTCCCGAAAAATCATATGCGGATCACCAAAGCAACCAAAGAGTCATTTTTATTCAAAATTGATAGATATATGGGCGATTCTCAGCAAACTGATACTTTTGTGAGTGCAAAATTTACGAAAAATAATTTTAGATTTCTAAAACATTTTTGATACCATAATGATTGTTATGATAACTAAAGTTAATGCTGAAAGTGGTCACACTACAACTGTAAATGTTTTTTACACCAGATTTTACATGTAAGAATTATTAAATGCCACGGTAGTGACACGTTTTTACTTGTCACGGTAGTGACATTTTCATACTTATAGTCTGTCCAGCAAAAATTGTCAGTACAGGGCTTATGGGAGAGCTTTTTTCAAAACAGTGATGCCTGTGTATACCATCACAAAGCTAAAATAACAAATCTGCCACTGAAAAAGATACTAAGCCTCTGATTAGCATACAGGAATTTTTGTTGTAATTCTTTGAAGCATTGTCTACGTCACAACATGACCGTTGTCTTTCAATGCCAAAAGCATAAAGCATTCTGATATCTGATCGTATACTCACTTTCGCTTCCACCTTCGCTGTTTGAAATAAAATTAACATTCCAACAGAGTTGCCTTTGCCAAGTCGCAACAATAAAACACAGCTTTTTCAGTAGTTTTTATGAAAGAACTTTTGGATTTGAAGCTTTTGAGAACAACATTTATAAGGGTGAGAGCCAACAGTGTTGCCGTTTTGATTGTCTTCTTACCATTTGTTTGTATTTCTGAATACACCTTTAAAATGCAGTTAAAATTTGTACAATTTTAGTCTTTAAGAAAAAAAAGTAAATTGTGCTAAGTTTTGAAACGTTCACAAAGCGTTACGTGATCAAATTCAGTTAAAAGGGTGTGGTGTGGGAAAAAAAAAGATAAATTGATCTTTTTTTAATATGTTTGAAATGTTATCCATGATGGTAACCATATGCACATTGTTCTTCGATTTGTGGCAATTTATAATTCAAAGTATGGAAACCCTGTGAGAGCTTTAACTTGAGACAGATGTATGCAAGCCAATGCAACCAGACTGAGAGGCAAACGTCCTATATTCCCTGTACTGGCAATTTTTGTTGGATAGAGTATAGGTAAATCAGGTTTACAAAATAACCGAACAAAATAAAGATAAGTTTAGCAAACTCTATTCAAAAATGGTTTGATCCATGAATAAAAGTATATGGTGCTCGAAATAACGTATACCACGGTAGTGACCATTTTTCCGCGCCAAACTGATGTCAAATATTTGTTGCTCGATAAAATACAAACCAATTTGGACAGAGTCGTTTGTTTATCGTGTAAATATACGGTGACGTATGCTGATCTGAATCGATGCATACAATCCACCTCATAACACAGCTGTACGAACACGCAAATAAACGTAAATTATTTGATTTTATTTTCTTCAAGACACTGGGACAGATTTTGAACCCAAACTGCTAATTCTGTAAATGAGTTATTACTTATAAAAATCTAGAATTTTAAAGCTGCAGTTATATTTTGTACTTAAACATAACTCAAATCAATTGTTTGTTTTTTAATTAAAGTTGAGTTTTAAGGAAATAGTTGGTAACCTCAGGATTGGAACATGCCACGGTAGTGACATTTGGGGTATAAAATAGCTTTTTTTAAATATACAGGTACACTTGTGATTATTTCGGAATTGCACTTGCCATGTATCAAACACATGGTGTACTAGCTAACAGTTGTTAAAAGTGAAAAAATTACTTGGTTAAAGTGCCTTTCACATGAGCTGCGAACTGCGAATGCGAATAAATTTGTTTAGGCAATTCCAATCGCAAATATCAACAAATAAGTGTTTTAACTTATCAAAAAAGTTAATAAACGACCCAATCTACAATTTTAAAAAGAAAATACGAACACAAATTAGTTTAAATTGTAAAACTTAGCATTTTTATATATTCTACACGACCACCGAGATATTTTCTGCGAACTGCCAAACACTTATTCGCAACCCACAACATCAAGACACATTCCACAAATCTGCGAATAAAAAATTCGCTCGAATTTAACTTCAATTTTTTTTTAGCACCCATTTTACTGATTTATTTTGTATGACTTCGCGTCTGTCGGCGATCACTCATGTGAAAGAAATGTCAAAGCTCACGACCATTCGCAGTTCGCTATTCGCAGCTCATATGAAAGGCAATTAATACTTTAAATCGCCGTGGGACATGAAAGTATCAGTTTGCTGAGAATCACCCATATCCATTCAAACTTTACCATTTTTTATAATTTTTCGCAGTTTTGGCCCGAAAGCCTCTTTTTCGGTATTACATGGAAAATTTCACATTCGTATATTCGAACTCAAGATTTTGATGAAATATGACATTACGACCATTGAGAATATTTAAAAATAAGGTAAGTCCACAATTTTGTTTTCCGGCTGTTCTTAAATGCTTATAGACCTACAAGCTGAACTGCTGGACTTATTATTATAATACTTGGAACAAGGTGCAAGGATAGTTTAATTTGTCATGTTGTACCATAAACTGGGGCTTCGGGCAAAAACTGCAAGAAAGTGTAAGGTTTTGAAAGGCGTATCTTTGTCAATTTTGAATTAAAACCTATCTTTGAAATGTCAAATCAAAGAAATAAGCCTTTCCCTTTTTTTTGTTGAAGTATGCCTTGTGTCGATCCTTGCTCCGAAAAAAAGTTGTGCGCAGTTAGGGAAAAAATTAAAACATCTTTTACTTATTGATTTTTGTATGTTGGTTTTTATTAATTTTCTTGCTTAAAGTTTTTTATAAAATATTTTAAACCATCCATTTTGATTGAAAATTTAATTTTGAACAAAAAGTTTTAAGTACAAAATTGTCAAATTGGGCATAGTTTCAAAATTTACCCAAAAAAAGTGGCCAGTTTGACAATTCTCTCAGAAACGTATGAGTGAATTTATTAGCATTTTAGGTTTTGAGCATGCTTATGGGGCTAACAAACATATTCAATAATAAAAACCCTTTCATCCGATTGTTCCTTTTCAAAAGGTCAATAGCCTTACAGAGCATGTTGTATCAACAAATCGTTACAGGTACCTACATATTTATCTAGGTATTATAAAAGTTGTCTTGGTTGTTGCTAAAATTAAAAAAAAATCGATAATTTTTAAATAAATAAATAAATAAGTCGGGATTTTCAGAAAAGCAATATGGATTTGGTGCAAGCTATAGACCTAGCCAAGAATTTAAGAGATGCACTGAAGAAAACATGGTTCGAAAACACTGAAATTATTTAAGCTTACGACACTTCAAAACAAAGAGCCGATTTGCTGGGAATTGAAACAAAATATAAAAAGGTCAAGACACCTCGCGAGCCCTGAGGTTACCGGAGAGTACCTACTTTCGTATAACCGTGTATAATCCATTCTTAGACTACATAATGGATCTAGGAGAAATATCCAAGCATGCTTTTTAACCATGATCCAAGAAAATATGGCTTAGGAATTTACCAAAAGTACCAAATTTTACCAACAACTTCTTGTTTCTGAACCTTCTTCAGCACGAGACAAGTTAAAGATTTGGAAACGAAATTTCATTTCCAAAAGAAATGTAAAACCAATAAATTCACTTGAAGCACTTGACAAAAAAATGTCCTGAAGAAAACTTCCTGAACCTCAGAATGTTGCTGAAAATATTGACTACCTTATCGGTGCCAACTTCCACATCAGAATGGACGATTTCTTGTTTGAAACTATTGAAAAAAATTTCCTAAAAAATAGTATGCTAGATGTGAATTGAAATTATTTTTTACTCTGACTTCTCATGCTCATGAGCAAAATATGAGCAGAGAGCAAAACATGAGTACTCATGAGTGACTAACATTTCCGTACTCTGAAAACCTGCTACTTAAGCAAGTGTAAGACGGAAAATTCTAAGGATTGCGTCTTATTCGTCAGTTTTTGTGGCAAAAGCATAGTTGACAATTTTATGCGAAAAAAAAGAAATCAAAATTTTCAAAACGAATTTCCACCTATTCCTTGAATTATTATTTTTCCAAAAGAAATAAAATGGTTGCCATGGCCTAAGCAATTAAGCAACCCATTGAGTCATTATTTATCCCTTATTTGATTAATCGTAAGACTAAAAACGGAGTGCCCATCTTCGTGGTGCATTTAATGTGGTAAAACTTTTCCCTGCAAAAGTGTCAATACTTTAATATTGCTGGGATGACACTTGGCAACATACAAAATCATTTAATGGATGTTTTTCGATGATTTTCTAAAATAAAATGTTTCAAACGACGACGTTCTTCAGCGTTGCTTAATGCACTTAGCTAGGCTACTCGCAGGGCAGCCATTTATACGAACAAAATTGAGATTATGTAGGTTGTACGAAAATACAAGCAGATAGTCCCCGAAAGCTCCAAAATAATATTTAAAATGAAAGCTAAGACTGTTCTCTAGACGTAACCAATGGTTGAATCCGAACACTTTTATAAAATTAGGAATTTTGTTAATACTTTGACGAAAATTAAAAAAAAGTGGTAAGGATCACTTTCTAAGCTATTTGATACGGTTTTACTCAGTTTTCACTAATGAACCTTATATAATAGGTGCACTTAGCCAAAACTGCAACCTGAAAAGTGAATTTTCTAGCCATTATAACCAGATAAAGCTTGTTCGACCAGTAGTTTTGTAAATGTTTGGAGAAATGCTACCGGTTTGCATCCTTTACGCATTTTTGTCCAGCCTCAAAAGCTATTGCACTACAGATGGTTTCTTTGCGTTCTTGTTCAACAAGTTCCTTGTGCAACAACTTGATCCCTGAATGTCAAACCTAAATATTCACTTATGGAGCTATTATCAATCAAAATGTGCTGGTTTTTGTAACAGCTTTGTAACGGATTCATTTGTACATCTTTATTAAAATTATAAGTCCTAACCAATCGACCAATAAAATTAAGCCCCGGTTTAATTGTGACGTTTGATTGCTTAACAATTACTGAAAAAAATATTTAAACATAAATCATGGTGACATTTTTTAAGCACAATACAATTAATTTTAACATCAACTTTAAATACCTCTGGTAGGTTCTCTTATTTAAAATCAGTCATATAATCAACAAATTGCTGTCGAAACAATGTATACAATTTTTTTTATCGTTCTTTTAATTTATTTCAAAGCCCCTGTCAGTAAGTTGTGAAGTGAAATAGTTTTTGCTCAAGTATATCAAACAAAAATAAATAACAAAAAACGCAAAAGTCCATTAATACTCCTCAGCTATGAACATGAACATAGCATAACCAACCCTATATATAGTAGTACCTATGTAAGAGAACATAAAACCAAATGGAAAATGATGCCCTTCAAAATGATAAATTATACCCAAGCGCAATATTGTGTACAAAAACCAAAAACAAAAAAAAAAACTTAGAACACTTTGGACAATAAAAGGAAAGTATTTTATTGCAATGAGCAGCAATAAAAATAGAGATAGGTATAGGTATACAAAAAAGTACACGAGTTCATACGCAGAAATCAATTTTTCAAGGACTTCCTCTTTCTGCAAAATCTCAAAACCACTTCTCTCAATAGAAGCTGTGAATTCGTGGGTTGGAAGAGAGGACGACTCTAAAAGGGCATCATATTATATTTTATACCGAAAATACGTTAAATAAGTTATTTTACTTAACAACTTAAGATGTTCAAAGTGAAGATAGACCTTTCAAGGGTTATTTCCAGGTTGTCAAGTGATAACAAGAAGTGTACCTACACATTGCAATACATATTTTATTTACATACATACATAATTATGTATTTATAATATAATAATTATTAAAGCTTTTTCATGTTGAATATTTCGGCACATTTTTCTTGTTCCTTTGGAGTAGCGCGGTTTGGAAAGCTAAGAAAAAATGATTGAGCTTTTTCCTATTCATATCAGAAAATGAGTTTATGACGCAAGAAAAATAATTAAAACAAAAAATACTTTTAATGCTACAACCTACAAGGCTCGGTTTCATGGACTCCGAAAAAAAGCATGGACTACCCCCTTGCCGTTTTTTTTTTTTTAAATACTCTTTCTTAAATGTCAAAGAAATAAATCATGACATACCTTTCTTGGAAAGGTCTATTCAAAGTCAAACCCAATTAATAAATCCAAACCAAATTTTTTTTCATGGTCTGGTTTAGGAAATATTCACATCCAAAGTGATTTTACTGTTTTTCTGTCTTTGGATAACGATAATTCTCCTAAACCAAGCATTGTAAGAAAAAATATGGATGGATAGAAATGGATAGAAATTTTCCAGAGCTTTTCAAAAACGCAAACTAGAACATGCCATCATATCTGGTTTTCAAATTATACGCTTCCAAAGTGATTTTTATTTTTTGCGTTATTTGATTTATTAGCCTGAAAATGCCTTTGGATAGAGATATTTTCGCCATTTAGCCCTCCAAATGGTTTCCGGATTCAATTTTTGAATTCTCTTTTCAAAACCTACTCGCTACTGAAAACCAAAAGCTTTTGCAACGCCTATTTCATGAGATATTTGCACTCAAAGTAATTTTATGCTTACTTACTTAAGGTGGCGCTACAGTCCGGGGTGGACCAGGGCCTCAACCAACAAGCTTCTTCCAGCCGGCTCGGTTTCTAGCTAGCTGTCTCCAGTTTCGCACGCCAAGTTGGTTGAGGTCCTCTTTCACTTGCGTGCGCCACCTTTTACGCTGTCCACCTCTACTGCGTTGTCCCACGGGGTTGGATTCAAAGACTTTTCGGGCCGGAGAATTGGTTTTCGCTCTAGGTGACCCAGCCATCTTAGTCGTTGGCCTTTCACTTTTGTGGCTAGGTCAATGTCGCTGTACAGCCCATGCAGTTCGTGGTTGTAACTTCTTCTCCATTGCCCATCTATGCAGACGGGACCAAAAATCACCCGGAGAATTTTCCTCTCAAAACAGCCTAACGCGTTCGCATCCACCGTTAGCAGTGTCCATGCCTCTGCACCATACATCAGGACCGGGATGATAAGCGTCTTATAAAGGGACAGTTTAGTTGCTCGAGAGAGGGCTTTGCTTCTCAATTGCCTTCTTAGCCCGAAGAAACAGCGATTGGCAAGAGTAATTCTTCGTTTGATCTCAGCACTAGTATCGTTCGCTGAGTTTATAGCGGATCCTAGGTAGACAAAGTCTCTGACCACCTCAAAATTATAGCTGTCTATAGTTATAGTGACGTTCTGTCCTAGACGTCGGTGTTGGGTGTCCTTTCTTGTTGACAGCATATATTTGGTTTTGCTTTCATTCACCGTTAAACCCATCTTCTTGGCTTCCTTCTCAATACTCACAAAAGCACCACTGACATCACGCTTTGTTCATCCAATTATGTCAATGTCGTCAGCGTAAGCTAGTAATTGGATGGACTTTTGAAAGATTGTGCCTCTAGTGTTGACGTGAAAGTTTTGCACTATTCTTTCAAGAACGATGTTGAAGAAGTCGCATGACAGCGCGTCGCCTTACCTAAAACCTTTTTTGACATCAAAAGTGTCGGTAAGGTCTTTGCCGACCTTGATGGAGCAGCGTGCACTCTCCATCGTCATCCTGCACAAACGGACGAGTTTGGCAGGGATGCCAAAACTAGACATTGCTCCATATAGCTTGTCTCTATAAACGCTGTCATACGCGGCCTTGAAATCGATGAAAAGGTGGTGGGTATCGATTTGAAACTCCTGGGTTTTCTCCTAGATCTGCCGTAGTGTGAATATTTGGTCGATGTTGGACTTCCCAGGCCTAAAGCCACACTGATATGGACCTATCAGGTTGTTGACGAATAGCTTCAGGCATTCACAAGGTATGGCAGAGAAGATCTTGTAGGCGATATTAAGAAGACTGATACCTCTGTAGTTGGTGCAGTCCAGAGGATCGCCTTTCTTGAGGATCGGGCAAACAATGCTGAGGTTCCATTCATCGGGCATGCTTTCCTCTGACCATATTTTACAGATGAACTGGTGCATACTCCTTACCAATTCATCACCAGCCGCTTTGAATAGCTCAGCCGCAAGCCCATCACCTCCAGCGGCTTTATTGGACTTAAGTTTAGATATAGCTATCTTAACTTTGTCGAGATCGGGTGGACGGAATTGTTGGCCTACGTCGCACAGTGGATCGACTCCATACATTTAGACGTGAAAAATTCTAATATTTTCGGAAAATATCTGTTTCCATCTAAATGTTCATAAATCTAGAATAGTAACATAATTTAACAAAAAAAAAGCGACAATAAGCTATCTATGAATATGGAAAGCAAATCCGTTGATGAATCACTACTTTTGTACCAGTGGAGTTTTTGACACCAAGTTTTGAGGGAATATTCGGGTTGTGTTTCAGATGGTTTTTAAGAACTTTGTACAAAGTCGGCCAAGCCATTTATGAGATGGCCAATAATGTCATAGAAAGCACCTGTTTTTTGGGCGTCACTAATGAATGAAAAAGTGATAAATTTTCAAGTGACATATTAATTTATTTCAATTTATGCATGTTATTTCGTGTTGATGTGTTAAACTTATTCGAAAAATACTCCAAAAGTATTTTTGTTCGAGTCGATTTGGAATTCGAACACCAAACTTCGTAAAATTTCTTCCTTGGAACGCAGAAATCTTTTCCTAAAAAGTGGGCAAAAAAAGGGCTTTGCACATCTTTGCGAGGTATATCACATATATTTCTAGAAAGAAGACGTTCACAGCTATCCAAAACACTTAATTTGTTTTTAAAGCAACCTTAAGCACATATTTAGATTTTCCAAAACAAATACGGAAAAAACATGTTTATTTGCTATGTCAATGACACATTTTTTTAAATTCAACAAACAAACATTAAGACAATTTCAACACAGATTTATAAAAGCACATACCTTCACGAACATCTGCCATTTTTTTTTTTTTCAATTTCAATTAAAATTGTAATTTTAATAATTATTTGTCTAAATAACCTCAACGCACCAGATCAAAAAAAGACTTTTCACCTTCACTTTTGGAGATCATTTATGCTATACTAAACTGGTTTAAACAAGAAAAAAATTGTTTTCAGACTTAACAGTTATCCGTTATAGATAAGAAATTGAATTTTTTGCCATTTATGTCATTGATTTTTTTACGTCTAATTATATGGAGGCGATCCACTGTGCGTCGTCCAGGTGGAGTGCAAGGCCCAGCACGTTAGAGGCGGCATCTCTTCAATTCTTCCACTGCTTCTCGATACTTGCAGTTGGTGGCATAAGACTATTTAAGAGGTTGGGGGAGACTCGATCGGAAAAGGACCTGGCGATTTCTTGCGACTGTAGCCATCTGACGTTAAACTTCCATACAGTATTTCCCTGCTTTAGCTTTGGTCTGGATATCCGTAGCATTACCTTGGCTACAACGAGGAAGGTCCCAGTCAACGTTGGCTTCTCGGAACGTCCGGACATCCTTGATACTGGAGGAGTGCCTTGCGTCGATCGCGATGTGGTCAATCTGGTTAGCGGTTTATTGACCAGGAATTTGCCATGTCCTCTTGTGTGTATCGAGATGCGGGAACTGCGTACTAGCTACCACAACGTTTCGCCTCGCAGCAAAGTCGATTAGCCTGAGTCCGTTACCGGAGGTGGTGTCGTGCAGGCTATATCTTCCGATAGTGCCACCAAAGACGTCTTCTTTTCCTAGCTTGGCATTAAAATCACTCAAGAGAATTTTAAATGTCATAGCTAGGGCATTGCTCATATGTCTTGTCCAGGAGATCGTAGAACTCATCTTTGGTGTCGTCATCTTTCTCCTCTGTGGGAGCATGTGTACATATCAGGCTAATGTTGTTGAATTTAGCCTTGATGCGAATTGTCGTGAGGCTCTCGTTCACATAATTGAAACTCAAGACTTCTGCCTCTAACGACGAATCCACATCCAAAGAGACGCTGCCCTTGTGGTCGGTAACAGTCACCGAAAAATATATCGCAGTCTTTCAGTTTTCTTTTGCCCAGCCAATCCCATCGCACTTCTTGGATGGCAGTGATGTCTGCTTTGTAGCAGTCTAGGGCTTCCGCTTAATGTTCGGCTGCAGGTGGTCTATTGAGAAACAGAACATTCCACGTGCAGATCCGAAGTTCGTTGTCCTTACTTCGTTTGCTTGGTTCGTCAACAGTAAATCCGTCCGTATCCGAGGCTTGTTGTTGCTTCGCAACTAAAAAAGCTTTACGTGGCCTGGAAGTCACCCCGAACGGCACGACCCCCAACCTGGAGGACCAGATCCTTACAATATAACTCCTAGGGCGGGGAGCCGGATTAACCACTCCTTATTGGCCTGAGCTCCGAATATGTCGAAGTAGCCCGTATGAGGTGTTTACTAAGTAGTTTAACCTTACTGGAACTGTAGACGCCACCGTTGATTCCGCTGCCGCCTGAATAAAGGAGAAGTGCCTTAGTGGGAACACTCATAACTATTACTAGCAGCTAAAGCTAGACAGTTCTAGCTTAAGCTTTGTTTCATGTGAATACAAAAAGATTACGCTTAATAGCTTTAGCTATAGAAAAGTCTAGCTTAAGCTTAGTATTTCTAGTTTTCGTTTGTTTATTCACATGTTTTGGCTCGGAATCTTAAGCTAAAACTTTTATTTTTGGTATTGAAAAGCAACGCAATGAGATTTTTAAAAATCCAAGTATTAGCTTAAGCTATTTGTTTATTCTCAAGACCCATTGTTTTCATGTATAAAGAACTAGTCAAAGCTTTCTACTTAGTTCAGGAATCATGATATTTTTGTAGCCTTACCTATAATATTCTAATTTTATTTAAGCTATTATTAATCAAACAATTTGGAGCTTAAGCTGAAAAAACAAGCTAAAGCTTCATGAATCTAGTTTAAGCTACTTTAAAATAGCTATTACCAGCAGACATGTTTTGTTTTCTGTTATTTTTTAATCACACAAAACCTAGCTTTGACTTAAAAATCCAAGTTTTAGCTTTAGCTTTTTATTTATTCACAAGATCCAATTATCTTTAAAAATTATCACTATTAGAATAAACGTTAATGTGTTTTGAAAAGCCCGTATGACAATACATTTGACGGTGTTCATACCATACGGTGTTCAAACCAGCTTCACGTGAGGCGACTCATTTTGACATCTCTCTTTTGTATCTCATTCTTATTTATTGAAGAGAAAGAGATGGAGAGGTGATGCAGACATTTTCAAAACAATCTAAAAACTTCTGCCTCACTTGGCCATCTCTTTCTTACCAAGAGTTGAGAGTGAGATAAGAACAAGAGACGTCAAAATGAGTCGCCTCACGTGAAGCTGGTATGAACATCGTCCTTCTCATTTAATCAATCAAAGTGTCAGCAGAGCAAAAAAGAGATAAAGAGTGTTTTTAAGAAAGGGATATCATTTCTCTAAATTAATTTTTTAAAACTACAATGTGTTCCAAAAGTTAATATACATCATAAACTAGAGTTCTCTAGGGTCCAGTGTATACTTACTTTTGTGACTGAGTTTACCTTGAAATTACTTATCATTTTCAATCCTGAAATATCAAGAAAAAGCTGCCAGAACCTGACAATTATAATTTGAAATCATATTTTTTATAAACCTTTTTAATAAGCATGAACTATTTTTTTACAACTTCATCATTAAAGAGAGTAACGCAAAAAACTAGATTTTTAGGCTTGTGACGAAATTTTTAATGTATTGATATCTTTGAAATGCAGCTCAAGATATAAAGAATACAAGTTTTTGTGTAAAATGTTTAATAGCGCATACAAACGTTGTATTAAGTTATTTTCGAAAGCATTCGCCGTTAATGATTTATATGCCAAAAACCAACATTTTCGCCATTTCCCTCATTTTTTGAAATGGTGATTATATTCTACGTGATCACTCGGAGGAGAAAAAAGCTTTAACTTTTTCTGTAGAAAATTGCATGGTCTACAAGTTTTGTATGAAATATTTTTCAATCGCGTTTACCGTTTAAAAGTCTTAAGTGAAAAAACAAATCTTCAAAAGAGTCAGCAAAAGCTGAGCTTCATCGTTGTTGGTTGTAACCTCCCACAGAGGAAATAGTAACTAAGTTTCGAAAAACGAAGTTTCGAAAAGCAATGTTTCGAAGGATAAGGTTTCGAAAACCCAAAGTTTCAAAAGGACAAAGTTTCGAAAAGATGAAGTTTCGAAAATCAAAATTTCGAAAAACGAAGTTACGAAAGGAGAAAGTTTCGAAAGGTCAAAGTTCCGGAAGAGAAAGTATCGAAGGTCAAAGTTTCGAAAAAAAAACGTTCCGAAATCCTCAGAACTTCGTTAATCCTTGAGCGATGTCAACGAAATTGACACAGGTGATAGTTGATACGGAATAAGAAAAGAAAAAATATTTTAAAAGTAGGGTGCTCCAAAAATATGTCTACATATTGTAACATCGTTCTTCCTTGAGCGATTTCAAAGAAATTCACAAAGGTGATAGCTGATACAGAACTAAAAACAAAAAAAATATTTGCACTAGGGTGTTCCAAAAAAAAAAATGTCAACTTCGTTGTTCCTTGAGCGATTTCAACGAAATTGACACAGGTGATAGCTGATACGGAATTAGAAAAGAAAAAAATATTTTCAAAGTAGGGTGCTCCAAAAATATGTCAACATATTGCAACTTCGTTGTTCCTTGAGCGATTTCAATCAAATTGACACAAATTCTCACTCAGTGGGAGCGAGCAGGGATTTTACGGTAGGAATCAGATTCCAGGCCAAGGCTAACCCAAGAGAAAAATTACTTTGTGCCCAATCTCTCTCTCAGAAGCAGAAGGGGCGAGCAGGGATTTCACGGTACGAATCTGATTCCAGCCCAAGGCTAACCCAAGGGAAAAGTTACTTTATTTTCTTTTAATGGCGGAAGCCAAAAAGATTATCTTTAAATAGTTCACGAATGCACTATGAAAAGTAACCTGAGTTTATCAAGAGTTGCTACGAACCTTTATGCCTCTTATAATTCGGATAGCACGAAAATCAAAATTAACACGAGTCAATAAGCTTTGACTTTTTCGGTTTTTTGTACCTCCTCATCATGATTTTCCAGTCACAAGGCAATATGAGGCAGTGAGAGAATTTTCTAGTGGGTGGTCTCTAAATGCAAAAAGTCCTATAAGTATGACATGAAGCTATCAATTCAAAAAAATTAAATGCGGAACTATTGTATAATACATACAGATTCAATTCGATAAAATTGCAATTAGGCCACTATAGCTCTCACTGCCTCATATGAGCTATAAGGAGGGCGGATGCAAAAGTCACATGATGTCGTTTCCACGTAATCCGGTGTGCTGTTGATCATTCGGCTAGGCAGGGTGATGATGTATATCAATGACTGGCTTATGGTGGTTAAAT
The DNA here is from genome assembly GCA_963921185.1 of Dasysyrphus tricinctus. Classification (NCBI taxonomy): domain Eukaryota; kingdom Metazoa; phylum Arthropoda; class Insecta; order Diptera; family Syrphidae; genus Dasysyrphus; species Dasysyrphus tricinctus. The sequence goes on along the minus strand of OY992532.1, from coordinate 105,136,105 downwards.
TGTGATAGGGTGCAATATGTTGACATATTTTTGGAGCACCCTACTTTGAAAATATTTTTTTCTTTTCTAATTCCGTATCAGCTATCACCTGTGTCAATTTTGTTGAAATCGCTCAAGGATCAACGAAGTTGACATTTTTTTTGGAACACCCTAAATATTTTGTTTGTTTTTAGTTCTGTATCAGCTATCACCTGTGTCAGTCTCGTTGAAATCGCTCAAGGAATAACGAAGTTGACTTTTTTTTGGAACACCCTAATGCAAATATTTTTTTATTTTTGATTCTATATCAACTGTTACCTGTGTCAATTTCGTTGAAATCGCTCAAGGAACAACAAAGTTGCAATATATTGACATATTTTTGAAACGCCCTACTTTGAAAATATTTTTTTCTTTTCTAATTCTGTATCAGCTATCACCTGTGTCAATTTCGTTGACATCGCTCAAAGAACAAAGAAATTCAGAGGATTTCGGAACTTTTTTTTTCCAAACTTTGTCCTTTGATACTTTTTCTTCCGAAACTTTGACTTTTCGAAACTTTTTCCTTTCGAAACTTCATTTTTCGAAATTTTGATTTTCGAAACTTCATCTTTTCGAAACTTTGTCCTTTCGAAACTTTGGTTCTTCGAAACTTTATCCTTCGAAACTTTGCCTTTCGAAACTTAAGGCTCCAAAACTCTGGCGGATTCCCCCCACAGAGTGGTTTTAATAACTTCTTGCCTTGGCTCTTTTTTTCTGCTGATTCCGTTGGACTTCTTGAAAATGTTGGGTCCTAGTTTGAATGTTTGAAGTCCATTCTGGTCTGGATAATACAACGGCATTTTGCTGGGCTTCGGAGTTCCTTAACATAAATGTAGGAAAAATGTATACGAGCTCAATTGAAACGGCCTGCAAATTAACGCTGTTGGTATCACATTCGAGACGTTCCAACTCAAAAAAAAAAAAGAAAATAGATTACAATCACTCATCATTGACCTCCTTGAGACCACTTTAGGACAACCATATTTTTGTCATTTTCCATTTCTCTCTCATATTAAAAAAATGCCTTTTCTTATGCATTTTCTTTTTCTTTTCTTTTCAGAATTATAAAAGAGAATATTAAAATCCAGTTGAAAACACCAACCTCATAGAATCCCGCAACGTTCATAATAATTATAGTTTTTCTCAAAGAAAGAAAATTACATTTCAACACCACAAGCATAGATCCAATCGATGGTCTATGGCAACCAATCTAAAAAGGATAATTCGAAACTACAAAAGCTGTAGTGACTATGGCGACGAAATTAGTTATTTACCTATTATTTTTCGGCTTATACACGGTCCAAATTGGAGGCCAAATGACCAGTGATCCAGCGCCAGGTCGATCGCCGGGACCACCCGGTGGTATAACGACCATCGAAGACGATGCGCATGGCTCAAGTGGAAGTATAAAAAGCACAACCCTGTTGCTAACCAAAGATCCAACTGAGGTCGAGGACGATGAGAACGATGACAACAGTGATGCCACAGGTGAATACTCTAATGATTCCGAATTGAGTAAATTGAATGAGATAAAACCTGATGAAGATGACTTGCCACCTTCCCTGCTGGAGGACGATGAGCTTATACCTCATTCGGGTACAATGAATGTGCATAGTGAGTCCCCAACAGGTGGCAGTTGGAGTCATGGCAGTAATGGCGTTGGTGGGATCAGTAAGCCCTGTGTAAATGAATTAAGTGAGTTCTTGAATGACGCCGTTGTCGTGGATAAGGACAATGTCGATGCAGTAGTGTCAATGGATGGGAAGAATACCACCACGTCAGAAGAGATGTTTGCTGAAGCGAACAGAATTCACATTCAACTGGAAGTCATGCATGACATGTACGACACAAAGGAAGGGTTAAATTGTGGCCTTCTTTATCGCGGTAAGTTTATTATATTATCTTTAAAGACATTTTGATACACATGGAAGGAGATACACATATACAATACATAAATTAAGCAGCTTTATTCACAAACTTTAAAGATGCCACTCCATTTGGAAAAATATACAATTTCGTAGATTGAACATCACTGATGACCCTATTCTATACATAAACAGCATACGCACTCCTTAAGCTTATTCCTAAATCCTATGTAGGTGCAAGGGATTCCTAAACGATCCAACCGGTTCCTTTCAATTAAATCTATACATGCTTAATCCTTGACTTTATTAGGTGGGTAGATACTATTTTAATGAAATAGGTATCTGAAAATTGAAAGGCATTAAGGCTGAACCTCTATATCGCCCACGATGAGCAGTAATGTTCTTGCACTTGATGGAAATGTAATATTTGTTCCGGAAATTCACTTCCATTGATGACATGGTAAACTTTAGTAAAGTATTTGCTTTGCACATTCCGTCATCACCGCCGGCCGCAAATGACGTAAGGCAGATGATGATTTTAATTGCTTCAAATGACGCAGTTTTTAACTTTTAATTAACATCTTGTCAAAGGAAATATTTGTTTGACAATTTTATGACATACACTTGTACGCCAACATTATGCTGAAATAATTTTTTTTTATTAATTTGAAATTAGTGATTTAAAAAAATAAACACACATGTGCCAAGTGAGTTCGTAAAGGGAAATTATAAGCTCTACATAAAAAATATTATTAGCTTTCATTCCTAAGAACCCGAAAAAGGGTTTAGTTAAGAATGGTAATTTGTTTGCAAAACAAGCAAGCAATGGAGAAGAGTACCTTTCGTTTTTTTTTTTATTTCTAAAAAACTAAGAAACACATTATCAGATTTTCAGAATTTGACTAAGAATTGAAAATAGCATTGAGTTTTAGCACAAAACTTGCACTTAAAAATCCAAAATTTTGATTTTCAAATTTAATTTCTCAAGAATTATTCACTCATAAGAATGAAGTATTTTCTTTCCAAAAAGCTATAGCACAGTATTTTATGTGCTTTCGTTGATTTTAAATATTTTTGTGTGCATTTAAAAGTCAATTTTCTTAGAAATTTTCCTGACTTGATTCGCAAACCATTTTTCCATTTTTCTATTTTCAATTATCTTGAAAACGGTTTTAATGATTTTAATCATTTTCTTTTCAGAAACTCAAAAAAAATTAAATACCATTTTGTATGAAATTTTCCAAAAAAAAGTATTTTTTGGGTTTAAGAAAAAAACGATTTGTTTCATACATACATATGTATGTATATATTTCGAAAAGGACCCAGTTGATTTTGTTCAAACTTGGGTTTTAACGTTTTTTTAACACTCTTCTAAGCAAAATTAAAAAAAATGTGCTATAATGCAAAAATAACCTTCCCTTAAAATGTAAAAAAATCGGAGGAGAAAATCTATTTTTTCGCAAAAACGTCTCCTAAGATTTTGATAAAACCTTTCTGTGTACTAAAATTAGAACTGTTTAAATTATGTTGCTGACCGGATCGGATCAGAAAATCTTTATTTAAAAACAGGGTTGATATATTTTTTACTTGCGATATATGTAGGTACTGCAGGGCAAGTTTTGGATTCGTGCAAAAAAAAATTTCGAGATAACAATCAAACATGACATTACGATGATAGAGAACACGAAAAAAAATGGGTGGCACAATTCTGTCTGTCTGTCTATCTGTCCGTACCTCAACCTTCAGCCTTAACCACTGACGCGATTTTCTTCAAATTTTGAATTTAAGGTTTTTTTGTAAGTCTCCAGAGGGGAAATTGAAATTTTTTTTTAGCTCAAAAAATAACGGTACTTGCCATACAACCGTTAAGGAAAAGCTTATTTATCTCAAAAACGGCTCCAACGATTTTGATAAGAAAATCAGTGTATTATTGTAGATATGGTGTACTTTTTGGAAAGAAAAAAATCACCAAAAACATTTAGTAACGGTACCTGCCATATAACGGTTATTTTGATTTTTGGTTTTCTCATTAACCGCTCATCCGATTTCAAAAGCTTCCGATTTGCACAAAAGCTTTGTTAGAATATAAATAATACTGCATACCAAAATTTTTGAAAAAATAAATTTTGGATTTTTAAAAAAAGATTCAAATTTTTTTTTTGGAAATTCAATATTTCAAAAATAGGTTGATGAATTGTTGAAATTTCAGTTTTAAATGTATATTAATATATACCCAATATTGGCAAGCTACATTTTTTTTTTGAAAAATGTTACAAAAATTTTATATATTAAAAATTAATTTTTAAGAAAACGGCTCCAACGATTTAAAATTTTTTTTTTGCATATATTCATATTTTTTCAAGTAATCAAATGGCATACTTTTTTTGAGCTCTAAGTTATTTATCAGACTGTTTATACAATTAAAAGAACGATTTGAATGCTTTTTATACTTTTTCTATAATTACTTGAATATTTTTTAAAGTTGTTAAGTCCCACACAACTTGAACATAAGAGCAAGTACGTGCGATCCAGTCGTGTATTTCATTTTTATTAAACTCCAACATTTTATCTTATAAATATTTTGAATTTTTTTTGTGTCCGTTAATTCTGCAATAATAATTCAGGTTATGATTCCTATTAAGGGGAAACTTTATCTCCCCTCCTCCCTGAGGCAGGGACATTTTCTGAAAAATCAACCTTAAGTGCAAACAAAAAAATATTAAAAATCAACGGAAGGCCATACAATAATGTTCTATAGCTTTTTTAAAGCTAACACCATTATTTTATTTGTTTTTCTTTTTTTTAATAAAGTTGTTTAAATGATAGTTTTTGAGAAATTAAATTTCAAATTTAAAATTTTTGAAAAAGAAATTGTGATTTTTTTCAAGTTGATATCTTTCAAAATGTTGCGTATGTAAGTGCTATTTTTGTGTACAATATTCAATGCCCTAATCAATTTTTAGTGAAATACCGAAAACCAAATGTAGGTACAAATGTTTCTTCTTGTTTGTTTTTTTTTTTATATTTATTATGCACACAAATTCAAATTCATAATTTAACCATTTTTCGGCTTTTTTGTAAAAAAATTTTTTTTTTTTTTTTTTTGTTTAATAATAGCCTATTGAATAGACCTTTTAGAAAGGAAAAATAACGTGCAAGGGTTTTTATTATTGAATATGTTTGTTTTGCCCATAAGAATGCTTAAAACCAAAAATGCTACTAAATTCACCCATGCGTTTCTGAGAGAATGGTCACACTGGCCAGTATTTTTCAGTATTTTTGGTATAACTCGAAAACTAAGCCGAATGTGACAATTTTACAGTTAAAGCTTTTTGTTGTTTTTGATGGTTTGGAAAATTTCTTAAAAAAATTTTAGCAGGAAAATTAAACAAAAACCAACTTAAAAATCGAAAAATCAAAGATTTTTTAAATTTTTTTCTAAACTGCGCATAACTTTTTTCGGAGCAAAGATATGTTCAAGACATGCATGAACAAAGTAAACTAGAGTCTTAAGGCCTTCATATGACATGTTAAAAAAGTCATATTTTTTTTTTAAATTGACAGATATATAGCCATTCCAACTTTACCTTTTCTTATCATTTTTCGCAGTTTTTGCCTGAAAGCCTATTTTTTGGTAGGTACTTTATGAAAATTTTAACGTTCCAAATCTTATGTTAATCGGACCAGCCGTTAAGCCTGTAGGTCTAAAAGCATTTAAAAACAGCCGAAAAACGAAATTTCGAACTTACATTCTTTTTAAAAATTTTCTATTGTTGTAATGTCATATTATATCAAAATTTTGATTTCGAGCATTTTTAAAAAATAAATAAATTGGGTGGCGCAACAGCTCATGGAAAACCAGGGCCTAGTGAGTCGTACGATAGCGCGAGTACTGCCGTTGGATTCAGCGCCCTTGAAACCATAGGACCACATTATTAATTTTCTCCCACCCCTCCTCTTGCCCGAAGGGGATGGAAATAGGCCTTTTTGGGAAAAAAAATTTGCAAAGCTAAGAAAAGTTAGAAAATATTCAAATTAAAATTTTTTGCGACCTTTAGTCCAAATGCGTTTCGCCCAGGTACAACAGTTCACAAAACATAAACAAAAATAATTTTCTATTATTTGCGTTTTTCTTCATACTGTTAGAAAATATTAACATTAATAAAATTTTAAGATTAAAAATTAATTAAAATTTCACAATCTACTACATTTCATCCAAAGTATATTGAAAACCCATTTCGGTTTTTTTAAAAAGTCGCTTTCAAAATGCTGGAGAGGGGGTGTATGAAAGATTTACAGATTAAAATATTTATAGTTATAAGCACATGACACATTATTTCAGGGTATATTTTGATGTCCAATCTTATAAAATCAAAGTGAACCCGATACAACCACCTTAAAAAATGTTATGCACCCTATTCTGATTTCCACTCGGAATCAAATTCGTTTACGAAATTGATTTCCGTAAGGATTCAATAATCATGTTCTGAATTTAGTGCAAATTCTCTTCCGCAATAATCGAAATTCAAAACAATTTTTTTTTCGAAATCCGTAAAAAGAAAATTCGAAACTTCAAATATATTAAAACAAATCTGTATAATTAAATTAAATTTAAAAACAACATCAAAAATGTTAGTGGTATCGTGGTCCGTGGCCTTTAAGTAAAAATCAAGTAGTGTGTCAGGCCGTATTTGCAAACAAAAAATAAGTTTTTTTGATATTACATATATTAATTCAAGAAAAGATTAAACTTCAAATTAATTAAAAATGTCAAGCTAATTTTCAATCCACCCGAAAATCAAAACATATTCATTCCGCAAGTATTGAAAACGAAAAGAATTTCAAAACATCGAGAGTTTGAAAACGAAAGGATTTTTTAAACAATCGGAATTCAGCGCAGGGATGATAGTCTTTTTCATAAATGATGACTGATTTTTAAGTGAAGTAAAATATAACCAAATTCCAACAGCATTGACATGAAACTTGGTCCACATTTTTCATTTGTCATAACTCATAAGCAACAAGAATCAAAAGAGCCTACAAAAGTATTTATAGTGAAAGGGTGCTTTTTTTTCATTGAAAGGGAAACATTTTGAACTACTGTCATGAATAACTTACCAAACTGGAACGTTGATGAAAATTGGTGAAAACGTTTGACTTTTCATCAAAACCAAGAATCAAAAAAGACCAAGGAAATATCCACGGTGAAATTTGCTCAAAAATTAAATATCGGTGAAACTTCTTCCTTGATGTTCTAAAGAAGTATCTCACAAAGATTGAGCAAAATCTGAAAAATGCTGTTTTTTCGATTATTTCATTTTCTTTGGTTGGTTTTGAAAAGTAAACAAATGTAAGGTATTATACTGCGCAGGTTGTCGGTTTTAAGCATGCTTATGTCCCAAACAAACATCTTTAATGATAAAACCCTCCAAAGTAATTGTTCCTTTATTCTCATAATTTTCAGGTACATTCAAAAACGTATTTTTACAAACAATGCTTCAAGGGAATAGCCAATTAAATTTTACCCAAAAATAATTTTATTGTGTATTTTTCACCGCTAACCAAGTTATACGGATACGGACATTCGAGGAAATTGAAAGATCAAATGAATTTTGCAAACACAGAATATCACTTCATATTCTAGAAAATAAAATATAAAGTTCTGCTTCCCTTTCTCTTTGATAATTTTTTTTTTTTTTTGTGATATCTCAACTTTCAAATGTGTTGACACATTTTTGAACTTGCACGTTATGAAAATTACGCAAAACCTGCATTTCGGCGGTTTGGTGAATGAAGAATTCAAATTGAGGCATTACTGCTGGAATTGGACTAATGAAAGTATTGAGTACCTACTTGCACTTGCCCGGAGAGATTGCAACTGTGAAACGGCCAGCTTTGCCTGAGAGTGCTCATCCACGACCAACTTTTTTCTGGTTCTTCAAGGGCTAGTAAAAATCGTTCTCTATACAGACGTACCCAAGACAGTGTTGACAAAAGGGAAGATGTCGAAGTTGTTGAATTCCGATGTGGATTCAATCGTGATTCTCGTCCATAATATGATTTTATGTAAAATCAAGAAACAAACGTTCATTCTAAAAAAAACCTATTAAGTTTATGCTAAAGCAGGATTCCCCAGGGAAAATAAGCATCACAATTGCAAAATTTCTCTAGCGGCAAAACAGATTTGTCCAATACTGGATCTAAAACACTTTTTGGATTTCATATCTAAAAATGGATTACAAATTACGTTTGTAATTGGCGTTATAATCTAACACTATATCTAATGGGCTTGTGCGCACCGAGGCTTGCTATATATTCAAATGATTTTTTTTACAGAAGATGCGTGGATGAGGAAGAGGAAAAAACATTTATATAAGGGGAATATTATTTTACCCTATCTATAATGAGTTTTTTGCAATCTTGTCTAACTTATCATTTCAATCTATTTAATTACATTTATTTTTCATTTTGAAATTGAAACCTTATTATGACTTTACTATCTGTGACGTTTTCATTTTTGTGTGTGAACATGTATTTTATGTCCAAACTTTAAAAACATTTTCATATACCATCGCATCGCGAAGAAGACACAATAAATATTCATTAGGTTTATAAGTTCTTGCTTGGTTGCCTCACCATAAAACCACGGGGTTTATTGCCGTCAATATTAGTTTTATAGCCTTTAACAAACAAATGTAATTTGTTGCATGAAAATAGAGTTAATGCCAGACGGCACTCCCACTCGCCCACCCAACTAACTATGGCATATTGTATATCAGAAATGTTTAACAGAGCTAGTTTAAAATTCTCAACAAAAATAAATTAATAAAATTAATGAAACTCTATCCAACCTTCAAGTAGATACTCGCCATTTTCCATGGTATTTCATGTGACAAAAATGTATTCCCTTAATTCCATGGTACAAAATAAGCTAAGAAAATAATAAAATATTTCTCATTTCTATAAACACGCTCGCACTCCTTGAAATTCTTAGAAGAAAAAAAAATGCTTTTTCTATTGTACACAAGTATAATGTATGTCGCCAGGAAGACTCGATTTTAAAATATTTTTCGTTTTCAAGAAAAGGATTCGTAATGGATTCGAGAACAACAACAACAAAAAGAAAAGCAGATACAAAATGTCAAGAAAATAAATTCAATTTATCTTTTTTAACTGCAAAAGGAAATAATTTGTAAGTAGAAAGTGATGGCAAAATGAAATTATTCCCAGTGAAATGCAGTGCGGAGTAAAAGACCATAAATTAATATTCTTGCAACAAAAGACTTCGAATTTAGATATATAGAATTGATGTTGAACTTAGTTGGAAAATGGTGCATATAGTAAGAAACCTTTCACTCATACGGTGTTTTCCAGAAAAATCTATTTAAAGATAATGTAGAGGAGTAGTGTCGACATTAACCTCTATTCCCCCCGTTTAAGGTTTTGTTTTTGCTTATGATGCATATTTTTAAGAACATTTTTCAAATCATAATAAATGTGTTTAACATATTGATTACATTGATATTGACAATTTTATAAATACCTATATAATATATGTTGAGCTGAAGTTAGGAATTACATTCGTAAAGTTCAGTTATTATTTATATTATCGTCCTGTCACCTATTTATTTTCAAAGCTCTTATTTGAGTGTGTACTCAAGTATGAGAATTTTGTACGGAAGGTAAATTGTTTAATTATCTAAATGCTTAAATGTCTAAAAATTTTCTGAATTTTCAAACACAATATTTTATACCGCATTTTCCCAAACTGCCTTTTCAAAACAGATATTTAAGCGGCCAGATGGAACAGAAAAAGTGGTGGAAGGGATTCTTTGAGAAATGTTCAAACAAAAATTGATCATAATTTTGTTTATCTTTTGACAACAAACAATCAAGCACCTCACCCATGTATGTACGTACATAAGACGGTATCTCAAATTTTCTTATGAATAAGACAATTTGATCAAAGCTGACATAAACGATATAATGGGAGACAAAGAAAGTGGTCTCGTAATTCTGTCTGTCCTAATGTCTTTTCGGCTACAACCTATACGCCTGGATCGAATTTTCTTGAACTTAGGTCATCATCATCATCATCATCGTGTCCTGTAACCCCCAGCTGGTGCATAGGGCGTCAACAAAACGTCTCCATCCTTCACGGTCTGCTGCAAGGTACTTTAGCTGTGGCCACGTCTTTCTCTGGGATTCTGCTTCCGCTAAGACAGTTGATTTCCATGTTGTTCTTGGTCTTCCAACCCGCCACCGCCGTGCACCCTGAGGATTCCATTCAAAGGACTGCTTTGCAATTTCATCGTTTGGTTTCCTCAGTGTGTGACCAATCCAACGCCATTTACGCTTTCTTATGTCGACGTCCAGTCGCTCTTGACTTGTCCAGTGCCACAATTCCTCATTTGATATTATTTGTGGCCAGCGAATCTTTAGGATGTGGCGAAGACAGCGATTCACAAAAGCCTGCATTTTCTTCGAAATAGTAGACATGACTTTCCAGGTTTCACAAGCATATTACAGCACGAATTTGACATTGGATTCGAAGAATCTCAACTTGGTGCGTCAGGATTTCCAAATTGGGGACAGAGTACCGAAGGCAGCACGAGCTTTATTAATTCTTCTTTTAACGTCCAGATCCGTACCACCGTTTGCAGAAACAATACTGCCAAGGTAGTTAAACTGTTGCACTACTTCAACTGGCGTCTCCTGTAGAATAATATGCTGCTGTGTGGAGCGGCCTGTGAGCATTATATTTGTCTTTTTGCTGTTTATTCTTAGACCACTCGACTCTCCCTTCACTTGCAGTGTTTGGCACATCCCGTTCAGCCCACTGATGTTATTTGCCAGTAGACATATGTCATTGGCATAGTCTAAATGACTGAGCCTTTCGAACGGTCTCCATTGAATGCCTTGTCGCTCAGCTGTACCAACACTGGCCGTCAATATGTCGTCCATCGCCAGCACAAAGAGAATTGGCGATAGAACATCCCCTTGTCTCACACCCTGTTGCACTACGAAGGAGTCGGATAGCTGCCCATTGTGCAAAACAAAACACCTTGCGTTGTTGTAGGACTCTTTTATAATGGCAACTATTTTTGGTGGAATTCCTCTACCAAGCAACGATCTCCATATACATTCTCGGTTAACTCGATCAAAGGCTTTCTCAAAATCCACGAACATGAGGTAAAACGGTGATTGAAATTTCATCGACTGCTCGAGGACGATACGCAGGGTGTTGATATTGTCGACACACGATCGACCACTGCGGAAGCCAACTTGATGCCTCTTGAGTGTAGACTCGATTCTATCCTTTATTCGAGTATGATTGTTGCCATTAGTTTTGGGAAAACGGACAAAACGGTGATACCACGCCAATTGTTGCAATTCTTTAAGTCACCTTTCTTTGGCAACTTAACAATCACACCATCCTTCCAGTCCCTGGGATAGCTTTCGTTTTCCCAAATGTTTTGTATCAGCGGATGTAAAATACTAGCCGCTGCTACGGGATCGGCTTTCAGGAATTCAGCTGGTATTCCGTCCAGTCCAGCTGCCTTGTTGTTTTTGAGGAGATTTATTGATGTAAGGATTTCCAATTCTGACGGGGGCTCGATGTTAATACCCCTATAGGACCTGCGCATCTCGTTTAGTTGGGGCACTTCAGCACTCTGTTCAACTGAATCCCCATTTAGCAGGGCACAAAAATGTTCCTTCCATCTACGAAGCTGATCCTCAATTGATACCAAAAGTGTGCCATCCACATCCATTATAGGATGATTGGTGTTGCTCCCGATAACATCTTTGGCTATTTGGTACAATTCCCGGATATCTCCTCTTCTGGCAGCGATTTCCGCATTATCTGTGATTCCATCTACTCTCACCCTCTTGTCACGTCTCACACAGCGATAGACCATCTTATGTGCAATGCGGTACTCTCTTCGCAAGTCAGCCCTTCGTTGAACATCTGCTTCGGCATTTGTTTGGATTTTCAACGATTTGCGAAGTTCGATCTTATCCCAGGTGTCTTGGGATATCCAAGAGTCTCTACGCCTCATTCGCTTGGGTACAGTTTCGGATCCAGGCTCCATAAAAACGCTTTTAATTTCACCCCACATCTCATCAATTGTTGAATGTTGGATTCCGTTTAATGGCGAGGCTCTGTCGTTGGTGACATAGTTTCGACATATGTTGGGGTCATTTAAAGCATTCATAATAAATTTTGAGCTCTTTGCTGCATCCTGCGCTGGTTTTTGTACGGCAGCGGTTCGTAGTTTGAGACTCATCAGGACCAAATGGTGGTCGCTTCCCACATCGGCATTTCTTATACTCCGGACATCACACATAGACTTCCTCCATCGCTGCTGAATCATGATATGATCAATTTGGTTTTCGGTTTGACCATCCGGATGCACCCAGGTAATTTTGTTGCACGTCTTATGTTTAAACACAGTCCCACCCAGTACAAGACGATTAGCGTTACAAAAGTCGACAAGCAAGTCACCATTTTCATTCCGTGATCCCAAGCCATTTCTTCCCATCTCGCGTTCCAGTCCGTAATATTGTCTGAACCGACTTGGGCATTAAGATCTCCCATAACGACTATTATGTCGGCTCTAGGAACAGTACTGTAAACCGAGTTAGGATGAGTGTAGAACGCGGTTTTGTCTTCCTCGGTCGCTTCATTTGTGGGGGCGTAACATTGAATAATTGTGACGTTATGAATTTTTGAACGAAACCTTGTTGTCATTTATCTCGCAGAAATGGGCGCCCAGGAGATCAAACTACGCCTCGCTTCTTCGTTCAACATAATTCCGACACCATGCAGTCTTTGGCCACCCTCTCTTTCATCTTCCCCGGAATACAGCATTCTCGTCTGTCCAGTGTCTGAACTGTATTCAGCTCTTCCTCTCCACTTAGTTTCGCTTATGCCCAGGATACTGATCTTTAGGCGGAGCATTTCACGCTCAACCTGCTCGTATCTACCATCGCTGTACAAGGATCGAATGTTCCATGCTCCGATTTTCGTACGTATGCGGTAGCCAAAAGTAACATTTGCGCTTCTTGAAAGACTTCTTCTATATTTGTCAACGATTCATTTATTATTATGGCGTCTTGATTGACGCTCGTACATGAAAGATGCCGCTCCCCCAAATCCGATGTGCGGTTTACTGCAACCGAAGCTACAGAAGGATTTTCTATAAAAAGATTACCTCTTGGGGACTCATTTCTATTTGTTGTCATAATTCATGTATTTGCATATATCCTTCCACCATGGTGTTTTCCGAGATACGATTAATAACATACATAAGCTCAGATTTGACAGGCACACCCGCCTTTTGTATGGTCAAACACATAACTGCTCGAGACCGCCCACTATGGGAAGACAGACACCTTTTGCAGCCGCCCAATATGGGTTACAGACGCTACCTGCTGCTGCCGTTTGCCTTTTAACAAAAAAAGCTCCTCCACCACCAGACTATCATGCCGTTGACCGCCATCTGCAGTTCATCCGCCTTAACGGGGCTTTTAACCATCCCAAGGACAAGATTGTGCCCTGACCAGCATCGCTGAGCTGTCTGCTTATCCCGGCATCCATTCGGTCCCCCTGCACGTTAGCGTTACCCTCCCTCTACCACGCGGAGGTGTGCATAGGGATTTTCCTATCATTGAGCCTAGGGCCAAATGGCGTCCTAGCAATCTCAAGTACTTTTAATGCATTTTATTTTGAAGCAAATTCTACAAAATCCTATTTTACTCAAAAACAATTTGATTTTCTGGAAAACGGTGCGGCAAATTTTAATTTTTTTTTGTATGCAGAAACATTTTTTTTTTTTTTGTATTTATTTGTTTTTATTAAAAAAAAATAAATATTCCGAAATAGACTAAGGCTTTTTTTTAAACATTGAACATATTACTTTATTTGTATATGCCTTAAAGAATATTTTTAAAAATGTCTTACTCTTATGAGAAATAACGCTACCTTCCATAGAAATGTTAAAAAATATTTTGTATTCTCAGACTCAGAGAAAAAAGCAAGTGTAACTTACCAATTTCTGGTTAATTATACCTCATTTTCAGGTTGTTTTTTTTTTTTAACACGATTGATCAGGTTAACTGTTTAACCAGATACCTGATTTTAATATCGTGTTAAATCGTCTAAGGTTGCAGGTAAAATCTGCATGACACCTCATTAATTTAACATTGCCACAAAATAGTAATCTTGTAAATTTTACCTGAAAATATAGAATTTAATATGACTCAATGTTCAATGTCCTGTAAATTAAACATGAAAATCTGGTTAATTTAACATGAAAAGCTATAGTTAATTTAACAGATTTCAATGTTAAATCAACCATTTAGCAGTGGCATGAATCTATTCGTCTAAGAGCAATCTCTTACGTTGCTTATCGCTCAACTCGTTTAGCATTATTCTGAAAGTATGCATAGAAATTAATTGTATATTTATTTTTATTTTAAAATAATTATTAATTACTTTAGTTTGAACTGGGAAGCTTCCCCACACGGAGAGAGCACTCATTCACTGGGCCAATTCGCTACAAATAATTTTATTTGAATGGCCTGTGTATGTGCGTTTGAACACTGCTGTCACGTTGAAATTAACTGGCAGAGTGCTTCTTTAACAGGAGGCCAGGTTAAATTCAAATCATTTTATTTGAATGGTCTGTGTGTGTGCATTTCAACACTGGTGTCACGTTGAAATGAACTGACAGAGTCCTTTCTTAACTTGAGGCCAGGTAAAATACAACAGATACTAATTGTAAAAATAACCACATTAAACGTTAATTCAACCTGATATGTGGTAAAACAAAAAATTTATAACACTCAGTGTTAAAAAAACATGACCTCGGTTAAAATTAACACTTCATATATTATTGTAAAAATTTATTATTTACAAGAATTTAGTGTTAAAGTAACAGGTCATATTCATTAATCAACTTGAATATGGTAAGAGGTCCACCAGGTTCATTTAACACTGAATATAAGGTTATTAAAAAATCAGGTAAATTACTGAAATGTGTGTAACTTTATATGGGATTGTGCACCTCGTGAATTTAACAAGGCCCAGGCTCATTATTTACCTGACGTTTTTCTCTGAGTGCATAAAAAGGTTCCTACAAATTTCCTCAATTTTTTTCTGTATGCTTAAATTAGTGCAATTTACTACTAAAAATTGAAAAAATTACACCAAGCAACTATTAATAGTATGTACCTCCAATAGAATTTTTTTTTTTTTAAATGTACCTTTCGTTTTATTTTATTTTTGTATGTGCTTTCGTTGATTTTTAATATTTTTTCGCATTTAAAGTCAATTTTTAGATATTGCATTTGTCAATGATTGGCAGTGTCAATTTTTGACCATGCCATACATTTTCAATCCAATAGTTAACACATCTTATAAAACGTAGATTTGTACAAGAATATAAAAATAAATCAATCTTATCTTTTCTTTAAGTCAAGTTAATCTATGGTTTTACCCAGGACAAATTGTAACACAAGAAAATTTTGTGCGAAAAGACTCCGACCACTGGTACTTAAGACATATCCCAAACTAGCCAAAATCAGCCCATGGAAACATTGGTATTTAGTCGTTTCCAATATCGCATATGACAAAATGTATTCAGTTATAAAGCAGACTTGTGAATTGTGATACATCTATTTATAATGATTTTTCACGCTGATTCGAACTAGATATCAGTTTTTACCAAAATTAATCTTCGAATAAATAAGGAAAGGAATCAGAAATTATATCTCTCAGATCTTTGCTTATGATTAGGATCTCTAAATAGAGTTTTTTTTGTCATTTCATCAATTAAGTTTTTCCTTGTTTTTATTAGCAGGTACTAGGTTGGTCAAGTTATTTGTTTATATCTTGAAAAATAAAAGTCCTAGGACCATTTGGTTATTTGTGTTTGACTAACAATTGACAAAAGCATTGAATATTAAAGTCAAAACTAGTACTTAATAACATAAAATTTGTAAAAAACAAATCACTTTGAAAGATTTATTTTTATTATGTTTTCAAAATTTTGAGTTTGAAGATTAATTTTTCGAAAACTATTCACGTACAAAATTTAATTAAAAAAAACATTTAAGGATAGATTTTAGGCCTTACAAAATATTGAAAAATTAGTTATTGTACGTAATGCCATTGGGTTGTAATATGGTTTTAAAAATGTAGGTAAAATTTTGTATCACTAAGTTGGCTTAGGTCAGTAAAAGTCCCAGAACCATTTGGTCTTATGCGTTTGACTAAAAACTGACTAGAGCATTGAATTTTAAAGACCAAATGGTACTTAATAACAAAAAATTTTGAAAAAAAATCAGTTTGAACAATTTGCTTTTTCTTATGTTTTCAAAATTTTGAGTTTGAAGGTTAATTTTTCAAAAACTTTGCTCCTAAGGAACTTAATTTAAAAATAAAATTAAGGAATGTATTTCATGATTTTATAAGTGTTGCCATTGTTTTTTAATATGTTTTTTTTTTCTAATTTAAGTGAATTTTTTGTAAATTGCCATAAGACCCCACTTTAAAATGACTTATCTTTCTTTTTTCGGTACAACCTATATTCTCTCATCATTAATTGTATCATATGCAAAACGCCTTGCACATGCATAAATGCATTCAAATTTAAGCCATTTCCCTGTGGTGGACTGTGGCTAATTTTGGATTTATGTTTTAGTATGTGTCATTGAACCTAACTGCAAATGAATTTCTTTTTTTTACAATTTGTCCGAAGTTAGCGTTATATTTTCCGTATATTTACCTTACTATTTTTTATTTTGTCATTTGTAAGAATCAAACTTTATAATTCTTGTTCTTTATTCTCTGAGTTATTGACATTCTTAATGCACCACTTATCTAGCTTACTTGCTAAGGTTGTCTTCAAAAAAAGCACGTTTTTAAATGCTTTTTCCCTCTATACGAACTTAAGGAAGCAAAAAGCAATGGAAACCAGGCATAAATAACTTAAGCAAACATTCTTAAAAATAAATATTTTAAAAACTTGAAAATACTTTGATTGAAATTCTGTATATATACCACCTTGGTCTCATTTTATGTCAAAAAACATTCGTTTAACTATTTGCATATTATGATAATCTTAAATTTCGCCATTTTGTATGCAATTTCAATTTTTTTCATTCAAACAATTAAATTATAAATAAAAGCGTAACTTTTCAACCACATATTGAAATTTATATCAAAAGTAAGTTTAATTTTGAAGTATAAAACGGGAGCGGGTCAAAATTCTGGTTTCAAAATTCTGTTTTGTGCACGAAAATTCTACTATTCAAAATTCTGTTTTTTTTTCAGTTCTGTCTTTCAAAATTCTGCTTTTCAAAATTCTGTTTTTCGGAATTCTGTATTATAAAATTTTAAGTAAATAAATTCTGCTAATTCTGGTTTTTCTCAAAACGGAAAAGAAAAAAGTGATTTCTTAACTTTATTGTTAGACAATTCAGTGCAACAATTTCTTGCAATCTGAAGCGATTTTGTTTTTGCTCGTCATTTATGTATGTTATTTGATAGCTGGACATATTTTTCCACAACGAACTATCCACAACTAATATTCACTTTAATTTGTACTTAAACGGGTTAATGAAGCTGTAAATGTAAGTGCAAGTTGAGTAAAGCCTATTTTACAGTTTGTTTCAGGTGAAACACAAAATTATATTGGTTGTTGGTTAACAGTTTCATGCAAAATAAAACCATTGCTGTCACGGAATTTCATGCAAAACGTTTGGCCGGCAATTGTTTTTCGTGCGAAAAATAGTGCGTATATAAGAAGGTTTTATAATACAAATTCTATATCTACTGAAATAAATCAGCCAAGTAGAAGACTTAGCATTAAGGCCATAAAAAGCTATTTTGAATCAATAATTCAACAAGTCCAATCCTTAATGCTAAGTCCTCTACTTGGCTGATTTATTTCAGTAGTATATAGAATTTGTATTATAAAACCTTCTTATATAGAAACTATGCCTGGCCCCGGGCAAAAAAACTTCCAGCTTAATGATTAGGAATTCTAATCTTGTTGGATATAGTTTACAGTGGATTTTCGTTGAAAAACTCATGTAAGTTGAACTGAACTTAACACAAATTGCGTATGACAAAGCCCTCACTATGTCACTGATGAGTTCAAGTGAGTAAGCCGAACGAAACGCCAATCTGTAGGACTAAAGGCCATAAAAACCTATTACGAAAAATAGTGTGGTGAATAATAAGTATTTTTATGGTTGGTTTACACTTAGAAAAAAAAATACATTCACCTTAAAGCTTTTTTTGTATGCAAATAATTTTTGCATCCAAAAATAATTATTTTCCATTTTTAGGCCTATGGTTCATTAATTAAGTGTACCTAAGTTAATGTCTCAATGCGTGGCTAATGCCGAGGCAAACATTTTTCGTCTAGAATATTATAAAAATTTTGCACAGAATAGGTGCATAATTGTTTACAAAACTTTGTTTTTATGCGCACGGAACTGTAAACTATGCCCATACCTACAATAATCGTTTATTTTCAAAACATGACATGTCCACATTTTAAAATTTTTCAGGAAACGAAAAAAACTAATTATTTTATGTTTGCGTGGGATTTTAACTTAAACAAAAACCTTAAGACATGTCATGTTTTAAAAATAAACAAATATTTACCGACGCTATAATAACGTATGTAAGATAGCTGGACATGTCATATTTCAGAAGTCAACGTACTTCTTCTCAAAAAAAAATATAAAAATAAAAAACGATTTTCAGAGAATCATGTTTTGAAAATAAACGATTCTTATTGTCGTAGACAAAAGAGCAGTCTTAAGCCAAATACAAGAAATTTTCCCTTATTTCTGATGAAGTATGAGAAAATTGCATTTACAATATTCTACCAATAATAAAAAGAAGGTTTGGAAAATTTTAAAAAGCGCGCGTTTTTTAACATTTTTCAAACCTTCAGATTTTTGAAAATCAGAATTTTGAAAAGCAGAATTTTGAAAAGCAGAATTTTGAAAGCAGAATTCAAAAATTCTGAAAGCAGAAAAAGAATTTTGACCCAGCCAGAATTTCGACCCCAACTCGTATAAAGCAATTAATTAGATGTGCATGTAAAAACACTAACAAATTGAGGGAAAGATTTCCGACTGCAACGCTATTCCACGTTGTATATGTAAAATGTAGATATACATAAGTTGTAGATGCGTAAACAATTATGTGGTGCAACTACTGCACGGGTTTTTATTTTTTAAATAAAACAGCTTTTTTTTTGTATGAAAGTTTAAATAAGTTTTTGAAATAGGAATCCTTCAAATATAAAAACAAAAAATGATTTCTTATTCTTGTCAGTTTAAGTTTTTTAAATTAAGTAATTTATGACCCACAAACAAGTTAAATAAAAAAAAACTTTGTGATTTCTTCCATCACTATTGAACGAAATTTCACATTCTCTCCTTTGGTTGGTGGTAAAAATATGTAAATAAGAAAAGTTTAAAACATAAATCAGTTGAACATGAAACAATCTCTGAAACAACATTAATTAAACCACATCCACATCTCATCGTCCTGTCTCTCTATTTGTGTGTTACGGAATTGCAAGTTTCTTGTTCTCAGATAGTTAAGTACAAGACTCACCTTCGGCGATATCTGTCCTTGGCTAGACCAAAGTTTATATACGAATACGAAACGAAGATTGATTGCGCTCATCTATCGAGACTGAACTTTAGGGCTGAAATGATACGTGAACGTAGATGCAGTTTAGAGTGGTGTGACCTGGCATCAATGAAGCCCGAATGATAAATTGATTGCACGTCAACTTTGAAATTAGCTTCTTTTTTCTTGTTCAACTCATATTGGGATTGGGTTGATGGCGTCACCGTCCTTATAGAGGAACTGTAACTAAGTTATCACCATGAATACTTCAGTGTTCAGTGTGTGTACAGGTTTTTAATAGAAAAAAAGTGTGGTGGCTATAAACTCAGTTTTTGTGTTTTTTTCTGCGACTGCACTCAATCTTTCAATTTTTGGGTTATGAATTTTTATTAATAGAAAAAAACCTAAAAATTGATTGATTCATGATCACGATGTATGTATGACGTCCATAATAATTGCATAGCAAATTTTTTAAAGGGCAAACCTCGAATTTATTGACAAATACGATTTTTCATATCATTGTGAACTTAATGCTTCCCTGCCCCTATCACCTATTTATGCTTAGAAAAGTACATCTGCAGTATTTATTCTACTGTTATTATCTTTTAACGGTTCAAAATAGCTTTTTATGGCCTTTAGTCCTACTTACTTACTTAATTACTTAAGGTGGCGCTACAGTCCGGGGTGGACCAGGGCCTCAACCAACAAGCTTCTTCCAGCCGGCTCGGTTTATAGCTAGCTGTCTCCAGTTTCGCACGCCAAGTTGGTTGAGGTCATCTTCCACTTGCGTGCGCCCACCTTTTACGCTGTCCACCTCTACTGCGTTGTCCCACGGGGTTGGATTCAAAGACTTTCCTGGCCGGAGCATTGGTGTCCATTCGCTCTAGATGACCCAGCCATCTCAGTCGTTGGCTTTTCACTTTTGTGGCTATGTCGGTGTCGCTGTACAGCCCATACAGTTCGTGGTTGTATCTTCTTCTCCATTCCCCATCTATGCAGACGGGACCAAAAATTACCCGGAGAATTTTCCTTTCAAAACAGCATAACGCGTTCTCATCCACCGTTAAAAGTGTCCATGCCTCTGCACCATACATCAGGACCGGGATGATAAACGTCTTATACAGGGATAGTTTAGTTGCTCGAGAGAGGGCTTTGCTTCTCAATTGCCTTCTTAGCCCAAAGAAACAGAGATTGGCAAGAGTTATTCTTCGTTTGATCTCAGCGCTGGTGTCGTTCGCTGAGTTTATAGCGGATCCTAGGTAGAGAAAATCTCTGACCACCTCAAAATTATAGCTGTCTATAGTGACGTTCTATCCGAGACGTCGATGTTGAGTGTCCTTTCTTGTTGACAGCATATATTTCGTTTTGCTTTCATTCACCGTTAAACCCATCTTCTTGGCTTCCTTCTCAATGCTCACAAAAGCACCACTGACATCACGCTTTGTTCGTCCGATTATGGCAATGTCGTCAGCGTAATCGAGTAATTGGACGGACTTTTGAAAGATTGTGCCTCTAGTGTTGACGTGAGAATTTTGCACTATTCTTTCAAGAACGATGTTGAAGAAGTCGCATGACAGCGCGTCGCCTTGCCTAAAACCTTTTTTGATATCAAAGGTGTCGGTGAGGTCTTTGCCGACCTTGATGAAGCAGCGTGCATTCTCCATCTTCATCCTGCACAAACGGACGATTTTGGCAGGGATTCCAAAACTAGACATTGATCTATATAGCTCGTCTCTATAGATGCTGTCATACACGGCCTTGAAGTTGATAAAAAGGTGGTGAGTATCTATTTGGTTTTCTCCAAGATCTGCCATAGTGTGAGTATTTGGTCGATGGTGGACCTCCCTGGCTTAAAGCCACACTGATATGGACCTATCAGGTTGTTGACGAATGGCTTCATGCGTTCACAAAGTACGGCAGAGAAGATCTTGTAGGCGATATTAAGAAGACTGATGCCTCTGTAGTTGGTGCAGTCCAGAGGATCGCCTTTCTTGAGGATTGGGCAAACAATGCTGAAGTTCCATTCATTGGGTATGCTTTCCTCCGACCATATTTTACAGATGAGCTGGTGCATACTCCTTACCAATTCATCGCCAGCCGCTTTGAATAGCTCAGCCGCAAGGCCATCAGCTCCAGCAGCTTTATTGGACTTAAGTTTAGATATGGCTATCCTCACTTTGTCCAGATTGGGTGGACGGAATTGTTAGCCTTCGTCGTCCAGGTTGAATGGTGCAATTTGCATGGTACCGGAAATTGGTTCTTCATCGCCGTTATACAATTTGCAGAAATGATTTTTCCATATCCTCAGCACCGACTGCGATTCTACTACGATGTTCCCCTGATCATCCTTGCAGGCTTCTCGGTCCGGGCCCTGTAACCCTGGGAGTTTCTCTTTACCTTTTGGTAAAACTTCCGAACTTCATTCCTGCAATGGCATCTATTTCCTCGATCACACGCTTCTCATGCTCTTTCTTTTTCCTTCTTAGAAACTTGTGTTCCTCTCTCCTCTTCTGCTCGTAGAGCTTGTGAGTTATTTGGCTGCATGTATATTTGTCGGCATTCATCGTCAAACCAGGGGTTTTGCTGTGGTGGTCGTGCAAGGCTCAGCACATCAGACGCGGCATCTCTGATGAATTCCTGGCAATTCTTCCACTGGTTCTCGATACTTGCAGTGGGTGGCATAGGACTATTTAAGAGGGTGCGGGAGACTCGATCGGAAAAGTACCTGGCGATTTCTTGCGTCTGTTACCGTCCGACGTTAAACTTCCTAACAGTATTTCCCTGCTTTGGCTGTGGTCTGGATATCCGTAGTCAACGGTGGCTTCTTGGAACGTTCGGACATCCTTGATACTGGAGGAGTGCCTTGCGTCGATCAAAATGTGGTCAATCTGGTTAGCGGTGATTGACCAGGAACTCGCCATGTCCCCTTGTGTATATCCAGATGCGGGAACTGCGTACTAGCTACCACAACGTTTCGCCCCGCAGCAAAGTCGATTAGCCTGGGCAGTTGTTCTCTTATTCCCATCGTTTTCCGGTATATTCAACAGCCTATTCACCAAATTATATTTTTTCTTGATTGACAAATTTAATTAAAGTTCTAGCTGCCACCACCTCATTCCAATATTCTTCAATTCTGTGAAATAATAGAAATCTAATAAGAAAAACATCAAAAACATATGCGGTTCGGATAAGAAAGTTCTTTTAAGTTCACAATCCAAGGCTCACATAAGATATAACTTTAAAATCTGTTGCAATCATCTTACATTCAAGACGGCTGATACCTTGGCCAACGTCATTATTACGGAAACGAAAACTTTCGTCCTCGGTTAACCATCAGCGGAAGATATTAATTATGAGAAGAAAAAAAAAGTCATTAGCATATTTTAATGGAATTTTTCATTTGGTTTCCCTTTGCATTAAATTCCAAATGAATAATTATATGAATACAGTAACGTTGCGTTTTCGTTGTCGTTCCTTTTTTTCTGAGGGCCTTCTCATATTTTTTTTCAAATTAATTTCCATCTTTCCTCTGCACAGGTTTTTTATTTCGCTCTCTTCCAAAAATTTTAAATGACAAATTCACAACTCTGGAGGGGGCTGGCAACTCCTTTAATATCTCACTCATAATCAGATACAAGTACCAGCTGAGTAGTGGCGGTTGGCAAATGAAATGGGGATGAGGTTTGAGTGGAAGTGGAGCTGATGCACATTTTAACATAGTATAATTACAACGGAAGGGCGGAACACAACATCCTTTCCATTTAAGGCCGAACAACTTAATTGCCCTACGCTTATAGAAAGTATAGCAACAGCAAACCTGGGCTAATTCTTGAAAAGGCTTCACTTTCAGCAGATTATAGTTGCTACATCCTTGAGCTCTGATGCAAACTGAACACTAAGGTGGAGGTATAGTTGTGAAGTCATCCTGTGTTTTGGTTAAGGCTTCCTTAGTTTTTTTTTTTTATTATTTATTTCAAAACTGGCCAAGCATATTAAAAGCAATGAACGTTTTCTGTTATGTAATCCTTTTTTTTTTGTACTCCGATTTTGCTTTGAAATTATCAGTTTGCAAATGGCCGTGCTGTTGGGCTTTGTCTTTCATCATGGCGGATTTCCTTGCCATTTAGTAAATTAGTCTGTGCAATGCAAAAACAAGCAGTTTACTTAGACAAGGTAATTAAGAGCTCCGGAAAGGAATGCAAATGTTTAATGAGTTTTTTGTTGGAAATGAGTTAAAGTTTCAACGCCTTGATTTGATTTGAGCTACATAGGCACCTACTTATGTAGAGTCAAAAATAATTGCATTAAGAGTTGACGCACACTTGTTGGGTTATTGGCTTGCAAACTTTTACTGTATTATATTTTGAAATTAAATTTATAAATTAAGTGTTTTGTTGAACTTTTGTAAATTTGATAAAAACTTTACATAAAATTCTTTTAAATTAATTAAAAAGTTACACTTTAACAATCCTTTGACAAGAACTATTTGTACCTTTGTTTTGCTTTTCAGCTTCAATGTCACTATTACCAGAGAATAATTATAACATACATAGGTCCAATGTAGTCTTTTAATTCAAGTCAAAGGAATTTTTTTGCCTAAATAGGGAGTGCGTCATCTTCTGCACAGCTTATAATATTAGTCCAGTCATCACGTCGTGAAAAAGGGCCTGACCTTGCGCGCAGAGGCACTGTCTGATTTTTTTTCATGGATCGATAGAAGCTCATTTAAAAAGCTTAAATCCAAATTTGCACCACCTGACAACTTTTTTTACCAAAGTAATTGGTAAAAATGTGTTTTTTGCCATTTTTTCGTCTTTTGTGAATATCTCGGCTGCAGTATGTCGCACAGAAAAAAATAAAGTATGGATTTATTTATAATAAGATTAGCTATTATATTATACAAAAATTAATTTGTTTAAACAAATAAAAAAAAAGTTATAGTAAGTTGAAGTAAGTTTTTATTGTTTGAAAATCACTCTTTCTTGATTATTAAGAAAAAAGCTCATTTAACGATGAGGTTTTTATTTTTTACTTTTAAAGTCTTTGTAATTACCTACAATTTAAAAAAAAAAAAAAAATCAGCCCTTAACTACTAACACAAGCCGAGAAATAAATTTATGAACATAGGTAAGTCGGCGCCCCCACGCAATTTTATGTTTTTAGGTTTTATTTTATATCTCAGCCCCAGTATGTCGCAAAGCTAAAATTAAAAAATTTTATTGTTTATAATAATTCTTTCTATCAACTTGCGTTAAATTCAATTTGTTTAAACAAATAGATAAAAAGTTGCAGTCCATTAATAGGTTTTTTTGTGTTGATTTTATACCTTTTTTCATAACTATTGAGAAAAAAACTGTATTTAACGGTACTTTTTTTCAGGTTTACTTTTTTTCGTAGTCCTATAAATTTTCTATAAATTAAAAAAAATTAGTCCATTACGACAAACAGGAACCAAGTTATTCATGAATTAAAAATGACGCGTCAGTTTACTAACGCATAACAATATTCTTTTTTTTTGTGAATATCTCGACCTCTGTGTATACATGGTATGGAATGAAACTTTTAATAATATTCATTATGGACTTAAAGGAATTTTATTTTCTCCAAGTAGATATCTACATACCTACAAAAGTTAAAGTTAGTAGTAATTAAGTTAAATTTTTTCTTATTCCGCCCACGCTAACTCTTTTCCGCACCATTTTCCGCACCACCCAAGGGGTAGAGTATGAGGCGCGTTTTTTTAAATCTTGTATGGTATCCCCTGTAGGCCTAATCCACTGCAAAGATCAATAATTAAATTGGTCTTACTCTCAACCATTTTGGGCGTGAGGGTATTTCGTTTTCACTCTCTTCATTAGTGTTATGACATTCAAGGTTTGGTCTCTGCTCTGTTTCATTTTCGTTAGAAAAAGCTGTTGTTCTGAGCACAAGGTCGTAGTTTTCCTCGTCTTCGGAGTCATCAGCAATATCAACTACGTTGTAGCAGCTTTTCCCGCAGCAGATCTTGCAGACGGCTGAACACTTCAGTCCGGCTTTTCGACACCCGCAGGTTGCACCGCATTGTTTCGTACACGTGCAGGAAATCATGTCGATGAGTGTGGGTGGGATCGTCGGCCCTGAAGCCAATTCCGGCTCCAATCCTCTTGAACTTTGTTTCCAGTATTTCCCAACCAAGCTTGTATACTTGATGGAATGTCCGGAATGAGTGTTGTTCTGCTGCTGATTCTGTAGGTGGCAAAGAAGCAGGATCGGACTTGATTTTAACACTCGCGCGTGAGAAATGAAGGTCCAGCGATGTTTCCTTACTGCTTCCTCCATATAGTGCAGTAAATACATTTTTCCCCACAGACGCGGCTTCTTCGGATTTAAAAATCTTCACGGTTTTCAAAAGGTTTGGAGCTTTCTTCAGCGAAGAGATTAGCTTACTTTTTCCAGATTTGAAAAAAAGCAGAGGTTGTGTCACAGCAGCGACATGTACAAATGCTGAAGGCTGAGGAAAAGTGTTTGTGTGTGTGCACTGATTCAGCTATGTATGAATGTACATATTAGGGTGGTCGTTATAATGTTTTTTTTTTTAGTTTTATTATTTGGATGGACCTAGGTTAGGTTAGGTTAGGTAGATGGGCTGACAGTTGATCTCGTTACCGTCACGCTTAGATCTATGTAGATCCGGATGGATGGACCTAAATCAGCTCTAAATGAAGAAAAAAAATTCCGTTATTTTTTCAGATTTTCGCTGTAGGGGTTAATTAAATTTCCCCTTTTTCAGAGCATGTAGGTGAGAAGTAGACAAGAAAAAAATCCTACCGGAGTGGGGTAATATCTCCCACTACTTGGACGGAAGGGGCAATTTAATAAAATAATTGCATAAATAGAAAAAACTTATTAATAAACAACGGCAATACCGGCTGTAATGTTCTGTAGCTTTTTGGAAAGCCAGAAGTCCATTTTAATAGATGATTATTAAAAAAAGTTCGTTGAATAAACAATTTCAGCAAATTCTGTTTTCAAACCTATAATTAAAAAAAAATATAATTTGTAAAACTGTTCATCAAAAAAAACTTAATTTAAAAACAAGCCGTAAGAATGGATTTCTGGCTTTCCAAAAAGCTACAAATCATTACTGTAAGTATTGCCGTTGTTTTTTAATTATTTTTTTTTCTATTTTATGCAAATATTTTATTAAATTACTCCTCCCGCCCAAGCGGGGGGAGATAATACCCCCCTCCCATCGGATTTTTTTCTTGTATGGTTCCCACCAACATGCTCTTAATTTTTTGGCAGATCTTACGCGAATTTTCTAGTATGCAGAAAAAAAGGGGAAATTTAATTTACCCCTACAGGACTATAGGGGATGAAAATAAAAATCAGAAAAAATTAGGGAATTCTCTTTTCTTCATTTAGAGCCGATTTGGGTCCATCTGGGATAACCTTTTTTTTAACGACCACTCTAATGTACATATGTATGTTCTTTTATGGATTGCTTGACTCTCATGAATCTTACAAGGCTCAATTTGTTGGTAGATAGAAGGTAGAGTACTCCCCGCTTAATTGCACCGACCATTTTGTCTAATTTTTTGATCAATTAACCGGGCAGTTCAATTGACCGAAACATTAACATGTTTTTAGTTTCTTAGCTATGGTTTTTTTTAGATCAATTAAGCGAGAAAATCAAATAAGCGAGGTGCAATCAAACGGGGAATACTGTATACCTTTATCGTTCTTCTTGAAAAATATCTTTGAAATCGTGGCTTTTCAGTCTCCCAGGCCTTAGAAGATGCAGACATCTTTATACTACAAAATGCACTCACGCCCAAAACGGTTGAGAATAAGACCAATTTAATTGATCTTTGCAGTGGATTAATGGTGCGGAAAAGAGTTAGCGTGGGCGGAATAAGAAAAAATTTAACTTAATTACTACTAACTTTAACTTTTGTAGGTATGTAGATATCTACTTGGAGAAAATAAAATTCCTTTAAGTCCATAATGAATATTATTAAAAGTTTCATTCCATACCATGTATACACAGAGGTCGAGATATTCACAAAAAAAAAGAATATTGTTATGCGTTAGTAAACTGACGCGTCATTTTTAATTCATGAATAACTTGGTTCCTGTTTGTCGTAATGGACTAATTTTTTTTAATTTATAGAAAATTTATAGGACTACGAAAAAAAGTAAACCTGAAAAAAAGTACCGTTAAATACAGTTTTTTTCTCAATAGTTATGAAAAAAGGTATAAAATCAACACAAAAAAACCTATTAATGGACTGCAACTTTTTATCTATTTGTTTAAACAAATTGAATTTAACGCAAGTTGATAGAAAGAATTATTATAAACAATAAAATTTTTTAATTTTAGCTTTGCGACATACTGGGGCTGAGATATAAAATAAAACCTAAAAACATAAAATTGCGTGGGGGCGCCGACTTACCTATGTTCATAAATTTATTTCTCGGCTTGTGTTAGTAGTTAAGGGCTGATTTTTTTTTTTTTTTTAAATTGTAGGTAATTACAAAGACTTTAAAAGTAAAAAATAAAAACCTCATCGTTAAATGAGCTTTTTTCTTAATAATCAAGAAAGAGTGATTTTCAAACAATAAAAACTTACTTCAACTTACTATAACTTTTTTTTTATTTGTTTAAACAAATTAATTTTTGTATAATATAATAGCTAATCTTATTATAAATAAATCCATACTTTATTTTTTTCTGTGCGACATACTGCAGCCGAGATATTCACAAAAGACGAAAAAATGGCAAAAAACACATTTTTACCAATAACTTTGGTAAAAAAAGTTGTCAGGTGGTGCAAATTTGGATTTAAGCTTTTTAAATGAGCCTCTATCGATCCATGAAAAAAAATCAGACAGTGCCTCTGCGCGCAAGGTCAAATGACCTAATGACTGGACTATATTGCAAACGTAGTTTTTCAAAAATTTATAAGAATACATCGAATGGATTTTCAATGTTTTTAACAGTAGTACTAGAACAGACCTATATTTTTTGGTCAAGGGTAAATTCGAGAGGAAACTGAAATGTTTTGCATTTCGTTCATAAGTATGTGTGTGTGTCTGAACGTCTATGAGTCTCTCCACCTTTCATCTGCACATAAATCTTAAGCCTACACAGATGGATTGGTTTGCCCCAAATATTGAGATTAATATTTTAATAAAATTCGCGTAAGGATTTGTTTCGTTTTTATTTTATTTTATTTTATTTTATTTTATTTTATTTTATTTTATTTTATTTTATTTTGTTTTTCTTTATTTTATATTAATTGTGGATACTACTCGTTTCTATAACAAAATAAATACTTTTAATATAAAAATTGAGCCAGTTTAGAAGAAAATTAAATTGTTAAATTTATGCTTTGAACATTGAAATTTGTCCCTCATCATAGGTATCGCCTTTATAAGAAAACGTTCAAAAATTAAAAAAAAAATAATTTCATCTCATACAAACAAAAACAAATAAAATGCACGACTGGATTGCACGTACTTGCTCTTATGTTCAAGTTGTGTGGAACTTAAGAACTTTAAAAAACATTCAAGTAATAATAGAAAAAGTATAAAAAGCATTTAAATCGTTCTTTTAATTGTATAAACAATCTGATTAATTACTTAGAGCTCAAAAAAAAAGTATGCCATTTGATTACTTAAAAAAATATGAATACATATATGCAAACAAAAATTTAAAATCGTTGGAGCCGTTTTCTTAAAAAATAATTTTTTGTATATAAAATTTTTGTATTATTTTTCAAAAAAAAAAATTGGTATGCCAATTGTGAGTATATATTAATATACATTTAAAACTGAAATTTCAAAACAATTCATCAACCCGTTTTTGAAATATTGAATTTTCAAAAATGCTATTTTTTTTTTCAAAAATTTTGGTATGCAGTATTATTTATATTTTAACAAAGCTTTTGTGCAAAAAAATTTATTGAAATCGGATGAGCGGTTAATAAGAAAAACAAAAATAAAAAACCGTTACATGGCAGGTACCGTTAATAAATGTTTTTGATGATTTTTTTTCTTACTAAAAGGTACATCATATCTACAATAATACACTCTTAACGGTTATTTTTTGAGCTAAGAAAAAATTTTAATTTCCCCTCTGGAGAGTTACAAAAAAACCTTAAGTTCAAAATTTGAAGAAAATCGCTTCAGTGGTTTAGGCTGTAGGTTGAGGTACGGACAGACAGACAGACAGACAGAATTGTGCCACCCACTTTTTTCGTATTCTCTATCATCGTAATGTCATGTTTGATTGTTATTTCGCAATTTTTTTTTGCACGAATCCAAAGCTTGCCCTATAGTACCTATATCGCAAGTAAAAATATTTCTATAGCATGCAGTAAAAGATATTTAAAAAAGTACTGTACTGAGACCGGAACTTTTCTGATCTCATGCCCAGGCGCTAGCTAAGGTACCGGCGGCGTTCGCTGTATGTGATGCTATTTGTTAAACTTCAGTTGCTATTGAAAATAGTATATCGTAGAACTTTAAAATATACCTAATCAAAACAGATATTAACAATAGGGATGGTTTTGTAAAACGTTGGTACACTCGGACGTATACGTACTTTTTACTTGCTCTAGGTTTAATCAAATCAAACTTAATGTTACGTTAATGGAGAAGTCCAACAAGGTGGGTAGCATCATAGTGCTCGTCGCTGTTCGCTGATGTACATTGAGCTTAAACCTTAACAAGTAAGCCAATTTGCTCAAAATTTAAAAACAAATAATTTTAACATTAGAAATGTTGAAACGGAGGCATATCTACGAACAATGTGAAAAAGTCAGCAGAATTCCAAAAATGTGAAACCCCGAATGGACAAAGAGGGTGCAGCGTCAGGGGTATAGACACAATTACTGCGTTCAAGCTTCACTTTGTCCATACTGGTCTGCCGAAACAAAATACGAAGAAGATGATAAAACAGACACCAACAAAAGGAGAAGAAGTGTTTGTAGACAACGCAAATTTGCATGAGGAGAAAAGAAAATATAAAAATAAATAACGAATATGGAATACATATAGGCATAACGATTCAGGCAAAAACAAACGCAAAAAGTACCACATAGGGGGAAAAGTTAGGG
Source organism: Dasysyrphus tricinctus (assembly GCA_963921185.1). Taxonomy (NCBI): domain Eukaryota; kingdom Metazoa; phylum Arthropoda; class Insecta; order Diptera; family Syrphidae; genus Dasysyrphus; species Dasysyrphus tricinctus. The sequence continues at coordinate 105,105,455 of OY992532.1, read as the reverse complement.
GATAGATAATATTGGGTTCGATTTCACATTTGCTTTTGTGGTTATTTATTACTGCCAGCCTTTAGTCTGTTGGCGCATGGTTTGTTGAATGTATTGAATAGGTGGGTTCACATGGAACAACATGGTTTGACAACATTGCTTGATGGAATCGGAACAGTTTTCAAAATATTTTGAAAACCATACAACGAAGTTTGGACAACATGGTTGGTTTTGTGTTTAAATGATCAAACATCGATGGTTTTCAAGCAATTTTGGACAACATGTTGGTCCATGTAAACCCCCCTAATGAACACCAAGCTACCTACAAATAATAAATGTAACAAGAAATAAAAGGGACGTTTTCCAAGAGAACGTTTTCACAAACCGCATCTAAAAATATTCACCCATATTCTGAAAGTCGTATTTTGTCTCGTACTCGTAGTCGAACTCGAACTCGTCTCGTATCAAAATTGTTATTCTTCAAGTCGTATACGTTGGATACGAGAAGCTTTAACAAACAAAGTCTATCGTTGCTTGTAGATAATTGTCAAATAATTTAAATGTCAGTAAATAAAATCATTTGTGCTGTGTTTCCTCTTTTTTTGCAAATCCCTGATACAACAGATAGACAAGAATTTGCCACATGCAGCTTTTCATACATGGTTTGGACACCACTTTTGAGACCATAGAGGTTTCCCAAAATGATACAATTGAAGGACATCATAGAGGAGCTTATGAAGGAAACGCTTTTGAGAATGATGCCTGCCATAGCAGCTTGTCATTCTTTGAATTGGACGTCACTGCTCCACTTCTCGGAGGTAAAGTGCATGGATCTTTGCTCGCACCGGTAAGATCAAGAAAAGATTCCCAAACTAGAGAAGCAAGCAAAGAAGAAGAAGTCTGGTCGCCCAAAGAGGAGGATCCAGTACAACAGATGTTTCTTCAACTACGGGCACGGATTCGGTCACCGTTGCGTCGTGGTCTAAATATTCTTAAATTTTTTCTCAAATTCAGTAATCTTTTTGTGAATAAAAAACAAAATATTTGATAAGATATGAGTTCCAATCGATTTATTTTTTTCTGAATATAACAATAAAAGCGTTGGTTGTTTATGCACCATCCAGAAGAGAATTCAAAATCAAATCCATAGGATTTGCCCGATATTGGTATAAGTCAGAGAGCTGGGCTCATATCCCTCCAAAGTGCTTAGCCGTACCATTCGTATTAGTGCAGTAATTCCGCGGTACCCTTTTACCACTATAATGCATTTTCAAAATTAGAGAAGTTAAAATACTTTATACCAATACAAAATTGTTAATACAAATTTGTTTATCTGCAAACTACATGCCATATTAACCTGTAGTCGCTAAGACCACCAAAATGCATTTTCAAAATGCAACAAAAAATGTATCGAAGTGAAATAGTGTTTTATACCGCTCTTTAATCGTTCACTAACGCTTTGTAACCGTGCAAACTACATGCCATCAACCAGGTAGGGATACTGCGGCCCTAAGAGCTAAGGCCACCAAAAGTTAAAAGAAAGCTTTTCTTACGACTTCTTGAATGCATTGAAATCTTTTAAGTTTCTTTGAAAAGAATGCACTCTTGAAGTTCTTTGGTTGCAATTAGAATACTGCAGTGTTTTGACTGCTTTTAAATCTTTTTTACGTTAGGCAGTCTTTTAAGTGCAATTATTTGTGATGCGAAATACGCTGGATCATGCCATGACAATAACATATATTTGGAAATAAGGTGAATAAGTTATATTGAACAAATAAAACATTTGTTTTTTGTCCACTTTAATCCAAAAATATGTATCTCGTTACCAAAATTTTACACGACGAACAAAACGACACAAAACGACTTCAGTTCAAATAAATACGAGACTTGGAATATGAAAAAATACGAAAAGTCGTATGCGATATTTCCTAAATACTCATACGAAGGAAGTCGAATGTACGACACCTGGAATAACAACATACGACTGTAGTCGAATACGAGTCATAAATACGAGTTGCAGAATATGGGTGATTGATTTGCGATAAATATTTAGTAATTTATATCGCACAATCACTGATTTACGTTTTGTTTGTCGCAATTTGTAACTCCATGAGAATAGTAGCAAATCACAAACAAAAAAATCATGAATCACGACTTTCTTGTCGCAATTTACTTCTCGAAGAGATAAAGCACCACAACATGGCATGTATCTAATGATTAATGTGTGACACCAACGATCTCTAATGCAAATTGGCCTAGTGGTTGCATGCTCGCTCCGCAACTGGAGGGTTGCGAGTTCAAATCCAAGTAGAGTCAAGCGCAAAGTATTTATTCTAAATAAAATAAATTAAATGCGTATACAATATACCTGCAAAATGAAGGGCTAGAGCAAGATTGATCTTTCAAGTGGCAATAATATCACGAAATAAAAGTGGTGATCACAAATCTCTTTTGCAAATTTACACATTGTGCAATTTGAGGTATTTGGATCAAATTGTGATTTGTTGTTCGCAATTTTTGTTTTCTCTCGATAATTAATCCTTAAAGATAGTTGATTTACGATTTTTGAGTATCAATATCTCTATTTTGCTCAGTTTTGCAAATTGCAAACAAACAATCGTAAATTACGAAATCCCGAGCCAAGGTATAAATCAGGTTTCATTTTTCGTAATTTGCAGCTCATTTTTCGTGATCTGATCCAAAAATTCTTTCCGTGTATGAAGGATAAGTAATAATAAGCTAGAGAAAATGATAATTTCCACTTATTTGTTAAAAGCTTTACCGAATTTCATCAGAATGTTCTTAATGAGTAAGTCAAAAATAATTTAATACAGTTAATTGCAGTTTTTATTAATAATTTTTTTAATCCAAATGCAGACTATACACACAAATATTTGTATATCTACTAATCTTTAGGGAAAAATAGCTTTTTTCAAAATGGAAATGCCAGGTGCCGTTTTATTTTGGAGCTACAAAGATTAATTTCGTCTCTAGGGAATAAACAAAAAACCTTTGGTTCAAAATTTTGGAGAAGATGAAGATGTACCTAAGGCAAAAATAAAAAGAAAACAAATTGATACCGATTGGTAATATTTAAATTTAGTATGCATACCTACCAAAACAATAACATTGGATTTCGTCAAAGTTTTAAAATACATAAATGCTTTCTTCATTTCGAATGTATATCAACTATGCTGGAATGGCAAATCGGGTAAATTTTGATGTGATTCCTTTGACAAAAAGAAATCTAATTTGTGTTTATCTTAACAGGAACAGATAGCTTCTAGGGCTGTGTCAATCATAGTCGAGTAACCTTGTAGTTTCATAGGATTGAGACCTTGCATCAGGTTCTGTAGTTCTGATTTGTTGATGAGTGTTGTTTATGATGTTGGCCTAGTGATAAATCAAATTTTTCGACCTCGAGCGCAGAACATCGAGCGTCGCAGCAGACAAAAAAAAGTCTGTCCGACCGCATTGGTATCGTATAGAGGACAGTCTTACCTTTCATTTGACACCCCATTTATAGCAGTTGCTTATATTATAAGTACATTTAACGGAAAATGCAAACTAAAAAGTGCATTTTCTTACCACTGCGACCAGATAAAGCTTGCCCGACCAGTAGTTTTGTAAATGTTTTGAGCATCCAATTTTTTCGTGGCCGTTATTAGATAGGAAATCTTACGGTCGGCTCCTGGACTAATAGTTTTGTTAGTTATATGGAAAAGAAACATTTGTATAAGAAGGTTTTATAATACAAATTCTATAGTTTAGTTTAGTTAGTTTTAAGTGACTTTTATTTCCATTTTATTTTTAACAATGTTTAACAAGGCCATAAAAAGCTATTTTGAATCAATAATTCAACAAGTCCAATCCTTAATGCTAAGTCTTTTACTTGGGTGATTTATTTCAGTAGTATATAGAATTTGTATTATAAAACCTTCTTATATAGAAACTATGCCTGGCCCCGGGCAAAAAAACTTCCAGCTTAATGATTGATATAGTTTACAGTGGATTTTCGTTGAAAAATTCATGTAAGTTGAACTGAACTTATAACAAATTGCGCATGACAAAGCCCTCACTATGTCACTGATGAGTTCAAGTGAGTAAGCCGAACGAAACGCGTTTTTGTAGGACTAAAGGCCATAAAAAGCTATTTTGAAGAAACATGTTGTTTTGTAAACAAAATCGGGACGATTAGTCTACATAGTGTATTTATGTATTACTTTGTACAAACTAAATTTTATCGGATATTGTTCAGAACAATTCCCTTTATTATATATGAAAGTTTTCAAATATACCGAGGTGGGGCTCGGCCACCATCTTCAAAAAAACCACGGCCATCTTTAATTTTTCTGGTTTTGGCGGTATTTTGGGAGCTGACAGTTTATATAGGGAGTAGAGAGTTCATTTAGGTGTTAAATTGCTCGTATTGATTGCCAAAACTAGGACAAACAAAAAAAAGGCACTAAGAGAGGGGGACAAGAGGACACTTGACCTCTTGGACCTAGCGAATAGCACTCTACCAACATAATATTGATCTGTTTGCTTTTGACAATAACTTATTCTTTTTGTTCGTAGTTCCACTATATACCACTACGCCATAAAATATACCACAACTCCATAAGAATTTAAGTACTTTTTAATGACTATATTTTAAGTACCTACAGCAAATAAATTATCCCGAAAATATTTTGAAAATAATCGTCCGTTGATCAAACCTAACATGTACCTCAATATTTTCATTTCATGATTGTCAATAATGAAAAGAAGTCCATACAAAAATCTAAAAGGCTGTTTTATTTGTTTGGTTTAGGCTTTCAGCAAACCTTCAAATGTCATTAATAATCCATTTTTGCATTGATCAAATATTATCTCACCGCTCACTGGGGCAAAAATACGAAAGGCTCAATACAAATAGAGCAAACGAAAAAAAAAACCTGCGGAAGCAATTAGCTTAAAACAAATGCAGTGAAAAGTATCATATTCATTTTTGGTTATTATTGTGATGGTATTTTCAACTATACCTACTAATTCTGTTTGAGTTTTTTTGGTTTTATGGGAAGTTTCGAAATTTTGTAAACTTAAAAAACTTTTATAATAGAGATAATAGAGAGCGAAATTACTTTTGGGGATTCTTCCTTACATTTTTACATACCCATAATCAGTACTCATGGGACATAAGTTTTGTGGAAACAAAGAAAAAGTTTTTCCTCGAAAAAACTATCATATTGCACTAGGAAAAGGATTAGATAGTATTTGCTTGAACTCATATTCATTGTCATTCTAGCAATGTTATGTTGGAGTGGAAACTATGTTAAATTAAGTATAAATACAGGGTGTTCAATCTTCAATGTGAAAGTTAACTTATTCATATTTTAAAGGGTTTTCCAATGAGAGTGGATGGATATTGAAATGGAATAAAACAAGATAGGTGGAGGTGGAGGTAAAATATTTGTTAGTATGCTACTATGTATATAATACGATATGGTTAAAATGCCTGCTGTGGCTTCGCATTGTAGCATGTGTTTAAGAGGTCCAATTTTCAATGACTGTCACATTAATTTATCAAATGAACTTAATTGTTATTGAGGACATCTTTTGATTGTGAATTATTGAAATAGACCTTCAACTTCAGAAATCCTACAAGAAAATGTCTAACGATGTCATATCACATGATCTTGAATTCACGTCACCGCCACGAAAGATATCCCTGCCTTCAAATCATTCATGCAAAAAATATCCTTTGTGGCATCAGCTGTGTGGAATGTAATGCTGTTCTTTAAGAAACACATATTCTTCACATTCAAATCATCCAAAAATTGACCAAAAGAAACTGTTTATCATTGATCAGATTATGAAAAAACTATTTCATGGACAAACTAGTCGAAAAAGAATATCATATAAGTGATCTAGGTGAACTTTAGTTAACCACATTCAGTTCAATAGCGATATAAATAGATTACAAACATGTGATTTTCTGTGTATTGATAGATACATATATTAATGCTCTTCTTACTTTACATTACATCTACGCAACGCATACACGTGCGAAAGATGCAACACAGCAGGGGTCCAAGGTTGAGGGCAAAATCACCATATTAGCCGATTTTTCTAGACGAAAGGGGAAACAATGGGGACGGGGATAAAAAAGGGGAAGACAACTTAAAGGGGGGAAATATAATCTTATCAAATACAGTAGACACAATTTTTAAGAAAGAACAAATGGAAACAGCCAAACATGCTCATGAAAAAGAGCAACTTCTCTTTTCTTATGTATATAAAGTTAGCAGGACACTTTTGTAAATGCATGTTAAAAACTATCCTATCATTAGTTGCTACTTAATTGGGAATTAGTTACGCAAAAAAAAATTAATTGCATTTTTGGTTTCAGAAAAAATGGGTGTCCTGCTAACTTCATATGAACTTAGCAGGACAACTTTCTCAAAAATATGTATAAGCGATTAAAAATAATTGATTTTGAGAACTAATTAATTGCGAATTAGCTACGCAGAAAAAAATTAATTTTTTGTTCGTTTGCGAAAAATTGGCGTATTGCTAATTTCACGTAAACTTAGCAGGACAACTTTCCCAAAAATGATGATTTGAAGAAAGTTGGTTTTTGAGAACTAATTAATTCCGAGTTAGTTACGCAAACATACATTTTATTGCATTTTTGGTTTACGAAAAAATGGGTGTCCTGCTAACTTTATATGAAGTTAGCAGGACAACTTTCTCAAAAATTAAGATAATAGAGCTGAAAAAAGTTGCTTATTGAGAACTAATTAATTGCGAATTAGTAACGCAAAAACAAATTTTATTGCATTTTTGGTTTGCGAAAAAATGGGTATCCTGCTAACTTCATATGAAGTTAGCAGGACACCCATTTTTTCTTAAACCAAAAAAGCAATTAATTTTTGTTTGCGTAACTAATTCACTATTTAGCCTATTGAATAGACCGGAAAATGAGAGGTATAAAGGAACAATTACGTGCAAGGGTTTTTACAATTGAAAATGTTTGTTTGGCCCATAAGCATGCTTAAAACCAAAAATGCTACTAAATTCACCCATGCGTTTCTGAGAGAATGGTCACACTGGCCACTTTTCAGTATTTTTGGTATAACTCGAAAACTAAGCCGAATTTAAAAATTTTACTTATAATACTTTTTGTTCAAAATTAAATTTTCTATTGGAATGGATAGTTCAAAAAATTTTACGAAAAAATTTAAGCAGGAAAAGTTAACAAAAACCAACTTAAAAAAAATAAAAAAATCAAGGATATCTAAATTTTTTAATAAATTGTGCATAACTTTTTTTGAAGCAAAGATAGGGTCAAGACATGCATAGACAAAAAAAAGTTAAGACTAAAGGCCTTAATATGGCATGTTCAAAAATGAATATTTGTTCAAAATTGATGGAGATATTCCCATTCGAACCTTATCATTTCTTATAATTTTTCTCAGTTTTGGCCCGAAAGTCCCTTTTTCGGTACAATATGGCAAATTTCACATTCGTAAAAATGTTCGAAATCAAAATTTTTGATTTAATATAACATTAGAACTATAGAGAATTTATAAAAAGGATGTAAGTTCGCAATTTCGTTTTTCGGCTGTTTTTAAATGCGTTCAGACCTACAGACCGAACGGCTGGTCCGATTAACATAAGATTTGGTACTAGGTACTAGGAACGTTAAATTTGTCATAAAGTACCAAAAAATAGGCTTTCGGGCAAAAAGTGCGGAAAATGATAAGAAATGGTAAAGTTTGAATGGTCAATTTTTAAATAATATGGCCTTTTTAACATGTCATATTAAAGCCGTAAGACTCCAGTTTACTTTGTTTATGAACGTCTTGAGCGTATCTTTGCTTCGTAAAAAGTTATGCGCAATTTAGAAAAAAATTTATTCGATTTTTTTTATGTTGGTTTTTGTTAACTTTTCCTCCTTAAATTTGTTCCTAAAATTTTTTGAACGATCCATTCCAATAGAAAATTTAATTTTGAACAAAAAGTATTATATGTGAAATTGTCAAATTCGGCTTAGTTTTCGAGTTATATCAAAAATACTGAAAAGTGGCCAGTGTGACCATTCTCTCAGAAACGCATGGGTGAATTTAGTAGCATTTTTGGTTTTAAGCATGCTTATGGGCCAAACAAAAATATTCAATAGTAAAAACCCTTGCACATAATTGTTCCTTTTTAAAAGGTCTATTCAATAGGCTATAAGTAGCAACTAATGATAGGATAGTTTTTAACCTGAATTTCCAAAAGTGTCCTGCTAACTTTATATACATGATTTTCTTTATTCTTGAATGCGTTCATTATTTTGACATTTCATTAAAAATATGCCTAGTCTCTTGTCTATACGGTTCTGGTGACGTGAAATAACGCCAAACGAAATAAAGCCAAAATTAAAAAATTTGGTCTTATTACGTTTTCGAAAACGAAATAAGAACAAATTTTAAATTTGGTTTTATTTCATTTATGAAACCGAAATAAGACCAATTTGGCTTTATTTCGTTTTCAACTTATTTCATATTTTCAAATAATTCTGTCGAAACTGAATTTTTTTTCCTGACGTAAGGAGAATAATGAAAAGAAGTTTATTGGTAGAATAAATTCGAAGTTTCCAGATTATTTCAATACAAAAGAAACTTTGCATACACTCACCTCGCACCCACCCCAAATCCTATAGCGAGGCCAAGCAGGGGGGTTGCAGTGGGGCAGCATGCCTCCCCATACATACCTCACTGTTTATTCACGAATTTTTAAATCTCACAAACCTATTAAATCCTCTCTTTTATTTGGTTTGTGAAATTTTAAAATTCACGAATAAACAGTAAAGTATGTATGGGGGGGCATGCTGCCCCCCTGCAACCCCCCCACTTGGGCTCGATATAGGATTTGGAGTGGGTGCGAGGTTGGGTGAATGCAAAATTTCTTTTGCATTTAAAGAATCTGTATTTAATGAAACTTTGAATAATATAGCCGAAATAACGATTCTCATGAAATATTTGGCTTTAATTCTGTGTTCGCGTTGCAATAAAGCCAAAAAACTGTTTGAAATAGATTTGGTTTTATTTCGATTATTTTGTTGGTGTTATTTCCATCGGGCATAAGAAATAACACCAAATTGGCGTTATTTCGTTTTTGGGATGGAAATAAGGCCAAATTCAAAATTTGGCTATATTTCGTTTGGTGTTATTTCACGTCACCTACGGTTCTTACTCTACGTTTAATTAATTCCGAAAATTTCCACACAACGGCAACACAATTCAATTTGGGTAAGTTAATTTTTTTTTATTTTTCAATTTTGGACAAAATTATTGTATTTCAAATAGAAAAACGAAGAAAAGTTGAATCGGACTCTTCCAGCGAAAATGAAGAACCAAAAAAACAATAAAAACATCTGAAGCAATGGGAAGCGTTGCCGGAATTCAAGGGGTGGTTATGCCAAGATAGTTCCAAGAAGTGTGGTAATCGCGCATTCTGCAAAATAGGCTAAGCACCACAAATTGCAAAGAAATCGGAACTGCAAAAGCACGCACTAACAAAAAAACATATCCGCAATGCAAATCTTCTTCTATCCAAGAAGCAACCAACAGTTCAATCATTTGTTGTCACCCCCATTGAACAGCAATCAAAATAAAATGCACGACTGGGTCGCACGTACTTGCTCTTATGTTCAAGACACTGTGGGCTTAAGAAAATTGTATATAAAAACAGGGAAATTATGAAAGAAAAATGTACGGCTTTTAAATTGGATAAAACAACTCTTTTGACAGTTTGATGGGGAAAAAAAGAATGCCATCTTCATTCTTGATTAAATATGATTGTATGGGAAAAAAATTTAAAAATCATTGGAGCGGTTTTTTTTTAAATAAATTTTTTATACAAAAATTCTTAAGACATTTTTAAGAACAAATTTTGGTATGCAAATCTGAAGTATATATTTATGTGTATATAAAAACAAAATTTGAAAAAAAAAATTGTCAACCCATTTTTGAGATATCGAATTTTCAAAAAAAAATTTGAAACTTTTTTTAAAAATCCAAAAACTTTTTTTTGAAAATTTTGATATGCAATATTATTTTATTATATCTGAAATTTGTATATAAAAAAATTCATTTAAATCCGTTAAGCCGATAACGAGAAAACTCAAAATAAAAAAAATACGTTCTATAACAGGTACTACTAATAGTTGCTATGTGTAAAATTTTATAATTTTTGATGGTAGATCGTACTAATTTTAGTATATGAAAAAAGTTTAATCAAAATCGTAGGAGTCGTTTTCAAGCAAAAAAATATTTTCCTTTGCGGTTTTTTCACTTTTGTATGGAAGGTACCGTTATTTTTCATAAATGTAAAATTTTTTCTAAAAATATTTTAGAGAGTACTAAAAAAATCTTAAATATCGAGTTTCAAAAAAATCTATTATGCCGTTTTCGAAATATTTGATTTTCCAAAAAAAAATTTGAAATATTTTTTAACAATCCAAAACATATTTTTTCAAAAATTTTGGAACACAAAACTATTAACATTTTTTGGAAGCTTCTGTATAAACTAATAATTGAAATCGGTCATATCATTTTGAAGAAAATCAAAAATTAAAAAAATGGTTCCTTGGGAGGTACCATTAATAACCATTTTTGAAAAATGGTTTTCCACCCAAAGAAAGCCTTTACTAAAATAAATTTATTGAATTTTTTTTAAGAAAAGTTGTCGAGCCGTTTCTGAGAAAAATACGATTATGTAAATTTGCCAAAAAAAAATGTATGGCAGGTACCGTTATTTTTGGTTCTAAAAAAAAAATGAAAAATATGTGTCGGCAGAATCACCAAAAACCACTATGTACCAAGTTTGAAGAAAATCGATCGAGCCGTTTAGGCTGTAGACGAACAGACAGACAGACAGACAGACAGACAGAATTGTGCCACCCACCTTTTTGGTGTTCTCTATCATCATAATATCATGTTTGATTGTTATCTCAAAATTTTTTTTTGCACGAATCCAAAACTCGCCTTATAGTACCTATAATCGCAAGTAAAAAGCGGAAATTAAGCTATGTGCCTTCACCACCGAGCTTTCCAGACATTTGATCATCTAAGTAAACTAATAAAAAATATATTCCCCGATTCAGAAATCGCCAAAAAATGTCTCTCAGCAGCACAAAGGCGACGTCAATTATTCAAAATGTGACCGGTGCATTCCGATTTAGTAACTTGGTATCCATTTTAAAAGAAAAACTATTTAGCATTATTATTATTATAGATGAATCAACAACCATCGATTCAAAGAAAATTTTTGTTATTGTGTGTAGATATGTTTTAGATATGAAAGTAAATGAACGTTTTCTGACCATTATCGAGGTTCCTGAAGCAGATGCTAAAACTTTATTTGGAAAAAACAGATTTCTTTAAAATTAAGAAAATACCTTACAAAAAGAACTTAATAACATTTGCTTCAGATGGAGCTAGTGTAATGGTTGGAAAACATAATTCAGTTTCCAAATTTCTAAGAGATGAGATTCCAAATTTATTTATAATGCGTTGCGTGTGTCATTCAGTTCATCTTGTTGCAAGTAACACATTGAAATTTTTGCCAGACGAAATAGAAATTTGTTGCCGAGAAATATACTCCCATTTTAACTGCAGTGCAAAAAGGCAACATATACTGCAGGAATTTCAAGCTTTTTGTAGTGTGAAACCCCATAAAATGCTGCATTCGTCACAAACACGCTGCCTATCATTACATTTAGTTATAAAAAGACTGATTGAGCAATATCAAGCCTTATTATTGTATTTTGCCGGGTCGTATTTAGAAGATAATGTAAACAAAACACAGTGTGACAAAATTAATAGACTTCTAGAAAACCAACTACGATTTTGTACATTGAATTTTTGGATTTCTTTCTGCCTCTTTTTACAAAGCTTAATTTAGAAATGCAATGCAAAAGACTGCCTTAAGCTACATTACAAGTCTATGTACATTAAGTATGTATTTATTTTCTAGTTTTATTTATCTTCTAGTTTTTCGCCCAACATGTGATTTATAAACAACTTTTATAGTTTAAGAAATGTTTTTAAGTTTATTTTTTGTTAACTCCTGTTTACCAACATTATAAAAAGTTATTTTGTATGAATTAAAATAAAAATGTTAGAAAAAAGTTTGAAATTATTGCATTTTTTCTTCGGAAAAAAAAGCGTTTTTTTTAAAGAGGAAACAAAAACGTTTCGGTGCCAAAAAAGGGGATTTTTTTGAAAACCTGGGAACCCTGCAACACAGAGCTAATGAACTAAAAGAGAGCCAAATTAACTACACCGCTGCAACAGATACAGAAGAAAACAGAACTACAAATGAGCTAGCGAACTAGGTAGTGCAATTATTTCCAAACGAACTAAACAGCTATTGAACTAATAATTCAATTAAGCTCAGTAGTTCAGTACCGAACTAAAGATCTAACAAACTAGAGAAAGAGGTAAATGTGAGTGGAGATGTGACGATTGCTTTGATTTTTTAATCGAACTTAATCGTTCGCAACTAGTTAAGTTTGAACTTTTTAGCTAAATTGAGCACTCTTTCAAATGAACTAAAATGCACAAATCTCATCGAAAAAGGTCTTTGCTGGATGAATTCACGCAATAAACTGCCTTGGATTCTCCTGCACTCACTATCATGGACAGCGGTGATGTTTTTTATAGATCTCAATGTTTGTTATAGCCCAGGTGTTGGCCAGTTATTCACTGCACCGGTCGACTTATATTTGGTAGAAAAGATCAACTAATTACGACCTGTGATTTCCAATCTGTGATTATTACATCACAATCACAACCTGTGAACAATTCACGATCAAACTGTGAGTGTGTGAGTGCCTTAAATGCGATTTGTTTTATTGCCTGTGTTCATTCACATTCTATGAAGAATCAGAGATTCGCAATCACAGTGCTTAAATCAAAACGAAGACAAGAAATTCACAAATCACGAAAAGTACGCTATTATACGATGATTCTTTGCGTCTGACACTTTTTTAAAATTCAATAGGTGCAAAGGTGATATCTGATCTTTCATCATGTAATAGGGAACAAAGAACTGTGGTCGTGATACATTTTACTCTGTAAACAAAATCGCGTCCAGAATAAAATCACATGAGATATGTATTTAGAAGTCTGATCCTTTACTTTGAATTTTTGTGATTTTTAGTCCAAACTTCTGTCAAACAATTATTTTTATATGAACTTTGACGGAACTTTGGACTAAAATGCGTAGAAATGCCCAAAAAAAATCACAGTAATTCAAAGTTAAGCAACAGACGTAAAATCTCACAGTTCAAGACGAAAGTATGAAGAATGAGAACGATGCCATGATTTTCTACACATTTTCACATTTTGTAGGATGATATTTTCATGGATTTTGTTTTCCGATTTGGTTGATTTTTTAACTGAAGAAGGAGATTCAGCAAGGCAAGTGCAAACTTTCTGACATCCACCCACTGACACGCCTACTTTTCTTATTTTTGAGTTTACTCCTTAATCCGTTGCTCTAAAGACTAGAGGGCTGAAATTTTGTGAATAAGTTGTCTATAACCTATAAAGAACAAAATAAACATTTTTTGGGAATCCACCCACTGCCACGCCTTCTTTTCTTATATTTGAGTACTCTCCTTCATTTGTTGATCACGAGAGCTGAACTTTTGTAAATACGCTGTCTAGAACCTAAAGCACAACGAATACAATTCTTGGAAATCCATCTTTTAAATGTATTTGAGCTTTCTCCTTAACCTCTTGTTCTAGAGAACCGAAATTTTGAAAATCAGCTTTTAAGAACCTTTAGGATAGTATGTGAAATTTTAATAACACCACCCGTTGCCACGCCTATTTTTTTTGAGAGTCAATATTTTTATAAGTAGCTGTCTAGAAACTAAAGTTTTTATTTTCATATAGGTTAGGTTAGGTTGAAGTGGCTGCCAGTCGTGGAGACTGACACACTTAGACCATGAGTTGGTCCATTGTGATACCACATGAATCTAGGAAACCCTTTTCCTTACTCGGTGAACCATTTGGAGCTTCTTATGAAGCGTAATAGACTGCCAATGTCTAAGTTTATCAGATCACTAGGATCATTGAAGTAGAACTCACAAAGGTGAAGTCTTCGTCTATGAGATAGAGCAGGGCACGTGCATAGAAGGTGAGGGATCGATTCTATCTCTTCCTCATCCATACAGCTTCTGCAGAAATCGTTAGCGAATACGCCAAGACGCGTTGCGTGCTTGCCTATGAGACAGTGTCCGGTTATAACACCAATCATGGAGCTGATGTGCAATCTGCTTAGAGATATCAAACACTTAGATCGCTTTAAATCCATTACTGGCCAGATTTGTTTTGTTGCCAAACAAGTGGTGATGTTGTTCCACCTAAGATTTGTTCTCTCTAAGGCATCTTGCCTCAGCAAAAGTTTACATGTAGCGATGGGTATACCTATTTCTGCCTTACTAGGTAGAAGAGGTAAAGTTGTACCATTTTTAGCGAGTTCATCGGCCTTACAATTACCTGGGATGTCCCTATGCCCCGGCACCCAGCACAAGTGAATATTAAACTGCTGTGCCATCTCCAACAGAGACGAACGGCAATTTAGGGCTGTTATAGAGTTAGTCGAGACCGATTCCAGGGATTTGATTGCTGCTTGACTATCCGAGAAGATGCGGATATCTGTAGTTGATATCACGTTTTCCTTCAGCCAAGATAAGGCTTCTTTAATCGCCATAAGTTCCGCCTGGAACACGCTACAATGATTAGGAAGACGGAATGAGAGACTTAATTTTAGTCTTTCTGAGTACACTATTTTCATATAAATGTGAATAGATTTAATTTTAATGTAAAAATGTGATCGATTTTGTTAAAATAAATTTTTTTTAACTTTTTTTTCAACAATAAAGAAAATGAGTCACCGTAAGTTATCCCGATTTTCTAATATATTTTTTTTAATTCAGGAATTAAAATCACTCACAGTGAATTGCAAATAACAGTCACAGGCTTACCTGTGCTTGAAAAATCACAACTTAGCACATCTCTAAAATTTAGCCACGTTAAATAATCGACTTGGAAGGAAAATAAATTAAAATTAAAATAAATTGGGTGGCGCAACAGCTCGAGGAGAACCACGGCCTAGTGACTTACAACTCACAACCATTCCTGTGTGCGTGTTTGTTGGACAGGAATGGAGGGGACCTACAGTTTTTTGCCGAGTCCGAACGGCTAAAT
The DNA here is from genome assembly GCA_963921185.1 of Dasysyrphus tricinctus. Taxonomy (NCBI): domain Eukaryota; kingdom Metazoa; phylum Arthropoda; class Insecta; order Diptera; family Syrphidae; genus Dasysyrphus; species Dasysyrphus tricinctus. The sequence continues at coordinate 105,090,225 of OY992532.1, read as the reverse complement.
GAGAAGCACTTTTTCATGACAAGTATACTCTTGGAGGATTTGTCAGTTCCTCGCAAGAGGCAGTACCTCGAATAAAACATTTCTGTTTTTAGGTGGCACGGCTGGGAATCGAACCCACACCTTCGGCATGACAGTCCTACGCACTAACCATCAAGCCACGAGGTACTACTTGGAAGGAGGTCTATTTAATTCTTCACGTGAGTGTGCATCATTGCCATAATAGAACACTCATTTTGATGATAAAATTTGTGAAACCTTCCATGGTGATTTCGCATCAGTAACTGAATAATAAATAACATATTTGACAGATGAGCCTCCGAAACAGCGTGGCCATTACACACTATCAACATCAACGCATCTTTATTGGAAAACCCTTTGAAAATTAAAACGAAATATTTATTTTGATGCATTTATTCAGTCCAGCACTCAGGAGAGAAGAGCAAGACCGTAACTCGCACCTGAGCATGATTGAAACAAACTTGATTGAGATCTAATAAGTCAACATCGGACTGAAATAAGATCCAAAATTGAATTCAACATAAGTCTACGAGTACCTACTATAAACTTCAAATCACTATCGATCTCATCTAATAGCACTTCAAATTAAATCTTCTAATTTTTTCGACCTAATCTCATGCCCTTGTCCTTGAACATAAAAGTTTTCCAGCAGACCTTGGAAATTGAAAAAAAAAAATAATAAAAATCCAAGACACTCCTCTTGAATTTTTAATCAAAATTCAAAATCTCAAATAAAAAAAAATTAATATCCAATGATTTGCATTCGCACACACAATAAACTAATGAAATTCAGGGACATGCAGCAGCATATTTTAAATTTGTTTCAATAAAGCTACGAAATGGCCGGCCAGGTTCTACAATTTAACGCAAATGCAAAAGGACTAAATAAAAAAAGTTAAAAAAAAACACAACGTATTTACCCACGTATATAGCCTCCTGGCACAACACACAGGAATATTCATTAAAGGGAAATTCCAAAGGCATAACAAGCACTACAATAGCCTCTGTATGCACCTGAGAAACCTGTAGCCTGCCTATACTACACAACCAACTTGGGCTCACAATTATTATTCCGAGGAAACCGCATAGCATAGAGAGAGATGTCCTTTCATAATCTTGCAGCCAGGCAAATGAGCAACTTCAAGGACTCTTCGTGTGGAGATTTTCCATAAAATCACTATACAAACTGCTACTACCACTGACGTCACATCTTATGCAAGACACTAACCAGTAACCACTCGAGCTTAAGAGGTTAACTGGGGTGGATACTTATTCGTATATACTTATACTAAATGCAAATTATTAGATCAAGTTCTGATAGAGTTAATGCATTAATATCGCACAGCTTTGCTCACCTTTTGTGGTCGCGCTCATAACGAATTAGGAGGAATAATAATTATAATAAGTTTCACCATAAGGAAGCAATAACAATTAAACTTTCTTATTCAAGGGGCTACGGATATTTCCCAGATAAAGGTGAATGTGTTTTTCATTTTAGTTTTTTTTTCTTTATAAATTTTAAGAATATAAAGGTCTGGCTCAATAACATTGAATTTTATGTTTTGAGTTGGCTTTCAGAAAATAGAAAGGAGATTCTATGCTTTTTCATTATTAAAAGTTATTAACTGGCAAAATTCAGTTTCAAGCTGTTTTTGAGACACAAAAGACTCAGGAACTGTAAGGATCTGCTTGAATTATAGAAGAGAGTGGGATATGGGTATGTTTGGAGACAATTTCAATGCCATTAACTATAAGAATAAATAATAAGAGGACCTGGATGGCTGCCTTGAGGAATCCCAGAAGTAACTAAGAAACAACTGGGAAGTGTGGATTAGAACCGAGAACTTTACTTATATTTGTCTAGCTCATAAGATATACATATTTTAGGAGATAATTTCAAAGCCGGTGGTGGACAGATTGAAAAGGGTTATCCAATGCCAAAGGCACTAACTACGCTAGTTTGAAATAAAGCATTCCATGCTACTCCATTTAATTTTAATTTCGTAAGAGACAACCCTGTTTTCCTGGCAGTTTTGTTGAAAGACAAAGTTGGGTAGGAGAAATTGTCCAGCAACTTGTTACTAAGGGTTCCCCCACCAGGGTGGTAAGGGACCTTTATTTTAGATCAAAAGGCCTTATTTTCACCTGGGACTTTGGTACCTGTTGATCAATTAGATTGTTTTAGCCTGCTGTTTGGAATGCCACCATGGGTGTTGTACCTGCTGATGTACCAGAGCGTTAAGCATGCTATTTTGAGTGTCACCAGAGGCGTGGTACCTGCTGATACACTGGAGCGTTTTAACCTTCTGTTTTCAGTGCCACCATCAGAGGCGTAGTACCTCCTGATGTACCATGAACGTTTTAGCTTGTTGTTTTGAGCACCACTAATGGCATAAAACCAGCTGATATTTCGGTCTTCCATTGGTTGCGGTTCTCGCACGCTCCCTCCAGTCGTTGGGACCAAGCGCTCTTGCGTCTATGATCGCCTGCCGCCTTGTCCCTGTAGCGGAGGTTCGGTCTTCCTGGTCGTCTCACACCTGGGAATGGGATTCGAAGATTTTCTTGGCTGGAGCGTTGTTGTCCATTCGTTCGATGTAGCAGAGCCAGTGTAGTCGACGTGTTTTGGCTCTTTGGACTACATTTACATCTTGGTACAGCTCGTACAGTTCACGATTGAATCTTCTCCTCCAATCGCTCTCTTCGCATAAACGCCCAAATATCCGCCGGAGAATTTTTCTCTCGAAAGTTTCCAGTATCAATTCCCCTTTTTAACATTGAAAATGTTTATAGGGTCGTTTTGAGTAAATTATGGTGTTACTAAAATGAATAAAGTGAACAATGGTAATATGAGATGAACGCTGGCGTATATGGGGGATAAGATCGAATTTTTGGTGGTGTTACCATTCATTTTGGAATGAACAAATATGTATAGAAGATGATTGCAGGCGGATAGGGAGGGTACGGTTGAATTTTTGGTTGGTGTTTCTAAAGTGAACAATATAAGTTTTAACTATGCATATTACTATAATTATAAAATGCAAGAGCTAGTGCAGTCAGCACTCAGCAGTGCATTGTGCTTCTAAAACTAAATCTAAGCGTTGGAAATTTTTTGAAAATGTTTATGATAGGAAAATAATGTAGAGGTGCAATATGACGTGTTTTAAAATATGGTTTTATGTGAAATGGTCGAACAAAAAAAGAAAACAAATGAGAAGTGCCAGAGTAATATTTTTTTTTGTTTATCGATGGTTAAGTTTAATATAACAATTTTGTACATATATTTTGCAATTCCAAAAAATCTACAAAGTGAGATATTATTGGTTGTAAGTTCAAAGTTCTAAAAAAGATGGCTCACAAATGCTACACATCAGAGTTAAGGCTGATTGTACTAAATTGTATAGTTTAAGAAAGATAATAAATAACAAATTGTTTCGTTTCAGGAAATTTTGATACCTAGTATTTTTTATATTTTATATATTTTATATAATTTTTGTTGATCGATTTTTCGCAGTTATTATTTTTTATCTTTTAAATGGTTGCATTTAAAAATCTCAAATTCATACCGGAGATAGATTATATAGATTCACATATAACATGTAAAATTTGATTTTTTTAATCGTACCTAAGCCGAGATAATAACATATTTCTGTTCATTTACATATCACCTACTAACTCTTTAATCTGTGCACCTAGACAATTAGTTTTTGTTTTATAAGCAGCTTGAATAATTGACAATTATTTTGATATATCATACGTTGCTGTACGTTCTATATAAGCTTCACAAATCGAAAATACAATTAATTAAAAAGTGGTACTAAATCTTTAATCAATATTCCTAAAATTCATCGTCGTCGATTTGCAAGTTTTTGTGCGGACAAACAGCCCAAATAAACAGAGCACAAAAATATAGTGCCATAGTTCATTCAAGATTTCTTTCTATCTCTGCCAGGGTTGCAAAAGTCGATAAGATTGTACTTTTTTCGATACACTCCACTTTGCTAAAGTACACAAATACACTTCTAAAAAATTCGATTCACTTTTGCATTCAACGAAAAAGATAAAGTAAATTAAAAAGAAAATCATCTGCCTCACAAAATGTATACTGTGAACCGAGGCTGACAACGATATAACAGAAGAAATAAAAATGATTAATACAGTTTGTTCGAGAAAATGGCATCTACAAAATACCGGTTTCGACAATCTCGCAATTAAAAATCGAAAGCATTAAATTTATCAAATTTAAATCTCGCAAAGTTGAAGGGTATTGCAACAAATTCCTACAGTTTTGTTATAAAAGTTTCGCATATGTAAGTATGTACCTTATATGTTAATTAACATAAACAGCTAAGTTGTTTAATTAATTGGATATAGAAACATTACATACGTTCATACAACAACAAATGTGGACAAAATATTATCAAATCAAATCAAAAAGTACAATTCGATACACTTTCCTTTTATATTTTGATACATTGCTGAAACACGATTTCATCCCTGATATCTGTCTAGTAGTTTATTATGAAAGACTGTTCATTTCAGTGTTCAGTGGTTCAGTCTTCAGTTGCAAAGATGCTTTGGAGTGGGAAGGTTCGTTTGCGCTGTTTGCCGGTAAATATTTTTGCATTAATAGTATAGAAAATAGAATGCGATGTGCGTGAAAGGTAAGTAGGATAGAATGCATGTGGGATTTTAGTTTTCAGGTAGGTTTAGGTTCGTAAGGATATTTGTTGGGGGTTTTTTGTTTGTTTATTATTTTACTTTTGTGTTTTGTTTAGCTATGATTAGATGGATTAACGAAGAAAATGAAAAATATGAAATAAGAATACCTACAAGTGGGAATACAAATATAGGTCAATAAAATCACAAAACTAAAACATAATAATAAAAAAGTTATAATTTTTTAACTTCCCATTGGAAGTTATTGTAAATGGTCCGATTTGTCAAAATAAAAATTTTAACATATCTTCACGTTTCGCTCCCTAGAATCGGAATCCATTTTTGTAGAGAGATGTCTGTATGTCTTCGTACGTTCCTTCCCTTTTTTTGTTCACCGTATCTCAAGGACGAATTAAGATATCGACTTCGGATGGATTTTATTGTATACACAGTAGAGTTTCATAACAAGCAGAAAGGACCTTTCAATAAATTCAAGGAGCAGTTCAAATTTCCTTAGCCTCAGATATCTCGAGAACAAATCGACTTCAGGTTAATTTTATTTTACGCAAATTGACGTAATAAGGAATTGATTAAAATATAGAAGTATATCAACTTATAGTTTTTTTTTTTATAAAAAAATGTAGATGAAAATTGTTGAAAAAAGTTGTTTGGCTCGAATATCTTGACAACAAACAATGATATTGGCTTCGAGGTTATTTTATTTTATACGCTAGTTTATAGATACAAATTGATAAAATTTTAAAAAATATTGAATTAATAGTTTTTTTTAAGCGAAAAACTGCAAGCAATTCTACACACTAATTATTAAAAAATTGGTTTTTGCCTCAAAAATCTTGAGAACAGATAATGACATGACATCGGGTTAATTTAAGTCCACACACTAGCTTAGAATTGATAATTGATAGGATTTATAAAAAAATTCAACAAAAAGTTTTTTTTTTAAGTGAAAAAGAACTACAAGATAGGTACTTCACCAAAAATTGTGGAAAATATTTTTTCATCTCAAATATTTTGAGAACAAACAATGATATTGACTTCAGGCTAATTTTATTCTTTAAATGAGTTTATAATAAATGATTGATAAAATTTGTAAAAATATTCAACAAATAATTATTTTTATCGAAAAAAACTACAAGAAACTTAACAAAATTGTAGAAAATTTTTGTTCGTCCCAAATATCTTGAGAACAAACAATGATATTAGCTTTTGCGTATTTTTTTTCTATAAATAAGAATTTGTAAAAATATCCCATAACCAGTTTTTTAAGCAAAAAAACTACAAAAAACCTTACCAAAAAATGTTGAATTGTTTTTAGTCTCGAATATGTTAGGAACAAATAATCATATTGGTTTCGGGCTTCTATATATGTATGTACTAGATTATAATTGACAATCGGTAGGTTTTGTATAATAATTCAACAAACTGTTTTTTTTTTAATGCAAAAAAAAAATACAAAAACTATACCAAAAATTGTTGAATACAAAAAAATAACATTGGACCTCTAGCTTCCGGGGCACCACAAATTGGAAGTTACTAGTGTGGGTCACAACCAGCCTCTTTTTGAAAATGCAATAAAGGACCGTATTGCAAGAGTCTCTTCAAAACAGACTGGTTGATTAGACTAAAAGTCGATTTATCGTTATTGCTAATTTGTATTAGTAAATATTTTCCTATTTGATAGAAATTTTAAGTCCATCAAGAATTTTTGGTTGACTTTTGTCTTGCCGAATTTTTTCGAAAAGACTCGTAATAAACCCCAAAATTAAAAAAAAAAAACTACAAAGGGCATAAGAAAAATAGAATTTTTCTGACACGTACCAAACAGCAGCGTTGAAAATTCGTTTGTAGGCATATATTTGAGGGAAAATCAAATATAAGTTAGCGTTGCCTACCACAATTAAACAGTTACACGAGTTAGGAAAAATCTATTCAAATACAGACCGAAATAAACAAGCAATAGGTGTAGAAATTTTTAATTTTTGTTTGGTGCTACCACAAAGCTAAATCAAAAAGAAAAAAGTAAGGTACCGCACGAAGTAAATGAAAAATATAAGATTAGAAGACAAGCGGGAAAATAATTTATGTGGGTCAATAAAATAACAAAAAGAAAACACCTCTTTTGTATATTTGAAAATGAAACAAAATAAAAAAAACTACAGTGGGAATAAGAGAAGACAAATTTTGGGGAGAGGTAACAACTACCAACATTAAATATTTGTTTTTTGGAAAATATAATTTTATTTAGTGTTACAAAAAACGTGATTTTGGAAAACGAAAAACGAATACAGGACGAAATAGGAAAAAAAAGTAGTTATACATATGCTAACATCATTTTGCGCTTAGGGAAGAATCAAAATTTGGTTGAAGATAAAACGGAGGGAGAATTAAATGTATGTATTAAGCAATTAAGAGCTCCGATTTTTGTTGGATTAACGGCTTAAAAATTATCCTTCCTTAATTATTTTTAAAGCTGAAGAAAAAAAAACAATTTGGTGTAACTAAGCGCAAGTAAAGATGGAAGTGCGAATAAAGTTTGTTTAACAAATTTTTAGTTTTCTTAGTTCAATATAATGTTTGGATTGGTCTTCATAAAAAAGATGAACTAAATTGATATGTATGTATAAATTGGTAAAGATAAAATTTAAAAGAGAAAAAAGATTGTATAAATTATAAAGATTAAGGATTTATCTAGCATTAGCAAGTCATTTTCAATGTCCCCATCGTTACTCAAGGAGTGAAATCTGTAAATTTTTACTTATCGTTCAGTTCTTGGCGCCGTAGATTAGAACTGATAAAATTAGCGTTGTTTAAAGCGTGCCATTTGTCTTTCGATAAAGGAGTTTTGATCCAATTTGTTTGGCCAAACCGAAGTAGCAGCGGTTTGCTAGGGTAATTCTTCGTCGGATTTCCACTTAGGTGTCGTTCGTGGAATTGATGTTTGTTCCGAGGAAGGTGAACTCCTTGACTACCTCGAAATTACTGCTACCAACAGTGATGTTTTATCCTAGGCAATGGACAGATGAGGCTTTATTTGTTGATAGCATATACTTTGCTTTGTCCTCTCTCACTTCAAGACCAACGCGATTCGCTTGTTCATCAAGCTGTGAATGCTTCAAGTACAGCTCTCTTGGAGCGGCCGATTATGTTAATGTTGTCCGCATAGCCAAACATTTGAGAAGACTTGTTGAAGATAGTACCTTCCATGTTAACACCACTCTTGCGTACTATCTGCTCCAGGACTAGGTTAAAGAAATCACATGGTAGCGCATTTCCTTGACTGAACCCTGTACACATCTGGAATAACTCGGATGAACTGTCACAAAAATCACATGGTAGCGCATTTCCTTGTCTGAACCCTGTACACATCTGAAATAACTCGGATGAACCCATTTGCACGTTTCACCGCGTATTTTGTAACGTCATGTGGCATAGCTGGATCAGTTTAAAATTCTTGTTTATATATAAAAATCTTTATTGATAACAACTTCTCGTTACAAAGGAGTTCTTAAAACTAAACTTAATTTTCTATTTATTGACAAATAATAATTTATATTGAAAACGAGGAAGAAGTAATTTTATAAAAAATTTACAGTAAAAATGTTTTAAAGTTATTTTCTTTAATTTAATATATTACATCATCTCCCCTCTTTAATAAAAGTAGTACAAAAAATTTTAGTAATGCCTGTGCTTAAATTGATCAGGTTAGGATTTTGAAACAATTAAATTTATGAATGTTTATTATAATTTATTTTTTTTCTGCTTCGTAGTCTTTCAAGCCAAGATTGTTTTTCACTTTGTCCTGCAATTTCAGTTGAATTTGAAACAATAGCTTCAGAAGAATCTCTCTGGGATAATTCAGTAGATGATGCAAAATTTTCTGTAGCTGAACTTTTGCTTGTATCGTTTTGAGCATTTAAAGATTCACTGGTTGAATTATTTGTGTTCTTTTTAATAAAACCCCAGTTCACATCATATGAAAGTTCACTTTCATCGGAAACATTACCAGTAAATGCTCTCAACTGATCAATATGACGCTTTGAAATACTTTTTGAATTTTCAGTTTTAACACTATAGGTATTTGAACCTAAAACCTTAAATATATTTCCTTTAACCCAAAATGAATTATTATTTTGATACCATCGAACCCAAACTACCTCACCTACAGAAAAATGCCTTATGCCTTTTTTCCCAAATGCTTTTATTTGGTTTTGCTGTTTTTTTAGTATGTTGTGACGAGCTTTGTTTTTATTTTGAGACAAATTTGTACATGGTCTTACTAAATCCAATCTTGTTCGCACTTGCCTACCAAGTAAAAGAAAAGCTGGTGTCTCACCTGTAGTACTGTGAGGAGTTGATCTATAATCAAATAAATATTTTGAAATTAGAACTTCAAGATTTCCACCATGTTCTAAAATTAATTTTCTTAAAGCTATTTTAACAGATTTAACACAATTTTCAGCCTGTCCGTTTGACGCTGGATGATAAGGAGGAGTTGTTATATGTTTGATACTATTTTCTAAACAGAATTTTGAAACTCTGCTCCTGTGAAGGCAGTGCCGTTGTCAGTAACAATTACTTTCGGCAATCCAAATCTGCTGAAAATGTATCTTAATTTGTTGATTGTGTTTGACCCATCTGCGTTTCTTACTTCAAAAACTTCAGTCCATTTTGAAAAACTATCTACACAAACTAAAAACATCTTATTTCTAAAAGGTCCAAAAAAATCTAAATGTAGCCGTTCCCAAGGATAATCTGTAGGTTGCCATGGACAAAGCTCTCCCCGTGGTGGATTACTCAACTGTGAAGCACAAATCTCGCAAGATTTAATGGCAACCTCAATATCTTTGGTTAGACTTGGCCAGAAAACATAACTTCTGGCAAGCGATTTGGTTTTGACGATACCAAAATGTGAATTATGCAATAATTTTAAAATTTCATTTCTTAAACTAGAAGGTATTATAACTCTATAACCCCACAAAATACAATTTTCTACTACTGACAGCTCATTTTTTCTCAAATAATACGGTTTTAGATTATCGTGGATTTCGTTAGGCCAACCTTGTCTTATAAATTTTTTAACTTGAGTAAGCACCTCATCCTTAGAGGTCTCCTCAGCAACTCTATTTACATCCAAAGGAATTTCCAAACTTTTACTAATATAATTTAAATTTGCATAATTTTCATCTTGTTTTTCAAAAACTATTCCGCTGTCCAATGGAAGACGTGAAAGAAAATCTGCACCATTTTCATTTGATTTCACATATTTAACTTTAAATTTATATCCCGATAGAAAAACTGCATATCTTTGCAACCTGTTTGCAGCCATTTGTGGTATACCATGCTTTTCACCAAAAATGTGAGTGAGTGGTTTCGAATCGGTATGCAACAAAAATTCCCTACCACAAAGATATTGATGAAAATATTTTACCGCCCAATAAATAGCCAAAGCTTCTTTTTCAATTTGACTATATTTTTTCTCGGAATCACTCAAGCTTCGAGAAGCATATGCTATTGGTCTATAAATTAGGTAAAATATGATTCAAAACCGCTCCTATACCGTGGTTACTCGCATCTGTCACTAATTCTAAAGGTAGACTACTATTATAGTGAATTAAAATTTTAGGAGAAATAAAAATTTTCTTTACCTCGTCAAATACAGACTGACATTCTTCAGTCCACATCCATTTAACTCCTTTCTTAAGAAGTGCATACAAAGGACTCAGTAACTCTGACATTTAAGGTACAAACTTTCTATAATAATTAATTCTTCCTAAAAATGACTGAAGCTCTTGTACACTTTTCGGTGTCGGAAGTTTTGCAATAGCTTCAATTCTTTCCGTTGAAGGTCGAATTCCTTCTTTGTCAACAATGAATCCTAAATATGTAACAGTTTCTTTGAAAAACTCACACTTGGATGCCTTAACAGTAAGACCGCAATCTTCTAGTCTTTTAAAAATCAAATGCAATTTATCCAAAAGTTCTATGCGTGTCTTTGCTGCAACCAAAAAATCATCTTGAAAGATTGCAATACCATCGATACCTAACAAAACTTGTTCGATTTTCTTTTGAAAAATCATAGGACAAGTGTTTACCCCTTGAGGGAGTCTGGTATATTTAAATAACCCTTTTTTGGTACTAATCGTGGTGTATTCTTGACTTTCTTCTTCTAGTTCAAATTGCTGATAAGCCGATGCAAGATCTATTTTGGCAAAAATTTTACCATCGGCAACCTGTTCTAACAAATCTTGAACTCTAGGAAGAACAAACCTTTCCATTTTGACAAAAGGATTTAGAGTTATTTTATAGTCTCCACATATCCTGACCGAACCGTCTGGTTTTAAAACTGGAACGATTGGCGTAGCCCAATCAGAAAATTTTGCAGGAACAAGAATGCCCAGTGAAACTAGTCTATCAATTTCCTTATCTACTTTATCTTTTAAACTGTATGGCAATGGACGCTGTGAAAAACATTTTGGGATGGCATTTTTGGCTATATTTAATTTAATTTTTCCTTTATTAAATGTCCCTAATTTTTCACAAAATACTTTAGGATATTTTGATGTCAATTTTATTAATTCTTCGTTTCCGTTTACATCAAATTTTTTAACATTAAATTCTATATCAAATTTGTTCATAAAATCCCGACCTAACAAAGGAGCACATTGACTTTTAATGACATAAATATCAACAGTCTGATTTTTGTCTTTAAATTCGGCTTCAACTATAATTTTGCCGTGTGGTTTGAATTTACTACCATTATAATTTACTAAATTAACATTTACTTCGTTCATATAAATTTCAGAAAACCACTTCAAATAATCATCGTAACTAATGCAACTAATTGCTGCACCACTGTCTAGCTCAGCCTTAATTTCTCGATTATTTAACTTTACCGAAATTAAAATTGGATCAATGCTATTTTTCAAATTAACGTTAAACAATTTTTCCTCGTTCTCTTCCATTTCAATAAAATTTTGTTTTACAATTCTTTTTTCAGATTTAAAATTTGAACTATTGGTATTTAAATTTTTACACATTTTTTTAAGATGACCCTTTCTACCACAATTATTACATTTAAAGTTTCTGTACTTACAAATTAAATTTGTATGGCCTTGAATGCCACAACAATAACATACCAGGGTCTTGATTGTAGTACTTCTATGTTGCTGTTTGTCGATCGCCTTGATTTTGTGTAACTGTCCTTGACTTTGTCCTTGATCCGCTTCCTTCGCTGCTTCAAATTCCAGAGCCTTCTGCACAGCCATATCGAAAGTTAATTCACTCCCCTGAGCATATAAGGATTCTCTGGTTCTTTTGTTGGTGATCCCAAAAACAAATCGGTCCAATAGTACATTGTTTAAATAAGCACCAAAATTGCAGTTAATTGAAAGCTTCTTTAATCGCCTTGCCCAATCTTGAATTCTTTCAGAACTTTCCATTTGGGCAGTATAAAATTTTTCCTTTTCGATAAATGTTGACGTAATAGGCTTGAAATGTTTATTCATCATTGCTTCAATTTCTTCAAATGATTTATCTTCAGCTTCTGTTGGAAAGCATGAATTGTTGAGAAGAAGAGAATATGTTTCTTCGGACAACATAGTGAGAAGAATTGCCTTTTGCTTCTTTTTGTCCACAATGCTGTTTGCTTCAAAAAATTGTTTCAGCCTCTTTAAATAGACTGACCAGTCCATATTAAAATGATGAAACTCCTTTAAGGATCCTACTGCCATAGTTTGGTTTTCAGCCACCACAGACATTTCAGTTTATTTATGTATGGTTTTTCCTCGTCGCCAATTTAAAATTCTTGTTTATATATAAAAATCTTTATTGATAACAACTTCTCGTTACAAAGGAGTTCTTAAAACTAAACTTAATTTTCTATTTATTGACAAATAATAATTTATATTGAAAACGAGGAAGAAGTAATTTTATAAAAAATTTACAGTAAAAATGTTTTAAAGTTATTTTCTTTAATTTAATATATTACAATCAGTTTTTTCGGGATCCCGATTTCCGACATCGCCAATAGAAGCTTTTGGAGACTTATGCTATCATATGCGGCTTTGAAGTCGATGAATAGGTGGTGGGCCTCGACTTGAAAATCGTTGGTCTTTCCCAGGATTTGCCTCAATGTGAAGATTTGGTCTATCGTTGATCTGCCTGGCCCGAAGCCACACTGGTACGTGTCGATGATGCCTCTACATAATGCCCACTAAGCAGTTGCTGGAAATGCAGCTTAAACACGTCTACAATTCCCTAGGCTTCGATGACTAAGTTCCCTTCGCTGTTTCGAAGAGCTTGCGTGCTAGTCCTATAACCAAATGCCGGTTGCTTGGCTGCTTTGTAGAACCGGCAGGTGTTGGTGGCAGTGCTAGACTCTTCGAGATACTTGAGCTGAGAGGCTGCTGATGCTCTTTTCTTTCTGCACATGGTTTTTTCTCTTTCCTTCTCTTTTCGCGGTACTTCTCTCTTGCTGCTCTTGTTTTCCGTTGCAGCATTTGCATTCGTGTATTTTCCGGCTCCTGCTTCAAAACCACCCATTCATCATCATATCACGGACTCTTTTTTCTAGGTGGTTGATAGCCTATGGTGGTCTTGGCGATCTCCTTAATGATGTCACGATACTGGTTCCACTGGTTTTTGACGCTTGCGGCTGGGGATACGGCAGAGAGTTTCCCAGTCAAATGTCAATTGCTCATTGTAGTATCTAGCTTTGTCAGATGTGCTGAGGCATGCAATGTTGAATTTTTTCCTTTGGGCGGTTTTCGCTTTTTTTGTCGTTGAAAGTCGGGCTCTGAACTTTGTCACAACAAGAAAGTGGTCAGAGTCCACGTTTGCACCTCGGAAAGTTCGCACATCCAAGAATGTTCGATGCGTACCTTGCGCCAATTAGCACGTGGTCGATTTGGTTGGCAGTTCGACCATCTGAAGATCGCCAGGTTGCTGTGTGTATCCTTCGCCTGAGGAACCTAGAGCTACTTATCACCGCATTACGAGCTGCAGCAAAGTGGATCAGTTGGAATCCATTATCTGTGCTTTTCAACTTATCCACCAAAGATATTTTCTTTCCCGACTTTAGCATTGAAGTGTCCGAGCACGACTTTTACATCGTTCTCTGGACAGGCTTCGTCCTGGAGGTAGTTAAACTCCTCCTTGTTATACTCCTCAGCTTCATCGGTAGGAGCGTGTGCACACATTAGGCTGATGTTTTGGAAAGTAGCAAGTGGTTGACTACACAGTAAATATACATTAAAGAAATAAAGAAGTTCTGAGTTCCACCAGGGGCGTAATACCTGCTGATGTACCAGAACTTTTAGCATGCTGTTTTGAGAGACACCAGGGGCGTAGTACCTACTTATATAACAGAGCGTTTTAGCTTGCTGTTTTGGAGTGCCATCATCTGGAAAGCAGAAGAACACATCAAAATTTTCTGGTATATTTGCTAAGATTAAGATGTAGGGCAATCAACTGATTATTTTCTGTAAGGCCTAGAACCCTGCTGAAGTGAAACGAAAATTTTCTGGGTCTCCAACTTGAGTACGAAAACATAAACTGAAAAATTGCAGAATAAGAAATGTGGAGAGTTTTATCAAATGCTAAAATAGATTTGATAAAAAAAAACTAAAAATCAAAAGTCAAGTTTTTTTTCGTCTGATGTGAATTCTTTGTTTTGTTTTGTTTTTCATCGTCCTTTGTGGTGTTAAGAGTTCCAATGAATAGTGTGGTCTGTATTCTTATTCGTCTTAAAGCAAAATCAAATTGTTTCGAAATCCATATCCAATAGCAAAATGAAACAAAAACTTTCAAATTTTCGTCAATTAATTGTGTATGAAATATAAGTGGAGACTTGGATCGAGTAATCTACTACGATTTTCTGTTTTATTGACATTTCACTTCCGACCTGCGTACTACATAACAAAAGTCACAACGAAATTTTTCGATTTTGATTTTGTTGTGTCAATTTTTATATAGAAATTTTCGTTTCGCTTCAGTTGCGTACTGTACTTAACGAAGAATCATAATGAAAGAATGACACATTTAATTCAGGTACAATTTTATGCCAAATCCCATTTTAAATTAGAAAATAAAATAATGAACCCATATACATTTACATCGAACAATTGTCATGGAAAATCCAATTACGTTTTGCAAAATTCGACAGCCTTCCCAAAGTCATATTCACGTTCTTGTTTGAACCGGATTTGCAAGAAAATTGAACTAGAAATTCAAAAGTTAAATTCATGGAAATTTTCTAACATGTCATAGAATTCCTTTAAATAAAATTTTTCATAGGAAAAGGTATTCGTGCAAGCTCCGTTAGGTCTATGAGAATTCCTATCCCAAAAAACTGAAAAACATTGAATTTTATTCTTTTTTTTGACATTCTGGATTTTAAGTCACAACCATTCCGTCGTGGTTAATAAGGTTGGAAAACTTTTATCATATTAATATATGTACCTTACCTATAGATATACACTCACGAAAATATTCATTCCAGGAACTTTTTGCTTGTTTGCCATACATTAGGAAATATTAAGTTGTTAGCTGTGGTTATTACTTGAACACATGTCCTTGTGTTACCATGTTGTTGTTGTTGTTTTTCAGAAACAAAAAATAAAAACACAAATTCCTATAGAAATTCACCGACAACAAACTACATTTATGCAAGAGCTCACACACACCTACACTCTTACACCTACATACATACGTTTTTGTATGTCATGGCTTAAAACATCGAGTTGAAAACATGTTCGCCAGACGGTCCCCAAGAGTAATTAATGTGCAATGTGAAACGTTAAATTTCTCTATGGGATTGGAAAGCGCATATTACACTCTGTTGCATCCTGTTGGATGCGGATGCGAATATGGTTGTTGTAAATACCGAACACAAAAATAAAACATAAATGAACACGTGTTGGAAATTAAAACAAAAAATACATAGAAATTATTTTGGTTGTTAGTTATTTTCATTAAAAGTCCAAACGATGCATGGTGCCTGATGAGATGGCGTGGATGTGGAACGATTTAATTAAATTCACTTTTTATTGATGTAATTATTTTACTTTTAATTTATTTATTTTTAATGAAAATAAATTTCAAAAACTAAACTAATTTCTGTTTTTTGTTAAATTTTTGATGAGATTTTCCTTTTAATAATTATAAGAGTTTGTTTGGAGTTATTTTATTAAATAAAATGAAAATTTCATTACGAACTTGGTGTAAAATGTACAACTTCTACAAACTAAAAAGCACTGCAGTATATTAAACCAAATTAATTTACAAATTTCAAAACTTTTATCTCTTTTCCCGAAATGAGATAATTTTAACCAAATTTGCACGAAATAAGGTTGGAAATTAAGTCAAAATCTAACGAACACACCCAATTGGACACAGTTTGAAGAGCTCTGGAAAGGTTTTGTATGAAAATATCAAAAATCAATGGAAGTTCAACCGAAGGTTCTGCGTGGTTGAGAAGTGCTCCATAATTTTGATGATCTGTCAGTGAGTCAATCATTGAATCAGTGAGTCAGTTACGGTTTAAGCGATATTCGAAGTCCTATATCTCAGGAACTACTAATTCTAAATAGATGAAAATTAAGTGAGGCGACTTTGTTTGACTAGTTCAGCAAATACTGCCATACTTTGAAGCATCTCACTTCATTGGTACAGAAGTTAGAGGGTGTCAAAGATCACATGAGTTTCTTCCTGTAAAAAGGGTGTTGTTCCGCGAACTTGGCTGGGCATTACGGTGCCCTTTAATTATTTGGGAAAACAAAAGCTATCCCAAGGACTGGAAGGATGGTCTGACTGTTAAGCTGCCAAAGAAAGGTGACCTTAAGAATTGCATTAATTGTCGTGGTATCACCGTCTTATCTGTTTTCCCAAAACCAATGGCAACCATCAGTCATTAAGACTATGCCGATAACATGTCTCCTGGCAAATACAATCAGTTGGCTGAACGGGATGTACCAAACAATTCAAGTGAAGGGAGAGTCGAATGATCGAAGAATAAACAGCAAAGAGAAAAAAATGTTTTATTTCGAGGAGGGGCAATTTTGAATAAAAAACGTTTAAACAACGGTAAAACTTACAACGATTGTTGTAGGTTAGGTTGATGAGATTGTTCCCGTCACACTTAGATCAATGTTGATCCATTGGGGTACCCTGATGGATTGGACCATCCCTTTAAAAACATAACCTATGAAATCCTATTTGAGATGTTATCGCCAGTTGACTTCGAGATTTTTGCTAGATCATCGAAGAAGTAGCTACCAAAACATTGTTTCCTTAGGTATATACGCGATCTAAGCAAACATTCACAATTGAAACGGAGGATTCTCCTTAGCTATCGTAAAGTGGTAAAATCCAATAAACCAACAGAAGCAGTCACAATTAAAAACAACAATTTAATTATTGGAGATAAAATATTTTATTTAGATAACTACAACATCCTTAAATATAAAAATAAATGTGGCGAAACCGAACTGCAGAATATGTTTGGAAATCTTAACTTTGGAGATGTCAGTCAACGAGTATTGTCAAGCACACGTCAAACTGAAAGGAGTAGATCAGACATAGAAAATTTGCCAGGGATGGCTCATCAAAAACCTAATTGTAGTAGAATTATTCAAAATTGAGAGTTAGATGCCGTCAGCACAATTAACTTAATTTCCTACAAAATTTTAGCTTATAATATTTCTGGTTTAAATAATAAACTCTTATTTGTCGATTTTTTTAGTTATGTTAAAAATTTTGAAATATTCTTTTTATTTGAAACTCATATCACAAAAGATAATATAAGTAAATTCAATAACTACTTTAATGGCTTTAAGCTCGTGTGGAGAGAAGCAACCAGAACTTCTGTCAAAGGTCGTGCTAGTGGAGGAAATCTCTTTGGAATAAAGACATCATTACTAAGCATCTGTGATTTTGATGAGCTTGAAGGAAACACAATAGTAAAATTCGTACATCAGAAAAATATGTTAATCTTTCCTTGCTATATAAATTGTAATAAGTGGTCACATGATTTTGAAAATTTGCACAACACAATGCAACTTTTAGCAAACAAAAGCGTTTTATTGATCGGGGATTGGAATGCAAGGATGAGCGACTCACAAATCACCACAGTGCGGAGTATAACAAATTCGGTGATCAACCATACCACTAGAAAATCAAAGGACAACATTATCAATAAAAATGGGTCTGATATGATTGAGCTACTGCAAACGTATGATTGTGTAATTTTGAATGGCTGCACTGATGGAGATAATGATGGACACTACACCTTCATCGGAGGTCAAGGAAAATCAGTCATCGACTTCTGTGCAGTGAACAACGACTGGATTGAGAGAATAAAAAAATTCGAAGTACAATTGAAAACGTTTTCAGATCACATGCCTATCGTAGTAGAATTTTCAGATATATCTAACTGCCAACACTCAAATTTAAGACTGCTCCCACGGCTCAGATGGAAAAATGACGAAGCTGTTTCTTATCAACGTGTTCTGGATGGATTAATTGCAACAAATAGAGAGCTAATAGGGTCAATCGAAGAACAGTCCAACCAGTTAACACAGTATATAAGAAGTGCAACTTCAAACAAATTCTTAAACACCTGCCCTGCACCCAAACAAAAATGGTTCGATAAAGACTGTTTGAAGGCACGTCAAAAGTCTTTTGCACTTCTAAGAGTTATGCGAAATTCACATAATCCTGGTTTGAGAAAATGGTACAATGAAGCGAACACCCATTATAAAAATATTTGCCTTAAGAAGAAAACAGAATTTGCAAACGAACAAGCACTTTTACTAGGGCGCACTAAAAACTCGAAGGATTTCTGGAGGATAGCTAGAGAAATAAATGGAATTAACTTTAAAATAGGTGCTGGGTTATCTGCATATAGTCTGTCAGTTCACTTTAAGCAACTTTTAGGAAATATTTCGAGTGCAGTGTTCTTCTACGCAGAACCACTAACCCTCGACGAAACTCTAGACTGTGAGATAGAAGTAGCGGAAATAGAAGCTGTTATGAAGAAAACGAAAAATGGAAAGGCACCAGGAGAGGATGGAATTCCTTACGAATTCTACAGAAATGCAACGCCCACATTTATTAATCAGATGAAATCGCTGTTCAATAAAATCTTTTCGAATGCTGACATCCCATCCTCTTTCAAAAAGTCCGTAATTTTCCCAATTCACAAAAAGGGAGCTTTGGATACTGCAGAAAATTATCGAGGCATATCGTTCATGAACGTGTTAGCTAAAATATTATGCGGTATACTTGTGGAGAGACTGGAAAAATGGGCAGAAAGAAAAAACATTCTTTCAGATCTCCAAGCCGGTTTTAGGAAAAATTTCTCTACAATAGACCAGTGCCGAGATTCAGCTATTTCAGCGAGTGAGATGAGATGACTCGCCTTACTCGCCGACTCATCTCACTTCATTCGCAAAAGTGATTCAGCTATTTAAGTGAAATGAGTAAGTTCGAATTTAGTTTCGAACATGAGACAAAGAATAATTATAGAAGAGCTAAATTCTACCTCCATGTCATACTCGTTGCGCAAAACGAAATGAAACAACAAATACAACAATGTAAACATTGGAATCTTTAATAATGGAGTTTGGAGTAGGTATCTTGTTTCAATTATTTTTTTTGTCATAATTAAAGTTTATATGAGTTTCACCCTTGAGAAACAAAAAGTTTAAAAGTGTTGAAAGTGAATAGAATATAAATTTTTTTTAATATATATATGTGCATATGATAATAAAATAAAATTAAAGAATCAATAAAAGGGTAGTTGTTTTTGTCTACGTTGTTGTTTTTTTTATTTCGTTTCCTATCCATTAATAGGAATTCTTGGGAAAAGCACACATACTTATCCAAAACTAGATATTTACCAACACATACACCAAGTCACTGCGGAAATATCTGGCGAGTAATCTGACATTTCATTTCACTCGCTCACTCACTCCCTTTTGCTAACTGAATCGATTTTCGGCGAAAAGTGACTCATCTCACTTACTCCCTGCGGCTTCGAATTAGCTGAATCTCGGCACAGATTTTCACACTTTCATCAATCATTAAAGCTTTTCATGCAAGGAATAAGAAAGTTTATTCATTCTTTGTAGATTTTAAGGCCGCTTTTGACTTAGTAAGCAGAAGTGCGCTCTTCTATAAACTTTCGCAGCTGGGTATATCCTCGAGATTTATACAAGTAATCAAAGAAATGTACACTGAAACTAAGGCAGCAGTCTGGGATGGTACGATGTTTTCGGATTGGTTTGAAACATGTACTGGAGTAAAACAAGGTTGTCCACTCAGTGCTATGCTGTTTTCACTGTTTATAAACGACATAGTAGAAGAACTGCCCGGTGGAATACGAATTGATAATTCTAGCGTAAACGTCTTACTCTATGCTGATGACCTTGTTCTACTGTCTGAATCGCCAAAAAACCTGCAGTTGATGATTAATCGCTTGGAAACATACTGCGATAGATGGGGGCTAACCATTAACACAGCCAAATCAAAAGTGATAATCTTCTCACGCTCCGCCCAAAGTCAAAATAGGAATAGATGGTACTTTAATGGAAACCTTTTGGAAATAAGTAAAGAAATTATATATTTAGGAGTCAAACTAAACTCAACCTTAAATTTCAACAAACACCTAATAGAAAAAGCCAACACCTCTCAAAGCCTGCTAAATCTCTCATGGAAAAATGTATTTTCAAACAAAAGAATAATGTTATCTGCCAAATATAAGATATTTGATTCTGTTGTGAAATCGACCCTTTGCTATGGCTCACAGGTTTGGGGTGCTGATGAGTATGAAGTAATTGAAAAATTCCAAAGGAACTTTCTGAAAAAGCTTTTCAATTTACCCCAAAATACACCGAATTACGCAATCTACTTAGAAACAGGAATACCGAAACTCCTAACCAGTACACTTAAGGCACAAGCTGACTTTATAGTGAAAACATGTAGCTACCAAAATTCTAGACTAACGAAAAAAATGCTTTTATATGAATTGAGAAATAAGGATTGGTGGGTCGCTAAATGGCAAAATATTGGTAACGCTTGTGGAGAAACACTATGTATAGATTTGAACAACTTAAACAGTCTGAAGGAGCAGCTCTACCGTATTATACAGAAGAATGAGGACTATATACGTGAAACATTTATCGACAAGGCGCGTGAATCTGAAAGCAGAATTATATACTCTCAACTCAACTACAACCTTAACCATAGAAATTACTTTCACGATGCACTAAGCTACGAGGAAATCTCTCTCATTTTCAAGGCAAGAAGTGAGCTTATCAACTTAAATTGTAGACCTTACAACGGAAGCTTCGATCAGTTTTGCACGTTATGCAATTTAAAATCAAAAGAAGATACATTCCACTTTATAAGTTTATGTCCAATATTTAAAGCACACAGATTATCTGTTTTCGGAAAAAATACATTGACTATGCAAGAAACACTTCAAATTCTAAACGAGTGCAACTGGAAAATGTTAAGCAACTTTTTAAAAGCCATATTAAAGTATAGAATCTTGTTAATATCAGAATATGTATGATTTGTAAGTTTATATATTTAAAATTAATGTTCATTATCATATTTTATTGCTTGCTAACCAGGCTGACGGCTAAGCCATAGCTTTTAATTCATAAAATTTTAAACCTGTTAAAATGAACAATTATAATAAAATGAATATGTTACTTACTTTACTTACTTACTATTGCAGAGTGTCGGAAAGTGACCTAGGGTGTCCTCCTCTACTTTTTCGTCTCCGCAGACTCTGCATAAGTCTTCACTAATTAGTCGCATCTTCTTTTTATGATACCCTAAGGATTATGTCCTGTGATAATCTCTTCTAAAAGATTCAGGGATCTCTTTTTCAAGTTTATGATAGTTTCAGTTTTTTGTTTGTTATTGTAGCTAGGCCACAGATTTTTTGTAGTGGTACAAGTTACGAGTGCGTTTCATCTGTCATTGGTAAGTTCGACTATCTTCTTACCAATTGTCTGTTTAAAGGCACAGGGTGGAATTTTAAGGTGCCGTCACACCGTGCAAGTAAAGTACTTGCAGCAAGTAAAATGATTGCTTCAAGTAAAGGTGCCGTCACATCGTGCAGGTTAAGTACTTGCAGTAATTTTTTCAAAAATTTCGATTTTAAAATATTCGTGCAATTACTTGCAGAGAGCAGTAACAGCAGGCAAGTAAATAGCATGCTGAAACGACTTTTTATTAGCTTGTAAAAAAACTTGCTGCAAGTACTTTTCAGGTCGTCACACCGAGCAAG
Source organism: Dasysyrphus tricinctus (assembly GCA_963921185.1). Classification (NCBI taxonomy): domain Eukaryota; kingdom Metazoa; phylum Arthropoda; class Insecta; order Diptera; family Syrphidae; genus Dasysyrphus; species Dasysyrphus tricinctus. Next base: position 105,068,231 of record OY992532.1, on the reverse strand, counting down.
CAAGTACTTGCTGAAATTAATAGCTGAAAGTACTTGCTGCAAGTAATTGCTGAAATTACTTGCTGAAACTAGTTTCTGAAAGGACTTATGTGTGTAAACGGATGTGGTTTTTTCAGTTTAGATTGGTTAATTTTTTCTTCATAAATAGATCTAAATGGGTAATCTAGATTTAAAAGAAGATTTTTTTAAAGAGGAAATGGTTTTTGAAGATGAAGATTTGTTGAAATCGAGGCAATTGATTCTTGTAGAGTATTATTAGTAAACAAAAACATGCCATTGCTTGCAGCAATTAATGTGATTGTAAGTGAGTTGAACATTCTGATGAAAATTTTAGTAAAAGTTGTAGCGGTAACTTCCTTATAAATTTTCTTTTTATTTTGACTTTCTCATTAAATGCTCGACCGATTTCAATCAAAATCTGGCGAGTTGTTTTTACAATTGATAGAAAACGCTTCGTTGCATTTTTTTACTCAAAATTACTCAAATATTTTTAAAAAATCTGAAGTTCCAAGCAAGTTGAACTATATGAGCAATTACGTACGATCCAGTCGTTCATATTATTATTATCAAAAAACATGCATTCAAAAACAATACGAGACCCTGTTTTATGTTGGAGCAATTGAAACTAAAATATGCGGCTGATGGATGATTAATTATTTTTGTATGACCCTTTTTGAACGTGGTGCTGAAAATCCGTACGAAACAACACTGATGAGAGACTTTTGGGCAGAGGGAGACGATTTTTTCTGTAATTTTGTTCGAAAAACATACGTTCGCTTGCAAGAAAGTAAAAAACTTGGTTGCGCAAATCCTGGAAGTGGCAAGTACTTGCGGCAAGTGATCTCAAGTGATTTACTTGCTTGCAAGTGCTTGCAGGAACTAGTCACACTGTGTAAATATTGCTTGCGCAAGTACTTGCAAGCAAGTAAATCACTTGCAGTAATTACTTGCTTGCAAGTACTTTTCTGGTCGTCACACCACTGCGGACTCGCCACCCTAACAGAGCTTTCAAACGAGCTCGTGAACCTGGATGAGTATGTGCCTGTGCATACTTTCAACTACAGTAAGGAGTAAGGTGTGCTGGCTACGCTTTGCCAACGCCTTATCGAGCAAAATCAGTTCGAACAATATATCCTCCCCAAATGAGAGGAATCTGGCAAATAACGAAATAGACCAATACATTGAATTAATGGACGAAACAATCAAACGAACAATGAAAAGAATAAAACCGAAAAACAAACAATGGGACGCAACCGACACGTACCGAAATGTGACCATTGACGCACTACACAGACAAAAATGTGGACTGCTGACAAGACTCAAACTCTTGTACCGACGGTTTACTGACCCAAACAATCTGGAAATTAGGACATTGAAGTCTTCGATCAAGAATATCAACCAACTAATAAAGGAAAATTATCGGTTGTCAATTAATTTGTATTGCGACAGTAAAATTCGGGCCGTTAATTCTAGCGACCCGAGTATGTTTCCCCAAATTAACAAGATATTTAGAAGTAATGATCAGAACGAACCTCCGTGTCTTAAGCTTCAGAGAAAGACAGAAAACAGAGACGTTTTTCTGACAGCAGGAATTGATCCAGAGGACGCCCGTGAAGGCTGTGGGGGCTGTTTTTTAGCAAGTGTACAAGATGAATGCATGCATTCGCCCGAACCATGATCTGGGAAACAGAGCCTTACTCCACCACTTCTACCTTCGAAATGACATAACGCAATGGCGATCAGAGAACCTCGGTTTCACCGGGTTCAATGAAGATACACAACTATTTATTTATTTAGCAAACGCCATAATCACCGGACAAAATGGGCCCAGTTCCCTGTTAATTACGAAGGTGGAGCTTCAGCTCATCTTTGATTCAGCGGGTTGATCAAAAGCCCACATTTCCTTGTCCAAGTACAGACTTTTAACAGAGCGTAGTTAATCTGTTAATTGGTTGTGGAAATAAATTTTCCAGTCGCTAGCAGCACCAGGTCATCTGCATCTGCGTATGCAACTACTTTCACACCGCTACTGCTTAGTTCAATCAGGATTTCGTTTATAACTATAGTATCCACAATAGTAGTGAGAGAACTCCTCCTTGTGGGGTCCCCCTAGATGTGCGTCCCCTAGTTCTGAGTTGATCCGTCTGTGTTTTAACATACAGATAATCCAGTTTACGAATTATCCACTTCAAGGTCTACAAGTGGTCTTTTCACCGCATCATTTTGCACAACAATTGTTGTAAGTTTTTCTGTTGTTTTTTTAACAAGTTTTTTTTTTTGACATTTTAAGTACCTACCTATTATTTTTCAGAATTGACCCTCCTCCTCCTCAAACTGATGAAAAAAGGCAATATAATTGCCAAAACAATTTTTGAATAAATAATTTTGATAGTTTTTGGACAGTGACATTTTTTTTTGTGGAAAGTGATGTTAAAATGTTTGTAGTCAAAAATTTTATAGGTAAAATGTTTTAACCTTCAAAATCAAAAAAACGTTTTCTATATGGCCGGTGGAAAACGCTACATTTCCCACTGCCCTCACTCAAATCTAGGGATAGAGAGTACATACCTAAATACATAATGAAAAACCTGTTCCTAGCTCTCAAACTAATATATATTTTGACGAAATCACTTCAGCGTTTTAGGCAACAAGCAGATACACCCATTCGTTTTAGATGAATCAAAACACTGATATTCTCATGTTCAAATTTCACGCTAGGATAATGTTTCAGTAGGATTCGCGGTGAGATGTTAATATTATCAAAATTTCTTCATTTAAAAATTAAAATTCATTGCATACGTTTATTGTTAAATTTTCCAAAGCATACATTTTGCTTCTTCTGCTGCGGAAACAATTATTATAAAACTTTCCCACAAAAGATGCAACACCAAAATAAGAAAAGCACGGGAAATTGTTTCTTTAATTTGTTGTGTACCCACCAAGTCTTTTTTGAATTAACGTTTCACGACAGGCAGCTTTGTGACGTAAGATTTTATTAAAACACACAAAAACTACCACCACACAATCTACACCACAGGCGCTTTTATCTTCAAAGAAATAGATTCAAAAAGGATGAAAACTGTTTTCGCAAGCATTCCAACGTTTTTATTGTCCTCAAAACAAAAACAAAAAAACATGTCGGAGCGGAGACTTCCCCGTTTCAGACTTATAATGCCTTTCTGTTAAGTCAGTCAGCGACCCGTCAGGCTACAACAATAATAATTCTAAAATGATTCCAAAGGTAGATATACCTTCTTTTTATTATAAATAAACATAATCGCAAATCTCAAGGACAAAAAACGGTTTGATGCCTGTTGTGGGATTAAGTAGGATTTCTGAATTCGAAAAATGTCTTAGACAATTTTTGAAAGCTCATAAATAATTGAACGTTCCTTCAAAGACAATCACTAGGGGCATTAATATTGGGATTGGGTATGGTAGAACGGGTTGATGTGGGTAAAATGCTATAATACCCAGGCTTATATACCTTCCTCGAAGGCAAACAAGCAACTTGCTCTCATTTTACCAATGAACCTTGGGGAGCAAATTCACAAGAGATTCTTCTCCAGAAAAGGGTGAAGAATCCTTTTTTGTGCTGATAAATCTTAAGTATAATGAATTTGGGTTAACCATTTGCTGGTTGCAGCAGCAATATTCATTCAACCCCTTAGCGATTTAAACGGATTTAGCTATTAGATATTATGTGGCTTATCCTATGAGAATTTGCACAGTGATAATGAGGTGAATTATGTACGGGCGCGATTTTATTTAACTTTAAATTTAATCTTTTATGTGAAGATGTTAATATTTAATGTTGGAAAACTAGGCTAATATTCATCACAATCAATTTGGAATTTTCATAATTTTTGTGTTTGATCTTAATCAACGATTCTATGCTTGTACTTATTAGAACTTTTGGCTGAGAAATTTTCCTACATTTAAGTAATCAGACATACAACAAAAACTAAATAGAATATCTGGTTAGGTTAGGTTAGGTTAGGTGGGGTGATGATCCGGCAAGCCGAAAACATCTCACTCGGATCTCAATGGATCCATTGTGCTCCCCGGGATGTGAGAAATGTAGGAATAGGAGGGAAAGAGGAGGGATTTAGTGGAAGTTTTGGGAATGGGGTGCCTCCCTGAACCATCCCGTGCTTTGAATGAATTTCAGGATGTTTTTCAGTGGCAAAAGAGAGACGTCGCCCAGTTCGTCGAAGAAATATTCTCCGAGGGCTGCTTTTCTTGTTCTGGCTAGGCTGGGGCATTCACAGAGGAAGTGAGACGAGCCCTCCTCCACCTCTTCGTCCTGACACCCTCTGCATAAGTCAGATGTGCCGATGCCCATTCTGCTCATGTGGGTTCCCATTGAGTTGTGACCCGTAAGGATTCCAACCAAGAGAGACAATTGAGGTCTGCTTAGCTTAAGTAAGTACTCCGTTTTGTTCTTTGAAATATCTGGCCAAAGATTCCTTGAAACCCGACAGGTGTCAATTGTTGACCATCTATCGTTGGCGGCCTTGAGGAAGCTTTGGTGAATTCTACTCTTTTCTTGCTCCAGTGGCATAAGTACCCAAGGTACAGTTTGGCTCGGTTCAAGTAGCGAACCGTTTTTGGCCAATTCATCAGCCATTTCGTTACCATAAATGTCACGGTGACCAGGGACCCATCGAAGAGTGACTGAATTTGTTTCGCCAAGTAATCTCAATTCACTACGGCATCGATCAACTAGTTTTGACTTCGTGACAGTTGACGAAATGGCTCTGATTGCCGCCTGGCTGTCTATGAAGATATCAATGTTTTTGTTCGTTAGTTCGCATATTGATAGGCATTTTGCAGCCTCGCAAACTGCAAGTACTTCCGCTTGGAAAACGCTGCAGAAGTTTGGGAGCTTCAATGACCTATTTATGGGTGGATTGTCTGAAAAGATACCTGACCCTACCCCTGTGTCTGTTTTGGAACCGTCAGTAAGGACCGATACATGATTTGCGTTAATGACCCTGTTTTCCTTCCATAATTCCCTTGTCGGGATATCTGTTAGTGCAACTGGGTTAAAATCTATGTACGGTGAAATATAGTCCGTTTGAATGTCTGTGTCAGTGAAGTTCATTATAGTTCTGTGACCATAGTGGCCCTTTTTCCAATTTTTACACTCTTTAAGTCGTAAAGCACTTTTGGCCGCCAACTCCTTCGTGAACAGATCGAGTGGGGCAAGTGAAAGGAAAGTTTCTAGGGCTGCGGTTGGCGTGGTTCTCATGGCACTAGTTGTGCCTATACATGCCAGTCTCTGAATTTATGTCATGGCCTTAAGATTGGTTGCCTTTTCCAAGGCTGGCCACCAAACCAAACACGCGTACGTCAGGATATCAGGATAGGCCTTATAATGGCTGTGTACATCCAATGAATGGTTTTGGGGCTGGGTCCCCATCTCTTGCCGAAAATTCTATTGCATGTGTAGAAGGCTATTGCAGCTTTTTTTTCTCTTTCTTTTATGTTCTCTTTCCAGTTAAGTTTACGATCGATAATTAAACCAAGATATTTGGCCGTACCAGTTATATGGAGCGGCGTCCCATTTATGGTGGGGGGATTTATGTTTGGAATATTTCGTTTTCTCGTAAACAGAACCAATTCCGTTTTTAGTGGGTTGACATTAAGTCCGCAGCTACTGGCCCAATTACTGAGCTTGTCAAGGGCTGTTTGTAGAAGCTCACACAGAGTGGGAACAAATTTCCCTGACGCCATTATAACAATATCATCAGCGTACGCCACGACCTTAACGCCGCTTTGCCCTAATTTAACTAAGATCTGGTTAACAACAAGAAGCCAGAGCAGAGGAGATAAGACTCCTCCCTGTGGCGTACCTCTTCACGTCCTAACTTTAAGTTTGCTACTACCCATTTCTGCATTAACAATTCTAGTCTGAAGCATGGAGTCAATCCAGTTTGACAACATCGGATCAATGCTGACAGAGTCAAGGGCTTGTTGAATTGCTCCATTTTCAACGTTGTTGAAGGCCCCTTCAATGTCAAGGAATGCTCCTAAGGTAAATTCTTTAAAGTGAATTGATTTCTCAATCGTGCCGACCACTTCATGAAGTGCCGTCTCAACAGATTTGCCCTTCATGTATGCATGTTGGGCCTGTGAGAGAACACTATCATTTAGCATTAGGCGAATGTGCGTTTCTATCAGCCTTTCTAAGGTTTTAAGAAGAAAGGAGGATAGGCTAATTGGTCTAAAATCTTTCGGTTCAGTGTGAGTGGGCTTGCCAGCTTTCGGAATGAATATGACATTAACTTCCCTCCAACTAGATGGAATATAATTGATGTTTAAACACCCTTTGAATATTTCCACCAGTAGCGGTACAATTACGTCTTTAGAGCTTTGGAGCATAATTGGAATTATTCCATCAGGCCCTGCAGACTTGTACGCTGAGAAGGAGTCTATGGCCCAGGACACCTTAGGGCTGTCTATAATTTGACTGCCAATACTAGAAGTCTGGCTTATGTTGGGGCCCCTATCCATAAGAGATGCATCAAAAGTACATCCTGGGAAGTGGGTGCTCATAAGCGACTCTAAGGTTTCAGAGCAGGAATCAGTCCAGGTTCCATCCGGTCTTTTAAGAAAGCCAGGAGGTGTGTGGACCTTTGACATGACTTTCCTGAGCCTAGCAGCGTCATTAGTAGACTCTATGTCTGTATAGAACTTCCGCCAGGCTGCTCTTTTCGCATACGTCGTTCTATTCTTATATTCGTTTTTGCTGATCCTGAAAATATCCCAGTCAGCAGGTTCATTATTATATTTTGCTCTGTTATAAAGCCTCCTAGATTTCTTCCTTAGGGTGGCCAGCTCCTTAGACCACCAAACGGGGTTGAGTTTGCCTTTCCCTTTGGTAATGGGGCAAGAACTTTCGAAAGCACTGTGAATAGCTGACGTCAGTTCATTAACATGTTTTTCAATATCCGAAGAGCTTAAAACAGGTACAATGATTTCAGAACGGCCCAAGGAAGCGGCCAATCTTTCGTTGAAGGCTACCCAGTTTGTCTTTCTGGGGTTTCTGTAGGGCTTTGTGATTTCTGTTTTGTGTTCTACTTGGAATGTTATCATTCTATGGTCTGAGAATGTAACATTACTCAAGACTTTCCAATTACTGACCGCAATGGAATCAGAATTGGTGGAAAGTGTCACATCGAGCACTTCTCTTCTATTTCTTGTAATGAATGTTGGTTCATTACCTCTATTTAAGATCAAAATGTTTTTCTTTATAATATATTCAAAAAGTGACTCACCCCTTGCGTTTGTATCCGTGCTCCCCCACTGAATGTGATGAGCATTAGCATCGCAGCATACGAGAAGATCCCAGCCATTCTTACCTGTAGCTGTTACCATCTCATCAAAGGCAGTTGACGGCGGAGGGCCCGGTTCATCTCCTGGCATGTAAATGGAGGCTAAGATCAGGGGCGGGGCCCCTTTTCTCTCACACTTCACTGTCGTCATGTCTGCGCTACAATGGGGAGATAGGAGGAAAAGATTTATAGTTTTTTTCGCCACTATGCAACTACGATAATTACCTTCGGTAGGCCCTTTGTTAAAGTATGTTATATAGTCCTTGGACATGAGTCCGCAGATCCTGCCACTGTTGACCCAGGGCTCTTGAACAAGGGCTGTATCTATATTCTCCTTTGCCAGGAAGGAGATTAAGGTGGCCGAGGCCAACTTACTGTGCTGTAGGTTGATTTTCAGCACCTTCATCATCATTTTTGTTGTTTATTTTTTGGTTGGCTACCGGCCGCACCTTAACCTCATTAATCCCCACTCTTAATTTGAAGCCTCTCGATGGATGCTTTGCCATCGTCTCGCTGTTCAGCATCAGAATAGCTTCCTGGCCTATTTTTGTAGGCGCTTCCAACTTGAGGATCTGCCAGTTGCTGCTAGGGAAGTCGGGATTTTGTGCCCGCAGGAGGTTCCCCAACAATTCTTTTGTCATGCCTGGGCCCGGTACATTTATCCGGACTTTTGGTCTAGTGGGAAGGTCACTTTTGAAGGCAACTCCTAATCTTACCCCTTCAAGTAACCCCTCCATACCATTGACGGTGGCTTGAAGCCATTTCAGCGTTGGTTCATCACTACAGGAAAGGATTTTGAATCCTTTAATGGTCGACAGTGGCCCGAAAGTTGGCACGAACCCGGTGAAGGCAAGGATCTCGTTGTTTATACACTCGAAAAGCCTTACCTCCACCCGAGCCCACTGCTCGCTGGTTAGCAGCTTTTCGGTGCTCCCCTCATTTATTACCGCCACCTGAAGGCTCTCAGCTACAACGTCAGCAAGAGTAGCGGCCGTCTTTGGCTTCTTATTGACGTTCGTTGGCGGGGGTGTCGAGTCATTGTGCCTGGTCCTCTTTCTTTGACTGCTGGTTTCAGTATGCTCGACCCTTAAGGGCTTTGGACATTTGCCTGGTCCCACTCTAGGATTACTGCCAACAGCCAAACTGGAGGAAGAGGCACCCTGATTCGCAGGTTGGTCTTTCATTGGTCTGGGTAGGCCCTGTTTGGGCTCGACTGGTGTCTTGTTCTTTGGCTCCGTCTTGGCAAGAAGCTTTTGAGCCCAGCTCAATCGCTTCCAGTCTCTGAGACTGAGTTTTTTAGTGTCACCTTGGCCATACCTTCGCACGGCCCTCTTAGCATTTTCCATCCTTTTCAGGACTGGGTCATGATCCCCTCCCTTATTCTGTGCACGCGGATGTTCCATTTTCTCTTCAATCGGGATTGGCCCATGCGAGCATCGATTTTCAGAGCTGGAAGCCCCTACAGTCTCAGAAGACCCAGGGCCATCCACACAGACTTCGTTCGGTTTACAATCCCCAGATCCCTTATTTGGCGTCGAAGTAACCTTGGCACCTGACACCACCAGGATTTTGGCCAAAGTCTCGCTTTGAGGAGGTTCTTTCATCTGCCTTTTCACAGGGTTTTCAGCCACTGTGACATCTGCGTCCGAGCTGTCCGAACTGGCGAAAGATTGGTAGTCATCATCATTGAGGATACGATTTTCCTCATCCGACGCCACCTCTGTATAGCCAGCTCCAACAGCACCGTCCTCAGAGTCAGTAAAATTCATGAGGTATTCAGTAAATGCCTCATCAATCTTACTGGCATTACCACTGCTATGGGCAGGCATGCATTGTGTTGCGTTGCTGTTAACAATTTGTGTCACTGGCGACTTAGCTTCTCCTGAAGCCAAGCCCTCGCCGGCAGCCGTGACCTCTGCCGACACTTGAGCGTATATCCCCACTCGATTTTCATTTCCGTTGTTAACTTTTTCCATAATTGGCATAATAGATTGACATCTCTGTTGTTTGTTTGGTTTTTCTTAGTAATTCGACCCCGCAGCTGGGTTGCTGGAGAGTCAAACGCAAGCCCCCCCACCACATCAAGGTGAAAACCATCGGGGGGGAATAGAATATCTGAGGTGAAAGTGTATCACGCTGAGAAGTATATGTTCGTATAGTTTAAGAATAGGGTAAGGTGGGGCACTTTCAACGGTGGGGTTCTTTCGACGACTTTTACGATTAAAAAAAGACAGTTGATTTTTAAATACAAATTTGTTGAGTATAGGTATCTAGGTGTCGCACTACTCTCTCACATTGGTGGCTAGACCGGAGATATTGATCAAACTTGTTACTACGATGATATAGGGAAGAAGAAAAAAGGGGGCTTCATAATTCTGTCTAATGTCTGCCTGGTGAGCTACATACATATGCGTTTTTTGGTCGTTTGGGGTTGTGGTTGGATTTTAACCATAAACCTGTGACAAAAATGGTACCCCCATTAGATTTTGTTACAATGTGCTATGAACTAACAAAATGAAGAATCAAAAGAGTGTGTTTTTGAAGATAGGAAGAAGTGTGTAGTTATTTATCAAAAAAATGGAAAAGGATGGTACCCCCAAGAAACTTGGTAAAAGTGTTTCATTTACCACGAGTATGAGGAATCAAAGGAGTTTACAAAAGTATCAAGGGAGAAAGGGTGATTTTGTAGGTTTTGGGTAAAGGGTGTTATTTGTATTTGGAAAAATTATAATACTTTCCTTCACCCATAAAAATATCCTTCTACCATATCGATAATTTTATAGACTCTTTTGATTCTTCAATCCGGTAGTTCATAACACATTTTTATAGGGTTTCATGAGGTTAACATTTTTGTCACTGAGGTCTTATGGTAATAATTCCACCATTACCCCAACCCTAAAAAAAGAACACCCTTTAACCAGAGAAATTTGTATATACTAGACAGATATTTTTTTGATTCAGCATTCAAAACTACTATATAAAAATGTGTCATATGCTAAGGTTGCACCAAAGTTACTTTTTCTGTATGATACACCACGATTTCCCCCCTCTTCCCCTCAAAAAACAAAACACCATTCCATGTGAAATATTTTTATAGACTCTTTTGATAGTGAAAAAAGAACGGTACCTTCCATAGCAATGTATGTTAAAATACCTGTAGTGAAAATATTTTTTTTTTAAACGGCACCAACGATTTTTATCAAACTTTTCCATTTGTGGTAAATTTAGTCCGATCTACTACCAAAAACTACATAATTACGCTTAGCTACTATTAATAGTACCTCTCATAGAACTTTTTTTGGCTGAACGATTAAATTATATTGCCTATCAAAATTTTCAAAAAAGAAATTATGGAATTTTTAAAAATACATAATGTTGTTTCAATTTTTTTTCTCGCAAATTCGATATCTCAAAAACAGGTAGACAACTTTGTTTAAAATTTTATTATTTTTATGAGCACATAAGTAAATACTAAAGATTTGCATACCTAAATTTTTACTGACAAATATTTTAAGCATTTCAAATATTAAAAAAAAATTTTTTTAAGAAACCGCTACAACGATTTGAAATTTTTGTTTTCAAACAATCATATTTGAACAAGAATTGTGATGGCATTCTATTTTTTCATCTCAAACTATTGAAGAGCATTTAAGCTATTTTAAATATGTATTCCATGCTTTTAAAAAATTTTCTCTTATAATTTCCATTCTCTTTGTACATTTTTCTTCTTTAAGGGAAGTTTAAGGATTCGTGAAACATTTTTTTTTTAGAAACAATCAAACAAGACATTACGATGACAGAGAACACCAAAAAAGGGGGTGACACAATTCTGTCTGTTCGTCTCTACAGCATAAACGACTCGATCGATTTTCTTCAAACTTGGTACATAGTGGCTTTTGGGGACCATTTTTTAAGAACCAACAATAGATAATGAGATAATGGTACCTGCCATACAATTTTTTTAAGCAATTTTACATAATCGTACTTTTCTCAAAAATGGCTCCACAACTTTTCTTTAAAAAAATTCCATAAATTTATTTTAGTAAAGGCTTCCTTTGGGTGGAAAACCATTTTTCAAAAAATGGTTATTAATGGTACCTCCTAAGGAACCATTTTCTAAATTTTCAATTTTCTTCAAAACGGTAAGACTGATTTTAGTAATTTTTTTATGCAGAAGCTTCTAAGAAATATAAATAGTTTTGTAAGCCAAAATTTTGAAAAAAATATTTTTTGGATTTTTAAAAAATATTTCAAAATTTTTTTTGAAAATCAAATACTTCGAAAACGATATTATCAATTTTTTTTTTGAAACCCGATACTTAAGACTTTTTATGTATTCTCTAAAATATTTTTAGAAAAAATTTTACATTTATGAAAAATATAATAAAATAAATAAAACACAAAAGTTAAAAAACCGCAAAGGAAAATTATTTTTTTTTTCTCAAAAATGACTCCTACGATTTTGATTAATCTTTTTTCATAATACTAAAATCAGCACGATCTACTACCAAAAATTATAAAATTTTGCACTTAGCAACTATTAATAGTACCTGTCATAGAACGTTTTCTTTATTTTAAATTTTCTCATTACTGGCTAAACGCATTTAGATAAGTTTTTATATACAATTTTCTTATAAATACCTGCAGTGTCTGGAACATAAGAGCAAGTACGTGCGACCCAGTCAAGCATTTTATTTTTCAAACCATCAGCCTCGTGTATTTTATTTTCCATGCATTCATATTTATACACAATCAAAAACATAAATGTTAAAAAACCCAAGTTCTTATACATATGTACAAGAAACCTGTACTAAAAAAGTGCTAAGAAAAGTAACGAGATCTAAAATATATGGCCAAGTTTTCATACATTTTAAATTTCTGAATAAGTAAAATTTAATTTGAGAAAATTTGCCAAGTAAATCCACCAAATTATAATCAGTAGGTAATGATTGAATACCAAATTTCTATCATAAGTTGGAGTTGTTTTGGAGTTGTTTCAAAATAACTCTACTTAAGACATTTGATATGAACTTGGCATATTTATATCTTAGATCTCATCGCTGTTTTTGGCTGACTTTTTACACCGGTTTCTTGTACTTATAAGAACTTGGCTTTTATTAACATACATACCTATATGTTTTTTTTGTAATTTCACTCCTTTTTGAAAAGATTTTAGAAACTAGGATGATCTCGCACTGAAAAACTGGCCCTTAGGGATAGTTTTTCAGTGCGAGATCATCCTAGTCTCGGGGTTAAACCGGAGTTAACTCCAAAAACGTGTTTTTCAGTTCATTGAAATCGAAAGTTAACTCCGAGTTAACTCGTCTAATTTGGTGAGCTAACTCAGGCACCAAATTGAGGGTCTTTTTAGCTGTGGCACCATCTCGATTTCGATATTGAAAGTTATTGCCAGTGCAATTCGTTGTGGCGCCATCTCTATTCCTATGCGTAAAAGGCGTAGAAGGGTGATATCCATAGTGTCGCACATCGTTGGCCTCAGAATTTTGACAGCTGAGAGATAAAGTTAATCCTCAACTGAAAAACTGTTCCTGAGTTAACTCAGGGTTGATTTATTTTCAGGATTAGCTAACTCTGATTTAACTCAGAGTAAACCCTGAACTGAAAAACTGGCCCTTACAAAAATAAATTGTTTTTTGACGTGATAAAAATAAAAATCTGCGAGATATCAAATCTCATATAAAATCTTTTATTCTTGTTATGAGATAGAAAATTGCCTCTAATAACTAGGCCGTATAACGCTCATAGCTATCGTATAAGAATCTTGTAGTAGACTACCAGAGAATATTTTACTCCCATAAAATAATCTACTAAGAATCTGGCAGAGTATTATGAGAGGAAAAATGTTCCTTGAGTTGGGAATAGTTTGAAATTATATGGAATGCACAGAGCACTTAAATTCAATAATAGCCTTAAAGATTTTAAACTCAGTTTCAAGTTGTGTTCATTGCTGAAACTTAAAACGATTTTTCGAATCTGTTAACGTCAAAAATGGCAGCTTTCATTTTGTAAGAACTGACAGATGTTTACATCTTTTTTTTGCTGCTAAGCAAAAATAAAAAAGGTCTTTTATCTTACGACCTTTTCGAATAGCTATCTAGATTCGATAAGTGTATACGATTTTATTTTCGATTCTGAAATCAGATCCAAAGCATTTTTCTTATTTTTTTTTTTAGGGCAAAAAAACGTCATTCTGGTATCATTTGAAAAGGCCGTTAAATGGAGTTTAAGTAAAGTTTTGATATTTTATTTATAATTTTGCATTCAAAAATCTCTCCGTTTATCCTAAATCAACTTGAAATATTAATATTCAACATGAAAGATCCCACAAAATAAGGATTTTGACTGTTGTGATTGAAGGAGGGAGCAATATATTGTCAAATAACATTTTAAGAAATGCTTGAATGCTCTTTTTGGTACCAGCAATTACTATTTGAAAATGTCTACCTTTTTACGGTTAATACATGCTTTAGGTAAAGTACCTACATACCTATTGTTGTTGTTTGAGAAATTATGAAAAAGATATGTATATGAAAATGAACCATAACTTCGGCAATTCATTCTCGGTCTTTAAAAAAGAGCTATCAATTGAAATGTAATGAAACAGAAATATGTAATACAGAAATACGTATAAATATTTGATATTTAACGTGGAAGGTAGCCAGAGGCTTTTGTGTTACAGAGGACAATATGAAGATTTGTGCGTGAGATGAATATAACAATTTATTGCTTTATCATGCCAAAGAAATATTACTCCTAACGCACGCATACACACATTCTCTTTTTCTATCTCAAATAAACAATATTGTCATAATTCCTAGCGCACATTCTCTATCGATTTTTTAATAATTTCTATTCTATTTACACATCCAACCATTATTTAACAATTTCACAATTGAATCCATTTAAGGACCATTTAATGTTTTCGAGGCCATTTGTAAGAAATCAAATTACTTGCTTCATAATGTGAATCATGTGGCGGAAACTAAACCCACGGTTGTTGAATGTTAAAAATAAAATCCCAATAGGGCGTATGTATACCCACTTGTTCTTCTGGTTGCTGTTAATACCTTGAGGGTTTAATCTGTTGAAAATTAATTCTTAATAAATATATTGGAAAGTTAAAACCAAAAAAAGGTAAGAGCAGATAAAGAAAATATAACTTATTGAATTAGTTTTTTTTCCTTTGTAAAGCCGAAAGCTTCTACAAGGAATTCACTTTTCCTTGCCTAAAATAAAAATACATTACTTTGAAAAGTTGATGATGCCCAAAGGTTACAAAAATTGTCAAGAAAAATAAAAAATTGAAAATTCTTAATTTTCTTTTGTAATACGGGAAAACATTTTTTTAATAATAAATTGGAAAACAATGCTTTAAGGTTATTTCTTTGATTAAACAAATATATTTCGTATGTAGCTACTTTTTAAAGCTTAAGCCTAGTTTATACTTCAAAGCGAAGTGAAATCGAATTTGAAATGAAACATCAATAATTTATGAACCAAAAGGTTTTCAAAGAAATAGTTTTCGTCATAATATTTGGTTACAAGAAGCCCATTGAGTTGCATTTGTTTCAAAATAAATTTGTTCCTCCTTGTCGCCAAAATAGTTGCATTTAGTTTTTGACTTTTTTTCACGACTAGGAAAATAAAATGCACGACTGGATCGCACGTACTTGCTCTTATGTTCAAGTTGTGTGGGGCTTAAGAACTTTAAAAAATATTCAAGTTATTATAGAAAAAGTATAAAAAGCATTTAAATCATTCTTTTAATTGTATAAATAGTCTGATAAATAACTTAGAGCTCAAAAAAAAGTATGCCATCTGATTACTTAAAAAAATATAAATATATGCAAACAAAAAATTTAAAATCGTTGGAGCCGTTTTCTTAAAAATTAATTTTTTATATATAAAATTTTTGTAACATTTTTTCAAAAAAAATTTTGGTATGCCAATTTTGAGTATATATTAATATACATTTAAAACTGAAATTTCAAAACAATTCATCAACCCGTTTTTGAAATATTGAATTTTCAAAAAAAAAATTTGAATCTTTTTTTAAAAATCCAAAATTAATTTTTTCCAAAATTTTGGTATACAGTATTATTTATATTTTAACAAATCTTTTGCACAAAAAAAATTATTGAAATCGGATGAGTGGTTAATGAGAAAACCGAAAATCAAAAAAACCGTTATATGGCAGGTACCGTTAATAAATGTTTTTGGTAATTTTTTTTCTTACCAAAAAGTACACCATGTCTACAATAATACACTGATTTTTTTTTATCAAAATCGTTGGAGCCGTTTTTGAGATAAATAAGCTTTTCCTTAACGGTTGTATGGCAAGTACCGTTAGTTTTTGAGCTAAAAAAAAAAATTTCAATTTCCCCTCTGGAGAGTTACAAAAAAACCTTAAGTTCAAAATTTGAAGAAAATCGCTTCAGCGGTTTAGGCTGTAGGTTGAGGTACATACAGACAGACAGACAGACAGACAGACAGACAGAGAGACAGAATTGTGCCACCCACTTTTTTCGTGTTCTCTATCATCGTAATGTCATGTTTGATTGTTATCTCGAAATTTTTTTTTTGCACGAATCCAAAACTTGCCCTATAGTACCTATATCGCAAGTAAAAAGTATTTTTGTCTATGAAAACTACACTTCACATGGATGTATAAACCAGGCTTTAGATAACAATTTGAAAAAAAAAAGTAAAAAGAAGGTTTGTATAGGTATTAGTAAGCCTGTTTTTAATTATTTTGATAATTCAATAAAAATATTTAAGGATTGTCATGATGGACCGCATGATTATAAAAGAATGCAATCTTTTGTGAATGGAATCATTAAAAATCTTTTATTGAATTCATTCAAAAGATTGTTTCATTGACTTCACTTTGAGACTTCGAGCTCAAATTCTGCAGTCACTATTCATTTGACATTGAAATAATATTGTTTCCCCTTATTCATTTTGAGATGATTTCATGAGATGTGGGGTGAAATTAAAAGTGTTTTTATGGAGGCTGGATCCAAAACTGTACCCAAGCGAACGAGACGTAGAGACTCTTGGATATCCCAAGACACCTGGGATAAGATCGAACTTCGCAAATCGTTGAAAATTCAAATAAATGCCGAAGCTGATATTCAACGAAAGGCTGACTTGCGAAGAGAGTACCGCATTGCACATAAGATGGTCTAACGTTGTGTGAGACGTGACAAGAGGGTGAGGTAAGGTGGACTCGCAGATAATGCGGAAATCGCTGCCAGAAGAGGAGATATCCGGGAATTGTACCAAATAGCCAAAGACTTGATCGGGAAAAAAAGCAACACGAATCATCCTGTAATGGATGTGGATGGCACACTTTTGGTATCAATTGAGGATCAGCTTCGTAGATGGAAGGACCATTTTTGTGCCCTGCTAAATGAGGATTCAGTTGAGCAGAGTGCTGAAGTGCCCCAACTAAACGAGATGCGCAGGTCCTATAGGGGTATTGACATCGAACCCCCGTCAGAATCGGAAATCCTTACATCAATAAATCTCCTCAAAAGCAACAAGGCAGCTGGACTGGACGGAATACCAGCTGAATTCCTGAAAGCCGATCCCGTAACAGCGGCTAGTATTTTACATCCGTTGATACAAAGCATTTGGGAAAACGAAAACTATCCCAGGGATTGGAAGGATGGTGTGATTGTTAAGTTGCCAAAGAAAGGTGACTTAAAGAATTGCAACAATTGGCGTGGTATCACCGTTTTGTCCCAAAACTAATGGCAACCATCATTCTCGAGCGAATAAAGGATAGAATCGAGTCTACACTCAAGAGGCATCAAGCTGGCTTCCGAAGTGGTCGATCGTGTGTTGACCATATCAACACCCTGCGTATCGTCCTCGAGCAGTCGATGGAATTTCAATCACCGCCTTACCTCATGTTCGTGGAGTTTGAGAAGGCCTTTGATCGAGTCAAACGAGAATGTATATGGAGATCGTTGCTTGGTAGAGTAATTCCACCAAAAATTGTTGCCATTATTAAAGAGTCTTACAACAACGCAAGGTGTTATGTTTTGCACAATGGGCAGCTATCCGACTCCTTCGTAGTGCAACAGGGTGTGAGACAAGGGGATGTTCTATCACCAATTCTCTTCCTGCTGGCGATGGACGACGTATTGACGGCTAGTGTTGGTACAGCTGAGCGACAGGGCATTCAATGGAGACCATTCGAAAGGCTCAGTCATTTAGGTATGTGCCGATGACATACATATGTCTGCTGGCAAATAACATCAGTGGGCTGAACGGGATGTGCCAAACACTGCAAGTGAAGGGAGAGTCAAGTGGTCTAAGAATAAATATAGCAAAAAGACAAAAATAATGCTCACAGGCCGCTCCACACAGCAGCGTATTATTCTACAGGACACGCCAGTTGAAGTAGTGGAACAGTTCAACTACCTTGGCAGTATTGTCTCTGCAAACGGTGGTACGGATCTGGACGTTAAAAGTAGAATAAATAAAGCTCGTGCTGCCTTCGGTTCTCTGTCCCCAATCTGGAAATCAAGTCAAATCTCCTTACGCACTAAGTTTAGATTCTTCGAATCCAATGTCAAATCCGTGCTATCATATGCTTGTAAAACCTTAAAAGTCACGTCTACTATTTCGAAGAAAATGCAGGCTTTTGTGAATCGCTGTCTTCGCCACATCCTAAAGATTCGCTGGCCACAAATAATATCAAATGAGGAACTGTGGCGCAGGACAAGTCAAAAGCGGCTGGACGTCGACATAAGAAAGCGTAAATGGCGTTGGATTGGTCACACACTGAGGAAAGCAAACGAAGAAATTGCAAAGCAGTCCTTTGAATGGAATCCTCAGGGTGCACGGCGGGTTGGAAGACCAAGAACAACATGGAAATCAACTGTCTTAGCGGAAGCAGAATCTCAGAGAAAGACGTGGCCACAGCTAAAGTAACTTGCAGCAGACCGTGAAGGATGGAGACGTTTTGTTGACGCCCAATGCCCCAACCGGGGTTACAGGACACGATGATGATTATTCATTTTACAGCTTTGCATTCTTTTATATAAAATAAAATTAAAATTTTTTGTATGTGATTTAAAAGATTTTTAGGTAATTCAGAAGAACTCAAAAGCTTGCGAGAGAATTCAAAAGAATGTCAAAGAATGCAATGAATGCGAAAAGTTCCAATGAATACAAATGAATGCAAGGAATTCAAAAAAATGCAAAGAATGCTAAATGAATACAAAGAATGCTTTAATTTCCAAAAGATTGCATTCAATTGATTATACTGAAAAACGAATTATTGCAATTTTTTCAATGTCAAGTGAATGGTGATTGTAGAATTTGAAGTCGCAGTCTCAAAGTGAAGTCAATGAATGCAATCAAAGTCATAAAAGATTGCATTCACAATAGATTGCATTCTTTTACAACCCCGATGGACCGGAAAATATGCAGCCGTTAAAATTTGTGGAACATTCACAGCCAAAATTGTAAAGTCTCAAGCATATGATGCAAATTTGTTTCTTAAGAAGTCTCATACCAAAAAATATAAAACGATTGGAAATATATTTAGAAGGAGGCCAATCTTTGAGAAGGCTAAGGATGAGAGACTTAAAGTGCTTCAATGCCATTCAAATCTCATGTTTGATTTCTGCTTTAATTTCTTAACTTTTTTTTTTGAATCCACAATGCACCTTTACGGTTGTTACATTATATTGCAAGTTAAAATCTCGAACAATATTTTCAAGAAAATTCCAGTGAGTTAATCGTTTCGCGTTCACACACACACACTCCTCTCTGGCTTCACTACTGTTTAATGGAGCCGTTTCTTACGTACATATGTACATATAAATATAATACAGCTAGCCTGGTTCTCGTCCTCACGTTTATTATATCCTTATACCACATTCTAAAAGATTAAGATAAGTTGTCTGAAGGATAAGCAGCAAACTAGAAGCTTATTTTGTAGCTGGGATAAGAGCACTTTTAAAACATAATAGCGACCATAAGAGCAGTCTGCATTTTATTTATTTTTTTTTTTTTTTTTGTTGTCGGTATATCCTCGGCGTTCCTTTATACTTCTTTTTGTTTGCTAAAGGAGTGCATTTTTATGGATTTTACAAAAGGACTTTAAGTCCCAATAACGAAAGGATTTCATATAACCACATACCTACTCACATAGTTACTTTGTTTTTAATCTTCAATTTTATAACGCCAACACAACACCCTACATCTTGATTATGGATTACATTTTTGCTGTCATCTATGTTTTTCATTACTTTAACGGTATTTCTTTTCTTTTATTTAATCTATTCTAGTTCGATTGACATCATCACTGATAGATGGCGCACCCTTAGCTGGAGAGTTCTTCGTGGATACCATTTCAGCAGGTAGCAGCAGCAGCAGCAGCAATAAGAAACGAGGACATTTTGTGGAGCATTCTTCAGGCGGCAACAAGTCGCCGATGTCATGGTTGAAAGCACCACAAAATGGCGGTGGTGAAAATTGGGAGAATTATAAAGCCGGAGCGAGTGGTGGAGGTAGCACATTTGTAAGAGACCAGGGTGTGACGAATACCTTTCAGTCATTTGCAAGTCAGTGGACAGAAAACGAGGAAAGGAATGTTTTAGACGAAGATAGTGGGATGGATGTGGACACGAAGTGTTCGGGTGATAACACGTGGCACGGAAGGAATGAAATGCCTGATGTTGGGGATGGTGTTTCAGCTGCAGGAGTTGAACAAAGCAAGACCGAGTCGGAGAATTTATGGATTCTAAATGAGCTTTGCAACCAAGATGACATTGTTGAATTCAGGTTAGTGTCACATTTTTATTAAGGTGTATTGTAGGCAGACTTATTATGATTTAAAGGTTAAGGTTGTTTCATAATTTGTAACAAAGCCCTGAAAGAGACATTTTTATTAAATTAATAACAATGGGAACATATGCATACATATAATATGAACACGAAGACGTTGTACCTACATAATGTTCATAAAATGGAGAGTTTATGTTGTGCGCTTATTTATTTTTTTGTTTCAATAATCTTTCTTCGTCTTTTTTGGGGACAAAAGTAACGGTGACCACTTAATCACCGTAGTTTTTTTTTAATTAAAAAAAATTTTTTTTCTCAAAAATGTCATTACAGATTTTTCTAACAAAATTAAGAAAGGCTACAATTCAGTTATGTAAATTCTGTGAAATGGTTGTTAATGCTATCCATAGAACGATAGTTTTGATTAAGGACTTTCTTGGAAACCTTATAGGAGGTTTGATTGAATTTTTCAAAAATATGTAACTACTTATGTACAATTGCAAAGAAAAATCTTGTTTGAATGCAAACGAATAGATTTGTTGGCATGGCATTGATATTCCGAATCCCCACCCCTCAGAAGATATTAGGTGTGTTCCTTGCCGACTTTCAAACAGTTTGAAACCGCCAGATTTAGTCCGAAGTCGTTCCACACTTGAAAAATTGTACTGGTCCGCACCAAATCTGGCGGTCTGAAACTGTTTGAAACTGTTTGGGACTAAACCAAGGAACAGGGTTATTGATTCAATTTCTATTCTGAATGAATCTTTGGAAATAAATTTCCAGAAGGACCAGAGAGAAAAGGGAGAAGATGATGAAACGATGTCCTAGTTTCCAGGAACTGACTCTGAATAAGATCAGGCACGGATACAGGGGGGAGGTAATGGGTGAAATTGCCCCCCTTGGGCAAGAACGAACGAAGTATAAAACATGAGTTTAATCAAAAAATATTTGTTCGTTCTACGTTTTTTTAATTTTGTTCTTGGCAGCCAATAGAGGACTACACAACATATTTCCATTTACCTGCGATTTTCCATTTCACGAAATTATTTAATATTCAATTCTCAATTTCAATTCAACTTTCAAATGATTTTATTTCAAGTAGCTTACAAAAGTTTTGTTTCTCTTTCATTACATGACATGGCCTACTCCGCACAGTGGACCGACTTCATACATTTAGAAGTGAAAAATTCGAATCTTAGTTTTAAATGTTTAATTCACTTAAAAAATTAATGATAAATAGAAAAAAGTTCAAAATTTGCACATGACTAGCTGACCTACACAGCTTTGCTCGGGAAATCTTTATTTGAAGTTAAATAATATAAACTCTTTAACTAACACAATTTTTCACTGAAAAACTTTTATAACAAAAAGAAGAACTTCTTATATCAAAAAAGAATATAAATATCTAATATAAATTCTATAGTACAAATGACAAAAATAAACAATTACCTACACTTATTACATTGGCGTGTTACACTTTTATTTCGCGCAATTATTATAGCTCGGAAAACTTTTGTATTTCTACAAATAAATTTAAAAAAAAAGAACACCGAAGCCGAACTGTCAAACAGTCGGCGAAGAAGGCGATAAAAAAAGGCGAGCGAATAAAAGTGCAACAGGCAGCAAAAAAAAGTGCTGCCACCACGAATATGCTCAGAAGGGGTGGGTTCACGAAGTTATTTTTTAGTGATCATAAAAAGATGATGGTTGATATAAAAAAAGATTATATGAATTAATAAAACTTAGTTTGATTACCACAGGAGCGTTTCTGTTAGAAGAAAGAAATTAGGGCACCAGTGATTTTTTTTTAATAAAAGGAAATCACAAACCTTCGGAGCGAAAACGACGGTGAAAATAGATAAAATAAAAAGAGGAAGATTTGTGTATTTAAAATTATGAACACTTTAATTTGCTTGGGAAACCTTTTTAAACAGGATGAACACCCAAGATCTTTTCAGAGAACAAAGAACAAAGACTTTTTAAAGACAACGGAAGATGGACCGTTAGCGCTCGGTCTCGAATAAACAAACAAATTAATAAACGGGTCACGAGTTCCGCTTTTTCGGAACTTTTAACGGAGCAAAAGCCAAACGAGAATTAACTATTGAGTTTAATAACTCGAAAAATCGAATCACAAATACCTAATAGAGAATTCCTAATACCAAAATTCACTTTTATGTCAAAAGAATACTTAGCTTGTTAACTGCCAATTTCCTCCAATCCAATATATCAACTATCGATTTCCTTCCAACAGTTTTAAACTGATTCCATTTCATCTTCACAATTTCCCTTTTTTTTCCAAACTTGTTCTGCAAACTCTTCGAATTTCTTCTTCTTCTTCGCTAACTTTTCTTCTCCTCTTTATTCACGTCAAAATCAAAAAAACCTCTGGTTTCTTCGAGAATCACAGTAGAAGTGCCCTTCTAGGTTTTCCATTAACCTGGACGGCCTCTTCTTTTTTGTCAACCCCAGTACTTTCAGCCAATCAGCGGCCGTGGTTTTCGGTCGCGTCATCATTCAGCTACTCTTCGCCATCTTTGCTGGAGAGAGCCAACGCAGTTGAAAAACCGACGGTCCTGCTTACTCGCACTATCCCCCTGGCTTTTGCATTGTCATCATGGAAATCACCGATCGCTGGTTCCACTTCCAGGAGCGGCGAATCCGATGAACGCATCCAGCCATCAACCCCAATTTTTCGAACAAGAAAAGAAAAGTTTCCGAAAACTAAAAAGAAATTCTATCTCACTCCGCATTCATTCTTCCCCTCCGAAAGAACCAATGTTAGTGAAAACCTGGTGGAAAGCTAAGTTACATTTTAATACCATTATAAAGGATGGAAACTGGCAGTACTTTTCTACTTCGTGAAATTATTTAAGTCGTTGGGCTTTTGCGCAGATTTGGGGAAATGGGGACTCCTAGTTAACGTTCCATCTTTTACATTGGTATGTGTATATATATTATAAATTAGGTTGGGCACGCAGCCATTCTCACATGAGTGACTTCAGCACTCGGGGACCAGGTGTCTCCCGTGCTTTTTTTAAGTTTTGATGGAGTTTTGATCAGACCGCCCGTCTGTCAATTTTTGAATTTGTTCTCGGGGACCAACTGTCACCCAAACTTAGGATCAACACAGACCGCCCGTCTGTCGGTGAGTGGAACACATCCACTTTTACTGTCAGAATTGACATATCGTTTTCTATTTCTTCAAGATACTGAGAGAGTGAACCGATGGCTGCCCTTCTCTCTCTCAGTAGGTTGAAGGAAACACCTGAAAAGAAAATTTGGAAAGAAGGGAACCGAGGATCGGAAAACGAAAAAGACTAGTTTTTGTTGCGGTAAATTTTACCGTAACAGGCGTTTAAAAAAAATTATATTTTTTTTAATTTGGATTCTTTTCTAATTTCTGTGCTTAAGAATATATTTTTGAACAAGTTTCATGTCTAGTACTGAATAATATACATTGAGTTCTTTTCTTTTCTTCAATAAAAATCAATAGTTCAAGTTCGCAGAAAATAAATCATAGAAGATCGGTTTCGTAAATAATAAGTAATTTTAGATATCTTTTCAAACAAAAATCTAACTAATATTATAGCCTATTGAATAGACCTTTTAAAAAGGAAAAATTACATGCAAGGATTTTTATTATTGAATATATTTGTTTGGCCCATAAGCATGCTTAAAACCGAAAATGCTACTAAATTCACCCATGCGTTTCTGAGAGAATGGTCACACTGGTCACTTTTCAGTATTTTTGGTATAACTCGAAAACTACGCCGAATTTGACAATTTTACTTATAATACTTTTTGTTCAAAATTAAATTTTCTATCGAAATGGATAGTTTGGAAAATTTCTTAAAAAAAATTAAGCAGGAAAAGTAAACAGAAACCAACATAAAAAAATCGAAAAATCAAAGATTTTTAATTTTTTTTCTAAATTCCGCATAGTTTTTTCGGAGCAAAGATACGCTAAAGACATGCATGAACAGAGTAAACTAGAGTCTTACGGTTTTAATATGACATGATAAAAAGCCATATTATTAGAAAATTGACAGAGATATAGTCATTCAAACTTTATCATTTCTTATCATTTTTCGCAGTTTTTGCCCGAAAGCCTATTTTTTGGTACTTTATGACAAATTTAACGTTCTTAGCACTTAGTACCAAATCTTATGTTAATCAGACCAGCTGTTCGGTCTGTAGGTCTGAAAGTATTTAAAAACAGCCGGAAAACGAAATTTCGAACTTACATCCTTTTTAAAAATTTTGTATAGTTCTAATGTCATATAATAACAAAAATTTGATTTCGAACATTTTTACGAAAGTGAAATTTGCCATATTGTACCGAAAAAAGGACTTATCTCTGTCAATTTTGAACAAATATTAATTTTTGAGCATGCCATATTAAGGCCTTTAGTCTCTACTTTATTTTATCCTTGCATGTCTTGACCCTATCTTTGCTTGAAAAAAAGTTATGCACAATTTATTAAAAAATTTAGATATTCTTGATTTTTATTTTTTTTAGGTTGGTTTTTGACCAGGAAAAATAGCACAAATCGTATGGGGAACCTTGAAAAAATTAATTCATGAAATATTAAAATTGGAATCGATGCAGAATTGCAACCTCTATAACATATCCAAAGTCCCTCAAAATCCCCGCATTGGCTTTTTGTGTAGATGCTTTTAAAGAGGTGCAGACGGGGAGACTTTGGAGGTCTATCAGACTAAAATATTTGTTTGGATAAAACCTAATCATATGATACATGCTTTAAGGGTAGTTTTTTTACATTGAATCTAATGAAACCAAATTCATAATGACAAAACCACCCAAAAAAAAGTTATAGTCCTTTTTATGTAATGATGACTTTTTTCAGGTACAACAGGTAAAATTTTACCGAAAACCCTTTGAAAATAAAGGTATGTTAATGAAACTTGGAATGAATGTTCCATTTGTCATAAGAATTATGAATCAAGAGAGTCTCTAAAAATGTTCATGGTTAAAGGGTGTTTTTTTTAAAGGGGAGGGGCAACTGTAGAATATTTACCATAACATCCACAAAAAAACTCTTACACTCATGAAACTCGTCAAGAATATTGAATTTGTCATGGCAACCAAGGATCAAAACAGTCCAAACAAATAGCTTTGTTCTAATAGTGTTTTTGTGACGGTTTAATTTTGACCTGTTCTACGGAAAATACGATTTCAAAAATTAATTTTTGTTTGAAAAGGACCATAACTTTGTAAAGGGTGCTTGTATCATCTTAGTTTTACTTTTATTAGATTAAGCGTTAAAAAATACCTTAAATCATATACCATCCAAAGTCTCCCCGTCTGCACCTCGTTTAATGCATCTACACAAAAAGCCAATTCGGGGATTTTGAGGGACTTTGGATATGTTATAGAGGTTGCAATTCTGCGTTGATTCCAATTTTAATATTTCATGAATTAATTTTTTCAACCTCGGAACCCATTTTTCCTGGCCTATAACTTTTCCTGCTTAAATTTGTTCGTAAAATTTTTTGAACTATCCATTTCAATAGAAAATTTAATTTTGAACAAAAAGTATTACTGTAAAATTGTCAAATTCGGCTTAGTTTTCAAGTTACACCAAAAATATTTAAAAGTGGCCAGTGTGACCATTCTCTCAGAAACGCATGGGTGAATTTAGTAGCATTTTCGGTTTTAAGCATGCTTATGGGCCAAACAAACATATTCAATAAGAAAAACCTTTGCGCGTAATTGTTCCTTTATACCTCTCATTTTCCGGTCTATTCAATAGGCTATTAAAAAGGAATGATTTTTTTAAAACACTATCTTAGTTGCTGTGTAGAAAATTATCATTAGATACAAGAATTAATCCGAGCTAGAATACTCGCTTTGTAATTCCTGATTTTCGTCGCTGTTAGAGTTTAAGTAATTTTCACTGATTGTTGGTAGTTCTTGGCTTATGGGATCTGTTTCAGGTTCAACTAAAAATTGTAAAACTTCAGAATGCATTGATTTATATTTTGTAATGGCTTTTCCCGAAATGAATTTATCAATGGATCTGAAGCATGTTGAGTAAGTAATGTAAACTTCTAAAACGTCTGAAGTCTTTACTTCGCGCTTCTTGCGCTTCCTCTGATGCAGCCATACTCATCCTTTTTTTCATAAGGGCCACAAAGACGTTTTAGTTATGTGGCCTCGGGCCGCAACGTGGAATATATTTTACACTTAGGTGTTAAGTACCTTAGATTGATTTTTAATACAAAAATTAATTTGATTTCTGAAATTTAGGACACTTTTTCAAGATCTGGCTTGATTCTGCATGCTAACCTATATATTTCTTTACACATTTTTTTTTAGAATAAAATAGGATAATTTCCAAGCGTATGTTGATTTTTCAATCCAGAGCCAGCGCCGACTTTCTGACTCTTTTTTCCTGTCAGGAACATTATCTATCACCTGAGGTAGAAGGAGGAAAATTAAAAAAATTCACAGTCTTATTGTTGTTTTTTTAGTTTGCGTCTTCACTTTTAAGAGCAAAACCGGTCAAACTTCTCAAAATAACTTGCGATTTGAGATGAATCAGCTGCAAAATCAGTGCCTTTCACACGTAAGCAAAATATTTGATCTGTCATAACGTTTTCGTTTGGTAATCGGGAGGAATTTTCGGGAGCTCTCCGATCCAGATTCCAGAATGCCAAACGAACAAGTTGCAACCTTTTTCTTGACTTTGAAGTTTGGCTGTATTTGTGCAATTGGTTGTTGCATTTGGGTGATGAACCGTTCAAAGGGCTGTTCTCTGAATATTGATATTCAGCAACGAATGTTTGCCCCTTGGGTTTTTATTTTCCCCACCTAAGCAAAAATTTTACTGCTGGTATGAAGATGACGATAATGGAGTGGATGAAATGTTTGGCCTATCCATTTTTTTCATAACTGTTTCATTTTAACTCTTAATCTCCAAATTCACATTGGCAATTCCAAAATTAAATAACAAACAACATATGACAATCTTGACGCTTCAATGGAGCGCATGTATTCGTGCTTCTGGTTTTGATTCTTTCTTCAAATCCAGAATAGCTGCTCTCTTATTTTCAAAAAAAAGAACTGTCATCTAGTGCCAAATGAACTTTTCCAGAAACATTTGAAGTTTCCTATTTTGGGCTTTATATCTCATTTGATTTATTATTTCTAGCATTGATTCATTTAATAAAACAAAGCGACGAAATTAGGAAATATAATCCAAAATGTTCAATCTTTTTTTGGGTGTTATTTCCAAATTGATTTAGTTTGGCACTCTTTCCAAACGGCAGTAAATTTTGATTTATGATATTCAGTTTTTCTATGCAATCGCATATTTATGTAAGTATGCCAGGTGGGCCACTTAAAATTCTTGACGGGCCACATGCGGCAGGCGGGCCGCAGGTTGAGTATAGCTGCTCTGATGGTTGGCCAATAGGGACGATAAATTATTTCATGACGTCTACGGAGTGGCATATAATTCTATGAATACTGACAGCCATAGGATACCAACTGTATAGTCGTAAGTAAAGGGCCTTTGCCTTGGTTATGTATATGTTTCAAAATTCGAAAAAAATATATTATAGCCAGAGGATATAATTATCGTCGTTGTTCAAACAAAACTCCCGAATTCCTTTTTTTTAGAAACCGAGAAACCTCTCGTAAAAATGTAATATTTAATTAAATATAAACATTTTAGATCTGTAAAGGTTCTCTAAATCTTATTATGGTCTATTTATTAGGGAAACATTTCTTTAAATCAAACATTTTCATATTCTAGTCAGTAAAAATCCATAAAAACTACACATGTCTCAAAATAAAATGAAATGGAGTTAGGGAGTTTTCATTGAACAACGACGATATGATATATATGGATTTTGACCAAATAATTCTCTTTAAATTATTTAAAAAGTAGATTTTTGGGTTTGGTAACTTCATTTTGTTTAAAATGTGTTCCAGCAATTTATTGTTCCGGTCCCATTTCGAATGGGAACACCAAATCTCAAAAAATTCCATACGAGGAACGGAAAATTTTGAATCTAAAAATGAAAAAAAAGTACTTTGCACTGCTTTGCGAGGTATACCATATGCATGTCCAAAAAGAAGACACTCACAGCTACTCAAAAAACACAGCTTTGATTCAAAATAACATACAATACTAATTTATATTGTCCAAAATATCTTCAGAACACAGATTTTTTATAAATTAATTTGACTCTTACTCTACATTTTTTATCCAGGAAACTAACACAGACACAGGTTAAACAAAATTATCATAAAAAAGATAATACTTTCACAAATCACTGATATTTTTTTTATCGAAATTGAAGCATGATTAACACTTTTATTAATAAAAACTTGAAAGACTTTAATACTTAAAATAAGAAAACAAATTGCAGTTTTTTAGCATTAACTTTGAAATGCATTTGTTTATCAATAAATTAAGTTTGTCAAGGAATAAATGCATTTTGGGGGTCAACAATAATCCGTTATAGATAAGAACAAACAAAAATTATGATCTACGTCATCGATTTTTTTACGTCTAGCTATATGGGGTCGGTCCACTGTGCGCCGGCGTCGTCTGCCAGCTGGCAAATGACACTTAAATAAAATTGTATGTATAAGTGTTACAGTGTTTTGTTTTGTATTTTGTTTTTAAAGCTTTAAATGAGTTCTTCAGAAATTCAATTCCTGTAATTTAGCGCTGTCTTGACGTATTTATATAAATTCATCCAATCAATCCCTCCGTTTAGAATATCGACCATTTCAGCATCGTTCAAATAACTCTTTCCAAATACACATCTCCTAGTTTCAACAATTATAGGACATCTACATACCTAAAAAATGAACACGTTCTCCCTCTCTCTAAGGTTACATAGACCGCATGTTTCTTGTAAATCACTCCTGTGAGGTATATAATTCAGGGGGAGCAACTCTCCTCGTGTTTTTATAACAATTGACATGAGGTCGGTTGAAAACTCCACCCTGAAATAGTTGTGGGCTGCTAAGTTGTAGCCAAGTCCCGCATATATGTTCCTATGGAACGAGCTTCTAGCTTTCCAGACAACATCTTCTCTTTTCTTTTCATCTACTGAGCTGATAGCTGATTAGGTCATAAAGCTCTTTTTTCCACATGTCAATCGAATCATCTTGAAGAGAGAGCGAAAGCCCTCAGTACTCAGCTAAATTCCTCCAAGACTCAAACCATGATGATCTCCTTCTAATCACCAGCATTGCTATTTTCCTTGGAAGTCGACTCTCATCCATATTAATTTTTCTTATCAGCCGGCATCTTGAGAGTTGAAATGAACAAAGGAGAAAGACCCGTTTCCAGCATAAGGACGTGATTTGCCGTACAATTTAGTAGCCTCAAAGTTCGTTTCAAAAAATATTGCGGAAAATCATAACTTTTGACTTCTCAAGATTCACCTGGAGCCTCCATTTGTTGCAGTACTCGAACAATTTATTGATCCTCAGTTGGAGACTTCCAGGCGACTCCGCAACCAGAGCGATGTCATCTGCGAACATAAGCACTTTTACTAATAGGTCGGTAGATACACGTGCTTCACCTTGTAGAACCTCTCAAATGTCATCTCTCTTTTTTATGAACGTCACTCAATTTTCTTGCGCATTTCGCGTTCTCTGGCTTCTCAATATTTTTGTCATCAACTCGATTTTTTAATGCAGAATTGCACAGCAGATGAAGTTTTCGAACATGTGTGACTTCAACAAACTGCATTATCGAACAAAATGCTTATGCACTTGTATTTACCTTTTCTAACAGAAGACTTTTGCAGTTTGAGTTTGAGTATATTCTGCAAATATATTTTTGACGCAGATGATTTTCGAAAACGCCCTTTAACTGGCAAGGCCATTGGACAAGTTATCTTGTCCCAGCTAAAGAAGAGGTTGAAACTTTCACTTGAACGTCATGTTTGGGAATAGGAACCTACTGATGTGCCAATATGCTTTTCGACATTGGAGGTGGTGTTTCGCTAATCAAGGACTGGAAGGAAGGTGTGATTGTTAAGTTGCCCAAGAAAGGTGACCTTAAAAATTGCAACAGTTGGCGTGGTATCACCGTTTTGTCCGTTTTCCCAAAACTAATGGCAACAATCATTCTCGAGCGAATAAAGGATAGAATCGAGTCTACACTCAAGTGGCATCAAGCTGGCTTTCGCAGTAATCGATCGTGTGTCGACCATATCAACACCCTGCGTATCGTCCTCGAGCAGTCGATGGAATTTCAATCACCGCCTTACCTCATGTTCGTGGATTTTGAAAAGAACCTAGAATGTTTATGGAAATTGTTGCTTGGTAGAGGAATTCCACCAAAAATTGTTGCCATTATTAAAGAGTCCTACAACAACGCAAGGTGTTTTGTTTCACACAATGGGCAGCTATCCGAATCCTTCGTAGTGCAACAGGGTGTGAGACAAGCGGATGTTCTATCGCTAATTCTCTTCCTGCTGGCAATGGACGACGTATTGACGGCCAGTGTTGGTACAGCTGAACGACAGGGCATATCAATGGAGACCGTTCGAAAGGTTTAGTCACTTAGAATATGCCGATGACATATGTCTACTGGCAAATAACATCAGGTGGCTGAACGGGATGTGCCAAACACTGCAAGTGAAGGGAGAGTCGAGTGGTCTAAGAATAAATATAGCAAAAAGACAAAAATAATGCTCACAGGCGGCTCCACACAGCAGCATATTATTCTACAGGAGACCCCAATTGAAGTAGTGGAACAGTTTAACTACCTTGGCAGTATTGTTTCTGCAAACGGTGGTACGGATCTGGACGTTAAAAGTAGAATAAATAAAGCTCGTGCTGCCTTCGGTACTCTGTCCCAAATTAGGAAATCCAGTCAAATCTCCTTACGCACTAAGTTGAGATTCTTCGAATCCAAAGTCAAATCCGTGCTGTTATATTCTTGTGTAACCTGGAAAGTCATGTCTACAATTTCGAAGAAATTACAGGCTTGTGTGAATCGCTGTCTTCACCACATCCTAAAGATTCGCTGACCACAAATAATATCAAATGAGGAATTGTGGCGCAGGACAAGTCAAGAGCGGCTGGACGTCGACATAAGAAAGCGTAAATGGCGTTGGATTGGTCACACACTGAGGAAACCAAACGATGAAATTGCATAGAAGTCTTTTGAATGGAATCTTCAGGGTGCACGGCAGCGGCGGCTGGTTGGAAGACCAAGAACAACATGGAAATCAACTGTCTTAGCGGAAGCAGAATCCCAGAGAAAGACGTGGCCACAGCTAAAGTACCTTGCAGCAGACCGTGAAGGATGGAGACGTTTTGTTGACGCCCTATGCACCAGCTGGGGTTACAGGACACGATGATGATGATGATGCTTCGCTGATCAAGAGAGAAATTGAACAACGCGCGCTGTAAAGACACCATACATTTCAGATAATTGTTAATGTGTTGACGCCTTTTGGAAATACCACATAAGGTGCAATCAAACTTGAAGGTGGTGTGGAAAAGAGTATTTTTTATAAAGAAACATAAACTCATAACTTTATCTATTGAATTATTCCAATCTTATAAAAAGAATGACGCGATCGGGGAAGTGTTTTCTCAAAACTGCTATAGATGACCTTGAAGGGGGAACTATTGCTCCAACTACTTGGAGCCAAATTTCTCCTTGAACCAATTCATCAATAACTATCTCTCTTTCGTATGGAGCAATATGGAGCAATGCCTATACCTAAATCTGCTGGTGAAAAAAGTTATAGGCAAATAAGTAAAATTAAAAGGGATTTTTAACAATGTTTTTTTTTTAATTTAACTTACTGATATTTTTTCAATTGAAATGTATTTAGAATGAATGCTTCTGGCTTTCCAAAAAGCTGCAAAATATTACTGTAAGTGTTGCCGTTGTTTTTTAATGATTTTTTTTCTATTTCATGCAATTATTTTATTAAATTGTCGCTCCCGTCCAAGCGGGGGGAGATATTACCCCTACCGTAGATTTTTTTTTTCTTGTCTACTTCCCACCTACATGCTTTCAATTTTTTGGCAGATCTTACGCAAAAATAAAAAAAAAAAAAAAAATTAGGGATTTTTTTTCTTTTTTTTATTTAGAGCCGATTAAGGCCCATCCATGGACATTGAAGGAGCGTTTAACAACGTAAAAACGGAGTCCATTAAATCTGCTCTGGAAGAGGTTGGGGTTGAGTCTGCCATTGTGGACTGGATTTATACCATGCTCAATGGTAGAATCATAAGCTCGCAACTTGGAGATACGATTGTTGAGAAAACAGTAACAAGAGGCACTCCACAGGGAGGGGTGATTTCGCCTCTTCTTTGGGTCCTGTTTGTTAACAAAATTCTTACAAGATTTAGGAATCAGGGCATTAAAATCGTGGCCTATGCAGATGACATAGTAGTTTTGATATCGGGTAAGTACCTTACCACCATCAAAGATATTATGGAATCCGCACTCAAAGAACTATCTTCGTGGGCAGTACAAAACGGTCTTGGGGTTAACCCTTCAAAAACTGAGCTAGTTTTATTCACGAATAAAAAGAAATTAGAGGACTTTACTCCTCCAAGGCTTAATGACATTCCTTTGAAACTTTCCAAAGAAGCTTAATATCTTGGCGTAATCCTTGATTCCAAGCTAACATGGAAACAGAACACAGAGGAAAGAATGAAAAGAGCACTATGCGCTTTCTATACATGCAAGAAAACCTTCGGTACACGGTGGGGTATGCGACCGCACGTCATCCAGTGGATGTACACGGCGATTGTTCGTCCCATACTAACCTATGGTTCTATCGTTTGGTGGAAGGCTGTTGAAAAAGTAAGCTATCTCAAAAACCTGAACAAGGTACAGAGACTAGCCTGTATAGGAACAACGGGGGCTCAGAGGTCTACGCCACAAGCAGGGTTGGAAATTATTTTAAATCTTCCGGCACTTGACGAGTACATAAGATGCACAGCAGCCAAGAGCGCACTTCGACTCAAAGAACTGGGCTCTTGGAAGCAAAGCACTTATGGTCATGGGTCTATCCTCCAGAGGTATGACACAGTGGCCGCACTTGATGTGACGACTGACTACATACCACCTTTTATAGATTTTAATAAACACTTCTCTATTTTGATACCCCAAAGGCATGGCTGGGAACCCAACTCACCAACCTGGGAACAGGGTATCTCATTCTACACCGATGGGTCTAAAATGGAAGAAGGAACGGGAGCTGGGGTGTTTTGAGAAGCTCTGAATATTAGATGTTCGTATAAACTCCCAGATGAGTGTAGTGTCTTTCAGGCTGAGATTTACGCTATTGAAAAAGCGGCAGAAATGGTACAAACGAAGAAACTGAACTCGTCGGAGATCACATTTTTCGTTGACAGCCAAGCTGCTATCAAAGCCTTAGCCAGTGATCCAAAACTGTAGCAAAATGCCGAGACAAACTGAATGATATTTGTGACACTAACCGAGTCAAACTCTGCTGGGTTCCTGGACATAGCGATATAGAAGGGAACGATAGAGCAGATGAACTGGCAAGGAAAGGGTCAGTATCAAATAGAAACATGAGTAGCCAATTAGATATGGGACTTAACATCCCGATCGGAGTGATTAGAACGAAAATAGAGCAAATCAATAAATCCTGGAGGACTAGGAACGATACTGTGTTATCTCTAGAAGTTTATGGCCTAGAATTAATGAAAAGGAATCTCGGTATATTTTATCACTGAGTAAAAAGAATATTAGAATCTTGATAGGTGTACTAACGGGCCACTGCGCCATTGGCACAATGGCCATCAGACTAGGTGTATTTGCACCCGATTTCTGCAGGAGCTGTCAAGACGTAGAGGAAATAGAAACCATTAAACACCTGCTCTGTGATTGTCCAAACCTCCAAACAAATCGACTCCGTTATTTTGGAAACAGGTTTTTTGAAGAACTGGAAGATCTAGCGCAGGTCTCAATGGCAAACATGAGAAAATTCATAGAAAGCACAGGCTGGTTCGCAAACGATCCAGTCTATGTGAGCCATTAGTTTGGGTGCATCTCTGCCTTCTTTTATAAGGGGATCACAATGGGCCAATAGGCCCCCGTGTACGCAACAGCCTCTGTGCTGTGCACGCCCCTCTTAACCTAACCTAACCTAAGGCCCATCCAAATATAAAAAACGCAAACAAAAAACATATGTATAAAGAACTAATACTATTACTTTTATCTTGAAGTACATACATATCTACATAGATACTAACAATTTTATTATTATATATTAAATTTTCTTTTAAGGTTTCACTATCACGAAAATATTTGTTTTAATTGCACTTAAATAAAAGAATTATTTTTATTAAATTACCTCTTTAAAAATTTGTGTACACAGTATACGAGTGGTGCATTGTTTAATATTCTTAATCAAGTTTCAAAGAGGATAATATTTTATTACTTTCTTTGAGATTTATCATGACACAATGGAATATGACAATTGTTTAATTATTCATCATGTCTGTCTCTTTTCAGAATATTTTTTCGTCGTGCTAAAGGGGTGGCTATCAACCACAGCATCAGGAGACGAGAAACTCCCCCATCATCATTGCATATGGTCGTATTTAAGACTGTATTTTCATTTAAGATTGCAAAAGGTAATAATTTCGTTCTTAATTAATCCCATTAGACTTCCAAATTCTGTTTGCATTTGTCTCCCACATAGACTGTCAACTCACTCTTCGAGAAACATCGGGTACACTGAACCACACAACGTTACCATTCTACAGCACTGATTGTACGGTGCACTTTCCGTCCTTCCAGATGGCCACACTTGGTCAACTACCACCGGGTATCCTCGTCGAGCTGACACGCCTCAATGTGCCATGCATCAACGGGGGCTATTTAAAATTCAGCAACCACTCAGAGCTGTGCGGCAAGCTCGAAGAGCTTTCGCTTAACCAGCGGACGTACCACTTTGATGTGCTGCAAAAAACTAGTGTTAAGATTTATAAAAACCCCATGTTTAGCTTAAATTATAAATTAGTTGATTTCTGTTATAACGTTTCGTTGAGCAACGAGAGCGGACAGTTTTATGTGCGTCCGTCGCGACCTGACTCCTTCGAGTGTTACTTTCGCATTCATCTGCCGTACGGTAATCGCATTCAATTACAATTAGTTACGAATAACGATAGTGATGTAGTGAATTCGAACTCAAATCCTAGCCCAGAGGGCGCCACCACCACCACCACAATCACCACTTCTTCCTCCACCACAACGACAACACAAACGGCGGCCAACGACCGAGACGCCACCACGATTTACACGAGCCTAGGTCTAAGTATCGAAAACAATATTGTTAATCTATCTTTAAGTTCGCAGAGTGAAGTATTTGTTAATAGAACGATGCAGGAGTCCTTGTCGCGCGGTCCTTCCGACTCAAATATGTACAATAGTGATACTGGATTTGCCTCGGATGAGAGCCCATTGGGCAAATTACCGGCCGAGTGCCACGGGGTTGTGATAAAAATTTTCGAAAACGATTCCGCCAAATGGACGCACTGTGTAAATAGTACAAGTGATGTTAGTGGATTCTTTGTGGAATCGTCGGGGAACACGTTGAATGTTCATTTGTTTCGACCGGTTAGACTGAAAGTGTTCGAAGCGATGCCTGCAACTGCAACTGCCACTGGTCGTAGTCAGCAGCAGGATGAGAAAGAAACTGAACTTGTGCAACTGCCATCGATTTATTTGTCCTATGCGACAAAACCAATTGCAGAAATTGTTGCAGACTGTGCCTTCGGTTGGATTGCTCTGCAACAATTCTGTGTATCTGCCATAGAAAAGCCCCAGCCGTGGATTGAGGGTGAAAAATATTGTGCCAGCCTAGGAGGGCACTTAGCGTCGATTCGCAGTAAACTGGAGCAAAGCATAATCGATAGCTTACTCATAAATAGGTGAGTTTTTAAATAAGTTTTTTTTTTATCGTCTAGAAGTATTTTTAGACAAAAATAATAATAGTTAACGCTTCCTTTCCACCGAAACTAAGTTTAAATTGTATGAGAAAAAAATATAAGTTATAAATAACGACTGTAAGTTGTTTCACCTGTAAGTTACATGGGTCAGAGTTCGCCTAGGTATCCTGTGTGTGTGGTATGTCCTTTCTTGAGAAAACTTTGCTTGCCTTTGATTTTCTTAAAGTCTTACGAATAATTTGTAGTTCTTTTAAATAACATTTAAAATTAGTCCTTGATTGCTATTACTGGCCATTTAATGTGGGATAAATACAATGCCAAAGTCCCGCATTTTTCAGAATCGAAAAATAAGTTAAGCTATTTTCTATAAAAAAAAAACCGAATTCATAGTTGTTTGTAAAAATAATTACCTAGAATTTAGTCAACAATATCAATATAGGTTAAGTTAAAAGGGTCCCTGGAGTTGCATTCGTGACACGCCATAACTTCAAATCAAAGTTCACCACACTGACGTTACTTGTTATTAAAAAAAAGTTATTTATTTTCATTCTATAAGCAAATGTATGCCGACGATATTGCAACTTATTTCATAGGTGTTAGGAGGAATAAAACCTGAACAAGAGTTGAAATCATTATTGATTGGTATTTATATACCTTCAAATACCTTCAAATTTTTGAACTTAAAGTTTTTGGTAGTTCTTAAGAAGGGAATTTACATTTTGTTTTAGTTCAAAAACAATAGTACTTGCCGTATCTACAACTGGTAAGGAAATGCTTATTTATCTCAACAATGTCTGCAACAATTTTGATGAAATCAATCTGTGAACGAAGGGCCAGCAAAAAAAGACCCCGCAAAGTCATAAAAATTAAAAAATCCAAGAACTTCAAAAAAGTTTTCAGGTGTTCAATATGCAATCAAATGAAGACCAAAAATTGGTTTGTCTTCGAGATAATTAAATAAATTAATATATATTTTTATATTTTTACCAATTTTTTTTAAGGTATTTTCAAAGTGCATTTTGGTGGTCCAAGGGCCGCAGAATCGCTGCCAGGTTGATAGTCCAGTCATATTGTATTTTAACCATGCAAATTGTGGGATAGTTTTGATTTGTTCGCATATAATTTCCAATAAAACTCTATTTAAGTTTTTTCTCTGCAACAACCCATTGCGACTCAAGCGCTAATCGAAAATTTACGTGTTTTTAGTCTTTTTTCGAAATCCACAATTTGCTCGCTAGTTGCCTTTTGCGCCCAAATTGTCTGGATTTTTCGAATTAGGTAGTAAGACGAAAACTAATAATTTCTTGAAGACGAATGGAGGTATTTGAAAGATTCAAAAAGAATTTTGAAGTCAAATTTTCATATCTCAGAATGACCATAAGAATTTTTTTCAAAAAAAATTATCTCGAGAACAAATATTACCTCAAATTTGCATAAAAATGCATTTTTTTTTAAATCTTTAGATTCGAATATCTCGAAAACGTTACGTGATAGAACAATTTCAATGTCAGATTCGAACTCAGCGTATCAGAAACCATCAGAAAAGTATATCCTGGTTCATGTTACAGACAAAAATTCAAATTTCGTCTCACAAAGTAATTTCGAGTGGATTTTCGAAAACATGTAGAAACTAAAAACACGTCAATTTTCGATAAGCGCTTGAGTCGAAATGGGTTGTCACAAAAAAAAAAAACTTAACTAGAGATTTATTGGAAATTGTGTATACTTTCAATGATAATTTGATGTAATTTTCGAATAATTGGTAGTTTTCGAGCCATTACCATTAGTGAAAAACTCCCAAAAAATTCATTTTTGCATCATTTTTTGCATTTTTTTCACGTTGCGTCACAAAATTTAGTTAGGAAACCTCAGATTCGGATTCAGCACTCCTGAAAACATAAAAAGGTGAACAAATCAAAACTTCCCCACAATTTGCTCGCAAAGACCTTTTTGAGCACAAATTGATTGGACTAAAGGACCGAGAGCCCACAGCAGATTTTGGGTGTGAGTGATAGCAAAAAAAGAAGTATAGGTGTCGAAAGCTTCATTCTGTGAATGAGTGGGGCATTTGCGAGAAATAGTGCATCGAAAAAAAAATATGAATGCGACTTCGAGGATAATCGTTTTAGCCGAAGGTTATCACTCCTCCCTAGATAAGCTCCTCGGATCACATATCACAGAATCTGAGACCATTTGAGTGTATAGTTCGCTCTACCGGACCGTTTAAAAAATTCAAAATTCTAAGTGAAAAACGTTTTTTTTTAACAGTCTGGCAGGGCAAATTAAGCACTCAAATGATCTCAGATTCCGTGATATGGGCTCCGCTGAGCTTATCTAGGGAGGGGTGAAAACCAATGTCGCCTAACACGATTATCCTCGAAGTTGCATTCATATTTTTTTTTTTCGATGCACTCTTTCTCGCAAAGGCCCCAGTTGTGGACTGCAAGACTTTGATTTTTTGAATAGCCTTTAATGAAGCTTTCGACGCCTATACTTCTTTTTTTGCTATCACTCACACCCAAAATCTGCTGTGGACTCTTAGTCTATATTAGTTAAGGAGATAAAACATGAAAATAAAAATATATTGTAGTAATTTTTCAAAAACATAGAGGTTGGAAAAATCTTCTTCTTCTTATATATTAACTCAATCGTTGTGCGTTAGTCCTGCAAAGGCTCGAAAACGACTAAACCGATTTGGATGATTCTTTTCAGAAAATGTTTGGTATGAACCGGTGGGTGTTTAAATGAAGTTGGTCTAAATCGGTCTTTTGGTTTGCCAGCAACGTGCAAAAACGCAATCTGAGAGTCTGTTCTATATATGTATGTACGAAAATAAATAAATCAATTGTGTTTGTAAACAAATCAATCAGTTACGATTTTTTTCTGACACATGTATTAAAATTAAAAAATAAAATAATATCGAACAACCTTGCAACTATGCCAATATTGACTCTGATTGGTAGACGGGAAAGTTCGAAGGTAAAATGAACGAGACCAGTTTGGAGTTGAGATGTCTTTAGTAATATTCTTTGAGGTTTTCAAGCTTCAGTTACTTTTTGAGCCTTCCTTTCTTTGACGATTTCTTCTTCCGATATATTTGCAAGATAAGATGCGTAAACGATTTGCTCAGAGGTATTGTTCATATATATTTATGTTTTTGTTGATGGTAAAATTTAAGCCTGGTACATATTTTTTAGATTTAACCGAAACAAGCAAACTGTTCTTGAATACCTACATATGTATATGCGTAGAATTGCGTAGAATTGCGTAGAAATGCGTAGATTTGCGTAGACTTTGTGAAATCTTTTTGTGTTTTAATAAACATTTTAAAAAAATTGCAGTGCACGTCAATGGGAAGGTTTATTCAAAACCTATCGACACATCCAAGCCAATTCTTTTTTTTCATGGTTTTGTTGAGGAAATACTCGAACCAAAGTGTTTTTATCGATTTTCTGCCCCCAAAGCAATCCGTTAGATGCGAACATCTAACGAACGGAGCAGCAAAAAAAGCATTCCTTGCCGTTTAAAAAAAAAAAGACTTTTTTTTCAAAATTAATGAAATAAATCGTGCCATATGGTTTTGGAAAGGTCTATTCGAACCCTATAGACACATGTAAGCCAAATTTTGTTCTGGTTGAGAAAATATTCGCATCCAAAGTGTTTTTACTGATTTTCTGCTCCAACTAGCTACTTTATTGTCTTTGGATAGTGATATTTCAGAATTCATGCCATGTAGAAAGCATTTCGAGAGAGATTTTTAAGAGCTTTCCAAAACTGAAAACCAGAAGCTTCTATGATATCTAGTTCTCGAGATATACGCATCCAAAGTGATTTGCGTAGATCTGCGTATATATGCGTAGAATTGTGTAGAAATACGTAGATCTGCGTAGATATGCGTAGACTTGCGAAAACTTTGTGTATTTTTAATAAAATAAATTGCAGTGCACGTCAATAAGAAGGTCTATTCAAACCCTATCGACACAGCCAAGCCTATTTATTTGTCATGGTCTGGTTGAGGAAATATTCGAACCAAAGTGTTTTTACCGATTTTATGCTCCCAACGCAATCCGTTAGATGCGAATATCTAAGGAACTGAGTTTTCAAAATGATTGCGGTTTTCAGTACTGAAAGGAAATTAACACACCTTTCCAAAAATGCAAAAATATCATCACGAACATTTTTCATGGAAGCTAACCTGAAGATGAGAATGTATGTTCTCGAAAACGTTAGTTGATAAAACAAATAAAATTGTATGAGAATAAGGACAAATTTTCCATTTAACTATTTATTTAAACTAAAAAATTTATTAAATTTTGTTTATTGTTTTGAATAATCTATTTCGATGGTAAATTTTATTCTATATAAAAATGATTTTCAGCACTCGAAACTCTGCTCCCTCCAAAACGCACCCTCTCATTTAATAGCACTCCGCGGTTTTCTCATCTTCAATGACCCATTTAAGAATCTTATCAATTTAAGCTCATGACCATCTTAGTACCTTTTGTTATATGACATAATCAATAGGAGATCAGTTACTCTCATTATTACGACTTCCTGAAAGCTGCAACTTAAAAATTGCCATTCACGTTTACTTGGGGGTCATATTGAATTATTTTACAAATTATTAATCATTCTACGCAATTTTGCGGGTATAAACTTATTAAATTCATTTAAATGTACAGGGTGGGCCAAACATTTCTATTCCTATTTGTTTGTTTTTGAAAAGAGCACTACGATATCTCGCGAACCAAAATCTGGAATAACGAAATCTCGCATTTTTTTTAATCTCAAATAACGAAATCTCGCAAAATTAAAAATCTTGTTTTGTAATCACGCAGTTATAAAATCTCGCTTTTTACAATCTTGCATTTACATTTTGAACCTTAGAATCTCGCAAATTTCAACCAAAATCTCGGAATTTAAAATCTCGCAAATCAAAGTCTCGCAAATTCAAATTTCATCGCAAGGATTCGCACACGGCTTTTAGAAAAATTTGTTTTTTTTTTGAGAATATACCTATCCAAGAGCACTTTGCATAATTTTTCTTTCCAACTAATTGTTGTATTAGAAATATGTTAGTGCATTCTCTAATAGCCTATATTGATATTGTACTGTACTACTCTAAATACATATATGTATATACATATCACACACGAGTCATGACGAGAGAAAGACGAGTAGAAGCAAGACCGTCGTAGATGAAGGATCTGACTAACTGTGTGATCTACATTTTGCATTGAATAAACTTTATATAAAAGTCTAAGCGTGTTTCATTAAATAATACAAATAGATAAATACTACATGGCGCAGCCGGTACAAAATCAAAGTCGAAGTAAAATTAATTAAAAAAAAAAAAAAAAAAACGAACAGAAAATAAAATTGACTTGAAAGAAGATTAGAGAAACACGTGAAAACAGCAACGATGGACTTTCCAAAACCAGAACACTTGAATCTTGACGGCAATCTGAAGGAAAACTGGAAAAGATTTAAGTCACATTTCGAAATTTATTCGACTGCAACAAAAACTGAGGATGAAAAAATACAAGTTGCAAGATTTCTGAGCTGTGCAGGCACAGAAGCTATAGAACTCTTTCATACCTTTGAGCTTAGTAGTGTCGAGCAAAAGAAAATTGAAACAGTTAAAGCTAAGTTTGAGGAATACTGTAATCCGCGAACGAATGTGGTATATGAACGGTACCGATTTTACATGAGAAATCAAAAGGAAGGTGAACCTTTTGACCATTTCTTAAAAGAGATATCAACTTTGGTAGAAAGC
The DNA here is from genome assembly GCA_963921185.1 of Dasysyrphus tricinctus. Classification (NCBI taxonomy): domain Eukaryota; kingdom Metazoa; phylum Arthropoda; class Insecta; order Diptera; family Syrphidae; genus Dasysyrphus; species Dasysyrphus tricinctus. Next base: position 105,026,341 of record OY992532.1, on the reverse strand, counting down.
TGTAGCTTTGGAGATGAAAAGAAGTCCATGCTGAGGGACAGAATCGTCATCGGAATAGCAGGCCATAGCATTCAAGCACAACTTTTGAAAACAAGTGAGTTGACCTTGGAGAAGGCAGTGGACACGTGTCGAGTGGCGGAGATGACAGGAGTTCAAAGTAAAATCATGCAGGGAGAGGCAGTCTCAGGAAGAACAGCATCAGCAGTGGATGCGATTGGAAGAGAAGGGGGAAGTAGAAACAAGGCAGAGTACCATCCTAAAAGTAATAAAAATAGTGTTCCTTCTAATTTCAGATGTAAAGAGAATGCACAGCAGTTAGATAAATGGGGCGAGGGAAGAGGACAATTCAACAAGATAAAATGCTCATTTTGTAGCTACACACATTTGAAGGGCAAGTGCCCAGCGTATGGAAAAAAATGTGCCGCGTGTGGAAAATTTAATCATTTTGCATCAATGTGTAGGAAACAAAAACTGGTGAGTGATGTTGCGGTTTTGCAAGAAGGTGATGAATATGATAGTGATGAATTATTTATTGATGCAATTAAATCGTTGAAATCGAAAAACACGTGCTGGACTAAGTGCTTGACAGTAGAAAAGACAGAAGTGATTTTTAAGCTAGACACAGGCTCGCAAGTAAACATTTAACCAAGGAAATTGTTTGAAAAAATAAGAACTCAAAATAGGCTCAAAAACTATTCGGTGAAATTGGAAGCTTACGGTGGTTTTAGGCTAGAGGTAGTTGGAGCGGTAGAATGTGAGGTTAGATCCGAAAACAAAAAATATAATATGCAGTTCGTTGTTGTAGAAAAAGGATGTCAGGCATTGCTAGGATTGGAATCATGTATGGAATTAGGGTTGGTAGCACGTATAGACAGTATAAGTCATAGTATGAAAGAGAAATTTATAAAACTGAATGAAGACGTATTTGAGGGATACGGATTTTTCCCAGACGAATGTCGATTAGAGCTTAAAAAAGATGCACAACCAGTGAACAGGCCACCAAAACGTATACCATTAAGCTTAAGAGAAAAAGTTAAAGAGACATTAGGTAAAATGGAAAAAAGGGGTGTTATTTCAAGAGTTAATGGGCCATGTGAATGGTCACATCAGATGGTAGTAATAGAGAAGAGTGATGGGTCTTTGAGAATTTGCCTTGATCCAAAAGAGTTGAATGCAGCTTTAAAAGATGAAAGGTGCATGCTACCTTCATTTGAAGACTTTCGAAATGCAATGAGAGATTACAAAGTATTTACTGTATTAGACTTCAAAGAAGGATTTTGGCAGCTGAAGCTGGATGAGAAGTCAAAAAACTTAACGGTATTTAGTACACCATATAGTGGATGCTATAATTTTAATGTATTACCATTAGGAGTAAAAGTAGCAGCTGAAATATTTCAAAAAATAAACAATAAATATTTTGGAGCATTGCAGGGAACATTTGTTTTTGTAGATGACTTGATAATAGGTGGGAAAAACAGTGAGGAACATGATGAGAACCTGAGTAGAGTACTGCAGAGAGCCAGAGAGATAGGAATTAAATTTAACAAAAATAAGGTGCAGTTTAGAGTGGAAAAGGTAAGGTACTTGGGACACATTTTTTCAGCGGAGGGGACGACTCCTGATCCGGTAAGAGTGGAAGGGATCAAAGGTATAGAAAATCCGAAAAATCAAAAAGAATTACAGAAAATTTTAGGAACAGTTAATTATTTAAGACCATTCATCCCCAAGCTGGCCGATATGATAGCACCATTTAGATGCTTATTAAAGAAAAATGTGGTCTTCACTTGGAATGAATACTATGAAGGGGTCTTGGAACAAGTTAAACATGCAATTGAAAAAGCAACAAAATTAAATACATTCAACCCATCCCTACCGACAGTGATACAAGCTGATGCTTCAAAGGATGGCTTAGGCTGTTGTCTTATGCAACTAGGGAAACCAATTTGCTTCGCTTCGAAAAGCCTTTCTGAGACAGAGACCCACTACGCCCAGATTGAGAAGGAACTATTAGCCATAGTTTTCGCGTGTAAGAAATTCCATGAATATATTTATGGGAGAAAAGTCATTGTGTATACAGATCATAAGCCACTTGTATCAATCACAGAGAAGCCGTTAGGAAACAATTATTCAACAAGATTACAAAGAATGAAAATTAAAATTATGATTTATGACTTAGAAGTAAAATATTTACCAGGAAAGGAGATGCATATTGCGGACTTGTTATCACGTAGTTCAGGAATGGATAAGGAGATAAATCTAGAGGATATCAGAACAGAGTACATACATGCAGTTAGTTTAGGGGAAAGAACAAAAAATTTGTATAAAATAGAAACAGAAAAAGATAGTGTATTAAAACAATTATCTAGGTATTATAGGGAAGGATGGCCGTCATCGAAAACTAAAATACCTGAGCAGTTAAGGTTCTTCTGGAATATCAAAGATAAATTGTATGAAGATAATGGGTTATTATTTTTTGAAGAAGGAGTGTTTGTACCACAAAGCCTTATAAAGCATGCACTAAAGGAGTTACATAGGAATCATTTTGGAATGTCAAAAACTATTGCAAGGGCCAAAGGTATATTTTACTGGCCATATATGAATAGAGATATTGAAAATGTGATAAGTCGATGTCAAGTGTGTGAAAAATTTAGAGCCTCGAATCCAAAACATAAAATGATAACGCGAGAAACACCTCAACTACCGTATCAAAGAGTAGGTTGCGATATTTTGGAATTTAAAGGAAAGCCATTTTTGGTCATAGTAGACTATTTATCAAAATGGTTTGATCTAAAGGAACTAGACACAAAGTCAGCTAGAAGTGTCGTTAAGGCAATGAAAGAAACTTTTTCGGTGCATGGGATACCGGAAGAAGTAGTTTGCGATAATCAGCCATTCAATTCATATATATGTAGGCAGTTTTCAAATGAATGGGATTTTAAGTTCACGTACTCAAGTCCATTTTATCCAAAATCAAATGGAATGGCGGAAAAAGCCGTACATACAGCCAAGTCAATATTAAGAAAATGTTTAGATAGTGGAGAAGATCTTTATCTTACTCTTTTAGAATATAGGAGTACAAAACTTGCTCATTTGAACTTTGCGCCATCACAGCTGTTAATGAGTAGAAACTTAAGAACTAAGCTCCCAATAGTAAAGAATCAGCTTAAACCTAGAATAATAGAAACGGAAGATCTAGATAAGATGCAGCAAATTAGACTAAATCAGATAAACTACTATAATAGGACAGCTAAAAGAAAAGAGTTAGAACTTAATAGAGGAGATAATGTTGTGTACAGAAAAGGAGTAGTGTGGGAGCCAGCTAAAATAGAAGAAAAAAGTATCAGTCCAAGGTCGTATGTGCTACGCACTGAAAACAATAAAATAATAAGAAGAAACTCAGAACATTTGCGTAGATCTTATAATGAACCAAAATTTAGAAATTTAAATGAGGAGGAAGAAAACATGCATAAAGCCATAAACAATAGCAATTATAAAATACAAGACTTAGAACAGCAAGGTGTATCTTCGGAAAACTCAAAACAGGACATTAAAATACCTCAAAATATTCCATCATTGCAAACGCAAAATCACTACCAAACTCGCTATGGAAGAAGCGTCAAAAAACCTAATTTTTTTGGACGATAAAAGTTGAAAAAAAAAAAAAAAAAAAATGAATTAATGATTGAAATACTTAACATAATTACATAAAACTATAATGTAGTGTCAGTTACAAAATATGCATTTACAAAAATGGAACAGAAAGTATTTGTAATTATGAACAAAATGAATTGCGCGTTTAAAAAAGGGGAGATGTTGTATTAGAAATATGTTAGTGCATTCTCTAATAGCCTATATTGATATTGTACTGTACTACTCTAAATACATATATGTATATACATATCACACACGAGTCATGACGAGAGAAAGACGAGTAGAAGCAAGACCGTCGTAGATGAAGGATCTGACTAACTGTGTGATCTACATTTTGCATTGAATAAACTTTATATAAAGGTCTAAGCGTGTTTCATTAAATAATACAAATAGATAAATACTATTTGTATTTGAAAAATTTGTACATCCTTTATTACTGTAAATAAATTCTATAATCATTTTGGTTGTCTTTTACGCGTTTATAATAGAGCTAAAAATATTTTCTAGTTCAAGACCAAATACAATTAATGCAATTTGCACATGACACTTTACAACTGGATATACATCTCTATGTTCTCTCTATTTCTTGTCGTTTTGACAATTATTAAAAAATAATTTTGTAATTGCGGGATTATGAAAAGCAAAATGTTGTAATTGCAAGATTTCGTCATGCGAATTTCGCGGGATTATGAAAAGCAAAATTTTGTAATTGCAAGATTTCGTCATGCGAAATTTCGAATGCGAGATTTCGTAGCCAACCCGTTTTTGACATGAGGCTCAAAAACGACAATTTTGAGATTGGCTGGGGCCACGGAACAAACCAGTAACAAGTCAAAATCCTGTCAAAATAGCCAATAAGTGCATAATAGTATTAAAATCATGGCCACTTAACAGTTATAATTTTTTAAACCTTACGTAAAAGATTTCCATGAAATTAACTAAGACTTGGAATTTATTTCATTATTTTTAATATTTTGGTAAAAATGTATTACAGATTTTTTACAATATAAAAGAGACTTTTAATCCATCCTGTTTATTCTCTCTGATTAATAGAAATTGAAATATACAGATTTAAAAAAATTAAAGTGGAAAAAATGAGAAAATGAAAGAGTTGGAGATTTAAGGAAATGATTAATTTTTCTTATGAACCAAGAATTATTAAGAAGAGTTCATACAAATATCTGTGTGTTTTGTTTCTTTGAAGAGAAAGGGCAAGTGTGGGAAATTGGATATATGTTTTGGATTGCGGTACAAAAATAATACTTCGAGATTTTAATCAAACCTAATTTAACCATAAAGTTGATAGAAAATACCATAGAAACGTTTTTGGGATTTTCGACTTTCTTATTAACGTCTTCACCGATTTCAATCAAAAAAACAAAATACACGTAGAAGTTCCTTTAGAGTGGTTTCTATAATTTTTTCCATTATCCTATCCAACAAGTTACCACAATAATCGGTATGCATACAACCACCAGAGAACCCTAGGTATTTGATATAATTTAATTAAAATAAAACATGTTTACATTTATATGTATATTAGATCTAAGATAAATTTAATTGGCTTTCAAGTTTAAAAATACATAAACGTTTGTATATACAATAATGTGCAATCTCATTCATTTCTGCAACAAAATACCAACGATGAAAATGTCTATCAACTCTGATATAAAAAGCATTCACAAACTTCTTTTGATGAAAGCAAACTTCTCTCGTAATTGAATGAGATCCTCTACCTATATTACTCACTTACTTAACGCCCACTCTCACTAACTGCTCTACATACATTTTGATTTTAATTCATTTTAGTCCTGGATACCATGACCACTTTGCCTACTGGGTAGGAGGTTCAGATAAAAATTTCGAAGGCGATTTTCGATGGACTGATGGACTTCCATTCCAGTACACAAGTAAGTCATATACATAAGCTATTAATAAGTTAGCAATACGAGTATACCTACTGAAACCCGCCATTGTATGTCAAAGTAAAGAAAGCTTTTATAAACATTTAACCAAAACTCGTAACTTTGTTATTTCTTGGCAGATTGGTTTCCAGGCTGGTCTCAGCATGGTAACTATAACAAACAACCTAATGATGATGGTCTTAGTAGCCAGGATTGCATTGAACTGCGTCGATATTTTCGGACTCCCCCTGGAATTCAATCAACTCGCAGTCCGATGACAAGTAACTTTATGTGGAATGATCGGGATTGCAATGCCAACAATTTTATCATCTGTGAGAGACCAATGAGTGATGGTATGTATAAGTACGTTTACGTTTATATACTCGTATATAGAGGATTGCTTTGTTTTATTTTTTCGAATAAAAGGCAAATGTTGTTTTATACTTCAAATCACAAAAAAAAATTAAATTAAAAAAAAGCCATGTAATGAGATTTCCTGAATTATCTTTAGGACCCCACAGTCCCAAAGTGCACACATGAGTGCGGCTATTTCTGTCAAAATCTGGAATTTATAGCTCTTCCTCTTAAATAAAGAGCAATAAATTTCCCCTTTAAAATGTTTCTTTTTCTTAACAAAATGTCGTTGAAACCTCATGAATAAACTGAAACAATGGGTTTTTTTCTCAATTTGTTCGTAATTCAAAGAAACTTTCTTATTTTAATCCTTACAAAGGTAAATACACCTACAGTCTTATTTAAACTTCTAAAAAGTATACCTTTAAACAAAATAGATACAATTTGTCGTGTCATTAAGGAGTAACAACAACAATAACAAGTGAGGAATTTTCCATTGAAATAGGGTCAGAAAGGGTAAAACATACAAAAATTTAACAGATTATAGGAGACGCCCTCAATGTTTTTATTTTCTTAAGAACCTCCCTAATGTAGGATAAACTGTTCAATATCAAACCATAAGTCCCACAATGAAACGTTCCAACTTTTGCATTTCATATTAATAAGTAAAAAAAAAAGCGAAGCAAGTAGATTGAAAACGTATCTCCTAAAAAGATTATTTTTAATGATGTCCATAAATTCTTTATAAACTACGGAAATCAATCAGCAAAATAGAAGAAGCGTTATGAAATTGGATGTGGAATTATTTATTTAGAAAAGCTTTCTGTGGTCTTAGATTCATTCAATTAACGTTTCATTCGGGTGATTCAAATTTAAACACCCACCTCCGAAACATAACTCTGATGAAAACTTCTCTTTTTCGTTAGTTTTTAAATACATAATTTATTTTTATTTTATTTTATAGAAACATTTCGCAAGAACTGGGTAAATGACTGCAATAAAACCGTATCCCTGACAAAGGAACATCCTAGAGCATCGGTATGGAGTCCTTCTTTCCCTCGCCAGTATCCAGATAATGCAAATTGTTTCACCACAATAACAGCACCAAGTGGCTATCGAATAGTTCTGGAGTTTGAGGAATTAGTCATCGAAAGTGAACCAGGGTATGTTCAAAACAATATCACAAAACTAAAAAAAAAAAAAAAACATTACGTATACGCCACAGTGTACTTGAATTTTTTCTCTCTCCATATCTCTCTCTCTCGCAGTTGTACATATGATTATCTGGAAGTAACCGAACCTACCATCAACAGTGGTAGTCCACATTTGGGCAGTTTTAATATCGAACAGAAATTTACAAAATCTTCCAGGCATAATAACAAACTCAAAATGCCACCATTCGCCGCCAGCAATGGTAACCTAAACACAAACACCAATCGAGACTTTCAGAAGCGAAGTTCTTATGAAAACCCTAGCCTAAGTTTTACTTCTAGCAATATGAATGCAAATGCAAATAGTTTTAACAATTTTAATATCGCTCAATCTAACTATCAGAATTTGTTGAATATCTTTTCGAACCTATACAAACCACATGCAAATTTTTTAATACAAACTCCAGACTATCCCAAGGGCAATACATACTATCCTACGGGGAAAAATAGCAAAACTGAAGCCTTACCCAAACGTTTATGCGGCGATTGGAGTTCGAAACTGAAACTATTGCGACACATATCGGTTGGATCGTATTTGGGGTTGCATTTTGTCTCGGATTATTCACATCATTTTGGCGGATATAAGGCGAAAGCATTTATGGAAAATAGTAAGTTGCATGAATGTTGTAGAAATTTAGTTCTGATATTAGTTTTTAGGTTTCTTGTTTCTTTTTTTTTTTGAAAATTTATCATCATTTGTGTCTATAAATTCTATTAGATTAACCTTACTAAATTAACATTATATCAATATTTATATATAACCATTTCCTGTTCTATTTTTGAGCAATTTATTTGCACCCTTTTGTTTTCATGATGTTCTCACTGCATGCATTTATTTTAATTTATTTCGTGTTCATATTTCATTTTCTTTCAAAGTACCTCGTACATATTTGAATTTCATTTACGTCATATATTTTTGGGGTTTCACTTCCGACAGTTGTTTTCAAAAGGTGAAGGAATGATTTTCAACATTGCACTGCATCTTAATGAATATAAATAGCGCAGTCAATGTACATTTTTCTTCTGAATTGATTTATTAATTTAATGGCTTAGGTACGTCTATGTATATTAGGGTGGTCGTTATATGTTTATTTTTTAAGTTTTCATATTGGGATGGGCCTAAATCTGCTCCAAATGAAAAAAAAACTCCCTAATTTTTTCAGATTTTTATTTTAATCCCTTATAGTCGCTGTAGGGGTTTAATAAATTTCCCTATTTTTTTTTTTTTTTTGTTGCAAGACGTGCCAAAAACTCAGAGTACATATCGATACCTTCCTGTAAGAATGTATTAAGCGACATTTTCAATATTTAAAATTAAAATTGTTAAAAACCGCTTGCTTAGTTATTTTTTTTATTTATTTTGTTGTAATAAACAGATTTTTAAAGGGATTTTGAGTTGAAAATCCTGTGCCAAATCTTTTTATTCCATTAAAAACACAAATATATAACTGAACAAGAGGTTTTTTTCGATGCCTTAAATTTGTTTTAAATGTCGCTTAATACATTCTTACGGGAAGGTATCGATATGTAAGTTGGAAGTAGGCAAGAAAAAAATGTTTCTTTCTATCTCCAGTTGGATAGGAGGCAATTTTATAAAACCCCTACAGCGATGAAAATAAAAATCTGAAAAAGTTAGGGAATTTTTTTCTTCATTTAGAGCCCATCCAACATGATCTTTTCTTAACGACAACCCCAATGAAGGTTCATGTTCATGGTTAAGGAAAAATTTTAAGGAAGGCATAAGGACTCAAAAACGTTTATTAATGTGTTAAGATTTGATTTAATTTTATGTTGGTATGGAATAGAACCTTAATTACTAGGAAATTTCTGTCTGAAATCTTTAAAAAAAAGTTTTTTTTGAACGAAAAGAAGGTCATACATACAGTACTGTTCGAATTAATGTGAACACAGAGGAATTTCTTATAAATATTGTTTATGTGATATAATAATTTTTTTAAAGTTTATAAATAAGTTTCTTTTGTTAATATTTAGTAAAAATATGTATCTTCTTTGCTTGGATAATGGTTTTTTTGGTTTTTGACATGGAGTTCATCAGAATTTCGCAATTTGCTCTCAATGCCTCGTACCTTTGCACCTGATTTATTATCTTGTACTAGCCTTAACTACCGTGGTGGAGGTCACAACACTCGTAGTCTAGAACTAATGCATATATCTCAACACCGTACCAATTATGGAATGCATGAGCCTTTTACCCGCATGTGCATCATTCTGAATTTGAACTCTAATTTTTTTGATTTTAATATAAGTAAGAATAGACTCAAAGCTTCATTGAAGACCAGTGTACCACGCTCTTAAATGTTTGTAATTGTTAATTTTTTCAATGTCATTTTATTTGTTATTTTATAATTATTGTTTTTAATTTTATTTTGTAAAGTGTATGTTTTAAGTAGTTTGTTGCTTACTAACTACTAACACTACACTAAGTGATGAGCCTGATAAGCACTTAATTTGTGTTTGGCAATTCTTTGGTCGCAAGATGTTGCTTGTACTAAGCTCTCTTCGGCAAAGATCTGATAGTGTATAAAAAAAAAAAAAAATAAAAATTACCCCCAAATTATCCCTATCCCCATTGTTGATTCTGCTGTAGAGCCTATTTTTCTCAACCTTACTTTCCAGATTTGCTATTCATTCTGAAAAGAATTGAGTCTCGGTTAATTTCACGGCCAATCAAAAATGTTAATAATCTTTTCCTTGAAATATTTCATCATTGTTCGGGAAACTTGACATTGAGCGTAATTCCATTTAAAAGTGGCATCTCTAGTAGCCTAACATTTCTGCAGCTCTTACTCTTTGTAGGAGTCCACCATTGGTTTAAACTTATGACTGTACATCATACCTTCAAATAGAATGAAGCCAAGATCGAAGTGGACATTTCTAAGCGGGATAGCTGGCCAAAATTCAGATTACTAAAAATCATTTTTTCCAACAGGATTAAGCTCAACTTCAAGTTTCCAGTAAAAGGATGAAATATTTCAAGGAGGAGCTTATTCACACCTTGAATTGGCCACAAAATTGGCCAGGACTCAATTCTATTGGAAATTTATAGCCAATTTACAAAGTTGGGTTGGGAAAACGGGCAGTACAACAGAAACAAGAATGGGGGAAGGGATAATTCGGGTGTTATTTTGATATGAGGCATTGTGATGAAATTGCAAAATTCTGATGAATTCCATGCCGAAAACCGTTAAAACCATTATCAAAGCAAAGAAGATACATATTTTTACTAAATATTAACAAGAGAAACTTATTTATAAACTTTAAAAAATTATTATATCACATAAACGATATTTATAAGAAATTTCTCTGTGTTCACATTAATTCGAACAGTACTGTAAATTAATAATCACCCTATACTCGTAGAGTAAACATAAACAGCAACTTTATTATGTCTGCCAGCAGTTAAGCGATATCTAATCAATACATTTTAATCAGAACCTTTCAGAGGAGGAAAGAGAAAATTCATCGAAAAAATTCTTAATCATTTTAATTGTTATCTCATTTATCTAAATTTCTTCAATTTTGAAAAATGTTTTAACAGGCAATAACATTTTCGAAACTAATCAAAACTATTAAAACATATAACTTTTAATGTTCGAAAAAAACCAGAGCCATCACTTCTGATGTTGTTACTCAAAATCTTCAGATTTTGATATTCGATTTGCAGATGATTCAATAATTGAAATCAAGCCTGAAATGAAAAAATTAAACTTTCGCGAAAACGACTGTTTCAATGGTCGGGTGCCACCACAAACGGGTTGCATCTGGTGTGGACGGAATCATAATTGTAACTATGAAAACCCCTTAATCAGTGTATTGCGACTTTTGGAAGTTAGGAAATAATGATAAACAAAAATAATTTCAATTACAATTACATGCAATTTTTCAATTACTTTAAAATTTACGGCCATTCCAAAAAATTCGAAACCAAGCAATTCAACTTCAAATTAAGGAAAAAAATATATTTAAAGATTCCAATATTTTGAGTATATATAAGAGTTAACGAAAAAGCTGTAGATACAAAATCCTACGTATTGTTTTAAAATAGGCAAGTGATCAATAAAGCTCATACTTTATCTTCCGTAACAGCGCATTTTTCGGCATTTTTGCCGCTATCAGTTCTCTATAAATTGTGATGCAAATAGCGATGTGCAGTGAGGTTTTTATAAGTATTTTTAATACACAACTTAAATTCGGAACTATTTTCTTGATAAAAGTGCTGTAAAAATAGTAAAACGCTTCGAAATGATTGAACATTTAATGTCTTCTCCGATACCGAAAAATGTTAAAAGTTGGTATAAATGGTGAACTATATTAGTGTTTGTAAAATTATTACGCATATCAAGCAAGACTTGAAAAAGAATTATCGTGGATTTTTTTTTTTGATTTTTATATCATGTCTTACTGTCTAAAACAGGGTAACGGAGAAGACAAAATTGCACTTTTCTCATTCAAATTTCAACGACTCATAGGCTTTTTTTTTAAGTCTGAATTTCTTTGATCCCCATGCAAAATTGATCAAGGTAATTTAAAAAAAATATGTGTTAAATTTGATTGAAATCGGTTGATGCTTACACGTGCTAGCGAGCACTTGAAATTTTTCATACAAAGCATGGTGTTTTCACACTCTTTTACTCAAAGTGCCGGTAAAAGTGTAAACGTTCAATGAAAATTAAACTTGGCACATATACAAAGTACAATTATTAAGAGTTTACAAAAATATTGCTTAATTTTTTAAATAACAGTTACTCCATTAAAAATAGCAACAAATGCACAAAAACAATAATATTTAATTTTATTTGTTAATGGGGTAAATATTATACAAAATTATTGAAAACATTTTTTTTGTATACTCCTTACGGTATTTAATTTATGTTCCAAGTTTAAAGGTTTTCCATCAACTTTTACAATTTTGCTGATATATTGAGTAAAAACTGTGAAAACCCCATGTATTTTGTATGACAACTTTCAAGTGCTTGCTAGCACGTGTTAACGTTAACCGATTTCAAAGAAATTTTATACACATTTTTCAATTACCTGGATCACTTTTATCATTGATTGAGAATAATAATAAAATTACAAATAACAATATAATTGATCCAAAAAGAAATCTTTAATCGTACGTGTCTTCTCCGTTACCATTAGCTGTCTTCTACGTTACAATCTCTCATATTTTTTGTATAGTAAAATGAAACATAGATGGAAACCAAGGATGGTTTTTGATAAATGTTGGTTTTATGAAAGTGTGCAAAAAAATCAATTAATGGACCGCGCAGAATGATGAACTTCCTTGCCGCGTAGTATTTCGAAACCCTCGAAAAACTGACTGGCTTAAATATAGCATTACACTTCAAGGGCTATTAAAACCTGATCTTTTAAATCCTCCTCCTAATACTAAAGATCTTGATTGCAAGGTCAATGATCTCACATTAGCCCTTTACAAATCTATGGCTACTTCCTGTAGACTTAATCAAGTAAGGGGGAAAAAGAAACCATATTGGTGGGATTCAGGACTTGAACCGCTCAGGAAAGATTGTCACAAGAGTTTCAATCGAGCTAAAAGCATTCGTCCTATAAGGTAACCCTCAAATTATATAAGAAAGCGCTGAGAAAGTCAAAGAGATCCTCCTGGAGAATTTTCGGTGGAAAAATAGAGGAAACTTCAGAGGCATCTAGGCTAAGAAAAATTCTCTCTACAAATCCAGTAATGCCAAGCGGCTTAAAAAATGCTGATGGCTCGTGGACCAACTCCTGCGAAGAATTGCTTAACCTGCTATTAGATACTCATTTCCCTGGTAGCTCACGAAATATTAATATATTCGACCATTTTAGGTCTGATATGAAGTCAAGCTATCCACAAGGTCTGATTACTAGGGACAAGCTGCTTTGGGCACTCAACAGCTTCCAGCTTTACAAATCTGCGGGACCAGACGGCATAATACCAGCCGAACTCCAAATGAAAAGAGATATGATTTTACCAATTCTGGAGTCTATCTTTACCAGTTGCTTAGCACTGGTCCACATTCCCCTGTCCTGGAGAGAAGTCAAGGTTGTGTTCATACGCAAAGCTGGTTAATGTTCCCAAGTAAACCCGAAAGACCTCAGACCTATTAGTCTATCATCATTCCTTCTTAAAACCTTTGAACATCTGGTTGATATCCACTTACGTACTAGTATAGACATGCAACTATTATCTACTGCTCAACATGCTTACTGCAAAGGGAAATCGGTGGAAACTGCTTTACATACTCTAGTAGGATCCATAGAATATTCCCTCCATCATAAGGAGTACACCATGGTTGCTTTCTTAGATATAGAAGGTGCTTTTAACAATGACGACACATCTGCAATCGCATCTGCACTGACATCCCTGAAAGAAGATGGTTCGCTTGGTGAATTGATTAACCAAATGCTGACTAGCAGGGTCATCAACTCAAAACGGGGCGGCTTTTCTGCTAGAAGGTCTGTCAGCAGAGGTACGTCACAAGGCGGGGTCCTTTCTCCTCTTCTCTGGAACTTGTTGGTAAATGAGCTGCTAACATGCCTGGAAGCGGAGGGCTACAGAGTGATTGCCTATGCGGACGATGTTGCAATTACCGTATCAGTAAAGCATCCTAATACCTTCGAAGAACTCTTACAAAATGCTTTGAATAGGCTAACCAATTGGGCGGACCGGTGTGGTCTCGGTGTCAACCCTCATAAAACAGAACTCGTTCTTTTCTCCAGGAAATATTAAATCCCTCATGTAGATTCCCTTCTATAAAAGGTATTCCATTAACTTTTACTTATCAAGCGAAATATTTGCGTCTTATTTTAGATAAAAAATTAAGTTGGAAACCTAATATACAAGAAAGAGTTAAAAAGGCCACAGTGGCACTCTTCGCATGCAAAAAATCCGTTGGTAATAAATGGTGCCTTCAACCTTGTATTACTCATTGGCTATATGCTTCGGTGATTAGACCGATTCTCACTTATGGTGTTGCAGTATGTTGGACTGCTCTAGATAAAGCGGTAAACTGCGACAAACTTAGCAAAATACAACGTTCGGCTTGTTTATGTATAAGTGGTGCGCTTCGTACAATACCCTCTGCCGCTCTATACGTTCTGCTATATATCTGACACCCCTCCATATTTTTAGCAAACAGGTGGCCGCAGCTTCCTCACAATGGACCAACAATGGTATTGTCCATTCCACCATTCTGAATTCATTCAGATCACTACTTAGTCACATTGACTACACCATCCCAAAACCACAACTCGGTTCAAACTTTCAAGTCACCATTCCTTCTAGAACCCTCTGGGAGGATATGGCTTTCTTGGATGATGAATCGGTTCATATCTACACAGACGGATCGAAAACTGATGAGGGGGTGCGTGGCGGTGTGTACTCAGAAAGTCTAAAATTAAGTCTCTCATTCCGTCTTCCTAATGATTGTATCGTGTTCCAGCCGGAACTTATGGCGATTAAAGAAGCCTTATCTTGGCTGAAAGAAAACGTGATATCAACTACAGATATCCGCATCTTCTCGGATAGTCAAGCTGCTATCAAATCCCTGGAATCGGTCTCGACTAACTCTATAACAGCCTTTAATTGCCGTTCATCTCTGCTGGAGATGGCGTAGCAGTTTAACATTCACCTGTGTTGGGTGCCGGCCGGGGCATAATTGTAAGGCTTATGAACTCGCTAAAAGTGGAACAACTCTACCTCTTCTACCTAGCAAGGCAGATATAGGTATACCCATCGCTACTTGTAAACTTTTGCTGAGGCAAGATGCATTAGAGAGAAGAAACCTTAGGTGGAATGATATCACCCCTTGTTTGGCAACAAAACAAATCTGGCCAGTAATGGATTTTAAGCGATTTAAGTGTTTGATATCTCTAAGTAGATTGCACATCAGCTCCATGATTGGTGTTATAACCGGACCTCTAATGATTTTTGCAGAAGCTGTTTGGATGAGGAAGAGATAGAATCAATTCCTCACCTCCTATGCACGTGTCCTGCTCTATCTCATAGACGAAGACTTCACCTTGGTGATTTTTTCTTCAATGATACTAGTGATCTATCAGACTTAGGCATAGGCAGTCTTTTACGCTTCATAAGAAGCTCCAATTGGTTCACCGAGTGAGGAAAAGGGTTTCCTAGATTCATGTGGTGTCACAATGGCCCAACTCATGGTCTTCAACCTAACCTAACCTAACCGCGCAGAATTTTAAACTTCAAGCCAAAGGTCGGAATTCTCTCAATCATACGTGTCTTTTCCGTTACCATATATTTTTTTTGTATAAACTTACTGAATTTCAGAATTTTTTGGTAAAACTTATGTGTCCTGTACTTTGTGATGAATTCTTAAAAACCACTGAGTTTCATAAAAATATTAATTTCTCAACAAGAAAACCTTCACTATATGCTTCCGATTGTCTTCTCCGTTACTTTGGAATGGCCGTGAAGTTGAAGAAATTCAATTACTAATTACATGTAATTGAAAAAATTCAATTAGTAATTACATGTAATAAGTTTTAATAAGTTAAAGTATTTGAAAACAAAAGTTATAATCACAAAGGAAGTTATGATTACTTTTTTCAGTAATTTAATTTGATTTCATTTATTTCTTTTCTCAATTACATTTTACGTTAAATTAAATAAATTAAGACATGTAATGAAATCAATTACCATAAATGTGATTGAAGCAGTATTTTCCTTCAATTACTTGGAAGCCCACATTATTTTTTTCGATTTCATATAAATTGGGAAGTGTATTTTTTCAATTGCATGTTATTTATAAGTGAATTTTTAATTTATAAGTGAATTTTTTTCAATTAAAATTACAAATAATCGAAATCTATGTTTTTCAATTAAAATTACTGTATGTAATTGTAATGGAAAAAGTTAAATTACTCATTACATGTAATTTAAATGAAGGTTGAAACTAATTACAAAAAGTAATTATTGTTTCCCAACTCTGACTTTATACACATTTTCATCATATATAATTAGGGTAGAGTCGGGTGATATGGCACCCATTTTAAGTTTTCTTTATAACTCACAAAGTAAAAATGGTTTTTATTTTAAACTTTTATATATGTGTTCTGTAGGGGAAAAGATCAAAATCCCGCCGATCAAAATCCCGCAAGTCGAAATCCCGCCAAATAAAATTACTAATTATGTACACGAATCCCGCCAGTCAAAATCCCGCCGATCGAAATCCCGCCGCAAGAATCCCGCCAGTAGCCTGCTACTATTTTGCGGGATTTTCAATACTTTTTTAAAATAATCCCAACTTTTTAGATACTTTTTCATACTTTAGAAACAATATTTTATTTTAATTAGTGAATTTATTTTTATTGAAAAAAGTATATAAGCAGTTGTGTATTGGCAATTTGGCATTAATGTATCTTCAGTTCTTCTTAGAACTCCGTAGAGGTAAGACCTCGAGGTAATTAGAGAGATAGAAATTGGATTTTATTTTGGTTTTGTGGGGACGGGTGACAACGGGATCTGGGCGGAGGTGGGTCTGGATCTGGACATAGGTGGGTCTGGATTCTGGAAGCAGGTGGGATTTTTTTTTTTTTTAAATTATATAAAAATATAAACTTTTTGGAAATTTTTTTTTTTTGAAAATATAAAAAAACAAGATTTTTTGAAGAAAATTTCAATGAAAAATTAAACTTTTCTCAATTTTTTTTTTCGGCTTTTAATTTTTCTTCGAAATATGAATGATAGGTACAGTTGCTCAAGAAAACTTGACATTGGTGCTCAATTGATGCATCGAATCATACGAAAAATCAACTTTTATCTTTAAACGCGATTTGTGGCTAAACTAAGCGTCCTAGAGGCATCAAAGTTTTTAAACTTGATTTGCGGCTAAACTATCCGTCCAAGCGACTTTAAATGCAAAAGAAACTTTATATACACCCAACCTCGCACCCACCCCAAATCCTATAATGAGCCCAAGCAGGGGGATTGCAGGGGGGCAGCATGCCCCCCCATTAAATACTTCATTGTTTATTCGCGTTTATTTTCCACCCAAGGTAGTGTTTCTCAAGAAAACTTGACACTGGCGCTGAATTGATGCATCGAATCGTACGAAAAATCAACTTTAGTCTTTAAACGCGATTTGCGGCTAAACTAAGCGTCCTAGCGACTTAAAAAATGCATATTCGTGATCTTGGAATATGCCCGTTCCAAAAAATCAAAATAAAATTCGTAAAAAAGTTTTCCAAAACTTTCAAAAAAAATATTTTCAGTTATTTCGGCTAAACTTTAGTGATTTTTGTTGTCTTTTTTTGATTTTTTTTCGAATTATGTGTGAATGATATTTTTTTCTTTAAATGCAAAAGGAACTTTGCATACACCTAACCTCGCACCCACCCCAAATCCTATAATGGCATGCCTATAATGGCATGCCCCCCCATACACACCTCGGTGTTTATTCGTGTGTATTTGCCATCGTCAACTAATGCATCGCATTATACGAAAAAATCGACTTCAATCTTTAAACGCAATTTGCAAATTGCATAAGAAACAAAAATATTAATGAGCTGTCGCATAGTAGTAGAAACGGCGGGATTTTGATCGGCGGGATTTTGATTTTCGGGATTTTGATTTCCGGGATTTTGAGAAACGGGATTTTGATACGCGGGATTTCGACATACGGGATTTTGATTCACGGGATTTCGACCCCAACCCGTTCTGTAGTTAATTTTAAAACAAAAAAAATAGGTTCACTACGAAAGCTTTTATAAAAACACATATTTTTTAAAGAAATAAAAATACCTTAAAAAAAAGACATGTGAAAAAATGGCGGTTGATACGGTACCATGCTAGAGGGTGATATGGAACTTTACTTTTTGTACGGATTTTTGCAACACTCAATGCAGTTTAATGTCAAATGCAATGAGAAAAGTGAAATAATGCACTTTTTGGCTCAAATGTAATAAAAAAAACGGTCCTATAAAGTCAATGAAAAATTACCAAAATATAGTAGTGGGTGAAATGGCACCATTGCAATTTGTACTAAACTTAAGGGGTGCCATATCTCCCTTTTGATATTACCACTATTTTTTCAAATTACTCTGACAAAACAAGTATGCTTACAGATTGCGATAATTAAAAACAAATAAACACGCATCACTCTTCTTTTTTTCGTCAAAGCGAGCACCTGGTGCCAAATAATTCCGTTGCTGCACTTTGTTATGTTATGCACAAATAAAATCGACTTAAATATAGTCACTATTATTTTACTTTTGATTGTGGTTTTAAAGTTAAAAAAGCTACTTCAGTTTTAACAGCATCAATTGAGAGCTAAAGTTAAATTTGATGATATTATGATATTTTTGTTTTAAAAATAATTAATTAAGTAGGAAATATTTAAAGGGTGCCATATCTCCCGTGGTGCCATATCACCCGACTTTACCCTAATGATTACACAAGAAATAAAATATTTGGTATTCAGAACACACCCAATTAAGTGCATTTTTTAGGACAAAGATTATTTCTTTGTAGGTAATTGAACACGGTAGCATTTTCCTTCCTCAATTTCAGATAATGTGTTTAATGTGTTTAAATCGTCACTTTTAGCATTTACTTCAAGACTTTCCGTTTGCAAATATTTCAGCCTTTAAAAAAAGCAAAAGCACATTATGATATGAATTTAATCGTTTTCAAGAACCTCCAATTTTCTACGCAAAAGTTTCAATAAAGCTCACATGCAGCAACCTTAAAAAATTTCAAATTTTTGCTACTTTTTCTCCATATATTTTATATTTATGAGACAAACAAATCGCCATGTTTTAAACCGAAAATTTTGAGCTTGTATCTTTAAAGCCTTTTCCCTTTATGGTTTCATGCAGTTAAAGAAATTCCTTCCATCTGACCAACCCATTATACAAATACTTAACCTGGAAAAAGACCAGAGTCCAAAATATCTGACTTACAAGGTTTTGGCATCAACTGATACACAGTGTTTAAATCATTCCTCAATAACCATAGTTGACGTTACTCAAAAACTTTGATTTCAATCATCTTGTGTCAGTATAGTAATTCGAACTCCACTGTCATTCATGTATTGGTACGCAGATATAGCCTAAACATTTGATTGAAATTCATTTTAAGTAAAGAGCTAAAGAGTTGAAAATGCGCTGTACTAAGACGTTCATCAGGAATAACACGTGATTTAAAATGTCTGTTTCCATGTGCTGTGACTTTGTGAGCTTTGACATGCAGTTAATTACAACAAGGTTCCAGCAACAACTAACTCAAAAGTTTTAAAATTCGTATCAAACAATATAAATTTTATAGCAAAGGCAGTTTTCAAGAATAAAACACCTTAAATAAAATTAAAAAAAAAATTTTTAATCAAAACTTTTTTTTTATTTGAAAATGCAATATTAAAAAATAATTTCTATGAGAGGATTTTTTTTAAGATAGCTAGAAAATTATTTGCTTCCAATAAAAACTTCAAGAATATTGTTAAAAAAACCAAATTTTGTTTCCAGTTATCATGTACGCTCCCTTCCCGAGAAATTTTCAGAAAAACATTCAAAACGTTGCCCTGAAAGTAGACGACCAATGGAATAATCTTCTCTTTTCATACATTACGCAAAATCAAATTCATATTCATCATGCTTTGGGACTAAAAAAAAGTTAATAATAATTTCATAGCACCATCGCAGAGTGTATGACATAATTTATTACCAATTATCACCTCAATTCAATCACTTTCCAATAATGACCACAGTAGATTCAATTTCAACCAAAGCACTTTAAGCCGATATAAGCATAATTTTTATTTATGACCCCAAGCATTTTCCATTTGTTGCCAAATCATATTCCTCATACATTCCTCTTGAAAATAAAAGCAAATAGCAATAATACCATTGCACATATACGTTATTGTTATTATTATTTTGTCCACATTAATAAAAAATATATTTTATGACTAAAAAAAATAAGGTTTTGGAAGTTAGGTTTTTATTTTAATACTTCCTCCATCCAATTGGTATCCAAAAAAAAAGGAAAGAAATCAAATTGAATATGAGCACACATTGATGATTATATTATATCCTTTTCTTCATGATTTCAAACAAACGTTGCCATTTACGTTGCCAATTCATAGCATTTATTAACCCAGTAATTTTAGGTGTTATCTTCGAAAAGAAAATTCAAAAGAATAGTCCTTTCTTTTATTCGTTTCAGTTTTACAAAAATTAATTTAAAAAAAATGTTTTTTTTTTTAAATTAATTACAGGGATTATAACAATTTCTCCTAGCCCCATATTAATTAAACGAAAAACTTGGGGCTATTGCAAGAATGCAAGAGTTACCTAATTGAAAGAAATGTAAGGAGTAGCTGTTGTTGTCACTTAATAATTCATATTATTTGCAGTACTATAATAATAATTTAAAAACGCTTAAGTGAACTCTTGCATCTCCATGCAACAATTTATCTATTGCATGCGCCCCATGTTTTTTATTTTCAAAGAAATTAAAATTCAATTATTTAATCCCAACCTTCGATCAAGAGTCGACTTATTTACAATTGCAACACACCTTTGTTAATAATATAAAAATACTCTGCACCCTTATCAAAAAATTATATAATACTTATACGTAGGTGTGTGAAATTCAGTTTGGGCCATTTTGTTTAGCGCTGATTGGAGAGCTTTTTGTCACTAATTGAAGTGACAGATTATACACATTGAGAAATTGTTACAATTATTTTATTGCAATAATGTTCTATCAGTCATAAAAAACTTATATAAGGATATCTAGGATTGTTTTTTTTTTTAAAGATTTAGTCAATTTTCTACCTAAAATTACTGGGCTATAATTTATGTTTATGTCATCAGAATGACATAAAATATAATTTAATGTTGTGCTTTATATTATTATATGTATGAATATTGCGATAGGAAGTCACCTGCGTGGTAAGTTCATGAATTTATGGTGTTTTTTTTTTTTTTTTTTTTTTTTTGTATAAATTATTGTGTTTGGTTTTAATTTGTGTATCTAACTTTTTATTTGAGTTTGAGTGTTGCTTGAATGTTTGTGTCGTTAGTTAAGTGTTTAGTTGGTGTTGGATGTTGGTGTTAATTAAATGCAAACAATTAAATAATTTAAAAATAAAACATGGGGTAGGTTTGTTTATATTTGCTGCTAGCTGGTAAAAGAAATCAAACTCGTTCAATTAGTAAAGCAAAAATGTATTTAATTGTACACCAAATAAAAGCAATCATTTTAAGGATAATGCAAAACTATAAATAAAAAAAAGCGCGTAATGGATTGTATGTATATAAAATGTTGATCTGTGACAAATTCGCTAGGACCAGCAACTGTGGGTGATTTGAAATGTTCCTATTTTTGGGTGATTTGACATTAGATATGTATATGTATATCGAAATCTGGGAAAATATTTGTGCAATATTTAAATTATTGAAAAATTATTGTGTTCAATGGTTGGGACTTGTTTTTAAAGAATTTGGTGCTTAAATTAAATGTACCTCCTATTTTTTATGAGAAAAATTGAGACGATAGAAACGATGAACTCAATTTCTAAATAATGTAGGTATAAGAAATAACTAAAAAATAAATAATAAGAAAACGTTGAATGTCGAGTAAAATTTGAAGCAACCATGTTTTCACTTACCCTAAGTTAAATGTTTTTCAGGTCAGTGGTTCCCAACCCAACTTACAATTAGATTGGCTTGCAGCCCATAAAGATGAATTCAAAATGGCTATAATAATTAATTTTTTAATTTTAAAATGTTTTTATTTCTTCGGTAAGATATTTTCATACAAATTTTACAAAAACAGTCAGGCTTGGCGTTTGCCGTCTGCCGGATTAACAATTATATAATTTATTCTATGGCTAAGAAATGGTTTGTTAAAAAAAAATGTATTTTAAATAAAACAACATACATACAAATGAGCAGTCCAAAACATTTCAGAAATCCCCGCTCATAATTTTACTTCTTTAGTTTAAAGCAATTTTGGAGGAGCGAAACAATTTTTCCACATTAAGCTCATTTAAAGCATTTATACAATCATCATCCGTAAGAAATTTTTTTCCAAAAACATGTTGTCGCGTTTCACATAGAATTGGACATTTTCCCATGAAATGTATAACGTCTTCTCGTTTTTGTAAGTTACATAACTCGCATAAGAATGGTAGATCGTCCCTATGTGGCATGTAGTTGAGGGACAAAAGCTCTCCTCGCAGCTTCATCATCATAGATATTTCTTGTACACTATTCATATCATGGAAGTAGTTTTTTTTTCTAGTAGATCGTGGTTCAGTCGATTATAAAGTGATCTGTGCACTGATGCTTCGGCTTCCTCTCTGTATTTCGTTGCATATAATACATCCACACTCTCGATTAATTCGTATAAAACTGTTTTCCAGTTTGCAATGTTTTCGATACTTAAATCCACTTCGATCCTGCAGAGAAGAGCTAAGTTCAACCACTCTGCATACCAGCTTGAATTATTCGCCACCATTTTAAGGCAACTTTTTTTGGAAGTCGACTATCTTCCATATTCATTATTTTAATGATATAGTCAACATGAAGCTTAAGGGTTCTTATAAACAAGAATGAGAGACCTGTTTCGATCATAAGTAGATAATTTGGTGAATTAGCCGGAAGATGAAAAGAGTGCTTGATATAGAACCTCAGAAGTTTTTCTACCGATTCGTATGGCTTATACCCCCAAAATTGAGCAAGCATATAATAAAATTGATTCTGCAACTGCTTTCAAAACTCTGTATTTCGTACTATGGGAAAAAGATCTATTGGCAAAGCATCCTTTCCAAGTTGCGTTGATTGCATTCTTGGCCTTAGACAGTTTCTCTACCAGGTGTTTATTCATGCTCAGGTTCTGGGTTTGGAGTACCCCCAAATACTTATATTCACTCACCAGTTCTAATGGCGCACCATCATAATTCCATTTCTCCTTTGTACTGTATCTTCCTCCACCTTTTTTAAAAATCATAATCTTTGATTTTTCACGATTAACTACTAAATTCCAGAACTTACAGTAGTCATGCAGGCGATTATTCATTAACTGTAAAGACTCTGGAGAACTGACTAGCAAAACAACATCATCCGCAAACATAAGACCCTTTATACTAGTGTCAGCATAAACCACACCTCCAGGTTGATCATCTAGTAAATCATCAATGAAAAGCGAAAAGAGATCTGGGCTCAAAGCACATCCTTGCTTTACACCTGATTTTGTGTCAAACCATTCAGACCTTTCTTCTCCAGTCCACACTGCGCTGCGGCTCGAGTCTGTGCATACAAGTTTTGAAAAACTCTACCAAATTTAAATGACATTCCTTTTTGATAAAGTTTGTAAAGCAATGAGTTACGGTCTATTTAATCAAATGCGGCTTTGAAATCCACGAAGAAAGTGTAAAACTTCTTATTTTGCCTCTAGAACGATTCTCCAATGCTTTTAAGAACAAAAATTTGGTCCACGGTAGAGTAACCTGTCCTAAAGCCAGCCTGGGATTCCTTAAGAAGACTTCCTTGCTTTATCCATTCAGATAGACGGTTTTTCAACACAGCTGTAAATATTTTGTAAGACGCATTCAATAACGAGATACCCCAATAATTTTCTGGGCTAGATGTGCTTCCTTTTTTATGAATGGGAAAAATTAGAGTGTCATTAAAAGTTTGAGGAATGGTGCCTGTTTCTATTACATCGTTAAATAAATGAAGAAGTTTATCCTTGAGCAAATTTGAACCATACTTGTAAAACTCTGTCGGTATTGAGTCCGCACCAGAGTCCTTACCGTTTTTCATACCATTTAACACTCCATAACTTCGGATTTTGTAATTACTGCATCGAGCAACGCATTTGAAAAAGCTGGAGCAGCATAATAAAATGAAACGAAAGATTCGCCAGGGATTAAGCAGGCCAACAAAATAAGAACGAAGAACTTCTGGACCTAGGCTACGATTGATCACCAACACTGTTGCATTGAGCTTCTTTGCTAATTTCCAAAATTCCCTTGAATTTCTACAGGATGCCATCTTCCACGCTTCACCTTCAAAATGTTTTATCTTTTTCTCCTTACATATGCTTTTATATATTTGTTTGGCTTCTAAGTAGTAGGCTTTGAATAACACTGAATTTAAGAGATTGATTTCTCGCTTTTCTGCAGTCATTATCAAACCATGGTGAATTTTGAGATTTCCCATTAGGGTGGGGACTCGGATAAGCGTCTTTTATTATTGTTTCAAGGATATCAACATTTATTTCGTTTTGCTTTAATAGCTCCAAATAAAGCCTCTTTCTGTAGCTCTCAGCCTTATTATCCATCCATTTCAACATTGGAAGAGGCTTAAGCAGGTGGTTTTCTTCGGATAATTCGACTTTATGTCCAAAGGATACGACAATGGGTGATCGGAGTAGGGCACTTGATTCACTTCAAAATCTACAACACATTTATTCCAGTTACCTCCTATTAAGCAATAATCAACAACTGAAGTGCCTTGACCACTCACAAACGTGACTTTGCCGTTCTGATCGCCTGAACTCGTACCATTCACTATTCTTAGACCGAAAGAATCACACAAATCTAATATTTTCTAGCCTCTTGAATTAGATATTTTTCCTTGGTTTCCCGGATTATAGCATTACTCGTCCCCTCATCCACTCCTATTCTTGCATTAAGGTCTCCTATTACCATAACATTTGGATTGTTTGACAGTGACATCAATTCGTGCAGCTGAACAAAATCTGCTTCCCAATTGGTACAGTTGAGATAAACTGGGTATATCTTAAAACTTTCATTATCAAATTGCAGATCCACAAAAACCAAATAATTTGATCTCTGGAACTTACAATTAATACCCTTGTTTGTGAGATAATTTTTAAGACCAAAATAACATCCCCCACTAGCCCTGCCACGGCTTTGTATTTTAGATGCAGGAATGCATTCAAATTTATAATTTAAGAACACTCTTCCAAAATTGCTTATTTTTTCTTCCGTAACAAAAGTTTCATTTAAAAATATAATTTCAAATTGATTAACATAATTAAAACAATCAGGAAACAGATTTTTATTATTTAAGCCATGCACATTATAAGACAAAATTCTTACATTTAATAATTCTAAATTTTTGGTTTTAGCTAAATTATTATTTAAACTATGGCAGACGGCATTACATTTAAAAACAAAGTGGCAGCCCTGAATTGGTTTAAGAGCCACTGGGTTGATTTCTATCTCCAATGATTTGCTGCAGCAATGACATTCCGTTTAGACCTTCATCGCACAACAAGTTATTGTTGCTGTCATAACAAAACAAGTGATCGTCAACTTTCAGCTGGTGTCCGAGAATTTGAGTTTTTACATTTTTGTTTTGTTTTATTATTTATTTTTTATATATTATATTTAGTTTATGTAAACGTCTTCTTCTCATTCGGGCTGCTGCTGGAAAATCACGATGTAGAGATATGCCAGATCCTTTTAATTTACTTGCTGCTTTTAAGATATGTCCAACGTGTTCTCTGTTGTGCATTTCCACTGACATCTGCGAATTTTGTATTTTTTGTGTTTAGAGTTCGTGACGATGAGATAAGTGCTGTGTTATCACTCTGTAATAAATCCAAACACAATTTTTTTGCGTCTTCTGCTGGGTTTTCAGCCATACTTCGGTTATCTAGAGGAATATGGATCACAATATTTTTTCATTAGTTTTTGATTCCAAAAACTCTACGTGCCGTTCGAGTGAAATGCACTTTGCTTCCACAAGCTGCAGCTGTTGATGCAATGATTCATTTGCTGATTGCAAATCTTGAATCTTATGGGAGATTCCTTCCAAATCAGCCTTAGTAGGCAAAAATTTAAGTTTTTCATCCAAAAGTGATGCCATTGTGCTTGCAATTAAGACATTCAATTCAGACACTTCCATATTAACGATTGTTTTAGATTGATTAGAGTTTTGTTTGTAGTTTGAACAAGTAGGTGAGCCATCCATTGAACGGTGACGCTTCGATTTGGCACCGGTATCCGATGCCGTAGTGTTGTCATTTATTTTAACAGGGGTTCTTAGAATTTTACCACCAACCATTGTCTATTCTTTACGTAATTAACTTAGACTTTCTCACCTCGAACTAATGATAAAATAGTGTAAATAGTTGATCCAAATATCGTTTACAAATAAAAACTTTATTGTTGAAAAAATAAAATACTTTTAATTCAAGAAAACTACAGCGCTAATTTTTAACCAACTCGACACGTCAAAAACTCAACTGTCAACCCCAAAATGGGTATATTTGATGTCGTTTTTTAGCACACCATGATTTTACGAGATCTTGAATTCATGATTCAATTAAACTCAATACGAGTAGCATGTCGTTTTTGCAATCGAAGCGATTTCGTTGTTTGTTTTTGTCCGAAAAACCTTGTTCACATACATAGATATTAGGAAAACATAAAAAATTATTATTTATTGCATTTTGTCGAAGATTAGGACATGCCTTCGCTTTCTTGCATCAAAATTCTTCGAGGCTTATTCCGGACTCAAGACATTCTTGGTAGCCGCTATCACTTAAAACATTTTAACTTCTGTCTATCTGTCTGTCTGTTTGTCCGTTATGCTACAGCCTAAACGGCTATATCGATTTTCTTTGAACTCGGTACATAGCGTTTTTTTGATCATTCCTCGCACACGTTTTTTTTTTTAAATTTTTTATTAGAGCCAAAAATAACGGTAACTGTCATACAATTTCTTATAGCAATTTTATAAGATCGTATTTTTCTCAAAAACGACTCCATAACTTTTCTTAAAAAAAAATCAACAACTTATTATTATTAAAGGCTACCTTTGAGTGGGAAATCATTTTTCAAAAAATGGTGATTAATGGTAGCTACCTCCCAAAAAACTATTTTTTTAACTTTCGATTTTTTTCACAGTTTCAAAGATTTCAATAATTTTTTTACACAGAAGCTATTAAAAAATATAAATAGTATTGTGTACTAAAATAAAAAAAAAAAAAATTCGGGTTTTTAAAAAATGTTTCAAAATTTTTGTTTGAAAATCAAATATTTCAGAAACGATATGATCGATTTTTTTTTAAACTCGATACTTAAATTTTTTTTAACACTCTCTTTAATATTTTAAGAACACATTTTACCTAAAAAAACGGTACCTTTCATACAAAAGTAAAAACACCGTTAAGGAAATATTTTGTTTTTGCTCAAAAACGGCTCCTACGATTTTGATATAACTTTTTCCGTACAAATTTTTCAAATATTTTTTTTTGAAAATTCATTACCTCAAAAAGGGATTGACAATTTTGTTTGAGATTTTATTTTTATATGCACATTATAGAGTGGAAAGTGGGTGGTCTTGGATTTCCCTATTTTTTTTTTTTTTTCAGGTTATTGTTCCGTCCCCTCTTTTCACTATATACAAACTATGGGCTTAGGGTGGTCTTATAATAGCGGAGCATATAGACTGGATTCAGATAAGACAAATATCATATCAGAGGGGGCTATTTCCCCCTTTCAGGCGGGAAGGTTAGTTTTCTAAAAAGTTGACTCAAAACTGAAAAAAAATATTTTAAAAACTATATGGGTGATTCTCTGCCAACTATGATTCTTTTTTTAGAAAATTTTCACACATTAAAACTTCTTGGAAACAATTTTTTTTGTTTTTATGGCTTAATTTAGTCAGAGTATCAAATCAGTAATAGCATTTTGCTACAACGTTTAAAGAACAAAAAATATAGTGAAAAGTACCAAAACTGGAATAGACAATAATGACACTCTTTTTTTTTTTTTTTTTTAATTTGTTCTCCCTCTTTTTGACCATATTTTTGTTGAGATTCTTGATTGTCTAATACGTTTTGACCTCTTGACATTTCTGCTTCCCTTATTTTCTTTAAAAAATGATCTCTTTTTCGTTTTTGAAGACTGTTCTTCTGAATGACAACCCTTTTCATTGTGCTGAGTTAGCACTTAGTTTTTATTGCACAGAATGATTTTTTTGGCTCGTCTGAAGTATTACTACCGTTCTTATAAGGAAAATTGGTACACAAAAATATTATTGCAAGAAATTATTTAATTATATTTAATTAAAGTTAAATAAGTATTTAAATGCCATGGTACTGACACCCACGGTACTGACATTTAGACAGATTATGTAACCCACTTGTCTTTGCTTTTGAGAAAATAATTTCCAGAACAATCTTATCTTAAGGAATACAAAATTCTGATAACCAACCAAAAACATGTTATAACATGCTTTAAAAATACTACCACGGTACTGACAAATAAATTTGTGACATACTTTCATCGCATGAAAGCATATCAATCTTTAAGAACAACAACGTACATAAAATAAAATGTCTGCTGTTGACTATACATTAATAGTACCTCTTTTAGAAAATCACAATAGGTACAAACGTGTTAAAACCAAAACAAAATGGCGGTTGAGCAGGAAATCTTTTGAATTCAAAAATAAAATTAAAACCTCGGACAACATTCATTCTTGATTATTTTATGCAGCAATAAGTATATTGTGTTAATTTTTGCAAAATTTTATCAAGTAAGTATTGCACTCAAACTTTTCTAAGGATAGCATATTATTTCCATGAAGTATTTAAATAGAAAATAGTAGATTGAATTGGAAAAACAAGGTACGAACATGCCATGGTACTGACATTTTGACTACACTTTTGCAAGCCATAAGTACCAAATTTAGTCATGATATTGAATGTAGATTATAGGAAATAGCCGTTCATTAACTATCAAAAAAAGCACTGGACACAAAGAATCACAGTTGGCATGGAATCACCCATATGCTTTTTAAATAAAGTTTTTACTTGCCAAGGAACCTTACTACACTTTACTTGCCAGTGGATGTCTATTTGGCCCTACGATCACCAGCTTGCGCCAGTTCTTTCTCGTATCCCTTGGGCTCCACGCAACGAAGCACGTATCAAGGTATCCGAGACCATTTTAGCCTCTTACGGAAGCTTTCGAAATCTATACTTCTTTTTTTGTTATCACTCACGCCCAAAATCTGCTGAATTATTTTAGTCTATAACTTTGAATCTCGATACTTTTTCTTGTGTAACTTCGACTTTCCGAAACTTTCATCTTTTGTATCTTCGTTTTTTTTTTTTAATATTGTCTTTAGAATCTTTATCTTTTCGAAAATTTCACTTTTCGTAACTTTGTTTTTCGAAAC
Source organism: Dasysyrphus tricinctus (assembly GCA_963921185.1). Taxonomy (NCBI): domain Eukaryota; kingdom Metazoa; phylum Arthropoda; class Insecta; order Diptera; family Syrphidae; genus Dasysyrphus; species Dasysyrphus tricinctus. The sequence goes on along the minus strand of OY992532.1, from coordinate 104,997,000 downwards.
TTTGCGCCTTTCGATACTTTGTGTTTCTAAACTCTGGCAGATTCCTCTAAATAAACTGGGACACAAAATTTACTGTTATTTGTAGTTTTGTCTTGAATAATTTTGATAATAATTGCAAACCAATAGTGCGGCAGCAGGCTTTTATTTTGCGGTGAAACTATATCCCAGAGCTGCTTAAAAGACACTCAAACAATATCCCCTTCCTTTTTCTCAAACCGTCAAATTAAATTGTCTCAATTGATGTAGTATTGTAGGTACTTTTGAACACTTTGAGTAGTTTTAAAATTGATGGATTCTTGAAAATAAATAATTTCAGTCTCACTCAGGAAAATGTTATATTTTATGTCATTAAAAAAAAAATGCGTATACCCTCCAGAAACCCCCTCCCCACTACTTTCATATTTTTTCACTTTTATTTTTAAATTGTCATCAATAAAAATATTTAAAATAATGTTTAAGTTTTTTTTATTTCGAAGGGAAAACAACTAGCGCAGAATTTTTGTTATAGACAAGTACCCCTGATGATGTATTGCACCGACATTATATCGATACCACCGGCACCGAGTGTTTAATTAAAAAAATTAAATTTTCACCGTCACGCTAAGTCTACTTTGCCGATGAAGTCTTGATAATGTTTAAAAAATCATTTTTTTAATTGAATTTTGTATTATATCTTGTTGCTCTCAAATTGATTTGAGCTATAAATTATTTCAAAGTGCATGTTATTCTCCATCAGGATCTGGAAACCTACCTATAAAGTATTTCTCATTTAACTTAACTTAATTTGAATTTTTCCTGAATATGTGCATGAAAGAGAAGGTGTATGTCGGTGTGTGTGTATCAACATTGAATATTTTATTTGCCAATCCCCATACAGAATTCTATACTTTGTAATTTAAATAATATGTCGTTCACATATGTATGCAAGTATACATTTTCTAATAACCATAAAGTGCCACATTTTGTAGGTAGGTACTTGGGTATAATTTATGTATGCAAATTACGTTCATTCGACATGCTTAGACCACAGTCATTTCAATTATCCATTTAGTAGGTTAGTGATGGAGAGCTATTTTGGTTGTTGATCCAGAGCTGTCGTTTGCAGCTCAAAGGGGGCAATTGCATTTCACAAAGTCACGTTTAAATGCAATTTAAGAAACAAATTAAGGATACTTCTTGAAAATATCTTTTGTATTTAAAAAAGGCTAATAAATTAAATACGTTTTTTTCTTTTCACTAGAACATTTTTTTTAACAGTTCTTAATTAATAAAATTTCCTCTATCAAATTAAGAAGAAGAGGATGTATAAGAAACCCCTTTTTTTCGTCCAACTTTCAATATATATCAAAATATCATATAAGGTGTGGGGATTTTATTTGGTTTTTTTGCTTCATAAATTGACACAAAATGTATCTATTTCAAGCTTATCTGATGAAATTTATTGGAATGTTGAACTAGGCAAAAACTAGTTTTGTATGAAACCATACTCTCTAAGGATATGTATAATTGTATATCAATCATATAACTTATTCCTACGCAATTAAACATACGCCTTTTGACAAAGAAAACCCTTACATCAGACCATGAATATCCCTTTTGTTAAAGTTGCTTAGGTATATTATAAGTTACCTATACTTAAACTCCTTTCGATTCACGATGATACAAGTTGTCAATAATTCTTCAAAATAACCACCTGTTATACACAGACAAAGTTATGGTCACAAATTCCTTTTGATATTAGTATTTAATAGGAATTGTCACCTTCTAAAAGCTTAGTTAAACGCAAATACTCGCATAAAGAGACGAATAGATAAGATTAAATAATGAATTATTTCTTATGCCTTTTTGAGTTTTTAGCAAACTTTTGTTGGGTGTGTCTATTCTTATTTATTTGCGTGTTCATTCACATTTTGTAAGACATTTGGCAACAGTTTGGTGATAAAATTCAGACAAAAGTTAATTTTGAAAAAAAAACTTATGGCTTATAGCCTATTGAGAATTCAATTGAGCTTTTTTTAATCTAATTAACAATTTTCACGCAGAGGATTTTTGTTAGTTGGTTGATTTTATGATGGCAAAGTGCACATTATATAGAAAAAATTTCATTTAGAGCTCTAAGGGCCAGTTGTACGAATATTTAACTCGTGGTTCAGCAATTTTAACTCACCGACTTCGGAGAATGGACTGAGGTTCAACGATGGTTCAGGCATTAAATTGGCTACTATAACATACTTGAACCTTGAACCATCGTTACACCTCAGTAATTCCGCTAAAATCAGCCAATAAAAATATTTGAACCACGGATCAAAATTTGAACCACGTTTGTACAACGGGTCCTAAGAGCCAGTTTTTCAGTGTTGTGTTAACTCAAAGTTAAATCAGTTTTGACTAATCCTGAAAATAAGTTAACCCCGAGCTAACTTACAAGCAATTTTTCAGTTGCGGATTAACTTTATCTTTCAATTTTCAAAAATCTATTGATCTCGATGTGTGACATTTTGGATATAGCCTTCTTATGCCTTTTAGTATCGAAATCACAACGGAAATTGTACTTTCCAAAGATATCAATAACTTTGTCTATCGAAATTGAAATGGCGATGTGATGGCGCCACAGCAAAAATCACTTTCAGTTTTGTCCCCGACTAAGTTGAACAAAACTAGATGAGTTAACTCGGAGTTAACCTAGGATTTAGATTACTGAAGAACACGTTTCTGAAGCTAACTCAGGTTAAACCCCGAGACCACATGGTTTCAAGAACTTTCAGAACCAATGGTAAGATAGTGAAAAATTAATTCTATCCAGAAGACTGAAGTGGGTTATTGGAGCTCCTGTCACAATATGATAATCTCACTCGGGTTTTAGACGAATGAGGAATGAATACTTTAGAGATTAGTTACATTCAGATCAGAAAGACACACAAATTTCTTGCACTATCGAGGGAAACATAAACATTAGCTGAGCTTTTGGTGAAGTCAAATATCTATGGGTTATCCAAAAACGGTGGTCTGTAATGCACATACTGAGAACTGAAAGGTTTTTTAGCTTCCTCGATTTAAATTCCACTCATAAATAGATGCAGGAGGGGTGAGTTCTGCCTTAAAGTTAGGAAATAACATTGCGTTTTTGAATCACTAAGGGCTAGTTTTTCAGTGCGAGATCATTCTAGTTTCGAGGGTAAACCTGAGTTAACTCTATAAACGTGTTTTTCAGTCAATTTAATTAAGTTAACTCCGAGCTCAAACCTAATTTGGTGCGTTAACCCAGGGACGCTTACGTGTAGGGGGACCGAATGGATGCCGGGATAACTAGACAACCCAGCGATGCTGGTCAGCACTAGAGAAAAAAGCAGGTATTATCAACCAATTTCTGGTCAATCATACCTGATTTTCAGGTTGTTATTTTTCAACTCGGTAGATCAGGTTAACTGTTTAACCAGATACATGATTTTAATGTTGTGTTAAATGAACGATGGTTGCAGGTAAGATCTGCTCCACACCTTGTTAATTAACATTGCCACAAAATAGAAATCCTGTACATTTTACCTGCAAATATAGTTAATTTAACATGACACAATATTCAATGTCTTGTAAATTTAACATGAAAATCAGGTTAGTTTAACCTGAAAATCTATAGTTAATTAAACAGGTTTCAATGCTAAATCAACCCTGTATCTAAGTCATAAATCTATACGTCTAAGAGCCTTCTCTTGCGCTGCCTGTCGCTCGTTTAGCATTATCCTGAAAGTACATATAGAAATTTATTATTTATTTATTTTAATTTTAATTTAAAAATAATTTGTGATATGTACTTACTGCAGATTTGAACTGGGAACCTATCCCACACGGAGATAGCTCATCCACTGGGCCAATTCACTACACAAAAAACTGGTGCCAAATATCAATACCTAAATTGAAACTCATTGAATGGCTTGTGTGTGTGTTTTAACACTAGTGTCATGGAGGCTAGGTTAGATTCAAATAATTTTATTTGAATGGCATGTGTGTGTGCGTTTCAACACTGATGTCACGTTTACATGAACTGGCAGAGTGCTTCTGTAACAGGAGGCCAGGTTAAATTCAAATCGTTTGACTTGAATGGTCTGTGTGTGTGCGTTTCAGCACTGGTGTCACGTTGAAATGAACAGGTAGAGTGCTTTATTAACATGAGGGCAGGTAAAATACAACAGGTAAAAATAACCACAATGTTAATTCAACCTGATATGTGGTAAAACAGAAATTCATAACGTACATGTTAGAAAAAAACGACCTCGGTTAAAATTAACACTATATACTTGTTAAAATTTCTTATTAACAAGAATTTAGTGTCAAAATAACAGGTCATCCTCTTAAATCAACCCTAATATGACAAGAAAGCCCACCAGGTTGATTTTACACTGAATAAAAGGTTACTAAAATCAGGTAAATTTCTGAAATGTCTGTAACTTTGTATGGAATTGTGCACCTAGTGAATTCAACAAGGCCCAGGTTAATTATTTACCTGACGTTTTTCTCATAGTGAGGGCACAAACTTGTCCTTGGGATGGTTAAAAGCCCCCTTAAGGCGGTTGAACTGCAGGTGGCGGTCAACGGCATGGTAGTCTGGTGGCGGAAGAGCCTTTTTTTTGTTATAAGGCCAACGACAGCAGCAGGGAGCGTCTGTAACCCATATTGGGCGGCTATAAAAGGCGTCTGTTTTCCCATAGTGGGAGGCCTTGAGCAGTTATGTGTTCGACCATACAAAAGGTGGGTGTGCCTGTCAAATCTGAGCTGAGATGTATATTATTAATCATATCTCGGAAAATGCCATGGTGGAAAGATATATGCAAATACATGAACTATGACAACAAATGGAAATGAGTCCCGAAGAGGTAATCTTTTTTAGGAAAATCCTTCTGCAGCTTCGGTTGCAGTAAACCGCACATCGGACGCCATAATAATAAATGAATCGTTGACAAAGAGAAGAAGTCTTTCAAGAAGCGCAAATGTTACTTTTGGCTTTCGCATACGTACATACGAAAATCGGAGCATGGAACGTTTGATCCTTGTACAGCGAAAGTAGATACGAGCAGGTTGAGCTCAGTATCCTGGACCTAAGCGAAACTAAGTGGAGAGGAAGAGCTGAATACAGATCAGACACTGGACAAACGAGAATGCTGTATTCCGGGGAAGATGAAAGAGAGGGTGGCAAAAGACTGCATGGTGTCGGGATTATGTTGAACAAAGAAGCGAGGCGTAGTTTGATTTCCTGGGGCACCCATTTCTGCGAGATTAATGACAGCAAGGTTTCGTTTAAAAATTCGTAACGTCACAATTATTCAAAGCTAAGCCCCTAAAAATGAAGCAACCGAGGAAGACAAAACCGCGTTCTACCCTCATCTTAGATCGGTTTACAGGAGTGTTCCGAGAGCCGACATCATAGTCATTCTGGGAGACCTCAATGCCCAAGTCAGTTCAGATAATTACGGACTGGAACGCGTGATGGGAAGAAATGGCTTGGGGTCACGGAATGAAAATGGTGACTTGCTTGTCGACTTTTGTAACGCGAATCGTCTTGTGATAGGTGGGACTGTATTTAAGCATAAGACGTGCAACAAAATTACTTGGGTGCATCCGGATGGTCAAACCGAAAACCAAAATGATCATATCATGATTCAGCAGCGATGGAGGAAGTCAATGTGTGATTTCCGGAGTAAAAGAAATTCTGATGGGTCTCAAACTACGAACCAACCGCTGCCGTTCAAAAACCAGCGCAGGATGCAGCATGGAGCTCAAAATTTATTACGAATGCTTTAAATGACCCCAACATATGTTAAAACTATGTGCCCACCCTTAACGACAGCGCAGCGGCCCGTCATTAAACGGAATCCAACATTCAACAATTGATGAGATGTGGGGTGAAATTAAAAGTGTTTTTATGGAGGCTGGATCCGAAACTGTACCCAAGCAGACGAGAGTTAAAGACTCTTGGATATCCCAAGACACCTGGGATGAAATCGAACTTCGCAAATGGGTGAAAATGCAAAAAATGCCGAAGCAGATGTGCAGTGAAAGGCTGAATTTCGAAGCGAGTACCGCACATAAGATGGTCTATCGCTGTAAGAGACGTGACAAAAGGGTGAGGTTAGATGGACTGGGACTCGCAGAAAATGCGGAGATATCTGGCCAAAGATGTTATTGGGAAAAAAGCAACAACAATCATCCTGTATTGGAAGTGGCACACTTTAGGTATCAATTGAGGATCAGCTACGCAAACGGAAAGACCATTTTTGTGCCCTTCTAAATGAGGATTCAGTTGAGCAGAGTGCTGAAGTGCCCCAGCTAAACGAGATGCGCAGGTCCTATATAGGGGTAATGACATTTGAATCGAAAATCTAAACATCAATAAATCTCCTCAAAAACAACAAGGCAGCTGGACTTGTCGGAATACTAGCTGAATTCCTGAAAGCCGAACCCTATAACAGTGGCTAGTATTTTACATCCGTTGATACAAATCATTTGGGAAATCGTAAGATATCCAAAGGACTGGAGAGATGGTGTGATTGTTATAAGCTGCTAAAAAAAGGTGACCCTAAGAATTGCAACGATTGGCGTGGTATCACCGTTTTGTCCGTATTCCCACATTTAATGGCAACCATCATTCTCGTGCGAATAAAGGATGGAATCGGGTCTACACTCAAGAGGTATCAAGCTGGATTCCGCAGTGGTCGATCGTGTGTCGACCATATCAACACCCTGCAAGTCGTCCTCGAGCAGTCCATGGAATTTAAATCACCGCCTTAGCTCATGTTCGTGGATTTTGGGAAGAACCTAGAATGTATATGGAAATCGTTGCTTAGTAGAGGAAGTCTGGCAAAAATTGTTGCCATTATTAAAGAGTCCTACAACAAGGCAAGGTGTTTTGTTTTGCACAATGGGCAGCTATCCGACTCCTTCGTAGTGCATAAGGGTGTGAGACAAGGGGATGCTCTATCGCCAATTCTCTTCCTGGTGGCGATGGATGATGTATTGACGGCCAGTGTTGGTACAGCTGAGTGACAGAGCATTCAATGGAGACCGTTCGAAAGGCTCAGTAATTTAGACTATGCCGATGACATATGTCTCCTGGCAAATAACATCAGTGAGCTGAACGGGATGTGCCAAATACTGCAAGTGAAGGGAGAGTCGAGTGGTCTCAGAATAAACAGAATAAAGACAAAAATAATGCTCAAAGGCCGCTCATACAGCAGCGTATTATTCCACAGGAGACGCCATCGCCAGTTGATGAAGTCGAACAGTTTAACTTCCTTGGCAGTATTGTTTCTGCAAACAGTGGTACGGATCTGGACGTGAAAAATAGAATAAATAAAGCTAGTGCTGCTTTGGGTACTCTGTCCCCAATTTGGATATCCAACCGAATCTCCTTACGCACTATGTTGAGATTCTTCGAATCCAATGTCAAATCCATGCTGTAATATGCTTGTGAAACCTGAAAAGTCACGTCTACCATTTCGAAGAAATTGCAGGTTTTTGTGAATCGCTGTCTTTGCCGCATCCTAAAGATTCGCTGGCCAAAAAAAAATATCGAATGAGGAATTGGGGCGCAGGACAAGTCAAGAGTGGCTGGACGTTGACATAAGAAAGCGTGAATGGCGTTGGATTGATCACACACTGAGGAAAGCAAATGATGAAATTGCAAAGCAGTCCTTTGAATGGAATCCTCGGGGTGCATGGCGGGTTGGAAGACCAAGAACAACATGGAAATCAACTGCGGAAACAGAATCCCAGAGAAAGACGTGGCCACAGCTAAAGTACCTTGTGAAGGATGGAGACTTTTAGTTGACGCCCTATGCCCCAGCTGGGGTTACAGGACACGATGATGATGATGTATTTTCGTATACAAATCCAATCCAGATCAGATCTGGGAGAAAATAAAATACAGCTACTGTTTCTAAGCTCACTATCTTTAAAGCCAAGTATTTTGTTCATTAGTCAAGAATTCTTGTCTACCACAGCACTTTGAAATATTTGTTCCAAATTCATTTAAAAGGCAACAATAATATGATTTTAACTTAGTAATTACATCTCTCAAATTCAACTTTGAATTAAAGAGCAATCAGGTTAAGGAAAGATATTTGGATTATACTTAATAATGCAAAGAATGCAAAACAATAAAAAATAATGCAAAAGAAATTTTGACTGCAAAATTTGTCCTCGTCAAAGTTTGAACGAATGCAATCTCTAAATTGAAGTCTTAAAAGATTACATTGAAAAAAGATTGCATTCTTTTACAGTCCTGATTTTCCTATAGTGAGAGTTTGGTCTGAAAACTTAAGGATTATTTTTCCCTTCGTTAACTTGCTGTTTCAACTAACTGAGGTAAGATATAGGTATCTTTGTATTTGTACATAGGTACTTTTTTATTTAATACCCTAAAGTTCCACAAAATAATAAATAGGTACCTACATACTTTTGTAATGCATTCAAAACCATAGCAAAAATAATTTTGTGTTCCCTTCCCTCCACACTTTCCAAGTTATTAATAAAAAACGATCACCCCTATTGAAATTGTTAACTATCAATGATTGATATTGAAGTTTGGTATTTAACCTAAATATTTAAAGGTTTTGATCATTCAGAATAATGCAGATCGTTGTTAATCACAAGAAAATTGATAACTATCACTCAAAAGTTGATAAGTTTCTTAATAAACTAAGTTTCAAAATCCCAAATTCCAATATTTATCAATTATCAAATGATAGTTGACAACTGATTTCTTTTTTTTCGAAGAAAAAGAGTGTGTAGAATTTCCAAAAAGAAAGAGTTTGGTCTAGCTAAAAAAATTATCCGATTTCAAACCTGAAAATTTTTTGTTTAATAATTTTTCTCTTTGACTAAAATAAATCCAAATTAACGGTTGGTACTGGTGAAAGGCAAAAATATTTGAATTCACAATTTTCCTAGATAAGTTTTAGAACAAAAAAAGAAAATATAGAATTTTGCCTGCTTTGTTTAGGAAAAACTAAAAATATTCAAAAACTCATTTTCATAAAAGTGGTCTAGTGTAAGGATAAATTAAGTTGGTATACCCTGTGTTTTTATAAATAAGCCTTATTTAAATATACATTAACCTAGTAAAAATTGCTAAATGTGTACTTCTTAAAATAAAAAATTAAATAAGATTAACTTTTTAAAAATGAAATAAAAAACATAACCTAAAAAATTGTATTCCAAAATTATATATTTGCAATACTTTCTCAAAACTATAAGCACTTGTAATTATTTTTTCTTTTTTTTTGCTTTAGAAATTGCATGAATAAAGTGTAGAATCTATGTACCTCTTTCTCTGTACGTAAGCGCATTTAGAAGTAGACTGGAATGATTGTAACGTAATGCTTCATTGTCCTTTGAATATCGACTTGTCCATATTATTGGGGGCTCAGAGAGACCAGGAACATAGCGCAGTTTGACAATTTGGACCTAAAAACGTCATTATAAAATAATGAATCCATTTTTTTATAACAGAGAGGTGATTTTGATTTTGATAACGAGCCTTTTTTGAACCTCAATAATATGAACAGTCCAATAATGCATTAAGGCCTATACTCGACATTTGAATATCTATGAAAAACTGACATTAAAAACCAAGTGTGGAATAAAACCTTTTATTTTTTTGGTATATTTTTATCAACACTTTTACTCATTTTTAGGTGCTTCGGAATGTGCCAATGAAAGACTACGACCATATAATGGTTCCTGTTATCTATTCGTATCATATCCAGAAGCTGATTGGTGGACAGCGCAACAAGTCTGTCGAGGTATGGGTGCTAAATTATCATCTGTCTCTTCTGCCGATGAGCATAAGTAAGTTTGAAAAATGCAAAACTTTCAATAACTGGAATACTAACAGAGAGAGAGACTTCATTTTAATTTTTAGATTCATCACATCCAATATTCGAAATCACATCGATTATTCACCACAACTCGTTTATTGGCTAGGAGCTGAGCTAGAGAAAAGCGGTCAATTTGAATGGACCGATGACACTAAGATGAGCTTTCAGGTATGTTTGTTTCTTAAAGATGAAAATTGGATAACACCCGCTGAATGCCAAACGAGAACCAATTAGGAATCAGTTTTAATAGTACCTAACTAACTCCCACTTAAAAAACGTACCTTGAATGGTTGACAGTTCCAAATCACTAGATTCCCTAGGAGATCTCAGGTCAAAAAATTTATTTATTTTTTAATTTAAAGATGGAACCACACCTGTGCATAGGGTTGCTTGACCCGAAGACTCAGTTCAGTTCCAAGGGAATCATTGAAAAAGGAGAATTCTTCTTTTTTCACTAAACACTTTCTTTTCACTGTGTCACCATTATTAAAGTATTTATATCCTTAGGGTTGGCTACCGGGACAAGGGCAATTTGATGAAATCCCCCATGATGCCACCTGCTTGGGCTTGCAATGGAAAATGTCACCAACCCCAATGCTGCCATCAGGTCTGTACTGGCAGTCACAGAAGTGCAACCGTGTTGGTGGCTACGTCTGCAAGAAACCCAAAGAGTCCATTAGTGAGTATGCTCTAAGTAACTCGACAGTAATGGGGACAGAAGGAAGACTCATCTCACCAGGTAAGAAAAGCAACACAAAAGAAACTCCCCCCTTTCTCTTTTTCACATTCTAATCCTAACTAATTGAATATTAAGCTTACCCCAATGCATATCCGCACAACATCGACTATTGGATACACATAAGAGCACCCGAACGAACTCGTGTTATTGTGCAATTTCAAAAGATTGACCTAGAACCACAGGACGAGTGCCTCTACGACTTTATTAGCATTCAAAACTACGAGCTAGTATCGAAAATCTCTCTCGAACCGGGCACAAACTCCATCCCCATGGCCATGTTCGCTGATGAACGAGAATTTAATGAAGTACAGTACGAGAGCAATCACAACCCATATACCAGGCGAACACGAAGTCTACCACCCGAATTGAACCTTCACAGTGTTAGTAGCAACCCCGATGGGGATTTAATGGCTCCCTCGGAAATGCAAATGAGAACTGTGCTAGATTCGGTGGCGTCATTCGCGGATATCCGATACAAAAGATTGCAACAAGATGACAGCGAAACCTTCAACTCGGCAGCAGCTGACAGTGACAGTAGGAGCAAAAAATTACAACCCCCACCATCGCCACCATCACTAACAGCAGCGTCATTGAGCGACAATGAAAACCACGCAAATAAAGTGCTATTAAATCCAAAACGACATCGTCGAAAAAATCACCCGGAAATTGAAAATAAATTGCCACAACATCGGAAAGAGGAACAACGCCATCATCATCAGCATCAACATCATTTAAGTAAGCGCAGCACTATTCTGCGGTCCATTCCGCCCGCTGACAATGCACAATCGTTTTTGCCGTACGTGCGATGGTGCGGTTCGCACGACTCGAATATGTCGAAATTCGATTTTGTGTCCAGTTCGAATCAGGTTGTCCTCAATTTTCACAGTGACTACTCAGTGACGGGCCTGGGGTTTGCCGCTGTTTGGAAAGCTATCGATATGTCCGGCTGTCCGATGCAAACCCTTACCTCTCGCGAAGGCACAGTTTTTAGTCCGAATTATCCGCATTTTCTGTTGAACAATTTAAATTGTGCGTATGTCATTCAAGCGCCAATGGGTCGACGTGTTTGGCTGGAATTTGTGGAGTACGATTTGTTGACTGATACTTTATTGGAGGTAGACATTGGGAATGGATATTTTCGGCCCTTTCGGGCAAGAAATCATGTCAATGAAGGTATTTTCGTGAGCATTCGAGAGCAAATACGAGTTCAGCTGCGAACTGGACAAAGGCCACGTGGAAGGGGATTTCAAGCTGTTTACCATACAGGTGAGTGCATTTGGTATTTTACCAAAGTATTAATTTATATGTAAATGTGTAGAGAGGTTTTTTAGGCTGATTTCAATTTAAGTATAGAATTTCCGATGATATCATCGGTGGAATGAAATCGTGTGTTCATTTAGATAAGATAATTCTACGAAGTTTAGTGTCCTAACATTATTTTGGTGTGGAAAGTGACCATCACTTTGTGTTTCAAATGTTCACTACATTTTAAATGTGGATAAAGAAACAGGAACTTAGTATATATGTGTGTATGTATGTATAGTTTTGGGATACATGTTGCACATTTTATAGGATATACGGACAAGTTTTGCATTCTTTACGATATATAAATAATTTTAGTTAAAAATGCAATACTAAAATGTTAGTCTAGCAATTCTGTCACAGTCTGTGTCTTCCATATGTATAAGCAGCTGGATTTAAAATGCCGAAATCAATTCTTGGAAATATAAGAGGCCAATTTTAGTAAAACATTTTTGACTTTGTATCTTTTAGATTTTAGTAGAAACAAATTTTAATCAACAACGTTACTAAACGTAGCTCGCATCGAACCTTTTTCCTTAAGTTGACAAGAGTAGATAAGCAAGTTATTTTTAATTTAAGTTGAAGAAAAATAGAGATGAGATCCATTAATGTCAAGTTAGCAAAGCAACACTGGCATCGAAAAGTGGTTAGGTGGATAACACTGTGTAGCAAAATTTCAAATTTTGAAAAATGGCGCCCAACCTGTACACCGGTTAGGAAACCCAAATCATGGCACTTTTTTGTGTGGGGGGATCTTTTTTACATTTGAAATTTGTTTTTGACATGCTAAGGATAAAGTTTAGCCTAAGAATCATTTTTTTAATCCTGTCGTTTGAACATCCGCCATTTTGAAAATTGGCACCCAATCGGGGTCAAATGGTATAATAAAGAGAAACTCGTAAAATACTTGGAAAATTTCCATGGCAAAAATAAGGGTTGATGTGTCTAAGAGATAGGTGTTGAGTAGATACAACACACCTTCGGGTAAAATATCAGTGTTACCACTTTTGGGGAACATACTGTTTTTATGTTAATGGATGGAAACTCCACTTTTTGGTACTTTTTAATAATTTGAACATGCAAAAAGTAGTGGAAACGCCTCCAGATGCCAAACGCGTGTTGGGAAAATAACGGGATATGTCTTAAAAGATACGTGTTGAGTAGTCTCACCTTTGGGTAAAATCTATCAAAAGTGTGGAATTTTGACTATTTTGGTAAATTTTGATGTTTTCAACATTAAAAAAAGGCGGAAACGTCTCCAAATACCAAACGCGTGGAGGAAAACTAATGAGATATGCCTTAAAAGATGGGGTTGAGTAGACCAACCTTCGGGTCAAATTCAGTGCTGCCACTTTTTGAAAACAAACTTTGACAAAGGTTGGGACTTCCTCGTTTTTGGTAGTTTTTAATATTTTGAACATAAAAAAATTATGGAAACGCCTCCAGGTGCCAAATGCGACAATGCGTATTGGGAAAATAACAGTTGACATCGTAAAGGATAGATGTTGAGATATTTATAAGATGAGAAAGGTTAGGGAAATAGCTCCAGATGCCAAACGGATGTTGCGAATAAAAAGTTGTAATTTTTTCGTGTTTAAAATATTCAAAATTTACAAAAACATGGGAATCCCACCCTGTCAATACTAAAAAAGTATGTTCCCGAAAAGTGGCAAAACTGACATTTTTATCGAAGGTGCTTCTACTCAACTCCTACCCTTTTTCCAAAACGCGTTAGGCATCTAGAGGCGTTTCCACAACTTTTTTCGTGTTCAAAATATTTAAGGGCGATTTTTTTCAGTCAAAGTTGAACATAATTGAGGATTTTTATTTTCAACTTGTGAATTTGTTTTTATTCACTCAAAGTTGATGTTTTCAACTTCCGATTTTCAACTCTAGAGTTGATCAACTTCTGATTTTCTCAACTTCCGGAAAAAGTAGAAGTTGGCAGAGCAAACTTGAGAGCTGACATAGAAATATTATTTTTTTTTTTCTTTTAAAAGGCATATGTGCTCTCAATATAATGTTCCGAAGCAATTATTACCATTATTATTGGGAAAATTGGCTGGAAAATACAACGCTTCCAACATATTTATAAATTTTTCAATGGACCTATGGATTTTTGGCAATTACTTTTCTACCTGAATCCACGCGTTTTTAGTAGCGCTTTGGGGAAGTCTGCATCTGATTTTTTTGGGTGTGGGTGAGGTAGAGGTGATTTATATTGTACCTACAAACCTATGCTCAAGACAAAAATAATGAAACGTGCCAACAACCTTAACAAGGATTTCTTTTGTTATAGGCATCTTCTGACTTTTTCAGGCAATATTTTTAAAACTTTTATACCTACATATGTATGTATACACAAACAAATTTCACGCACAAAATAACAAAACACACAGAACTTGAACAAAAAAATCGATTTGATTCACAGAAAGGCTTCAAAAAAACCAATCTCACACAAAATAACACACAAAAAAAGAGAAAAATCTGTTTTATTGACCAAATTCCTTCAAATTAAAATATTAAAATGACAGTTCTTGAATTATTTTAAAAAATATCCGAGGGATTTTTTTTTAAATCGGAAGTTGGCCAACTTTAGATTTTCAACTCGGGAGTTGAGAAAAAAGTTAGTGAATAAAAAGGAATTTCAACTTGCGTTTCAACTCTCGAGTTGAAGTCAACTCTCAAGTTGGTCAAATTGAGAGTTTGCCTCAAGTTGAGCATTAGTGAAAAAAATGGCTCTAAAACTACCAAAAAAAAGGAAGTCCCAACCTTCTACATAAAGAAAGTACATATGTTTAGAAAAGATATATTACGTTATTTTTCTAAGAAACTATTGATGTCCAGAGGTGTTTCAACAACTTTGTTCACGTTAAAAACAACCAAAAAAAGAGGGACTCCCACATTTTGACATTAAAAAAATTATGTTGTATGTATGCTCTACTGAAAAGTGGTAACATTGAAATTTTAACGGAAGGTGCAATTACTCAAAACATATTTATAAAATATCAATTTTTATTTCGCAACACGCGTTTGGTATCTAGAGGCGTTTCCACACCTTTTTTCATGTGCAAAGCATTGAAAATTATCAAAAAAGTAGATGATCCACCCATTGAAATTTAAAAAAAAGTATGTTCCCGAAAAGTGGTAACACTGATATTTTACCCGAAGATGTGTCTACTCAACACCTACCTTTTAATACGTCAACTCTTATTTTTGCCATGGAAATTTTCCAAGTAATTTACGAGTTTCTCTTTATTTTACCATTTGCCCCAGATTGGGCACCAATTTTCAAAATGGCGTCCAAACCACAGGATTAAAAAAAATGATTATTAAGCTTTGCTTCACCATTAGCATGTCGCAAATTAATTTCAATGTAGAATAAAGATTCCCCTCACAAAAAGTGCCAGGTTTTGGGTTTCCTGACCGGTGAACAGGTTGGGCGCCATTTTTCAAAAAGGCGGTCAAACGGCGGGATTACAAAATTGACTTCCTGATTAAATTTAATTTCATCCTTATCATCTCAAAAACAAATTACAAGCATGAAAAAAAGGTCACCGCCAAAAAGCCCACGGGATTCGGTTTCCTGACCGAACTGTATGCTCGATCAAAACAAAAAATATTGGACCGCCAACGCATGCTCAGATGTGGGAATATTTTGTTGTCCTTCTATTCTATTGGAATATTTTACAACTGTGCTCTACTCTTAAAATAAATTTAAAAATTACTCTTAGTTGGTCATTATATTGGCCCGGTTAATGGCTCTCTTTTGAAGAGATGCCTTTCAACATGTTATTTATTATTAGTTTTTGCCCAAAATAACACGAGTAATATGTTTTCAAATTTTTTTTGTACCACTTGTGACTTCATGGAGTAAATGCTCTTTAGTTTGCCAGCTTTTTTGTCACAAATTTGATAAGTGTAACTCATATGGAGGGCTCACAGCTGTACCGAACCAAGTCATGTTTTTTTTTTCTGAATATTTTTCAACTCAAGTATTAGCCTATTGAATAGACCTTTTAAAAAGGAACAATTACGTGCAAGGGTTTTTATTATTGAATATGTTCGTTTGGCCCATAAGCATGCTTAAAACCAAAAATGCTACTAAATTCACCCATGCGTTTCTGAGAGAATGGTCATACTGGCCACTTTTCAGTATTTTTGGTATAACTCGAAAACTAGGCCGAATTTGACAATTTTACACTTAAAACTTTTTGTTCAAAATTAAATTTTCTATTGGGATGGATAGTTCAAAAAATTTTATAAAAAAATTTAAGTCAAGTTTTCATATATTTTAAATTTGTGATTAAATAAGAGAAAACTTGCCAAGTAAATCCACCAAATTTTAATCAGTAATCATTAAACAGCAAATTTCCGTCATGATTTGGAATTGTTTCGATATTACTCTACTTAAGATATTTGATAATAAGCTTCATGAACTTAAAACTTGGCATATATTTTAGATCTCATTACTTTTTTTGGCAGACTTTTGACGAACAGGTTTCTTGTACATATAAGAACTTGGCTATTTTTTTAACATTTATGTTTTTGTTGTGATTTCATTTGCCAGGTGAAAATCAAACCCTACCGTTCCACAAAGCTTCATAATTCTACGACAGTCAAAAGTGCTCCATATAAATAAAAGCAGTTCTGATAAAGTGGGAGGATGGCACGCCCCTGAATAAAAAATTCCAAATTTTCAATTTTTTTCTTTAAAAGTACTTCAAGCCTTACTGAGCTACCAATTTTCATCGTTCTACAACAATCGGAAGTGCTCCATATAATTTATAAGAATTTTTAAGAAAGTGGGTGGATGCCACGCCCCCTGAATACAAAATTGCAGATTTTCGATTTTTTCCTTTGTATGCACCACAAGGCCTACCGATGTGCGAAATTTCAAGTCTCTACGATGTCGGGAAGTGCTCCATAATTTTGATGATCTGTCAGTGAGTCAGTGAGTCAGTCAGTCAGTTACGGGTTTTTGCAATTTTTGAAGTCCTATATCTCGGAAATCACTAATGCTACATAGTTAAAATTTGGTGAGCCACCTGTGTTTGATCAGCTCAGCATATACTGTGAATTTGAAGCTTTTGACTTTATTGGTACTGAAGTTAGAGGGGGGTTGAAAATCGCCTGAGTTTGTTCCTGTAAAAAGGGTGTAGTGCCGCGAACTTGGCTGGGCACTACCGTGCCCTTTGATAGTGATAATGTGGTTTAGAAAATAATCTTTAGACTTGCTTTTTTACGAGTAAAATGTTCATTAATTAATGGCTGTTTATTGATTAAACCTGTTATTATCTTCAAATTTTCATTTTCTGACCTGGTTCGATTCAGCTGGGGACCCTCCATTCATAACTTTGATGCATTATATTTGCACCGTGTAAATATTATGCTGATACCATTTTCCAAAATGACAAAATACAAGACACAAGTTTAGGTACACGGCTTTGGACACGAAGAGGTAAAAATCATTCTAAAAGTAGTTTTTTGTTAGGAATTCAAATTCTTCATTCGTTTTCCGATATCAGCTCGGATTTTCAAAATATCCATGTTAGAAAATGACCCAGAACATTTTTTTTGAGGTTATGTAAAATGTAACAACTCGAGATTATTTACTGTCAAAAAAATTAGCAATGATTCCCTTCTTTAAAATTTAGTTAGTTTAGTTTAGTTTTTTAGTCTCCGAGAAAAGCTATATTAGTTTTTCGTCTTCATCTGACCCTGCATTACTTAAAAACACAATTAAGTGTATTTATCTAATGTTGCTTAGCACGTTAACTATAACAGGGGATTTCTCGGAGAATAAAGAAGATAATGGAAAGATTTAAATATAATTTTGTAGAAAAAACACTGAAATTTTGTTTGTTCAAAATTACCTCGCTTTGCTACATAACCTCAAAAAAAGCAAAAAAAATTTTTTTCATAGGTAAAACTCTCAGTTGTTTGCCCATAAGAAGATATAAAGCGGTAGATTTTCCAAAAACAAAACATTTTGTATAAATTTATGATCATCATGAATCATAAGTTTTCACTATCTCATCACGTTGCTTGTGGGCTGAGCTTTAATAAATGTTAATTGAAATTGATGACGGTTCAAAAATGGTGCGAAAATTAAAATGAAACCTCTTGTTGAATAACGACCCTATATCAACTCTTAATAAAATACAATCTATGAACACATTTAAATTAACATATATTTTACATAATCCTTTCAAAATCCTGCGAACTTATTTCAGTTGCCCAAATGGAAAAGGACCGTGTGATAAACCTTACCAACAATTTCACCGGCTATTTGTATCAATTGAACTATCCGCACAATTCACCGGAAAACGTTGATTTCACTCAGCACTTGGTTGCGCCATTCGGTGACAATATACTGCTCGAACTGCATGGCGTTGAATTCAGTGACAACGGTTGCCCGGGCAATAATGTAATTGAGGTACAAACTCCAATTTTGTTGTAAACCACTGGTAGTGGTTTTCAATTGAAAATATGTATATTTCCACCTCACACAATGTAACCTATACATATTTCTATTTACATGCATAGATATACGATAACTATGCTGACTACAATGGCACCAAGTGGCAACTATGCAAATACCCAAATTTGACTAAGCTAGACGATGAACATGACCAATATGCTGGCAGCAAGCAGGAACGTCAGCAACAGCAACAAAAACACGATTATCCTCTGGAACCACAATTGGCCCCAGTCTACATAACATCATACCTGAATACATTACACATCCGGCAGAGGACTAACTCCAAATCAGATATCAATTTGAATGGAACCGTAAGGATCCAGCAAGGTAATGAATTAATTATGTCCTTTTTAATAGATGGGATAATCCTTTGGTTTGTTTTGTCCCACAACATACCAAATTCAGCATTCACCATTTGGTGCTTGGTATTTTTGAAGGTTAACATGTGATAATTGGCCTGTAAAATATGTAGGTCATCCTCATCATATTAAATGCGTGTTTATGTAAACTGTGGTGACAAAGGACGACGACAAAGGATTATAATATATTTTGCCCAAAACAATAACTATTGATTTAATTTAATATGAATGATTGATATAATGTTTGTTAATGGATAACATTTTGGTTTCATTTTTTAGATAATAACTACAAGCTAAAGCTCGCTTCGGGCGACAAGTCAGTAGAGTCGTGTCAGCTTAATCCTTGTCAATTCAATGGAAAATGTGTGGCAAAAAATGGAAAAAATCACTGCCAGTGCCATGGTCACTATACGGGAAGGTAAGCATAATGTTTTTTTGTTTTTAATCAGTGTGTATTGTAGGTATGTATATTCAGTTTATTTCCGATGACTTTTCGACGAATAAAAATATTCGATTTCAAAGCGTCAAAAGTTTGTGGATTGTCTGCATAAACACGATCCTTGGCATTCCCCATAAAAAGTAAAAGTAACTACAAGTTGGTTGAGGTCGTTCTCCACTTGAGTAATCCACCTAAGGTGGGGTCTTCCTCTGCTGCGCCGACCATCAGAGGTAAATTCGAAGACTCGTCGGGCTGGTGCATCGGTGTCCATTCCATATAGAGTAAGATCCCAGGGCCGCCAGACATACGTCATTTTATCATAGCTGAATTTTTTTCTGTGAATTAATCCTATGGTAGGTATTAACGAATGGATACTACGAACCTTGAACCCGGGTGCGTTTCGGAGGTATTGAGTGCTAAAAGTGCATAAAATGATGGAAAATTACGTTATTTTATCAGAGCTGATTTTTTTATATGTTTCAAAGAAAGTTATGATAAGCTTATTTTGACACTTGCCAGACACCTGCGTGGGGACCCAATGCCAGCCAGACACGTGTAAAGGTGTCAAAAAAGTCGTCAAATTTACGTTATAGTATCAGAGCTGAATTTTATATATGTTCTTTGGGCAACTGTTTCAAGATATTTCCCAAGCTGCCAGACACCTACATGGGGACCCAATGCCTGCCAGACACCTTTTAAGGTGTCAAAAAATCATTAAATCGCGTTATTGTATCAAAGCTAATTTTTCTATTTTTGTCTATAGACAACTGTTTTATGATATTTCCCTGCCAAACACCTGCAACAGTGGAACCTAATATCAGCTGACAGCTACAGATTTAAAAGTATCCAAGATATTCCCCAAGCTACCAGACACCTACACTTAAAAGTTTTCAAATAATCGTGTTTCATACGGTTCAGTATCAAAGCTATTTTGATCTAACGAACAAAAATAATATGTTCTTTGGATAATATTATTTAACAATATTCTTAGCCAAGAGTGCGAATGTTATCCTTAGGTTCCAAAGCTTCACTGGTGCTTAAATATACCTACCCATACCCATCAACATTTTCTTAGCACACGGTTAAAAATTTTGGGGTACTTTTTAATATTTTCTGGGTTACATATATGACAACACCAAAAATATATTGAAATTTAATACTTGACAAATATTAAAATTTGGAAGTTAATACAAAATGTATTAAAACTTAATAATATCAGATATTACAAAGGAATACGAAGTCTGTATTACATTTTAATAATACAAAGGTATTATAATATAATATTTTATTTCTTGAAATTTAATTTTTAGATGCTTTTCATGAAAATTAATTCAAAATATATTACAAAAATAATAGAAATGAAAGACTTTTTTTCTAAGAGTATTTATCTTTTAAGTCAATTAATGGTGGCATTATTATAATTATTTTTTTTCACATATGTGAGAACTAAAATCTTAATGCGATTGAAATTTTATCTACTAATTTGTATATTTTACCTCGAAATATTTCAACGCGCCTTCCAAATAATGCATATTTAAATTGTTTATTTATTGTTTTATTGCTGTATTAATACAATTTGTATTGAATTTTAATACTTTGGTATTAAAAACATATGCTTCATGTTCATATTTAAATATGGCTGATGCTTGCTTGTAATGGCTTCCTGTTGTAATACAAATTGTATTAGATTTTAATACAGTTGTATTGAAAGTATACGCATCTCGCTATTTTAATACAATTTGTATTAAATTTTAATACTTTTTGTATTAAAAATACACGAATCCCGAATCCCGAATATTTTAATACAATTTTTATTAAATTTTAATACATTTTGTATTAAAAATTCACGAGTCCCGATATTTTTAATACAATTTGTATTAAATTTCAATACTTTTTGTATTAAAAATGTACGCATATACTTAAGTTATTAAATTTTAATGCCAAAAGATTATATTTTATTTCATTCGATTACTTTTTAATCCTTTTGGTATTAAAAATAACAATTTTAATACTAATCTATTAGAATGTAATACAAAATTATTAGAAAATTTCTTTAATATTTACGGAATATTAAAAAGTAATATTTTCTGTATTGAATACGGCTGTAATACAAAGGCTGTATTAAAAAATACCCCAGAATTTTTAACCGTGCATTTATAAAAAAAATATTTTCTTCTGCTACGACTAACTTGTTACCTAGCAACAAATAAAAGAATTACTTTGAAAATGCCCAAATTAGTAAATTAAAGTAGCCAAATGGGAAATAAACCCAAAATAGGAAACATTGCCAAAAACCACTCCAATATAAGAAAATATCGCCCAAATGTGATCGGGCGATTGCAAAGATTTTTAAAAACACCCACGGGTTCAGATTCCTTAAATGCAAAAGAAACTTTGCATATACCCAAACTCGAGACCACCCCGAATCCTAAAGTGAGCCCAAGCCTCGTGGGTGCTTTAAAAAAATGTTTGCAATTGCCCGATCACATTTGGGCGATATTTTCTTATATTACAGTGGTTTTGGCAATTTTTCCTATTTTGGGTTTAATTTCCCATTTGGCTATTTTAATTTACTTATTTGGGCATTTTCAAAGTTATTCTTTTATTTGTTGCTAGGTAACAAGTTAGTCGTAGCAGAAGAAAATATTTTTTTTATAAATGCTAAGAAAATGTTGATGGGTATGGGTAGGTATATTTAAGCACCAGTGAAGCTTTGGAACCTAAGGATAACATTCGCACTCTTGGCTAAGAATATTGTTAAATAATATTATCCAAAGAACATATTCACCCTTATTGTAATAGGCGTTTTTCTTAAAAGACAATTGTCACTTTTTGTGTCGAGTCACTTTCTTGGCGTTTTAGAGTCGGTATTGCGTTGCTTAAACGCTATTATTTGCAATCCACACACATTCCACATAAGCAGCTGATTGTGACAGATTGACATAAATAAGATCCTTAAAAGGTAGCTTGAGTAGGGCTAGGTATATTTTTATATACCTTCACTTAGGATTCATTTATTTTTTTTAATTCATAGACATAAATAAGATCCCTAAAAATTATAAGATAGGTAAGTTGAGTAAAGTAAAGTATAAGGTAACTTGAGTAAGGTTAGGTAAGTTTTTATATAAATTTAGGACTTAAACTTCAACTTCTTTTCCTTGAGATACAATTTTGATTTTTTTAACTCTATTTCAGTTAACCGCATTTCGTTTTCCTTCATTTGTTGATGTTCTTCCCGTTCCATCTTCAGCTTGTACAATTTCAATTTTTCTTCTTCCAAATAAAACCTCTTTCTTTCATACCTTGCACTTTCTTTTACATGGCCTTCAATTTTGTTTAAGGACAGCTTGACCTCAAGATACAAAGCCTCTTGCACCTTGGTTTGCTTTTCCAACATTTGGGTGAAACTTAGTGCAGCTGTGTTGCCTTCTGGTCCTTCACTGTTGGAATTTTGTTCTTCCGTTGTTGCTTCCATTGGAGCAGTAGTAGCAGTGTCAGATATAGTTATCAATTGCTCAGTTGTTAGAGGAGTTTCTATGTTGGTGGGTGTGCATATCGTCACCAAAGATGGATTTGGTCTAGAACCCCCAAATACGTTACCCCCCGGGTCAATAATGTCATTCAACTGAAGTAGACCGGCAATAACGTTATCCATTTCGTTTAAATATTTTGGTTTGAACGAACCTCCTCCAGTTGCCTCCATGTTTTTTTTATTGTGCACAAGTTTTTGTTTAACTTTAAACTTGGCATCGAACCATACCTTTTGCCACTCTTTTACCGTTCTAACCGGTGGCCCCAAGGAATTGAGGGTATTTGCAACGGATTCCCATTTGTTTTTTTTGTTCTCTGTTTGGGGGGCGCCTCTCCTAAAGTTTGTTGCCAAAGAAGGATTTAATTCCATTAATTCTATGAGCCTTTTCATTTGCTCTGGATTCGTAACTTTCACCCTTTAGTTAAAAGAAAATAATTAACACTAAAACAAACAGATAAACATTAGAAAAACTTACATTTTTAATAAATTTTTCATAAGGCGTTTGAAAATTTACCGTCGACAGAAAGTGGCGTATCACTCGTCATAAAAGGAAACTAAAACGACAGCTACAATAGCGATGAGGGTGACATTTGTCGATAAAAAAATTAGATTCCACTGATCGCCAAATGTCAAGTAGCGTAACGCTAAGTAAAACGCTTATATAACGACTTTCGCAATACTAATTTGTTTGTGTGACATTTGTCATTCAAGTAAAACGCCTACTACAATAAGGGTGATTATTTTTGTTCGTTAGATCAAAATAGCTTTGATACTGAACCGTATGAAACACGATTATTTGAAAACTTTTAAGTGTAGGTGTCTGGTAGCTTGGGGAATATCTTGGATACTTTTAAATCTGTAGCTGTCAGCTGATATTAGGTTCCACTGTTGCAGGTGTTTGGCAGGGAAATATCATAAAACAGTTGTCTATAGACAAAAATAGAAAAATTAGCTTTGATACAATAACGCGATTTAATGATTTTTTGACACCTTAAAAGGTGTCTGGCAGGCATTGGGTCCCCATGTAGGTGTCTGGCAGCTTGGGAAATATCTTGAAACAGTTGCCCAAAGAACATATATAAAATTCAGCTCTGATACTATAACGTAAATTTAATTGGAAATTAATGAATATAATAAGCTCTTGAAGCTTTTAGAGAAACAACTTATTTCAATAAGGTTCTAAACAGAATAATAATATATTTTATATTTTATAGGAAACATAAATATAAACCTACTATAAACAAATGAACAAAGTGCTAGATGAACTAAATAAGTACAGTAGATTCTTCAAGGTTCCAACAGCCCCACTACGATCTATCTTTTCAAACCCATTGATCTAGCACAGTAATTTGATTTTTCAGTTGGTAGTCCTTTAGTTAAAATATCGGCAACCATTTCAGAAGTCTTTAAATAAGTTAATTTGATTAATTCTTCATTGATGACATCTTTAACAAAATGATGCCTGACATCTATGTGTTTGGTCCTTGCGTGATAAACATTTGTGGTAGTTAAGCAAACTGCACTTTGATTATCACAAAACAATATAATTTTTTCTTGTAAGTCTGGTAATAGTTCCTTTTTAAGTCCGGTAAGCCACAATGCTTCTTGAATAGCCGTACTTAAAGACATATATTCGGCTTCTGTGGTCGATAAGGCCACAGTAGGTTGTTTTCGAGAACACCAAGAAATCGCGCCACCTTGCATTTTAAAAATATAGCCTGTGACGGATCTCCTGTCGTCAATATTTCCCGCATAATCTGCATCACAAAATCCAGTTATAAGAGAATTACCTTGATCCTTCTTAGAATAGCAAAGTTTCAAGTCTGCTGTACCTTTAAGATATCTCAAGATTCTTTTTGCTGCTATCCAGTGAGCTTTACCTGGATTCTGATTGAACCGACTAAGGTTATTCACCGCATAGCTAATGTCTGGTCTTGATACTTGTGCAGCAAACAGCAAGCTTCCAATCAATTCCTGATATGGAATCTTGGACATCTCTTCTCTTTCCAATTTCGTCTGTGGCGACATATTTGTACTCAATTTTTGGTTATATTCCATCGGCGTTGAACAAGGATTGCAACTTGTTAATCCAAAACGATCTATCAGTTCCTTTATATATTTTTCTTGGTCTATGCAAAGTTGACCGTTTGCTCTGTCTCTCTGCAACCGAAGACCCAAAAAAGAATTTGCAACTCCAATGTCCTTCATGTGAAAACGCTTCATTAAACTTGCTTTCAGACGATGCTTCAGTTGGGAATGATTATCCAGGATAAGCAAATCATCAACATAAATTGCCACTATTAAAACTCGTCCATCAAGCCGCAAATGGTAGATATATGGATCCAACTTGGATTGCTTCATCCCAAATTCTTTTAAGGCATGATCTAATTTTTGGTTCCACATGCGAGAAGACTGTTTCAAGCCATAAATGGATTTCTTTAAACGAAGCACCTTCTCTCCATTTCCAAATCCTTCAGGTTGTCGTATGTAAATCTGTTCTTTTAAATCTCCTTGTAGAAAGGCCGTTACAGCATCCATTTCTTCTATGTCGAGATTTTCTTTTACAGCTAAAGCTAGCAGAAATCTAATGGATTCGTATCGCACCACAGGAGAAAAAGTCTCTTCGTAGTCAATTCCTTTTCTCTGACAACATCCTTTAACTACTAATCGAGCCTTGTATCGAGCTATTTCACCATTTACATCCACTTTTGTTTTAAATACCCACTTTGTATTTAGTGTCTTCCTTCCAGGAGGTAAATCGGCTTCTTCCCACGTTTGGTTCGCTAGCACGGATGCGTATTCGTTATTAATCGCTTCTCTCCAATTTTCTCCGTCTTTTCTGTTAATAGCTTCTTGATATGTCAACGGATCAGTCATATTATTGCTACTTGCAATATATGTTACGTAATCATCAAAGTTTCGAGGTTTTCTTGCTCTCTCAGATCTTCTGAAATTTTCTGATATTGTAGGCACTTCAACACTTTTGGGTACATAGTCTTCATCTGAATAAAATTCATTCTCCACTAAATTCTTGAATTCCACAAATTTATCCTTGACTTCTGATTTGGACTTCAGAACAAATATAAATGTCTTATGCGAAAAATCATCCAAGAAAATAAGAAAATAACGACCACCTCCTAGCGACTTCTCTTCAATTGGTCCACATACATCAGAATGAATCAATTCTAATATCTCTTTTGATCTTGATTCTGATAATGGAAATGGTTGTCTGGCATGCTTTCCTTCCAGGCATTTGATGCACTGTTCTATTTTCGAATCAACAAAATCGATTCCTGATACACATCCTTTTTGCATCTTGACTAAGGTTTCTTGACTTGGATGTCCTAGTCTGCGATGCCACAGTTTGTACGAAGCCTTCTGTTCAACTAGCATGTTGATTGCATTTGAACTTGAAATCGGTCGATCCAATCGATATAGTTTCCCATTTACACGACTTCCAGTAGCGATCAAACTTCTTTTGTCCCAAATTGTACATTTATCAGTTTTGAACTCAATCTTATAGCCGTATTTTGTCATTTGGCTAACTGATAAAAGATTCGCACACAGATTCGGTATATACAAGACATCTTTAATCGTAACAGTCAATGGTTCGCCTTTTACCAAAATTTCTAGTTCAACATCTCCTCTAGCTTCGACATTTAAGTTAAAATTATCTGCAACTGTGACTTCCTCTCGCTTGACTTCGGATTGATTCTTCATCCAATCTTTGCAATTAGTCATATGTTCTGATGCTCCTGAATCTATATACCAATTAGTGACGTCTTCCGAATTCATTCTTGCCATAAACGATGTAAAAAGAACTTGTTTTCCATTTCTACGATTCTTGAATTTACCTTCTACTGCCTTATGATTTGTTGGACAATTTTTAGCAATATGTCCTTTTTCTCCACATTCGTAGCATTTGGGTGCCATTGAAGGTCGTTTATTTTCTTTATGGAAAGTTCCTTTTCTAGCATTTTGACCATAGAATACCATTCCGTCATTTCCGGATTCACCATCCTCGTCCTTAACATCTTGCAATAGCTTCATCTTTATTGTATCAGCTGTTATTTGTACCCCTGAACTTTCGATACCCATTATCATAGGCTTATATCGATCATCAAGCCCAGCCAATAACAAAGAGCCAATCCATTCATCAGATACCTTCATACCGATAGAATTTAATTTATGAGCCGTTGAAATCATTTGGTTCACATATATTTCCACAGAACCACATGCCTTCAAATTGATGCTCAGCAAAGATTTAAGCAAACCAACCCGTCTGGTTAAACCGTTATCAGCAAAAGCTGCTGCAAGTCGGTCCCAAACCTCTTTTGCGGTTGATGCTTCCTTAACATGGACATAATTGATAGGCTCAACCAGTAAAATTATTTTTGATTTGGTTTTTGCTATTTTCTTTAAATCTGTTTCGACCTCAGTCACGCAATCCCATAGGTCTTCATGAATTAGAAAATTCTCGACAGCAAGTTTCCAATCTTCGTAATTTTCTCTCCCTTTGAGCTTATCAATTCCTGGTATCGATGATGATGCCATATTCTTCAAAAAAGCAATTTCTCTAAATAATTATTTTTCAGTTAAATTCCGTGTTATATTTCCCTCAGCGTTCCTGGGCCCATAACCAATTGGAAATTAATGAATATAATAAGCTCTTGAAGCTTTTAGAGAAACAACTTATTTCAATAAGGTTCTAAACAGAATAATAATATATTTTATATTTTATAGGAAACATAAATATAAACCTACTATAAACAAATGAACAAAGTGCTAGATGAACTAAATAAGTACAGTAGATTCTTCAAGGTTCCAACAAATTTGACGACTTTTTTGACACCTTTACACGTGTCTGGCTGGCATTGGGTCCCCACGCTGGTGTCTGGCAAGTGTCAAAATAAGCTTATCATAACTTTCTTTGAAACATATAAAAAAATCAGCTCTGATAAAATAACGTAATTTTCCATCATTTTATGCACTTTTAGCACTCAATACCTCCGAAACGCACCCGGGTTCGAGGTTCGTAGTATATCCATTCGTTAATACCTACCATAGGGTTCATTCACAGAAAAAAATTCAGCTATGATAAAATGACGTATGTCTGGCGGCCCTGGGATCTTGGTCTAATACGCTCCACGTGTCCCAGTCAGCTCAGCCACTGTGTTTTCAGCATTTCGGCCAGGTCGACGTCGCCGTAAAGCCCGTAAAGCTAGTTGTTAAATCTTCTCTTCCAAACTCCATCAATACAGGCTGGACCGAAGATCACCTAAAGAATTTTTCTTTCAAAGCACCCAAGCAGATTCTCATCCGCTTTTGACAGGGTCCATGCTTCTGACCCATACAGCAGGACCGGAATGATGAGGACTCCTATGTACTTTGAGAGAGGGCTTTACTACTCAAATGGCTTCTTCGCCCGAAGAAACAGCGGTTGGCAAGAGTACCTAATTCTTCGTTTGATCCCTGCACTGATGTGCCATTTTGCGATTTAATAGTTGAGGCTAGGTAGACACAGTCCTTGGCGACTTCGAAGTTGTACCTATCCATCGTGATGTTTTGCTCGAGTCGACGATATTGAGATTCCTTTCAAATCAAACCCAAACCCATTTTCGGCGCTTCCTATTCAATACTTGCAAACGCACCGGTAACAGCTCGCTTCGTTCTCCCAATGATGTCAATAGCATTTGCATAAACAAAGTAGTTGATCGGACTTTTGAAAAATTGTGCCTCTGTTGTTGACTTGCGGGTTGCGTACAATTGCTTCAAGAATGATGCCTCAAACCTTTCGTGACCTTTCGTGACATCAAAGGGTTCGGTGGTGTTCTTACCAACCTTGACGGAGCAGTGAGAATTCTCAATCGTATTCCTGCACAAGCAGACAGAGTTTGGCAGGGATGCCCAGATAGGACATGGCTCTGTATAGCTCTTCTTTATCTGCTCTATCCTCTATCATATGCGACTTTAAAATCGAAAAAGAGGTGGTGTGTATCAATTTGAAACTCCTTTTTTCCTTAATCTGGCGGAGTGTGAACATTTGATCGACGGATGATTTGTCGGGCCTAAAACCACACTGATAGGAGCCGATGGGCCACAATATACCGAGGTTCCATTCATCAGGCATCGAACCAAATTTGGAAATAAGTTGTTGTATACTCCCTACCAAGTCATCTCCACCTGCTTTGAATAGCTCGGCTGACAGTCCATCCGCACCAGCAGCTTTGTACGCTTTAAGCTTGGCTATCGCTAACCGCTCTTGATTTAAGTGGGTCGGGTGGATGGAAGTTTTGACCATCATCCAAGTTGAATGGAGTGTTCTATTTAACAGCGGAATTTTGGCCACCTTCACCGTTTAGCAGTCTAGAAAAGTATTGTTTCCAGGTCCTCAGCACAGACTGTGTGGTCTAAAACCGTATTCCCATTTTCATCTCGGCAGACTCCCGCTCAAGCTTTGTAGCCCTGGGTAGATTGCTTCACCCTTCGGTAGAACTTCGAACATCCCCCCTGCATTTACAGTCCTCAATAGACTCGACCGCCCGCTTCGCATGCTCTCTCTTTTTCCTCCTCCCTTCATTTTTGCCCGTAGAGCTCCTGGGCTGCTCTCTCAGCAGCTCTGGTCTTAGTCTGCAGCCTTGATTGGTAGGTATCATTCTTTGTTGCATGCGCCAGCCTGCATTCTTCATCGAACCAGAGGTTTCGTTGTGATGGCCCAGTGAAACCTAGCACACTGGTCCTCTACAGATGGTGCTGGTAGCGGGCTTGCTGAGAGATTAAGAGATTAAGAGAGACGTGGTCTACAAAAGTCCTGGCGATCTCTTATGATTTAAACTTCGCGACATTAAATCTTTTCACAGCATCTGCTCGTCGTTGTGGCGTCATGGATATCCAAATTCGTACATGAGCTACCACCAAGTAGCGATCCGAGTCTTTGTTGGCACCTTGGAACATTCGGACATCCAGGTTACTGAAAACATAACTGGCGTCTATCGCAACATGATCAATCTGGTTGACAGTTCGTTGATCAGGAGACTGCCAGGTCCCTTTGTGTATATTGAGGTGTGGGAATCGAGTTCTGGCTATGATGACATTACGCCCGGCTGCCGCCGCAAAGTCAATCAGCCTGAGTCCGTTAAAGTAGAAGTGCCTTAATGGGAACACTCCTCCTCCACCTCTCTCGTTTGCTGTCGCCGCCGTCCACAGGGATTGGAACCCCATCTTCAGTTAAAGGTACTAGGAACCCGATGTTCACCATAGGGAGGTGAGACCAGGAGTTGATAGAGACACAGTTTCACTTTGAAAAATAAAGCTTGTGGACGCTTTTGTCCTCTTGAATGCACCGTATCCACCCTTTGATAATTTTATCCACCGATCGAAAGTTGAGAAAATTGACAATTCGGTTTGACGTATGTATGTATGTATTAGCTTGAAACAGGGATTTTAAATGCGGTTCACAAACCAGGTTACCTTTTGCAACAATAATTAATGTGAATCAGGAAACATGAATAACTGGAAAGTCAAAATTGAAATTGTACAGGGTACACCATATGTTATGTTGGTTTGTGACTGTTTATTCAAAGCCACGTGCAGGCTGTCAGCTATGTGAAGTCAGAATTTCAACCTCAAAATGTCTGTTTTCTTAGTCGGATTTGTTTGTCCAACCATCAAAACCATTTCAGGAAAAATATTTGATTTTCCTTTTTTTATAGCAAACCTCGAACAAACGAAAATTCCTCTAACATCATCAGATGAAATCATAAGAGGTTGGGGCCAATTTAATTTGTTTGTCCACTAACTCCACATGAAACCATAAAAAATCTTCGGAGCTGGCCTGCCGAAGTTTTCTCATATTATTATTCCTTAGAACATAATTATATTCCACATACGCCACAGTGAACCATCTTATTTATTCGGAAAATAAAATGTTCCAAATACGCCACAGAAATGATTAAGATCTTAAAATGAATATCAAATATCAGGCTACATTATGTAATACATAAAGGATCGTCGTTATATGGGTTGTTATGAGTTTTAATATTTGGTTGGTTTTAAATCGGCTCTTAATGAAGAAAACAAAATTCCCGAATTTTTCGGATCTTTATTTTCATCCCCTATAGTCGCTGTAAAAGTAAATCAAATTTCCCTTTTTTTTGCATACTAGGAAATTCGCGCAAGATCTGCCAAAAAAATCAGATCATGTAGGTGGAAAAAATTCCAAACAAAAATCTTACAGGAGGGGGGTAATAGCTCGCCTTGCTTGGAAGGGAAGGGCAATTTAATAAAATAATTGCATAAAATAGAAAAAGAAATAATTAAAACACAACGGCATCACTTTCAGTAATGTTTTGAAGCTTTTTGGAAAGCCAGAAGTTCATTCTTACGGCTTGTTTTCAAATTAGGTTTATTTGATGAACAGTTTTGACAACAAATTGTTTCAAACTCAACATTTTGAAGAAGATAATTGCGATATGGGATCTCAAAATGGACTTGTACTTTAAGACTCACAATTTTTATATTATTTTTGTTAGATTCTGCGGATTGAATTCCTGCGAATTGGAGCCCTGTGTATTTGGAAAGTGTGAACTAACTGCTACCAACTTCAAGGTACTAAAAATAAATTCTTTTAAATAACATTTTGTGATAAATTTTCTGTAATTATTTTCTAAAATTAAGTGTCACTGTCAACCCGGATACCAAGGAAACACTTGCGAGCATAAAATACGACCATGTGCTGATAATCCATGTGAAGGACGTGGTGCATGTTTCGAAAGAAATGGTGGATATTTTTGCCGGTAAGTATGTAGATAGAAATGTATGACAGCTCCATAGATAAAAATGTAAACTTTAAAGTTTCTTACTCTCTTTAACTCAAAAAATTTACAAAAACTTTTCAAATTAATATTTTAGCTGTCATGCATGGTGGGAAGGGCATCGATGTGAACGCCGCATGTTACATATTCCCTACAAACCACTCTCCGAACGAATGCTCCAAGAGCCATTTTGGTTGGGGCTAATCACAGTATTTGTCGTCTTACTAGCCATTGGTTTGGTATGGTGTGCCAAACGTCATTTTCCTGAGAAAATCGAAAAACTTCTCGCTGAGGAAGCCGACCGTAACAGACGTATGCCCATGATCAAAATATATTTTTACTTCTATCAATATTTTTGTTCCTTTAATATTTTGATTTGTTTTTTCTCTCAATTTATTAATGAATTTATGAATTTTCTTACACCTGTCAGACATTTTTTTCCTTGAATTAAACCTTTTTCTCTTCTAGTCACTCATATGTATTTTTTTTTGTTCTTTTTTCTATTTCTTCCTTTCTCTTCCTCTCTTCCACAATCGACAACATAAATTATTCATCTATTTTTGTTTTTTTTTTTCTCTCTCTTGTAACAACTTTTACTATCTTAAAAACTTTAGCACCTGGTTCAGTACATGGACATCACCATCACACATCACTTCGAGAGCAATTGCAATTTACTACAGCCATACCTCAGACAACAACAAATGTCGCACCGGGGGCGCCACGTTCCATATTCAACAGATTGGGTATAAGAAAACCGTCTCTTTTGAGCCTCAGCAGCCCCAATCCCACCGGAGGGGCGACAGCCCGTACTTTTTCGCTAGATGATTTATTACGACCGCCTCCCCGACGTAAGATAGGCTAAATTGAATTTCAAAAATGCAAAAAAAAAACACACACATGTGAACATTTTTATTTTTATTTAATTTTCTAAAACTATTTCGTTTGCAATTGGAGAACAACAAAATTTTATTATAAATACTCGTGCTACAGTTAAGTCAATAGGATAGGAATTGGATACAAAAAACTGATGATTTCTGAGATGATTTTCGTTTTGGTATTAAAATTTTAGATTGATGTTGTTTACACAACTTAAATTCTATTCGACTTTAGGTCTATTTTGAATAGATTCCCGTAATTGACCACTAAATCGCAAAGTTATGAGGTTTGGATCCCACGTTGGGCGCCAATTGTTATAAGATTATTGAACAACACTTCAGCTTGAGTATGAAAGATATAGGATAGTGAACAAGCAATCCATTAACTCAATAATTTGATTGCAAACAATTAAATTACAAAAAAGGTAAGAAAGGTCTGTTTGTTGAATTTTTTCGACAAAAATCATCTCCAGGGTTCAAATAATCAAAATATATCGTCCGGAGCTTAGACTTTTCAATTGTTGATGGGCAAGAATGATGGAAAGTTTGTGGAAAATTGAGGCTGATTCTTTCAACAAAAGAGGAATTATTTATTGTTTGGTTACTTTAACCAAGCTTAAAGTTTCCGTACAAAAAAAAAAATCAATGCAAATATTTTTGCATGTCAAAACTTACTGAGGTGAAATACAAAATTATTTGTTTGCATGAATGGCTTACAGTTTCATGCAAGAAAAACCATTGCTGTCATGGAATGTTATGCAAAACAATTGAGCGGCAAATGTCTTACATGCGAAAAAAAAGTTGGTGATTAATATATATTTCTTGGATGGTTAGTTTGCACTTCATAAAAAACATATATTCACCTCAAGGCATTATTTGCATGCAGAAGTACCTCGCGGTACAATGATTAGTGCGTTGAACTGTCATGCCGAAGGTGTGGTCTCGATTCACCGCCGTGCCACCTAAAAACAGAAATGTTTTATCCGAGATAATGCCTCTTGCAAGGAACTGACCAATCCTCCAAAAGTATACTTGTCAGGAATAAGTGCTTTCATCTAGCCATTCGGACTCTACAAAAAACTATAGTTACCCTCCGTTCCTGCAAACAACATGCACATAAGAATGGTTGAGAGTTGTAAGTTACTAAGCCCTGGCTTTCCACGAGCTGTTAATTATATTTGTATGCAAATCGTTTTTTGCATGCAAAAATAATTGTTTTCCATTTTTAGGTCTACAGTTTCTTAATCAAGGGTTTATTAATGATTAAATGGGTGGTTTAGGCCAATGCAAGTATTTCCAAGGCCTCAACCAACAAGCTTCTTCCAGCCGGCTCGGTTTCTAGCTAGCTGTATCCAGTTTCGCACGCCAAGTTGGTTGAGGTCCTCTTCCACTTGCGTGCGCCACCTTTTACGCTGTCCACCTCTACGGGGCTGTCCCACGGGGTTGGATTCAAAGACATTCCGGGACGGAGCATTGGTGTCCATTCGCTCTAGGTGACCCAGCCATATCTCAGTCGTTGGCTTTTCACTTTTGTGGCTAGATCGGTGTCGCTGTACAGCTCGTTCTTCTCAATTCTCCATCTATGCAGACGGGTCCAAAAAACACCCGGAGAATTTTCCTCTCAAAACACCCAAACGCATTCTCATCGACCGTTAACAGTGTCCATGCCTCTGCACCATACATCAGGATCGGGATGATAAGCGTCTTATACAGGGACAATTTAGTTGCTCGAGAGAGGGCTTCGCTTCTCAATTGCCTTTTTAGCCCAAAGAAACAGTGATTGGCAAGAGTAATTTTTCGTTTGATCTCAGCACTGGTATCGTTCGCTGAGTTTAAGCGGATCCTAGGTCGACAAAGTCTCTGACCACCTCAAAATTATAGCTGTGTATAGTGGCGTTCTGTCTGAGATGTCGGTGTTTGGTGTCCTTTCTTGTTGACAGAATATATTTCGTTTTGCTTTCAATTACAGTTAAACCCATTTTCTTGGCTTCCTTTTCAATACTCACGAAACCACCACTGACGCCTCGCTTTGTTCATCCGATTATGTCAATGTCGTCAGCCTAAGCTAGTTATTGGACAGACTTTTGAAAGATTGTGCCTCTAGTGTTGACGTGAGAGTTTGGCACTATTCTTTCAAGAACGATGTTGAAGAAGTCGCATGACAGTGCTTCGCCTTGCCTAAGGCCTTTTTTGACATCAAAGGTGTCGGTGAGGTCTTTGCCGACCTTAATGGAGCAGCGTGCACTCTCCATCGTCATCCTGCACAAACGGACGATTTTGGTAGGGATGCCAAAACTAGACATTTCTCTATATAGCTCGTCTCTATAGATTCTGTCATACACGGCCTTGAAATCGATGAAAAGGTGATGGGTATCAATTTGAAACTCCTGGGTTTTCTCCTAGATCTGCCATAGTGCAAATATTTGGTCGATTGTGGACTTCACTGGCCTAAAGCCAGGTTATTGACGAATGGCTTCAGACGTTCAAAAAGTACGGCAGAGAAGATCTTGTACTCGATATTAAGAAAACTGATACCTCTGTAGTTGGTGCAGTTCAGAGGATCGCCTTGAAAGACGTGTTTCATACTCATTATCCCGGATTTACACGAGTGACAAATTGTGAGAAATTCTTCCAATTTTCACGCCATAAATGAAATATCGAGTAAATTATTCAAAAAAATTTGCCATAGTATTCGTCATAAAATAAATGACAAAACCAACTGACATTAAATGTTGCCATTAAAATGAAGCCATGTAAATGCGCACAGTGACACGTTTGTTGCAAATAATGACAGTAAAGAATGAACTTGCCAGTATAATGACAGATCATCAGATTGCCATTATTTTGATTTTGTGTAAATGCATCATTAATGCTTTATTGATTTCGCTATTATTTTCCTAATTTATTGAAGTGAATTAAACAATTTGTCACTCGTGTAAATCCGTCATAAGTTTATTCACCATCAGCCTGGTTGGTGTTTAGATTACGTAGCATTTAGCAGCGTCCATATTAGGCGTTTTCCTTTGGGGGTGGCGAATAATATAATAATACTTTGCTAGCTTTTTTCAATGGAACACATCAAACTGCTTTCCCAGGTAAAATGTATGTACTCGCATATAAAAGCATGTGCAGTTGGTAGTACTAGATTAGGGCTTTCATCTACTCTTTGCCATGAATCATCTGCGTAGTCACTTCTTCATACGTTTCCGGTTTTGTTTCTTAATCAGGTATTTCTGTGATAATGATAAAGTCGATTCAGACTTGTTCTGGTCGGATTTTCTCAATCAACCAAAGCTGAATATGCACTGCACATGCGGCAATCCTCGCCTCTGATGCCGTTCGAATGAGTACATCCATCTTTTCGGTTGTCCAAAAACATTGTGCTTATGACAATGCGTTGGAAAAAAAAGTACAAAATTCAAAGCCAATCCATATTGGATTTCACTTGGTCAATAATAGTTTTTTTTTCACTTCGTTGATCACAGAACAAAATTATTTTCACGGTTTAAAAATGAAAAAAATAGTGTAGCTCAATTTGTTAGGAAAAAAAAAATACGAAAAAACACAAACATCATCTTTCCGCATACAAAAAATAGTCGAAGTTATTAATTGTGTGCGAAAAAGAGTGTAGTAGACTTTTCGAAATAGTCTGTTACTTTTATCAATTTCACTCGACAAACAGTGTACTGCAGAACGAAAATTTGAAATCAATTTTTCGTTTATGATTTCATTATGAAATTTTTGTATGGGAATTTGCATTTCGAATGTACACTTGGCTTTAACACAAAAACAAAATTAAGTTAAAAAATAGTGATAATAAGGGTATTCATGCAATATCGTAAGCTTACAAATTGTGTAAAATGATAAGTTTACGCAAACGTTTGCATGAACGACCTTTTTATTCATTTGGTTAAATGCTGCGTATTTGAATAAAATATTCGATAAACGTCAAATATTAGATGTCAAAAACGTGAAAGATTAGACGTGCTCAGATTTCGAAGCTATTTTTTAATGGAGAACCTCTCCCGAACTAACGCGAAATCGGAGTCTCGGAACGATAAATAAATGTAAAGGTAGAACTATAACAATAGCAAGCTCTTGGAAGATAAAGTCGAAAGCCCTCGAAAAGTGTCTTTCCAAACAATGAAAATAAGAAAAGAGCTATATTCCACTTAAGTAAAATGAATCATCTCTCTCTTTTTTCGTTCCTACTTCACCAAATGTCGGTTTCACTTCCGTGGGGTGCGCTCTGTGGATCACTCTTCGAAAGTTGCAAAACGCAATTATGGGCGTGCCACATGACTTTTATGTATTCGCTCTTTTTCATTCGACCACTTCAGTGAGCTATAGACTATAATAGTCCAACCACGACAATACAAATGACAACTTCCGTCTATTAAGGATCTCCTCAGCCAATGTGAATCATTGGTTGACGACGACGAAAACCAAAATAACAATAACATTGTTGTCAATGAAAATAACACGTTGTTGGTGTAGTTTCGTCGTCGTCAACGAATGATTCGCTTTGGTTTGGGAGAGCCGAGAAGTAGCTTTCCAAGTCGTTGAGTAATGTAGATGTCCTAATTATTTTTTTTTTTTTTTTTTTGTATACACTACGTTTTTATTCACAACTTTTATCGCAACCAATCGCGAAACTATAGTTACAGAACATGGTCAGAGTTCTCTGTGATATCATATCATATTTCTGAACACGCCTTGTTCTAAAAGTCACAATGGCTTTTGGATAAGTTTATGCAAATTAATTTGGTTAATTTTACGCAGCAAAATCCTTGGTTAATTTTATCCAAATTGCGTGTAAACCATTCCCCATACCAAGTTTGACAGTTCATTAACCAAATGATAAACTTAACAAAATCGTAAACTTATCTAGTGCTTTACGCAGTTGCATGAATACCCTTAATAATGATAAAAAAGAAATTGTTTGTTGTGAATTAAAGCCGCTATTAAAATTTGCAAATATGTTTTGTAATTACATAAATTAAATTCAGTTAATATTTATTTAAAAATTAAATTCTATCACGGGGCCTTAATTAACTGATTGACCACAGTTGAAGGAACGATGGAATTCAGTCTCTATGGCTTTTTTTTTATGGTGGGTTGAATTCACTTCATCACTTTATCGAATGAGTCCAAAGATTTAATTACACACTAGGTACATAAGGCTAGAAAAATTGCTTCTTTTCAATCATATCAAATGTACTCGATTTTAAGCAGAATTTTAAGGATTTTAATAATGAATTAGAAAACTACAAATCCATTACTCAGAAATCATCAGTTATATAGTTTCCTATTGACTTCACTTAAGTAAACATTTCCCTTATCACTCTCTATCTCTCTCTCTCTTTTTCTACCTCTAAGTGTGTATTTCACTATCTTCTCTCCTTTAATACGCTAAAATACGTTGTGGCATT
Organism: Dasysyrphus tricinctus; assembly: GCA_963921185.1. Classification (NCBI taxonomy): domain Eukaryota; kingdom Metazoa; phylum Arthropoda; class Insecta; order Diptera; family Syrphidae; genus Dasysyrphus; species Dasysyrphus tricinctus. Next base: position 104,959,156 of record OY992532.1, on the reverse strand, counting down.
TCCTTGATCCAATTATTTCTCGATAAACATACAGACAAATTTTGTAGATACTTTTTGAATATTTTAATGCAATACATCCTTCCTATTTATGATACACCAATTATACAACTCTCTAAAAACACTTTCTTAAAATAATAACTATAAAACCTAACCTATATACCTAACTATGCGGTTTCATTTTTTATGCAAAATATCCCTTTTTTGCAATATATATACAAATTTTATTTATTATTGTTTCGATGGTCAGCACATGTAGTTTGTTGCTTTGGCAAAAGGTCCCAACACACACAATATTCTCCTCTCCACATATTTTTTTGAATTTGTTTTTTTTTTTTTTTTAATTGATTAAATACAAAAATGCTAAAAAAACAATGTAGATACATAATTTTATGTTTTATTTTTTTTTTTTTATTTTTCCCTCAATAACTATCTGTAGATACATCTACTAAAGTGTAAATATAAAAAAAAAACAATAAATTCTTCAAAAAATTCATCCAATAGAAAAACTTGCAACGGCTACCTTGGAACTATCGCCAATAAGTATCTACATTTAAACAAAAAAAAAAACTTTTCTCTTCCCCTAGACGTAGCTAGATAAAATTTCACTGAGCTTTGTCCTGTCGTTTTTCATTATTCCTGCTTTGCTTTGAAGCTTGTCGTAAATCAGTGGAATTTATTGTTAAAAGCTTGCAGTTTTTTGAAGTAGAAGAATATTGAATATGAAGTTAAAACACCACAAAAGTGTCATTCAGAAGGCAAAATAATATAATTGAGGTTTTTTTATTTGTAAATATTTAGGTTTTTATATAAATTTTTTGTTTTATTCTGAGTATATAGCTTATTTTTAAATGAAAGCCCAGTCTTTAGAATTGCAGATTATATTCAGACATAAACCTTACTTAAAAAAATACGTGTAGATAGGTACGTTCCAACAACTATTTTTAAGTCGATATGCGGTTAAGAGATGCCATGCAAACAAAAATAAAATCCCCAAGGCCAAAATCCTCAAGTGAAAACCTAGTAAAGAAAAAATCCCCACGAGTAAATTTCTTTAAAAGAAGCCTCAAAAGGAAATCTTTAAAAGAAGTGTGCAATAATAGTAAATTTTAGGACTTTCTTAGTGAAATTAGGTGTGGTAGCACATCTAAGAAACGAGTATTTATTTTCAGCACTTTCGCAAATAGAAGCTTTACGATCGAAGCCTGTGCAGTCTTTATTTTCTTGCATTCAAAAAGACACTATTGAATTTGATGGAAATAGATGATATTTTGGGTAAATCTGCCGAAAAAACCTTAATGCTCAACTTTTTGCTCATATTTGAGTATATTTTTAATCAGGTACATATATGTATGTACCTATAATATTGTGTCAATAAAAATTATGTATTTTGTAGACAATAGGTTCGAGTACTTCCCAAAACTGCCAATTCCTAGCCGTTTTAGTTCAAAGTTCTGTCAAAGTTCATACAAAAAAATGAAATCACCGAAGAATTTTCCTCTAAAAACAGCCTAAAGGTAGAACTAGAATAGGCGGAAGCTGTCGGAAGCTTATGTCAAAACCGACCGAAAAGTAGCTTCCCGAAACGTCAATTTCACAAGTGGCCCATAATGCACTTAAGTGGTTGGAAGTGAACAAAAAATAAATAATTGTTTATTCAATGTTTATTTTCTCATTATAATTATTCACAGCGCAGAGTGATAGCTTTTAATTATTTATTTTGCAAAACCACTAAAATTCTATGTGATATAAATTAGGTAAAAGAAAATTGTTTTGACTTCTCTCATTCATTCATCAAACAGAAAAAAAAAGTTTGCTTCCACCATTTTGATTTTGCATTCGCCCACTTACGAAAGAGCGGTCGTTGGGCGCTCTCACTTCCGACGGCAAAAGTTAACGAAAACTAAACGAAAAGTCCCACTTCGCAATTATGTGCACGTCATATAAATTTCTTGTTTTCGCTCGGTTTCGTACGACCACTTAAGTTGGCTTCCGACTATTCTAGTTCTACCTTAACGCGTTCTCATCCACCGTTAACGTTGTCCATGCCTCTGCAACATACATCAGGACTGAGATGATAAGCGTCTTATACAGGGACAGTTTAGTTGCTCGATAGAGGGTTTTGCTTCTCAATTGCCTTCTTAGTCCAAAGAAACATCGATTGGCAAGACTAATCCTTCGTTTGACCTCAGCACTGGTATCGTTCGCTGAATTTATAGCGGATCCTAGATAGACAAAGTTTCTGACCATCTCAAAATTATAATTGTCTATAGGGACGTTCTGTCCGAGACGTGTGTCGATGTTGAGTGTCCTTTCTTATTGACAGCATATATTTCGTTTTGCGTTCATTCCCCTTAACCCTATCTTCTTGGCTGTCTTCTCGATACTCACGAAAACACCACTCTCGCTTAGTTCGTCCGATTATGTCAATGTTGTCAGCGAAAGCGAGTAATTGGACGGACTTTTGAAAGATGTCAAAACTAGACATTGCTCTATATAGCTCGTCTCTACTCTATAGATGGTGTCAAATTCGGCCTTAAAATGGATGAAGAAGTGGTGGGTATCGTTTGAAACTCCAAGGGTTTGCCCAAGATCTGCCGTAGTACGAATATTTGGTCGATGGTCAATATGGACCTATCAGGTTGTTGATGAATGGCTTCAGGCGTTCACAAAGTACGGCAGGAAAGATGTTGTAGGTGATATTAAGAAGAATTATACTTATGTAGTTGGTGCAGTTCAGAGGATCGCCTTTCTTCAAGATCGGGCAAACAATGCTGAGGTTCCATTCATCGGGAATGCTTTTTTCCGACCATATTTTGCAGATAAGCTGGTGCATACTCCTAACCAATTGGAGGGCTAATGGCCAGTTGCACCGAACTCTTTTAAATATTTATTGCTTCGTTTAATTTTAAAATGACATTTATCGGTTGCACCAACCACTTCTAAATCTAACAGGCCAATAAACGAACCAATAAACTAAAGTTCCATTTTCCTCCAGATAAATTTTAAAAGCAAATTTAAACGAACATATCTAACTACCTACAAACAAAATAAAGCATTTTTATTTGACGGAATGTTGTTAATTCCAAATTAAAATAACGAAAACAAAAGGTGAAGGCATTTTGTTTCCTATTTATAATTCACTACTTAAATAAATAAATTATTCCAGAAAAATTATAGACTGGTCATCGCGTGTTCATCTGATAACGAACTAAACCAAAAAATGGCGAGACGTCGAAGAGTTGTTCAGGTTCACAGAGAAATCCATTTTCTGAATTCGATGACGTCGCTTTAAAATATTTGTTCATAATTTCAAAGAGAGTGTGTCGAAAAAATTTTAGTGTGTTGGTATCTATAATACCAACATAATTTTTCTGAAAAAAAGAAAATAATAAATAATAATAAAAAAACACCAAGATGGCGCATTGGCTATATCTAATCAGAATACCAGAATAAATTGTTACTGTTTATTGTGTTTTCACATTTTCCTTATTGCTATCTCACTTGCACTGGTTACATTTTTTCGTTCAGTTTAATAAACATATGATAAAATCCAGGGGTGGTTCATGAACTGCATTTTAGCTTAAAAATGCGCGAAAGAGATTGGTGCAACCCAAATAAATTTATCAGTCCGATAAATTTTAACTCCATTTTAGCAAAAACCGCTTTTAGTGAATTTTGGTGCAACTGGGCATAACAGCTGTACCGAACCAAGTCACAAAAAGTGAATTCGAAGATAATAAGAGGTTTATCAAATAAACTGCCATTAATTACTAAAATGAATATTTTACTCGTAATAAAGAAAATTTTAAAGTTTATTCTCCAAACTATCTTCTTATTTAAAAATGGAACAGCTAGAGTTGAAAAATGTTCACGAAAATTTGCAAAGAAAGAAAAATTTGTGACTTGGTTCATTTTAGCCTCGAAAAATTTCTAAAAATTGTCATTCAAGATAATAAAAACCTGAATAGTTTTTGAAAAAAGTAACAAAGCAATAAATTAATTTATTTCAAAAGAAGTAAAGTGTTTTTTTTAGACGTGTGGCTTTCAAGAAGAAATAAAACGCATATAATTAAATGTTATGGTTATGGGCAAGAATTTAGCTATACCTATAATAAAGATAAGCGTTTGCCATTGTGTTTAAGAAATGATTTCGGGCAAGTGGCCGCTACGGATGGCTCGAATAAATTTCAGCCGAGAGGCCCAATTTTCGACCTTTTTTGCGGCAATTGGGGCCGTATGTCAGCAATAACGAGATGTTGATTGTTTCGTTGGCTGTATGGCATGTAGCACCGTCTTGTTGGAACCAAAGGCCGTCAACATCAACATCCTCGAATTCAGGCACGAAAAAGTCATTAATCATGGCTCTATAGCGTTCCCCATTGACTGTACCATAATGGCCGGCTTCATTTTTCATAATTTTTCATTGCAGCGCGCGAACCGAACCATTATTTTGGTAATAAATTTGCACAATCTGCAAACGTTGTTCCGGAGTAAGTCTATTCATATGAAATGGCAAACCAAATTGAGCATAAATCAAGTGACAGCTGTCAAAAAGACCAACTCCGAGAAAAGTATTGCCAGATTGAAATCCACACGTCTAGAAAAAAACACCCTTTATTGTAATATTATGGCATTTTCTTGGAAAAAAAAACATTTATTAGTAATACAAAATTTCGTCAGTTTCATCTTCTTCGCTACTTTTTGTTGGTTTTTGACATTAGCTTCAGTGGATTTCCGACAGTTATAGTCAGTGGCGTAACAACGGGGTAAAGGGGGCAATTGCCCCCAAGACCATACAAAAACAAATTAAAATGTTTGATATAAAGCTTATCCTTACAAAATGTTCCGAATACAAATTTTAAAAGAATAGAGCTGCAAATATGACACTACCTAATCATAAACTTAAAATAAAACTCCTCCACATTGCACCTAATAGCTAGCCTCTAGCCCGTACTCATTTATCGCCCTGATTCTCTTTGATCCTTTAAATTTGTTTTTGTTGGTACATTATACACAGGTTGATTGAGTCAGTGTGAGTAGCAATAGTAAAACAGATGTCAATAAGATCCTCGGTGTTTTTGCTGAGAAAAAAATTGTCAATTTATAATAATAGAGTTTTCCGCATACGATTTTTTTTTAGAATATACCCAAATCATACCCTAAAATAAATTATTGACGAATTACTGGACACCGTTTTCTTCTATATTTTTTTTCCACCTAAACAAAATAGCCTGCTTCCCCCAGAACAAAATCCTAACTACGCCACTGATTATAGTTCTACCTTAAAACTTACAAACACTGCATACATCACTGACACGTTCCTAAAAAAATTGGTATTAGCTGAAACACTGCAAAAAATACAAATACTGCATATCATTGACTTGGTTCGTTTTTGCTTCGAAAGAAATCGAAAATGCAAGTTACTGACTTAGTTTGTTTACCGTTAACTTAGGAACTAAACACTTTTTGACTTGGTTCATTACAGACATGAAAAGAGTTTAGGTTTGAGCAGAGCATGGCAGTTATTTTGGAAAAAAAGTTTTATGACTTGGTTCGGTACAGCTGTGAGCCCTCCAATTCATCGCCAGCCTCTTTGAATATAGCTCAGCCGAAAGGCCAACAGCTCCAGCAGTTTTATTGGACCTAAGTTTAGACATAGCTATCTTTATGTCGCGTCGTCGAGATCGGGTGGACGGAATTGTTGGCCTACGTTGCCCAGGTTGAATGGTGCAATCTGCGTGGTAGCGGAATTTGGTTCGTCATCGCTGTTAAGCGTGGTACACATTATCAAACCTGAGTGTCACGCGTGTTGGATATCAAACCTGCGTGAAAAGCTTAGCGTACACACTTATCAGTTATGTTGGGCGTCAGGCAAAGAAATTCCACTACTCTCAAAAAATTGTTTCTTTTTATTTTGAGGCTATTTCCGCCACGAATCGTGTTAATTCTTTTTTTACATGACACCCACGAGCTTTTTCCAATTTTGTTTGCATTTTTTCCGCTTATTCACTATAAAAATTCGTGTTTTATTCCGTGAATGACGGCTCATGAATGAAATTGTGTACACATCATCGAGCAACCACCCAACAAACCGAGGGTTATCACGCAGTATCAAACAAATTTGTGAGCAGGCAGTTCTGAGTGTCAAACCATCATTCAGCGTGTACACATTGTCAGTTCGGTTTGATATCCAACATGGCTGGCACTCAGGTTTGATAATGTGTACCACGCTTTATACAATTTGTAGAAATGATTTTTCCCTTATCCTTAGCACCGACTGGAATTCTACCACGATATATTCGGGCCTTATTGTAACCCTGGGAGGTTCTCTTCACTCTTTGGTAAAACCACCGAACTTCATTCCTGCAATGGCAACCCTCTATTTCCTCGATCGTTCACGTCTCATGCTCTTACTTTTTTCTTCTTAGAGGCTTGTATTCCTATCTCCTCTTTTACTCGTAGAGCTCGAGAGCAGCTCTGGTTCTTCTATGCAGCGCTGCTTTTGGCTGCAATCTTCGTCGAACCAGTTGTCAGAGGCGGCATCTCTGATGGCCGCTGGCAATTCTTCCACTGTATCTCGATACATGCAGTTGGCAGCATAGGACTATTTATGATGGTGCAAGGGACTCGATCGGAAAAGGACCTGCCGATTTCTTGCGACTGTAGCCGTCCGACGTTAAACTTCCTCACAGTATTTCCCTGCTTTGGCTTTGGTCTGGATATCCGTAGCATTATCTTCGCTATACTGATATACTGATGATACTGGAGAACTGCCTTGCGTCCATCGCAATGTGGTCAATCTGGTTGGCGTTTCATTGACCAGGAATTCTTCATGAACTCCATTTCATATTTTTGTCATTCGAGAATGTCAATTTTTTGGCAGTTTCAAAGAAACTAAACTTTTTGTTATATTGGCTTGACTTCCTTTAGTTTGGGGATCAAGACATTTTTTCGAATGACATTAGAAAAGATCTCAAAATAAAAATAAAAATCTCGAATGCAAGAATTTTGAACGAACAAAAAAGAAAAAACAACTTCTTCATCTCATTTTGAATATCAAAATCAAGAAGTATCGTTCAATAAACATAAAAACAAACAAACCGTAACTTCAAAAATCGAAATTTTCGGAGCTTAAATTTCGAATGGATAAGGGGCCAGCTATAGCGATCAGGAAAACGCATCAGGAAAAATGTTTCAAATGCATTATTTACTATGTTTTCCACAGATTTGAAACACAAATGCTACCCGAATCAATGATAAAACATTCAAAGATTTTTTTGTGCAAATAAAATTTTCAATTGCACAATAATTTCTTATAAAAAATGTATTTCAACTTTTTTCCTGATGCAAATTAATTTTCCTGATACAAAGGCGAATACGATACTTGTTTGTAAAAAGAAATTAACTCAAACATTTTATGAAATAGAAAAAAGTAATGGGTTTTTGCAAGTATTTCTCAGACTGGAACTCCTTACATGTTTTTATTAATAAAAAGTCATGTAAAACGTAATAGACAAAAGCAATAAATTAATTATATTTTTGTGTATTGATTACTGAAAAAAGGAATCATTACTGCTTTTTTAATAATTGCTTTTGTTTTCAACTACATTACCTAATTGAATTTCAAGTAATTGATACTTTTCAATGACATGTACCTACCTAATTAAATTAAATTTGAATTTCTTCAATTACGTTTAAAACTAATTGAAAAAGTGTTTGTAGATTTCAATGAAAATGTTTTGTTTTTAATTCTTTTTCAAATCATGGGAAATATAGTTGTATCCATTTGGTCCGTCCATTTTTTTTAAAGGACAACGGTATGCATCTCCCCAGGTCCACCTATTGTGACTTACATATTTAGAAATAAAGCTGCTGGCATTTTTGTGCTCTGAATACGATTGGCTTTCTCCATTTAGCAGTACACAGTTGCTGTAATAGTCTTAACTCCAGTTTCAGTCTTGATTTTTACTATAAATAGTCTTCAATTTGATGCAATAAGTTGGTTTTCTAACTCTTCCTTTGCAGATTTTTTTCTATTTTTCATGTGGCCACTTCAAATCTCGTAGGCTATTGGGAAAAACCTCACCAGAATTTTTTGTTTGAACTAAAGTTTAAATTAATTTATAACTTCATATTTGTTAAGGTAATCATACCGATTGTGAAATCTATAACATTTTAATTCCTAGAGAAGTCTACTCGAGACACAGCGTACTCACATAAGTGTTAAAATCAGTTTTTATTGAAATCCGTATTCCGTTATTTGAACTTTGTCATAGATCCCCGAACAACCTTACCGTTTAATTTGAAACACACGGCAGGCACTCAATTTTTATTTGGCGGACAAATTTTACTCTTAAAAAAAATATGAAATAGGAAATTAAGACAATTCTATATCCTTTTCTTAGTTAAAATTAAATTTTTGTTGGATTTTTCACATTTGTTTAAAGCCAAATTATGTACCAAGCCAATATCAATATTGGTTTCAATCCACAACAATTTTGTATGGATCTCAAAAAATCCACGGACTTATTAATTCCGAATATGGAAAAATTGAGTTTGACATCCGACCACCACAGTTCATTCATCAAATTGCGGCTTTGAAAATAAGGGTGATTGCCTTAAAGATATGAGAATACAAATTTTGAATAGAATATAAATTTTTTCAATAATTTCAATTTTAATTACATTTCAAAATGCTTGTGAACTATAAATTCTTAATTTTCTTGTTTTGATTTCTGTTATCAGGAATTTTGAAAACCAGAAAATAATTAATTCTGCCATTTCTTATTTTTATTGTCTTTTATCCAGAACTCAAAAAAAACTTATGATAGTTTTGATTTTCCGTTGCATATTCAAAAATAGACAAAAATAATCTTACATTTTAAAAATAATTTACTAAAACTATTTTAGTTATTCATTTTCAAAAAAAAAAAATAATATAGAACAGCGGCTTATCATTTCCTTGATTTGAAATATCCATAAAAACTTAAATTTTAAAAAGGAAACCTTTTATTGTTAATTATTTTGTAAGTAATCAAACTTGTACTCAAAATATATATTTTTGCAAAATAAACAAATTAATCTGTTTAAAAACCAACTAGTATTACACAATAAAATATATTTATATTTTCAAAAACAAAAATAAATAGTTTTCTTACCAGGTTCAAATTGCAGATATATTTAAAGGTTAATAAACTTTTATATTTACATTAAGTTTAAGGACTTAGTCCCGCGTTAAATATATTTTATTAATTTATGTAGATACATAGGTAGGTACTTCATAGCAAACGTTTAAGAAATTATATATTTTTAGATCTCGTTCAAATTTTATATTTCAAATATTGAATAAACTATGCATTAAGGTCCAGTTTTTCAGATTTTTCAAGTTAACAATTCAAATTTTCTGAAATATCTAGGGTTTAGTTGTAAGCTCGCACTGAAAAACTGGACCTTAATATAAATTGAATTTTAATTACTTCTTTTGAAGAAAATTCTTAGAAAAAATACATAAAATATAAATATGTTTAGAAATATTTTGTTCAAGAATCATTCCACAAAATTTTTCAATGCCTGGTAAATTAGCAACTGAGTGGAAATTAAAACTTTTTGAATTTAAAAGTGGTAGGTAACACATTTTTTGATGCCAAACTTTCGCTTTTAAATATTTTTCATATACGCTAAGAAAAATTCTTTTACGTGAGCAATTTCTCTTCAAGGCTCATAACTCAGTGATAGATGATAAACTATGGATATTTACCATATCAAGCTGTTCACTAGTGGTGGGCTTCCATTTACAGTCCAGATATATTTTCTTCTGCTTTTATTTTGTTTTGCGTTGCTTTTTATTCTTTCTATGGATATTAGTTTAGGTCTATTTGCAGAAAATTTAATTAGAATGAAGGCATATTGTATGCGAGTTAGCTAACCAGTTTAACATAAATATTAGATATTAAACATATTGTTGAAAATTTGAAATCTTGTTTCACAATGTCTGAATAAAATTCTGATAAACTATCCGAAGCAATAACCACAGGGTCATAAGTCCATAGGACTCATAGCTCACAACAATTGTCTTATGACCCACCTGAATTTAAAAAAAAAAACTTCTTTGACTTGTGGACTTATTACTCGTCTTTTGAAAGAGCGCAGTATCAGCTCTCCATTTCTGCTTATCGTTTAACACTTGACGGCATAAAGCATGACTTGGGTTGTTTAGAGCGTATACTACGTCTTTCGTGTGGGGAGTTTTGAAGTCATCTGTTGCTCCAAACCGAAGTAGCACCTGTTTGCTAGGGTAGTTTTTTATCTGATCTCCACTAAGATATCGTTCATAGGATTTGCCAATGCAACCCGACATAGATGGATTAGTTATCCTGAGGTCCAGAGGAGTTCAGATATGCGGCCGTAAAATCGATGAATGGAGTGTGAGTATTGACTTGAAATTCAATGATCTTTTCCAGGATTTGCTTCAGAGTGAAGATTTGGTCTATGGTTGATCTGCCTGGCCGGAAGCCAAACGGTAAAGTGCTTCCCCGTTTCGAAGAGCTAACGTACCGGTCTTCAAACCAGCAGCCAGTTGTTTGGCTTTTTTATAAAGCTTCTGGGGTGTTATTTCTCTCCGATCGCCTGCATATGGCTGCGCACACCTTCTTCAATCTACGCAAGGTTTTCATTTCACTTCTCCTTATTCGATACTTCTCCTTCGCTGCTATTGTTTTGTTTGAGCCGTTGTATAATCCCATCATGTGCATCTTCTATCACCTTTTTTAGCTGCACGCATTCATCGTCATTCTACGGGTTCTTTTTCGGACCACTGGTTTTCGGTATCTTTGAAAGGTAAATGCACATCGGAGAGCTTCTCGCTCTGGTGCTCTCTGTTGGCTATGGCAAGGGCAACTCCAAGCATGTTTAGGTGACCAACTCCGCATTTCTTCGGTTGGCGTTCGACTTATTTTATTGGGAGTCCCGGTTGCTTTGTGGATTCTAAGCCGTGTTAAACTAGTCGATAACTTTGTTTCTTAAAAGGAATTTTTCTTTTTTAATTCAGAGCAGAGCCAGAACTGTCAAACAAAAAGTTGTGTTTCTTTTTTAGCTCTGAACGTTCAAAGCTAAAAATTTGTATTTCTTTTTTCGTTATGAGTTTGTTCAGAGCGCGCTCTATATGAGCTCAGAATAACATAACTGAGCAGACAGAGTTAAATGCTGAACATAATATGTGTTCAGGTGTGTTTCAAAAATAGTTCAGAGTGCTCAGTACAAACTTGTTCAGATGATGTTCAGAACATGCCCGACATGCTCGGACTCTGTTCAGAGCTCTTTTCTGAATCAAAAAAGAAAAAAAATAAACAATTCCCTGCTAAGAATCCGCATCCAAACAGTTGCAGTCTTTTATATTTTATATTAATTTATTGATTCATCTATCGAGTTTCCTCTTACAAATTGCTTAGTGTGGTAATTTCTCAGTTTCTTAGCTTTTACTAAAATCTTTGGGTGTTGCTTAAATCGTGCGGATCACGAGACTCTCTTTGGTCTTCTTGAGCTGGATAACTGTGTAGGCAATCTTCTTACAACGCTGAAGATCCTTCTACTATTCTACTACATTATCTTTGTTCGGACCATGACAAATGAATACACTGTAATCACCCATTTCTAACGATAAATCCGTCAGAATATTTGTTCTTCAGATTACTCCCTCACTCTCAACATAATCTTGGTGAATGCAAGGCAAAAAGAGCTTCTCTCCTCAGGTACTCTCTGTAGACTTTGGTAGATGTGATAAAAGCCGTTTTCCTTTGGAGGTGGCGAAGTACTTACGAGTAGATGAAAACCCTAATCTAGTACTACCAACTGCACATGCTCTCATGCGCGAGTAGATACATTTTACATGAGAAAGCAGTTTGATTTGTTCCATTGAAAAAAGCTGGCAAAGTACTTGCAAGTACTTCGCCACCTCCAAAGGAAAACGCCTAAAGGCTAGTTTTTCAGTAGGAGATCATCCTTCTCTCGGGCTTAAGTCCGAGTTAACCCCAGAAATGTGTTTTTCTATGAACTTAAATCCTAAGGGCCAGTTTTTCAGTGCGAGATCATTTTAGTCTCGGGGTTAAGCCTGAGTTAACTACAGAAACGTGTTTTTCAGTCAATTTAAATCCTAAGGCCAGTTTTTCAGTGCAGGATCTTATTCTCGGGGTTTAACCTGAGTTAACTCCAGAAACGTGTTTTTAAGTAAATTTAAATGCTAAGTTTACCTATCTTATTTGGTGAGTTAACTCAGGGACCGGAGTTAAACCATATAATTTGGTTAGTTAACTCAGGGACCGAATTGAAAGCCACTTCAATTGGGGCACCATCTCGATTGCTGTAGAGAAATTATGAAAATCTTTGGAAAGTGCAATTTTCACTGTGGCGCCATCTTGATTTCGATAGTGAGATAATATTATTCCACTGATGTAACTCAGAATTAACTTACAAATAGCATGGAAAAACTGGCCCTAAGGCGTCCAACTTGGCTTTCTTCTTCCTTCTCGGTGGTTGTCAATTTCTTTTCATTAGACAGGCGAGCTCTGAATTTGTTCAAAAAATGTTTAAAACCAACGTTTTGCTTCTTGAAATGTACGCACATCTAATGCTAGGTTTCCAACTTTCATAAAATGACAAATAGAAATACTCCAAAATTGTTTGTCTTTTAACTGGCAACGGTGTGTGTCAATGAAAGACAACAAATTTGAAAGACAAGTGGAAATAGTTCAATAATTGACAAACGAAATATCACTTTGTCATTAACTGACAAGGAACAACAGGTTTGTTCCTTGCCGACTTTCAAACTGTTTGAAACCGCCAGATTTAGTCCGAAGTCCGAAGTCGTTCCACACTTGAAAAATTGTACTGGTCCGCACCAAATCTGACGGTCTGAAACTGTTTGAAACTGTTTGGGACTAAACCAAGGAACAGGGTTAACGTGTTTTAATTCTTTGCCAACTAATTTTACAACTGACTAACTAATTTGACAGCTGATCCAAAGCAATTTGGATGTGATTTTGAACGTTTGGACGATTATGTTATCAAAAGTTAAAACAAAAAACAAACAAAACTGTGAAATGAGTGACTTCAACATATAGCTATCTTCTATTCATTACAAATGATGATAAGATAATGTTCCTGACAACAAAAAAAAATAAAAAGAGTCTGAAAATCAACTTCTGTTGACTCAGGGCCGGACAAGCTATACGTGCAAGCAGTGCAAATGCGCAGGGCGCTGAACCCAATGGGCGCCTTGAGCAAGTATCAAGAAAGCCGTCCCACTACCACTAACTACCTATGCTTTTTTAATTTTCAATTCTTTTTAATAGCTCACACTAGTATTGATATCCATACTTATTCTGAATTTAAAGACAGATATCTACTATTCCAAAAATAATTCGATGCCTAAGATTCTTATTCACATCCACAGTAAAAAAGACTAAATCACAAAATCTTTGCAAAGTGCACGACTTTGCTCGGCTCTTGGGGATAGCTCGCTCGACTTTTGGGGACACTTCGCTAAAAAAAATCGCATATCAAAGTCTACAGCTTGGGTAATAAGAACATGACTTCTTTCGCACCAAAACAGCAATTGAGGGGCGCTAGTGATAAAACTTGCGCAGAGCGCTAATTAAGCTTGGACCGTCCCTGTGTAGAGGACAATGAAGTGAACCAAAATCGTAGATACAAAAACATTAGTTTGAAAATTTTTGTAATTCAAGCCACAAATTCTAAAAAAAATAGACAACAATAATAATTCTTCGCACTACTATACACACACATTTCTCTGAGGATGACTGACAGCTCTGAAAATTTGCTCATTGACAGTAAGTGTCAGTTCATAAAAGACAAAGCAAAAGACGATGTTCACATTGGACTGACTTCGCCGACTTTTTCTGAAGTCTCTGTACTTTATCTCACTCCCACTTCATGGTGAGAAAGAGATGGACAAAGGCAGGCACAATGTTTTTTTAATTTTGACGTTTTCTTTTGTGACAACTGCTTTCTCTCTCTGTACTTTTTCTTTGGCAACAAAAATACTAACAATTCAATTTTAAATGAAATTAAAGCTTTGGAACGAAAAAAAATTAACAAAAATTAAAATTAATCCCTCAACGAGATCAGATTTGTGTTTTCTTTAAACGACTTGTCAACGTCAAAGTTAGTCGATTGTGTTCAAATTTGTTTGTGTCTGAAAAAAAGAAGTTAGATGAATGTCAAAATAAGTCGGAGGAGTCAGTCCAATGTGAACACCGTCAAATGGAAATAGCTGTCAATGAACTGACAAAGACGTTTGTCAAAATTTCTTTGTCTTTAAAAATACCAACGATTTTATGAAAATTAAAGACACAAGCGGAAATAAACTGGCACCTGTGCTGTTCAAAGACCAAATAGTGATCTGTCAAACTGTGCCAATTCAAAGACAAGTGAAAACCTAGCATAAGATGTTGGATGTGCCTTGAAGATGCATTTAATGTAAGCTATAACTGACCGCATAATTCAAGTTAAAATTATTTCCTATTCAGACATCTTGAAAAAGAATAATTTTAGGAGTCATACACTTTGGTTAAACGCAATATGTTCTTCACCTAGGATTTTTTTTAGAACCACGTTTCTAGGAGCATAACTCCAAAATCTAAATTCATTATAAAGAATTTATGTCCATATTTTAAGTATGTAAGTTAAGCCTTAGTTTTTTTTTGTCATTTACGTCACTCCAGAAACTGCAACAATTTTTCTTCACAAAAAAATTGATCCAAAAGTTCAAAAACTACATACAAATTAAAGTCGACACACCACCGCTTAAAGCTGCTCCTGCAAGTGATTAAGTTTGAGTTAAAGCCTTCCTTAAATTGCTCCAATGTTAAAAATAGCTCTAGCAACTATTGAACAATGTACAAAAGTTTTCCAAATTGAATTAAGCTTTACATAACATGTTGATTAATTTTAATTTTTTGTTTAGGTAAATTATATAAGCTTATACATCGCAGGTTAAATATAGATTATAAATACAAAAATCAACACATTTATAACAACGGTGTAAAGTTATTACCTACACATTATGTAGATCAGCAATCTTCAGTTTAAATAAATGTTGTCTGGTGAAAAGCTGTTTAAATTAAACAATGTCATTTAACAAAAAAAAAAATCGATTAAGAACATTTTCAACCAAAGCACTATATTTTGCAAATATGTGTCTGTATTTTTGTAAAATTTATCCCAAGCTCAATATTATAGCATTGTGTCAATGTTCGCACCAAAATCCAAGTAAAACTAAGTCACAATAAAATATATCCCGTCCCTCCTTAAAATAAAAATAAAAAATAAAAATTAAATAAAAATCTTTTATTTTATTTATTTAACAAATCACGTGTACCTACAATTATTATAATTAAAAAACAAAAAAGAGAATAATTTTTTTTTATGTTATCAAATTTTTAAGGACTTGAAAATGAATTTCTTTGTGGCTGCTGGTGGGCAATTTCACTATAAATGTTTTTTATAAATGTTTTTAACCTATATTATACCTATTTTATTATATTGTTGATATTTTTTTTTGTTTACACGTTTTACTTTGTAGAAAATTTCGTTGCATAAATTAATTAAAAAAATACATTTTCGTTTCATTTTCACTTAAATAAATAGATTTGTTTCATATTTTTTGTTTCTTATTTCTCTAGCATTTTGTTGTCTAGTGTTTCTTCTCTTAGTAGTTCACAGTTTCATACCTAGTTCAATTAAAAAGAAAAATTATATATTTTCCTCGAAAAAAAATCACAAAAAAAATTCGCTTCCTTATTTATTAGTAGTTTTAATAGTTTAGTTCAATGTTAAAATTTATATATGAATATAGGTTATCTAGACTTAAAAATTTTATTTAATATTCAATTTGTATTGTTTTTTTTATTTGTTTGTTTTTGACCAGGTTCACCATCGCCACGAAAAAAACGCAACAACTCAACACCAGTTAAAAAGAATGCCGCTGAGAAGAAACAAATTCTTCAGCAGCTGGTATCACCAGCTGCCAATCCTCCAAAGCCCAAAGTTAGTCTTGGGGAACTAATTCAAATGTCGGAAAATCGATTACGTGCTGCCAGCACTCAGGACTCAGAGAGTGGTGATAAGGAAACGACTTTCTCAGAAAATTCCGGATCAGCTGCATCGTCGTCAGCTGCGGTAGCTGTTTCAAGTGCAATCAGTGATCCTAAGTTGGAGAAAAAAGTGACATTTGCAAGGTTGCTGAATAAAGTTTCGGCTGAAATGAGTTCGGGATCGGAAATTGATGTTGGACATGTAAGTTTAATTTTATTGTTTTTTTTTGTAATAGTTTTCTTAGGATATCTCAAACTATGTATTTACTAAGATCACTTAATATCTAGGATGCGAAATCTTAAAAACTATTATTTTTTGTATAGGCATAAGTCTGTATCTCGTGCAATGAAAGTGTTATAGTCCAATGCACTGCGCTATAACACCTTTCAGTTATTGGGCTATAAAACTTTCCCTGCACGAGATACAGACTTATGCCTATAAAATAAAAAATAGCACTTATTGAGACATTTCCAATGATATAGGTTAGAAGGTGTTACAACACTTAAGACGCAACTTGTGTAGCGAAAGAGTACTTTTGCAGTGTAACAATTATTATGGGCAATTCCACTTTCTCTGCACGAAATACAGATTTAAACCCACACAAGATAAAATAGCACTCATTGAGACCTTTCTATTGATATACATATGTCAGAAGGTGTTACAACACTTGGGGCATTTATTGTGCAGGGAAAGAGTTATAGTGCAGTACAACAGTTATTATGGGCTTTTATACTTTTTATACGAGATACAAATTTATACCCATACCTACAACAAAACCATAGCACTCATTGGACTTTCCCAATGATAAAGATCAGAGGGAAAGAGTTATAGTGCAACAGTTATAAGGCTATAACACTTTCCCTACACGAGATACAGATTTATACTTATACAACAAAAAAAAGTAATTCCTTTTCAGTAATATAGGTAAGAAAGTGTTACAACACTTGGGACATTATGGGTAATTACACTTTCCCCGCACATGATAAAGACTTATGCCCACACAAGAAAAAATAGCACTCTTTGAAACCTTTCCATTCATAAAGGTCAGAAGGTGTTACAACACTTGAGGCGCAGCTCGTGCTTTCCCTGCAGTTATAATAATATGAGTTATTATTGACTTTTACATTTTCCCTGCACGAGATATAAACTTATGCTCATACAACAAAAAGTAGCACTCATTGAGACCTTTCCAATGATATAGGTCATAAGTGTTACAACACTTGGGACGCAGTTTGAGCATAGGAAGAGTTATAGTTCAGTGCAACAGTTAGTGGGCTATAACACTTTTGCACGAGATATAGACTTACAAAAAATAATAGCACACATTGGGACCTTTCCAGTGCTATACATAGGTCATAAAGTGTTCAAACAATTGGACGCAACTCATGGCATAAGAATACAAGGTATGTTGTATATGACATGAAGGGTCGCCATATTTTGTTTTGTGTGACGTCATAGCGAGTGTTCACCAACACATAGCTTTAAAAAACAAATAATTTATTGTTTTACTTGAAATTTAGCAAAACATAAATTCAAAACATAAATAATCTATTGTTTTACTTTGAGTTTTAATAGCAAATAGCTTCAAAACATAAACAATTTCTATTTACTCTCTTTGCCATAAATGACAAACAATTGAGATCATTCACTCACAATGACGTCACGACTCAATTGCCTGAACTGTCAAGCATACCTTGTTATTCTTATACCATGGACGCAACTCATACAACTCTTTCTTCTTTATTTTAAACAGGAAATCAAGAAGAAGTAGGCCAAATCTATGAAAATCTCAATTTTAAAGAAAATTATTCTATATTTAGAGTGGTTTTATTATTTAAAGTTAAAAACACTAATCGCGGTGAAATTTAGTTTAAAATAAATTACAGAAAAATGGCTGAATACCTTTCATGGGTATTGGCGCATTAAAAATTTGGCTTGTGCTCAATTGTGCCTGGTTTATCAACGTAGACATGTGAATTGCGAATTTAAATATTCCCAGAGAAAATTTTCTATAATCGTGTCAAGTCGCACGAACGGAAGTCCAGCTTACACGCCCATTTCGTACGCTGTGTGCCATAATGTGGCGCAGTTCGGCTGAAACTACATGTTTTCCACATTAATGCCTTCAAATTGACACACAAAAAAGTTACTAATCATGTCTCTATGCCGCTCACAGTGGACTGTAATGATCTGTCTTGAGCTGTGTGAAGTCCGAACCCCGACCTTGACATGTTTAGTTTTTTTTTTATCGGATTCGTTTGTTCATCGTTAGTCCACGTTTGTCCAACCATTAAAATCGTTTGTCCACTCCCAGGATAAAAGATATTCGACTTTTCTTTTTTTATAGCAAACCTCGAAAAACGACAAATGAAGTCATAGGAGATTGGGGCTGATTGGGGTCGTTTTTCCACCAGCTCAATATGAGAATCCAAAGAAAAAATTCGTTTGTCCATCCCCACGATAAAAAAATACTCCACTTTTCTTTTTTTATAGCAAACCGCCGAGCTGCCACCGAGCCATAGTCTAACTGGCCAAACAGAATGGTGTAGCTGTACTTGTGGCGTGTAGTACTAGTCAAAGTTGAAAGATACAAAAATAGTATACAGTGCACAATGAGCAGTTGTAAATGTAGCAAGAAATGCATGGTGTACTAAGTTTAACAAAATTAAAATCTTGCTACAAGCTGCAGCTTCACTCATTCTATTCAAGGAGTAAAGGTGCATTTCCATTCGAGAGTACTTTCACTACAAAACTCTTGAGAGTGACTCTCGGATAGCTGTCTACTCCTCTGAGAGTTAATTTAATGGCTGTGTCCAGTCATTCCTCTTGCGAGGAACTGATAAATCCTCCATGAGTATGCTTCTCATCTAGCCGTTCGGACTCGGCAAAAAACTGAAGGTACCCTCTATTCCTGTCAAGAACAGGCACACTGGAATGGCTCAGAGTTGTAAGTCACTAGACCCTGATTCTCCACGAGCTGTTGCGCCACCCAATTTAATTTTGGTTTGCGGGATATCGTACCGCTCCCAATTATGCAGTAGACCCATTACAACACCTGTTCATTGCGAACATTAACTGAATTTGCTTTCACAATAATGAAAATGTGTCACACAACAACTTGTGCTCTACTAGTGTGTCAAGTGTGTACTTACTTTTATCACTGAGTGTACAGGGTTCACCATATTTTATGGCGGTATGTGAATTTTCGTTGCAAAGACTGCATTGTTTGGTTGACAGTTAGGCATGTTACAACGTTTTGTTGAAACTCGTAACCACCTAGACCCTTTTCACACATTTGTGGCCAAAACATTAAGGACCAAAATCCACCGATATCGATTACCATGGAATATTTCGTCTTCTCAGAAAAAAAAAAAGGGAGTAATGATGGCTTTGACGCAAACTCCACCGCATGCATGTCGGCCCAAACCGTCATTTTTGGCTCAGGCAATGGTGTTTCATGGATCTCATGTGGATTCTCCGTTCCCCAAATGAGGCAATTTAGCTTATCTACGTCACCTGAGAGAATGAAATGGGCCTCGTTGGTCGTATAAATTTGCTTCCAAAAATCACGACTATTTTAAATGCACCTGCATCACTATTTGGCAAGTTGTTCCAATGTGAAGCGATTGATGGTAAAAATTGTACTGAATTGTCTTCTCAAGCCAATCTGTTGATAAATGTCAAAGTTATTCAATGTTAACATACTAACACAATAGATGGCACGCCCGTTATATATTTTGCATATAAAAAACAAAAACCTTCATTTTTTTAAGAAATTTAATAATTCAGTCATTTAAACATTTTGCTTCGGAAAAAAATGGTGGAAAGCTAAATTTTGGCATATAGCCTCCTCATGGCATGGCAAGGTAACAGTAAGAAACCCCATCGATATGAGTGCCGCTAACAATTTTACGGAGGGACAAAGGCCCCCAAACGGTTTTTAATGAATATCTCCCGAACGGTAACTCCTACAGATAAAATGTCAAGGATTATAGGTTGTAGCTTAGAAAATTTCCTACAAAAAATTTTATAAAAAAAGTATAGCATGGCATCGTAAGCGTTACCGTTGTATAATTGTAATATTTTTTTTTCTGTTTTATGTCAATTTCCTAGAAAATGTCCCCTTCCGGGGGAGAATACAACCCCCTCTCCCCTACAAATTTTCTTTTCTCAACCCACCCTACTCGTTCTAGCTTTTTGTTGCATTTTATGCGAATCTCCCTGTATAAACTAAATACCATGTTTCATGACCTTCGACTCCGTATAATTAATGTAGTGGAGCCCGACCGAATCGATAGGGAACTTTCCCAAAAAAAAACCTTTAAATTAAGTCCCTATATATTTTAGAACTGTTCGCTAATTTTCCTGGAGGATACCAAACAACAAAAACTCACCTTGTACTCAAAGGTGGTATGTGGTGTGGAGTACATTTTATTCAGAAACATAAGCCCCGTAACTCAACCGATTGAATTATGTGTGGATTTTAAAACAGTTACTCTTATGAAAAAAATAGGTATTTAACATTTTTTGTAGGAAATTTTCTAAGCTACAACCTAATCCTTGACATTTTTTCTATAAGAGTTACCCTTTGGGGGATATTCCTTAAAAACCATTTGGGGGGCCTTTGACCCCCCGTTAAATTGTTAGTGGCACTCATATCGATGGGGACTTTTTACAGTTTCCTTTGAATGCCATGGGGATGCTATTTACCAAAATCTTATCTTATCTTACCGCTGTTTTTCCGTAATTTGGCTGATTTTTCGTCTAATATGACTGGACCATTCAGCTCAAAACCATATTGAAATGGGTTTTATCACTCAATTTGAAGGGAGCTAGGAATTTCAATCACTGTCTTTAGCTTTATTCGTTTACTCGCGTGAATAAAAAAGGTTGGCGCTGAAACAACAGCCTAATAGCTGCCATCGAAACCATATAGTCTTAGACTTCTGCCAGTGTGCCAAAATAAGTCTGACAGTTTTTCTATTTAATTTACCTTGACTTAAACAATCCATGATGTAATGTTTTTAGGTTCTAAGCGGATTAAAAAGCTTAGGAAAAATTTAAAAATCTTTTCATAAATCCTTTTCATATTTTGTTCATCATATTTATGAAATTAAATTTGTAACTTATTTGCAATTATTATTTTAATTTCATAAAAAATATAATTTATAGAAAAGTCTGATATGTAATGTTATCCTAATTCCCCTAAATAATTTCAAATTGTTTGTGACAGTACATATTGTTTCCATTTTTTCTATATAAAAATATTTCTGCTTTTTTTCTTTCATCCTTGCTGCACTTGCTCATGTGTCTTGCGTCTATGTTATCCAACAACAACAACAACAAAAAAAAACACACAAAAACTAAATCCAACCCTTAACCCATAAAGTTCACACGGAATTCAAGCGCCCTAAGTCTACCAACAGACATCCAATTCCGAGCTAGTTCTATGCCCCCATCACCATGCACAAATGACATACGTTCACCGCACAGCACCTCATCAAATCAGGGAAGTGATTCATTGTCCAGTTCTGATCTAGCACTAACTGATATCGGAATGCGAAACATAATTCAATTCCAAAATAGCCGCAATCGAACGCGACCCAAAGTTTCCAGTGCCGATTCGATACTGGCGATGTTTCGAAACTTTGCCTCAACAACAACAACTGCCTCAAACACTGCAACAATACCATCCAATTCATCAATGTTTATGTCACCATCAACAACACCGACTGCCTCTAGTCCCCAGGATGATGTTCCCGGTGATGATGACTCGACAACATCTTCAATGCACACACCAGTCAGTTTCTCAAGTGGTGCTCCGGATTCACCAGTTTTCTATAGGCAAACAACTATTGAAGTACCTGTCCTCGATGCCCTAAGCGCCCACAAGAGCAACACGATTAATAATTCAAATCTTCTACACCCACCGACAATTCTACTGGAGATCCCCAGCAATGGAATCAACAAGTGCCTATCGCCGATCCGTGAGATGCCAACGCCAATACCGTCCCCAGCGTTAACACCTATCATGCCACGGCCACAGCGTTCGATAAGTCCAATATTCCAGGACGATCAAATGTCTGGAAGTTGTAGTGATGATGAAGATCGAAGCAGTGACAACCAAATATCGGTAACTATCATGAGTGTGGATGTTTTAATATAAATCTCTAAAGTAAGCTTGATGAATTGATTTAAAAAAAAAATCCATTTTTATGTATTTTATAAATGTATGGTAATCGTTTTGGTGTAAGCCCGCTATTAAGTTCTATTTTTTGTCATTACATATTTAAATATTTTTTGTGTTTTGTTTAATTTTTTCCATTCGCTTTAATTGGCTAAAATATAATTAACAAAAAAAAAAAAACATTACAATTATGATTGACTTATTATAACTATAAAATATTTTGATATTTATCCAAAGATTGGCTGATGTATTGTTTAGAAATTATTATTTTATCCAAATTTAAAGAAAATTGATATTTTTAATGCTATGGTTTGGGTTTTAAAAGTTAATTAAGGATTTCATAATGATCCAAAAATCATATGTTTCACTTAAGTTAGCTGAAAAAAAGGTTTCTTTGGAACCTAGAGGTACACAATTTTTTACTAAACATTCGAAAATATTTTTAATGATTGAAATAATAGACAAATTCTTTAAGTAATTTATGCAAGCTGCTGTAGTTGTATATAGTTAAGTTTTAATTTACTTCTGAGTAAACTAGGAAACTTTCAGTACATTTAAAGATTTTAATTGAAGCCGTCTAGGCTGTAAAGGAATTGCCTCATTTGATATGATAAAATCAAAAAGCGCTAACAGATTTGTAACCTAAAGTTTTTAAGGGTAACAATTTTCGACAACACTGCGAAAACCAGGCAGACTTGAACAGTTTCAATTCAAATAATAATTTGATGGTGGTGAAAAGCTTTAGTAATCTCACTACGGGTGTTTTATACTTTTATATTACAAAACCAATCCCATAACTTAGTTAACAAAGATAGAAGTCTATCGAAGGAACGGGAAGAGGAAGCACTCTTCAAAATTTACTTAAATTTACTGATGGTTATGGCAAACTTTGTTAAGTATTTTTTTTTAATTTGATCAACTTTCGCATTTTGAAATGGTAGTATTTGGCCCTACTCAATTTTTAATAAAATACAAATATAGCATAATATTTTAACACTCAATAAAGACCCTAATTTTTGAAAATCGGACTAAAGTAGTTGCAATTTCTTAAATCTGACAGTTGTGCACAACAGGATTTTTTTCCACTGAAGCTCGACCCAACAAGACAAGGAAGATTCAATAACTAAAATTCGTTTTTATCGCCTAATTTTAAAATATAGAGATTTTCTTATTTTTTCAACTCCAACTTCAAAGTGAAATATCTCGAAAACTACAAAAAGGATTTTAAAAATATTTCACATCTATAGTTTACTCAACTCAAGCTTTCTTTTAATACCTCACTCATTTATGTACGCTCTGGGCCCAAAAATGAGGCATCTCCTTTCAATAGTTAATTTGCTTAACTTGCCGGACACGCAGCAAATTCGTTTAATAAAAATCCCTAAGTCTAGCCTGGAAATAAATAAATAGATACCTAATCAGCCGAACAGAAGTGTAGGCCATGAATTACAAAGTCTGCTATTACACGATGAAACTAGATGCATGCACCTTCTTCGAATTCTTTTTTGTTTTTTCGTCCGCTGATTCAAGCGCTATTACCATTGTATATGCACTCTATAGTATTCTCATGAAACACGATTTTGTAGGTTGACATTTGGTCGATAGGCTCGCTGTGATCGCCTTACCGAGATCCCTTAACAAAAATTAGGATTACATTTGGACACTAGATGGCCACGAGCTTTTTTTCTTCATGAGAATACTATAGAATTTATATACAATGCTATTACACGTTGAAATCAGATTCATGAAACCAATTTGACAGTTCTTTTTATTTTTAATTTCCGAGTTGGACTGTGTCAGGGCTGCCACCTAACTGTATTTGCATTAGATCTACTGCATTTTTTCCTCAGAATAAATCTACTGCCTTTGTACAATCTACTGCGCTTGATTTTAGAGCAATAATTATCAGGTACATAAAGTGAAAGTCTGATACATTATGTCTGTTCGTTAACTTCCCTAAACTAAAGATTTTAGTACAATTTAATTTTGTTTATGAACTTTGACAGAACTTAGGGCAAAATCCGTAGAAATTCGTAGTTTTGGGAAGTACGCGAGAGGCATATTATTATAAATAGTATGTTGAGTATAATTTGTATTGTTTTTATTTATATTTTTCATTTTTATTTATTTATCAGTTTTGTTAAAATAATATATTTTATTTTTGAAAGAGAAAACGACTAAAAATAAATCTTCTGCGAAAATATTCAATCCACTAAACTTTTTTACATACCTAATGTGAAAAATTTTCAGAGAAGTGGTAACCCTGACTGTGCTCAAAATATAATTTCTGTTTCTTGCATCGATGTTTACTCCCTGCAGAACGAAATCATATGAAACAGAATAGTAAAAAAAACGGACAAGAGAAAAGAGAAACGTCAAATAGTTGCATCAAAATTGTACCTACGTGAGACGGGACACAGGGCAGTTTCTTTTCCATCTCATTTTTTCAATTTGTTTTTCTCTTTTGCACTTATGGTGTTCGAAAAGTTGCACGCGTCTTGTTTCATCGTGCAATAGCAGACTTTACACTTCAGTTTCACTACGGTTCAGTCAATAAGGTGTAAATCTTAGATGTGCTTGCTTAGTGCCCTATTACACGATGACTTTTGATTTTGAGTCATGCATTTTTTCGAAATTCAATGAGTGCGAACGAGAAAAAATATCTGATCTCACCTTTGTACTCATTTAATTTCGAAAAAAGTCATGATTCAAAAAACGTAAGTAATAGGGCACTTACACGTGAAAACGAAAGTATTCAGATAGATGTGAAGAAAATTATTCCTTAGATTCTGTTCTTCTCTTTGTGTTTTTCGTAGTTTCATAATGAAAGACACTATTGGATAGGAAAAGCAACACAAAAGAGAACGTCAATTTTCTACACCCAATATTTTCAAATATTTCACCCCCTCCCTCTTCTGCAAGTTACCCCGCTCACCATCACAAATCGCAGAGCTTGAATTTAGTCCAGTAAATAGAGAAATTTTACTACTGACCAAATGGACAAAAATAGCGACAGGCTGAAATTTTGTAGGTCGTTTCCAGGGTAGGTATACAACTTAAATCTAAGTTGGCGACCTCCTACCCCTTGCAGGGGCGCTGCCACGCCCACTTTTCTACAATCATGGTTTATGAAGAAACGGCTCGACCGATACGAATGGAATTTTCATAGTTTGTTAATATGATCAAAGAACAAATTAAAAAAAATTGTTAAAGTAAAATCCGCCCACTGCCACGCCCACTTTTCTTATTTCTTTGTTTCTCATAAACTGCTCCAAGGATTTCTATGAAATTTTAAGAGTTTGTTTTTTATGGATGAGAAAAAGTTGTCAAATTGGTTTTAGTTAAATCCGCCCACTGTCACGCCCACTTTTCTCATGTCTTTATTTCTCGGAAACGCCTCCTACGATTTGTATAAAATTCTGAGAGTTAATTCTTATGTACAAGAAAAAAAATTTAAAAAAGTTGTTTTATTTAAATCCCCGTCTTAGACTAATAGTATTTAAATGTTCAAAAAATTCTGGAAACGCTTGTGGCTACCGAAAAGCTGGTCTGAAATGTATACCAATTTGCAAGAATTGCAGTGGGGAAACCTGCAACCATTGTCGTCAGATTTCTCTACTAAACGAAAACGACGATTGTTTTGGCGATGAAATTTCAATTGAAAAACGTGACGCTGGGCCTTTGAGAATGAACTACCAGGTCCTTCTCAAAAACGAAAAAATATTAAAATATTAATAAGATATTATGTTGATTAGGCCTACAGTGGACACCGATGTGCTGTTAACTCTACCTCCAGGGTGGTTTGGAAACGAGTGATGTGCTTAATCAACACAATTGGACTTCCCACCTCCCTATGAACACTGATGAATAATACTAATTGTAAGTCTCGCTCGAAAAAACAAGATTTAAAAATTTTACATACTCCAAATAGCCATCTTATAGAGACAATATTGAAGAAAATCCGGAGTGCTATTGGGCGAATCTTACTAAAAGTGCTTTTTTTAATCAATATATAATATGTACAATTATTGTCCATTTAGCAGCGAAATTAAGAACAAATCCTTACGCTATGAAAGAACTCAAATAAATGATTTTCATCAATCTGAAGACTTCAAGGCCTGATTTGGGTTTTTATTTTTTCTTTGAAAACTAAATCGTTACTCCCTAATACAGTTCGTAGAAATTAATAAATATACATGAAAGAGGAGCGTGACTACCTGTGGGTTTCACAAAACCAAAAGTGCTTCGCAAGTCTTTGTATAACTAGTCTGAAAAAACTCTCAGTTTTATCCAAATCAGTTTCTGAAAAATCAAGATAAAAAAGTGGGCGTGGTAGGGGGCGGACTTAAATGAAATTTTATTTTAAATTTTTTTCTCGTTCATAAGAATAAACTCTGAAAATTTCATGCAAATCGTAGGAGCCATTTTTGAGAAACAAAGAAAGAAGAAAAGTAGGCGTGGCAGTGGGCGGATTTTACTTTAACAATTTTCTTAATTTTTTCTTTGATCATATTAACAAATTTTGACAATTTTATCCATATCTGTGCAGCTGCTTCTTCAGAAACAAGGATTTAAGAAAAGTGGGCGTGGCATTGCCCCTGCAAGGGGTAGGAGGTCGCCAACTTAGACTTAAGTTGTATTCCTACTCCCAAAATGACCTGCAAAATTTCAGCCTGCCGCTATTTTTTTCCATTTACAATTCTAATTTTACTATACTAATTTCTTCACCTGGGATCAGGGACTAGTAGAAAGTCGACGTAAGCGAGTTAAAGCCATGTGTCAATTGCGTTAAAATTGTGGTTAAATTTGATTCCAGTTAAATTTGATCCGTTTTTATAGGAGTGAATAAAATTTTAAATTGAATTAAATGGGATTTCTTGAAAAAATACATTTCCCATTAGTTTTGTTGTTGCATTTTTTCACTAATTGCCGTTCGCCAAACAAACAATTTTATTGATTCTTTCGCATCATAAATTATTGAGTATGTCTTTGTTTTATTTTCTTGAGCTCATACTTAAATTGATTTCAAGGCTTTTCTTAATCATTTCATTTGATTTTAGTTTTTTAATCTTTCCCGATAGGATTCATGACTTCACGACAACAAAATAAAATATTTATCTACATTCATCTCCCTCACTCCTTCATGAACATTAGGGTGTCCGTTATTTTTCCCGTTTTTAAATAGCGGACACCCCCCAAATCAAAAGTGTATGCCCTAAAATAAAAAACTTGGCCAAACAAAAATTGGTCCGAGGCCATTTAAACGTGGCTCTAAGCCCATACTTTTCCCATACAAATTTGTATGGGATTTTCGCTCTTTTCACGTTATATTCTTTTTTTCTCTCGAATTACTGCAGCTATTCAAAATTTTATTTTTGGATTTTCGTTCTTTAGTCATCCCTTTAAAAGACTTCATTCAAAAATTTATAAAAAAATCGAATTTTTTTGTAGATTACCATGGGAATTCCCATATAAAAACATCATAAGACTGAACGTCTTAATTTTAAATTTTAATTTTTTGTTAATAATTTCTTTGAATGAATTAAGAACAAAAATCCGCAAAAGAAATTACAATTGCTGCAGTAGTTCGAGAGAAAAAAAACTAAAACGTGAAAAGATCGAAAATCCCATACAAATTTTTATGGGAAAAGTATGGGCCTAAAGCCACGTGTAAATGACCTCGGACAAAATTTTTGCTGGCCGAATTTTTGTTTAGGGCATAAACTTTGGATTTAGAGGGTGTCTGATATTTAAAAACGATTTTGGGAAATAACGGACACCTTAATGAGCATATACATGTCAAAAATTAACCATTTGCTAAAATGTTAACGAGCTCCTGAGCAAGTTAAATTTTAACGTCTATATTCACCTCAGTAATGTCAAAATTTAGCCACGGGATAAAATTTAACCATACGCAATTGACACACGACCTAAGTGTCAAATTACTAGCAGCACCACTCGCTTCTCAACTGGCTTCGAAAAAGGCAAGCCAAGGCCAGTTGACTAGCGAGTTGCAAATGTAAGTAAGTCGTTAACAAGTACTTGCTCATGTGGCCTCTGAGTTAATGGTTAACACATTGACTCCTTGTCATCACAAAAAACATTGTCAATATTATTGTGACTGCCAACGTATGAAACGATGGCAATCACACGAATGTCGCCACTAGGGCAATTTTGTTCCGAAATGCTTTGACGTGTTATCAGTGTCAGCGCGATTTGTACCTATTTATGTCAACGTATTGACACGTAAAACGTTGGCGATTAGAATGCTTCACTACATTTGAACAGTATGAACTATGAACGTTGACATGGAGTTAACAAGAGCAAAAATGAATAATTTTTCACGTTGACGATCATACGACATTGGCTGAATGGATGGATTAAAAACCTTTTACAAATCTAAAATGTTCACGGTTTTTTTGCTTTGAGTGACTTTTTAGACCAAAATATACTTTTTCCGTCAAAATATAGTTCGTTCCTCATATGTCAGGTCATCAAACTGACGAATTCTTTTGGAGAATGGCTACGATGTCGATGGTTTAGAAAATCTCTAGAAAATCTAAAAATAACTGCTGCGGAAAAAAGTAATTTTATTGCAATTGGGTGGCTTTTGCATCGGAATATACTTTTTTCGTAGTAACTCGTGGCATAATTGTGCGTTGGACTGTCATGCCCGCCGCCGTGCCACCTAAAACCAGAAATGTTTCATCAGAAATACTACCTCTTGCGAGGAACTGACAAATCCTCCAAGAGCATAGGTACTTGTCATGAATAAGTGCTTCTCATTTAGCCGTTTTGGACTCGGAAAAAAACTGTAGGTCCCCTCCATTCCTGCCAACAACACGCACACAGGAATGGCTGAGAGTTGTAAGTCACTAAGCCCTGGTTCTCCACGAGCTGTTGTGCCACCCAATTCATTTATTTATTTATACTTTTTTCGTCAAAATCTAGTTTGTCCGTTGTTCCCCATCTGTCATGCAATCAACTGACAGATTCCATTGAAAGAAAGATGGTTTAATTTTTGAAGTTTTCTTATGGGGTTTTCTTTTGGTAACAAAAATTGATTTTTTTCCCCTGCAGATCTGTCAAAACACAGATTTTGGCAATTAAAGCCTTCCAATGGGCATAAAAATCAATTTTTTTTTCCTTTTGATCGAAAATCAATTTTGCAGATCTGGATTTTTCGGCAGATTTACCCCTCTTTTACTAGCACCATTACACGCCAGAACAATTGAAAGTCATCAGTTTGACATGTCTGGATCGCTATAGCTTCACAGACACAAATTATTCACCAATACGCTGAAAAAGAAAAATCAATCTGAAATCGTATACCATTCGCGACAAAAAAAATCAATTTTCGGATCAAAATCTGAATTTACCAAAAGAAAACCCCATTACTGTTCCAAAAAAAAGTGATCTTAAGACAACTGGCTGACATTTGGAACAAAATATACTTTTTTCTGTCAAAATATATTATGTCTCCCACCTGTCAAAACTGTTAAATTTAATCGAAAGTTTGTCACGTTATGTCGATGGACTAAAAATCCTCAAAAAAATGCAAAATTTTCGAGATTGACATGGTAGAAAATTCTGCTGCGACCACGTAAGGCCCAGATCACACGGTAATGCACTGTATGTTTTTTTGCAGAATAAATCCGTATAATGGATAGTGGCGTATACATTATATATAGAAACTTTCACACGACACGCGAGTTTGTACGTTTGCCGTTTTTTGACGTACAAGGGTACAGGTTGTAGAATCTATACGCCACTGCTCAATCGCACGGATATATACCGCAAAAACCTTATACTTCGTGACATAATGGTTAGGGGTTGAACTGAAAACAGAAATGTTTTTTTTCCTGAGGTACTGTCCCTTGTGGGGAACTGACACCTCAAGATTATACTTGTCATGAATAAGTGCTTCTCATCTAGCCGTTGGAAGTCACTAGGTCCTGCTTACCACACCTGCACCAAATTAATGTATTTTTTTTTTTCATACTGAAAAACGAGCGGTGTATTGCTGTGTGAACCATGCCTTAAGATGCAGTCCTCGCGTTGGTGAGCACTTTGTCAAGGTGTCCAATCTACGTTGATAGTACCTGCTTACACGTGAAGAACAAAAGTGTTCAGATGCGAAGAAAATTATTCTGCAGATTTTGTTCTCCTCTTTGTGTTTTTCGTATTTTCATAATGAAAGACACGATTTGATTGGTTGGATTGGATAGGAAAAGCAATACAAAAGAGAACGTCAATTTTCTAAACCGAATATTTTCAAATATTTTAAAATATTTCATCCCCTTCCCTCTTCTGCAAGTTCCCCCTCACCATCACAAATCGCAGAAAATGCTTCAATTTCTTCACGTGTGATCAGGGACATAGAATGATTATACGGCCAGCGAAAATAGTCAGCGCATTGG
Organism: Dasysyrphus tricinctus; assembly: GCA_963921185.1. NCBI lineage: Eukaryota > Metazoa > Arthropoda > Insecta > Diptera > Syrphidae > Dasysyrphus > Dasysyrphus tricinctus. Next base: position 104,928,439 of record OY992532.1, on the reverse strand, counting down.
GCCTGCACACACGGGATGATTTTTGCCTGGTAGAAATCTGCTTCAATACTTCACTTCAAGCACACACGGGATGAATTATTCTGGTAGAAAAAATGTATAAATGCACCGCTTTTCATTGTGTTAGTATTTAATGCAGACCTCAGTGTGTGTGTGTATTAGTTTTCTTCTTCGTTCTTCCACTCCAAACAGGGTAGAAGATTTTATGCCATTTCACACCACACACTTCACTTCCCTCTCCTATAAACTCTGTTTTCTGCCGGCAGAAATCATCCCGTGACCCTTAAATTCGAGCCAACGAGAAGTCAATGCAACCTTCAACACAGGAATAATATTTTACTTTGACGATCGCACCAATAGATAACTTTGGGAAAAAATTTGACGTCGTTTTGACGTCAGAGAGTCAACGCGTTCACCATTTTCGTTGACCGTCTAATCGTAGCCTTACAGCTTTCAAAAACACTTAACAATAATTGTCTTTAGCATTTTTTACCTCGAAAGGAAATCCGGTCACTTCGTAGTTATTCAATATTTTTCAGACTTCTATCTGTTGTTTTGCAAAGATATGTTTTAAAGTTCAGTTCAGGAAATAAAAAGCTTTTCTAAGGTAAATTGGCTTAATGGCAAAAGAAAGATGAAACTTCGAACAGCTTCAAAAATTCCAGAACCTTCTGATTGATGTTTTTGCTTAGGAAACACTCCAAAAATTAATTGTATTTAGTTGAGTTGTGCATTTAACTAGACGTTCAGATCTTAAACATTTTCCAATATAACCTTTTTCGATCTTGATTTAACCATTGAATGAACACTCAAACCCCATTTTTCTATTTTCACACTTGTTGAATTTGCAAAAAATGTTTCTCATTTTGAAAAGAAAAAGAATGCGTTTTAACTAATATCTCGAGATGAACTCATCGTACAAACAAATTGTTACATCTTATTCGATAGGAAATTTAATTATCTTTCTTTTTTCCGGATACCATTTCTAAATTGGATTTATACTTTCAAAGCTTAGGCTCGTAAAAGTTTATTGTTTGCATTTTGCATATATCAGTGCTCGGAAGAAAACGAGCGAAATCATAATGACGCGGTTATAATTGCGCTTTATGACGTTTCGTTGAGTTTTGTTTACCTTTGCTTTCGAAAGTGAGGTGCGCTGCCGAGTTCTACCTCAGCTCTTAAGGTAGAACTAGAATAGTCGGAAGCCAACTTAAGTGGTCGTACGAAACCGAGCGAAAGCAAGAAATTTATATGACGCGCACATAATTGCGAAGTGGAACTTTTCGTTTAGTTTTCGTTAACTTTTGCCGTCGGAAGTGAGAGCGCTCAACGACCGCTCTTTCGTAAGTGGGCGAATGCAAAATCAAAATGGTGGAAGCAAACTTACAAGAACTTGGCGCTTGGTACAAAGTTTTCAACTTTTTTTTTCTGTTTGATGAATGAATGAGAGAAGTCAAAACTATTTTCTTTTAATTAATTTATATCACATAGAATTTTAGTGGTTTTGCAAAATAAATAATTAAAAGCTATCACTCTGCGCTGTGAATAAGTATAATGTGAAAATAAACATTGAATAAACAATTATTAATTTTTTGTTCACTTCCAACCACTTAAGTGCATTATGGGCCACTTGTGAAATTGACGTTTCGGGAAGCTACTTTTCGGTCGGTTTTGACATAAGCTTCCGACAGCTTTCGCCTATTCTAGTTCTACCTTTAAACTATAAGCTCTTCCCAGCTGATCAAATAAATTAAAAAAATAAGTTTCTATTAACTAAAAACTTAGATAGTTATTGTAGATAGTTCATTAAAAGTTAAAAAAAACATTTTTGTTGAGAAAAAACTAGTCTGCAATACAATCTGAAGCATTTATTGTCACCAAATGCATTTTTCCATTATCCACCATTATCAAAAGAAAGGCATTCATTTGTACTGTCTATTTTTTATATTCAAACAATTTTGTATACCAATAATTTAGGTAAATCTGGATACTGGTAAGGTGCTGAGAGGATATTCCACTGATTGACTACTCGACGCACTCGTTTTATGGTCAGTGAAATTCTTCAAGTGATAAGTTCTTTCTTTTTTTATTAAAATTTGCCCATTAGATGTTTAGAAAAATTGGCTTTGAGGTCCATATCCTACCTACAAATCATAAAAGTATGCAATGAAAATAAATAGTAACTCCTTATAGGCTAGAAAATAAACATAATAATAGCTATATAAATCCTTTCCATACAAAATTCATGGTTTCAAGAAAAAACGACGCAACCAATATAGAAATTACATTCATAAATATATCCCTCACAAGGCTTTATAAATGAAACATTTTTAGCAATAACTGTGATTTTCAGAGAGAGTGTACCATCATGTACATACCTTTATATCATTAGTTAGCACACAATATTGTCGAAATGAACACAACACACACACTCACATGAAAATCGGGTTCATCTACAAATATTGTATTTTTTATTTTATAAAAATTCTTTCCCTTAAGGCAAGTATATTCTTGGACCTTGGCCAGAACGAGAACTTCATGAGCCATTTAAGCCGTGAATCGGAGAATAACACACCAACTGAAATGTACACTACTTTCAAGGCGGACGTGCACAACCAAATGTCTTACAAATGTCGATTGCCACAGTCATCTATGCCACCGCAGCAGCAGCAGCAACAACAAAAGTCCTCACCATTCCTAATGCCTAGCATCACCATCGATATAGAGCCACCAACGCCCGAAGAGAAAACACCACGGCCAAGAGATTTAATCATACCTACTTTGACAGTGGAACAACCAAGTCCAACGAAAAATTGTTTTTCAAGGAATATCTTCCCTGGGTCTCCACCCCCTCAACGTGCAAGCATCGGCGAGACTAGTTTCATGTTCCCCAACAAACAGCAACAGAAAAGGTATCAAATTCTCTCAAAAAATAAATTTTCCACGATTCCCAAAACTTTTTGACATTTCCCACCATTTCCACTTTAAGTCACCTTCCTATAACTGTTAAGTGTTAGTTTGTTCTTTTTTCTGTCAAAACTGTACTTCTAGTTCTATTTGGTTTCTATTTGCTTTTGATGTGGCATTAAGTCTTAGAGCCTCTATATTGTATTGTAGTCGTTTGGCCTTCGATGTTGCTTTATATTGACTATAGCCTAGCCATTTTGGGACATTTTTTCATACATTCTAATGTAGTTTTAGATAAACATCAAAGCTTAAAATTTTATTCCAGATTGCTGAAACAATTCGAGAAGCCTACATCTCTTGACCTACAGTTTGTGCCCCCCACGATTACAATTACCTCTAATATGAGCGAGCTTGAGTCTGATACCGAACCACTATCGCCAGCCCCTAAGGTTGGCGGACCAGGATCACTCTTGGCACCTGGCAATCCTGTTGGTATGTGCTACCTTAGTCCGTTTACCATGTGCAGTCGATCCGATCGTACTATATCGGAGAGTAATCTCAGCTCGTCAGGGTACTCAAGTATGGCGAGTCCAGGTCCTAGTCGCTGTGGGTCGAGTAATCCCCTGTGTCCAAATGAAATGGACGAACCGGGAAGTGGGCATTCAGGGCCCAGTTTGTCACTTCATGCCAGTCTTCTGAGTCGAAGGAAGAACGCTGCCTTGGCCAGCTGCAAGGAGAACATTACAAATGGAAAGCATTCGCCAGCTAATGGTGATCACCAAGAGAGACTGCGAGCTCGATCCGATTCCGAGACTATGTCAGATGACATTTTACTTGAGTCAAATGACGAAGGAATCGGAACAGATCATGTCGATGAAAAAATTGATGATAACCGAAATATTGGCAACCACATCAACTGTCAACAACTAGGAGTTTTTGTCGAAGAACAAGTGCTAATTGAAGTGGAGGAGCCTGCTCCAGCTCCAGCCACCCAAATGGCACAACTACAACTACCATCAATTGTCATTCAGATAGATGGAACTGACAAGGGTTTGTCACCGGTTTCCTCACGCTCAGAGAGTCCACTGAGTGAACGTGCTGGAATGGGCCGTTTTTCTCCACATTTCTATGGCCGCAAAGACCAATTGCCATTTACTGACTCCGATGGTCTTTACGATTTTCCTTCATCGGATGGAAAAGCCAGTACTTACACCCATCAAAGGCGGAGTAGTAGTAAAAAACGTGAACGAAAACTCTCCAAATCAAGCTGTACGCAATCACCAACGAAGAATCAAAATGATGTTTCGCTGAAAGATTCTAGCACACCGACTACAAGTAGCCATGTCTGCTCGAAACACTGTCGATCCTATCATCATTCGTGTCCTGTGAATGCAGTTACAGCGAGAAAAAGTCCGAAGAGACGACCGATTAATAGACATCCAGTGGCGAGTAGTAGTAGCTCTTCGGAGAGCTTGACATCAACCAAGGATTTGACAATCCGATCGATGCCTAGACGTAAGTTAGTTTAAATATTTTTGTTTTTGCATTTCAAATAAGAAAAAATCTTTTTGAAGGACTGAACTCACCAAATAGGGAGAAAAGACTAAGAAAACACGAGAGCAATAGTGAGGATGATGCCGCTGATGTAAGATCATCAAATTTTATAGATTCTGTAGTTTTTTCACATAAAAATTTCTTTCAAGGCACTTCTGCGACGAATATCTCCAAGTATTGTAAGCACTGAAAATAACCAAATACAACCACGATGTAAAATAAATCGCCTTAGGGCAATAGGAAATCAAATTAGGTACACAAAAACTGTTTATATTTCCATCAATCTTAAATCACCACTTTACAACCAACCCCTAACGTGTCTTTTATTCCTCTAATAGATTCTTAAGACGCCTTGAAAAATCAATCAAAACCCGTGAACGTCTTGTATCACCATCAGACAGTTGTGCCGAGGAAAATACTGACGATTTAGACTCACCACAAGCTACATCTCCTTTGTTGCAACCAACATCACCAAATCGAACAAAAGTCGCATTATGTCGTCAAAATCGTATTCCTCCTGGATCGTATAGTTTATCAAATTCCGCTGTTCTCAATCCAGGTAACTGGAAGGCGAGAGATCGCAGTATAGTCACTGCGGATGAGGTTAATAGTGATTAAATTAGAAATAATAATAACTGGTTATTATATTTTATTTTAAATGGCGCCCAAAAAAATTGATACATTTTGTTTCTGCAGTTGATTTTTTTGAAGTTTTCAAAACTGAAAAATAAAAACAAGATAATTTAAAAGCAATAGTAGAAGAAAAAACAGCAGTTAAGCAAACTTGGTAGAACTTGATAGTTGGTAAAAATAAAACAAATCAATAGTAAAAATGGCGCCCAATCACAACCGTTAAATGAATTATGAAATAAGCACTTTATTAGATGTATTCAAACATCTACGACAATTTCTTAACAAAGTGCACCCTTAAAATAGTATTAGTTTTTTTTTTATAAGTAAGTAAGTTCGTATAACTAGAAAATAATAAAGCACTTTTAAGCATGAGTGTAAATATATAGACACTTTTCAGAAATTATAGACCTTAAACCAAATATGCACACCGCACGAAAACTTAAACAAAATATTTTATAATTCTTCGAAACATACATACACTAATAAATTAGCTTAAAAATTAAATACTGTAAATAAAATGTATAGAATAAGCAATATAAACTTAAACGTGATATGTGATAAGAATCTCTGCGCTTAAATAGCATTAAATTCGTGACACTTTACAAAAAAAAATATATTATTTTTGAACTAAAATTTAAAAAATAAACACTTTTTTTCTTCTTAAGTTATGTTTAAAAAAACTTTTTACAAAAAACAAAATGGTCTACTAAACATGTGTTCATCATCACGTCATATATTATATTTCCGTTATATATGATTTCTACAAAAAAAAAATTTTGACATTACCTAATATTATAAGAATAAACAAAAAAACAAAAAAAAAATAAAATAACCTTGGGAAAATGAGGACAATCGTTTAATCACTTATCTATATTTTCGCTCTTGCGTGCATAATCTTTTTGTTGCAATATTTCAGTGTTGGATGTTTTTTTTAGATAATTCAAAAAAATTATATATGTATTGTAAAAAAATCTGCATATTTTGTGACGTAATAATATACATTATATACATATTTCACTGACCATTGTACATTTTTAAAACGTATAGACCGAGAAACATAGTTAATTTGTCTTCAATTAAATATACCTACCTAGAAGTTTAAGTGTTAATTTTTATTTTAACTTTAATAATTTAATTTTTTGTGTTTAAATTTATTGACTAAATGTCATTGATTAGAAATTTCCAAGCCAAATAAATGACAACTACGAATAATCTACGAAGTGATTACACTAGAAACTCGCATTAAAGGAATGTGATTCGTATAATGCGAAAAGCCTTCAACTACCTTTTACGAAAACATATTATTCTATTTTTATAGAAATAACTTTATTTTGTTTACCACTACGCTTCCGTTGGTTTTTTTTTCAGTTGTCTATAGGGGGGCTTACATGGAACAATATCTTGTCAAACATTGTTGACAACCACCGATGTTTGATCATTTAAACGCAAAAACAACCAAGTTGTCAACCTAAGTTGTATGGTTTTCAAAATATTTTGAAAACTTGTTCCCATTCCATCGAGCAATGTTTTCAACAATGTTGATCCATGTGAACCCCCCTTTTTGAAGCAAAAAATATTTGTCTGCATATATGAAAGATGTCCTCATAGTATTTCCCAATTAAGTTAACTAAATATTATTGGTTCAGTTTTGTTATCCGACTAAACTAAAATTTTGGCATACAGCTGCATTTTATTAAACCCTCTGATCTTACCCAGATTGGAATTGCACCGGAATAGATATACAGTATCAAGATTTATATCTGGATCTAATTGGTAAATTCACTTTCTGAATACCAATCCATTATAGGTGCCCCCCCCCCCCCCCTCCCCTTGTTCTGGAAATCCCAAACCCATAAAAGTCGTTGGATGCTTTGCGGCAATGGATTCATTAACCCTGGTCCTTGGTTAGTCCCAAACAGTTTCAGACCGCCATATTTGGTGCGGACCAATACAATTTTTCAAGTGTGGAACGATTTCTGGCGGTTTCAAACTGTTTGAAAGTCGGCAAAGAACAAACCTATTGACATCGACGGATGTGACGGATAGGGATGATCCAACAGTTAGGTCGTTTTGACAGATTGGCCGCGTTCAAGTTTGAATGGATAGCCTATCTAGGATAGCCTTGTATCCATGTATGTGTCTGAACGCAAGTCAGCTGTTGTTGACATTTCTCATAGGCAGGGTTGCCAGTTTGGGGGTTTCCCCCCAGATTTAGGGGTTTTTTTCATCGTTAGGGGGAAATCTGGGGTGATAAAATGTCTGGGGGCAAATCTGGGGGTATTATTTTTAAAGTTAAAAAATTAAAACTTTATGACTGCTTAATTTTCTTCATTCTCAAAATTACGTCGTATGGGAATTGAAATAGCTGATAGTAATTAAGGCCGTGAGTGCAAAAGCAGCGTTACCCATATATTGGAAAAATTGATACTTTTGTCTCGTAGTCCAACATTTATGCATGAAAAGTCATAAAAGCAAAAAATCTAAATTCTTAAATATCTTAGCTTTCTAAAGATGTCACTTATCCTCCTTGAATATCGAATTTAATGGTAACTAACATCGATTAAAAATGAAAACTATGCCAAAAAAATTTGGGTTACACCACTTTTGTACTCACGGGCTCATTTGTGAGAGATATTCCTTACATTCTGGTTCGCAGAATTCTACGCCGCCGTACGGGGAAACTCTGGAAAATGTCGCTTGTACAAAAATGAAGATGAAGATCGTATTATTCTTGATTTTTTAAAATAAAGTATTTTAGTGTAGGTAGATGCATATTTTCATATTTACTATAATTTTTTTTAATGTCATCTGAAGTATGTAATGAACTTATGAGTATTGAAAGTAAAAAAAAATCTAGGGGTTTTTTTGTCAAAATGTGGCAATCTGGGGGGTTTCAAAATTTTTCTGGGGGGAGAATTTGTTTTCATCTGGCAACACTGCTCATAGGATAGCTTCGTATCCTAAAATTTTTAGGAAAGCTTGGTATCTCTTTTCTGCCAACAGCTGTTTCGTCATCAGCTGTGTTTTAACAAGAGATTACAACAACACAAACTTATCCAGATCACTTAAGTTCGGTGTTTGAACGCGGCCATGGTATTTGACAGCTTTATTTGAGTGGATTTATAAAAATTTCATTTGCTAGGCTTGTTCGATGTTCCAGTGCGTTCTACTGAGGATTTTCTGTGCATTTAATTGAAAACTGTCGACTGTATTTTGTATGTTTACACGTCTACAACTTTCAATTAGATCTTCTCAAAGCTAACTGAAACTAATGGTTAAACCAACAAAAAGAAGCTTTGGGTATTGTTAAACGAGAAGATACCCATACGCCATACATTGCCTACTTATTCATTTGTATCTTATTTCTATTCCTACTTAATACCAAATGTCAGTTTAACTGCCAAAAGCAAAAATTAACGAAACTAGATAAAGATAAAATCCACAATTATAATCGCTTCGTGTGATATCCCTGTAGTCACTTGTTTTCGTCTGACCACTTATGTACGAGGGGAGATTGTATCAATAATTACCTGATAATTCAAATAAGGAAATACGATTGATTCATTCGACCCAAATCTCTCACCGCTGAGCCATTTTTTCATGTTCGGAAACGAAAAATAGTCGTAGATAACTAGATCCACATCGAAAAAAACATCGCCAAACACTCTTTTGAAGTTGTCAAACGATTGCATTTGTTGTCAAGTGTAAGCAAACGCGGGAAGCTTTTTCATATCCAAATCATTATGCAAAATTGAAATCACTGATCCATTTAGTAAGCCTGTCAACTTCAAGCGCACTTTTACTCGCCGATCTTTCAATATCAAACCGTGATTGACCATTTCTGCTGTGGGGTCCTTAATTGAGCGACCGAACGTTCGGCTTCTTTTGTGTTGCACCGAAGTTGATAAATCAGTGGTGACTGGTGAATGGTTTCCAATCGGTGGTGAAGAGTCCGGGTATTATTTGCACAGCTTTTTTGTTTTGGTTTGAGTTATGATTTTTGTCGTAAGAAATATTGTTCACTAAGCACATGAAATTTATTTTTGTTTCCCTTTTTATGAAAATAAAAACGCCACCGCAATAAATTGTGGTGGGAACACCATTTATTTCAATTAACAGGTAGTTATTGCCCGCGTTTGTATATGTTTCACCACGTGAAAATAAAACGATACCTACCAATCTCTTTTTTTCTAATGTTTACTTTATTTTTCATGTAAAGTCCGTTTCTTTTCCTCTCTTTTCCTAGCACTGCTGACAAATCGCTGACATCAATCGCAATGTTAAATAGCCATCTACCGGTCAGAGTGAAAACTTGTATCTGAGTTATTGAAATTTACCTCGATATAAACCTGGATCCCATTTTGTTTTTGTAATACATGTTTAGAAATAATCTCCACCCAGACCCGGAGATAATAAAAGGCAGCAATTGATCCACCCTCGTATATGTGCCTCCAATAATAATTGCCAGTTGAAGTTGTAGTTCTACCTTAAAAGTTCACCCAAACCAACACGAAATCATAGCAAAACAATCGTAACGCTACACAATAGCCGCGTTTTATTATCGCTCATAACCCATATGGTTCACCTCGTGAAAATAAAACGATGTGGGTTAGTGCAAAAGCAGTGCTGTATATCAGTCTCTTTTTTTCTTATATTTATTTGTTTTTCATGTAAGCACTTGTCTCTTTTCCTCTCTATTCCTTATACTGCTGACAAATCGCTGACATCCATTCACAATGGTAAATAGCCCTCTGCCGGCCAGAGTGAAAACCTCTATCTGGGTTATTGAAATTAACCTCGATAGAAACCTAGATCCCATGTTGTTTTTGTAATACATGTTAAAAGATAACCTCGACCCAGACCCAGAGATAATAAAACGCAGCTAATATGGCAGGTACACAATGCTAAACAACAACAAAAAACTGTCGTCAGCGAACGTTTCGCTGGTTTTTACCCCGATTTTAGTATCACTGACGCTTGGTGAGTTCGAACAGCTTAAGGGAATAGAAATTAAAACCAGTTTCTTGTCTACAAGCTGTCAAAATATTGCTTTCCAATTATTAACGCTATGTTTCTACCAAACGTGAAACTTTCACCAAGTTTCCCAAACTTGTGTTTTTCACTTATTGTTTCTGACAGCAAATTTTGAATATTTTTAGAAATTACACGTTACCAAACACACCTAATATCAAGTCAAGTATATTTGTGTCAGAATATCAGCCTATTTTATTTTATCAGTTATCAACAAACAAAAAGCTAAAACGTGTGTGCTTGGTGTGAGGTGTTTCTTATGCTACATTTCCACCTAACGATAATCTGAGATTTAATAAGATTTACCTCAAATCTTCTTCAAATCTCGAAGATTAACCATACAAATATATTTCGTAAATCTTGAAGATTAGAAATTAATCTTGTTAAATCTTCCTAGGACAAATACTTTAACAAATCGAACTAACCTTTTCTTATATAATATGTTGATTTTTCTTATATAGCGCTGAAGGATTAATTCATGGCTGAATTCAGTTCTTCATTGATGAAATATTCTATCTCACTTCCTCTTAATAAGAAAAAATGAAACACCATTTGTATTTAAAAATGTGCTGTCAAAGTAAATCTTTTTTTTATCTTTTTGTGCGGTGGAAACTCAGAAAGAGATTTATTAAATCTGACCCGAGATAAACCTTTGATGGAAACATATGTCGTTTTCGATTGGATTTTCTGACTGTTCTACTCCTTTTTGATTCCAATTGAATATGAAAACATCGTGTTGTCAAGTTTACACACACACTCTACTGAATGACGGCATATTTAAAAATGGCTTCTTCAAGCATTCATCACTTTTGACAAGTAGTGCGACTAAAAACTGTATGTGTATGCATGTGTTCGCAATCTACTCCTTCTTCAAATCGGGAAGAGAAAAATACTCCGAAAACAGTACTCCGAATAGCCCATCGAAGGCAATCGAAAACGACAATAGCATAAGCTAGGACTATAATGCTACATTTCCACCTAATGCTTATCTGAAATTTAGTAAGATTTACCTCAAATCTTCTTTAGATCTCGTAGATTTACCATACAAATATATTTTGTAAATCTTGAAGATTGGAAATTAGTCTTGTTAAATCTTCCCAGGACAAATACTTTTAAATATCGAACTTACCTATTCTTGTATGGCGCTGAAGGATTCATTCCTGGCTGAATTCAGTTCTTCACAAATGAAACATTCTATCTCTCTTCTTCTTCATAAGATACAATGAAACACCATTTGCATTTTTAAAGGTGCTGCCAAAGTTAATCTTTTTTAAATCTTTTAGTGCGGTGGAAACACCAAATCTGAGCTGGGATAAACCTTTAGTGGAAACATAGCATAATGCTCTTAAGTGGTTGGAAAGAAACAGCGAATACACGGAAAGCATATGACGTGACTATAATTGCGGAGTGGAGCGCTTCGTCAAATTTCATTCAACTTTGATACAGAAGTGAGGTCAGCTCCCGACCCACCTCACCTAAGTAAAAGTGATATTTGGTGAAATAGGAATGTCAAAAAGAGATAGATGATAAGTACATTATTTTGACGCTACGGAAAGCTACATTTCGTTGGTTTTTGACATTAGCTTCAGTGGCTTTCCGACCATTATAGTTCTACCTTTACACGTGAAGAACGAAAATGTGTGAGATGTGAAGAAAACTATTCTGCAGATTTTTTTTTTCCTCTTTGTGTTTTTCGTAATTTCATGATGGAAGATATGATTCGATTGGTTGGATTGGATAGGAGAAGGAACACAAAAGAGAACGTCAATTTTCTTCACCGAATATTTTCAAATATTTAAAAATATTTCATCCCCCCTCCCTCTTCTGCAAGTTTCAAGAAAATGCTTGAATTTCTGCACGTGTGATCAGGAACAATGAATGAAGTTGGCAGCATATCAAGTCCGTAAGGTCGTCTGAACATACCCAATGTCTACCGCGCCTTTTTGACACAACTATTCGGGTCAATGAATTTGTCGCACATCTGGCTGAATTTTCTGGATGGTGTTCGGTATGTTGATTGTGAAAGCATACATTTTTTGCAGTTTATTCGTATTTTATTGCCTACTATAGAATGCATTCTAAGGGATTTGAAATCCACGATATTGGTGGCCAGTTAACGTCACTACCGCATTAGAAAATCATGTCCTTAAATCACATCGTAGAACTCATCAATTTAACGGGTCTCGTCGCTAAAGGTGACTTTTTTGAGGGAAAATCATGTAATACCCTAAACATTTCCCGAAGGATTTAACTGGATTAGAATATTAAATGCGATGATTTGCACACATAAATTAACTATCTTTTTCCGTTTTTCACTTGCATAATGTTAAGATTCAAGATAGATCTGCAATAGGTATAAGTTGTTCTTATATGTGGTTACAACTTGCAAACGAAAAGTAGAGCCCAAAAACTCTGTTATAGGCATTATGATGGTCGTTTATTAGTCTTTTATTAATAATTTTTCCTTTATTTAAGATACATATAAATAGTATACCCTACCTTTCTTGTCTCCGGTTAATGTTTGTGGTGTTGAACTGGAATCATCCATGATATTATTTGCTATACAAAGAAAACAAAAATTTTAAACGGGTAAAATATTATATACATAGGTAACTACTTTTACAACAACAACAAAAAAACTAAAAATAAAAAGTTTGTTCAAATGTTAATGTAGAAATTAAATCAAATATGAAAACACGAAAACATTTATTGAATATTAAACAATAACTGTTTCCTTTATAAAGATCACAATTTTTTGTTTAAATATACCATAAAATCACTATAACATTAAAAATGTAGATATCTGTCAATAAAAACCAAAAAAAAATCACTTTGTAACTAGGACAGTTCCTTCCAAAGCATTAATACAACTAACATCACAACAAAAATATATTATAATCATCGGCAACCTTTCTACTGCTTACCCCATCGAATTAACTTAAGAATAAGTATTATTATAAAAGACATAAAAGGATTTTAATTATACTGAAAGAAAAAATATTAAACAAAAAAAAACTATATAAATCGCATTCATTTTAGGCGAAGAAAGATTTAAATGGCTTGTATTGAGACTGATTTTGTAAAAATTGTAAAAGAAACTAAAAAAAAAATAATAACTATAATTCAAAAAACAACATAAATATCTATAAATGTAAATGGCAAATAATATGTATGTACGTTTTATTAAATTAAAATTTTATTAAATTCATTATGCACAACATGTTAAATATTTTTCGACTAAAAAAGGTATATATTTGCAAAAACAAATGAAGAAAACAAAAATATTCATACCTATCACCTAATTTACACTCATCAACTTAAACAAAATATTAAATTTATAGTCAAATATTTGGTAGAAACAAATTAATAAAAAAAAAAAAAACATTTGCACTTTTCAAATTTAACATTAAAATCTTCGTACAACTGCAGTTTTAGTTTTAGGACTCTGTGATAAAAATTTTAAAGAAAATGTTAAATGCTAAATTTTATGATATATTTCGACAATATGACAAAATACATTAGTTTAATATTGTTTCTTTGTAAAGTTGTTGCAAACGAAAATACAAGTTTCAATATTATTGATGCTTTAATGTTTGATTCAAAATGTGTACATTACAGGTTTGTTCAGTGGATGTGTTATGCACAGAAAAGAATAGAAAAGATCAGAAAAGTACAGGTTCAGTGAGCAAAACCATGCTCTTCTTTTAGTCAATATTGTGTTCCATTAAATTGTCCCAGGACGCAGTTTAGTTTTATTTAGTTTAGTTCAGTTAATATTTTCTGCACCTTCTTCTAAGGTAAAGCAAGTGAGTGATAATTATTGTCAACGGGCTGATAACCGTTTTATTTTGTGCTACATTTTCACCTAACGCTAATCTGAGATTTTGACTGGACGTTCGGAGTACGCCTTTTCTACTCCAAAAGCCTTCGATTGGCTGTTCGGAGTACTGTTTTCGGAGTATTTTTCTGTTCCTGATTTGAAGAAGGTGTAGATTTGGAACACACGCATACACATACAGTTTTTCGTCGCACTACTTGTCAAAAGTGATGAATGCTTGAAGAAGCCATTTTATAATATGGCGTCATTTAGTAGTGTGTGTGTAAATTTGACAACATGATGTTTTCATATTCTATTGGAATCAAAAAGGAGTAGAACAGTCAGAAAATCCAATCGAAAACGACATTAATAAGATTTACCTCAAATCTTCTTTAAATCTCGAAAATTTACACTACAAACTTATTCCGTATATCTTAAGGATTATAAATAAATCTCGTTAAATTCTAGGACAAATGCTTTTACAAATCGAACTAGCCCATTCTCATATGGCGCTGAAGGTTTCATTCATGGCTGACTTCAATTCTTCACAAATGAAACATTCTGTCTCACTTCATCTTCATAAGAAAAAATGAAACACCATTTGCATTTGTTAAGGTTCTATCAAAAATAATCTTTTTTAAATCTTTTTGTGCAGTGGAAACACCAAATAGATTTATTAATTCTGAACTGAGATAAGCCTTTGGTGGAAACATAGCAATGGACAACATAAATAATGCAACTTTATGCCCATCACACAAAAATAATCTTTGATTTTAATTTCGTTTATATTTTTGGACTCTTCCACTAAAAAAGTGAAGCTACCCACGTTACCAAACCAAACAATACTTTTGAATTTCTTCGACGGAACTGCACCTCAGCAGTTCGCCCGGAATTTTAAAAGCTATTATGAGTTTCTCGGGAACTTCTCTGAGCCGAAAAGAGACAAAACAAATTTGCGTAAATTGCACCAGGACCCTCGGTTTTCTTTTCGTTTACCGTTAAAAAATAAGTGACAATTTAGCTCTTAATTACGATACATTTCACCCGAAATGAGTATATAGATACCATTGAATAATTACATATAGAAGTGGACACCGAACATTTCTCAGTTGACTATACGCTCCATCAATTCGGTGGTGGAAATAAGAAGCTCAAATTTCCTTTTCATCATTGAATTTCCAAACCCATTAGTGGATGCAAAATGTCTTATTAGATTTTTTTTAACATGGAGATTCGGAGGGATATTTGAGTCTGGCATAGAATGAAGACAACAACAATAACAACCACTTTGGTTTGGAATACCAGATAGTAAAACTTGTCTGGTATGCCAGGCAAGGTCAAAGCACTTTCGGTAGACATAATGTTTTTCCAAGTGTTGTTTTTAATTTTGCTTGTTTTTGTTTTTGTTCTCATTCAGAGAATGAAAATATGGTGCCTCATTGGAATCACATGTATTCTCACACGGATAAGAAAAATAGATGGTATTAATAAGAAACTCTTAGGAAGGAAAAAGAAAGAATAGGCATGTGCTTTTATTTAAAAGCATATCTACGCAAAGCATGCTCGCACAACTGATAAGAACAAAGTCCGCACACTTTTAAGATTATACTACAATTTAATTTATTACAATTACAATTTAAACGGTAAATCCGTTTAGCTTAAAATTTGATACAGAGCATTTTAATGTGATTTCCTATATCAAAAATTCTGAATTTTTGTTAAGGTTAACATAGAGCCAGAAGCTGAGATAAATCAATTTAAATTATTTAACTTTTACGTGCGATTATATGTACATATGTAGGTACTATAGGGCAAGTCTTGCATTCGTTAAAATAATCGAACTCGAGATTTTGTCGATCAATTATTGACAGTACCTCTCATAGAACACTTTGTTTTGGTTTCTCATTATCGGTTGAACCAAATTTGATTATTTTTTAATACAGAAGACTTGAAAAGTTATTTTTTTTATTTTTTCAAAAAAACTTCAAAAACGTTTTTGTACGATGCAGCCTTGAACCCTAGGAGCAAGTTTGTTCGATCCAGTCATGCATTTTTTTTTGAAAGTAGATCGATCTATTAAACCTTTTCTGCCCTATTAAGAAAAAACTCTGTTATTTTAATAATGATTTACAAGTTAACTAATTCCAGGATGAAGAATGTTTTGGACTCAACTGAAACAGTAAACAATATTGCCTGTACGGTGAGTTTGGAAAATTCGTAATACATGGATTAGTTAACTTGAAAATAAGACTGAAAATTAAATTTTTTTGATTAATAAGGCCACAGTTAACTATCATAGAAACGAAAATTTAAATGATTGATTTTGAAACGGTTGGAAATCAAAATCAGTGGTTATTTTGATCCAAAATAAAGGGCAGTTCTTAATTATTATATCTGGCATAAGAAAAAATTTATTTTATTATTTCAGAGGGATTGAACTTCCTTACCAATAATCATTGAAATGTTCAAAGTCTTTTTATGTGGAAGGTTGGGCCCACATGAATTTTTTTTTTTACTAGAAATACTAATTTAGTCTTGAGCTTTATATATTTCTTCATCAAAATAATGAATTATTTTGCTTTCTAAATACCTAAATGGAAGGAAAAAATTTTCAATGAAAGTGATCCTATAACTGGCCGCCTAAGGCAACTTATTTGTAGGTCATGGGTATACTTAAAAATTATTCTAATAAAACTATGTACCATTTTTTTGGAAATTATTTAAAGGAAAATACAATGAATCCTGCTACGTTGTATTTATTTTCTTAAATTATTTATAGGTATTTATTGCTAGGTACCTATGTATATACTTAACAAATATATGGTAGGTCTATTAGGCTATTGATTATGTCATATAATAAGGAACTAAGACGTTCATGGGATTTTATTGTAAAAATCATCAAAGGTGTCATTGAAAATGAGAAAACCGCGGAGTGATATTAAATTGGAGGGTGTAGTTTTTAGAGAAGGGTGCAAAAGCACCGTTTTTGGTTTTTTGCATATAACTCGAAAACGAAAATTAAAAATCGCATTTTTTGTTTTTTTACGTATTTGCTTATAACTTTCTTTCCAGCAGATATAGGTATAGGCATTGTGCCATATAAAAGAAAGATAATAAAATTTCTTTTAAAATAAATTAAAAAAAAAAACGGTTTGGATAAAAATTGACCGAGAAATAGTCGTTCAAACTAGGCTAATTTTAGGTTTTTAAGGATTTATGAAAAGCATTTTGGCTATTTTGATGGACTTGTTAGATTATGCGCTCAAACTGGGTGTATAGTGAGCCATGACCAATTAAATCAAAAATAAAAACAAAATTTTTCAGTTTTAGGTTGACATCTATTTTTTTTTTTTTAATTTAGAATAATAGCCAACACACTTAGCTTATACCTTCTCGAACATGGTAAAAATTAGATAGCAAACCTAAAACTGCGAAAAATTTGAAACTTTACAATTATTTTTGACTTAACTGGTCATGACTCCCTATTACACCCAGTTTGAGTGTAAAATCTAACAAGTCCATCAAAATAGCCAAAAATGCCATTTATAAAGTTTTAAAAACTTAACATCAGCCTAGTTCGAACGACTATTTCTCGGTCGATTTTAATCCAAACCATTTTTTGAATAATTCATTTTACAGGAAATCTAATTATGTATATTTCTTTTATATGAAGCAATGCCTATACTTATCTCTGCTGGTAAAAAAGTTATAGGCAAATGAGTAAAAAAAAAAACAAAAAATGCGATTTTTCTCATTTTTTGGCAGTGATTTTTCCGAAAATTAGCTAACTAAAAAATTTTTAATTTTTTTTCTAGATCCATTTTAATAGTTAATTTTATTCTCTACAAAAGAGGTTTTGAGAATTATCTATTAGCTATAAAAGGGTGCTTTTGCACCCCTCTCTCCAAAATGCACCCTCTAATTTAATAGCACTCCGCGGTTTTCTCATCTTCAATGACTCCTTTAAAGATTGTTACAATAAAATTCCATGAACGTCTTACTTCCTTATTGCCCCTTTTAGGACATAATCAATAGCCTTTTATACAGGGTGTCCCGGACCTGAGTGGAAGAATTTAAGGGTGTGGTTCTTGGGGTTATTCTAAAAAATAATGTTTAGGGGCAAAGTTGTATCTCCCCTAACCTGAGGGGGGGCGCAGTTTCTGAAACATTGACTTTAAATGCAAAAAAAAAAACATTAAAAATCAACGAAAACACATATAATAATATGCTATAATTTTTTGGAAGCTAATACTACATTCTTACATTTGGTTTTTAAATTAAGTTGCTTAAGCAGATAGTTTTTGAGAAATTAAATTTCAATATCAAAATTTAAAAAAAAAATTGTGATTTTTTATCTTAAGTCGATATTTTTCAAAATTTTGCGTAATTAAGTGCTTTTTTTGTGTTCAATATTCAATGCATTCATCATTTTTTAGTCCATTACCGAAAACCAAATGTAAAAATCTTTCTTAGTTCTTGAGAAATTAAGAAAAAAGAAAAAGTACTTTTACCAAAAAAGCCCGAAAAAATGAATTTATTCATGAATTAACCATACTTTAACTCTTTTTTCGGGGTTTTTTGGTAAAAGTACCTTTTGTTTTTTCTTAATTTCTCAAAAACTAAGAAAGATTTTTACATTTGGTTTTCGGTAATGGACTAAAAATAATGAGGACATTGCATATTGAACACAAAAAAAGCACTTAATTACATAAAATTTTGAAAAATATCACATTTTTTTTTTTTAAATTTTGACTTTGAAATTTTATTTCTCAAAAACTATTCGCTTGAAGAACTTGATTTAAAAACCAAATGCAAGAATAAAGTATTAGCTTTTAAAAAAACTAAAGCAAATTATTAGATGCATTTTCGTTAATATTTGATAAGAGTCCGTGAAAATCAACGAATAATTTAAAAGAAGGTGGAACAGGTACCTTCCTTCATATAAAAGACTTATAATTAAAAATTAATTCACTGTCTAAAAAATCTCAAGAAATAAAAAAAACAAAAATTCAAAAACTAAAGCAAAAACAAAGCCATCATCGTAAACATCCCAAATTGGAAGCAAGCACTAACAACAATTTTATTAAAAGCAAAACAAACCAAAAAAAGAAAAAAAAAATTTTTTGTCTCTACCTCACACTTTGTGTTAACCTTGAGTCCTTGAATGTCATTGAAGAAAATACCTGAAAAAACAAAACTTAAACGGCTACTCAGTTTGTCGCTGTTGTTCATTTTCATTCTCAATGGGAATGTCTTTTTTTTTACTCTGCCGAAGAAGAAATTTCCCAAAAGAAGTCAATTTCCTAAAAGGAACAGATTTCCCAAAAGGAACAAATCTCCAAAAGGAACAAATTTATTAAATGGTTGTTGTATTTGATAGAGCGACACATAAAATATTGTCCACCTAGTGGACGTTTTGCTGGGTGTCCCTTCTATTTGTAATTATTCAATGTAGATACCTACTCACAATAAGGGAAATTTTCATTTTTCTAAGGGAAACTCACAATAGGCGAAAAATGAATTGTCAATTTTCCCGGTTGGAATGCTGTTCGAGTGAAACTCACAATAGCCGCGTTTTATTATCGCTCATAACCCATATGGGTTACCTCGTGAAAATAAAACGATGTGGGTTAGTGCAAAAGCAGTGCTGTATATCAGTCTCTTTTTTTCTTATGTTTATTTGTTTTTCATGTAAGCACTTGTCTCTTTTTCTCTCTATTCCTAATACTGCTGACAAATCGCTGACATCCATTCACAATGGTAAATAGCCCTCTGCCGGTCAGAGTGAAAACCTCTATCTGGGTTATTGAAACTAACCTCGATGGAAACCTAGATCCCATGTTGTTTTTGTAATGCATGTTAAAAGATAACCTCGACCCAGACCCAGAGATAATAAAACGCAGCTAATAAGACTGATTGTCTCGGTATCGTTAAAATAAAAAAAAAATTCGATCGCCTCGGTATCGGTATTGGTCTCGTCTGGTTTTGGTTTGGTCTCAGTCGCACAAAAATAAAATGCATGACTTGAAAAAATAGGTCTGGCAGTGGATGGATTTTACTAGTGGCGCAGAATTATAGTGAAGTTATCTGGAGACTAAAACCATTTTTGTGCAATACTAGGTAAAAATGGCGTTTTTTTAAATTATAGACGATGTCAAACCCCACTCTATGTATAAAAACTTGCATTAAAGTTATGCTACATTTCCACCTAGCGCTAATCTGAGATTTAATGAGATTAACCTTAAATCTCCTATAAATCTCGTAGATTTACCATACAAATTTATTTCGTAAATCTTGAAGATTAGAAATTAATCTTGTTAAATCTTCCTAGGACAAATAGTTTTACAAATCGAACTAACCTATTTTTACATGATGCTGAACGATTCATTCGAGACTCGCGTTCAGTTCTTCATTGTTTCACACAAATCAAACATTCTGTCTCATTCGCACTTCATAAGAAAAATTGGAACGCCATTTGTATTTTTGAAGGTGCTGTCAAATTTAATCTTTTTTAAATCTTTTTGTGCGGTGGAAACAGCAAAAAGATTTATCAAATCTAATCTGAGATAAACCGTTGGTGGAAACATAGCATTATGCTATGTTTCCACCAAAAGTTTATCTCAGATTAGATTTAATAAATCTTTTTGGTGTTTCCACCGCACAACAAGATTTAAAAAAGATAAGATTTGACAGCACCTTCAAAAATGCAAATGGCGTTCCAATTTTTCTTATGAAGTGCGAATGAGACAGAATGTTTGATTCGTGTGAAACAATGAAGAACTGAATGCGAGTCTCGAATGAATCGTTCAGCACCATTTAAGAAAAGGTTAGTTCGATTTGTAAAACTATTTGTCCTAGGAAGATTCAACAAGATTAATTTCTAATCTTCAAGATTTACGAAATAAATTTGTATGGTAAATCTCCGAGATTTGAAGGAGATTTGAGGTAAATCTTATTAAATCTCAGATTAGCGTCAGGTGGAAATGTAGCATTAAAATCACCAAAGTGTGATTTTAATTTTAAAGTGTCACGCTAGCTCTCGTCATGACATCTTATCCCACGAACTGTCATTAATTTAAGCGAGTTCAATTTTAATTTTATAAGAAAATGGTCTTAACGTGACACTAACTCAGGCCCTGACCCATAGAATGCGGTGCGTCCGTTGCGGCGACGGATCAATTAACGTTTGCCGGATGCAATGGATTGATTGACCCAATAAATACGTTGAAATTCACGTAACAACCACTTGAAATTCAAATACACACACATAACAACCACTTGAAATTCAAACACACACACAAAACAGCTACTCTGTCCGTTGCATCCAACGCATGCGTTGGTTATGGACCGCAGTTCCCATAAGAAAACATGTATTTAATCGAACTGCGCCACCACGGACGCAACGTATTCTATGGGTCGGGGCCTTAAGTCCCTTAAAATAGGCTGTCTATAATTTTGCGTAACTTCCTTCAGCTTAAAGAACCAAGTCTGAAAATTCAATGCAAAACGTAAGAGTCGTTCCCGAGAAACCATCAAGCATAAGCAAAATGGGCGTGGCAGTTTGCGGTTTTAATAAAACCAATTCTGGACCTTTTTCCCTGCTAAAGAGAACAAACTGGGAATATTTCACAAAACTCGTTATAGAGCCGTTCGCAAGGAACCTGCAGAGTCACGGTAGATTTCGGTCCAAAAAATATGATATCGGCTCGATATCGTTTCGGATGCCTTGGAGCTGGTATCGTCGTGGTATCGTTTTGGTTTCCCATTCCAATGCCAAACAAGACCAAGACTACTTTGGTATCGCGGCCATCCCTGGAAAAAAAATTCTCCAAAAACATCCGAATAGCCATTGGAACGCTTTTGGAATGCAAAAGTGCTTCCACTGCACAAGAAGATTCAAAGAACATTTACTTTGATATCACTTACAAATGGTGTTTCATTATTTTTCTTATGAAGTGGAAATGAAATAGAATGTTTCATTTGTGTCAAACAATGAATGAAAAGAGGAGTAAGAAGCAACTGCTAGGGCCCGTGTGTTCACCAGCTAATCATCTTTAATCAATGATTATTGTGACTGATTAATCCGTGAATGTGATTTTTAACCATAATTTTAGTCAATGAATCCATAGTTTGAGTTGTTAATTATCGAAATCGCTAATCAGCCAATAATGGTTGATTTGTTCCATATAAAAAACTTATTACAGATTTCAACCAATATGAGCAAACTGGCCCTTAAGGTAAATATTATTAACCTAAATTTTGGTTTACATACAACCTAACCTAGCAGTTCAAAATTGTGGAGGCGTTTGAACTCATTCATGAGTCGCTTTTGTTTACATAGTTCCATAATTGATTTCCAACACATGCACAAATATGAACAAAATAACAGACCAGTAACGTAGCTATAGAAAAGTCTAGAATTTGAATGTACACATGTCGTGTGTGTTCAGTCTACTCAACTTTCAACATTGCATTCATTTGGTGGGAAGTGTTTAAGGGCATTATTTAGATATCAGATAGGGTTATTAATTGAGGTTGCATTTTCACAAGTGTCATCCAGAATGACACTTCTTCTTCTCAAGAAAAAATGCTTCTAGATTTTATTTCTTCTGGACGACCAATCAAAATTTCCACTTTTAATATTCCTGTAGTTACCACTTCTTATAAACGGCGACTAAAAAGTTATCATAATTTATCCCATTTTCTTAACATTTACGACCTCATAGATTATTAAATAGTCTAAAACCTATGAGTATTTTCATAACAAAAAAATCAAGAGCTACTATTGACACTCAATTATGGCAATCCGACTTTACACTTTATGCTGGTTTAATGCCGGATTTACACTACTGGAAAACTGGCAGTATAATGACAAAAACAACAGAAAAGAATGGACAAATTCATTCTGTTTGTAATATTATACTAGCAGCTTTTCAGACTTGTAAATCCGGCATAACAGCCTTTTCTTACCGAACTCAAAACGCGGTTTTCACGAAAATATCGGTTTTGGAGAAAAACCTAATCGAAAACACAAGTTTTCTCATACATTTTTTGTAGTTTCAGGCTTTCGTAAAACACAAGTTTTATATAAAACCAGTCGAAAACATGTTGGAATTCAGAGATGAACCAAACAAACATAACTTTTAATAAGTTCAGCGCCTATTGAAGTGTCAAAAAAGAAACTGATGGGATGCTTTCAAAAGAAATTGAAAACAGCTGACGAAATTCTGTCATATCAAATATAAAACTCGAATCTCAAAATAAATTATTTTATTCAAAATTGATAAATAATTGTTTGTGGCAAGTCAAATTGTTCATATGGATCCTCTTTATAAAATAAATCACCGATTTTATTTAAAAAAATGGAAGAAAATAAAAAAAATTTTGCGTGGTTTGTGTAAAAAAAACTGGAATGTCAAACGAAAACGTGTAATGTGTAATGTTCAGTGTGAATGGTTTTCGCGTTTTTGAAAAGTTTTCGCCGAAAACCGGTTTTGGGATTTGGTGTGAAAAGCCTATAGAGCCCTACACACGATCAATATTCATTGACAATAATTATTGAAGAAATTTTCTGTCAAAAAACATTGATGAAAAATTGCCACCACACGTATCAATGAACATTGACAATAATTGTACGTAAAATTGTATTTTTTGGCTGCAAGAATATTGCATTTGGTGTATCAGCAAATTAAAAAGAAGCAATAACAAAATTAAGTACTAAAGAAGTCGTTAAATTAGTTTGAAATTCAAGAGAGCTAAGCCCAAAAATCGACCATTTCTTTTTCTATTTTGCTATTTGCTTTATTTTTTCCACCGACTCAAACGTCAACATGACAGTTACATTGAAGAAAATCAAATCGATTTTGGTTCTCATCAATGTCGTCAATGTTCATTGACAATGACATTGAAGAGCATACGAACGATCAATACTCAGCGAAAAATGACTTTTTCACTGAATATTGACAATAAACATTGATCGTGTGTAGGGCTCTTATAACACCCCTGACATAACTGCCATTTTGTATACCCATGGAATTCTGCCATTTTGTTTGGAAGCACACACTCTGTTCAATATTAGGTGTGTTTGTTAACGTGAAAGTGAAAATTCGGAGCATTAAAAATACAGTGGAGTAATAGTATCTCACCTTAATTTGGAGAACTAGAAACTTTTTTAAAATACCTACTCATTATTTGTAAATGTTCTTTCTTACTGGTGGAGGAGGTTCCAGAAAATGTGATGGCCTTTCCATTTGCCGATGAAAGTCCATTGCAACTTTTAAAGTGGCAAAAATTCTCACTAAAATATTTGGAATAATTTTACATGTGAATTCTCACTAAAATGTTTGGAATAATTTCACATGTGAGCCAGATTCCCGAGGAGAAAATTGATCAAATTTTAAATTAGGTAGGTACCTAATATAAGGTACAAACTTAATGTAAGAGAATCATTTAGAATACAAACACTTTAGCATTCTTACTAAAAAATGCACACTTCATGGGCATGAGGAAAACAAATTGTATAATAATTACAAAGCGACAGCTTAAAACTAATTTCTATACCTACCTACGTGTAAATATTTTCATCCATAAAACAAATATTAATAATCAAACTCTTAACAATTCTTATGCAGCAAAACAAAACTTAAATTTTATGTTTACCTCAATGTTGGTATTACAAAAAAAAAATTCCTATGACACCTGACCTTAAATAAAAAAAAAATATGTCTGTAATCTTTATAAGCAATATATATAACCAATTGTAGCTGCAATAAAGCGAAGTAAATAAATTGAATAGAAATTTAAAAACACAAAAAATTATTTTTAGGTGCATACAAACATACATTATGTAATAATATTCTAAATTATTTATTGTTTTGTTTTGTATATTATGCACTCTTGCATTTAAGAAACATAAAAAATGATGATGATTAAATGAATAAAATCTAAAGGAAAATAATGGTTATTATTTGTATTAAGTTTAATTATATTAAAGTTACATACACACTGTATAAAATTTTAAACAAAAAAGAATACATACATGAGCAAAAAAAAAATCATTATATACCTACTTAAGAAATATATTTGCAAAAATAAAAAAAAATTATAAAACCGATGACTCTACAGTGGTTTTATCTTTTGATAAAGAGAAAGAATTAAAGAGAAAATTGCTTTTCAAAAAAGGCTAAAACTTTATTTCATGAATGGTTAAATATAGGTTTACCAAATCAATATCTCTTGTGTAATATTGTGAAAATAAAAAAAGTACTTATGTAATGGGTATTTTTTTTAGACGTGTGGTTTCAATGTGGGAATACTTTTTTCGGAGTTGGTCTTTTTGACAGCTGTCACTTGATTTATGCTCAGTTTGGTTTGCCATTCCATAATGAATAGACTTACTCCTGAACAACGTTTGCAAATCGTATGCAAATTTATTACCAAAATAATGGTTCGGTTCGCGCATAGCGTGCCAATATTCGGTTGACACAATAGCCCAGCAGAGTCGAAAATTCGAGTAACCATGAATCGGTTTTGTACCACGTTTACTCTAGGGGATAATGAGCATTCTCAGAGACGCCGAACAGTGCCCTTGCCCGAAATCATTTTTAAAACAGAATAGCAAACCTTTATCTTTTTATTAAAGCTAAATTCTTGGTCATAACATTAAATTATATGAGTGATTCCGTCCCGACTGTGATTCTTTGTGTCGAGTGTTTTTTTGCTATTTAACATAAAATGTTCGTAGGTAGGTATATATTTTTGGTTTGAATTGGGTAAATGGCTATTTACTACAATCTACATTCGATATCATGAATAAATTTGCTACTTATTCCACATGGTTTAGAAAAGTGTATAGTAAAAATTGTCAATACCGTGGCAAGTCCGTTCCTTGTGTTTCCGATTAAATCTAATTTTGTCTACTTCATTGAATAGAAATGTTGTTCATAGAAAGGTTTGAGTGCAATACTTGCTTGACAAAATTCTGCAAAAATTATGTCAAAATACTTATTACTGAGTAAAATAATCATGAATTAATATTGTCCGAGGATTTACTTTTATTTTTTATTTTCAAAAGATTTCCCGCTGATCTGCCATTTTGTTTTAGTTTCAAGACGTTAGCTGGTTTTCTAAAAGAGGCACTATTTATGTATCGATAACAACAGTCGTTTTATTTTTTTTAACGTTGTTGTACTTTAAGAGTGATATTTGTTCATTCGAAGAAAGTGTTTCAAAAATTAATTTGTCAGTACCGTGGTAGTATTTTTTAAGCATGCTATAACATGTTTTTGGTTGATTGTCAGAATTTTGTATTCCTTTTCACGACATACTTAAAATTATCCTGGAAATTATTTTTCTCATTAGCATAGATAAGTTAGGTCACATAAACTGTCTAAATGTCAGTACCGTGGATGTCAGTACCGTGGATGTCAGTACCGTGGCACCGTGAATTAAATTATTTCTTGCAATAATATTTTTTTTGCTATCAATTTTATTTATTAAAACGGTAGCAATACCTCGGAAGAGCAAAACAAAAATTATTCCGTGCAATGAAAACTAAGTAATAACCCAGCACAATGAAAAGCGTTGCCATTCCGAAGAATAGACTACAAAAACGAAAAAGTTAAAGTGCCTCTATCCCACAAAGTATTAACACATGTCAGAATAAAGTGGGAAAGAATTTAATACAACTGCCAAATTTGTGTGATAAAAATTATTTTCATATTTTGCTTCCACACTTACATCAATACAAATCAGTTTCACCATAACCTCAAACGCCCAAATGGGATAGAATGTGTGATGGTCTTAGAACCGATCCTAAATATTTTCAGGTATAAACACATGTCAAATCGTGTCGGATGCGCTGTCAATTTGTGCGTGATGAAAATTCATATTTTGTTTCCACACTATTATACATGATTTCTTCCCACTTTTTTGACATGTGTTAATACTCAGTGGGATAGTGTGGAATGGCTGGCTATTATAAATTAAGGAAAATAAGGGAAACAGAGGTGTCAAGAGGATAAAAATTAAAAGAGCTTCATTATCGTCGATTCCAGTTTTAGTAAATTTCACCATATTTTTGTTTTTTTTTTTTAAATTGTAGCAAAATGCTTTTAAAGATTTGATACTCTGACTAGACGAAGCCACAAAAACAAAACAAAAATTGTTTCCAAAAAGTTTTAGTTTTTGATTTAAAAAAAAAAGAATCACAGTAGGCGGGAATCACCCATATGCGTTTTATTTCTTCTTGAAAACCACACGTCTTAAAAATCAGCCTTTATATAAAATCAACGTTTATCACATTGCTTTCTGCATTCGGAAATAGAAATTTCGAAGGAAAGTTGTAAAATTGGTCTACCATATAGTGACCAAACGTCCCGCATTTTGCGGGACCGTCCCGCATTTGATAGGCTTGTCCCTCATCATCAATTGTCCCGCAAAGTGTCCCGCATTTCCAGAACGATCCCGAAAAGTCCCGCAAAAATCAGATTTGCAAGACTTGAAGTAAATTTCTTGAAAGAGCTGTAATCACATGAACTTTTCGTAACTATACAAAAACAGCTACTCAAATTAAGTCTATATCTGTTAAAAACTTTTTCGTCATTTTGTTTTGACGTTATTCATTCTCAGCAAAACTAAATTTTTAGGGTGTGCTTTAGGTAGATTCAGATATCGACAATTGAGTTATGTTTTAATTTTTCATCACGAATGGTATACGAAATACGATTTTAGATTGACTTTTCTTTATCATTGTATTGGTGAATAATTTGTGTCTGTGAACTACTTGTATCTGTAGCGATCAAAACTTGTCAAACTAATTTTATGTACCTATTTTGTTGTGTAATGGTGTTAGTCAATATATTCAAATCTGCAAAATTGATTTATAGGCCAAGAGACGAGTACTTTTTGTCTGCAATTTATATAGCGTCAGCCGCCATCTTGGAAAACGCGTTTTATTGTACACCGTAAGAAAATAATAGTAATTTATTTTGAAAGCTTCCATTTTTGTATTTGTTTTTTAAATGAAGTTGTTTGCATGTAAGGTTTTTGAGAAATTAATTTTTGAAAACAATCAATATGAAAAAAATTCATATTTTTTTTTTCAAAAATATTGAATTTAAAATTTAATTTCTCAAAAATTTTTTCACAAATATGTATGTATAACTTTATAAGAAAAAATTAATTTAGAATTATTGAATATTAGCTTGATAAAAACAAAAACAAATAAAAGAATTGAATAGTAAAAAAAATTCTATTTTTGACGTATGATGCACGGTTCACCAGATTTTTGATAAAACGCGTTGGTGATGGCGGCTTATGCTCTCATCCCCCTAAATATATTCCATCAAGAGAATCAGTTCGGTAATAAATTGCTTTAGGTACTTATTTTGCTCTGACTCTTGAACAAAAAAAAATGCTTTTTGTTGCTCACTTCACTGAAGGATGGGAGATACAAAATATTATAAAATCTTCCTTCCTTTATGATTTTTAAATAAAAGTGGTGTAGGCCAAAAATGTACACTAAAATTTACAAAAAAAAAACAGTTTTTGTTCTTAAAAAAATGTCCCGCATTGGCTTCCCAAAAATCTAGTCACTATTGTCTACCACTACCAGTAATGTGTCCAGGGGTGAACTGGGCAACCGGGATTTTATCTGGTTGGCCCCCGGGCAAGCGAAAAGTTCTTAAAGTTCCTGCGTTCTTTCTGTTTTTTAGAGATAAACTTTCTAATGAAATTGGACTCGCACTAGATATAGATTTTTTGTGGATCAAAATGGATTTTAGGCCCCCAAAACTCGGATGGTGGCCCCTACGAATCTATGGAGGCCCCCAGAACTCAGTTGGTGGCTTCTACGGATTTTTGGGGGCCCCTGAGCTCGGTTAGTGGCCTTTTCTAAGGATCTCTGGAGACCCCAAGGGGAAAAGGTCAATATCCCGCCGATCAAAATCCCGCAAGTCGAAATCCCGCCAAATAAAATTACTAAGTATGTACACGAATCCCGCCAGTCAAAATCACGCCGGAAGAATCCCGCCAGTAGCCTGCTACTATTTTGAGGGATTTTCAATACTTTTTAAAATAATCCCAACTTTTTAGATACTTTTTCATACTTTTGAAACAATATTTTATTTTAATTTGTGAATTTATTTTTATTCAAAACCAATCCCCCTTTTGAAAAAAAAGTATATAAGCAGTTGTGCTTTGGCATTTATCTTCAGTTCTTCTCAGAGATGAGCTAAGTCGTGATTTTTCAATCACAGGTAAACCTGTGGCTGTGATTTGCAATTTACTGTGAGTTTAACCTGTGATTTTGATTCGCGAATACAAAAATAGATATTGTAATGACTTTCCATATTTGAACTAAAACGACTCCGAAAAGCAAACAAACGGACACATTAAAGCTTTCGGTTGCAGTGCAAACATACCCTTATTAGCTATAATTATAGCGACTCTCAAACGAAAGAAGCGCCACCTGCCGGATTATAGCAGATACACCAGTTGTCAAATAAAAGCTTTTGGAAGGGAAATAATTGGGAAATTTCCCCTACGGAAAGCTCTGGAAGCAAAGACCAGAACCTTTCACTACTTTCCAGAGCTTGGAAAACAAGTATAAAAGGCACATGTTTGAACGGCAGCGACACAGTTTGTTTTTTAATCGTGAATGAATAAAGCTGGTTGTAATAAAAGTGAAAAGTAAAGTTTGGGAATTAATTTCAGTGGTGAATAATAAATAAGAAAAGTAAAGTGTTTTATTTTGTGAAATAAATAAGTGGACGTTTTGAATAAAGTGAATAAGTTTTTACTGACGAACCTGAGAAAATATTACAATATATTAGAAAATCGGAATAAGTTATAGTGACTCATTTTACTGCACACTTTATTATTGAAAAAAAAATTAAGTATCTTTTAGAAAAAAAATTCTTAGCTAAATTTATTTTGTTAAAGATAAATGTGTCTACATAAGGGTGGTCGTTATTATGGTTTTTTTTTATTTTTATATTTGGATAGGGCTAAATCAGCTCTAAATGAAGAAAAACAAATTCCCTAATTTTTCCAGATTTGTATTTTCATCCCCTTTAGTCGCTGTAGGGGTAAATTAAGGAATTAGCTTTCATTTGATACCCCATTTATATAAGTTGCTTATATTATAGGTACATTTAGCGGAAAATGCAACCTGAAAAGTGCATTTTCTAACCATTGCGACCAGATAAAGCTTGTCCGACCAGCAGTTTTGTAAATGTTTGGACTAAAGCTATCGGTTGGCATCCAATTTTTGCGTGGCCGCGATGAGATAGGTAATCTTACTATATAGAACTAGTTTTACGATAAAACTAGTTTTGAATCGTATCAATAATAGGGCTGTTAGAATTTTAAGATGATACTTTTATCTATTTTATTTATCTAATTTCTTTTTCATTCAAAAACCTTGTGGGGATGAACAGAATGCAAAAACTATCAATATGATTGCTTTACGAAGTCAATAAACTATATAAATAAAGTAAAATAAAATAAAATAAAATAAAATAAAATAAAATAAAATAAAATAAAATAAAATAAAATAAAATAAAATAAAATAAAATAAAATAAAATAAAATAAATTAAATCAGATTAAATTAAATTAAATTAAATTAAATTAAATTAAATTAAATTAAATTAAATTAAAGTAAATTAAATTAAATTAAATTAAATTAAATTAAATTAAATTAAATTAAATTAAATTAAATTAAATTAAATTAAATTAAATTAAATTAAATTAAATT
Organism: Dasysyrphus tricinctus; assembly: GCA_963921185.1. NCBI lineage: Eukaryota > Metazoa > Arthropoda > Insecta > Diptera > Syrphidae > Dasysyrphus > Dasysyrphus tricinctus. Next base: position 104,897,743 of record OY992532.1, on the reverse strand, counting down.
AAATTAAATTAAATTAAATTAAATTAAATTAAATTAAATTAAATTAAATTAAATTAAATTAAATTAAATTAAATTAAATTAAATTAAATTAAATTAAATTAAATTAAATTAAATTAAATTAAATTAAATTAAATTAAATTAAATTAAATTAAATTAAATTAAATTAAATTAAATTAAATTAAATTAAATTAAATTAAATTAAATTAAATTAAATTAAATTAAATTAAAGTAAATTAAATTAAATTAAATTAAATTAAATTAAATTAAATTAAATTAAATTAAATTAAATTAAATTAAATTAAATTAAATTAAATTAAATTAAATTAAATTAAATTAAATTAAATTAAATTAAATTAAATTAAATTAAATTAAATTAAATTAAATTAAATTAAATTAAATTAAATTAAATTAAATTAAATTAAATTAAATTAAATTAAATTAAATTAAATTAAATTAAATTAAATTAAATTAAATTAAATTAAATTAAATTAAATTAAATTAAATTAAATTAAATTAAATTAAATTAAATTAAATTAAATTAAATTAAATTAAATTAAATTAAATTAAATTAAATTAAATTAAATTAAATTAAATTAAATTAAATTAAATTAAATTAAATTAAATTAAATTAAATTAAATTAAATTAAATTAAATTAAATTAAATTAAATTAAATTAAATTAAATTAAATTAAATTAAATTAAATTAAATTAAATTAAATTAAATTCAATTCAATTCAATTCAATTCAATTCAATTCAATTCAATTTAATTCAATTCAATTCAATTCAATTCAATTCAATTCAATTCAATTCAATTCAATTCAATTCAATTCAATTCAATTCAATTCAATTCAATTCAATTCAATTCAATTCAATTCAATTCAATTCAATTCAATTCAATTCAATTCAATTCAATTCAATTCAATTCAATTCAATTCAATTCAATTCAATTCAATTCAATTAAATTCAATTAAATTAAATTAAATTAAATTAAATTCAATTAAATTAAATTGATTTAATTTAAATTAAATTAAATTAATTTAAATTGAATTGAATTGAATTGAATTTAATTGAATTGAATTGAATTGAATTGAATTGAATTGAATTGAATTGAATTGAATTGAATTGAATTGAATTGAATTGAATTGAATTGAATTGAATTGAATTGAATTGAATTGAATTGAATTGAATTGAATTGAATTGAATTGAATTGAATTGAATTGAATTGAATTGAATTGAATTGAATTGAATTGAATTGAATTGAATTGAATTGAATTGAATTGAATTGAATTGAATTGAATTGAATTGAATTGAATTGAATTGAATTGAATTGAATTGAATTGAATTGAATTGAATTGAATTGAATTGAATTGAATTGAATTGAATTGAATTGAATTGAATTGAATTGAATTGAATTGAATTGAATTGAATTGAATTGAATTGAATTAGATTAAATTAAACACTTTGAACATTAGTTCAAAAGTTCGATAATCGAGATTATCGATAATCTTTAAACCATTCAAATAAAATTGGAATAAAGTGTAAGAAGGTTAAAATTTACGAAAAATTTAGTTTTTTGTCTTAGATTTGTGTCTACAAAAATAGACATACATAGGTATACTTAATTTGTTTTTGTTAACTTTCATAATGCAACGTTTGTATTGATATTTTGGAGTTCCCTCTTATTTTAACTTGATCGTTTAAGACAAGAAACACAGGAGTAGGCACCTACCTATGAATGAATGAATGAATGAATGAAATATTGGGGTTGTCGCACTGCGACCTTAAGATCTATTGTGCCCCCACCTAAAAACTGGATGAGATTGCTCATCTTACAGTTCTTCCCCCACCTTAATTTCTCTCAGAAATTTGAGTATTTGGAGGACTTTTAGAGAGGAAAGTTCGCCCTCTTCCACCTGGTAGTGTCCCAGGTGTTTTTTCCTTTGATGCATGATTGCGTCACATTTCCCCAATATATGGTCTGGTGTTTCCTCCTGTGCGCAGCAGAATCTGCATGTTGGACTGCTTACTAGACCAAGAATGTTTAAGTGTCTATTTAGTCTGCAGTGGCCAGTTAGGAGACCAGTTATTTCTCTTAGGTTGTTCCTACTTAGGTTGATGCAGTCTTTAAAACGTGTTCGGTTGTAGTTACCAAGCAATAGTTTAGCCTGCCTCAGCTTTGGGAGTTCTTTCCAGTTTTTGGATCTTTTAACCTCATCTTGTTCTCTTATTTTATTTTTTATCACATTTTCTCCTATGCCACAATAGAGTTCAGGCCCCATTAAGGGAGTACTTGCCCCTATGTTCGCTAAGGAATCTGCTTCTTCATTTCCCTGGACACCAACGTGACCAGGTACCCAATGAAGTGTGACACTGTTGTTTTTGCCAAGGACATTAAGCCTGTTCACACACTCCCAGACTACCTTCGAGCTGATGGTGTAAGAGCTCAGCACTTTGAGTGCGGCTTGGCTGTCTGACATAATGGCAATGTTTTGGTTTCGGTAATTTCTTTCGAGATTACGATCTGCGCATTTCGCTATGGCGTGAACTTCCGCCTGGAAGATGCTAGTAGACTGTCCCATCGGTATAGAAAGTTTAGTTCTAGGCCCAAAGATTCCCGCTCCAGTCCCTTCAGTCGTTCTCGATCCATCAGTGTACCACTTGATGGCATTTGTTTTGAGATTGTAGTTTACTGTTTCACCTACCCACTCCTTTTTGCTACTTAACTCCGTTTGAAAGTTTTACTCGAAGTTGTATTTTTTAATCATGCCATCTCTTGGAATGTCAATAAGGTCTGTTACCGCTGACTTTGGAATGCAATCTTTAACCCTGAGGCTAATGCACTTGCCAGTACCGGTTCCCTCCTTGGCAAACCTCATGATAGCTCCCTTTGCAGCGCTTGCTATAGCTTCATGTAATGGGGATAGATGAAGAATAACTTCCATTGCTGCCGTAGGGCAAGTTCTCATTGCTCCAGTTATGCATAAGCAAGCGAGCCTACCTAGCTACCTATATAAACTATAACAACCTTGTAATAAAAAAAAAATAGTGGCCACGAAGATTTAAATTTGTAAATATTAAAGTACTCTAAGCCCCGACAATTTTAAGATGAAATAAATTCTTGGTTCATGTTTTCAATGAAAAATTACTTTCCACCCACATCAATACCTAAAAATTATACATTATTATGGCATCACATTTCAGCAAACAAATCACTCAAAACTCCAATTAGGCAGGCAGATACCTAACTCCTTTTAGAGTTCATGAAAAATGGCTAGAAATATTGAAAACAAATTAATTGAATAACTTCTGGTACAAGAAAACCAAACTCAAACTACCTACGAATGAGTTTCTCTATCTCTTTTTTAGTCTTTTTCTTATGCATTTATACTTTTTCTTACTTAAAAACAAACTAACAAAGTTCAGACAAGAGAGACCGAAACAATCAAACCCGAAACCACAAACAAGTTTTTTTTCTCTGTCATTTTTTGTGTGCTCTGCTCATACTTTCGGTTTTTTTTACATTGACTTATAAAAAAAAAACTTATCGCTGCCGTAAGTAGATATACCTACATGCTACATGCTACAATAGCCCTGTTTTTTAGTGCATTTTTATATTATCTTAAAAAAAGTAGCATGTTAATTACAACAACAAACTGGTATAATTCCGTTTTGTTGTTTTTAACATGCTACTTTTTTCTAAGCGAAGATAAAAATGCACAAAAAAACAGGGCTAATGTTCCTATCCTATTCCTATCCCTTATTCCTAAAACAAGAACATCGAAAAAGGAACCAGTTTTTCTTGTTTTTGTCTGTCATTTGTTGTTGTTTGGAACCAGTTTTTCTTGTTTTTATCTGCCATTTGTTATGGGCTCTTTTGCTCTTTTTTTCTCTGAGTAAGGGAATTTTTAATTTCCCTTTCTCTGAGAAGCGATCATACGCCATCTGGTTTGTGAAGGAGTCTAGAAAAAATTTCGTCTGATCATAATATTTTTAGATTTATATACAATGGTAGTACTGATTTGGTTGAATTTTTGTCGGTACCAGACCTGCTACGTGCGTGGAGTGGTTGTTATGTGATGAGCTCTGTTCACACAGGAAGTGACAGTGAATGTAAAAAAGTAAAAAATAATAAACACACACACAAACTTCTGGTTTTCGTTTGCTCTCATATATGTACATACCTACTTACATAATGGGTATTCATGTAACAGCGTAAACTCTTCGCAATCGTTATAATTATAAAGTTTAAAACTTCGTAATTCAGTCACAAGTTGTATGGAAAATTTGACAGATTTACGTTAGTTTAAAACTTTATCACGTTTACGATGCCTTTACGCTGTTGCATGAATACCCTTATTATTTTTTTTTTTTCAAAAAAATATAATGAAGAACGTACACGTTCTTTAACGAAACATGGACAATTAATTAAATGAAATGTTTGAATGAGTGGCACGTACTTCCTCTTATAGTTCAACAAGTTGCTTGGAATCTTATAAACTTAATATTAGAAAAATATGCAAGTAGGTAATTATAGAAAAATGAAACAAAGCATGAAACTCGTTTTTACAATTATTGTAAATAAACTAAATACCTACTACGTTTTCATTAGAGCCGAAATGAGGTAATTTGCAATTTGTCGTATCAGACGCATCACATGAAAGACTCTGAGGATTGCATCTTGTATTAATAAAAATAGAAAATGACGACAGAGAATCTGTTGATTTGAAGATTTGTACTGCCACTGAAATTGGAATGCCAGTAACTAAATCATCCATGCTTCCAATTGGATTGCATCGGCCGTTTGGCCAAGAAGGACTATCGAGCTTACAAGTAAAAACATGATTTCTAAACTATTTTATTTTGCATTGTTATAATATAAAAATCCCACTATGTGCGGGACATCTGATCAAATGCGTCGCTTTTATCCTGTTTCCGTTCGACATAAAAATTTTTGGATTCTCTTAAATTTTCAAATCAATTTTTCAAATGCTCCAAAACTACAAAAATAACAATAATGGAAGAATATATGAATACACTATAGTCATTTATGTATTTACATAATTGAAATGTTTGTTTTGTCTAAGAAATTTGTTTGAAATTTTAAAATTCGTGCTGATGTTGATAAAAAAAGACGTTTTTTTAACCCTCTGTCAAAATATACGTCTATTTTTTCAAGAAAAAGACTGATTCTAGAATCTTGGCCAACATATGTACCTACGTTCTTTTCTTTTTGAGAATTCCAGGTCACCCTTCTTGATATTTTTCCAATTGCACACTTTAAGTGTGAATGAAAAAATGAATGAAAAAAAAATGAAATCTAAATAAAAACACCAAATAGATTTAGGGCCTTATTACGGTTCGCGAATCGAACGTTCGCTTGAAGTCGAACCGTTTGGCGAATGTTGTGAAAGTTCATATTAGGGTTGGCGAATGAATTCATTCGCTAAAAATTCATCGCTGTCACAGGAAAAATTCATTACAATCAGCTTTTTTTTGCCACAAATGTAAAATAAACAAAATACAATTAAATAATACATCTTAAAGCGCAGAATTTTTGCAATTTTCTTAATTTTTATTCTCAATTACATTATTTAAATGGTCACCACGCAATTTTATAGTGATTAATATCCGTTTTTTAAAGAAAACAAAAGATAACCAACCAGTCTGGACTACACTACAACGGCTTTCTAAATTTGTTCAATTTGGTGTAGGTTTTGGCTGGCGTGTTAATTTTAAAACTTAATTATTTAATGGTTTTGTGTGGTAAATATCATTTTTATAAATTTGTTTCGATTGCAAATATCCAATAAACTGATTTTTATGACAAAATAATAAGAAATTCGTATTTTATTTGCTGTTCGCCGGCCAGTCACTAACATTTTCCATTCGCTTAATTTTGATGTTTGGGGCGAGTCATGTGGCGAACGTTCGCCGATCGTAATACCAAATTGATTCATTCGCCAGCTTTTTGGTTCGATTCGCGAACGGTAATAGGGTCCTTATTAAATCTGAACTGAAGCCTGATTCACAATGCGACGAGGAAGCGAGACGAGAGCGTGACGAGATCCCGTCAGGGCCGTAGCTACGGTAGGTGCCCTTCCTTAAAAATATCATCAACTATCGGTACAATTTCCTAATTTTCTTTAATTAACAACAAAAACGAATTTGAAGGAAATAGCTCATATTTTGATTTCATGTCAAACAAAAATCACAAGGTTTAAATGTAATCTAATATTACGATAATGGAATAAACAAAGAATTTCGTCATAACGTCCGCCCACTGTCCGTCCACTGTATCGAGAGGCGATCAACCGATTCAGATGAAACTTTCAGGATACAGAATATCATAAGATAAAATTTCCACCCACATACGCACCAACTTTTTAAAATAGGTTATCTAATCGTTGCAAGTTGATATAATTGAGGAGTGTGTTTTTCAGAAAATTTGTTGATAATATAATTTGTAATAATTTTTGTATACAAAACTTTTTTCACGCCCAATTTTGGGGCGTTTTTGACAAAAACTTTGTTTTTTGACAGTCATTTTTATTAAAATAAAACTTATTACCCTAATAAGAGGTTTAGAATAAAGCAACAAAGCTTGATGCCAAATATTTTCCCGCTCACTTTTGAAGCCGTTTAAAAAAAAAATTGTATTGTTCCTTATAAAAGATCCGAAAAAAGAAAAGATACCTAGAATAAAATGTGTAGGTAATGCCTTTTTTAGGTTTATCCACGATTAAAGGCAAGGATTTGAAATCCCATAGAAAAAAGTTATTCAAGATTTTTTATTTTTGGGGGTATAAAGACATAAGCTGGTGAAGGTTTTGCTGCAGTGGTGTAGCGTGGTTGGGGCGGAGGGGGTGGTCCGCCCTGGGCGGCACTTTATGGGGGGCGGCTAATTTTGCGGCACTATATATGGGGCGGAGAAATTAAATAACTAATAGGTATTGACTGTAAAGTTTTGCCGCCCTCAGCAAATGTATTCATGTGAATTACTGAATTTGCAATCCAGGCAGGAGCTTACGCGATCAGAAAGGCTACGCCTTGAATTTCAGGGACCGTATTCACGACTCCATAAATTGAAATACCGATTCGCGAAACTATATTACTGATTACCGAAGGTGCTCTGCTGTTCGCATAGTTATTAAATTTAAGCGTCCCTAGAAAATTCTGTCCGGGGCGGTACTGAAACCAAAAGTTTTGTCATAAACAGAAAATTATTACCAAAATTCTTTTGAACAATGGATAGGTACAAAGGTAGAAAGTAAGAAAATAATGATTGAATATTCAATATATAATGGTGTTCTTAAGAACTTTGCAGCTATTACGGCGAGTATATAACCATTCAATAAAAAGAAAACACTTATTCACATTAAAATGTTTTCAAAGGAAATGTACTTTTTGAACTTTTTCTTTTGAATTTTTGATTAAAATCAGTCACAAAGCTTTCAAGACAACCAAAAATCATTGTTGTTGAGCTGTTTTTCAGAAAAATAATATTTGGTAAAACTGCTAAAAAAAATTGCGTTGGGGTCAAAATTCTGTCTGAGGAAAAATCCTGTTTTCAAAATTAAATTATTCATAATTCAGCTTTTCAAATTTCAAATTTTTTTAATGAAAAAAGGAGTTACCAGTTTTTCTCTGTAAGGCGACAATTTGTTTTATGTCACATGTCATGATGGTTAGCGTCAATATTTACTAAAGCAAAATATTATGACCTTTCCCTAAAAAATCATTAAAAAAAACCTCAATCAACAACTCTGCATGGCCGAACTACTAAATAGAACATTATATATACAAATTTAGTAACACAAAACTGTTCTGTATTTCGATCTAGCTTAAGTCCTTGGAAAGATTCTCTTCAAACTTGGAATTCACCTTTTTAAGGTTTGACTAGAAGGAACATTTATGTTTTTGTCTCCAAAAATAACGGTATCTTTCATAAAACTGTTATATAAGACAAACTTATTTGGCTTAAAAACGACTAGGTTAGTTTTGTTCATAAATTCTTGTGTACAAAATAAAACGCAGAATTTACTTTTTCTTAAAATTTTGTTAGGCAGGATAAGAAAGCTGAATTTTGAAAAGCAGTTTCTTTCTCTAAACAACAGAGTTTTGAATAGCAGAATTTTGAAACCAAAATTTTGACTTATTTTCAAGGAAATTGTGTGACAAGTGGCAGGTACCGTTACTTTTGGTTTAAAAAAAGTAAAAAATATATGGGGGAATGACCAAAAACTAATATATACCAAGTGTAAAGAAAATCCTTCCAGCCGTTTAGGTTGTAGCGGAAGGGACAAACAGACAGACAGAATTGTGAGACCCACTTTTTCGTCTTCCCTATCAATTAGAATCTCGAGTTCGACGATGAGAAATCACTTGAGATATTTTTTTTCATAAACAAAAAGTGGAAATTTATAAATAATAAATGAAGCTTTGCCGAAAAATTTTATTTATTTTTTTTTTTTGGTTTATATTAGTAGATTTTTTTTTTAATTTGAATATTTACAAATTTGGAAGGGGCGGCAAAATTTTCCACCGCCCCGGGCGGCAGAAACTTACGCTACGCCACTGTTTTGCTGTATCAAATACAGATGGTATAAAGATAACAAAATAGTAAACAAAAATCAGATGATTAAAAATAATAATAATTGTTAAAGTATGCTCATTTTTATGTTCAAAGTCATTGAAATTTCATTTATCTGGAATTTTACAGAGTTCCCTAGAGGGGAAATTCAAATCTTTGTTGCAGCTCATCTTGAACGAGAAGCTGCCGTAAATTAGTTTTATTTTTTTTTTCAAATTTTCTCAAAGACCATAGGATTTTGTTTAAAATTCGTACATGTTATGTCCTCAAAGTTTTTGAGAAAATAGTCTTATTTTTGGCTTATTATGTATTTTTTAGTTGCTCGGACAATTTTCTTCTAATTTTGCAAAACACTTGTACCTATACTTTTTTGCTAAAGAAAATCGCAATAAGACAGTTCTTTGCAAAAGAAAACACAAATAATGCCAAACTAAAATTTGTTCCCCAAAAGAATTTCAGTGACAGTCAATGGCCACGTTCCGATGTTAGTTCTCAGTTATCCGGATGGCTTTGTTTTTGTTGTAATCCTTTGTTAAAAAACAGCTGATGACCACTGCCACAACAACAACTCAAGCTATGTCGAAATTTTTGGGATAACTAGATAACATAGCGAATAAACATCGGAACGCTAGGAATGATAAAATTAATTTTGTTTGTACTTTTTTAAACTAAATTGTTCACAGTATTAATTATGTATAGTAATACAAGCTTAATTCCAAACATCTTCAATGCCTAGCCACAGGGCTGCCAGAAATCATGATTTATCATTATTTTCATGTTTTTTGGACTCAAATAATGTTTTAATGATTTCGAGTCCAAAATCATGATTTTCTAATTAAAAAAAAAAAAAATTTATAATCGCTTTGAAAAAAACATGTTTAAGCTACACTACAACCTGAAACGGCGAACACATTACAAACACAAACATAGTTAAAATGACACTTTGACTCAAATGCATAACTACATTTTTGTTTCTGTGATTTATAGCCCGATTCTCCCCCTTGTGAGGAATCACAAGTCACAAGCTCTTGTGACTACTCCTTGTGAGGATTGTTGTGATTCGATAACATTTTGGTATTCTCCCCCTAATAGTCACAAGAAAACTCACAACGAAACTCACCACAGCATGTTGTTGGTAGCTTTTTTACCGATGAGCGCACACATCAACAACTCTACAAGTAATCGCAACGAACTAAACCAACACACCCACAATATGTATTCATGTTTTTCTGTCTCATTAATACAAAGCAAAATAATATCACACCTTTGTCCTATTCTTTGGTAAAGAAATGAAAGAATACATAAATTTTGTTCTCTTTCGCACAGAGAACATAATGCAAGAATATATTTCAATGATTTGTAAAAACTCAAGTAAATTTTGAGTTGTGACCTGCCCTGTAGAAGATCACAATTTCGCTTGTTTTTATGACTCTCCCAAGTTGTGACTTAAGGGGGAGAATACGAAAAAGTCACAAAATCAGTTTCACAACTTCTTGTGACTTGTGAGGTATCAGTGACGATGGGGAGAATAGGGCTATTAATTTCTTGTTTGTGAATATACATATGTGAATCCACCATACAAAAATTCATGAAGTAAGGAATACATACTGTTATAAACTCATCATTTTAGCTACTCACCACACACACACACATTCTCAGCTAAAATAATCCAGAGATTATGCTCCTTTTCATTTCTCTATGCTGCAGATTCAAGTTTCTAACTTACTAAAATATTTTATAATATCTATATTTTTGATTTTCAATGTGCTATAATAATACCTATGTACCTGAAACTGTGACAAAAATAATATAGCACTCATAAATATGTATATTAGGGTGGTCCTTATATTGGGTTTTTTTGAAATTCCAACTTGGATAGGCATCAAATTACTCTAAATAGAGAAATAAAATTTTCCTAATTTTTTCAGATTTTTATTTCACCCCCCTGGTCTCCCTTTTTTCACTTCAAGGTGCAAACAATGGAGTTAGGGTTATTTTTATATCACGCGAAAAAAAAATCAGAACTTATAGATTAGATTCAGACGAAAAAAAAATCGTACTGGAGGGGGGGCCTATTTCCCCCTGTTCAGGCGGGAAGGGAAATTTTCTAAAAATTTGACCCAAAATAGAAAAAAATTATTAAAAAACAACGGGATCACTTACAATGGCATGCTATAGCTTTTTTTTAAAGCCATGAATCCCGTCTCTAATATGTTTTTTAAATCAAGTTTTTATTGTTAATAGTTTCTGAAAAAAATAATTTTCAAACTCAAAAGTAAAAATAAAAATAATAATTTTTTCGTTTGAAAATTATTTTTTTCAGAAACTATTAACAATAAAAACTTGATTTTAAAAACATATTAAAGACTGGATTCATGGCTTTAAAAAAAGCTATAGCATGCCATTGTAAGTGGTCCCGTTGTTTTTTAATAATTTTTTTTCTATTTTGGGTCAAATTTTTAGAAAATTTCCCCTCCCGCCTGAACAGGGGGAAATAGGCCCCCCCCTCCAGTACGATTTTTTTTTCGTCTGAATCTAATCTATAAGTTCTGATTTTTTTCGCGTGATATAAAAATAACCCTAACTCCATTGTTTGCACCTTGAAGTGAAAAAAGGGAGACCAGGGGGGTGAAATAAAAATTTGAAAAAATTAGGGAAATTGTTTTTCAATGTTTTGAATCGAATGAGGGCTATCCAAGACAATGTCCAATTTAAGGACCACCCTAATGTATATAAATTATAATAATTTATTTTAATGTTATATACTCGTATTCCTTCTAGACCGAGACCCCACAGCAGATTTTGGGTGTGAGTGATAGCAAAAAAAGAAGTATAGGCGTCGAAAGCTTCATTAAAGGCTATTCAAAAAATCAAGGTCTTGCAGTCCACAACTGGGGCCTTTGCGAGAAACAGTGCATTGAAAAAAAAAATATGAATGCAACTTCAAAGATAATCGTTTTGGCCAAAATTGGTTTTCACTCCTCCTTAGATAAGCTACATGGATCACATATCACGGAATCTGAGACCATTTGAGTGTATAGTTCGCTCTACCGGACCGTTAAAAAAATTCAAAATTCTAAGTGAAAAACTGAATTCAACACTCAAATGATGTCAGATTCCGTGATATGGGATCCGTGGAGCTTATCTAGGGAGGGGTGAAAACTAATTTCGGCTAACACGACTATCCTGGAAGTTGCATTCATATTTTTTTTTCCATGCACTACTTCTCGCAAAGGCCCCTGGTGTGGACTGCAAGACTTTGATTTTTTGAATAGCCTTTAATGAAGCTTTCGACCCCTATACTTCTTTTTTGTTGCTATAAATCACACCCAAAATCTGCTGTGGGCTCTAACCTCTAAGTCAATTCCATTTTTGTATTTTTTTTAATAAAAGCTCTCAATAAATATTTGAAAATATTTGTTCTACTTGTTACGATGTAGTTTAAAATTTTTAATAAGAGTATTCATGCAACAGCGTAAGGTCGTCGTAAACGTAGTAAAGTTGTAAACTTCGTAAATTTGTGAAATTTTCCATACAAATTGTGACAGAATTACGAAGTTTTAAACTTTCCAACGTTTACGACGATTTTACGCTGTTGTATGAATACCCATAATATCTCTTTTACAGTTTTCCAACTCAGATCTGTAAATCATGATTTTTTAACTAAAATCATGATTTTAATTTCTAAGTGGCAGCACTGCCTTGCCACTTTAAAGCCTTGAACCACAAGAGCAATTTCGTGCGATCCAGTCATCCAGTTATAAATCAAAATTTTTGCCAGATTACATCAAGTAAAATTTTTAATCCAGCCCTTTCTGCTTCCATCGCTGCCCTACCTGAAATTTGACTATAGCTACCGGCCCTGGATCCCGTCATGCAGTCAAACGAATTTCAAAGAATGGATGTATACGAGGATATACACAATGAAGCGTTTCTTGTCGTCACGTCACGCCAAGGATTCGAAAAATTGAAAAAAGAAAGACGCGATGAGACGACGATTTTCTTTTTGACAAGTAATTTACATAATGGAAGTATTTTTTTAAAGAAAAAATATGATAACTTGAAATTAAAAGATCAAGTAATTCATAATCTGTTGTCTTAAATATTTTTTTGTTTAATTTTTATTAATTTTTTCTTTTGTAGAAAACAGTTTTCGTTGTAAAAAGTCTCGACGAATTGTGAATTGGGGAACGGTAAGTTAAAACAAAAATTATATTAAGGGTATTCATACAACAGCGTAAAGTCGTCGTAAACGTTGCAAACTTTTAAACTTCGTAATTCTGTCACTATTTGTATGGAAAATTTGACAGAATTACGAAGTTTACAACTTTACGATATTTACGACGAGTTTACGCTGTTGCATGTATACCCTTATTATTTAAAACAAAAATTATTTTATTTTTGTTTTCGAAAAAAAAATTAGGAAAAGTGACATACCTACGGCTTTTTGCAGTATCAACGATGATATGAGCTGCGAACTGCAAATGTTCGTGAATCTTAACATTTCTTTCACATGAGAAGTCTGTTTGGTCGCCGACAGACGCGAATTACTATTTTACTAAACCAGTTAAATGGGTGCTGGTAAAAAAATGGATGTTAAATTCGATCAAATATCTCATTCACAGCTTTGTGGAATTTGTTCTGATGTTGTAAATTTTGAAAATGTGGTTGACAGTTTGCAGATAATAGCCCTGTTTTTTAGTGCATTTTTATCTTCGCTTAGAAAAAAGTAGCATGTTAAATACAACAACAATACGGAATTATACCAGTTTGTTGTTGTAATTAACATGCCAATTTTTTCTAAGCGAAGATAAAAATGCACTAAAAAACAGGGCTAATATCTTGTTGGTAGCGTAGAAAATACAAAAATTCTAAATTACATTTACAATTTAAACCATAAGCAAAATTATAGATAGGATCGTTTATTCATTCACTTTGTCGAAGAGATGAAACGAAAATTTGTTGATATTTGCGCTTAGAATTGACTAAACAAATTTATTCGAATTCGCAGGTTGCAGCTCATGTGAAAGACAGCTTAAAGGTTCTCCCAAATCAAAGCGAAACATTTACTGGTGACAGTCTTTTGTTGTTGTTTAGCGTGTATCTGTCATATTTCTTAACGCTGCAAATAACTCGTTATGATTTTAAGAAATTTCATATCAATTATTATTATAAAAGTTCCATTTCGCTGTCGCAAGTGCGGTATAGCAAGCGTAACGGAACTTTGTGTGTTGGTTTTGTGCTTTGTTTTTTTCCAGTGCAACGTTTTAAAATAATAAACTTGGTTTGGAAATGTAAGAACTAGACAGAGAAATAGCCCTATTTGCCACGTACTAGCAGCTGTAGATGAAGGGCATTAAAAAATCGTGCCGTTAAGTGCTGCGCAGTGTCAGTTCCGTTGAAGTGCAGTTCCGTCAAATGTGGTCTTACCTTTATTCTAGATCTTGAATTTACGGTGCCATTATGGCAATGCTGTTTCTGATAACAAAGCACAAAATACCATAGATGTCGCACATTTCTACAGATTGTAGGTATTCTCACACTACAATATAATTGTCTAGGGCAATTCGCACAATCGTATTGACTAAAGTATTTTCCACAAGAAATAAAAAGCTAACATCACTTATTCAGTTTATCACAATATACTTTAATATACTTCCTACTTTAATATACTTTTAATAATAGAACAAGGTAATTTACAACATAGAATTTACAAGAATAATTAATTTAATGTTCGCGACAACAACTTATATTTTTACTGCGTCTGTTCGCTTTTCTGGTCTACATTTTAAGCTGCGATTTTATATATGTAGGTATATGTTTTACGGTCACTTGAGTAGCACTTCAACTTTACCTGGAACCCAGGGCAGCAAATGATACATAAAGCAGTGTTTTTGGGCTACACAAATTCTGAAATTGGGCTACTCAAGTACATACTTCAAGAACTGGCAAGTGGCAACGCTCTTTGTATAAGCCACCCACTCCACCACCACCACCAGTCTTGTTAATTTATTGGGCACGTTCCGATGGTTATTCTCAATTATCCGGATAGCTTTGTGTTGTTGTAATCCCTTGTTAAAAAACAGCTTGTTGCCGATAACCGCTGACACAACAACAACTCAAGTTATCTATGCTACATTTCCACCTGACGCTAATCTGAGATTTAATAAGATTTACCTCAAATCTCCTTCAAATCTCGGAGATTTACCATACAAATTTATTTCGTAAATCCCGAAGATTAGAAATTAATCTTGTTAAATCTTCAAAGGACAAATAGTTTTACAAATCGAACTAACTTTTTCTTAAATGGTGCTGAACGATTCATTCGAGACTCGCATTCAGTTCTTCATTGTTTCACACGAATCAAACATTCTGTCTCATTCGCACTTCATAAGAAAAATTGGAACGCCATTTGCATTTTTGAAGGTGCTGTCAAATTTAATCTTTTTTAAATCTTTTTGTGCGGTGGAAACACCAAAAAGATTTATTTAATCTAATCTGAGATAAACCTTTGGTGGAAACATACCATAAGACAGGTTTACGCATTTTACAACTTTACTCCAGGTTTACGACGACTTTACGCCAACGCCACGGCCGGCCCACCGTTGCATGAATACCTTTAATAATTCTTCACACACTTTTCATTAAGAATCAGTAACAGCTGAATTTATGAGTGTCAGTTCATAAAAGACGAAGCAAATGCAAATAGCTGTCAATAAACCGACAAAGGCATTTTTGTCAATATATTGTTGTCTTTGAAATTACCAACAATTGTGTGTCAATTAATGACACAATTGGAAATGAACTGGCAGTTTAGTTGTTCAAAGACCAAATCGTGATCTGTCAAACTGTGTCAATTCAGAGACTAGTGGAAACTTTGCATAAGCGGCCTACTTGTCCGTTGTATCCATGGTATAAAAATAACAAGGTATGCTTGACAACTCAGGAAATTGATTCATGACGTCATTGTCATCTCAATTGTTTGTCATTTATGGCAAAGAAAGTAAACAGAAATTGTTTATGTTTTGAAGCAATTTGCTATTAAAACTCAAAGTAAAACAATAGATTTTTTATGTTTTGAAGTTATGTTTTGTTAAATTTCAAGTAAAACAATAAATAATTTATTTTTTAAAGCTATGTGTTGGTGAACACTCGCTATGACGTCACACAAAACAAAATATGGCGACCCTTCATCTCAATACAACATACCTTGTATTTTTATACCATTAGTTGTACCTATTGCAGCCAGCGACTTTTAGCAGCTGCAACGATCTTCCATTGTGTTTAAGACTTAAGTCTGTTAAACTACAAAGATGCAAATGGAAGCAAATACAAGCTACAATCTACACCTACAGCTACAACTCTACAACCACAAAATTCATCATTCTTTTTGTCTTCACTTCACACACATTTTCTGCTCTAAAAAAAAACACTGTTATCTTACATCTCCTTCTGCCTCTTATTGTTTCATTGTAATGCATCTTGCCATTTGTCAATTATTTCTGAAAAATAAAAAAAAAGATAAAATGAACTATACAAAACAAGAAAATAAATAATTGATAACAAAACAAACCTACTCCATCTCCCTTCCACTCAAGCAAAGAATACAAATAGAAAATGAATCATTGATAATTTATTTGCAACCGTTGCTCAGTTTTTCTCAGTATAAAAATTCATTTCCCACCCAATTCGCTTTGAGCTGTCATCGGGTTCAGTTGGTTTTGTGTTTTCGCCTCTAGACTTATTTCTACTTTAATTTTGTAGGACAAAATCCTCGAAGACTTTAGCGAGATAGTTACCTCGTCTCTTACCTGTGTTTTAGAATAATTTAATTTAAAACTGTTTGATTAGAATTATAAGTTTCAAGATACTGATAGCATTTTATTTGATATTACCGAAAGAGCTCTGTGAGTGTGATATTTAACGAGTACCTGTTTTTTGTTCTAATTGGGAAAAAATTCGAACCAAATTAAATCCCTTGAAAAATCGATAAAAATAGAAATACTTACCGCGGCACACCACCATTGAAGACTTCTCTTGTTGCTGCCGAACAATATTTAGCGCCAGCAGTCCTGTTCTGATTTAACAAACATCAGCTGATTCTGGATGTAAACCGAATTTACTAGGGGATTTAACTAAGCGATTAAGTTGACATAAGAGAAAGACGAAAGAGACCGACCAACAAATCATCAATATTTCCAACTTACTGTCTGCAAAAGACATAAATAGAATTTTAACGACAATAATTTTTTAAATCAATAGGATTTCTTGTTTTTCTTCGATTTTTGTTTTTCTTCGATTTTTGTTTTTCTTCGATTTTTGTTTTGTTTTTAATTATGGGCACAGAAGGCTGTTGTCAGCAACAAACCGATAGTGTGGTATCATCTAAGCTTGTCTTAGAGACGGGTCAACATAGTTGCAGTCGCAGCAAAGGCAGATGTTGCGAGAACAATATGAATCGACAACCCGAAACGGAAGTTCCATTTATACCAATAACCGTTGACGAGAACGATGTTATATCCGGTGCCAAAGATATTTTGAAAGTGATCCGATCTCACTGGGACCTGTCTTCAGTTGAATTCAAGGTATGTATATTTTTATATATACCTATCTACCTACACCCACATTTTGATTTGTTATTAATAACATTAAAAAGAAAATAAACTTCATAAATGTACCTAAGTATGTACTTATGTGCAAAGCTTATCTGAGTATTAAGTGAAGGTTATCACTTCGCTCGGGTTATTGGATGTTTGACTCTTGGGTTGAACTCACTCAGATAATATAAATGGGGAGTAAGCTATAGACATTTCCCCTCAAACAACATAACTATTAGATAAGGTTATATCGCTACAGCCAAATGTGTACATAGCAACTTAAGAGTTGTGAGTACAAACTACTGGAGATACCTACCATCTGTGTGAAATAATTTTCACCGTCAAAGCAACTGTGATTGAGTTTAGACCAGACTGAAAACGTTGTTTGACTTGTTTATTTACCATTACGTATCCTTTTATATTCTGCTATCTTCGTCTGCATAGGTAGCTAAAAATCGTAACTTACTTTCATATAGATACCTATACCTACATAGGTATCTATTCTTTTGTAAAATTTCAGCTGTCTTTATATGTATGTAGGTGCTTTATAGCAATGCTATCACAGGGATGTAAATATATGGAAAAGATCATATTCAAAATCACGAGGGGATTTTAGTTTACTCCAGAAATTAAAAAAAATTTATTTCCGATACCAATAAATTCATAGGAAAACTTTTGAGCATCATTCACGATCCCAATTTTCAAAGAATGCAAAAATTGCCATGCAAACATTTGTCATTAGGTATGTACCTATTGTAAAAATAAAATGCACGACTGGATCGCACGTACTTGCTCTTATGTTCAAGTTGTGTGGAACTTAAGAACTTTAAAAAATATTCTAGTAATCATAGAAAAAGTATAAAAAAGCATTTAAATCGTTCTATTAATTGTATAAACAGTCTGATAAATAACTTAGAGCTCACAAAAAAAGTATGCCATTTGATTACTTGAACAAATATGAATACCTATATGCAAAAAAAATTTAAAATCGTTGGAACCGTTATCTTAAAAATTATTTTTTTATATACAAAATGTTTGTAACAATTTTCAAAAAAAAAAATTGGTATGCCAATTTTGAGTATAAATTAATATACATTTAAAACTGAAAATTCAAATTAATTTATCAACCCATTTTTGAAATATTGAATTTTCAAAAAAAAATTTGAATCTTTTTTTAAAAATCCAAAATTTATTTTTTCAAAAATTTTAGTATGCAGTTTTATTTATATTCTAACAAAGCTTTTGTGAAAAAATTTTATTGAAATCGGATGAGCGGTTAAAGAGAAAACCAAAAATCAAAAAACCGTTATATGGCAGGTACCGTTAATAAATGTTTTTGGTGATTTTTTTTCTTACTAAAAGGTACATCATATCTACAATAATACACAGATTTTTTTTTATCAAAATCGTTGGAGCCGTGTTTGAGATAAATAAGCTTTTCCTTAACGGTTGTATGGCAAGTACCGTTATTTTTTAAGCTAAAAAAAAAATTTCAATTTTCCCTCTGGAGAGTTACAAAAAAACCTTAAGTTCAAAATTTGAAGAAAATCGCTTCAGTGGCTTAGGCTGTAGGTTGAGGTACGGACAGACAGACAGAATTGTGCCACCCACTTTTTTCGTGTTCTCTATCATCGTAATGTCATGTTTGATTGTTATCTAGAAAATTTTTTTTGCACGAATCCAAAACTTGCCCTATCTATATCGCAAGTAAAAAATTAGTGCACCACAAAAGAGATAAAATAGGTACATAAAAGCACAGGTAGATAGGAACATACCTAGGTAATCAGTCATTTTAACTTTAACAAAATATAAGAAATAGGTATGTAGTATCATCCCTAATTCGATTCAAATATACCTATGGACCGAGAATAGGTACATGGGTGATTCAATACAAAACGACCCTTTACGAAAAATCACAAAATTTGACTTCGAATTGAAAAAAAATACCGTTAGACGATTTTCAAAGATTGCCTGTTTCATTTTAAAAGTGAAATTATCAATATTGTTCTATCGCCGCTTATTTTGCAGTTCGAACCAGTTAACAAAATAGGTCTCCAAAAGTCACTTTTTGTTATCAGAAGCTCAAAACCCTATTTTCAATAATTACTTGTTTCACAATTTGAGAACCGGTGTTTACTTTCCTTTATCAGAACTCTTAGCACGTTTTTGTGTTATTTAATTATTCAATAGTAAATACAATTTGATTTTTTAGGCAGTTGATTCATAAAGCGGTTAGTGTCACGCCCGTAACCAAAAAAAATATATGTTTCATTACTAGAAAAAAAATTGTATCAATGTCAGACAAAATTTCAAGAATTTGAAATTAATACCTACTGAGTCCGTATTTAAAATTTTAAGTCTATGTCACATCCGTAACAGGTTGGCATTTCAAATTGTATTCTTTGTTTTTCACTCAATTTTAGTTTTGTTGCTTTTAGATATGAAATTCATGACGTAGGAATATAATTCTAAGAAAATCTACTTTAAATACCTATGCATTTAATCAGCTTTAAGTGAAATTTTCCCTATTTTAAAGGAAAATGGAAAAAATCTCATTGAAGTGAGAAATCTATTCACTTTTCAATGAAGTGAAACTTCATTTTTCTATAGAAAGTGTTTCTGACATCATGAGAAAAATGATTAGGCGAGTTCAGGAAAATGAGATCTCAGAGCCCTCGGGAATCTCTGTCTCGTGAACAGGACTCCTCATAAATTTTGCTGTCAAATAAGTGAGGAAAGAAAATATTGGATTCGCTTGCTCAGTTTTTGACAGTTTTAGCCGTCGGAGATCTCATTTTCCTGAACACGCCTATTATATTTACATCGATGACAACAATTTCCCGTCAAAATATCGTATATTATTATATTGTTTTCATGATTTAAATCATACTCGGTCACAGTCGTAACGATGACCTGTCACACCCGTAACGTTTTCAAATAAAAATTTTGTATAATTTTTTGTAGTTTTGGTTCTCATTTCTTAACTGAAACTGAGGATCAACTATCTGGGCTAATATTTGCAAAAGGATGATACATACTTTTCATGCAATATTTTACACCATATAATAATTAGATATATCTTAATCGCAAATCACCAGTTTTCTAAGGTCACACCCGTAACGCAACTAAATTGCATCCTATATACTTCAGTGTGGCTTCAGGTGTCCTATAAAATAGTAAAGTTTTTATTTATAAATTGGGAATAGTAAGTGAATAATTAATAAAATATGGAGTCTCACTGTCAGAGATGTAACGATGGAAACACCCATATGTAATTTTAGGATAATCTACTTGGAATGAGAATTTTTTTCTTTACAAACGACCGGAAAATTTCATCCAAATTCTAACCAAACACACCTATTCACTAAACACATAAAATAGATGTTCCATGATTTTAAATTATATACTTATGTATGTAGGTTAAGTGTTGATATGTTAGGATGATAAACTCGTTTATAATAATTCAAATCATCTTTTTAGCTTAGTATATCATACTAAATTAGCTTTAACATTGTACTTAGCCGACTAAATTTTTTTGAGTCAAGCATGGTTTTAAACTCTTGAGTCATCATATTTCGCATATCACAACTTCGTATTGTTTATTTTGTTTACAAATCACCCATTTGCTACCAGATCGGCCCCGGCATAAGTCAAAAATGTATAATTTTGAACTAAGTATAACATAATTATTAGGTACCTATGATGTTTTTATTTTTGCAGAAGGTACATTATAAAATGATATCGCTTCTCAATTTCAAATGAGATCGCATTATTTGTTGCACTTCAGTGTGGCTTCTTCATATAATTTTTCAAGAAAACGAAATTTTCAATCGTATTTATCATGAAACAATAAATTTTTATGACGGTCTTATTATGTATAAGGGGAAATGAATATCTTGCCATATAGCACCTTTGTAACTATAACAGGTAAAAATTAGAATGCTTTGAACTTGGGTTTTTTTAAATTAGTGATTGATACTCGTAAATAATACAAAAGTATTAAATTATCCATTTTACACATTCAGACCTTCTTAAAAATAGTACCTAATGTACATAAGAAAGACTGCAGAAAAAAACCAACAGTCTTATTTATTAGATTTTCTTAGAACACGCTTGGGTAGTTGTCCTGCTAGTCAATACCTAAATACTAAATAGTTAAGGCAACTTGGTATTTATAAACGCATACCAACAATTGCCCAAATGTGACCTCATTTATTGAGTGACATACCTATTTATTCATTTTTGAATGAATTAATGAATTTTAGTACGCTTTTGGGCACGTTTAACTAGCTTTACATTCATTACAAAGCTAAAAAATTAGAAACCCAGAAATGTTTGCCCAACTTATTCATTAAACGTGTCTTCTTTAAAATAAGATTTGGATAATCAATTTCAGTGGTAAGTTAGCCAATCGGTGCAAAATGTTTATAAATAACATTTTGGAGTTGAACAGGTATCTAAAAATAAACATCGCCTGGAATGGGTTTATAAATACCACTGCAAATGTTTATTTTTCACGATTGTTCTCAAAATTTCTGTAAAGGCTTCTAAAATAGTAGTAGTCTAAGAGCCGACAGCAAATTTTGGGAGTGGAGGTATAACCAAAATCGGAGTATGAGGGATTATAGGTAGGTACATGTATTGTGATATCAAATACCAAAGTGTGGCAGGTTTTGTTTTCAGTCTTGGGTTTTATTTCCAGGTTTACAACCTCTTTAACTCATTTAAAAAAAATTGAGACCAGTAATAAAAAAATTAATATTTCGATTTTTTGGTACATTCTTATGTACCTACATTATGTTATTAGCATTTTCTAATGGCTCAAGCTTCTAGTATGCGGAAGTTTCTTTTTATCAAACCCCTTGGCTCAAGTTTTTTTTTTATTTTATAAACCCGGTAAGACCCTATCAAATCTAGCCAAATCTAGTATAGCCCACATCTTCCAGGAGCCCCATGTTTCTGTTGTTTTCAGCAATTTATTAACTACGCATTTAAAAATTGTCAAATAGATAAATAAAAAAATACGATGACTATTTTCAACAAAAGACTTCCCTAATTTTTTCATATTTTTATTTTCATCTCCTATAGTCGCTGTAGGCGTTAATTTGATTCATATGTAATTTATATTAAGTTACTAAAATCTTTACTAATCTTAATATTAAAATTAAATGAGCGTTGATGACGTCAAATCAATGCGCATAATGCGCAATGCCCTTGCTTCAGTATTTGTATCATTTAAGTAGTTAGTACAAAAAATTCACCCTTGGGTCGTTCATCATTCATAAACAAAAAGTTCGTTATCGTTTTCTCATTGTCTACATTTTAAGATTAACTCGGGTTTAACAACTCGTACTTACTTATTATTATTACTTATAGCCAGTTCCATGTTTTCTTGATTAGCTATTATTTGTATTCACAATTATAACACAAATTTACTCGTTGGTTTGCACGGAGTAAAAATGATTAATGGGGCAAACACGTAAGTGCTATTAGTGTTGTTCAGCTCAAATAGCTCAGTAAACAAGTTTTGATGATATACATGCATAGCTTATTCTAAGTCGTAGGAGAATTATAAATTATTTTGTGCATTTAATTTTTGACATTTACAGTCGACTCTCGCTTATCCGGCATTTGATAAACCGAGAAATATTTTTCTCTACTACCTATCTGGATTTCACTCTATGATCCGTGATGTTTTTTTGGTCAAATTAGGTATTCAAAAAAATTGGGCATACCTACTCTTAAAAGAACGATAAAATGAGTCTATTAATCTTTCTTATGAAATATTTTACGTTTCTTTATTGATGTTAAGTTATTTTATATAAGAAGGTTTTATAATACAAATTCTATATACTACTGAAATAAATCAGCCAAGAAACTATGCCTGGTCCCGGGCAAAAAAACTTCCAGCTTAATGATTAGGAATTCTAATCTTGTTGGATATAGTTTTCAGTGGAATTTCGTTGAAAAAATCATGTAAGTTGAACTGAACTTAACACAAATTGCGTATGACAAAGCCCTCACTATGTCACTGATGAGTTCAAGTGAGTAAGCCGAACGAAACGCCAATTTGTAGGACTAAAGGCCATAAAAAGCTATTTTGAGTTAAGTTATTTTATTTGTAATAAGATATTTAAACAGAATGTTATATTGGTTTTTTATCCAAATTACGATTTTGTAGGAAGTTATTCATTTAACCAATATACATATCTTTAATAATACGGTATGAGCTCGGTCCCAACCATCCCGATTAATCGAGAGTCGACTGTACCTTCATACCAAAACGCAAGTACTTATGAACATAAACAAGAGTTTCTCTCAGCACAAAGATTGCAGATAGCTGCAACTTTATTTTTTTTTATCGATAACACAAAAGCTATTTATATTTTAATATTTCAACGTGGGTTAAGTTAAGTGGAATAATATTTTCGATTATAGATAGTGTGAACAGAAACTTTAACAAATAATTGTTGCCTTGACAGCTCAAATTATTATTGAAAATTATTTAAAATTGATATTTTATCTTAATGCAAAATGTATAAAACACTATTTAAAATGTTCTTGAAACCTTATCATTTAATGAATTTATAATCGTAGACAAATCTGTATGTAGTTACCTATATCTTGTGTAAGATTAAATCAAGTTTTATGTTGCTAGTTATTCTGAAGTTGTTTTTAAACCCCAAAGAATTTGTAATTGGAATATTCCCCTTCAACTATACGTAAATAGGTTTGTAGTTGGCGTCTTTTCTTCCAAATTTAAATATGGAATGTTTAAATTGTTCTTGATGTATACGTTTTTTTTATTGCTACACTGCGATGCATTTTTGTACCCTAAACTCAGTCTGAGGTGTTTTATGTACCTATGTGATATTTATGTATATGGTAAATATGAGGTATTTTGTAGATAATTTTCTCATTATTATTATAATACGTTACTGCTTACTTTTATTATTCAATTTGGTTTTTGCAAACTCGAAAATATTTGTTGCAGAATTGAGTTAATTTAAATTATCGGATATGTGGTGCCCTTAGGTATAAGCATTTTCTTATAGTAAATAAACTAAAATACTTGCATTACAATATTAGATAATATCGTCACCTGATTGCAAGAACTAGGTAACTCAATTTAATAAATTTTAGAGACAGCAGCCTTTATAGAAACCTAGCTACTGGAGCACGATGAAAAGTTAAATTTGTATGTTCCTTAAACTTCACAAATATCCTACGTTTGTCTATGGTAGAAAAAGATTGGACTAAAAGTCTTTAAAACTGTAAAATAATACTGTTTTTGCTGATATATTATAAAAATAGAAAATTGAGTTACCTAGTTCTTGCAATCAGGGGACGATATGTAAGTTTAATTTAAAAGTATAACAATATAGGTAGGTACTTTACATTATGTAGGTATACATACATAACTACGTAAATACATATTATATATTAATTTTCCCAGATTTTCGGCTTCTTTTGACAACATTTATAAGTCCGATTACCGTTCTTTTTTTTAAACAGGTTTTTAAGGCAATTAATTTCTCGCAGATTTCACTGACATGTCCTTTTTATATATAAGAAGGTTTTTATAATACAAATTCCATATAATACTGAATTAAATCAGCCAAGTAGACTTAGTATTAAGATTTGGACTTGTTGAATTATTAATTTAAATTAGCTTTTTATGGCCTTAAGTCCTACAAATTGGCGTTTCGTCCGGCTTACTCACTTGGACTCATCAGTGTTATAGTGAGGGCCTTGTCATACGCCAATTATTAGGAATAAAGGCCACAAAAAGCTATTTTGAATCAACTAGTTTTCCTGTTTTTTTTTTTTTATTTTGTCGTATGAAAACGATAACAGTTTATATGGTTCTTAAGACTTCGCGAAGATATCACTAAGGTCATAGAGGCTCATATCATTAGTTTTTATTTTTGTAAACAGGTGTTACGAAATTTTTGATAAATCTTTGGACTTCTTAACCAAACCAATAAATTAATTTTGATTTCTTGAACATCGATCCAAATTTACGTCTTAGAAGGCTACGATAGTCATCTAACTGATGAGTCAACCTATCGCACCTGGACGAAACGCAGTATGGAGTTGAGCTCCTTTGAATTTGCAATTTGATTTATATTCAGACGCTTTACTTAAACAGAAGAATTTTCTTTTAAAAATGTTTTCATATTCTATTATACACTCCCGTTCATTTGAATAGGTACACAATTTTCGAGTGCCTTAACCATGATATAAAACACAAAAATAGCTTTAAAAGGTCTGATCTTCAACTAGTCAAAAGTGATGATAAAGGCGGTGTACCTATTCAAATGAACGAAAAACAGGGCTACGATTTCCACATGAATTTAAAGAAATGACAATAAAACATGAAATGACGGCAAGTTTAAGATTGTGTGTTTTCCTATTCTCTCCCTGGATGGATGCTTTCTCTAATGCCATTCCGCTCAGTTCGGAGTTATAACGGTTAATTGCTCTCGAAAATGTTGTACCTATTTAAATGAACAGGAGTGTATAAATTTCGTTTCAGCAAACTACTCTAAAATGTTTGTTATGTTTGTATGTACACTTCTTGTCACTCGTTCGTTGTATAAGGTACAATATCTAAGGGGCTTCGGTAGCTACGCCTCCGCTGAGGTACCTAGTCTTAACAAAAAAATAGTTTAATTGTTTTCGTGCAAGATCAACTAAAAACGTTACGCATAGCGTTTGAAACCGAAAAACCTTATTTTAAAACATGGCAGTTTACTATCATGTGATATCATTATAAGACAAAACTTCATTTTGAATTCACAGGTTGAACTTGAAAAAAGTAATTCAACCCAGAAGTAGTCTCCTTTGCTCATTAAATGGTGATTGATATAATTATTTAAGCCATGTTTAAAAAAAAAACATTAGGCCTTCAATTAAATACTGGTATTTTTTTACTTCTTAATTGTTTGCACAAATATTTACTTGCTATGGCAAAATGAATAACGTCTAACTACTTAGAGCACAGTTGTTATGGCATTTCGAATGTTTGTGTAGTTGAGAAAAAATCGTGTATGTACATATGTACCTACATACATATTTTATAAAATCAACACAAGATTTATGATGCAAAACGTCTAAATAAGATTCTTTAAAGTCAATTGTGTGACTAATTGTTATTGAAAACACAAGTACTACACACCAACAATGTTCGTCATAGAATTATAAAATTTTTCCGAACAGGTGACGACGCGACGTTCGTGACGTCTATTTAAAACGAAAAATTGCCAATTAGTTTTAAGCAAAAGATAGTGATATTGATTTTACTTATTTTTATCTCTTACTAGCTGGCCCGCCCCGGCTTCACACGGGTCTACAAATTTATTTTGAGTATATAAATTAATATACAAATACATATACATATCAATATTAATGCTAACTGTAACTGGTATCTTTTACTTATTTTAATTGATTGATTGATTTGTTAAATTTAGTTGTTTGAATTACGTTTGACGAACAACATCATTTTAAAGCTTTTGGATACATATTACAAATTTTTGTTTTTTTCCATAATTTGCATAGACATATTAATCCTACGGCATTCCAACTCTTGAACATTTTTACATAAAATTGTCCATGTTTGAAACAGCATGGATTTTGTTAATCCAATTCACACTCTTATAGAGATTTCCCTTGCACTATATTGATAATTATCATTTCAAAGGCAAGTTGAATCGGGAATTACAAACTATTCACATTGAAAGGTGTGTCTTTTATAGTATCATTGAAATGCGTGGAAGTAATATTTTATTTTGTCCTTTGAATTTTTCTTTTAAAATTGTTACATCGATTACATTGTTCATCAACTTTTTCACAACCTCAAACACAGCTTGTTTTATTCCATTTCAACATCAACTCGTCCTCATTTGAAAATACATACATAACTATGATCACTTACCAAGAACGTACGCAGGATTTTGATCAGCTGAGTGGGGGAAATTAATTTTAAAAAAATGTACCCCTTGAACAGAATGAACGTAGCTGCAGCTGGTAGCAAGAGTTGAATTTAGTTTAACTTCTGCTACACCATACATTCCTTGCTACATTTACAGCTTCTCATTGTGGCACTGTATACTATTTTTGTATCTTTCTAATTTGACAGTGCTACACGCGACAACTACAGCTACACCATTCTGTTCGGCCAGTTAAGCTTCAATTAACATATTAATCTATTTTTTAAACAAAATATTAGGTCAGTCCCACCAAATAAAATTTCACTGAGCTGTCAATGTCAATTTGACGGAGGCGGAATGATTTGGTATGGGACCGCACTTTCCGTTCAATTGTAAAAAAAAACAGTTCCCTGAAGTTCTTGAAACGTAATTTAAACTTTGTTTAAAACTTTTAATTACTAAAGCACAAAACTTTATGAATAGAATAAGGGTATTCATGCAACAGCGTAAAGTCGTCGTAAACGTGGTAAAGTTTTAAACTTCGTAAATCTGTCAAATTTTCCATACAAATTGTGATAGATTTACGAAGTATTAAAACTTTCCAACGTTTACGACGACTTTACGCTGTTGCATGAATACCCATAGTGAAAAATAATAGCATTTCCAATTTATTTTAGTTTTTGTCAACATTCCAATTTTGTTATTATTGTTTTTGACAAATTACCGAAAACTACAGGTTGGAATCTGGTTAGGTGATTTGTGATAGTTGACAGACGTGCTATTGTATTTGGATTGTCAACTATCACAAATCACCTTATCGATTCCACCCACGGTTTGTCAAGCTGCGTACATCACAACCGAAATAAGCATCAATTAAGTATCACGTTTCTGCGTTTTGAAATTTTTGGATTTTCTTTATTGGGACGCAGTTTAAAGGACTTTGGAAAATTGCAATTTCTGTTAAAAAAATGCTACATACCTTGGCTGAGAAACAACATTAAGGAATACAAAAAAATCTATGAGCGCTCTTGTCATTTACTGTTCTTGAATCTTGATTGTTCCAATGATTGACTTGTTGGTAGGTACTTCAGAAAAGAGCAATTTCGTTGCGAATAGATCATTCTAACGCAGTAACCAAAATTAAGTAAACTTTGTTTGCCTTCTTTTCATTTTCTGGGGTTAGACACACACGCTGCTCATTTTCTAGATTCACAGATACATATGTATGCACATGTATGTATACGTTAATAATAAAAACTGTTAAATTGGAAAGATAATTTCACCTGCATTGATACTTATGTACATGTGTCCTTAGGTATACCAGTTTTCGTATGTGTTTTCAAATATGCACCCATAACCCTCATTTGCGAACGCATTTCTTGAATACATTTAAATTAAGACATTTTAATCTTCAATTAAATTTTATATTTATATTTTCTGACATTAAATACAGAGCTTGTTTTTAAAATAATCTTTATTTTGTTCATATAAAAACACTAATTTTTCTTTTCCACGATAAAAGTGCAGTACCACTCATAGAAATTGTCTCAAATTACTCTTTAAACCATGCCAGTAATTTTTTGAATATCAAGCATAAATTTCAGCTCCATCTAACGTGCAGTTCTTGAGTCTATAGGTCATACACAGACAAACATTCATTTTTATATATATAGATAGTAAAAATATTACTGATAAATAAATGAACTTTTGAGGCCAAGATTGATGTTGTAAAAAAATTAAGAAAATAGCTTTTTATGTGTGCCTTTAAGATAAAATTAAAATTCCATATATGTATCTCTAGATAAAAATTTATAATCAAAATATTGTATTCATTTCGAAATTGAATTATTGTACTCATTTATTTTAAATAACAAAGGCGACGCAATTATATATTCTATAGGTATAGATGTACATACCTACAGCTGATGTCAGCTTGTATGACTTTCATACTTAAATTTTTGTATTATTTAAACAGGTTAAAAAATTATTGACAATACCTATACTAGTTAAATACAATTGTATACTTCTATAATTATTCTACAAAGATTCGTCTAGGTTAGATAACCTGTAAACTAACAAAATCATGCATGTACGTACGTATATTTATGAAGTTAAACTAATAACAACAGGGAAGTAATTTTTTGGGGTGTTTCGGAAGAAAAACATAGAAAACTTGCTAAAATTATGTGTGTACACCACTTTCAATAAGGTGAGTCAAAAAATTAACTTTTTTATTTGATACCTACTCTCAAAGTGAATTTAGAATAGTTTTAGAAGCTTTGCTTCAGATAACACGTAACTACACTGGAAATTAAAAATGGAATAAAATTTGATTTTTGTTCAAACTCTAGTAAGTTATTTTAGAAGACCAAACCGCTGCGCCACACACTGTCCCGTTTGTTGAATTTTGGCGACAAAAATCATTTCTCCAACCAATTCTTGATAAGTATTATTGAAATTTGGGAAACATATTTTGGGGACCCTGAATTCAGTGGTATTGCCTATTTTTCTCTTCCAAGCAAAGGCTTCACAATTGTTTTTTGAAACCTAGGGTCGCCCTGAACTCGCCCTGAAGTAGATCTAGGTATTTTGCTGGGGCGAGTTGATGTAAAGAATAAAATGTCAAAGTGGCATGAGGAATGAAGCAATTTTTTGTTGAAGATTCACGTGCTGCGGGTTTTCTTTTGTTTTTGAATGAAAAAAACAAAGAATACACAAATCTACTTTAATAACAAATACATACAAGTAGAAAATGCTAACTTTGGTTTGTTTTTATTAATTTTTTAAAACAAATTTTGTCTCTTGATTACCTCAACAACCCAATTGAGGGCCTTTTGTTGTTTTTTGAGAACCAAAAAACCCAGGTTATTTTGACAATTCTTGTGGTTGTCAAGAAAACCTGGGTTAACCCTGGGTAAACTTCAACGAACAAACCTACTATTATTTTCAAAAGGTTTTCAATAGAATTTTACCACTTCATAAAAAGGACTAGATATAACTTTTTGTAGGGTAGTCGTATAGTTTTAATTCAGCGTCTCATTGGATTCAGCGTTGAAAAATACTATAGAATCATGTGTTAGCTTAGATTGTTCTAAAATTAATATTGAAATAAAGAAGCCAAATTAGGTTCAATAATATGATCAGCGATTGAAAATTTTGTATCAATTGTTAAAAATAAAGTTGAAACTCGAATTAAACGTCAACTAGTTTTATGACTTCCTTTTTTAAATACGATATAATAATCATAAAAAAAGACCCAATTTCAACCATCAAGAATGTAAAAAACTTTATTAAAAAACTCTTGTTGGTCAGGATTGAATACAAAAATAGAATAGAATCTAAATCAGAGCATCACGCGACGTCGCTCATGTGAATAGGGGTAAAAACAAAAAAAATGACGAACATGTAATTCGTTAAATGGACGCGCATTCTTGCCACAGAAGCACATCCACTTTGATAATTAAGTTTTAACATTTGCACGTTCTGTTAAATTGTGTGACTCGCCATGCTGATTTAGCATCAGGGACTGAATAATAAACAACAGAATTGACAGACACCTCTCAACATCAATCCGACCCTATTGGAAAACCCTTTATTTTGTATATTTGATTCAATTAAAATTAAAATTTAGTAATTAATAATTTTAAAACAACATTTTTTTTATTTTTTCTAGATTTTCACAGATGGAATAACAAACAAACTAGTGGGTTGCTTTAACAAGACAACAAAAGATGACAATAATTCCTCCCAAAACGGCTCTACCGACTATTCAAATAATGTCGTTCTCGTTCGAGTTTACGGCAACAAAACTGACCTGCTTATCGACCGTAAAGCCGAAACCCGCAACATTAAACTACTTCATTCCTATGGCTTTGCTCCCTCGCTATTTGCCACATTCAAAAATGGTCTCGCCTATGAATATGTACCCGGAGTAACGCTCACTCCAGAAACTGTAACTAGACCTGAAATATGGCAACTCGTGGCCTCTCGCATGGCAGATATGCATAAAGTTTCCCAAGACAACGGTTCGGCGATACCACCGCCACGAGAATCAATGCTTTGGAAAAAGGTCCAGAGTTTCTTTGATCTTGTGCCAGAACGATTTTCGGACGCAGACAAGCACAGCAGGTAATTTGACACAAACATCCTATAACATTTCAACACAAATTGCTATATTCACAGGACATAAGAAGGACAAGATTTCGAAAATCGTCATCTTCTTCTCCTTGGTGTAGTTTGATCTGGTTCGGTTGTTGCACTCAGTTGTTGTATACGAACTCTATTGTAATTTGCCATTTTCTGTCTTTGAAACAAAACCAAAATTCAACCCAAATGACCCAGTTGTGAACCATCTTATATGCTAATTTTCCTTACTCATTCTAGGCTAGAGAAAACTTTTCTACCAATTTCGAAGATCCGCAACGAGTTTGAGATGCTTTACACAAAATTAAAATCATTAAATAGTCCGCTCGTGTTTGCACACAATGATCTTTTGCTAGGCAATGTTATCTACACAGAATCTCTGCAACAGATAACATTCATCGACTACGAATATGCTGACTATAATTTCCAAGCATTTGATATCGGCAATCATTTCGCTGAGTTTGCTGGCGTAGATGAAGTAGATTATAAGCGTTATCCCTCAAAAGAATTCCAACATAAATGGTTGCGAACTTACCTGGAGGCGTATTTAGAAAGCAACGAAGTTTCAGAAGAACAAGTTCAGAAGCTTTATGTGCAAGTGAATCAGTTTGCATTGGCAGCGCATTTCTTTTGGACGATATGGGCCCTTATTCAGGCGGAAAATTCAACAATTGACTTTGATTTTGTCGAGTAAGTATAAAGTTTTATTATATTAATTTTGTTTCCTTTGTTCAGTATTGCAGTTTCCCTAAAATTTTAAATTCAATATAAGATGTTGAGGTAATATATGAAAAGCTAAATCCTAAAACTCTGAATGCTAGTAGGTCGCTTATAATTTTGTTAGTTAAATTAATAAAGAGAGAGTAAGGCTAGTTGCTAATTAGATGAATGGGTCTGTTGTGTATCGACGTGACTAAATAAATAAAATACACGACCTGATCGCACGTATTTGATCTCACAGTTCAGCTTACAGGCAATTTCTGCACAGGCTCAAATATAATCTAAAAGCCATAAAAAGCTATTTTGAATCAATAATCCAACAAGTCCAATCCTTAATGCTTAATCTTCTACTTGGCTGATTTATTTCAGTAGTATATAGAATTTTTATTATACAAAAAATTAATATAATCTCATTTATTCTCACTTGTATGAAGAAAAGAGGGATATCGATTTTAGTACTAACTTAAAGGATGTTACTGGTCCCAAAGTTAGAACTCTGTGAAGAAATTGAACTTGAATTCAATTTTGTTTTTACGAATAAAAATTTGTACCTTGGTTCTAAAAGGGCCAATGTCCAATTTCATAATTTTTGGGAAATCGAAATTATTTTTGAAAATCAAACTTACTCTAACCATCAGTATCTTGTTAAGAAACAATTGAAGCCCATGGGCCATTATTCCATTCGTAAAACATCTTCCACTGACTCAAAAAGTGAACTTAAGTCAATACTGTACAAAATGGACATTGCCCCTTTTAGAACCAAGGTACAGAAATATACCGCTAAATCACGAGCCATAATATGTGTTAATAGAAATCTCAAGTTGACTCAACTTGCATGAATTTGATTCCCTCCCTGCGAAAAAAAATATATGCAAATGTCGTAAATTATTGAGGTGAAAAATAAAATAAAAAAAACATTGCTGTCATGGAATGTAATGCAAAATGGGAATAATGGGATACTGATATAATCTCCAAAAACAAAATCCACAAATCCAAAATCCCCACACTTTTAAAAATCCGCAAATTTGAAATCCCCAGTCACAAAATCTACGAACCAAAATTCGAAGGCAAACGTTGTTCGCACAGAAAAGATGGAAAGCTGTTTTGAAATTTTTTTTTCGCATCCTTCACTTTTTCACAATTTGTTTGTGTTAAATCCAAGAAACCATATATACACAAAGTGCTGACCTTCACCTAGTTCAAAGAAAAAACGACAATATGGCCGATGTCGCTATTCAATTGAAGGAAAAATTATTTTATCATGAAATTGAAGATCTTATAATAAAAAGCGCAATGATAGCAAGACTAAGATTGTGTGTTTTCTTATGAATTTGATGCTTTCTCTTAAATGGCATTTACAAAAAATGATTCAGTCCACTCTGTTCGGAGTTATAACGGTTAATTGCTCTCGAAATTTGTGTACCTATTCAATTGAACGGAAGTTTACATACAATTAAAAGACCAAAGGGTTCTTAGTTTCGAGGTATAAGCTCAAGGTTTATTGATTTTTTTTTGTAATATTGGCTTATTGTGATTGATTGATTTGTCACTTCTTCGCGGGCTGGGTACTAAATCACAATATCTAGTTTTTCATAATCTCGCAATTACAAAATCCAGGCTTTAAACAATCTTACTAAAAACTAATAACTCGCAAATCAGAATCTTGCAAATTAAAATCTGGCGCGAGACTTGAATATGCAAAATTTTGATTTATAAAGTGTAGTTGTTGCAATGCAATTTAATTTTAATAGGTTTCTTAACTTCTGCAAAAATAAATCGAGATACTGATATAATCAGTGCCTACTAATTTTTGAAAATATTGTTATGTATTGATAATTGTAATTATATATATTTGTTGTTAACACAAGAAAGAGATCGGTAAATTTTTTTAAATGTTAAAAACACATTTTTGAAAACAATAAAGCCAAAGAAAAAGTTTTTCGTTTTCGATTTTGTTTTGTTCTCAGGACTTTTATTTTTCAGTGTCAAACTGAGAGCGATGTTACAGTGAGATTTTAAATTGTGAATTTTTTCGGTGCGACATATGAATACAAGATAAAAAGCGATATTTTGTAATTGCGAAATTATGAACAGCAGGATTATTAATTTGCGAGATATTGGGTGATATGAATAAAACGGAGCACGTACTCAGAGCAGGTACTCCATGAGAATCGGAGGAGGTGCTCAATAAAAAAGTACCTGCTCCCATTTCGTATGAATAAAATTATAAACAAACTTGAGAGCACCTCCTCATTCAAACAGAGTAGCTTCTCTAATACCTCAAACCAAATTTTATTG
This sequence comes from Dasysyrphus tricinctus, assembly GCA_963921185.1. Lineage (NCBI taxonomy): Eukaryota > Metazoa > Arthropoda > Insecta > Diptera > Syrphidae > Dasysyrphus > Dasysyrphus tricinctus. The sequence continues at coordinate 104,863,462 of OY992532.1, read as the reverse complement.
TTCTTGACATTTAGAATTAATTTCGATGATTTATAATAAAAAAATAATTTAAAATATGAACATTTTTCTGTTTGGATCCGCATTTTTTGTGAAAAGGTTTGTTCGTTGAAGTTTAAACACGGTTGAACCAGGTTTTCTTGACAACCCCAAGAATTGTTAAAAATAACATGGGTTTTTCGGTTCTCAAAAACACCAAAGGGTCTTCAATTGTGTTTTTGAGATATTAGTCCGGGAGCCGACCGAAATATTACTTATGTATCTCATCTTGGCCACGCAAAAATTGGATGCCAACTGATAGCTTTAGTCCAAACACTTACGAAAGTACTGGTCGGACAAGGCTTTTCTGATCGCAAAGGTTAGAAAATGCACTTTTCAGGTAGCATTTTCCGCTAAATGAACCAATAATATAAACAACTTCTACAAATGGGGTATCAAATGAAAGCTAAGGCTGTCCTCTACACGATACCAATGGTCGGATAAACTTTTTTTGGCTCTTGTCACGAGTCCGACCACTTTTCTAAAATTAGGGATTTTGTGCATCCTTGGATGAGTAAAAAGTAGTTAAAGCCACTTTCTTAGCTATTTGATATGATTCTACTCAGTCTTACCTTATGTAAAATGTAGTGTTAAGAAAAGAACATTTTTTTTAAATTCGTCGGACTGGTCGCAACAGCCAAAAAAAGTCTGTTCGACCATTGGTATCGTATAGAGGACAGCCCTAGCTTTCATTTGATACCCCATTTATAGAAATTGCTTATATTATTGGTACATTTAGCAGAAAATGCAACCTGAAAAGTGCATTTTCTAACCGTTGCGACCAGAAAAGCCTTGTCCGACTAGAATTTTCGCAAATGTTTGGACTTAAGCTATCGAAAGCTCTAAGAAATTACTTTGTGTGACAAAATTTGAACTTTTGTCTGTAACATGAACCAAGATATACTTTTCTGATGGTCTTTGATGCGCTGAGTTTGAATCTGGCCTTGAAATTTCTCTTTCACGTCACGTTTTTGAGATATTCGAATCTAAAAATTAAAAAAAAATGCATTTTTATACAAATTTAGGGTTATTGTTTTTTGGTCTCGAGGTAATTTTTTTCGCAAAAATGTTTATGGTCATTCTGAAGTATGAACATATTACTTCAAAATTCTTTTTGAATCCTTCAAATACCTCCATTCGTCTTCAAGAAATAGTTGGTTTTCGTCTTACTACCTAATTTAAAAAATCCCACAATTTGCCCTTTTGAGCACAAATTGACTGGACTAATAAGAAAGAAACAACATTTGTTTAAATCCCCCACCACTCCTTAATTATTAAAAAAAAAAATGGTTCCTTAAGAAATAACATTTTCTCTGTGCTGAATTTATATAGAATGCAATAGTATTTTTTTTAATCCTTCTCTTTTTCTCTTATAAAATTTAACCTTGCAATAAAAAATTTGTATAAACTTCCCCATTCATGAAGCAAAAGCAATTAAACGCTTTTTACTTCAACGTTGAGCAACCAACTGATCTAACTTACAAATGAGGAGCAGGTGCTCGTCTCGATAGAGCACGTGCTTCGGTTTATTCATTCCATACAGTGGAGCAGGTGCTTACCCTGAGAAGGTTCTCATCAAACATGGAGATGCTCAATCGTTTAGCACCTTCTCAAGTATTTTATTCATACCAAATAAAGCATCTGCTTCAAAAACTTGAGTTTTGAGCAGGTGCTCTGTTTTATTCATATCACCCATTGTTTATAGAGATTTTTAAAAATGCGAGATTTCCCATTCTTCATAAGGGGTAGTTCGCCTTAAAACAAATATTTTAAACAATAGGCTGAGATCCGGACCCAATCTGGCTCAACACTCCAGAGAAATAACAAGGGGAACCTTATAAGCTTATGCAAGAAAATTATGTAAAATATAAAATAATATCGGATATAGCAATTGTAGTTACCTCAATGACATACATACAAAGTCAGGTATTCAAATACATAACTATGGCCGTTTTCGAAAACGTCATCTGCGTCAAAACTGCATTTGCAGAATGTTCTTAAACGCAAACTGCAAAAGTCTTCTGTTCGAAAACGCAAATACAAATTTTACTGCATTAGCATTGTGTTTGATAATGCAGCTTGCCAAAGTCACATGTTCGAAAACATCATCTGCGGTGCAGCTGTGCACTTAAAAAATCGGGTTGACGAACAAAATATTTAAAAGCCAGAGAGCGTGTTTGTAAACGTCAAATGCGTTTGCAATTAAATAGATTGACGTTGATCAAACTGATTTTGTGCAAGCAAGACGATTGCATATTTGACGATCGCAGTACCTGCGTCCAAAAATGACGATCATTTGATGATCAAATTGACTTTGATTTGACGTTTTCGAAAACGGCATATGTACTTAACTATTGCAAATTATAACTCAGGGTATTTATAGTTATCTTTATGTTTTGCAGTTATGTACATACATAAATGTATTTGTGTAATGCAAGTTATTACACAAATACATTATTACATTATTATTTATGTACACAGAAATAAAACGATAAAACGCAAATACTTATAGACAATATTATCAATTAGTAAGTCGTAACAAATTTCATCGTTTAAAACACTGAATTTGCTATTTTTCATTATTTTGAATGATTTTGTTTTTATTAATCTTTTCTATCTTCTAATTTTCAGCTACGCTTTTACCCGTTACAATGAGTACTTAACCAAAAAGGAACAATTCCTATCAATGGACACAAACACCAATAATCTTAGCTGAGACAAGTTTCTTAACCACACCGTTTGACACGAAACCAGCAAGACATTTAAAAAGCTACATGTGAAACTAAAAATCATAATTCACATTTTTTGTTGTATTAAGTAACACATAAAGAGTTCTTAATTAAAACAAAATACAATAACAAAATAAATCTTCCGCAAATCTTATAAAGAAATTTTAGTTTCATCGATTTTTTGTTTGTTGCTACGAACTTGGTTCGCTTATTATGGTATTTATAATTAATTTAGAAATGTCATGATTACTTAAAAAGAGCGAATATTATTCGTCTTAGTTTTAAAATTTACAAAAGAAAGCATTCCCATTAAATGCATTGTTATATTGTGTTAGAAATTATTTTAATGTTATATTTTTTTTTATTTTGTTGAATGTTCTAATGTATAAAAAGGTGAATTAAAGGTATTTTAACAAATAATCATGAAAATAGTAAAAGCTTTTTATTTAAAAAACTGTCATTCCGATTGCCAATGGAATACTTTCAAAAGTATTCAGAAGCATTCCGAAAGCTTCTATCAAATTAGTAAATTTTATTCATTGCGATTAGAACAAACCAGCATAAACACCCGAACAGCACCAAACTAATGTAAGCACATTTATTACTTTTCACAAAACTTAGGAAAGGTCCATTTTCTTCCAGAAACACGAACAACACATAGCAAACCCAAACAGAGACATTTTTCATCATCCTGTCCTGTAACCCCGGTCGGGACATAGGGCGCCAATAAATATTTTCCATCCTTGACGGTCGTCAGCTAGATATTTTAATTATGGAAACGTCTTTTTCTACGGTTCTACTTTTTACATAAATAAAAATAAAAGCTTTTTTTCATAAAATATTTTGTTGTATTTGTATAGGGTTCCATGAGATAAAATATGTCTGCACCTTTATCATACATATGTATTTAAAAAGATTATATGTTTACAAAAATCACAATTGAATATTTTTATTATAGTTAATAACGATTATAAATAAGTATTTATCAAATAGTATATAATTTTATCAATAATGTAAGTATGTATTATAGTGTCTAGTTGTGTTGTATTTATACATTATGCATTCTTTTCTTAAGTTTATGAGGAAAATATCACAAATAATTGTGGTGGTTACAGGGTATAACAATAAATATGTTGTTCAAATAATTATATTATTAGGGCAAGACATTTTTTTGATTTAAGGCTCTCCCAAACCAACGCGAAATCATAGCGAATCATCCGCAAAGACAGTTTTTTGTTGTTGTTTAGCATTGTGTATCTTTCATAATTTGTATTATTATGAATGATTTCGCGTCGTTGGCAAATGCTTAGCGTTGATTTGGGAGAGCCTTTATTTACTTATTAAATATTTATGTGATGTTAGGAGTAGTATTAAAATAACTATTTAACATAATATAGTAAAACCCAGATAAGTACCTCTCGTATAAGTGCCTTGCTCACATAATAGTCCGGGAGTCCACCGTAAGATTACCTATCTCATCGCGGCCACGAAAAAATTGGATACCAACCGATAGCTTTAGTCCAAACATTTACAAAGCTGCTGGTCGGACAAGCTTTATCTAGTCCCAATGGTTAGAAAATGCACTTTTCAGGTTACATTTTCCGCTAAATGCACCTAGAATTCAAGCAACTTATATAAATGGGGTATTAAATTAAAGCTATGACAAGATACAATTGGTCGGACAGCCTTTTTTTGGCTGTTGTGACGAGTCCGACCACTTTTCTAAAAAGTGGCTTGATTTGGGCGAATCGTTTACACTGAGTACACCGAGTGGATTCAAAACAAAGTCTACTTGGTTTCTAGCTTCTTTTTTTTTAAGAAGATGCATTAAAAGAAAAAAATGGGAACTACTGAATAGAAGCTACTAAGATTCTCAAAGCGAGTTTAAGAAGCTTGACTTTGAATTGAAACAATGTACATAGTGTAGTATACACTTTCTATGAATACCCGTTCTTCATGATTTCACTGCAGTAAGTGCTTAGCTTGAAATGGGTGCAACACTTATACAGTAAATCACATAAATGTCGGTTCATTAATTTAATTTTCAAGCAGTGTGTACAATATTGAAATGTGCTTGAAGTAAAATGAATGTCTTCAAGAGATAGTTTCAAGACATTCATTGCAGACCTCTAGTATGTACCTACATTGAAAACTATTTATAAATTAAAGGCACTTATCAGGGTTTTACTTACTCCTTTAGCGATTTATAAAATTGTGTTTGCAATAACTTTTTATTCGAAGCTCGACTGCGAATTGTGCGTTTGAACAATAAGAACAAAATTTCATATGTAGCTATAGTTTAAACAAAGTAAAATTGTATATCCTGTAAACATTGAAATTTTAAATAAATGTATTTTACAATATGTATAATCACTGAGAATTTAAATCTTAAATAAATTACGGTAGAATGGTTCTGGCCATCCACGTTACAATCGAATTCCACCTCTTTATGCATTCCTTTTACAAATTTTAAATCGTTATGAATTATGATGTAAGATCTGGAGAATCACTGTTTCCAGAAAATGTTTTGTCTTATGGTCAAGGCCACGATTTGATAAAGTGACATTTCTACAAGGTTTTCGCTCATAACTCGAAAAATAGCTATTCAAAGCTTGACATTTTTCTTAAGCCTATGATAGAGCTCCGTATGTCTCAAATTCTGTTCGCACAACATTTTTTTAATTTTTTTTTTGTTTATAGTATAAAAGATAACAAAAAACTTTGTTTGTACGAAGTGTGAGTGTTACAGGTTGTCATAGGCATATAACGTTATCAGTCCGTGGCCTTGACCTTATGTTTCTGTCGCTGTCGAGACCAAGATCATTATAGATGATGCTATGGATTTTAGTTCTCTGTACAGGGTGATTGGTATAAGGTTTAACAAGAAAAAAATCGTATAGGAAAGCGGGTCTGTTTCCACCCGTTTAGGCGGGAGGCAATTTTCTAAAAAAATCGACTTAAAACAGAAAAACAAATATTTAAAAACAAAGGTCAAACTTACAATGCTATGCTATACAATTTTGGAAAGCCAGAAACCTCTTCTTTGATTTTAATTTTAAATAAGTTGTGTTAGTGAATAGTTTTTGACAAATTAATTTTCAAACTCGAAATTTTGAGGAAAAAAAAGTTTCAAACTAATTTTTGTTTTCAAAATTCAAAGCTCTTATTAATTTTCGATGAACAACAGAAAACCGGATGCTAAAATGTATTTTAGTTTTTGAGAAATAAAAAAAAATAAAAGTACTTTTTTTTCCAAAAAAATACTTTTTTTGTTTGTTCTATCTTTGCATAAATACCATTAGCTTTATTAGCAAGTAATACAAAACATTGCTTAATAAATTAGTAATATTTCTAATATCTGTTACATTTTAGCCTATTCTAATAAAAATGTATGATACATCCTATAAGAAATTTTCCCCACTCTTCCCAAGGCAACGGTTGTATCTTCTTCTTTTGGCTGCAGCTAATTCAATGCGTTGTTTAAGTTGCTCCAAAGAAGAAATTTCAACTTCATATACACAGTTCTTCATGAATCCCCAAGCGTAAAAATCCAAAGCAGTTAAATCTGGTGATCTTGGTGGCCATTCAGTGGACCTCACCTTCCTATCCATCGGTCGTTGAAATGATTATTCAGCCAATTTCTCACAGGCAGGCTAAAGTGTGCTGGATCTCCATCTTGTTGGTATATTAAATTGTCTGTTATAGCCAAGGGGACATCTTCTTATAAATCTGGCAAAAGGGTTCTTAGGAATTGCAGATAGGATTCTCCATTTAAAACCGTATTCAAAAAACGTGTTCCAACTACCATTCGTCCAACAATGCCGAGCCACACATTGCAGCTAAAGCGGTGAGGCAATTTATTTTGTTTTTAAACTTGTGGATTGTTGGAACTCCAGTAATGCAAGTTGTGGAAATTGGTAACTCCATCTCTGGTAAACTGCACTTCATCTGTCCAGACTATCCTTTTAAAGTAGTTGTGTTCTGTTTCTTGCCACAGCAATAGCCTTCTACAGAATTAAGTCCTCAAAAATTTATCATTTGATGTCAACTCTTGCACTGGGTTAAAGTGTTATGGGTGAAGGCTATCGGTATGAATCACTGTCCGAACCCTACTTTGGAGCAATCAAAGCTTAGTAGCTATCCTAACTTGCCATCGTTTTGTGTTGACGATTTGATACGCAATTTAGAAATAAGTTTTAAACAGAATGTCCTTCCATATTTATTTGTGGTTACCCTGAGGCCACACGAGCAAGTACTTGCAAGCAAGTTGGCTACATACACTGCCTGTCAAATTCGTAATTTGCATTCCACTTGCCTCCCACTTGCTTCCACTTGCATTCCACTTGCTTGTCTCCCAACTTGCTTCTCAACTTGCTTCACTACTGGCTTCAAAACTTGCATGCCAGTTGATAAGCAAGTTGCTTGGGTTTTTTTGTGTTAGTACACAAATTTGTATGTATTGCAACTTGCTTGCAAGTACTTGCTCGTGTGGCCTCGGGGTTAGGTAAAACATTTGTTTTTTTTATTTGGCATAGGTAATCCTTTTTATTTGGGTTACAGGTCGGAATGCAGATCAATTTTGGTAAATTGAACACATGCCTCAAAAAAAAAGGTAAAATCTAACTAATCCAGTTTTTTTTTTAATTATTTGCTCAAAGCTGGATGGTATGTAATAGAAAATAAAAAAAGGGTAATCCGCTAATTTAATAATGTCGAATTCCTTACAACCAAATAATCGATTTTTTTCTAAACAGAATCGATTTTTTTCTAAACAAAATCGATTTTATTCTGTCAAAACAAATCTTGCATTTTCAGCAAGATTTCAAATCGATTTCACACACACTAACAAGATTTGACATTTCTCTGGAGTTGAAAGTACTTTGCGGCGGGTTTAACAAATGTTCTAAAGTGTTCGTCGGTCATTTAAATAGATTAAAAGCAAATAAATAATTAAAACTAATTTTAATTCATCAAAAATAGTGAATGGTCAGTTAGAAGTTATAAAAATATCAACTAACTTCGATTCAAAGTGCCCAAAGTCAATTAAAGATATAAATCGCGCGCTCGCCGATGTGTTTCTCGAATGATGTGTTTCTTGGATGAATTTGGGTTGTTTTTTTTACTTTAATGGCCACATAACTATTTTCTGTTTATTTTTGCAACTTTTCCTGGAAATGTATATGTTTTTAATCTAACTGCACTTTGGAATATTTGTAACAAATTTGTATGCGCATAGTTTGTTTACTTTTTTGCCTCAAAGCTACTGTCAAATGACACACACACAATCCCACACGAAAAATTTGATTTTTTGTGTGTTCCTTACAACCAACAAAAAAAAATCGATTTGAAATTGTTGTAAGGAATTCGACATAACTGACCCGAGCAGATCAAACTTGAGAAAACCAAAAAGTGTTTGTCTTGAAAAAAGTACTTTTCATATTTTTTTTTTTTGAAAACTAAGATACATTTTAGCATCCTGTTTTCTGTTTTTTATTGAAAACTAATAAGAGCATTGAATTTTGAAAATTGTTCAGTTTATATTTCATGAGCGCTCACTGAGCTGACGGAGCAAAGATTTTTGTTCCTTAGCTTTTGACAGCCAAACTGGGAAAATTCTCTGAGCGCTCACAAATATAAACTGGACAAATAAAAATTATACTTATTAAATGAAATTTTGAAAAAAAAAATTAGTTTGAAATTTTTTTTCCAAATTTCGAGTTTGAAAATAAGTTTTTCAAAAACTATTCCCTACCACAACGTAATTTAAAATGAAAATTAAAGAAGATAATTCTGGCTTTCCAAAAAGGTATAGCATGGCATTTTAAATTGTAGCGTTGTTTTTTAAATAATTTTTGTTCTGTTTTAAGTCATTTTTTTAGACAATTGCGTCTCCTGCTAAACGGCGGGAAATAGACCCCCCCTTCCCCTACAATTCGATTTTTTTCTTGTCTGAGCCCAACCAACTCGCTCTAGCTTTTTGGTGCACCTTATACCAATCACCCTGTATATGTATCTCTCGAGGAGTGGAGTTATCGATTAGCATACCGTTACACAGTTTTGTCGCTGCATTTTAAAATGTCTGCTCCGTTCACTTATAGCTAGAATTGTGTTGGGCACACATATCTGGTTAATTTAACGTGATTTTTCCCTTTATGACATTACAAATCGGGGTAGTTCTGCCCTTTTAGGCTTACTACAACAGCGTTGCCTTTTAGTAGATGATAAATTCATTGTGAAGTATTGAACGACCTTTGTATGTTTCCAGGAGCCCTAGTATGTAACTTTTGTCTACTTTCGATTGCATTCGAAAGTTGTTTTCAATGCTTATTATAAGTGGTAATATGTATGTACATAATGAAAGTGGGATCAAATGTACGTGCTTCCGTCTTTTTGTCACTAAGCCCTTGATATAGTACCTTGTAGCATAATTTTTATTGCGTTGAACTGTCATGCGCATGCCGAAGGTCTGGGATTATTATGAGTTTCACGTGAGCAACATTCCACGCGGAAATAATGACATTTCACTTTTCGCCTATTGTGAGTTTCGCCCGAAAAAACGAAAATACCCGTTTTTTGTGAGTATTATTTAGAGTGTAATGTTTTATTAATTGAAAGCTAAAACTGTCACCTATTTTTTGACGGTTGCAAGAAAGAAAAACAGTGGGTACTGGTGCCCTTTGCGCTAGTTTTCTGTTTATTTTAGGCCAAGAGAATTTCAGCCGAAACTCATAATAGCTTTTAAAATTCCGGGGGAACAATTATTTTTCGGGCGAAAAATTTTCCATGTGAAACTCATAGTAAGGCTGAATGTTTATGTACTGCCTCTTGCGAAGAGCTGACAAATCCTCCAAGAGTATCTGTTGTCATGAATAAATGCTTCTCATCAAGCCGTTCGGACTTACCAAGAGAGTTGTAAGTCACTAGGCCCTGGTTCTCCAGGAGCTGTTGCGCCACCATAGAATTAGCTAGATGAGATTTTGCATGATCGAACGTTTTTACTGTAGAATCGAGTTACATAGTCACTATTTGGTGAATTATTCAGTACGGTAGATAAAGTATTGTTTTTGGAAAACTTAATTTCAGGACACAGGATTATTTTTACCAACCAAAAATTCGATGGCCTTTTTCAACACTTGTAAAGCACAAAGCTAAGGCGTGTAGAGTGGGAGAAAACAAGAAAAAATCGTATTGTAGGGGATATAATTTGCCATCTTCAGGTGAAGAATATACTTCTAGCTTTAAAAGCAGCTATAAATAAAGAAAGCATACGTACTACCAATACGGCCTTGATTTTTGTGAATCACCTTATACATATATTGCATTCCTGAATTTTAATGTCACTTAAAAATTCTCAATAATTCTTTAAAGGGTACCCGTAAAATTTAACTTCAAACAATTTTTATTCACTAGGGTTAAAAAAATATTAAGAAGTTTATCTTAAGTCTTGCCCTTAAAAAAAACTAATATTTTATTAATATTATTACAAAATCTAAAGGAATTTCCATTGCGCATTGTGATTTAAAGAAAAATTAAATGGTGCAAACCAAAGTGTATTGAAATAAAATAGCTTTTGAATAAACAATTATTGTGTTCGTTGTTAGTGTTGTGGCTATCAAGGAAATGTATTTATTTTAGCACAAATTATTGTATATATTATATTTTTTTTTTTTTGTTAATACCTATATTTCGAAATAATTTCTTAACTTCGTCTCAACCATTCGGGTATATCTCTCCAAAAGCATGGCAGGGTTGTCTTTTAGTATCCATCTCATTAATCGTAGAATGTACACTACTGCTTACATCTTCTGGGTGGGTCAGTTTTATGTTTAGCATCGGCAGAGCATATTTCTACTTTCGCCTTTTTTTTTTGTTTCTTTTTTTCCTCGAACCCCAACCAAACTTATCATCCACAGTAAATGCAAATTCAATTAAACTACTCCTCCTCCGCTGCTTCTTTATTTTGATTAGATGGTTCAGTTGACGAGTTCCCAGATGTACTTGGCAGTGAATCGGAATTTGAAGTAGAAGTTCCTGTTCCTGGTCGTTGGTTAGTTAGCACCTGAAGAAAATATTCACCAAATACTGAATGGTTGTAGAGAATAACTCGACGCAAGGCAATAGCAAATGCTTGTAGTTCATCTTGATAGTCAGTGTAGCCGGGTGGCGGTGGGGGAGTACCGGATTTTGAACCTAGCACAAGTCTAAAGTAGGTATGTAGACGTTTCCCTAATTTAAGTTGAATTAAAAAAAAACATAAATATAAAGAAAACAAATTCTCCTGGGACAAAAATAAAAATACTTACATAGTAAATTGAACACCGGTGAATCAGTGTTTCCAATTTGAATAATTTGAGTTTTAAGTGTGCTTTCGGCAGTAGCATCCATTTCATTTTCACCTTCCTCAGTAAGTTTGGTGTTTATGAATGTTTTAATTTGAATCCAAGTATTTTCAGTTGCTTCAGTGAGTTCTCTATATTTTGAAAAAAGAAACCAAATTAATTGAAACTAATCTGTTCATTTGGAATTTTCTATTTCTTGCAGCTAAAACAATTGCATTCAATCAATTTAATGTTACTATTCACGTATTTTTTCAATAATTACTCAAAACAGTTTACTTACTTTTCGTTAGTTGCGCTTTGCAATAAAATTTCAATCTGCTTTGCGAGAGTTGTGCGATTTGCTGCGCGTTGTGAAATAATTGGTATTGCCGAACAGATGGATATTATCGACGCACAAGCACACAACTGCTTGGCTCGTTGACCTAACTTTAAAATTCGGTCTTTATCGACAGAGAGCACTTCCGGAAATGTATCTGGATCGGACCAATTCATTAATTCCATGTATGCATTGTAAATGGTTTGGTCGGGACTCAATAAGTTTCCAGTTTGTGTTTGAATTTGGTTACGTTTCAACCAACTGTCCGTACATGGGAACCCAACTATGGACGAAATTTTAATTTATATCTTGTTATATATTATTTGTATTTTACATACATTTGTAATATTCTAAATATTCCTTAAACTTGGTCTTCTCATATTCGACTGAATTTGCTAAAATATCATTTCGTGCTGAATTCAACATGTAATTGGTCATATCCAGCTTCATGACAGTCATTGTTTCTAGGATTCCCTTGAATGTTTCTACGACATCATCAATTTCAGTCAGCTTCTGTACTTGTTCATCCCTTGCTGGAGCACAAGACTTTGCCATAATGGTTATAACAAAGTTTGCATAAGATTTAAAATCAAGAACACCTTGCTCAGCTTGTTGGCGTATAACACTTGCATCAAGAACTTCATTAATGTGTTCCAAGGCACGTTTGTTGCTGGAAGGAATTATTTGGGGGAAACATTCTTTGATGTCCGCTAGCAATTGAATTGCATGGTCAAAATTGGGTGGATTTAAATTTAGCTGCTCACGTAAAATGTCCCAGAAAACTTTGTGCATTACTTCCTTGATACGACGTTCCAAGCTTAAATGAGAAAAACAAATATACAAAAATTATTATTAATGAAGTATGAATTTCCATATATAATTTGTGTTAAGTTACCTGTTTTCTGGAGCTTCATAAGGCTCAAACTTGAATTCAGGATTTACAGCGATTTCATGGACCAGCGACATGTTTTCAATATTATTCACAACATGAGTTAATTCATTTAGGGTCACAACCTTCGGTGGACTTCCATCTGTACTAGGGAGTATGAAGCGCGCTCTATTTGAATTAATAAAACAGACAAAATTTAATAAAACGCACAAAATATTTATGTAACTTTTTTTGTCTTACTGGTCGGATCCTTCACTATCCGTTCTCAATCTCATGCTAGTAGCAACCGGGGAAGAACTTAATATATTTTCCATGTTCTTCCCTTCATTGGTAGAACTATTGGAATCCATTCTGAAAAATATTTCTTTAATTTAATTTTCATTTGTTAGCGTTGGTAGAATTTCTTATTTAATAGCTCTCAAAATTCTTATTTGTATAGGTATGAACGGCACATATGTACATACATTGTACATACAAAACATTTGTTCAAAAAGTTGAAATTCATTCTTTAAATCGCTAAAAAGGGCACAATGACTTAACTCTCAATTTTATGAGTGTTGTTTGTCGAAACGATTGGATAGAACCTACAAATTTTCAAAACTTCTTCTTCATGAAAAGAGATACTCTCGGGAGATTTGACTTCCTTCCAAGAGGCCGTAACTCTAGAAAAAATTTTGTTTTTAGGTAGTTTTTCAAGAAAAATTTAATTAACGGGTGTAAATATAAAATCTATAATCTGAAAAACTCTGGAGAATTCCCAAAAAAACGCAAATTTCAAATTATAAATCAGACCAACTATTTAGTTGAGAGAGAATTGTGGCACCTTCTTTATTCGTCTTCTCTATGATCTTAATTTTGATCAAAGCTTGAATTCTTCTCCCCCAATGTCCTAGTTGAATTTTCGCCAGAATGTTCCTAAGAAGTTAAGTAATTTTTCTGTCAAACTGTGGTTGAATCGGATATACCCGATTTTGTCGAGATAATATTTACATTAAGTTGTACCAAAAGTTAAAATTATTTTTGAAGTTGTTGAGCCCGCCCAGGGTTTTGCTCTAGAATTCTGTAGATAATTTTCTATATACAATAATGTTGGGTAGGTAATTGAAAATTTTAAGAGGGCCATCACTAGAAGGATGTAGTTAAAATGCATTTAAAAATTATATAAAATTACAGAACAATATTTCCTAGTACAGAATATTATCTAGGGGTATTTTCCAAAGCAATAATATTAATGAGTAAAGTACCGCGACGGATTTTCTTTCTCTTTATATTGCAGAATACTCAACACCTGTGCTGCCAGTAAAGCACACAATGGATTCACTACAGCTTCAAAAACTTAAACTCGGGAACAAGTCTTTTAAAATTATTAGTTAAGTTTTATGTAATTACAGTGGTGGCCCATTATAAATAAAGCTATAACGAAAGATCGATTTTACGAAAAAAATTTAAAGTCAATTAGGTATTTTTTATAACGAACAAACAACGAATTTCAAAAAATAAAACCAAACCATGTGAGGCGATGAGAACCTAAACTCGCCATATCCATGCCAGAAAAACCTTGTCACAGCCAATGGTAACTGTGAAATATCTTTTTAACGAGTATCTTAATATAATTTTAATTTAAACCATAACAAATAGATTTCAAAATCTATTATTGGATATACAAAATTATTTCCTAACTACTCTAATTAAAAAGTTATTAAACAATTAAATTTGGTTATGGAGAGCTTTTCTGAAATGCGTAGGACTTGTTTTGGTTCTCATCACCTCATGTTTAACCTTGGCCTGTATCCTTAATATTAAAACGAACTTGGTTTTTATTCGCAATATTTTAGGCATGTTCAAGAAAATGAGATCTCAGAGCCCTCAGCAATCTCATTCTTGTGAATAGGATTTCTCAGGGCCAGTTGTGATAGGAAGTTAATTGAAAATTTGTATTCCTTTGTAAAATAATATATTTTGAGTTCTTGCATTTCTAAATAATTCCACGTTTAAGTTATTATTATTTCTTAAGTTATATGGTTGTACACTTGCTTTGGTTGTTAGTCTTCTATCTAAATAACTAGGCAACATTTCCAGCATACTTTGAATATATATCTACTACAGTATAAAATAGAGTGCATCGCTTTGTTTTGAAGCCTTAGCAGCCAATGAAATGCTTGACCTATTGTTAAGCTGCAGTAAATTTGCACAAAGTCGGTGAGTTAGAATTGGTGAACCACGGATTAAACATTATTGTGCAACTGGTCCTCAGCAAAATTTCTCAGTTTTGATGTCAAATTACAACTGAGGAAAGAAATATCGCTCACTTTTTGAAGGAACAAAATTAGATGAAGACTCATTTTCTGAGATTTGAGGATAAAACTGGGTTGTATTGGAAAAAGCTATCTGATAAAGTGCTGAAAAGAAAACAATAGCTATTTCTTTGTAGTTTAAACGTATTCATATATACAGGGTGTCCCGCACCTGAGTGGAAGTATCTTAGGGTGTGGTTCCTGGGTATATTCTAAGAAAAAAATTGTATGGGGGGAAAGTTGTATCTCTCCTCCCTGAGGCAGGGGGGCAGTTTCTGAAAAATTTACTTAAAATGCATAAAATGTTAATACTCCATTCTTGAATTTGGTTTTTAAATCAAGTTGTTTAAGCGAATAGTTTTTGAGAAATTAAATTTCAAAGTCAAATTTGTTTAAAAAAAATTGTGATTTTTTTTTCTTAAGTCGATATTTTTCAAAATTTTACGTAATTAAGTGCTATTTTTGTGTTCAATATTCATTGCGCTCATTTATTTTTAATTTTGCTTAAACAACATGATTTAAAAACCAAATGCAAGAATGGAGTATTAACTTTCAAAAAAAATATAGCACATTATTAGATGTGTTTTCGTTGATTTTTAATGTTTTTTTTGCATTTTAAGTCAATTTTTCCGAAACTGCCCCCCCCCCCCTGCCTCAGGGAGGGGAGATACAACTTTCCCCCCATACAATATTTTTCTTATAATATACCCAGGAACCACACCCTAAGATACTTCCACTCAGGTGCGGGACACCCTGTATAACGAATGGAACTTGGCCATTACGTATAACATTTGTTATACTGGACCACTAATGTAATTGCTTTTTCCCGTTTCAGTAATCTGAAGGCCTAGGTTTTCCCTGGTCTATTTTTTTTTTAATAATAATAGATGAAGAATAAGTTTTATGATCACAACACAATTCAAACACTAAACAAAACGAAAGAAACAAAGCTCAGCCTATAGGAACTCAACAACTCTTTATATGTAAGTTTTTGACACCATCAAATTCAATTGTTACAATTGATACAATTAAATGATTAAATCCCAAATCAAAGCATATAGGAAAAATTCTATAATAGGTACCATTCGACTTATTGACACATATAGACGAAGAAGAAACAAAATAGGTATAAATCTGTTAAAAATTATTGATTTGTAGATAGATTATATCAACATTTATTTCGAATAAAATCAGTAATATTAGCAAGCTTGTGTTTATAAAAATGCTTATCGCTGTTGTAATTAATAAACAACGAAACCTGCATTGGGATTGAGCAGAACAAGTGGCTTCAGTGGCGCGGTGTGTAGTGCATCGGCCTCTGAATCGCAAGGTTTATGGTTTGCTTCCAGATAACCGCAGAGTTTTTCAATTAATACGAACATAAACAGACTAAGCACCACTAAAGGAGTCTGATGATGGAGGTGGCACTCGTGAAACATCTATAACTTCAGCCTATGCACTTGGTGGTCACACACAAGTTGTTGTTGTTCATTCAAAATTATTCAATATAAATTGATGTATGATTCGCAGCATGCACTGCACTTGTGTGGATTTCCATTTACACACAAAACCCCACTTAAAATCAGTAATATCAACACAAGATACATACAAAATACGAAGGTAGCTAGGTACATAGTGAAGCGAAAAAATTAACAATTCAAAAGCAAATTGAATAGAAATAATAATATTTGTTTTTTAAATAAGTAACTTAAATCTTAACACCTTAATTTAAATGAAAACAATAAAGTATCAAATTTATTTACATACATAGGTACCTATTTGTAGTTTTTATTTTGTGGGGTACGGCATAAGTACTTTTCACCACCTACCGAAACAACCCAGCCAACACACCGACCCCGTTAGAAAATAAACGAACAATAATATACATTTATAATCTCTTTGTTCTTCAATTCAGCTTTATGAACAATAATTGATTTTGCTTGTTGATTCCAAACTTAGTTAACAAGACATGACTACATTGCAATTCCTGTTTCTGTCTGTCAATGACACCACTCTGCGAATACAAGTTTTCCATCTACCAAAAATGGTATTAATCCCAGACTTACCTTGAAACTGAATCAGCTGGCATTATTGCGTCGTTAAAAAAAGAGGACTTCAGGAAACGATCGCTTTGTTTAAGCACAAAGAACCTGCTGACTTGCTTAATGGAGTTGTTGGTTCGGGACAACAACTGAGATGCACCACTATTGAAGTGAGACTTTTTTCCAAGTCAAAAATCCAAATGCTCCTAAAAATATCTAAAAATACTTTCCAAAATGAACACGAGAGCAAAATTATAATATTGCACAAGAAATTTTCTGAATGGAATGTTAAATTACAAAATTTTCACCAAGCGATTACGCAGTTGATTGTTAATAGGAAGGCAGACTATCAAAATACTAGAGGGTGTAGAGGGGTTACCACTAACAAGGAATAAACTCTAGCTGTTATTTGTATATAAATGCTTTGTGCGACTTACATTTTTAGATTTAGAGTAGCTCTGTTTTTATTGTTTCTATTTTTGCATTAATTAACTAGGTCAGTTTGTGTAAAATTAGCGTACAAGTAGGATTTTGTATTTATTTGTGTTAATGGTCACTGAAAATTTAGTTTGAGAAAAGTGTTTTCTGTACAGTTGTATATGGTAAAACGTTTGAAACTTTTGCTTGTTATTCACAATTTCAACATTAATTAATTAAAGCACACAAATAATTTATTAATATTTCTAAAAAGTTCGAGATGCAACGAGAAGAAATGTTTTTTGTTGAATGAAATGAAATTAATCAACTTTTTGTTTTTGGAGATCCGAATAAAGTTGAATAAAATTTGAATAACATTGAAAAGCACTTGACATTTTGAAATGATTTTTAAAGCATTCAGTCAAAAACATTGGTTAGTGGACGCATTCAAATTTTCTAATGAATGAAACCGTTCGGCAAAACAAGTCTATCAAATGTCGAACTCCTTTCAACCATTGGAGGTCAATTTCTTTTTTGGGCTTAAAAGAATTTATAAAGAAGTTGTGTTTTCTGCATGTCCCAATAAAATTTTGTGAAAAAAAACGACAATAAAGCAAAACAATTTACATGTTTAATACAACAACAACTTTGTCCATACAGAAGGTGTGTTTTTTTTGCAAGCCCGGAGGAATCGGTCGAAAAAGAACGACATCGGTACTTACATGCTAGCTCCACTAGACATGAGCGATGCCCAACATCCAAACCACAATCCAATCAGCAGTCTGATTTGTATGGATATGTCACTGTTCAGGCATGGATTTTTGAGGCTCCATTGGTTTTTTTTCAAGACATGTTCATAGTCTAAGCATGGCTCATGCCCAGTGGAGCCAGCATGCAGCAACACCATCACTGAAAAAATTGAGCTTCCATACAAACTATCGATATCACGTAGAAAAATTCTTACAGGTAACACAGTTTTTACCTGGGCTAAATGTTGCATTTTAAGCGTAGTACGCAGATCGAGCTAAAATTTCGCTCCCATACAAAATTCTCTCCAAAATTTAGCCAAGCTAAAATTTAGCTAAAATTTTTACGCAGCTCCAGCTAAAAAATCTAATTTTCGTTTCTTACTGTACAGAGCTCTTATCTGTCAAAATTTAGCGCGTGAAATAATTGTTCGGCACATTAAATTCTCGAGCTTAAATTGTGACAGGTTCTTTTATTTGTTGATTTGTGTGAAAATTACTTTGTGGAAATCAAAATTGAGAACGAGAAATATTCAAGGACAATCGATTTATCAATGCCAAAGGGAAAAATCCAAATTATTTGATTAGATTCACTTGAAATAAAAATCTATGAAATTATTGAATAAAATTTCTTTTCAGAGAACAGCTGATGTAATCTCCACAAATATCTTATGTCAAAATTTAGCTTGGATATTAGCTGGTGTTTGGAGAGAAATGTGGAAGCGAAATTTTAGCTCGATCTGCGTACTAGGCTTTACATGTAAATTGTTTATGCCCGACGTCGTTTTGTTCGTGCAAGTCCATTCGGGAAAGGAAAAAACCACACCTAGAGTTAGCTAATAAGTCCAGATAATTAACTGGTGTTAACTTTTGTCCCGATTAAAATGGTAATGCCAAACTATCAGTTTCTCCACTGGTGATTGTTGACTTCAGGGGGAAGTTTGTACTAGGCTTAAGATAATTCAAAACGAAATTGCAGACCAATGCAAAAGGTAAACAAATGTTCAAATGTCACGATGTCGTTTTTCCATATACTTACTTATCTAGCTCCCGATCCATAAAGGGTCTCTGCCTCAGATATTGCGGTCTTTCATCGGTTGCGGTCCCTCGCACGCTCCCTCCAGTCGTCGAAACCAAGTGCTCTTGCGTCTGTGACCGCCTGGTCCCTATAGCGGAGGTTCCGTCCTCCTGGTCGTCTCGAACCTGGGGGCTGGGATTCGAAGATTTTCTTGACTAGAGCGTTGTTTTCGATATCACTTGATGTGGCCGATAGCCAGTGTAGTCGACGTGTTTTGGCTCTTTCGACTATACATCCACATCTTGGTACAGCTCGTACAATTCACGATTGAATCTTCTCCTCCAATCGCCCTCTTCGCATAGAGGACCAAATATCCACCGAAGAATTTTTCTCTCGAAAGTGCCTAGTATCAATTCTCCTTTTTTGCTTAACTTCCAACACTCGGTGCCGTAGAGTAGAACTGGTAAAATTAGCGTTTTGTATAGCGTGCACTTTGTTTTTCGAGAAAGGAGCTTCGAACCCATTTGTTTGGCCAAACCGAAGTAGCAGCTGCTCGCTAGGGTAATTCTTCGTCGGATTTCAACTAAGGTGTCGTTCGTGGAATTGATGTTTGTTCCGAGGTAGGTGAACTCCTTGACGACCTCGAAATTACTGCTACCAACAGTGACGTTTTGTCCTAGGCGATGGACAGATATGACTTTGTTTGTTGAGAGTTGTTGAGTATATTGATTTGTCCTCATTCACTTCAAGACCGACGCGTTTCGCCTGTTCATCAATAGCTGTGAATGCTTCAAGTACAGCTCTCTTGGAGCGGCCGATGATGTCGATGGTGGTCCGCATATAGCCAAGCAGTTGAGAAGACCTGTTGAAGATAGTGCCTTCTATGTTAACCCCAGTCTTGCGCACTATCTGTTCCAGGACAAGGTTGAAGAAATCACATAATAGCGCACATCTCCTTGTCTGAGCCCTGTACACGTCTGGAATAACTCGGATGAGCTGTTACCCATTTGCACGTTGCACCGCGTATTTTTTAACGTCATGCAGCATAGCTGGATCAGTTTTTTCGGGACTTGGCGACTTATGCTATCATATATGGCTTTGAAGTTGATGAATAGGTGCCCAAGCAACACAATTGTCTCTTCAATAAATCTTGAAAAGTTATTTTCCAAGAGATTTAAAATCTTCAGACAATCTTGAAGAGGTCAATAAGACCCAAAAAGGCCTAAAGGGGAGGAGCTTATTGTATGGAAGGAAGAGTTCTGATTCAACTATTTGTAAGAGCTCATAAAGATCATCTTTTTGACCAATCTTTGGAGATGCTTCTAAGAGGTTTTGAAGATCTTTGTTTTTTTGTTGAATAGTGTGAACTTGGATGAAGAAAAAAATTAAAAGAATAAACTGCTTTCTCTTTTTCACAAATACAAACTTAATGTTATTAAAATGAAATGGAATGAACTTAAAATAAAATGTTAAAACATGACGAATTATTAATTCTCATTTACGAAAGGATATTCTATTATTTTCATAAGGTACTATAAATAGGAACGTACATTTTAATTGTTGCTTTAATAATCGCGGTTTTGATATGCAAACAAAAATTTACTTTGAAAACGTATATTCTACCCCTCTAAAAATTAACGCGCCTTGAAATTAAAAAGCATTTACAGATGAACAATAATAAAATTCTTTAACGTAAAAAGAAAATTTTTTTATATTTCCTCCCAAAACCTAAAATCTTGCTATTATATAAATAAAAGTGTAGATATTACATTATACCAGTGTTAAATTAGTAAAATATGCATTAAATAAATATTATCTCGCAATTATTTTTAATAAATTGGGCAAATTATTTCCATTGCGTATTCATTTACAAGGCTTCGCACATACAGGGTGCCTCATTTTATAAAGTATGCTTTATGTTTTTTTTAAGGAATCATAATTGATTTTAAGTGCGAAACTAAAGGCCAAAATATATAGCCCTATTCTGCCACATCTGTTATTCTGCTATGAATTTTCTGCTATGAATCATAAAAGATTTTCAGCATAAAAGATCTTTTATGATTTCTATTCAGGTGTTCGAACTTTTATAAAATTCTGTTATGAAACTTCGAAAATAAAATCAGTTAGTGAACAGACCTAAAATCTGTTGTCATAATCAGCTGTTCTGTTATGAATTTCATTGAAGAAAAAAAATGGGCAAACATATTTTCATTTTTATTTTCTGTGTTGCAGCTAAAAAGAGACTTATCCCTACACCATAGGAGTCTAGACAGAGATTAGGAGAAACCACCAATAGCCAGGAAATAAAGTTGGATGATAGTGCCGTTGGAGTGGATCTAATTTCGTTGATCAAATACAACTTCCAGAAGCGTTTTTTCAAGAGGAATTCTGGGCAGTTTAGTGTTTAGTTCAGTGTTTAATTGTAGCTTGATTAAATAAAACAGAAATAATTTGTAACTAAGTTTTTTTTTGTGTGGCTAGGGCTGTCCTGATGACGATTTTCGTTTCTCGGCGCTTCCACCTTGTCATGCTATATCTTCTGCGAATAGTCGTTGCAAGGACTCGATTGTTTTTTTCAAGGTGATTTGAACGGCGTTTTCGTGTAATAACATAACACACTGGGGCTATTAGGACATTCAACAGACTCCGCTTAGCCGATGGCGCTTGTTGATCTAATTGCAGTGAGCTTTCCTGTGTTCTGCGCTTTTTTCTACAAAAATTATTTTATTTTAAATTGCTTATTTGTTCATAAAACTATTGTTTTAATATAATTTTCTCACATTTGTCTCCTTTTAAGAACATTTTGTTATAGAAATATCCATTTTTACTTGATACCTGTGTTCTTATTGAAATCTTTTATGATAAAAGTCACAAAAGTTTGTCTTTTATTCTTTTATTATTTATAGCAGATTTAATAACAGATTTTGGCATGCTGAATACCAAAAATGCGATTTGTAAAAGATTTTCTTCTGAGTTCGAAAGTTTGACAGATCATAACAGATTTCTTAGCAGATAAATAACAGATTGAGCATGCCGAATACCAAAATCATAATTCATAAAAGATTTTTTGACAGCTTAAATTTTTGTATAGAAATTTATAGCAGAATAACAGAATAGCAGGATAAAAGATCACGCCGAATAGGCCCAATAGTTTGTTTCCCATCTGTCAAGCCATCAACTGTCAAATTCCATTGAAGGATGGCCACGATGTAGATGGATTAAAAACACCTGAAAACTAAAATTTTCGAAGAATTTTTAATGCTCCGGAAAAAACGTGATTTTAGGGCAATTGGGTGACATTTAGATCGAAATACATATTTTCTGTCAAAATATAGTTTGTTGCCTATCTGTCAAGCCATCAACTGTCAAATTCCATTGAAGGGTGGCTATGATGTAGATGGATTAAAAAACATCTGAAAAATCTGAAAATTTCGAAGAATTTTTAATGCTTCGGAAAAAAACGTGATTTTAGGACAATAAGGTGACATTTAGATCGAAATACATATTTTCTGTCAAATTATAGTTTGTTGCCTGTCTGTCAAGCCATCAACTGTCAAATTCCATTGAATGGTGGCTATGATGTAGATGGATTAAAAAACATCTGACAAATCTGAAATTTTCGAAGAATTTTTAATGCTTCGCAAAAAAGGTGATTTTAGGGCAATTGGGTGACATTTGGATCGAAATACATATTTTTTGCCAAAATATAGTCTGTTGCCTATCTGTCAAGCCATCAACTGTCAAATTCCATTGAAGGATGGCTACGATGTAGATGGATTAAAAAACATCTGAAAAATCTGAAATTTTCGAAGAATTTTTAATGCTCCGGAAAAAAACGTGATTTTAGGACAATTGGGTGACATTTAGATCGAAATACATATTTTCTGTCAAATTATAGTTTGTTGCCTGTCTGTCAAGCCATCAACTGTCAAATTCCATTGAAGGGTGGCTACGATGTAGATGGATTAAAAAACATCTGAAAAATCTGAAATTTTCGAAGAATTTTTAATGCTTCGTAAAAAAGGTGATTTTAGGGCAATTGGGTGACATTTGGATCGAAATACATATTTTCTGTCAAATTATAGTTTGTTGCCTATCTGTCAAGTCATCAACTGTCAAATTCCAGTAAGGGATAGCTACGATGTAGATGGATTAAAAAATATCTGAAAAATCTGAGATTTTCGAAGAATTTTTAATGCTCCGGAAAAAAACGTGATTTTAGGACAACTGGGTGACATTTAGATCGAAATATATATTTTCTGTCAAATTATAGTTTGTTGCCTGTCTGTCAAGCCATCAACTGTCAAAATCCATTGAAGGGTGGCTACGATGTAGATGGATTAAAAAACATCTGAAAAATCTGAAATTTTCGAAGAATTTTTAATGCTCCGGAAAAAAACGTGATTTTAGGACAATTGAGTGACATTAAGATTGAAATACATATTTTCTGTCAAATAATAGTTTGTTGCCTGTCTGTCAAGCCATCAACTGTCAAATTCCATTGAAGGATGGCTACGATGTAGATGGATTAAAAAACATCTGAAAAATCTGAAATTTTCGAAGAATTTTTAATGCTCCGGAAAAAAACGTGATTTTAGGACAATTGAGTGACATTTAGATTGAAATACAAATTTTCTGTCAAATAATAGTTTGTTGCCTGTCTGTCAAGCCATCAACTGTCAAATTCCATTGAAGGATGGCAACGATGTAGATGGATTAAAAACATCTGAAAAATCTGAAATTTTCGAAGAATTATTTATGCTTCGGAAAAAGGTGATTTTAGGGCAGTTGGCTGACATTTGGATCGAAATACATATTTTTTGCCAAAATATAGTTTGTTGTCTATCTGTCAAGCCATCAACTGTCAAATTCCATTGAAGGATGGCTACAATGTAGATGGATTAAAAAACATCTGAAAAATCTGAAATTTTCGAAGAATTTTTAATGCTCCGGAATAAAACGTGATTTTAGGACAATTGGGTGACATTTAGATCGAAATACATATTTTCTGTCAAAATATAGTTTGTTGCCTATCTGTCAAGCCATCAACTGTCAAATTCCATTGAAGGGTGGCTATGATGTAGATGGATTAAAAAACATCTGAAAAATCTGAAATTTTCGAAGAATTTTTAATGCTACGGAAAAAACGTGATTTTAGGACAATTGGGTGACATTTAGATCAAAATACATATTTTCTGTCAAATTATAGTTTGTTGCCTGTCTGTCAAGCCATCAACTGTCAAATTCCATTGAAGGATGGCTAAGATGTAGATGGATTAAAAAACATCTGAAAAATCTGAAATTTTCGAAGTATTTTTAATGCTCCGGAAAAAAACGTGATTTTAGGACAATTGAGTGACATTTAGATTAAAATACATATTTTCTGTCAAATTATAGTTTGTTGCCTGTCTGTCAAGCCATCAACTGTCAAATTCCATTGAAGGATGGCTACGATGTAGATGGATTAAAAACATCTGAAAAATCTGAAATTTTCGAAGAATTTTTAATGCTTCGGAAAAAGGTGATTTTAGGGCAGTTGGCTGACATTTGGATCGAAATACATATTTTTTGCCAAAATATAGTTTGTTGCCTATCTGTCAAGCCATCAACTGTCAAATTCCATTGAAGGATGGCTACGATTTAGATGGATTAAAAAACATCTGAAAAATCTGAAATTTTCGAAGAATTTTTAATGCTCCGGAAAAAAAACGTGATTTTAGGACAATTGGGTGACATTTAGATCGAAATACATATTTTCTGTCAAATTATAGTTTGTTGCCTGTCTGTCAAGCCATCAACTGTCAAATTCCATTGAAGGAGGGCTACGATGTAGAGGGATTAAAAAATATCTGAAAAATCTGAAATGTTCGAAGAATTTTTAATGCTCCTAATAAAAGGTGATTTTAGAGCAATTGTCAAAATATAGTGTGTCGCCTATCTGTCAAGCTATCAACTGTCAAACTCCATTGAAGGATGGCTACGATGTAGATGGATTAAGAAACATCTGAAAAATCTGAAATTTCCCAAAAAATATTATTGCTCCTGAAAAGATGTTTTAAGGGCGATTGGGTGACTTTTGATAGTATTTACCCAGTTTAGAATTGTATATAAAATAAAAATAAACTTTTAACAGTGTCACCCTTTATAAAAATATGTGTATTTTATACAAATACAGCACCCACTTATGGAACACTTTAATGAGTTTGTTGAGAAGTTTTCAAAACATCTTAATTCAGATTCCTCTTTAAAATTCCAGCATAAGATTTAAACAAAAATGTATTGACAGGAAAGAGTCAACAAAGTGTGAACAAAGAGTTAGAGAAAAGAACAACTATCAATTACTATTTTTGTTCTCGCTCTCTCCGATCTGTGAATTGAACTGTCAGTCTGGGTATATTCGCATTGTTTTACCGTCTGTTGTCTGTTAACTGTGGTATTTGGAAATAAAAAATATGGAAAGCGTAAATTTCCAAATTGTTATCCCGGCACGGAAATCTTGATCTGTTCGCTTTGGAGCATTAAGATTAGGGAAAATGGTTGCATTGGTTATGGGTGATCTGTAGCCTTCAACTGTACACTTGAGGCATCCTTCTGTAGCATTGAAATTCACAACACCTGAAACGAGAAAATGAAGATGCCAGGAAAAGTTAATATTTCAGAAATGCATGTACTGGTTGATCGGGAACCAATGTGTTCAGTGACTGGAATTACCTTTTAAAAACGCACGTGCTGGAGAATCGGCAACAAAACATCGAATACTTATGGCAACATTCTTGTCGTGAATAACGATCCCGCAGGCCAACAGAATTTTCATCTCATCCACAAAATGTCTCAGAAACCGCTCAAGACTACTAGGCTTTTCTGAAATGATAAGTTTATATTTGGAGTGAATTGCATTATAATAGACATATTTATGATTTTACCATAGCCATAAAATATTCCAATTGTCATGGCAGGAACATGCTTCATTTCATAAATCGTATAAAGGATGGGCCAAAACTGTTGTTTTGAACTTCCCGAAATAGGCAAACCATCAACATTGAACAGGAGCGAGATTGACTCCGGAACATCAGGAGATAGGCTCAGAACGTTAAGCAAAGATTTCTTCAGACCATAGTGCCAGTACCGTTGTGGACCATCAGTTGTTATATCTAAGGTTCTTGGTGTTCTTAACAGCGTTCGTGGGTCATTTGGCAAATTTGGTAAAGGGACATGATTGTTCCATATTTCTAAGAGGCCTTTTAGCTGATTATGGTTAACATTTGTTCTTATTGCCCAGCATGAAATTTGTTTTTGTATTTTCTGGATATCAAAATTGTCTTTGGTTTCGTGGCCATAATCATTACAAATAACTGTGTCCCATCCACCAATTTCAGCATTTTTGCAGTCTGAAGAATCAAGGTTTTGGCCATTTTCAGAATAATTGGGGACAAGTTGAATTTCCTCGTCCTCGTCTATATTATATACATCTTGTTGAGATGTTGAATTTTGATGAACACCAGACGGCCTTACTCCATTACCAAACAGATCAGAAATTTGTTTTGCTTTTAGTCTTTTGTAATTGCCTGAATTTTTTTTCAATTTCCACTTTTCCAAACAACTTTTCGATATTTTTTTCATTTTGATTACACAAACACACGAAACAAAAAAAAATCAATTCACAAATGTCAAACAAAAAAGTATTTTTTTCTCAACCAAAGTGGAATTCAATACAATTTTAAGATGAGATTGTAAGACTTAACAAAGACATTTTAATAAACATCCTTGAAATATCTTCTTAGATGTTTTGGAAAGAGTGAACAAAATGCTCCTAACACACTTCGAAAATGTTCCTTTTAAAAAGGTTTTAAAGAGAGTCAGTATAAAAATATACTTGTGGTGAAGTTTTTAAAGATGTTTTCTAGATGTATTTTCAATATATGGAATAAACAACACTTTTTAAGAGCAAATTAACTGATCATAAAGTGGAATGGTATTACGAAGATTGAAATAACAGCTTGTTAAGAGTTAATAAATTTGTTTGGGTTACTCTTCAAGAGTTTATGTGTTGCTTGGGTGGCCGTGGGTCTCGACTTTAAATTCGTTGGTCTTTTCCAGGATTTGCCTCAGTCTGAAAATTTGGTCTATCGTACCGATCGTAGTACGTTGGATAGGATCTTTGTAAGCAACATTAAGCCTCTGTAGTTCTTGCAGGACATAGGATATCGCCTTTCTTGTAGATTGGGCATATGGAGCTATTTGACCAGTCGTCGGGCATACTTTCCTCCTCCCACACTTGGTTGATGAGCTGATGGTGCATGCACCCTACCAAAACATCACCTCCATACTTGAAGAGTTCCGCAGGTAGGCCATCCGAGCCGGCGGATTTGTTGTTCTTAAGCTTGTGGATGTCTTTCTTAACCTCTTCAGTACTGGGTGCTGGGACTGGATCTTCATTGACTGGTCTAATACTTCTTTGTTGCCCTGTCACCTTCTCTACATAATGCCCATTAAGCAGCTGCTGGAAATGCTGCTTAAACACGTCTACAATTCCCTGTGCTTCGATGACTAGGTTCCCTTCGCTGTTTCGAAGAGCTTGCGTGCCAGTCCTATAACCAGATGCCAGTTGCAAGACTGTTTTGTAGAACCGGCGGGTGTTGGTGGCGGTGCTGGACTCTTCGAGATACTTTGAGCTGAGAAGCTGCGGATGCTCTTGTCTTTCTGCGCAGGGTTTTTTTCTCTATCCTTCTCTTTTCACGGTACTCCTCCATTGCTGCTCTTGTTTTCCGTTGCAGCATTTGCATTCGTGCATTTTCCGTCTCCTGCTTCAATACCGCGCATTCATCATCATACCACGGGCTCTTTTTTCTGGGTGGTTGATAGCCTATGGTAGTCTCGGCTGTCTCCTAAATGATGTCGCGATACTGGTTCCACTGGTTGCTGACGCTTGTGGCTGGGTGTACGGCAGAGAGTTTCCCGGTCAATTGCTCACTGTAGTCTCTGGCTTTCTCAGATGTGCTAAGGCATGCAATGTTGAATTTCTTCCTTTGGGTGGTCTTCATCGTTTTCTTTTCGTTGGACAGTT
This sequence comes from Dasysyrphus tricinctus, assembly GCA_963921185.1. NCBI lineage: Eukaryota > Metazoa > Arthropoda > Insecta > Diptera > Syrphidae > Dasysyrphus > Dasysyrphus tricinctus. The sequence goes on along the minus strand of OY992532.1, from coordinate 104,835,572 downwards.
GGGGCTCTGAACTTTGTCACAACAAGAAAGTGGTCAGAGTCCACGTTTGCACCTCGGAAAGTTCGCACGTCCAAGATGTTCGATGCGTACCTTGCGCCAATTAGCACATGGTCGATTTGGTTGGCAGTTCGACCATCTGGAGATCGACAGGTTGCTGTGTGTATCCTTCACCTGGGGAATTTAGTGCTACTTATCACCGTATTATGAGCTGCAGCAAAGTTGATTAGTCGGAAGCCGTTGTCTGTTGTCGTTTCGTGGAGGCTGTGCTTTCCAACTAATCCACCAAAGATGGCCGTTTGCGAAAACGTCAAATCAAAGCAAATTTGATCGTCAAATGATCGTAATTTTTTGACGCATTGCAATCGTCATATGCAATCGTCCTTCTTGCACAAAATCAGTTTGATCAACGTCAGCCAATTTACTTGCAAACGCATTTGACGTTTACAAACACGCTCTCTGGCTTTTATATATTTTTTCGTCTACTCGATTTATTTGACTGCACAGCTGCGCAGATGATGTTTTCGAACATGTGACTTTAGCAAGCTGCATTATCGAACACAATGCCAAAGCAGTAAAATTTGTATTTGCGTTTTCGAACAGAAGACTTTTGCAGTTTGCATTTAAGAACATTCTGCAAATGCATTTTTGACGCAGATGAAATTTTCGAAAACAGCTGATGTTTTCCTTTCCGACTTTAGCATTGAAACTCCATATGCACATGCAAAAAAACGCAGCTATAAAATCAATTTTTGTATGTGATTGTGTGTGTTAGCCATTGACATAATTAAACTTTGAGGCAAAAAGTAAACAAATTAATGAACATAAAATTACTCAAAAATGCATTCAGACTTACGCGTCATTTAATAAGATTAAAAACAAATATACATATTTCCGGAAATAGTAGCAGAAATAAACAAAAATTGTTGTGCGTCCATTAAAGTTTAAAAAACAATCCACATCCATCAAAAAAACACATCAATTGAGGAACACGACGGCGAGCGCTTGAAATCGAAGTTCATTTATATTTTTATCACTTTTTATTAACTATGCACTGCCATTTGCTGAATTAAAAAACTTTTAAGAGATATATTTATTTTTAATTTATTTAAACGAACGAGAAACACTTTTGAATATTTATTGTTAAGGGCCCTATTACACGACGACTTAAGAGTCATGACTTTTTTCGAAATTAAATGAGTGCGAAGGTGAGATCAGATGTTTTTTCTCGTTCCCACTCATTGAATTTCGAAAAAAGTCATGACTCAAAAGTCGTCGTGTAATAGGCACCGCAGAACAAAATATCTGTATAAATCTTGCTAAAATCGAGAAATTTCATTTTTAATTCATAATTAATAAGAAGTTATACAAATATCAATGAGCTTCCATTTCAAGTTTCCAAAGTCGATTGATAATATGAAGCACACGCTTGCCGACGTGTTCCTCGATTGATTTCTTTTTTGATTGTATTGTTTTTTTTTTTAAACTTTAATGGACGCACAACAATTTTTCTTTATTTCTGCTACAATTTCCGGAAATATATTTTTTTTTAATTGTACTCAATTGTTCAGTTTATATTTCATGAGCGCTCACTGAGCTGACGGAGCAAAATTTTTTTTACTTAGTATTTGACAGCAAAACTGGGGAAATTCTCTGAGCCCTCAGAAATATAAACTGGACAAATGACGCGTAAATCTGAATGGCACTTTTGAGTATTTGTACGCCCATTAATTTGTTTACTTTGAAACTCCCGGGTTTTCTTCAAGATCTGCCGTAGTGCGAATATTTAGTCGATGCTGGACTTCCCTGGCCTAAAACCACACTGATATGGACCTATCAGGTTGTTGACGAATGGTTTCAGGCGTTCACAAAGTACGACAGAGAAAATCTTTGATATTAAGAAAGCCTGATGCCTCTGTAGTTGGTGGAGTCCAGAGGATCGCCTTTCTTGTGTATTTTGATACTTTATTTATTATCCTACGTCATTGCTGATCCACCAGTGGGGAACCCGTTATCAGAATAAAATATTTTAACTCGAATTTGATCTTTAAAAATTATAAATCCTGTTCTACTCACTGCATCTTCAAGGTTAAGGTCTTTAAATAAAGCCAACATCAACATGATAGGATATATTGGAAAAATCTTTGAGGAGGGGCAAAAATGTTCATGCTAAAATGGTGGAATAATTCTCCCTCAATTCGATTTACGGTATTCTAAATTCAAAAGATGATAAAAAGCTTTACAATTTTGAAAAACTAAAAAAAACAACATTTTTTTACCATAAAGCCTACACAAGAGGTGCTAAAATTTTTACTTGCGGGCAAGTTTTGGATTCGTGCAAAACAAAATTCGAGATAACAATCAAACATGACATTACGATGATAGAGAACACGAAAAAAGTGGGTGGCACAATTCTGTCTGTCTGTCTGTCCGTACCTCAACCTACAGCCTAAACCACTGAAGTGATTTTCTTCAAATTTTGAACTTAGGTAAGGTTTTTTGTAAGTCTCCAGAGGGGAAATTGAAATTTTTTTTTAGCTCAAAAAGTAACGGTACTTGCAATACAACCGTTAAGGAAAAGCTTATTTATCTCAAAAACGGCTCCAACGATTTTGATTAAAAAAAATCAGTGTGTTATTGTAGATATTATGTACCTGTTAATAAAGCTACGAGCAGACGATTTGCAAAAGTCGCAAATATTTGCGAGTATGACGTCATTTTGACGTCACAATTTGCGATCCTTGGTCGCAAATCGTCTGAACACATCTTTGGGACAGCCTGCAAATGCTCGCAAATCATTTGCGGATGATTTGCGAGGCCCCAATCACAAATACATTTGCGACTTTTTCGCAAATCGTGTGAGCACTCACGAAAACCATTTGTGACAATTTGCGAGTATTTGCGACTGTCACAACCATTTGCGAACACACGAAAATGGATCACTGCAAATGCGGACATTTGCGATGAATTTTGTTGTTGTACTTGAAGTAATTGGCCGTGGTTTTTAGTATGTATGTACCTTCTTATTTTGATTATTTTTTTAAATATATTTAAATTTATTTTTCTTTTTTTTTTTATGGAAACTAGTTTTACGTAGTTTAAAAAAAAAATTAAATTGACCTACAGCCCATAAAACAACACAAAAATAAACATATAATTTACATACTACACATGTATGTATGAATGTATGTATGTGCATACACTTGTATTTAAAATATTTTGAGACTGTTCGAACAAAAATCGACAAATAAACAAATTTTTCAAAAGAGAAATATCATGCTCGCAAATCTGCAAATGAGTAAAAATATGATTTCTAAAATCACTGGCGCAAATCGTGTGAACACCCCGCAAATATGCTGCAAAATTTGCGATCTTATTTGCGAGCAGCTTGATCGCAAATTTATTTGAGAACTTTGGGACAACATTCGCAAATCGTCTGAACAATAGAATTTGCAGGTTTGCGAGCACTGTCAAACCTAAACCATTTGCGGTATATTTGCGATTTTTTTCGTGACGTCAGTGCTCGCAAAGATTTGCGACTATCGCAAATCGTCTGCTCGTAGCTTAAGAAAAAAATCACCAAAATAATTTACTAACGGTACCTGCCATATAACGTTTTTTTTATTTTTGGTTTTCTCATTAACCGGTCATCCGATTTCAATAAAAAATTTTGCACAAAAGCTGTGTTAGAATATAAATAATACTGCATACCAAAATTTTTGAAAAAATACATTTTGGATTTTTAAAAAAGATTCAAAATTTTTTTTTGAAAATTCAATATTTCAAAAACGGGCTCATAAATTGTTTTGAAATTGCAGTTTTAAATGTATATTAATATATACTCAAAATTGGCATACCAAATTTTTTTTTGAAAAATGTTACAAAAATTTTATATATAAGAAATTTATTTTTAAGAAAACGGCTCCAACGATTTTTAATTTTTTTTTTTGCAGATATTTTTTCAAGTAATCAAATGGCATACTGTTTTTTTAGCTCTAAGTTATTTATCAGACTGTTTATACAATTAAAAGAACGATTTAAATGCTTTATATACGTTTTCTATACTTACTTGAACATTTTTTAAAGCTCTTAAGTCCCACACAACTTGAACAAAAGATCAAGTACGTGCGATCCAGTCGTGCATTTTATTTTTAATGATTTCTTGCAAATAAAATGGATTTTAATTAAAACCAATGGAATTGGCTTCATTAATAAACTGATTATTCAAAAACAAAAGTTCAGCATGAATCTTTATGATAAAGGTCTTAAAATACTGTCATTAAGACAGTTGTAAGATTTATGAAAAAATCAGAAATCAATTTTCGTATGGAAACTTTGAGAAAAGTGTAAAAACAATTTGAGTTAGTAGTTTTTTGCAACTGCCTACAGAAATAAATAATAAAAAATCCATATATTGATGATAGAAAAAAAATGTTACGGGCCTGACATTAACCTTTTTATGAATCAAATGCCAAAAACTCAGGCTGTATTTACTATTGAAGAACAAAATGACACAAAAACGTTCTTCGAGTTAATTTAGAAATTGTTTATTTAAAATATGGCTTTGAGATTCTGATAACAAGAAATGACTTTTGGAGACCTCTTCTACTAAGTGGTGATAAATTGAAAATTTCACTTTTAAAATGAAACTCCTTTTTAAATCGTCTAGCGGTATTTTTTTCAGTTGTGATTGTGAGTCATATTTTGTGACTTTCATACAACTTGAATAGATGAGAGGCTTTGATAATTTTAAAAGAAAACATTTCTCATTTTTCAAATAATCTTTAAAATGGAAAATTTTATAATAATTTTGAGCAATATTTCTACGTTAACCACATGTTTTATATAGATTTTTGAACATTACTCAAACCGAAATTTTGCAAATTTGTAGCCCTTTGGAAAATCATTCAAAAGCTCTCCGAAACTGGTTAATAACTTCGCTAATTCTTACTTGATCTTCACAAATGAGGTATCAGTTGAAAGATAATCATACTAAGGAATACAGTTTTATAAAAATTATAACTATTCAAATGAGTATGAAGATATTTTAAGAGGTGCTACTTGGTTAAGAAAGAAAACACCACTTCTTTCTAGAATATTTGCCTAGATAATCAATAGTAATCTTGAATATTAACAGCTATATTATTCACTCCAGGTGTAAGTAAGGTTTAAGTGAATTTGAAACCTGTCCTTTTAACTCGCATTATTTAAACTTTTCAATTTAAACTTTTGTTCATGATATTCACTCAAAACGCGCATTAAACTCGGAGGATTTAAAATACATTACAACCGGATGTAAAATTGTTTAAACTTGACTATAAACCGATCTTAAACATACGGAATCTCAATAATTTGACATTTGCCAGCATGTGTTTCCTGTTAGTTCTTGTATTTCAAATCTTATCTTTCAAAATCATGATTTGGCGTTTGAAAAACAAATCAAAACAGTGAAATTATTGTCTATTAATTTATCTCAATTAATAAATTGATACAAAAATGATAAAAAAAGAGGAAAACGTTTTTCCCAAACCGAAAATATTAAATATTTTCATCGCGCAAGCCCGCTTGAACATGCGGTACACTCGACGAGAACGCCGTTGATTCTCCATCTGGTCCAAAAAAGCATCTTCTGACGACGAAGACATCACCATTTCATTTATAAAGCCTTATTTTGTTGCTTTTATTTTATTTTATCTTTAATAATGTATTTGCGTACAAACTTCAAATATGACTTTGGTTGGCCAAAATGAGTGAATGTGCTGAAAATCAAGTTTACACCCGGGTTAAACTACTTTAACAGCTCCCTGGAGGACAGTTTAAATTGAATCGGGTTAAACGCGACAAAGTTTAATAAATAGGGTTTATTACCGAGTTTAAAGAGTGAATATTATGCGCTTGGGTTGAGACTTAACTCACTTTTAACCAAGGTGTAAATTTAAAACCGGATTAATTGAGTGAATAATATGGCTGTAAGAAATAAAATGAAAAAAAAAACAGAATTTTAACTTTACAATAACTTTGCTCGGTACAAAGATGTGTTACACACACATCATTTGCGAATATACTCTGGACTCGCACTATTTTTATTGTGGTTTTGTCTCCATGTTTCTGATATCTGCCACAGTCAACAAATTAAAGCCTCATGATGGTCCTTATATCAAATGAGCATATTTATTTCAGCCTGACCCTGAAGTGAGTCTAACTCCCATCTTACAAAATTGTTGTGAGAGTTTCAATTCCGTGCTTTCATTTTCTGTATGTTATGTAATAGATGTGAATGTCAAGTGTAATAGAAGTATATGTCTAATGGGGTATAGTAAAACGCATACTTTTTGATAAAAATTGAATTTTATTGAAAATTTATTTTATATTAAAAACTTTACATATTTACATTTATTTAATTAAAAAATTGCTTAAATGCTTAAATTTAATCAGATTTATTAGTTCCTATATAAGTGTATGCATGTATGTATGTATGTATCCATTTCTGTAATAGAATTATAGTGCAAAAATTAAATAACTCCAATGATTTACATCTCTTCTTCAGAAGTGTAAGGCCTGTTCAGCTAATTTGAGCACGAAAACCGTAACAAAAAGTGAGTACTTAATATTGTTTGCGTGCAAAAATTTTCCGAGCTGGTTCCCTTTTGAAGATAATGATTTACGCGTTATTTTCTTTAACTCTAAAATACTTATCAAAAATAAAAAAATAGTTTGTATATTATTGAAATTTTGTCTTGAGAAATATAAAAATCAATTATTACTTTCAAGGGAAAGAGAGCAAGTTCCAAAAAACCTTTATCTCAGTCTAAAATCTCAAATTTTGTTTAATATCTTTAAAAACATAAAAATGGCAAAACTAAACAAATAAAGAACTACCAAAGGGCACTACGTCAGTTAATGAACTAGCAAATGGATTTTAACACAGAAATCTTTAAACAAAAATTGATTTTAAAAAATGTCTGGTCTGACTGCAGATGTCTTAAAATATCGAAATGATAGTGGATGTTACTATCAGCAACTGCATTACAATCATTTATTGTATGAGATGTGACTTCTTTTTATTTTTATATTTCTTTGAGAAAAACTAGTTATAAAAGCTTTAATTGTATACGTATCTACATGATTTGTTTTGATTAATAAGGCGGTTAGTTTTATAATGTAAGTGTGTGTAGTACATATGTGTGTCATTGTAAAATTTTCGTTTTTTTATATTTAAAAAAATCTAAGTACTTTAAGTTTGAGTTAAATTTTAATTCTAAAATCGAATTGAACATCATTTATTGCTTTATTTTCTTTTTAATTTTTAATTTTATGAAATAAGTACATTTACAAAAAAATTAAATATACAAAAGGAGCACTTAAGGCAGTTTTGCTTGTGTGAGCTCTTTTAGATTGATTGTTTAATTTTGTTCGTATTCAATTGATAAATTAATCAACTTTTACAGTTTTATTATGTGTATTTACAAAAAACGAGGCATGTTTATCCGGAATGTTGTTATCAAAATACAAATTCTGTTTGTTATGCCTAAGTTCTTGTGTTTTGTTAAAAAGAAAGCTAAAACATGTTCTTAAATTATTGTTTAGCTGCTCCCAGCTCTTTTTAAGATGTTGAAGATTACTTTGACTTTAAGCTTTTTACTGTTTGGCAGCACCACGACTGAAAAAAAGTATTTTATTAACTATGAATTGTTAGTTAGGTATTTTAAATGTTATTTATGTTTTTCAAATGTGCAAATAGTGAAATATTGTAAATATAGATTTACAATGCATTTTTGTTTTTTTTGTTCTTTTATTTTGTTTGAAACTTTTCATTCATTGTTTCACACAAAAATTAATTTAAACATTAAAATGTGTGCTTGTCCACAGTTTAAATATAAGTAATAATAATCTACCTTGTATTCGAGAAATCTTTTGATTAACTAAACCAGATATGTACATTTACTAAAAACTGTTTACAATCAATTAAATTTACAAATTTTGAAGAGTTCCTCTACTGAATTTTCAGTAATAAAAACTGTAAATCACTGTTCACACTAGCGTACAAAATATTTATCATCTTGGACTATTTTTTTATTTAAAATAAAACCGTAAGGGAATTTGAAACGTATCATGCCTAAATGTGTGGACTACTCAACAATCAATACAATTTTTACATTTGACCAATCAGAGACTAGTAACTTGCCTTACTTTCTAGTCCTTTGGTCGTCTGAACATACCCAATATTTGCAAATAAAGGCTTAATTAATATATTTATATTTGTTTCCATATACATGTAGGTATAGGTATATATTTTGTCCTATTTCTAAAATTGGGCCCGTTTCGTGAACTTTTACTATTCCACCCCAGATTTCTAACCGATAGATAAATTTTATAAAAACGATTTGATTAGATTAAAGATTAGTGAAAGATATAAGGAAACAAATTACTAAAAACTAAACATCAATAACGCTTGTGCAATTTTTAATTTAGGTATTTTGTGTATTTTTTGTTGATTGATTGTATTGCAGATTTTTACCAATAATTTCATATTACTAATAATAAATCATACCATTTTGAAAGCTGCATTTAACACACATATTTTAAAAATAGTTGATCGCTTAGGTATCCACACATTTTGTATACAAGAAAAAAAATGTCTTCCGCATTTTGGATTGAAAAACAAATACATAGATTATTTTTCAAACTCCAACAGTTATTCAAATTTTCTACTATGTACTATGTACTTATAGTATAATTCATTCACTGGTAGTCGCGGAGTTTAAAAACGTAAAGTAAGGCAGATAAAAATTATCTTAACAAAAATATGCACATATATTTTGTTCTACTTGGGATACTTCTTATTTCTATAAGTTAAAGTCTACAATAAAGCATTCCAGGCTTATCAATTCTTTACGACACCCTGTATAATGGCTATTTAAAATGTACTTTATTTATTGTTGCACGAACTTCTGTCTATAATTTCGGTTTACTTCTGTCAAATATGTCAGTTAGAATCCAATAGACGAATAAACGCAAGACTCCAGCCACTACAAAATAATGGTGTTTATACAAAATTAAAAGTAATTTCATTTCAACCGTATCACCATTATGATTAAACACGTTTTACTCAAAATGAAACCGGCGCTCCAAGAGCCGTGTCGCTTTAGTAAAACGACAACGGTATAAAAGTAATTTATTTTTGTTGATGTGAATGTTATTTATTAGTCTTTAAAATATTTTTTTAATAAAATGCATTTCGCTAAGCAAAACTGTTTCTTAAGAAGATTTTTCTATTTCTGGGCACATAATTAAGAGAAGCGAGAATTTAGGTACAAGTATGCTGCTATTCCAAGGGCTTATTCGAATTAATAATTCTGGTTTAGTTATCCTTTCGTCTTCCGTTTAAAGAAACCTAGATTAGCCGACATTTAATTTTTTTAACTCTCTATGTACACATTTATCAGTGTATCAGTGTTTACAGTAAATCAAAAAAATAAGCATGCTAAAATAAATTTACTACTCTACCAGACACGTAGTGTGTACAGAAACGTCCTCGTATTATTTTAGTTGAAAGCAAACAAAATAATAAAAATATAAAATAAAACAAAATTCAATTGAGTTTTTTTAAAAATAGTTTCTTTGTTTTTCATATAATATTAATAATTTTATTTATATATATTTTGTTTTGTTTTTAAATAATAATATATAATAAAAAAGAATTATAAAAAATAGTAATAAACAAATAATAAAATTACAGAAAAATGAAAGTAAAATAAAAACAATATTAGCAGCGAAATAAAAAAAAAAATCTTCTTTCAAAAATAAACGAATGTTATATCTTAAACATCAAGGAATTATTCTTAAATTATAATATTTAAGTATAGAAGATTTATATCATCTTGAGTTATTTAATTTGTTTTCTTTTTATTTTAATTTAATGAGAAATCACTTATATAACGGTATATTATTATACTAAACAAATTTAAGAATTAAACAAAAAGTTTATTGTGAAAACGAAAAATATTTTATTCAAAGTAAATGGAATTGTTGTTATTTCGATTAAAATACGTTTTGTTTGAATGAACTCGTGTGTATGTGTGTGTAATAATAACTATGTTTCTTGTAATTGCCATTTTCAACAATTACAAATTCTCCTTTTCCTATTTATTTTCAGTATGTCTACACTTTGTTGAGTTTAAATAATTAACAAATTTTTAATTAAATTTAAAGAAGATGTATTATAATGATATGATATATTAGAATTTTTTCCTTGTGTAAAATTAAATTATTTATATATATATGCATTTATTATTAGTACTGATTTTGTTGTTGATTTTTTTTAGTTTAGTTTGTATAAAAATATAATATATTTATATAATATTTAATTTATTTGTTAAAAAAATTTCGATAATCACTGTTTTAATGATGAATTAGCTGGAAGTGTTGCTGATCTTTGTACATTGACTGCAAATGGCTTGTAATTGGAACGAGTTGATTGGCTGATAAATGGTTGTGATGATGATAGGCAATGACGATTTAATTGGCATTGATATTGATTACGCGCAAACAATAATGTGGATAGTTGATATATTAATTAAATTATTGAAAAAAGTTTACCATATCCACATTTGTATATCAATTTGATTGCGAGTTATTAAAGCATGAAAAAAAGAAAGTTTCAATTTGTTTTATTTAGTTTTGTTGAAAAGTTAAAGACGTTTTTGTTGGAAATTTTGAAAGAAGAAATTTAATATAAGAATTCAATGGCAAATTATTTGTTAAATAAATGTTGTGAAATTATTGTACAAATAATTATGTATGACACAAATATTATATTACATTAAAGGGGAAATACACGTGTACACAGTTTCATTGCAGGATGCACAGATTTCAACTCAAGTTCTCAAATAGGGAAAAACTTGTGACTTTTTGGTGTGGCATACATATGGTATTTGCACATTTTGCAATACGATTGTTATAGTTACTTGAATAATTCATTGCGTAAAAAAATAAAATTAATTTTTGAACATATTTCACAGATGTTTAGGTATTATCAACAACACTGAGCGGATCATTATTCTTCGATTTTTCGTGATGAAGCACTATCGCGGGTAACCGTGCTTCGGTGGCAATTAAAACATAGCTTTTGTTGCCACTTTAAAAAATACCGCAGGTATTATTTCTTTTTAGTTAAGGAAATTAGACCAACGAAATCAACTTATCAATCGAAGAGCTATTCGTCGCACGATTGTAACCTTGTATTTCCCCTCAGCATGAACTAGCATTTGTTAGCAACATTCAAATTAAGTTAAGTTTCCTTTTAAATTGGGTACATTCATTTTATTTATTTAGATTTTATTTCTAGCAGTTTGAATTATTTTTTTTTTTTTTTTTCAAAATATAATTACTATCTTACCTTGGTGAAATTTTACTACCATCTCCCGTACAATTATTATTTGTTGATGAATTCGCTTTATACCCACTCTTTTGGATACGTTTTGACAAACGAGTAACCCAAAGATGTTGCTCATCTGGCGTTACAGCTAGCAATAACATTTCTCTAGCACTAAGAGGATCGTGATGTAATTTACATGGGGCCAGTGGGTCATTATTATCTACATGTTCCTTATGGATTTTATTGCGGCATCTATTTGAGATAAAACAAAGTACGCACACAACAAATATGACACATCGATTTAAACAAGCAACAGTAATTAATAATAATACATTATTAGCATTTAACACTGATCTTAAAATAACAAAAATTACCTTTTGCATTCGTAGGCCGCCGGCGGCTTGAACATATGCCAGAGCGGTTTTGGACAAACTTCGCAAGCAGTTGGCATATGGTATGTAATATGGACAAATTCATGACCTTAGAAAGTAAGAGTTCGTTGAACAATTATTAGTAACATGTGCTTGATGAAAACAATTATTTAACAATATAGCTAGCTTACCCTTGTGCAGAATGGTCCCGGGCTTTCATCCCCAGATCCTCCTCTTAACACACTGATGTCTAATTGATTCTGTTCTTCGGGGCGTCTAGCCCTCACCTTCACCAGCGTATAATAGTTGAAATATTCGAGGAATTTCTTTGGCATCCGCACGAATGACATCCCCTTGTGTCACGGAACGTACATGAAATACTTTGCTATAATTCGATATAAAATTTTCATAATAATTAAGAACACTTGGAGAAATATTCATTGCAAACTTACCTTAAGTCTAATATAAGCACAGGATCAATTGTATTCTGTTTGTCTATTTCAGAATTGTAAAATATTATCTTTCTTGATGATACAATAACGAACTGCCGCTTCCATCCATGTCGGCGAATGTTTTGTTTATTTGGCACACTTAACCAGCCTTCAAAGACTGATTCCTATTGAAGTAAAAGAAGATGTTGATGAAATTATTACGAATACATTTTAAAAATCATTACGAAAGTGATAATGAAGAATTTATATTTAAATTCTGCTGGTATATGTATATCAGAATCTAATACTTAAAGATCCAGCTATAAATGAAACCAAATGCAATCAAGAAAATTGTACTAAGCTATATTTGTAACTAATAATGATATATTGCTTTTGTTTCAATTTCATTTTGAAAATATCGCATCATTCCTTTAATCCCTAAAGTCGACTTGCACGAACAATTTTTAACAACCGTAAGAACTGGATAAAATGTTTTCCAGTACAAAAATTTATTAATCAGTAAATACTGATTTAAAAAAACTTTCGTGCAAGTCGACCTTATCTATTTTTTGTTTTGAGCCTTGAAAAACTTGAAAATGTTTGAGCTTGGGGGTATTTTATAGAGCAACATAAGATCTCAGTTTCGAAGAAAAGGGTCGGAATTTAACTTCGAATTCTCTATCTGGAAAACTGCTTAATTGAAATCAAAATTATCTCTATAACACTGAATTTTTTGTATGTAAATTCTCTAATGAAAAGTTTAACCTTAGAGTTCGTATCAAACATAATAGTAGGGGCGTTAGTGCACGATATGAGGGCATACCTTTCATTTCGACCTGACGGGTTGAGCTTTAGTACACTAATAGTTCATGTCCTAACTTTACTTTTAAAAGTTTTGCTAAGGTGGCAACAATGTCAGAAGGACAAGATAATGATTGCCACTTACCAGTTTAAATCCCGAAATGCTTATAAATCGGAAACCGAGGGTCGGACGATGACCCGAGAACTCCCGTTGGATTCAGCACCCTTGAAACCATAGGACTACATTATTGATTTTCTTCCACCCCTCCCCTTGCACGTAGAGGGTGGAAAAAAGTCGTTTTGCGAAAGAGAAATTGAAAAGCCAAGAAAAATTAGAAAAATATTTTATTAATACAATTTAAAGATGATGTGATGGTGTTGCATAACATCCAAAGTGGATTGAAAACCTACTTTGTTTTTTTTTAAAGCCACTTTCAAAGTGCTGGGGAGGGGGGATATGAAAGATTAACAAACTTAAACATTTATCTGGTATAATATAAGCGTATGGCACATGTTTTAAGACTATATTTTAAAGCCCAATCTTACTAGATCGAAATGAGCTGCATACAACCACCTTAAAAAAAGTTCCAGTTATGGGAGGGGATTCATGTTAGAATTTTCAAAATTTTTCTAATTTATTGAAAAAAAACACCCTTTCACTACAAATATTTTGGTAGACTCCTTTGATTCTTGTTGCTTATGACAAATGCAATATGTGGACCAAGTTTCATGTCAATGCTGTTGGAATTTGGTAATATTTTACTTGTTTCAAAAAAAAATTCGGTTATCATTTTTATGAAAAGGACTATAACTTTTTTTAATGTGGTTGTATCCAGCTCATTCTGATTTAGTAAGATTGGGCTTTAAAAAATACTCTTAAAACATGTGTCATACGCTTATATTATACCAAGATAAATATTTAAGTTTGTTAATCTCCTCCCCAGCACTTTGAAAGTGGCTTTAAAAAAAAAAGAAGTAAGTTTTCAATCAACTTTGGACGTAATGCAGTAGATTATGAAATTCCGCATCGACACCATCTTTAAATTTTATTAGTAAAAATATTTTTCTAATTTTTCTTGGCTTTTCAAATTTTCTTTCGCAAAAGGACTTTTTTCCTCCACCCCTCATCTTCCACGTAGTGGTGGAAGAAAATCAATAATGTAGTCCTATGGTTTCAAGGGTGCTGAATCCAACAAGAGTTCTCGGGTGGATTCCGATTTACAAGCAAATTTCGGGATTTAAACTGGTAAGTGGCAACCCTTCTCTTGTCCTTCTGACAGTGTTGCCACCTTGGCAACATTTCTTAAAAGTAAAGTTAGGTCATGAACTATTAGTGTACTAAAGCTCAACCCGTCAGGTCGAAATGAAAGGTTGGTCTCACTAACAGCCCCACTATAAAGTTCTCATCATTTGGGCTCAACTCCTTGTCAAATTCACAGTAGGTAGTTGCGAGTTCATGCGATGAATGAAAATTACCTTTTTTTTGCTTCTTCGAATATCTCCGCGAGCCAAATCGTCGCGGAACATATAAATTTACCATATGACTACACAAATACAAATATATGGGTTTCGTAGACGGAAAAAGGATTATGAATAAGAGGAAAATCTTGCTAGTTTGCCTTTTTTTTACTTACTCATAGGGCAAGTTTTGGTCCATGGCAAGAGAATATCGATGTTTTATTCAAATCTAACACTACCGTGACGAAATCCAAAAAAAGTGAGCCGTCGGCGTCGGTCGTGGGACGCTCGGGAGATGAGAAACACCTAACCTTGATGATACGACTGTTCAAAAAAATGAGTTGACTCCAATAGAGAGACTACCATACGACTTTTTTCATAAATTACTAAACAACGAGAAAGAAATTCTCAATCTTAAATGAAAGTCGTCGTTCGCAAAGAACCAACCCACTAATCACACGTTTTTCAATTCAAACTGGTAACCCAACGAGGCACGAAGTGGCCTGTGCACCTTCAGCCTTATGTGTTGCAGCATTCTTTTTCTTTTTTTACATACTGGCGCCCTCTAGCAATATTATTAATAATATTATTAATTTTATAATTAATTATATAAATGTTTAACATTTAAAACATTAATTTTGACATAATAGCTTCCACGATAGCTTTCTTTCCGATTTGTTTCTTTTCTTTTTCTAAACAAAGTGATATTCAATATTTATGTTTATTTGCTTTAAACGACTTTCATCTTCTTTCAAAATTGTGTATACATATATCTCAAAGCCGTTACATTTAAACAAAACACAACCTTTGAGTTATAAAAATCAAAATCTTAAATTTATTTTTATTTCATAAAACAGCACGTTGTAATAAATTAAAATTAAAATTAAAGCAAAAACTTAACAATTTTGTTTTTTTTTTTGTAATAAATAATAAATTAACAATATATATATTTTTGTCTATCATATTTTAAAATACCAAATACATAAATATTAATAAAATATGCATAAATGAAAAATTTAAATATCTAACAGTTAGCTCCATTAATTGAATTTCTAGAGCATTAATATTTGTCATATCGGTTCGGCAAGCATAGAAAAAACGTCTTAGAATTGTCAAAGCAGCAAAGGCTTCTTCGCGCGTATGTTGAATCATGGCCATATTATTTTCATTGGTAAGGAGAATTTCATTATAATCACTACTCAATTCACTTTCAGCGTCATCATCATCATCATCTTCGTTGTAATTTTCGTTAGCACTACCAGCGGCACCTTGTCCATGTAAAACTCCACCGTCGCATTCAGGAGTGGAATCACAATCGTCACAATCATCGTACTCGTCTTCAATTGAAATCTCCCTCTTGATTACTTCCATCCCAGGAAGTTTAGGAACATTCTGAGGAAATGCTTTTTTTAAATAATTTTTGATTGTTTCGTTTTAGAAGGGTTAACAAACTCTGACACAATCATTAAAGCCTCAAGACTGTTAATACATTTTTTTTAATTTTTTTTTATATTTTTTGTTTGTTTTGTTTTTGGCAAATTCATTCAAAATGATGAGAATGTTCCTCTGTCGATGCAGTGTGATTTTAAGAAGAACGCACAGACAGAAAGCGGAGCGGAGAGTTTTACAAAAACGTAAATATATTTTTCTTTTTGTAATTTTTAGTGCACATAGCAAGCAGATGTGATAGATGACGCGAGTGAATGTTTTTTGTATAGTAGTGTATTAATCATTTTCTGAAAAACACAAAAAATAGTTGTTTTTTCGGAATAACGTGTTACTGTTCTTTTATTTAAATTTTGTGTACTTACAGGTATTTTTTAATATTCGTGTGTATTAACGTTTTTTTAAGCAAGAGATACGCACAAGTTTCAACGTTTAGTTTACATACCGAGTTATAACTCACCGAGTCAAATTTGAACGCTTTTTCTTACCACGAACACGATATTTAAATATTTTTATTTTTTTAATTCAGGCCAGTGTTGATCTTTTTAAGATGCTGTTTGAGTATTCAAAAGCACCATTGTACTTGCATGTATTATCGTTAAGCTGAGTTGGACAGCTCTGCTTTCTGTCGATGCGCATGGGTAACACTGTCTAATAAGAGTTTTTGGATAATTTTTTTTTGTTACAGGTTTATTAATGCTTCGAAATTGAACAAGTCAATAATGAGAATGAGATAACTTTCGTTTTTATTATATTACTATCATCGATTTTTAGAAACTGTATAAAATAACAGTATTGGCATTAGTTGTTGTGCACAGAATACACCAATATTATTAGATGACTACCTCAAAAGAAAATCTTGCAAAGGAGAATGGGCAAATTTGTATGAAACATGGGCGTGAGCGGCCAAGAATGGTTTTGTTATTTTTGGATGTATTTTAGTCCTATAATCACCGTGCAGAAATTTTTTCATTGTGGTGTACTTCAAAACCGAAAAAAATGCATTTTTGTTCTATGACCTTAATAAAGTTTTACTAAGTTTCTGGCTTCTGACCAATTCAAAAATAGAAAAAGAAAGTTGAACAAGAAATCTAGACAGTTTCAAGAATATTTTGTAAATAAAAATGGCCATATAACATCATTAATAAGAACATTTACCATAAAACTATAATATTACAATCCTCACAATATTAAAAAATCTCTGAGTAAAATAATATGTTTAAAAAAATTACAAAGTTGTTGAATTACGTAGGTACTGGGTCTGTTTAAACCCGTAATGCGTCCTTGGGATATTCTGAAACCCCGTTAAACACACTAATACAGTGTCAGTAGACGTTATGAAGTTAGAATAAAGCATTAAACCCACTAAAAATATAATCACTATGCAATATTGCTCAATGCAATTGCATTATATAAAAATTGAAATATCTTCTTTTCTAAATGAAATGCAATGTAACGTCTATAGTGAAAGTTGTTCCTGAGTAGCATACCATTCATTTGACATTAATTTCATTAATGGCCGCTAACGCCCACAAATGCCCATTCTCCTTTACTAAGACAAAATAATATCGTTCGTTAAGTTCCTTTGCATAACTACGAGATGTAAAATGTTTTTCATCCACATAAAGAATCCCAAATTGTTGATTACTCAAAAAGCGCTCTATCTCAATAACCTTTCTTAAGGTTGGATGCACAATTTTATAACAACATGACTTAAAATGGGAACAAAATGTTTGGTAACAATTTTGAGAAACTAGAAATTATGCTTTGATTTATCTATACTATTGATATTAAATATACAATTAAAGCAAACTTCTTTTTAAATGGAAGCAAAAATGTGGTAAGTTTACGTTTGCAATTATTTTAAATAAATGTTTTTTTTGGCTTTACCAAATTATTCTACTTGCTTTGATAGAATGCGTGTTTTATTTCAATAAAACTAAGAAAGTCTCGAAAAATAAGCCAGCAATCAAGTCGTTTTGTTACTTTTACTAAGTACGATTTGCATTAACCCAAAAAGAGACAAAATCGAAAAAAATCTTTCAGGTTTTCGGTTTTCTGGTGAGGTAAAACGGCTCCAAAAGCACAAGGCACAGTTTCTTTAATCTTTTTATTTCTTTTAACTAGAGTCTTACAGACAAAGCAAAATTAAAATTATATCATTCACATTATTGTATCGTCAAAATATTTTGAAGCACCAATTATTTTACTCTGTACATTTTAAGCATTAACTAAAGCATTTTTGGCACTTTTTAAATGGATTTCAGGATAAATAATAGCACACACTTCAAACAAATAGAGACCATTAGTTTTATTTCAAAAATAAATGCAACACGAAAAGGACAAAACAAATAGAATGTTTTTATAATTCCATGCTTGCTCATGGCTTTTTTTCAGCACTTGTCCTAAAAACTGGGGTTACATTTCGTATGCTCTAAACATTAGGAAGGGTTGGATTAAGATTTAACTTTTAAGCAGGCGATAATCACATTATTTTCAAATATTCTTTTGAAAACGAGCACTTTGTTATAATTGGGCACTTGTTATTAAAAGAAAAATAATTATTTTGTATACAAAAAACTTGCTTTGCTGAGCAATAAATAAAAAAAAAAATAAATATTAAACAAAAAATAAATAATTCAACTTACTTGATTATCCTCTGGATCATTATCGGCAGATGAAAGCGAGGCTGTTTCATTTAATTTCGATTGCAATTGTTCGATCTCTGTTGCTTTACAGTCGATTTCCATTTGCAGCTTAGTTCTTGCCTAAAAACAAAAGCAATGTTGAACAAAAAATAACAATACTACCAAGTTTAAATCTCACATGACTTTCTTCAATAAGTTGGCTTTGAAGGTCTTGGAATTTAAGCAGCAATTGATTGTATTTATCACGCTCCTGAGTAAGTTCTTGTTGAAGGCGTCTACTCTCTTTCTCTTTTTTACGTAAATCAGCTGATGAGCGAACTTTTGCTTTTTGTTTGCCTTTAAATAAATAAATTCATACAAAATTATACATAACTGGAACCATTTATAAAAACAGCTTTTAATAACTGAAAAGAGTTACATCAACGATAAAATTATCTTAGGGGTTCATTCCGTAACTCGATTATCGTCAGAAGATATCGTTTGACCGATAGTTCTACCTTTATTTGCTTCACGTAAGTCGATAATCGTCAAAACTCTATTGCCAAAACGATAGCTACGATAAAATAACATAGATTTTGTTTCAATTACTTGACTATTCAGCATCAAACACAAAAAGAAATTGCATTGACATTTATTAGTCAGTTTGACTGTTCAAATACAGTTTGGGTTTCTGAAACGGACCAAACGGTCTTAAACGATAGACGATAAGATGGATGGGTTACGTGAAGTAAATTATTTACGATCTCGTCGACGATCATTGTTTTGAAATTAACGGAATGACCCCCCTGAGCTTTTTCAGAGATTAACTTTGAACATAACAAAAAAATACAATAAACTTACTCTGCAAATCAGTATCTTTGCGATTCATCACTTCGGCCAGCTTATTGACAGCCACTTGCTTAAGTAACATCTCAGTCTTCCATTTTTCTTTAAGTTTAACAATTTCGTTGTCTTTGTCGGCCTTACATTGTATCATCTCCTCCTGCATAATTTTATTCTGTTGCAGCAATTCCTCACACTCGGCTATTTTCTTATTGAGCTTCTTTAAGAAATCAGCTTCGGTTTCTTTGATAGCCACCAGGGCAGCTTCTTTAGCTGCAATCTCGTTACGATGTTTCGTCATGAAATCTTTAAGTTCAAGCTCCTTTATAGTTTTCTCCTTCTCTAGATCGGCCACTGTTTCTTCTGCAATTGATCTCGCAAGTGCTTCTGAGTCGGCACGCGCCACAGCAACTTGAACTTGATGTTTGAGCGATACGCGCTCTTCCTTTAGTTCTTGAATTTCCCGACATCTTTCGTTAATCTCTTCGCGATGTTCATTACTCTGTGTTTTGTAGAGACGAGAGAAATATTGTTCGGCTTCCAATTGATCTTGAAGTTCCTTCATTGAAAGAATATCTTTGTTATGAGCATTCTTGATCTGAACTATATCCTCTTCAAACTTTCGCTTTGTCTCTCGCAACTGATTTACTTCCTTCTGCAGTTGTCCTTCGCGAGATTTCAGATGAGCAACTTCGGAGTTTTGTAAATTTAGCTCCGACACAAGATTGTTCTTTTTGCTCTGTTCTTGGTCCAGTTGGCTCTGCAAGACCATTGCCTTTTCGGTCTCTTGTCGCCATTCTCCTTCGAGTTTTTGCAGCCTCTGTTGAATTTGCCTGTAGTCCACAGAGAGCATCGTTATTTGACGCTCCTTTTCTTGTGAACTATGGTCGGATTTAATACGTGCCGACTTTTCTTCGTTGAGTTTTGTTTGCAGTGCCTTTACTTCCTGCATATTTGCCTCTTCGCGACTCAGCATTCGGGATTTCTCCGTTTCTTGGTGAGCCTTCACTTCTTGCTGATATCTTCCTTGTGCGGCTTTCAGCTCTAGGTCTAAGCTAGCGTTGGACTTTTCCAGGTCCGAGATCTTCTCAGTCAGAGTCTGATTATCCACGATTGCTTGTTGCTCGCGATTAAGGCAACGATCTAGATCAGTGGATACAGTTTGTAGTTTATTTTCCAGCTCCTTTTGTAGCTCTTTTATCTGTGTGCGGGCATTCTTTTCCTGAATAAGTCGTGTTTGTAGCTCGGCTACTTCCTGTTGCAGGGTGTCACGTTGAATCTGTAGGTTTGATAAAAGAGCCTGTAGCTGATTCACCTTTTGTTCGACCTCCGTTTTCGCCAGACGAAGCTCTGCAGCTTGTTTCTTTAACTTCTGGCTGTTTTCTGTTTCGCTTTTAAGATTCTCTTGCATATCAGCCAGCTGCTTTTCAAGTGTATTAATTTTGTCGTTGTGGTGCTGATTGTTGTTCATTTCACGTGTACGAATTTTATGTTCATCGTCGAGATTCTTCTGGGTTTCAGCTAGAAGAGCTTCAGTCTTCTTGCGTAATTCCATTTCCTGTTCCACCTTCTGCATGGCCATCTTATAATTGTGTTTACGAATCGCCAGATCTTTCTCATAATCGCTAACGAGGAGTTGCAATTCGGCTTCCCGTTTGGTAATCACTTCAATTTGTTGGCGCAGAGCAGTATCTTGCTTCTCTAGCGTATCGGAATGATTGCGTTCGCGTTCCAGCAACGCCTCGAGTCGCTTTAATTCGTTGGAGTTAGATGGGCGATGGCGGTGAATATTGTTGTTTGTAACGGCACTCTTCGTGTCTACAGTATCTGTGCCTAGGAGCTGGTAGTCACCACTGTACGTAAATCCGACAAACGGCAGGTGATTTCCATCAAAGGTTTTGGGTACAGGGAAAACTTCCTCCGGGGTCTCGTCACGTTCGATATCTTCAAAGTTGCGCGTGTCATCGTCACTACTAAGTTCTGGAACAACCGGTGGCACAGATTCTCTTATATTTTCAAAAGTCCAAGTGTCGTTTTGAAAAAAAGGATGTGTTTTAATTTCATCAATACCACGACGACCCAACCGATGCAATCGATCAGTAAGAAAACCACGTATCAGTGACTTGGCATTCTCGCTTATTTCAACTTCAGATGGAAATGACAGGGAGTTTTTGTGGTCCATTATCTTGCCGTAGGTGCCGACTAGGCTATCAGCATAAAAAGGTGTATCGCCAACAAGCATTTCATACAGAAAAATTCCCACAGACCACCAATCACATTCGCGGCCGTACTCATTATCAACCCCTTGTGACTGCAACACCTCAGGGCTGATGTAATCGGGAGTACCAACTGCATTGCTTGACACCACCAATCCGTCTGGCCCCATTCGCATACACGTACCAAAGTCAGCTAGCTTTAAATGACCATTTTTGTCCAAAAGCATATTGTCTGGTTTCACATCTCTATGCACAAAACCCATGTTGTGAATAGTGTCTACAGCCAGGGCCACTTCCATCGTATAGAAAATTGCCCACTTCTCGGGAATTTCGTAAAGGGACATTAAACTGACTATATCACCGCCAGGCATGTAGTCCATCACCATGTACAGATACTTGGTATCTTGAAATGCATAATGCAATTGCACAATCCACTCGGAGTTGGCGTGCGCCATGATGTGGCGCTCCTCCCAGAAAAACGCCGAGTCTGGCCGCTTCATCATGTCGAATTTCGATAGACGCTTCATTGCGTAAACTTGCTTAGAGGATTTATGCCGAACAAGTTGCACTTCCCCAAATGCTCCCGCACCGATGAGCTTGATGAAATGAAAATCGTCTACATTCATGCGCAATTCAGCTATCTCTTTTGCAAGACCTTTATCTGTATTGAAGAAAAATTAATCAATTTTAGTACATAATTTTGCAAAATACTATTCAAATGCACTTACATCGCGAGGCATACGATTCAATATTTTTAAGGATCTTAAGTGAATCATGGTCACAGTCTGCAACCAGAGCTGTGACCGTATCCAATAAGCAATCGACATTGGCATGGCTGAACGGATCACGCATTCTCTCCTCTAGCTGCGCCGCTCTGAAAGTAGATAATAAAGTAGTTGTGTTAGCTGCTTGTAGATGGTAAACATTTTAAAAGTTATCTTGAGTAAATATTCAAAGTACATGATATTTCGACAAAAATTGTAAAGAACAACATGCAACAATTCCAAGAGTTGAAATAAGTATTTTTTTTACATACATAAACTGCAAAATTCGATAAGCAATATGTCAATAATTTCTACATTAAATAATATTTTTAAATCTTACTTGAAGTACACGAATAAAAAGTTCAAAGGTCTCCATTTTCAACTTTGTATTGGCTTAGCAAAGTACTCATAGTAAGACAAATGTTGTAGTTGTAACAGAAGGTTTTAGGTTTAGGTATATTATTACCTCTTTTTATATAAATTTATTTCATTTTAAAGTGTTATAATATATAATAGATAATATATATAGATAATTTAATCAAATTAGCTTAAAACCAGTGACGGGACCTTTTGATATCTAAAAAGTTGTCTGTCTAAAGAGAGACTACGAAAATTTATCTTTTCTTTTAGTCGGAACCAGGCTGTTAATAATTATTTTCCATAATCAAAGATCAACATAAAATATTTTTGGATAAGACAATTAATTATCCAAATTTCGAATGCAATTCTAACTGGCTAAACTATTAACAGACAAATTCTCTTCATTGATTCATAGAAGTTGCTCGTAATTATTGTCTTTTGTTTCCTTTCTATTTGCATCTCATCTCAATATTCCATATGTGTGGAAATTCCCACAAAGATCAAACACTCAAAGCACTCTCCATCACAATGATCCAGTTGGCGACACAATTTCTATGCAAAGTAAAATCAAATATTAATCACTTCATTCAATTTTATTTGTTTTGTATTTTTTTGTTGTTTTCTTTATTTGTTTTTATTATTCTGATGATAAAAAAAAGTACAGGGTATCATTGCCAAATATCAGGAATTTATATAGAAACTACAGTTCAATAGCACCACAAACAAAAGCTTGGGCGCGTTGAGAACAACAATTAAATGTGATCTCGACGCTAAACGAGAATGACCCATCGTTCCTGTATAGATATACTCTCCCTGGGGTCGCGGTTTCTTTTTCGCGCACTCTTGTTTTCCTAATTACATCATTTGAATTCCTACAAATTCCACCTTGCGTCCGCCGTTGTTGATATGTATTCGTATTGGGATTTTCGATTTAGAACTCTTATTGGCAAGCAATTGTAATTGTAATAACAATAAAGCAATATGACGTACACTGTGTGAATATAACAGCTCGATTTTTACTAGCTGCGATGATATGTTGGTGATTTTGGTGTTGGGGAAAGTGGGAAGAGAAATGAAAAAACGTAAGCCGTTCAATTACCTATTTCGAGTTGAAAATTATTATTATTTATAAATAGGTAAATAAAAACGGCAAACTTACTTATTTCTCCTACCAACATTAATTTAGCATGAGACAACGTCACTATTTTTCTGAAGATTACCTATTTATATAAAAACTGAGGCCAAGGGATTACTCTAGGACTGATGTCATTTCTTGGCAAGCAAAATAAATTAAAAATTAATATTAATGATTATTTGCATTATTCAGCGTTTGATTTTCTTTTTGTTTACCGTAAGGTGAATCACTCAGTCTTTTTTAGAAGATTCAACTGTCAAGAAAAGTGAAATGTGTTTATATGAACTTTAATTAATTTTATATGTATTAAGACCAAAATAAAATGATTTATGACACTTGATTTTAAAAAATTGCATATTCGAAAAAATGTTTAAGAGAAAAAATGAATTCTATTAGTCCAGCCAAAGACTCAGAATAAAAATGAGTGCCTTGGGTTTGATCTATTTGATCAAAATAAATCAATGTGTATCTCCAAACTAGGCTATAATTCCAAAAATCCAGGGGTTAGCAAGGGATAACAAATTCAAGGCGTAAGAGACTGAGCCGTTTTTAAAATTTCGTTTCGAAAACTAAACTTTCTTTTGGCATCGTTTGAGTAATAAGTTGATGGTCACGGTCTGATAGCGTCACATTCGTACACATTTTTTGCTCATAACTCAAACAACTAACATGTAGTCATGTTCATATAAGTGATTCTATGCCAACAACTGTGATTTTTGTATCAAAAATTAAAACTCATTGGAAATAATTGTTGTTAAATTTTATGCCGGCAAGTACATGCAGCCAAACAACAGGCATACAAAGCGGCGCAACATAGAAGGACCAGAGCTGCTCGCGAGCTCTACGAGCAAAGAGGAGAGAGGAACACAAGCTTATAAGAAGGAAAAAGAAAGAGCATGAGAAGCACGCGATCGAGGAATTAGAGGGATGCCATTGCAGGAATGAAGTTCGGAAGTTTTACCAAAAAGTAAAAAGAACCTCCCAAGGTTACAAGGCCCGAACCGAAGCCTGCAAGGACGATCAGAGGAACATCGTGGTGGAATCGCAGTCGGTGCTGAGGATATAGAAAAATCATTTCTGCAAATTGTATAACGGCGATGACGAACCGAATTCCGCTACCATGCAGATTGCACCATTCAACCTGGATGACGAAGGACAATTCCGTCCACCCGATCTCGACGATGTGAAGATAGCTATATCTAAACTTTAGTCCAGTAAAGCTGCTGGCCTTGCTGCTGAGTTTTTCAAAGCGGCTGGCGATGAATTGGTAAGAAGTATGCACCAGCTCATCTGTAAAATATGGTCGGAGGAAAGCATGCCCGATGAATGGAACCTCAGCATTATTTGCCCGATCCTCAAGAAAGGCGATCCTCTGGACTGCACCAACTACAGAGGAATAAGTCTTTTCAACATCGCCTACAAGATCTTCTCTGCCGTACTTTGTGAATGCCTGAAGTCATTCGTCAACAACTTGATAGGTCCATATCAGTGTGGCTTTAGGCCAGGGAAGTCCACCAGACCAAATATTCGCACTACGGCAGATCTTGGAGAAAGCCCAGGAGTTTCAAATCGATACCCACCACTTTTTTATCGATTTCAAGGCCGCGTGTGACAGCAGCTATAGAGAGCAATGTCTAGTTTTGGCATCCCTGCCAAACTCGTCCGTCCGATGGAGAATGCACGCTGCTCCATCAAGGTCGGCAAAGACCTCACCGATACCTTTGATGTCAAAAAAGGTTTTAGGCAAGGTGACGCGCTGTCATGCGACTTCTTCAACATCGTTCTTGAAAGAATAGTGCAAAACTCTCACGTCAACACTTGAGGCACAATCTTTTAAAAGTCCGTCCAATTACTCGCTTACGCTGACGATATTGACATAATTGGACGAACAAAGCGTGATGGCAGTGGTGTTTTTGTGAGTATTGAGAAGGAAGCCAAGAAGATAGGCTTAACGGGGAATGAAAGCAAAACGAAATATATGCTGTCAACAAGAAAGGATACCCAACATCGACGTCTTGGACAGAACGTCTCTATAGACAGCTAAATATAATTTTGAGGTGGTCAGAGACTTCGTCTTAGCTAGGATCCGCTATAAGCTCAGCGAAAGATACCAGTGCTGAGATCAAACGAAGAATTACTCTTGCCAATCTCTGTTTCTTTGGGCTAAGAAGGCAATTGGAAAGCAAAGCCCTCTCTCGACCAACTAAACTGTCCCTGTATAATGCTACATTTCCACCTGACGCTAATCTGAGATTTAATAAGATTTACCTCAAATCTCCTTCAAATCTCGGAGATTTACCATACAAATTTATTTCGTAAATCTTGAAGATTAGAAATTAATCTTGTTAAATCTTCCTCGGAAAAATAGTTTTACAAATCGAACTAACCTTTTCTTAAATGGTACTGAACGATCCATTCGAGACTCGCATTAAGTTTTTCATTGTTTCACACGAATCAAACATTCTGTCTCATTCGCACTTCATAAAAAAATTGAAACGCCATTTGCATTTTTGAAGGTGCTGTCAAATTTAATCTTTTTTAAATCTTTTTGTGCGGTGGAAACACCAAAAAGATTTATTAAATCTAATCTAAAATAAACTTTTGGTGGAAACATAGCATAAGACGCTTATTATCCCGGTCCTGATGTATGGTGCAGAGGCATTGACAATGTTAACGGTGGATGAGAACTCGTTAGGCTGTTTTGAAAGAAAAATTCTCCAGGTGATTTTTGGTCCTGTCTGCATAGATGGGGAATGGAGAAGAAACAACAACGAACTGATATGGCTGACTCACCTAGAGCGAATGGACAACAATGCTCCGGCCCGGAGTCTTTGAACCCAACGTCGTGGGACAGCGCAGTAGAGGTGGACAACGTAAAAGTTGGCGCACGCAAGTGGAAGAGGACCTCATCCAACTTGGCGTGCGACACTGGAGACAGCTAGCTAGAAACCGAGTCGACTGGAAGAAGCTTGTCGGTTGAGGCCATGGTCCACCCCGGACTGTAGCGCCACCTTAAGTAAGTAAGTAAGTATTGGTCGAAAATCCTTATTCTGGCTTCATCATCAAGTCCTGTAACCCCGGTTGGGGCATAGGGCGCCAACAAATCGTTTCCATCCTTCTCGGTCTGCAGATAGATATTTTAACTGTGGCCACGTCTTTCTCTGGGAGTCTGCTTCTGCTAGAACTGTTGATTTCCATGTTGTTCTTGGTCTTCCAACCCGCCGTGCACCCTGAGGATTCCATTCAAAAGACTGCTTTGCAATTTCATCGTTTGGTTTCCTCAGTGTGTGACCAATCCATTGCCATTTACGCTTTCTTATGTCAACGTCCAGCCGCTCCTGGCTTGTCCTGCGCCACAATTCCTCGTTTGATATAATTTGTGGCCAGCGAATTTTTAGAATATGGCGTAGACAACGGTTCACAAAAGCCTGCATTTTCTTTGAGATGGTAGTCGTGACTTTCCAGGTTTCGCAAGCATATAACAGCACGGATTTGACATTGGATTCGAAGAATCTAAACTTTGTGCGCAAGGAGATTTGACATGAGTTCCAAATTTGGGAGAGAGAACCGAAGGCTGCGCGAGCTTTATTCATTCTACTTTGAACGTCCAGATCAGTACCACCATTTGCTGAAACAATACTTCCAAGGTAGTTAAATTGTTCAACCTCTTCAACTGGCGTCTCCTGTATTAAAATACGCTGATGTGTGGAGCGGCCTGTGAGCATTATTTTTGTCTTTTTGCTATTTATTTTAAGACCACTCGCCTCTCCTTTTAATTTCAGAGCTTGACACATCCCGTTCAGCCCGCTGATGTTATTTGCCAAGAGACATATATCATCGGCATAGTCTAAGTGGCTAAGCCTTTCAAACGGTCTCCATTGGATGCCCTGCCTCTCTGATGTTCCAACGCTGGCCGTCAAGACATCGTCAATCGCCAGTAGAAAGAGAATTGGCGATAGAACATCTCCCTGTCTCACACCCTGCCGCACTTCGAAAGAGTCGGATAGCTGCCCATTGTGTAAAACAAAGCATCTTGCGTTGTTATAGGACTCTCTTATAATGGCAACAATTTTTGGGGGAATTCCTCTACCAAGAAGTGATCTCCATATACATTCACGGTTGACTCGGTCAAAGGCCTTCTCAAAATCCACGAACATGAGGTAAAGCGGTGATTGAAACTCCGCAGACTGCTCAAGAACGATACGCAGAGTGTTGATATGGTCGACACAAGACCGCCCACTGCGGAAACCAGCTTGATGCCTCTTGAGTGTAGACTCGATTCTAACCTTTATCCGCTCCAGAATGATGGTTGCCATTAATTTTGGAAAAACGGACAAAACTGTAATACCTCGCCAATTGTTGCAATTCTTAAGATCACCTTTCTTTGGCAACTTAACAATTACACCATCCTTCCAGTCGCTGGGATAGATTTCATTTTCCCACACAGCTTGTATCAACGGGTGTAGAATACTAGCCGTTCTGACAGGGTCAGCTTTCAGGAACTCGGCTGGTATACCATCAAGTCCAGCTGCTTTGTTGTTTTTGAGAAGATTTATCGAAGATTGAATTTCCAGTGCTGTAGGGGGCTCGATGTCAATACCCCTATATGATCTACGCATCTCGTTAAGCTGGGGCACTTCAGCACTCTGCTCGACAGAATCCTCATTAAGCAAGGCACAAAAGTGCTCCTTCCACCTGCGCAGCTGATCTTCGATTGATACCAAAAGTGTACCATCCACATCCATTACAGGATGATTGGTGTTGGTTTTCTTCCCGACAACTTCCTTGGATATTTGGTACAATTCCCTCATGTCTCCTCTTCTTGCAGCGTTTTCCGCATTTTCTGCGAGACCGTCTAACCTCACCCTCTTGTCTCGTCTCACACAGCGATAGACCATCTTATGTGCTAAGCGATACTCTCTTCGCAATTCAGCCTTTCGTTGAGCATCTGCTTCGGCATTTATTTGCATCTTCAACGATTTGCGAAGCTCGATTTTATCCCAGGTGTCTTGGGATATCCAAGAGTCTCTAACTCTCGACTGCTTGGGTACAGTTTCGGATCCAGCATCCATAAAAACACTTTTTATATCACCCCACATCTCATCAATTGTTGAATGTTGTATTCCATTTAATGACGAAGCTCTGTCGTTAAGGTTGGTGACATAGTTACGACATATGTTGGGATCACTTAAAGCATTTGTATTGAACTTCGAATTCCTTGCTGCACCCTGTGATTGACGTTGTACAGCTGCCGTTCGTAGCTTGAGACTCATGAGAACCAAATGATGGTCGCTTCCAATGTCGGCATTTCTTATGCTCCGAACATCGCACATTGACTTCCTCCATCGCTGCTGAATCATGATGTGGTCAATTTGGTTTTCAGTTTGACCATCCGGATGTACCCAGGTGATTTTGTTGCAAGTCTTATGTTTAAACACAGTTCCACCCAGTACAAGACGATTAGCGTTACAAAAATCGACCAGCAAATCGCCATTTTCATTTCGTGACCCCAAGCCATTTTTCCCCATGACGCGTTCCAGACCGTAGTTGTCTGATCCGACTTGGGCATTGAGATCTCCCATGACAATTATGATGTCGGCTCTTGGAACACCACTGTAAACTGAGTTAAGATGAGTGTAGAAAGCGGTTTTGTCTTCCTCGGTCGCTTCATTTGTGGGGGCGTAGCACTGAATTATTGTGACGTTGCGAATTTTTGAACGGAACCTTGCTGTCATTATTCTTGCAGAAATGGGCGCCCAGGATATAAGACTACGCCTTGCTTCTTCGTTCAACATAATTCCGACACCATGCAGCCTTTGGCCACCCTCTCTTTCATCCTCCCCGGAATACAGCATTCTCGTTTGCCCAGAGTCAGCTCTGTATTCGGCTCTTCCTCTCCACCTAGTTTCACTGATGCCCAGGATACTGATCTTAAGGTGAAGCATTTCACGCTCAACCTGCTCGTATCTACCTTCGCCGTACAAGGATCGAACGTTCCATGCTCCGATTTTCGTACGTATGCGGTAGCCAAAAGTATCATTTGCTCTTCTTAAAAGACTTCTTCTATTTGTTAACGATTCATTTATTGTTATGGCGTCTTGATTGACGCTGGTACACGAAAGATGCCGCACCCCCAAATCCGATGTGCGGTTTACAGCAGCCGAAGCTGCAGAAGGATTCTCCATAAAATGGTTACCTCTTGGGGACTCATTTCCAATTGTTGTCATATTTCATGTAATAGCATATATCCTTCCACCATGGTGTTTTCCGAGATACGATTAATAACATACATAAGCTCAGATTTGACAGGCACACCCGCCTTTTGTATGGTCAAACACTTCTGGCTTAGTTAAAGTTTATTGCTTCTCTTTTTTCACGGGATGGTTTTTGGTATTCCGGTTATATTTCCTCGGATTTATTTCAAAATTTCTTTAAACAAATTTCGAGGGCGTTTTCCGTTTTCTCAAACATTTTCTATGGTAATATGGTAATTTTTGAGAGCACTTGCTTCGATTACGAATTTACTAACTTTTGTTTTGCAGACAATTTGGGTTTTAAAATATTGAAATACCAAATAAACTTTATATCAAGAGCCGAAGAGGTGGTTATTTTTCTTGGTTGAAAATTAACTAACCCATTTTGGAAAAAGCTACATCTGATCCTTCTTATATAAATTGATGGTATCCTTATTTGTGCAATTAAGTCCACTTTAGCAGTAGCATAACTTCCTATACATAAGCTCCATTTTACAATCAGTTCAGCCGATACAAAGCATTCTCTTTAATTGCATGCTTCACAATTCTTGTTTTAATTTAAAACTCTATCGGTTTTCTTCATTTTCTTAGACTATAGAAAAAATAATGAAGAAAACGAAATTTAATGTTTCCACTAAAATTAATGCTACAAAGTTTGCTCTCCTTTTGCTATATGTATGTACATAATGTTGAATATTCTTTAATTTTTTAAATTTGTAATTTTGCTTACTCTTGCCAAAATAGAAAAAAAAAAACAAAAAAAAAAATAATAAAAAAAAAAAACAAAAACAAACATGTACACATTCTTTTTTCTGTCACGGATTACTTCTTGGATATAGAGTGGGAAAAGAATTTATTCGTAGTTATTTTTGGGATCGCGCATTAGATTTCATTGAGTGCTCTTGAATTCTGTTGACTTGGGTGTTGTTGTTTTTTTATTGGTAATTCGTTTCCGAATGACTGAATAAGAAACAAAAAAATATCACAGGTCACAGATTTGGTATAGAGCAGCAGTTTCGGGAAGTAAAATTGGCATTTAACACATGTTTAGCATTTGCTTTTGTTTAAAGGTGTCACTGCTTCCAGAAATAGAAAGAAAACTTGCTTTCACATCATTTCTTTGCCATTTCAATTCGTTGGTTTATTGTAAGAACACCCAAAAATATCTTATAGGCTTTTTAAAGTTATAAAATTTTAAATACACTGCGCGTCACTTGAATAGAAACAAGCATTATTATTATTATTACAAGGATGCTTTTAGCGCTTTGGTGAATTTATAAATTAAATATTTTATTTTTGTATTCTTAAAGAGGGATTCATATGGAACAAAATTGCTAGACAGATCAATTCAGAAATAACCGTTAAGTTGTTTACTCTCTTTAAAACAATTTAGTCATTGAAGTGCGATGTCAAAGCGAATTTAGTTTGATACTAAGCTTAAAGTCAAAATTTACCAAACTATAATCGAGGATGTTAATCCTATTATCTTTAACACTTAAATCAATTATTAAAAATCATCAAACACTTATTTTATATTTTTACCATTGCACTAACGCTAAATGACACGTTTAAATATAAAAATGTCAAAAAAGTTGCGATTGGTTAGTTTCTTTGACGAACTATAGTTGTTTAGATTTAAAAGTTTAACAAAGCGCAAATCGCTTTAAGCAAGGGGGGCAAAAATTAAAGTAAATTTTTGCGGCAAAAACCAAATTTAACTTTTCCAAAAGATCGCGAAGTCGGATTCAAATTCAGAATTTCTGCACTGACTCACGATTTCGAAATATCCGAGTATAAAAGTACCAAAAACTACATATATACATAAATATGTATGGACGTACATATGTATTTATGTAAACGGGTTAACCGATTTTCTTCAAATTTGAAATATTTATTTTTTTATCCCGCGTGGATAAATTGCAAGTTTTTGTCAAGTTTAGTCAAGGGTCCCGAAAGTTTTCTGTAGCGAAAACATGTTGACGAAGGCTTTTCAAATACAAGTAATGCCATTGCTAATAAAAACTTGTTGGGAATATTGTCACACAGTGGTATGAAAAATTAAAGAATGTAGTTATTCATTTTCAACATGTCACAACTGTATGGGTTGGTAAAGAGAAGATCTCAGCATCGAGTTTTAAATAGAATTATTTTTTTTGCCGCTCGTATGCATAACTGGCGAGGACTTAGAGAATGTTGATATACATAGTTATCCTGACTAGGCCCTTATTAGCATCAATGCAGAGTTTTTTTGGGCCTCGTTAAAAACTATATTGTTTTTTCAGGCGGGATTCTTTGAAATGTAATGTTCTAAATTTGAAAAAAATCGATTTACTCTTTATGAGTTTTTGGAATAAGATTACTTCAAAGCCGGAGCCAATCCAGCAATTATGAGTTCAGGGCATCAAAACCTTCGGATAAGTATATAGTCTGGTTTCTGCAGCAAAAATTGTTTCACGCTTGTTTCTAATCAAGTGACGCCCAGTGTGTATGTACTGTACATATATGTATATCAACTAGGTATATTTTAAAATGCATCACAAATAAGTTTTTTTTCGAATTCGAATATTGCTTGTATTTGAAATAATAAATAAAGGTTGAAAATTATTTTAGAAATCCAAGCTAAAATTTTTTTTACTGCGATGTGCTTTTTGCTTTCTAGGTATTGTGCTGGTATCGCCATCACTGGGGAAAACCATTGAAGGTCCAACAATAACTATCAATACAAAAGTGCTCTTCTTTATAAACAGCTAGGTAATCATTGCTTTCATCGTTATAGGCTTTTCACACCAAAACCCAAAACCGGTTTTCGGCTAAAACTTTTCAAAAACGCGAAAGCCATTCACACTGAAAATTACACGTTTTCGTTTGACATTCCAATTTTTTTTACACAAACCACGCACAATTTCTTTTATTTTCTTCCATTTTTTTTAAATTAAATCGGTGATTTATTTTATAAAAAGGATTCATATGAACAATTTGACTTGCCACAAAAAATTATTTATCAATTTTAAATAAAATATTTTATTTGAGATTCGAATTTTATATTTGAGATGACAGAATTACGTCAGCTGTTTTCAATTTTTTTTGAAAGAATCCCATCAGTTTCTTTTTTGACACTTCAATAGGCGCTGAACTTATTAAAAGGTATGTTTGTTTTTTCATCTCTGAATACCAACATGTTTTCGACTGGATTTATATAAAACTTGTGTTTTACGAAAACCTGAAGCTACACAAAATGTATGAGAAAACTTGTGTTTTCGATTAGGTTTTTCTCCAAAACCGATATTTTCGCGAAAACCACGTTTTGGGTTCGGTGTGAAAAGGCTAATCAAATTTTATTTCGGTGGTAAGTTTTAATACTGGGAAAGAGTAAGCAGACCGAATTGTTTCAAAAAGAACTCTCGCAAAAATCTTTATTGAAAAAATATCTACACATACAGGGTCATCTATTTTGTGATTAAAAAAAGTAAATTTAAATTAAATATACCTATTTAGAAAACGATCAAATTTTTAGTATTTAACTTATACATACTGTGCTGTTCAGCCCCAGACCATTACCAAACCTCCTCCGTGCTTTTTGCAAGAAACCTGTTTAATTCAGTGTTTTTCAGTTGCCATATTTTAGGTGGCTGTCTTGAGCCAAAAATAGCAATTTTGCTCTTGTCCACTAACAAGATCATTTCCCAGAATGATGAACCGTAATTTTTATATTTCTTGGCATAAAGCAGTTTTCACTTTCGATTTTTTTTCGGAAGGGTATGGCTACACGGTAATGTTTCTGAGACGGTTCGGTAATGGTCTGGGGATTTCTGAGACGGTTTGGTAATAGACTGGGGATGTATGGCGTCATATGGAGTTGGAACCCTTGTATTTATTGACAATACGATGAGGACTAAAGATTGCCTTAATATTTTAAGAGATAATTTGCCGTTTAATGTTGCAAAACTGGTGTTAACAGATTCATGGGTCTTTCAACAAGACAACGACCTCAAGCATACATCGAAATTGGTCAAAGAATGGTTACTTCCTGCTACTTCTAAGCAAATAGAAGACCTTTCGCGATCCCCAGGTCTTGACCTCATTGAGCATTTGTGAGATTATCTGTACAAACAGATCCAAAAGAGGAAATTATTTATCGAAAAGGCACAAAATTCAATTTTGTTTGAAGAGAGGCAAAAAATTCCAGCTGAAATGACAGGGAAGCTAGTAGAGTCAATCCCCAGACGTATAGAAGCTGTCCTTAGGGCAAAAGGGAAGGAGACGAAGTATTGGTTTTAAGTTTTTCGCTTTAATTGAATAGTGAACACTTTCTTTCCATCAAAATGAAGTATTTTTTGTTATTTTTTATTGAATTTTTACTATAGTATTTTTTGATTCAAAATAGCTTTTTATGGCCTTTAGTCCTATAAATTGGCGTTTCGTTCGGCTTACTCACTTGAACTCATCAGTGACATAGTGAGGGCTTTGTCATACGCAATTTATATTAAGTTCAGTTCAACTTACATGAATTTTTCAACGAAAATCCACTGTAAACTATATCCAACAAGATTAGAAAGAAAACTATGCCTGGCCCAGGGCAAAAAAACTTCCAGCTTAATGATTAGGAATTCTAATCTTGTTGGATATAGTTTACAGTGGATTTTCGTTGAAAAATTCATGTAAGTTGAACTGAACTTAATATAAATTGCGTATGACAAAGCCCTCACTATGTCACTGATGAGTTCAAGTGAGTAAGCCGAACGAAACGCCAATTTATAGGACTAAAGGCCATAAAAAGCTATTTTGAATCAATAATTCAACAAGTCCAATCCTTAA
This sequence comes from Dasysyrphus tricinctus, assembly GCA_963921185.1. Classification (NCBI taxonomy): domain Eukaryota; kingdom Metazoa; phylum Arthropoda; class Insecta; order Diptera; family Syrphidae; genus Dasysyrphus; species Dasysyrphus tricinctus. The sequence goes on along the minus strand of OY992532.1, from coordinate 104,800,677 downwards.
TGCTAAGTCTTCTACTTGGCTGATTTATTTCAGTAGTATATAGAATTTGTATTATAAAACCTTCTTATATAGAAACTATGCCTGGCCCAGGGCAAAAAAACTTCCAGCTTAATGATTAGGAATTCTAATCTTGTTGGATATAGTTTACAGTGGATTTTCGTTGAAAAATTCATGTAAGTTGAACTGAACTTAATATAAATTGCGTATGACAAAGCCCTCACTATGTCACTGATGAGTTCAAGTGAGTAAGCCGAACGAAACGCCAATTTATAGGACTAAAGGCCATAAAAAGCTATTTTGAATCAATAATTCAACAAGTCCAATCCTTAATGCTAAGTCTTCTACTTGGCTGATTTATTTCAGTAGTATATAGAATTTGTATTATAAAACCTTCTTATATAGAAACTATGCCTGGCCCAGGGCAAAAAAACTTCCAGCTTAATGATTAGGAATTCTAATCTTGTTGGATATAGTTTACAGTGGATTTTCGTTGAAAAATTCATGTAAGTTGAACTGAACTTAATATAAATTGCGTATGACAAAGCCCTCACTATGTCACTGATGAGTTCAAGTGAGTAAGCCGAACGAAACGCCAATTTATAGGACTAAAGGCCATAAAAAGCTATTTTGAATCAATAATTCAACAAGTCCAATCCTTAATGCTAAGTCTTCTACTTGGCTGATTTATTTCAGTAGTATATAGAATTTGTATTATAAAACCTTCTTATATAGTATTTTTTGTTAAGTTTTATATGCCAATTCATTGAAGATTAACCGCTTAAAAAAATAAGATAAGTATTTTCCTAAAAGATCGAATCTATTTTCTTCAACAGAGTTACAAAAACGCAGTTCACGGCTGTACACTTTTTTTTGACGCTCACAGTACATATCTTGCCATTATGAATGGAATATAACCTCATTTAAATGTCCTCCATATGAGTTCTTGCAGGTCTCGATTCTGTAAAGGTTATTTTCGATCACTTTTCGAAACATACCTATCGGGTAATAGATGGTTTATAATGATTGACGAATAAATAACTCGTTCATGCAGGAAGTTTTGAATCATTCACAAAAATACGATTTCGAATTTAGACAGTCTCAAATTCATTGAAATGAGTCGAATTTGAATCATATTCCTTGCTCATTGCATGTAACACAACAGAATTCGAATCGTTATCTTGCTTGCACTCATGAATCTCTGAATGTTTGTGGGGATCGCCCTGAAACCATTCAATGAATCAGGTTATTCACAACAGCTGTATGAATGGCTCACAAAATCCACTTACAATTAATAGCACCAAACAGAAAAGCAGAGAGAAGAATGATAAAAAGGAGAAAGCACGCTTTTATAGCAAATCTGTTGCATTCTTCTTGGTTTCTCTACTGAAGACAGAATTTTACAATAATAATAAAAAATAAATAAATAAATAATAAAAAAAAACCCTGCGTAGAAAGAAAAGAGCATCCGCAGCCTCTCAGCTCAAGTATCTCGAAGAGTCTAGCACCGCCACCAACACCCGCCGGTTCTACAAAACAGCCAAGCAACTGGCATCTGGTTATAGGACTGGCACGCAAGCTCTTCGAAACAGCGAAGGTAACCTAGTCACCGAAGCACAGGGAATTGTAGACGTGTTTAAGCAACATTTCCAGCAGCTGCTTAATGGGCATTATGTAGAGGAGGCAACAGAGGAACAAAGAGGCATAAGACCATCAGTCAATGAAGACCCAGTCCCAGCGCCCAGTACTGAAGAGGTTAAGAAAGCCATCCACAAGCTTAAGAACAACAAATCCGCCGGCTCGGATGGCCTACCTGCGGAACTCTTTAAATATGGAGGAGATGTCCTGGTAGGGTGCATGCACCAGCTCATCAACCAAGTGTGGGAGGAGGAAAGTATGCCCGACGACTGGTCAAATAGCTCCATATGCCCAATCTACAAAAAAGGCGATCCTATGTCCTGCAAGAACTACAGAGGCATATCCCTCCTTAATGTTGCCTACAAGATCCTATCCAACGTACTATGTGAGCGTCTAAAACCTTTCTGCAACACTATGATCGGCACGTACCAGTGTGGCTTCAGGCCAGGCAGATCAACGATAGACCAAATCTTCACATTGAGGCAAATCCTGGAAAAGACCAACGAATTTCAAGTCGAGATCCACTACCTATCCATCGACTTTAAAGCCGCATATGATAGCATAAGTCGCCAAGAGCTTCTATTGGCGATGTCGGAACTCGGGATCCCGAAAAAACTGATCCAGCTATGCCGCATGACGCTACAAAATACGCGGTGCAACGTGCAAATGGGTAGCAGCTCATCCGAGTTATTCCAGACGTGTACAGGGTTCAGACAAGGAGATGCGCTATCATGTGATTTCTTCAACTTAGTCCTGGAGCAGATAGTGCGCAAGAGTGGTGTTAACATGGAAGGCACTATCTTCAACAGGTCTTCTCAACTGCTTGGCTATGCGGACCACATCGACATCATCGGCCGCTCCAAGAGAGCTGTACTTGAAGCATTCACAGCTATTGATGAACAGGCGAAACGCGTTGGTCTTGAAGTGAATGAGGACAAAACAAAGTATATGCTATCAACAAACAAAGCCTCATCTGTCCATCGCCTAGGACAAAACGTCACTGTTGGTAGCAGTAATTTCGAGGTAGTCAAGGAGTTCACCTACCTCGGAACAAACATCAATTCAACGAACGACACCTTAGTGGAAATCCGACGAAGAATTACCCTAGCGAACCGCTGCTACTTCGGTTTGGCCAAACAAATGGGTTCAAAACTCCTTTCTCGAAAGACAAAGTGCACGCTATACAAAACGCTAATTTTACCAGTTCTACTCTACGGCGCCGAGTGCTGGGCGATAAGTAAAAAAGGGGAATTGATACTGGGCACTTTCGAGAGAAAAATTCTTCGGCGGATATTTGGTCCTATATGCGAAGAGGGCGATTGGAGGAGAAGATTCAATCGTGAACTGTACGAGCTGTACCAAGATGTGGATGTAGTCCAAAGAGCCAAAACACGTCGACTACACTGGCTCGGCCACATCGAGCGAATGGACAACAACGCTCCAGCCAAGAAAATCTTCGAATCCCAGCCCCCAGGTTCGAGACGACCAGGAAGACCGAAACTCCGCTATAGGGACCAGGCGGTTACAAACGCAAGAGCGCTTGGTCTCGACGACTGGAGGGAGCGTGCGAGGGACCGCAACCGATGGAAGACCGCAATATCTCAGGCAGAGACCCTTCATGGATCGGGAGCCGGATAAGTAAGTAAATAATGAATTTTTTTAGTGGCTCATTTAACGAAGTAGCTCGTTTAATGAGCCACTAAAGTTCATCAGTCCCCACCGGGAAAATGGCAAGTTTTCACCAAATTTAGTCATGGTCCGGCAAAGTTTATCCTTGAGGAAGTCTAGTGGAGAAAAACTTATTAAATACTCGCGACCGTTAGACCTGTTGGATAAGTTTTGCTATCACATAAGAAACGAACTTTATATAACAAAAACAAAAAACTTGTTCCCATCATTCAATTGGTATGAAAAATCAAAGTTTAAACTAATTCATTTTGAACAATGCACAACTGTTACTGCTAATTAGCCCAGCGATTAGGATATTGGACTGGTAAGAAGAAGACTCCAGGTTCGAGTCCCAAATAAAACGACTTTTAATTTTGTTTCCCGCTGTTTGAAAATTGGTCATCCAAACGCGAAACGTACCTACTACAGAATCACTATTGTTGTAGTAAATTTTCAGAAAGGGAGTACGAGTTTTCAAAAACCATTCAGGTCAATACATTATGCAGGAATTGATGTTGGGAAACTTTGCGTTCTCTATCTACTGGCGTTTTTTTCTACACTTGTAGCTATGAAATACAGAAAGAGGGAAAACACACAATTTCTCACTTGTAGTATTCGTTCATTGCACTTGTCGAAGTTCCAATAGTAGTTCAGTGTTGAAGAATATGGTACACTTGTAGAAATTCACTTGTATTACAAGTCCTTGTAAGGGGTTCTGATTAAAAAACTGCTTGGCAGTTTTACCTATCTAACCCTGATTCTATTTAGGCTCTTAACCACGGAAAGAGAGAAGTCTCCTGCCTTTATCTTTTCTGAACTTTTTATTTCGAGTTTTCGAACTTGCTCTCAATTTGTATCTATCAATTTTCTTATAGAATTTTTCGTAGAAAAAAGTGTGAATCGTATAACCCAGAGAACAATGTCCAACAATTACTTACTGGTGGTTCTGTGAATTATGAGTTAGTTTGTTACTTGTTTTGGTAGATATGTGAACTTTGTTGTTAGTTGTTGTTGTCGAAAGAAAAAAAATAAAACTTATACACAGGCTAGTCGATTTTTCAGATGGAATCAATATGTATTGAAAAGATTCAGAATAATATTTAAAAAAGAAGATTATTACTTTCATATGCCGAAACTTATTTTGAAGAAACATTACTTCGTGACGTAACACAACATCAAATACATATAGATGAAACACGTTTTGTTTTATTTTTATATTGGAGTGTGTATCTCGAAAACCTGACCTAATAGAGATTCAAACTGGCACAGAAAAAAAAAATCGAAAAAGTATAGTCCGGCCTAGAATTGTTGTCTGTTTTTGTATTTTTTTTTTTTTTTGTTTATTTGACTCCATTCGATTCATAAAAAAGTCAACCATTAAAATATCTTTAGAAGGCTATTAAAAACAATAATAATAAAATACAAATTAAGTATCTTTTTAATATTGCAGAAAATATCAATGACTTAGCTAGGTACTTTGATATAATAGTGAAATAGTTAATGACAGCTTTACAAACGCGCTTACATAACTTCTCCGCGCCACGATAGTGTAAATAATGACAATGAAATTAGATTTTCTTAGAATTATATACCTTCATCTTAAATTGAAGCATCCAGTGAAAAAACCTTACAACTCCAAATTTTTCAAATTTGAGAGGATAAAAAAAATCTGTATTCAAATTCGAAATACAAAATATTTGTAAAAAAATATTTTTTCTTGGCAAGAGAACTTAGACACATTTTTTATGAAGTAAATTTTTTTTTTTTTCAAAAGTGATTTTTTTATTAAATTTGACCTGGATGCTTCAATTCCATATGGGTGTTTCCATCGTTACGGGTGTGACAGTGAGACTCCATATTTTATTAATTATTCATATACTATTTCCAATTTATAAATAAAAACTTTACTATTCTATAGGACACCTGAAGCCCTTTTAAAAAATTAGTATATCAAAGTATAAAAAATTAGCGGTTCAGTTATAAGATGCTATTTAGTTGCGTTACGGGTGTGACCTTAGAAAACTGGTGATTTCCGATAAAGATATCTTATTTTCATGTGGTGTAAAATATTGCATGAAAAGTATGTATCATTCTTTTGCAAATATTAACCCAGATAGTTGATATTCAGGTTCAGTTAAGAAATGAGAACGAAAACTACAAAAAACTTTACAACATTTTTATTTGAAAACGTTACGGGTGTGACAGGTCATCGTTACGGGTGTGACCGAGTATGATTTGTATGCATGAAAACAATATAATATACTGTATTTTGACGGGAAATTGTTGTCATCAATGTATAATCATTTCTCACATGATGTCAGAAACACTTTGTCTAGAAAAATGAAGCTTTTCTCACTGAGAAGTGAATAGATTTCTCACTTCAATGAGATTTTTTCCATTTTCTTTTAAAATAGGGAAAACTTTCACTTAAAGCCGATTAAATTTATATTTAATGTAGATTTTCTTAGAATTATATCCCTACGTCATGAATTTCATATCTAAAAGCAACAAAACCAAAATTGAGTTCAAAAACAGAAAGAATATGATTTGAAGTGCCAACCTGTTACGGGTGTGACATAGACTTAAAATTATTGATACGGGCTCAGTATTAATTTCAAATTCTTGAAATTTTGTCTGACAGTAGATCATAGTATTCTCCTTTTTTCCCCAAATTATCACATAGATAATTTTTTTTTCTTCTCGTAATGAAACATATATTTTTTTTGTTACGTGATACTAACCACTTTATGAATCAACTGCCTAAAAACTAAAATTGTATTTACTATATTGAATAATTTAATGACACGAAAACGTGCTTAGAGTTCTGATAAGGGCAAATAACTACCGGTTCTCAAATTGTGAAACAATTTATTATTGAAAATTGAGCTTCTGATAACAAAAAGTGACTTTTGGAGCCCTATTCTGCTAAGTGGTTCGAGCTGCGAAATAAGCGGCGATAAAAAAAATATTAATAATTTCACTTTTAAAATGAAACATGCAATCTTTTAAAACCGGTACTTTTTTCAATTCGAAGTCATATTTTGTGATTTTTCGAAAAGGGTCGTTTTCTATGGAATCACCCATATCTAGATGCAACAAATCTGAAAATGAGTTGAAAACAGAAAGAATAAGTTTTGAAATACCAGCTTGTTACGGGTATGACATAGACTTAAAATTTTTTCAGGGGGGGGGGGTGTCTTCAATATTTAAACTTTTAAAATGTCATCTGACGGTAGACCATAATAGCCGCGTTTTATTATCGCTCATTACCCATATGGTTTGCCTCTCTTTTTTTCTTATGTTTATTTGTTTTTCATGTATACACTTGTCACTTTTCCTCTTCCGAACTATTCCGAACACTGCTGACAAATCGCTAACATCATTCACAATGGTAAATAGCCCTCTGCCGGCCGGTCAGAGTGAAAACCTCTATCTGGGTTATTGAAATTAACCTCGATAGAAACCTAGATCCCATGTTGTTTTTGTCATACTTGTTAATAGATAACCTCGATCAAGACCCAGAGATAATAAAACGCAACTAATATTCATCTTTTTTTCCCAAATTATCAGTTTAATACGGGCTGGAAACTAACCCTTTATGAATCCAGTGTGCCCAAAAACTGAGTTTGTATTTATTATTGAATAACCAAATTACACAAAAACTGCTCAGAGTTATTATGAGGAAATATAGCCACCGGTTCTCAAATAGAGAAACAATTAATTATTCAAAACATGGTTTCAAGCTTTTGTCAACAAATAATGACTTTTAGAATCCTAGTGGTTGCAACTGCGAAATAATTGACGATGAAATAAATTATTGATAATTTGACTTTTACAGTGAAAAAAATATTTATATGAACTCCCAAGCTTTTTCACATGACATCTTTGTTTTGACTGAAACTTGGCTGAATTCAAGTTTTTTGGACACGGAACTTTTCAATCAAGAGTTTTTAGTATATAGAAAAGATCGTCATGTTGATAAGCCAAAAGAATTGGGAGGTGGTGTTTTAATTGCAGTTAGAAATAAATTTACGTCTTCGTCTTTATCTTTCCCTTTTAATCTCTCAATTGAATTAATCTGCATAAAATTAACAATACAAAACAAACAGTTTTATATATTAAATGCATATATTCCTCCGAAAAGCTCGGACGCAGTTTATGTGGAACTTTCTAAGGCCTTAGATTTTGTTATTGACTTGTCTTGCTCCAACAGCAACATATTACTTCTTGGTGATTTTAATTTACCCCACATAGAGTGGGTTCCCTCTGATGACGAATCCTATCAAGAAGCTTCTTTAACTTCTTCTCACAATGAGTTACTGCTTCTTGATAGAATAATTTCAACTGACTTACAGCAAATAAGCTGTATTAAAAACTCTAAAAATCGAATTCTCGATTTGGTATTTTCTTCAGACGCTAATAGTACTCTGGTTCTAGAATCTAGTTCCGGAATAACTAATATAGATAACTATCATCCTCCTTTAGATATTTTTTTTGACCTGAGCAATCACCTTACTGAAAACAGTAACCCTTATGATTGCTCATATACTTTTGACTACAGAAAGGCAAACTTTCAATTGCTCTCAGATGAAATAGCCAGGTCTGGTATTGAGAATATATCAGTATCTGGCGATATTGACGAAGCAGTTTTTAGTTTTTATTCCATCCTTAATAACTGCATTAATAATACTATCCCTTTAAAATTATCTAAAAATAGAAACTTTTGCCACTCATGGTATACGAAAGAGCTAAGAACACTCCGAAATAAAAGAAACAAAGCATGGAAAGTGTACTTAAAAACTCTTTCGCCAGTAGACCACAACTCATATATTATCCTTTTTGAAGAATTTAAAACTCTTTCAAAACATCTATACACTAACCATGTAAACGAAATGGGTAGTTCTCTAAAAGATGACCCAAAAGCATTTTGGAGGTTTGTTAATTCGAAAAAAAACTCAGATGGTTATCCAGCAAACTTCATGTATGAAAATTGTTCGTTGCAGGAAACCATTGATATTTGTAATGCTTTTGCGAAAAATTTTCGTAATTCTTTTGTTGACAAGCCCTTAGATGTCGACGAAAATTATTTTAAGAATTTACATACTTATGCTCAAACAAGTTGCAACAATATCCCAGTGCCACCGAGTACTGTTTTAGACTTTCTCTCATCATTAAATGATGATTATTCATCTGGTCCAGATGGAATTCCGCCTATACTATTGAAAAAGTGTAAATTTATACTAGTTCAACCCCTTCAATTGTTGTTCGAGTTTTCTTTAAGGACAGGAGTATTTCCCAATTTATGGAAGAAATCGTTTCTAACACCAATCTTTAAAAAGGGTGACAAAACTGATATAATGAACTATAGGCCCATAGCAAAGCTCTCTTGTATTCCAAAGCTTTTTGAGCAAGTTGTTTGTGAGAGCCTAGCATTTCATACTAAGAGTATTATATGTGATCAACAGCATGGATTTGTGAGAAGAAAATCAACGGTAACAAATCTCCTTACCTTTCTGCATAAATGTTCTAATGCATTAGAAAACGGGAATGAAGTTGATTGCATATACACTGACTTTTCAAAAGCATTCGATCAACTTAGTCATGAAATTATTGTATTCAAACTTAAAGCCTTTGGTTTTCCAACTTTTGTTACATCATGGATTAAGTCATACCTTGAAAAAAGATCTTACCAGGTAAAATTCAGAAATTGTCTTTCAAACCCATTTAGTGCTCACTCGGGTGTACCTCAGGGAAGCCATCTGGGCCCGTTTTTGTTCATTCTCGCTATAAATGATGTTACTTCATGTATCCGATGTAGTAATATTCTTATATATGCTGACGATATGAAAATTTTTAAAACAATACAATCAAATCATGACCATATTCTCCTGCAGGCTGATATTAACAATTTTAGCGTTTGTTGTGGGAAAAATGGTCTTTCTCTTAACCCAGTAAAATGTCAAACTATAACTTTCTCAAAAAAACGAGTAGTGAGTGCTTTTGACTATTCCATTTCACAGCACACACTCTGTCGTGTTTTTAGTTTCAAAGACCTGGGTGTTCACTTTAGTTCTGATCTAGATTTCATAGAACATATTAATTATATTGTAAATAAGGCGAGTTCCATGCTTGGATTTATAAAACGCTGGGCAAAGGAATTTAAAGACCCGTATGTTACTCTCTCTTTATACAATTGCTATGTAAGACCCCATCTTGAGTACGCCTCCCAAGTATGGACTCCCTTTTACGAAATTCATAAAAGCCGTATTGAATCAATACAACATAACTTCATTCGTTTTGCCTTGAAAGGTCTTCCTTGGGCTGATCCGTATAACCTGCCACCTTATGAACATAGAATCATGCTTCTGCAACTTCAAACTTTATGTCAAAGGCGTGTTAATAATGATTTAATATTTTTTCACCAACTTATCAGTGGCGAAATTGATGCTCCTGACTTATTAGCCTGTATAGGTATAAACTACCGTGGGGGATCCCACCACCTTCGAAGATTTGAACTGTTTCACGTTCCTTTTCATAGAACCAATTATGGTATTCACGAACCTCTTAATCGTATGTGCAAACTTTTTAATTTGAACGCTGCCTCAGTTGATTTTAACATAAGTAAAGTAGGGTTAAAAACACTGTTGCGAACCAGTGTTCCACTCTCGTGAATTCCTATGTCTTGATTATACCTTAACTTATTTATGTATATGTTTTATATTATGTGTCTAATTTTGTAATTTGTTTAATTTTGTATATTTTTATTTATTTATGTGCTTGTGTTAGCTCTGCTTAATCTACTAACCACTAACACATGCACTCATGATGAGCCTCTGATTGTAGAATGCAGCTTGCTTTAAGCTCATTACAATACAGAATTCTGAAGTGTAAAAAAAAAAAAAAAAAAAAAAAATTAAAGATTTTAAAAACTAACGGTATTTTTTTAAATTGTAAGTCATATTTTGTGCTATTTCATAAAGGGTCGTTTTACCTATATGGAATCACCCATAAGTTAGTAAGTGTATAAAAAAAATAACCCACTTGTAAAAAAGACAAGTTTAAGCCAAGTTTAGTCAAGACCTTTCAAAGTTTTCAGTACGGAAATTCTAGAAGGGGGAAAACATGTCAAATACTCGTAAGGCCCTTGCCTTACGTCATACAAAAAATATTGGCGCAAAATTTTAAACATTTAAAACCAACTCTAAACCACTTTTATGCTGGGAGTCAACTCTAAATAAAATTTTAGCGCGAAAGTCGACTCTTTTGTAATTTTAACGATTTTGAATTTTGCAATATTGCAACAATGGACACACACACCTGCATATCTGTACAACACAACGTTATCTCCACAATGCCCAAGGGAGCAAGAATATACAACAATAATATCTAAACAATCATAATCTATAATATGACACTTCCACCTCAGAACAAATATATTTATGTGGAATATTTTGATTCTTGGTTGCCCTGACAAATTTAATATTTTTGGCGAGTTTCATGAGTGTAAGAGTTTTTTCGTATGTGTTATGGTAAACACTCTACACTTGTCCACCCCCCTTAAAAAAACACCCTTTCACCATAGATATTTTTAGGGACTGTCTTGATTCTTAGTTCGTATGACAAATGGAACATTTATTCCAAGTTTCATTAAAATACCTTTATTTTCAAAGGGTTTTCGGTAATATTTTACCTGTTGTACCTGAAAAAAGTCATCATTACATAAAAAGGACTATAACTTTTTTTTGGGTGGTTGTATCATTTTGAATTTGGTTTCATTAGATTCAGCGTTAAGAACTACCCTTAAAGCATGTATCATACGGTTAGGTTGTACCAAAACAAATATTTTAGTTTGATAGACCTCCAAGTTCATCCCGTCTGCACCACGTCAAATGCATCTACACAAAAAGCCAATGCGGACATTTTGGGGGGACTTTGGATATGTTATAGAAGTTGCATTTCTGCGTCGATTCCAATTTTAATATTTTCATGAATTAATTTTCACAACCTCGGAACCAATTTTTCCTGGCCTAATAATAAGATTTCTAAAAATATTTACACCAAAACTAATTCATGATTTCCAACTCTACTTCCCTGACTATAATGTTTCACCAATGACTCAACTAAAACAAAAATAATTTTTTCCAACTTAGTCATAAAATTAACATACTTGGTTCTATAAAAACATTAAAGTTAATTATAATAAAATAAATAAAAACAATTTTTTTTTTTACCAAACTATCAACCCACATTAGCTGAACAATAATAATAATGCGGTATAAAGAGCAAAAGCCAGTGAAATGCCATTTTCATAATTTTAGTTTTGTTGTTATTTTGTTTTCTTTGTAGCTTTCATTTGTTCGTTTTGGACATTTTCCAACTTTATTTACGTTTTCGGAGAGCATTTTTGTGGTTCAATCAGAATAAATAATAATAATTTTTGTCCCAACAGCATCATCGGGAAGAAAACCATTCCGGCCATCCGCTCATGTAGGTTGACGGAATGTGTATTGCAAAATTATGGCATTGATGTTCGAATTTGAAAAACAAGGCATCAGTGTGTTATTTTAGGTCAAATGTTTTGAACAAATCTCTTATAACGGTTAAATGGATCATATGGATCAGGCTATTTAAAAATAATAAATGCAACACAGGGATTATAGGGGAGTGTCGGCTAAGCGATAATAAATTATTTGGCGCCACACTGAAAGGGAAAAAATGAATTAAAATGTTTTAAATATTTAGAACATATAGCCTGGAAATATGGATAAACAAGATTGTAAACAAAAATATTATAAAAATCTTAAAATAGAATTGCACATTGTATGACGATAGAATGAATCTATTTGAATCCATGAAATAGGTGACGTTAGGTAGAAATGATCCGATCTAAATGAATTCATTGTGCATTCCTTTAAGAATCAATTATACGGAACGATATATAAACAAGCACGTCTTAATGGTTGAAAGTTAAAAATAAATAAATAAATTTGGTGGCGCAACAGCTCGTGGAGAACCAGGGCCTAGTGACTTACAACTTTCAACCATTTCTGTGTGCATGTTGTTGGCAGGAATGGAGGGGATCTACAGTTTTTTGCTGAGTCCGAACGGCTAGATGAGAAGCACTTATTCATGACAAGTATACTCTTGGAGGCTTGACTGCTAACTTAGAGGTGTGGGTTCGAGCCCCATTCTAGGCAGCATTCTTTTCTATATTCTCTCAGCTTAACTGGACGCCACCCGTGAGATTTAATGAGATGTGCCAAATCTTTCCTATCCTCCTACTCTTTCTAACTAGTGCCGTGCAATTCAGGTTGCATTTATAAGACCTTAGGTCTTACAGGCATATAGTTAAAATCATTATTATTATTTGTCAGTTCCTCGCAAGAGGCAGTACATACCTATGATAAAACATTTCTGTTTTTAGGTGGCACGGCAGGGAATCCAACCCACACCTTCGGCATGACAGACCAACGCACTAACTAATATGCCACGAGGTACTACTGAATGGTTGAAAGTAAGGATATTCTAAAGGCCTCTGTTAAAAATTTTAATTAAATGTTTAATTTTAGTGGGGGCAAAACCCTAATTTATGCAGCTTAATAAATAAAAGCTAATTCTTAGTCAAACATAAAAACTAAGAACTTTATCTAAGATAAGTGAGGAGGAGGGTGATTCAGAAGACAGAGTTTAAAGGAAGGTGTACTGAGGTTAAAGTCGAAGGTGTTCATGTTCGAAATAACACTCCGCAGCATACGAGAAATAGGTTCGTTTGAGCCATAGGAGTTTCGATTGGTGGGTAGAACAAAGAATCGAGAATTTCGTGTAATACGAGGGTTAACGTTAAAAGAGGTAAGAGTTGTAGAGTGAAATGCATTCAAGGGAGGCATGATCAGAGGATTGTTCCGTGGTAGAAAGACCTCGGAGCTCGAAGTGTGAATAAGTTGATAACCCATCTGGAAAAACAATCTAGTTTTTAACAGGGCACTAGAAAGTTTTACATTGACCCTAACAAGGCTCTAGCAAGGATAACTATCGATTTTCTCTAGGGCCTCACCAGTTAAGCAACCTTTCGCCTCGAGACAAAAAAAAAAGTTGTCTTCACTAGGATTGGATCCTGTGATCTTCTGATTTCCAGTCCAATACACTAACTACTGAACTACTTCGCAATACGGTTATGTAGTATTGAAAATGAAAAACTATACATACTTACATTTTTCTTATTAGTGTATGATGGGTACAAAATATTTCTTTTTTTGGTTTTGACATACATGGGGTATTTGTGATCAGATAAATTTGTACTAGCGAGGGCCACACGAGTATTTGATAAGTTTTCCCTGTCTAGATTTCCCCTACCAAAGCCTTTCCATAGCTTTATCCCCCAAGTTTCTACTAGCGAGGGCCTCACGAGTATTTGACAAGTTTTCCTTGTCTATATTTCCCCTACTAAATCGTTTCCAGGGCCTTGAATAAAATTGACAAAAACTTGCCATTTTCCAGGTCGGAAGAGAAACAAACGTGAGAGGCGTATTCAAGGAAACAAAGGATATGTATAGGGAACGAGTCACATAGAGGTTCGAGCGCTAAACTTGCTTTGAGAATGATATTAGCCCTGTTTTATAGTGCATTTTTATCTTCGCTTGGAAAAAAATGCATGTTAAATACAACAACAATACGGAATTATACCAGTTTGTTGTTGTAATTAACATGCTACTTTTTTTCTAGGCGAAGATAAAAGTGCACTAAAAAACAGGGCCATTATCTATATGAGTGAGAAAATTAAGTTATAGGTCACATAATATGCCAAGGTCACGAATATTATCAATGGTGGTTATGCGTTGATTATGCAGGAGGTAGAGACGGGGAGGAGATTTAATACGTTTGCGTTTACAAGTAATTGATTGGCATTTGGCAACTGGTCTGGAAAAATGGTTTAATCAAGGCCCTGGAAAGGCTTCGGTAGAGGACATCTAGGCAAGGAAAACTTGTCTAATACTCGTCAGGCCCTCGCTAATAAAAACTTGTTGGATAAGTCTTGTTATCCCATCACAAATAACCCATATATAATAAAAAAAAAATATTTAATACCCATCGTACAACAGTTATTAAAGTAGTTATTCATTTTCAACGTTGCACAACTGTATTGCGAAATAGCTCAGTAGTTAAGGAATTGGACTAATAAATCGAAAGATCGAATCTCAGTTAAGACAACTTTTTATTTTTTTTTTGTTGTCTCTCGAGGCAAAGGTTACTACTTAACGGGGGCGTTCCTAGAGAAAATCGGTTTACCCTTACTAGAACCAAGTTAGGATCAATGTAAACATTTCTAGGGCCCCGTTAAAAACTAGATTGTTTTTCCAGGTGGGAATGTTAAGCTCCAATCTATATTTTGAAGACACTAATCTGGAAAACTGTAAAGGTGCTGTTGAATAAGGGATTAGGCAAATGTCGAAAAAATTGTTTTGCAAGACTTGGTAGCATCAGCGTACAGTTGTAGAGAAGAATGTTTGATGACCATTTAAATATCGGGCCTAGGTGGCAAGAGGAAATCCATTTTAACAGAAAAGTTCGAAGAAGCGAGTGGACAAAGTGAAAAGTATAAAAAAGACCTTACTGAAATTGGTTGAGATAACATCGGATTCGTAACCTTTCTCTAGGGCTGAAAGGGTGAAGGACACCAATTCAAAAAGGTTTGTAGTTGTAGACCTTCATTTGAGAAAGGCATTTTGTCTGGAGGAGATAAGCGATTTGCAGTGGAAACGTAGGTAATGTTTCATACAAAATATTTTCAAAGATTCTGCGTTTTTTTTTTTTTTTTTCAATTGGGCGATAATTGTAAACATCGCCTTTCGAACTTGTTTTGTGTATTGGGATTATACAAGATGAGTTCTATATCTGAGCAAATTTACATAGATTTGGGGAAGGCTTAACATTTTTGGGAGAGGAAAGGAAGGGTGAAGTATGATAGGGATACCATCGGTCTAATTTGTTGGTAGTTTTGTAGGTAATTGAGATAGGTAGAATTGGGTGCAAAGGAGTCATTGGCAAGAGATAGCTTGAAAAATTTGGCAAATAGATTGGCGATAGGGTTAAGATTGTTTGTCATTGAAAGAAAGAGGGGTTGGGTAGGATAGCCATCGGATTTTCTTTTGTAGATGACAAACTGAAAAAAAAAGTTATTTAGGATCATTGATAACGTTGGATTGCGTAGTCAATAGATAGTATTGGTAAAGGTAGTTGTAAAGCTCAGCTAAATACAGATAAGAACCAAGATAATTAGAAAAGTCAGTCAACTAGATAAAGCCAATGCATTTGTCCAGCCTGTCCCTAAAAAAAAGGTGAATCTTCTTTACCCACTAATCATCGTCCAACTGCACTTACGCCCCTTCTTTCTAAAATCATGGAAACGCTGATAAATTATCAACTTAAGAAATATCGCGAGGAACGGAAGTTTCTTAATGAGTACGGCTTTCGTAGCAATAGGTCCACAGTTGATCTGATGGTATATCTTATCGAGCAGTGGAACAAATCTTAACGTGGTTTTGGAGAATGATATTTCAAAAGCGTTTGATAGAGTTTGGCATCAAGTTCTCTTATCGAAAATGCGTGCATTTGGTATCGATGTATCTCTTCTTCGCTGGATTATAGAAACTACCTTTCGGACCGCTCAATACAAGTTGTATTGGATGGTTTCAAGTTTGATATTCATAAAAAAAATGCTGGTGTGCCCAAGAGCACCGTTTTGTCTCCGACTCTCTTTCTTATTTTCATCTTCTAATCTATTAAATTGTTTTGCTGACGACAGTACCATCAACTTTTCATATTCGTTTTCAGATTCACATCCTTGTCCTTCCTATATGATAAGCTCGTTAAATTCTGATCTCGACAGCATTGTTCAATGGGGAATCAAAAATCACGTAGGATTTAATTCTTCAAAATCTCAATGCTGGCTCTTGTTGTTAAAGCGGAACCCACCCTCTATGCTACTATCCATAAGCGGCACTTGAATCGAAGAAACTGAAAAACTTTCAGTCCTCCGTATGTGCATCACAGATCACCTTCAGTGACCACATACCTATTTGACGTCGCTAAAAACACTGCAAAGTGTTTGGGTTTCCTTTGACGATGCAAGAAATTATTCTCCCCTTCTGATCTGGCTACCATCTATAAAGCCTTCATCCAACCTAAGCGTGAGTACAACTCCCACATCTGGGTAGATGCTCCTATAATTCACTTGAATCTCTTGGTTAGAATCCAAAATAGAGCCTTAGAAATGATAGGTGATACAACAATAACGCAATCAATAACATCTCTGAAGCCCCGTATTGTATTATTGTATTGCTGTGCTGTAGTAAAATAGCCAGTTGCATTCCTCCCCTAAAACAACTCAACCACCGTAATACTGGCGCTTTTGGGAATGCTTATGTCGTCATCAGTTTACCCTTGAGCCCAACTTCGGACGTACTGTCAAGTTAAGAGATTCTTTCTTTAGCTGCAAAACAAGAATGTGGAATGTTTTACCAAGCTCTATCCCCCCATTTTAATATTCAAAACTTCAAAACCAATGTACATCGGTATCTCCTGTTATATCCTTCCTAATTTTCCTAACGCTCGCACTGTGTATTATAATCATCTTAAGGGCAGTCATAATCCCTTCTTTTATTTCGCAGAGAACAAAGATTGCAAATAAACCAAGGTGAGGAAGTAAACTTCACTGTAAATTAAAGTTGTGGCACCATTAACGGTTAAGTTGTCAAAATGGAAGGATATTTTGTTGAGGTATTCGTTTATTTGACGAAAGTTTGCTTTATGGGAGTCATAAGAAGAAAGATCGGTAGTAAAAAAATGAGAGAAGAAGGGGAGGGTGAAAGTAATCGATGGTCGGTAAGGAAAGGGGGCTAGGTGAGGCAGAGGATTTAATGGGATCTGTTGTGAAAATAAGGTCAAGTGGTCTATCTATGAAATTTGAGACGCTGACTTGGCAAAGGTTTGGACAAGGTTATCTAAAAAGAGACATTCTTTGGCAGATGTGGGATTGGCAGCAATATACATAAAGATTGCATTCGCAAAACGTTGAAGTAGAAGTAAACAATTCGTGATTTTTAATACTGGGGATGAGATTCGTTTCATCAGAGCATATAAATACATATTTAAATGTACATATCACGTAAGAAAAGGCATGGGTTTGTTGCAAAACTGAGTGAGTCTTAGCAGAGTAGACCGAGTGTAGAGGGGGTTAGGAGTACATTAAGATAAATCGATCATACATTTTGTACATTCACAAAGAATATCAGTATCCTACTTATCTACAGAATTTCAACTTAAGAGAGGTTGAAAGCTTAATATTGGTTTGAAGTTGCAATAGCCGAATAGCAGTAGCGCCATCTTTAGAAACCACATGTTTACTAGATGATTGCCATCCAAATTTTAAAAATAAAGTCTTGTTTTTTAATTATAAAGTTTATTGGTTTATCTACTACCGAAAGTTATTCGACCTTAGGGAGCACTTAAATTATCTACAAATCTGACCCCTGTCTAACAACATGCGGGGCATAATTAAAAATGAAGCTCTACAAGATACAATTATAGTACCTACAACAGAAAAAATGCAGTTCATTTTCAAAGGGGAAATGTTTAGTTTAGTAGAGGCCTTAGAAAGTTTTTAGTCGAGGAAAACTAGCCAAAAAATTGTGAGGCCCTTTCTAGTAAAAACTTTGTAGTTTAGTTACAAAAAAAAGAAGTTATTTTTGGATTCAGTACACCAAAATCTAGTAGCTTCGTTTTTCATCAAATCAGGAAGCATGCCCGAGGACTGGTCTATAAACTCCATGTGCTCTTTTCAAAGCATTTCCTTGCTAAAAGCTGCTTATATAAATATAAATAAATAAATTGGGTGGCGCAACAGCTCGTGGAGAGGCAGGGCCTAGTGACTTACAACTAACAACCATTCCTGTGTGCGTGTTTGTTGGCAGGGATGGAGGGGACCTACAGTTTTTTGCCGAGTCCGAACGGCTAAATGAGAAGCACTTTTTATGACAAGTATACTCTTGGAGGATTTGTCAGTTCCTCGCAAGAGGTAGTACCTCGGATAAAACATTTCTGTTTTTAGGGGGCACGGCTGGGAATCGAACCCACACCTTCGGCATGACAGTCCTACGCACTAACCATCATGCCACGAGGTACTACAAACGCTGCTTATACATATAAGACCGGGAAGGACGACTATATTATCCGTCAAATGATTCCGCATTGTTGCCACATTTGCTCGTGTTGCTATAGTCTAACCACTCAAAGTGATTTGGCATCAGTGACTTAAGACAACAGATTTGACAGACGCTGCCAGAAAAACATGGCCGCCACACTGTCAACATGGAACCGTAAATGACTTTTATTCCTTATTTAGGTTAAATTTGTTATACGATACTATAATGTCTTGGTTTAATCGGAACTAGGTTTATGTTTTGGTGGAAAAATAGCATTATAAGAAGATAAGATGACTGAAGTAGTCCAAAACAAATTTCAAGAAGGAACCACCACAACATTGATCAATAAAATGCACGTACTTGCTGTTATGTTCAAGTTGTGTGGGACTTAAGAACTTTAATAAACATTCAAGTAAGTATAGAAAAAGTATAAAAAGCATTTAAATCGTTCTTTTAATTATTGTATAAACAGTCTGATAAATAACTAAGAGCTCAAAACAAAGTATGCCATTTGATTACTTGAAAAAATATGAATAGGTACCTATATGCAAAAAAAAATTAAAATCGTTGGAGCCGTTTTCTTGAAAATTAATTGTTTATATGGGTGATTCCATAGAAAACGACCCTTAACGAAAAATCACAAAAAATGACTTTGAATTGAAAAAAGTACCGTTAGACGGTTTTAAAAGATTACATATTTCATTTTAAAAGTGAAATTATCAACCATTTTTTGTATCGCCGCTTACTTCGCAGCTCGAACCACTTTGCAGAATTGGTCTCCAAAAGCCACTTTTGGTTATCAGAAGCTCAAAACCTTATTTTCAATAATTAATTGTTTCATAATTTGAGAACCGGTGGTTATTTGCCTTTATCAGAACTCTTAGCACCTTTTCGTGTCATTTAATTATTCAATAGTAAATACAATTTTAGTATTTAGGCAGTTGATTCATAACGTGGTACGTGTTACGCCCGTTACAAAAAAACATTATGTTTCATTACTAGCAGAAAAAAATTTGTATCAATGTGATAATTTGGGGAAAAAAGGAGAATACAATGATCTACTGTCAGACAAAATTTCAAGACTTTGAAATTAATACTGACCCCGTATTTAAAATTTTAAGTCCGTGTCACACCCGTAACAGGTTGGCATTTCAAATCATAATTTTTTTGTTTTTCAACTCAATTTTAGTTTTGTTGCTTTTAGATATAAAAAATTCATGATGTACGGATATAATTCTAAGAGAATCTACTTTAAATATAAATTTAATCGGCTTTAAGTGAAAGTTTTCCCTATTTTAAAAGAAAATGGAAAAAATCTCATTGAAGTGAGAAATCTATTCACTTCTCAGTGAGAAAAGCTTCATTTTTCTAGACAAAGTGTTTCTGACATCATGTGAGAAATGATTATACATTGATGACAACAATTTCCCGTCAAAATATATTATATTATATTGTTTTCATGCATAAAAATCATACTCGGTCACACCCGTAACGTTTTGAAATAAAAATTTTGTATAGTTTTTCGTAGTTTTGCATCTCATTTCTTAACTGAAACTGAAGATCAACTATCTGGGTTAATATTTGCAAAAGAATGATACATACTTTTCATGCAATATTTTACACCACTTGAAAATTAGATATCTTAATCGCAAATCACCAGTTTTCTAAGGTCACACCCGTAACGCAGCTAAATTGCATCTTATAACTGAACCATTAATTTTTCATACTTTAATATACTAATTTTTTAAAAGGGCTTCAGGTGTTCTATAGAATAGTAAAGTTATTATTTATAAATTGGGAATATTATGTGAATAATTAATTAAATATGGAGTCTCACTGTCACACCCGTAACGATGGAAACACCCATATATAAAATTTTTGTAACATTTTTCAAAAAAAAAAATTTGGTTTGCCAATTTTGAGTATATATTCATATACATTTAAAACTGAAATTTCAAAAAATTCATCAATCCGTTTTTGAAATATTGAATTTTCAAAAAAAAATTTTAATCTTTTTTTTTAAAAATCCAAAATTTATTTTTTCAAAAATTTTGGTATGCAGTATTATTTACATTCTAACAAAGCTTTTGTGCAAAATTTTTTATTGAAATCGGATGAGCGGTTAGTGAGAAAACCAAAAATAAAAAAAAAACCGTTATATGGTAGGTAGGTACCGTTAATAAATGTTTTTGGTGATTTTTTTTCTTACTAAAAGGTACATCATATCTACAATAATACACAGATTTTTTTTATCAAAATCGTTGGAGCCGTTTTTGAGATAAATAAGCTTTTCCTTACCGGTTGTATTGCAAGTACCGTTATTTTTTGAGATAAAAAAATTTAAATTTCCTCTCTGGAGAGTAACAAAAAAACCTTAAGTTAAAAATTTGAAGAAAATCGCTTTAGAGGTTAAGGCCGTAGGTTGAGGTACGGACAAACAGACAGAAAGACAGAATCGTGCCACCCGCCTTTTTCGTGTTCTCAATCATCGTAATTTCATGTTTGATTATCTCGAATTTTTTTTTAGCACCAATCCAAAACTTGCCCTATAGTACCTACATATATCACAAAATACTTAGAAACTAGACAAGATTCGATTGCCTTCAATGAAACTAAGCACTTTCTGATAAGTTCATAAACACTTCCGAGGCCGACGCACGTAAGGTACTTAAGAAGAAACAATAATGATAGTGCATATATTTAAACATGCATTTCATAAGAACTCCATCATTTCTGATATTTAGTTGCATAAAAGACTATACTCCACAAAATAGAGCAAGTTAAGACTATTTTTAGAGTAAATAAAAGTGGGGCAAGAATTTAAACTTCTTATTTTTTTTTTTGGCTAAGATCTAGAAACGAATTTTCTTTGACTTTGACTGTAAAACATTTCCAGTGCTACCAATCATCAATAATGATCACTTGCAACGTACCGTTAGTTTTACTTACAAATGTCAGATTTATTACAATGGTCAACAAAAATATGAGTGCTGTGTAGATTTGTATTATTTCGGGTCTTTTTCGATTCATATCGCAATTTGCGTATTAAATCTACCGAAAAACTTGTGGTTAAGTGTTTAAAGTGTATTAATTTTTTTTTAATAATGGGACGTGGAAAGCATTGCTCCGAGGAAGAACGTCGTTTGATCCATCAACTAAGAGATAAAGGTAAAACAGACAGATTTATTGCAAATGCTCTTGACCGATCTCCATGTGTTGTTGCAAGGGTGCTTAAGCAGCAAAATCTACCAAAAAACTGATGAAAAAAGAGGAGGCCCAAAAAAACAACAACTTTGCTGGACAAAAGAATTTTACAACATCTAACGGTAGGTATACAAATAAATTTATCATAAGATATCATCTCTCGTACGATCCGCAGACGTTTGCAGGTTAAAAATGTACATGGACGAATTGCGAGGAAGGTTCCGTTACGTAGTTATAAGAACATAAAGCAGCGTATAAGATTTGCTTTTATAGCAAATTAATTGAACAAAATTTGTTTCACTCTTAATATTTTGGCCACCACTGTATGCAGGTATTCTGACAAAATCTAAAAAAGCTTACAACAACCACCTGCTAGCTTTTTGATACGAACAGACAAAATGTGTCAAGCAGGTTTTTGGGCACCGAACTCAAATCAGTCATCTTTTTTACCGTTTGAAAATGAAAAAAGCAGATTTTTTGCTATTTTTGAGGTTTTTTTTTTACGGGGAATGTCCCCAAAAGCCCAAGCTAAAGGCGGAGTTTGGAGTTCAAAACTATGCGCAGAAACATTTTTTCTGGCCCTATCAAAAAACATACCAATATTTACACGCTTAATTTCATCAAAATATTTATATTCTCATATATTTCTGAAGTACAATTTTTAATTTGAAAACTCTTATATTGAATTTTGTTTTTGAATGTTTTTTTGAAAGCTTTTGCTCTATCAATAAAAATAAAAATATGTACAAAAAACTGCGATGATTTTTGTTATCAAAATGATTTTGCGACCAGTGGTACCCAGTGGCGGATCCAGAGGGGGGGCTATAGGGGCTGAAGCCCCCCCACGGCTGATTCAAAAGAGAGTTAAAAAACTAAGATTTTGGCTACAAAATTTACATATGAGCTGTGTTTTTCCAAGCCCTAGGGAAATTGAACGATTTTCTGGGCTGAACCATATTATATGCAACTGTGTTTTTTTCGAAGCCCCAAGAGAATTGGATGAAAAAACGCGATTATATAAAAAAAATTGGATGGCTCTATTTATTTCAAGTCCTAAAAGTATTAGACGAAAAATTGAGGCTTGGGGCTAAACCTTTACGAAGCGTTTTCCTAAGCCTGCAAGGGAATCTGATGAAAACTATAACACTACGGCTACCAAATTTGCATAATAGAGCTGTGTTTTTTCCGAAAAAACGAAATATACGAAAATAATAGGCAAGAGCTAAAAAATAAGCATGAAAGCTGTTGTTTTCCGAAGTACAGGGAAAAATGGAGCTTGGGGCTTAACAAATTGTATGTGAGCTTTGTTTTTCCAAGCCCGTAGGGAATCGGACTAAACAAATAATTAGTTTGGGGCTAGTATGTATGCATATCTTAATTCTGTGTTTTTTCCAAGTCCTTATATTGATACAAGTGCGGTTGACTTTCATGCTATTATTTTTAACAAGATTTCCTTGGCTATTGATATTTCTTAAAGATCGAATTAAGTTTGACAAAATAAATCAATGTTACCTTTTTCTTCAACTCCTCTTGATATTTTTCGGACTTAGCTGAGCGTTTAAAAACTCAGCTTCCGGTGTAAAAAATCAACCTGATAACAGAATCCGACGAATGAGTCAGGTTCAATTTTGACATTTGGCTCATAGTAAAAATGTAAAAATTCAGTCTGATTCGCTCCACAGCTCATTCGACGGATGCTATAGGTAATCGGGCTGAATAACTTTGATATGGATAGTTTGCATGATAATATCAAAATATTAAGGGTATTCATACAACTGCGTAAGGCCGTCGTAAACGTTGTAAAGTTTAAAACTTCGTAATTCTGTCACAATTTGTATGGAAAATTTGACAGATTTACGAAGTTTAAAACTTTATAACGCCGTTTACGACGACTTTACGCGTTTGCATGAATACCCTTATTGTTTTTGAAATTGAAACTTATGTTCTTATATAAGATTGTTTTCGTGTGCCGAAGGATATTTTGACGATTTCAATGACTGCTTTAAGACGAAGTGATTTTTGATCTTAGTTTCTCTTGTGATTTCCTTTGTGATCTAACGAAAGATTACAGAGCTCTTCCTGCGAGCAATATTCATTAAATGAAATGAAAAAGAATTTCAATTCACTTCGAACTCGTTTTCCAAATTTAAAAATCTGCTGTAACGGTTAATGTTTTTTTCTTTAAAAAGTGTAATACCTATACATTTTTGTTTTAATATGAAACAAATACATACTCGTATAACTATAAATCAATAGAAATTGAAGGGCAGACAAAAATTTTAAAATTTTAACTCAAATTTTTTTCAAATCTTCGTCATACTGTAAGATTTCATATGAAATATGAATGTTGAACACGAAGTTCGAAACACCAATCCAAATAAACTAAAATAGACCAATTCCGTTGTCCAAGTTAAAAAATTTTAGGAGAACAGTAACGTACAAAGTTTATCAATAACTATTCGGACGTATACGGCTCTCTAAAGTTAAACAAAGTACTGTAGGATGAGTATTTATAAATCCTACAAGAAATATTCAAATTAAAGAAAGGTACCTAACTTATTTAAAGTTCCTATAAACTTATCCTAACAACTTTATTATACGGTGTGTCTTTGTTTAGAAACTGGTTAAAGCGTCTTTTTAAAATAGCAGCTGAAGCTCACTAATTCAAGATGCTAAATTTCCAATCATAAAATTTTGCAGAATTTTCCTATTGAGTAGGTACCTACATATATTTTTGCATTATACAAAATCTTTTTAATTCAGCTACCGACTAGCGTACTTTCTGAGAAAAGAAAATTTGGGTCGGTAGGGCATTTGTATATTATGATTAAGAATTGTATTAAAAAAATGTGTCTAAGGGAACTCCAAACCCCCCCAAAGCCAAATCCTGGATCCGCTACTGGTGGTACCTATATTGGCAGTTATAGTGACTCACATTACACATATTGGGTAGTGTCATTAGAGTTCTGATTTTTGTTCAGTTCTGCGCATATATCAAAATTTGTGTCAAATGTCAATAAATGTTATTGTTTTACGTGTGTTTTTGTCATCACGTTCACATCCATTTTTTATTTCTGACAATCTCAATTTTAATTTGTTGTTGTTTTTACGTGTGTTTTTGTCATCGCGTTCACAGCCATTTTTTATTTCTGTTTTGACAACGTGCGCAGTGTAATGCCTTAGATTTGTGTACTGTGATAGTGATTGAAAAGAAGCTTATTTGAAATGATATCTGAGCAGTTTAACCCTCTACTGCACAGTCAGCGTCAAAGCCATATACTGCCGTCATAAAAAAAAGGGCGTATCTCCACTTAAGTAGTTTTGAGATAAATGCATTTTTAATGATTTTGCCTTTCTCGCATTTAAATTGAATAAAATTGAATATTTTAAACAACGATTTTTTATTAGCAAAAATTATGTTGTTTTACTATGCGGACGACATCGACATCATCGGCCGCTCCAAGAGAGCTGTACTTGAAGCATTCACAGCTATTGATGAACAGGCGAAACGCGTTGGTCTTAAAGTGAATGAGGACAAAACAAAGTATATGCTATCAACAAACAAAGCCCCATCTGTCCATCGCCTAGGACAAAACGTCACTGTTGGTAGCAGTAATTTCGAGGTAGTCAAGGAGTTCACCTACCTCGGAACAAACATCAATTCCACGAACGACACCTTAGTGGAAATCCGACGAAGAATTACCCTAGCGAACCGCTGCTACTTCGGTTTGGCCAAACAAATGGGTTCAAAACTCCTTTCTCGAAATACAAAGTGCACGCTATACAAAACGCTAATTTTACCAGTTCTACTCTACGGCGCCGAGTGCTGGACGATTAGTAAAAAAGGGGAATTGATACTGGGCACTTCCGAGAGAAAAATTCTTCGGCGGATATTTGGTCCTATATGCGAAGAGGGCGATTGGAGGAGAAGATTCAATCGTGAACTGTACGAGCTGTACCAAGATGTGGATGTAGTCCAAAGAGCCAAAACACGTCGACTTCACTGGCTCGGCCACATCGAGCGAATGGACAGCAACGCTCCAGCCAAGAAAATCTTCGAATCCCAGCCCCCAGGTTCGAGACGACCAGGAAGACCGAACCTCCGCTATAGGGACCAGGCGGTCACAGACGCAAGAGCGCTTGGTCTCGACGACTGGAGAGAGCGTGCGAGGGACCGCAACCGATGGAAGACCCTTCATGGATCGGGAGCCGGATAAGTAGGTAAGTAAGTACTATGCGTATAAGAAACAGTGATTTTGGTGATGACTTAGAAAAATGAACTTGCTACTTTAAGGCCTAGTAAAGGCACATAAGCAACTTGCTTTAAAACTGAATTGAAATTTGCGTTCATTATTTTAAGCCATTTGCAGTTGGCAATATAATTATTAGCTTTTCACAAATATAATATGCTATTTAACAGTTACAATTATAAACCGAGAGCCAACGACATAAAAAGTCAAGTCATTTGCGTAACATTGTAAGTCACATCAATAATAGCCTTTGAGGTGTTGAACCAATAACTTTTTGTCTGCCTACCTAAACACGTGTCGAACAGGTGTACAATTTGACTTAAATTTTTTAAATCGATTTATTTTAATGTCTATTGCTCGGATTGAAAAAGTAGGGACTCAAGAAATATTTAGCTTCCAGTTTTGAACAATTGTTGTCATAGGTCAAACTCTTTGTTGTTTGTCCCTAAAAATATAAAAAGCTGCAAAATTTCCAACAAACACTCAGGTAAACAAGTGATGTTTGGAAACTTTGTTGCTCTCTATTTTCTTAGGGATTCACTACAGAGAGATGTTCCTATGACAACAATTTTTCATAATTCCGAGTTAAATATTTCTTGCGTGCGCACTTTTTCCCTCCGACTAATAGGCATTGAAATAAATCGATGTAAACAAATTTACGTCAAATTTTGCACCTGTTCGACACGTGTTTGGGTAGGTTAAACACCTCAAAGGCTATTAATGATGTGACTTACAATTTTACGCATATGACTTGACTTTTTATGTCGTTTTAATTTAATTGAGCATACGCATGTTTTATCAGTTTTGTTAAAAACTTTGCTGTGTCGGGTGCACCTCTAAACATTCTGTGAGACAAATAATAGGTCTGATCCTTTACTTTGGGTTTCTGTGATTTTAAGTCCAAACTTGTGTCAACATTTTTTTTTATATGAACTTTGACACTACTTTGGAAATCACAGAAATTCAAAGTAAAGGAACAGACCTGATATTTTGTGTCTTTGTTTTTGACGTCTAATAGCCAACTATTTGCAGGTATATTACATAATCGATATTCAAAAAATGGAATTTCTCTCCACCCTAAATCATTTTACTTGCTGCAAGTACTTGCGGCAAGTAAAACTTGCCTGGTGTGACGACCCAAAAAGTACTTGCAGCAAGTAACTGCTGCAAGTGATTTACTTGCGAGCAAGTACTTGCGGCAAGTAAAACTTGCCTGGTGTGACGACCCAAAAAGTACTTGCAAGCAATTAATTGCTGCAAGTGATTTACTTGCTTGCAAGTACTTGCGCAAGCAATGCTTGCACGGTGTGACTAGTTCCTGCAAGCGCTTGCAAGCAAGTAAAACACTTGAAATCACTTGCCGCAAGTACTTGCCACTTGCAGGGTTTGCGCAAGCAAGTTTCTTACTTGCTTGCAAGCGAATGTATGTTTTTCGATCAAAATTACAGAAAAAATCGTCTCCCTCTGCCCAGAAGTCTTTTATCAGTGTTGTAAAGTACGGATTTTCAGCGACACGTTCAAAAAAGGGACATACCAAAATGATTTATCTTCGATCAGCCGCATTTTGTTCTTTCAAATGCTTCAGTATAGAACAGGGTCCCGTGTCGTTTTTGAATGCATGCTTTTTGATAATAATAATATGAACGACTGGATCGTACGTAATTGCTCTTAAAGTTCAACTTGCTTGGAACTTCAGATCTTTTAAAAATATTTGAGTAATTAAAGAAAAATGCAACGAAGCATGAAGCTCTTTCTATCAATTGAAAAAACAACTCGGTAGAGTAATTAATTAGCCAGTTTATATTGCTTGAGCGCTCAGTAATTTTTCTCCGCTTTATGACAGAGCAGGAGGATAAAAAATAAACACAATTCTTCACATAGAAGTCAAAACAACTCTCTTTTTCTTTTCTTCCTATGTAATTTACTGCGACAAAAAATATCTGAGCAAGCGAATCCAAAAAATTTCAGTCTTAGTTTTTAAGGGGAAAAGTGAGAAATTTTTGTGAGGAATCGTGTTTATATTTCAGAGTCCTCTGAGCCCTCTGAGATCTCAGAAATATAAACTGGCCAAATGAGAAAGCCAAAATAAAAAATGTACCTATATGAAAGGTACCGCTAATAACAGTTTTTAGAAAATTTTGTATCAGAAAGTTCAACTCGTTTACAATCAAATCACTCTCTCAAGCAATTGTATATTATTTTAAGTAATAATAACCTACAAGAATCAGTTTCCTCGATTTCAACAAATCTTTTCCATTATTTCCTTGTATAAAATTCTTCTTTCAAATCTGGATTTTCCATTTAGATCTATTTCTGAAGAAATAATAAACCAAACTGAACTGAAAATGGCAAAACCACACTCGTTTACACGTGCAAGTACTTTCAGAAACTAATTTCAGCAAGTAATTTCAGCAATTACTTGCAGCAAGTACTTTCAGCAATTAATTTCAGCAAGTACTTGCTTGCTCGGTGTGACGACCTGAAAAGTACTTGCAGCAAGTTTGTTTTGCAAGCAAGTAAAAAGTAGTTTCAGCAAGCAATTTACTTGCCTGGTGTGACTGCTCTCTGCAAGTACTTGCACGAATATTTCAAAATCGAAATTTTTGAAACAATTGCTGCAAGTACTTTACTTGCACGGTGTGACGGCACCTTAATACACAATCTCACACACACAAAATCAGAAACAAGTGTGGTATCCGTTTATACCTTAAGTGTGCCAGGTTATACCATGCTAAAACCAAGTGAGCAAAATGTTATGAGCATGGTATAACGTGATATCAAAACTTAGGGTTTTCTTGTAGTATTCGGTGGTGGCTAATTCACGAACTAAATTTTAGCACAAAAATCTGTCAATTTATAATGCACAGGATGTGTGTCACCCTCCGTAGTATTGCTTATACTAAAGAATCTATACGACCAGCGTGTATTACAGGGTTAATATACCTTAGCCATGAATATTTAAATGAGTAGTAAGCTCGCATTAAAAGAATTCATTCAATGAGTTCATACAGAGCAGCTTTGAAGTGTTTGAGTAGGTATTTTATAGCCTTTGGATGGATTTTCTAGTTCAACAAATAAAAAACATTTCATTTATAGTTTAGTCAACGAAGACTTAAAATTACAAAATAAATACAATAAATCATGCTCTCTGGGTTATTATTTTATGTGGTAGGGGTGACCGCCAGGTATAACATACTAAAAGCCTCAACCCAGGGCAGCGAGCTTTTGTCAGGAGGGGGGGTTGAATGTCCCCTTTTGTAATTTTTCGTGAATAATTTGAAAACTTAGCGTACCTATTAGCGGAAAAGTGTACACCACAAAATGAAAAATACATATTGATTCATGGTAATTCCAGTGACGTCATGCGAAAAAGTTGGGCTTATTTTTTTTTTTTTTTTGATACAGTGTTTATTTTCATATGAGAAACACTGTTTCTTTAAAGGTAAGAAGTACCTGCACTGGATGTTTCCGAGTTACTGTCCAGTAGTTTATGAAATAATCTTAAGACATAATTTAAGAAAAAAATAATAAAGGAAGGGGGTTATTTCCCCCTCTTTTTTATACGGGAGAATAAATTCCTAAAACAAAGATTTAAAATAGATGAATAGCTAGGTATTTAAAAACAACGGAGATAGGTACTTACAATACTGTGCTATAGCTTTTTCAAAAGATTGAAACGTATTCTTTTATTTTATAGCAAAATCAAGTTTACAAGTTTTGAAAAATTCGTTTGTGTTTTTGTTTACAGATGATTTAGGTATCTTTTATTTTAATTTAACAAAAATTAGATTTTTTGAATTGTTTCTTTTTTTTAAACTGTGAGTTTAATTATAGCTCTACATTCGCTTTAAATACATTTTGGATTGGATTATAACTAACAGATAACCTTATTAGTATGAATAAAAATCAAACTCTAGAGAATAGGTACCTACATCAAAAGTACCTATCAAAATATTTTGCAAAATCGAAAAAAAGGAAAAATATATTTTTGATTTAATTTTGTATAGGTATCGGGTATGGACTTAGTAGGCATAACATACCTAGATCAATTGTTCCAACCCTAGTTTTGGTCTAAAACTTATTGTAGGCTTGAGAATTCTACTGTAATTCAAATCACGGTAGCGGGCTATTGAACGTTTTTCGTTTTTTAATATAAAACGAACAATCATCTTAAAATTCGACGCATTCTGCTAAGAAATCGATTTTCTGGATGCACCTTTCAAAACCGGCGAGTGTAATCGTTACCTTTTCTAGGTAAGTGAAAATGAGTTCGCACATATGTACGTACATACACTGATCTGGAGCCACCTCCCAAAAAAAAAAAACCGCTTTTAGTTTCTGTGCCAAAAATCATAAAAGATAGACAGACAGCCACAATAACAACAACTAGTAAACGGAGAGCAAGAATAGAATAAAAACAGCACCACACGCCACCGAAAATCAAGGATGTTATGTGCAACTACAAAATCAATAATTTGCATTATGAAGTGGAAGGTTGGCAGCAACTTAAGGTTCCAGCGCGCCGCACCACACCGTTCCGGCATTTACTTAATATATAATGTAACAATATGCATTTTTGCATATTTTCTCAAATCTTCAAGCATTAAATTGATATGGTATATGGGACAAAGAAACTATAGGTACTTATTATTTTTGTTTCCTCTGCAATGTGACCATCAACTAAAGAAACCAATCAAAACAAAATCGACCGACAACATGAAAAAACCGAGTGCCAGATGCACAACCGCAATCGGAAGCTACCTCCACCCGCACCACCACGTTGTCTTGCTAACCATTCTTCTATTTAATTTTCTGGTACCTACATACCTACCTAACTCTAGCTAGCTAGCTATATAGGTAAATCTTCTTTTTCTACATTTACATGCACATTAATAATAAATAGTTCTGGTGTGTTATTTTTAAATAAATAAAAGGAAAATCAATTATGTAAGTTTCTTTGAAGTCTGCTTAACTAGCAGCGGATGGATAGTGGTGGGTAAAGAGTTTTAAGCTATTTCTGTATAAAGAAATGTATGGAAAACTAAATAAGAATAATTACCTTTTCCTACGATCTTCATCTATAAGGCTGGACATCTTCACTATGATCCTGTCCTGCTGCTCCAGGCTCCGGTTGTCTCCCGATTTAGTACAATCTTGCTGGATGGCTATGTCGCTTTGTCTAGGCAGAGAAGTTGTCTACTTCTTTCTCTTATCCGGGGTAGATGATGGAATATTGGGAAATTCCTTAGGAAACTCGCGTCGAAAACATTAAAAATGCAATTTTATTGAATTTCAATTTTTCGTTGTTGGTTTTTGTTTTTTTTTTTAACTCTTATTCAAAGAAATTCTCACTTTTGTACGAAAAAAGTGAATTTGCACTCGTTATCGACATTTTCTTTGCTGCAACGCGACAATTTAATATAAATGGTGGCACAGCGGAGCGCCTCCCGGATTCGAGTTCTCGAGATGTTTTGGCTATAACCGCGGCGCCTGCGGGACGACTTCGCATCCAAGGAGCTATATTTGCACGCTTTTGCCTGAGTTCAAAAACAAAATTGACAAGAATAAGAAATGACCACAAATTTGTTTTGTTTTTTTTTTCACATTTATTTTTTCTTCCAACGAAGAAAATGAAATTCTTTTTCTCTGGAACTATTTGGCAAGGTGGGTCTTCGTCGACGAGACTTTTTCGAGTTTTTTTTTAATGCGGGCGACAAAGGAAAAAATTGTACGACAAGAAAGAGTGAACGAGAAAATGAACCGACTACAAGTCAAGAAGGAAAAGAGAGAGAAAAGGAAAGGAATACAAAAAAAAACGTAGAACACACAGCGATCGAGATTTTTTTGTGTCGAAGGTGATTTTTTTTTTGTTGAAACTTTCGTCGGATGGAAAATCTAACTTTGGCGAGGGATATTTATCACAAAATCACATTGCAATTGATTGAAATTCTTTTGCATTGAATTGTTTAATGGAAAATTGAAATTTAATAAAAGTTGATTTGATGTTTTGTGGAAAATTATAAAAATGAAAAAATTTGTCCAAGAGATTTTCGCGTATCCGTGAGGAAGACACAACACACACACATACACATACATACGTCAGCGGTTTTGCCTTTCATCAGCAGTTGCACCAACTACGAAAAGCCGAAATTTGAGGTTTCGTTTCGCTGAATACATTCACTTATTGCACAGGAAGGCAGCGGTCAGCAACAAGGTCTGATGAGGTCTGGTCAAACAGTGTGCGAGCGAGCCGACGAAAGAACGCGGCGGTTAAAATTGTAAAAATTCAATAGTGCCAAGGTGATATGTTCTTTTTTCTCCTTCGCACTCATGAAGCTTTGAAAAGAATCAGATGCAAAGAGTCATCAGGCGTGTTCAGGAAAATGAGATCTCAGAGCCCTCAGCCATCTCAGTCTCGTGAACAGGATTACTCAAAAATTTTGTTCTCAAATAACTGAGGAAAGAAAATATTGGATTCGCTTGCTCAGTTTCTGACATTGAGCCGTCCGAGATTTCATTTTCCTGAACACGCCTATCGTGTATGAGACCACATGAGCGATTACTCGCTTCCTAATTACCTATAGCATTAGGGCCAGTTTGTTCACAGTGGGTTAAATCAGCAATTAGATTATCACTGATTCTGTTAAACCCATAGTTATGAATCTGTGATAATCAGAGAGTGTTTGTTCACTCAATTTTCAGTTTGATTAATAAATCATAGTTTTTCCAATAATCTTTCCATTTTCCAGTCTATCTGTCAATCAATTGTCAGACGTATTCTGTCATTAACTTATTTCAGTGTGAGTGAGCTTTCGAAAAAAAACATTTTTTGTGCAAAAAAAACACGGAAAATCAGTGCTTGAAATATAATGTTGTGTTCAATTTAAGATTATTTCCTGTTAAATTACTATACAGAATAGCTACACACGTGAAATTTGTATTTATTTTAATGCGGCTAATTGATTTTTTTTCCAAATATATAGTTGAAGTGTGTAGGTAGTGCTGGCATTTTGTGAAACCTAGTGATGGGATTTTTTCCCAGTTGTAGTTTTTCTATGCATATTTTATACTAGGCCTTGCAAAAAAGCACTTTATTTTTCGATAGTAAATAAAATAACTACAATTTGTAGTAAAATCTGTACAAATTGTTTATTTTTTTCTTGCAAGATGGACGATGCTTGGTTTCTCTTCATTCATGTTCTTTGTTCGAAGGAATTTAATAGAATTTGTTTCTCTTTTTTATACCTACACTTTGGAAATAACCAATGATGAACAAACGAAATTCCCGAAAATCTTTGATTAAATCATGCTAATCAGACAGAATCGGCGAATTAGTGATTTCTCCAATTAAGTGCTCAAATTATGGATTCTCTGTTTAAGATTTTGCTGAACAAACGCATTCAATGATAACCAACTGGAATAATCATTGATTTAAGTTGACAAGGTGTGAACAAACTGGCCCTAAATCCTATAAAAATGCCTATAATACGGGGAACAAATTTTTCATTTCACAGGTAAGTCTTGTCTCAGATTCTGGTAGGTATGTACATGAAGTTATGTTAAGTGATGTCTTTTCTTTACTTAAACACTTCTTAACGAAGATACAAAATCATCATGATAGAGCCCAACTAATAAAATTGTTTCACAATTCAGACATTAAAGTGTTTTTAGTTAGCGCTACGGTTATCCGTCTGACGGGAAGCAAAATACGTTTTTTTTTTGTTAACACTTCAGATTCTTAGTTGTAGTGAGCTTAGCAAGCTGCAACCTACAATCAGAGGCTCATCATAAGTGCATGTGTTAGAGGTTAGTAAAATAAGGCAATCTAATACACGCATAATAATAAACCAATAATATACAAACAAAAAATAAACAAAAACTATCGAAACTGTGATCTCCTTCGGAGGAGGTCACAAATAAAAAGTAACACCTGTGATCTCGAATATTACGGCACTTACATGTTTGTTTGTGTTTTTCTTAATTGCTTCCTCCTTAAAATAAATAAATGAATTAAAAGTAAACATTCTTGCATGCACTTAGTTAATTTATTAAAACAAATCAAAAAGATTTCAGCTTCAGATTCATTTATTGAGACTTATAAACAAACAAAGGCCCTGTTTTTAGTGCATTTTTATCTTCGCTTACAAAAAAGTAGCATGTTAAATACAACAACAATTTGGTATAACTCCGTATTGTTGTTGTATTTAACATGCAACTTTTTCTCAAGCAAAGATAAAAATGCACTAAAAAACAGGGCTAAAGTTACATTTGACATCTTATGAAAATACGAACGAATTTTTTTTACTTCAGTTACAGTGGTTGTGTGATTAAAAAACCAAACAAATCATGTTTCTTTTGACGTAAAAATATGTAGGTGCGTTCAACATAAATCCAGAACATTTTAAAAGTTCACTCATCTATCTTTCTATGACAGTCGGCCAATCAGAGCCCAATAAAACTAGAAATCATGAAAATCTGACATGTTTGAACGTGCCCATTCACCGTCGTGAGTTTCTTGTGAGGATTTTCCCAGAGTACCGAAAAATGTTATCGAATCACAACCAACCTCACAAGGAAAACCTCACAAGAGCTTATGACCTGTGAGCCCTCACAACGCCAGAATAGTAATTTTATTATTCTCATAGTAATTTTATAATAAGACTATGGCAACAAAAATAAATCTTCCACGTGCCATAGCTAGCATCACTAGAAACTCTCCAAAGTAACAAAAACTAAAATTATTAAAACTAAGAAGTTAGGTGTCACATTAAGAGCTACACAGTGAATACCTCGTGCTCTAACGGACTGGACTAAAACCAGAGAGAAGCCCAGTTACCAGGGCGTTCCAGTGGAGAAGTTCCCTCGATTTGTAAAGGCGCTGGATGGATCTATGTTCTGTGCATTTTTTTTTTTGGCGTGATAGTAGTGTTTCGTCTGTTTTTTTATTTATTAATCATGCCGATTAGTCAATTCGCAATATTCTACTCCTCTGGAGTTGACCAGATTCGCACTGGATTCGCGTTCGCGTTTTTTCTCAATTAGTGAACTCGCCGAATGAACTATATTATCGATTGCTGAACTTCCCTACCATTTTCCGAACTATATTATCACTTTTGTCATTTATTGACATTTCAAACGTGACGCGCAATCTCAAGAGGTGTTCAGACAGTCTTCACGTCAAAATGAGTCGCCTCAAATGAAGCCTGTCTAAATATCATCCTAAAATTGTAAACAATTTTTTTCTTTAAAAAGAATGTTAAACACTTTACTTTAACTAAACTATACTTTAAATTCAGATTTATAAGTCTGTGTTATTCATTATGTTTTTTTTTCTGGAAAATAAAGAAAATCAACAGCAGATTTGCAACAAAATTGGCGCGAATATAAAATGGGAAAGTTTGTATGGAGAGCGAATGGTTTGCGGTTTCACTAATATCAAATTTGTTGAACAAAATGTCGGTGGTGCAGGTAATGTTACCGACAGTCGTTCAATTTTCTATCTCGAATTCACTAATAGCTAAGATCTCAAAAATTAGTTGAATCGTGGGAAAAGCGCATTAGCCGAATTCACTAATAGAGGTGAATATATTATTGTTTTTTTTTTTTAGCAAAATTCCTTTTTTTAACTAAATATTCTCAAATTTTTTGCAATTTAGGCCGTGTGTCAAGTGCGTTAAAAGTATGGATAAATTTGATCCCATGGCTAAATTTGGACGTTATTGAGGTGAATATAGATGTTAATATTTAACCTGCTCAGGAGCTCGTTAAAATTTTAGCCAGTGGCTAATTTTTGACGTGAGGTAGATGAATGCAGATAAATATTTTATTTTGCTATCATAAAGTCATGAATCCTATCGGGAAAGATAAAGAAAATGAAAAGATTAAGAAATATAAACAAATAAGCTCAAGAAATTAAAACAAGGAAATATTCAATAATTTTTATTTGTTTCGTGGTTCTTTTCAAGGTATCAATTTTCAAGCGTATGTAGATCTTAGCTGCAATTCGAATGATCTCCTATCCTAGCTATTTGATATGATTTTACTTAGTTTTCCATAATGCATAATGCAGTGTTAAAAAAATTTTTTTTTTATAAAAATGTTCGGACCCGTCGCAAGAGCCAAAAAAAAGTCTGTCCGACTATTGGTATCGTGTAGAGGACAGTCTTAGCTTTCATTTGATACCCCATTTTATAGAAGTTGCTTTTATTATAGGTTCATTTAGCGGAAAATGCAACCTGGAAAGTGCATTTTCTAACCATTGCGACTAGAAAAAGCTTATCCGACTAGTAGTTTTATAAATGTTTTGATTAAAGCTATCGGTTGGCGTCCAATTTTTGCGTGACCACCATGTAGGTAATCTTACGGTCAGCTCCCGCACTTTAGTTGCTGGGGAAAGATCACCCCTACATGCAGCGAGCTTATTTATTATACCTACTATTTATTTTTTTATGTATCGGGTTTAAAAAAGCCATACCATTCTAT
Source organism: Dasysyrphus tricinctus (assembly GCA_963921185.1). Taxonomy (NCBI): domain Eukaryota; kingdom Metazoa; phylum Arthropoda; class Insecta; order Diptera; family Syrphidae; genus Dasysyrphus; species Dasysyrphus tricinctus. The sequence goes on along the minus strand of OY992532.1, from coordinate 104,764,238 downwards.
TATTTTATAATTAAGGGTATTCATACAACACCACAAAGGCACAAAGGCTTACGACGATGCGGGATACTGTAAAAATAGTGCTGTATAATGTATATCAGTATCTCTTTTCTTCTCAAGTTTATTTATATTTCATTTAAAGCCTGTCTCTTTTCCTCTCTATTCCTAACACTACTGACATCATTCACATTGGTAAAAAGCCATCTGCCGGACAGAGTGAAAACCTCTTTCTGGGTTATTGAAATTAACCTCGATAGAAATCTGGATCTGGCACTAAACGGATTTGAGCGCCTTGCCATCACCAACAAAAACTGGTTCGACCTAGTGCGAGAATTTCTCATTTAACAAATGAGTCTCAAATAAATCACTGTATTAAAATCTGTGGTGTTTGGTAGAAACATGATAACTCCATTTTAAAATTTGCCTCCTTACCTCCACTTTAAATCGAGCTACAGACTAAACGGATGAACCGATTCTTCTCAAATTTGAAACATAACTTTTCAAGGACTATGTTCACAAATGTTCTAAATTTGAAGAAAATCGATAAACTTGTTTAGGCTCTGGCACGATTTAAAGAGGACGTAAAGACGCAAATTTAAAAATGGAGTTATCATGTTTCTACCAAACACCACAGAAATATATTAAGGGAATTCATGCAACAGCGTAAAGTCGTCCAAAACGTTGTAAAGTTTAAGACTTCGTAATTCTGTCACAATTTGTACGGAAAATTTGACAGATTTACGAAGTTTAAAACCTTACCATGTTTACGACGACTTTACGCTGTTGCATGAATACCCTTTATGTTTACGACGACCTTACGCTGTTGCATGAATACCCTTATTATTTTATTTTCAACAAAAATTTGTAATTATTATAGCAAATTGTCATAAAATATCAATTTTATAGTATTCTACGATAATTTATTTGCGTTATTTTATGTGGAAATATCAGACAAAACTAACTTATGAGATAAAATATTTGTACACTCATTAGAGACCAGTGCCAAGAGTTGCCAAATTATTAGCAGTATATGGGTGATGGGAAAATTTAGGATTATTATTGGTATATATAAGGGACAAAATAAATTGCTCTGCAACAAATAACCGTAAGTGAGGTGGGGGTATGAAAACAAGGTTTTTTTTACGATTTATGACAAAAGTAGACCTCTCATATCGAACAAATTTATGTGAAAAAGTTTTAGATAGTAAAGAGACCTACAACTTGCACTTGGATCATTTGTTCTTATAACCTCAAAAATATTGAGAACAAAAACATAAAAATCAATTTTTTGGTTTTTATTTTTATCTTCGACGAAAAGAATTCGATTTTGATGAAATTTGGTGAAAACGTTATTGGGTTTCAAGCAAGCTGCAATTTTTTTTTTAAGCAAAGTATACATTTTTGGAAGAAGAAAAATTGATCGCATGCACTTGATGGGGAATAATATAATGTGGATGGATGAAAATACCTTATTATGAGGTCTGAAATCAGTTTTTACTTCTCTGGAAAAAGGCGATTTTAGGGCAATTAAACTTTGTCCATCAAAATATAGTCCCCCATCTGTCAAGCCATCAACTGTCAAATTATATTGAAGGATCGCTACGATGTCAATGGATTAAAAAGCCACTAAAAATTCTGAAATTTTTTAAGGTTTTTTACTTCTCCGGGAAAAAGTGATTTAGAGCATTTGTTTAACATTTGGATTAAATTAACTTTTTCCGTCAAAATGTAGTTGTAAATGTCAAAGTGCCCCAAATCATTTTTCCCAAATAAGTGTAAAAAACCTATTCGATGTCAAATTTAATTGAGGAGTGGATGTGTTGTCGATGTATTAAAAAACACACTGCCAAAATCAGAAATGTTCACAGTTTTCTACTGCTCCCAAAATCCAATTAAATTAGCTAATGCTACATTTCCACCTGACGCTAATCTGAGATTTAATAAAATTTACCGGAAATCTCCTTTAAATCTTGAAGATTTACCATACAAATTTATTTCGTTAATCTTGAAGATTAGAAATTAATCTTGTTAAATCTTCCTAGGACAAATACTTTTATAGCCTTTTCACACCGAACCCAAAACGCGGTTTTCGCGAAAATATCGGTTTTGGAGAAAAACCTAATCGAAAACACAAGTTTTCTCATACATTTTTTGTAGCTTCAGGTTTTCGTAAAACACAAGTTTTATATAAAACCAGTCGAAAACATGTTGGAATTCAGAGATGAACAAAACAAACATACCTTTTGATAAGTTCAGCACCTATTGAAGTGTCAAAAAAGAAACTGATGGGATGCTTTCAAAAGAAATTGAAAACAGCTGACGAAATTCTGTCATATCGAATATAAAATTCGAATCTCACAATAAATTATTTTATTAAAAATTGATAGATAATTGTTTGTGGCAAGTCAAATTGTTCATATGGATCCTCTTTACAAAATAAATCACCGATTTATTTCTAAAAAATGGAAGAAAATAAAAAAAAATTGTACGTGGTTTGTGTAAAAAAAACTGGAATGTCAAACGAAAACATGTAATGTTCAGTGTGAATGGTTTTCTCGTTTTGGAAAAGTTTTCGCCGAAAACCGGTTTTGGGGTTTGGTGTGAAAAGCCTATTACAAATCGAACTAACCTATTCCTGTATGGCGCTGAAGGATTCATTTATGGCTGAATTCAGTTCTTCACAGAGCAAACATTCTATCTCACTTCCTCTTTATGAGAAAAAATGAAACACCATTTTCATTTTAAAAGGGGATGTCAAAGTAAATCCTTTATAAATCTTTTTGTGCGGTGGAAACACCAAATAGATTTATTAAATCTGAGCTGAGATAATCCTTTGGTGGAAACATAGCATAAATACTATAGCATAAATGCTATCTGAGCTGAGATAATCCTTTGGTGGAAACATAGCATAAATGCTATGTTTCCACCAAAGGTTTATATCAGATTTGATTTAATAAATCTTTTTGGTGTTTCCACCGCACAAAAAGATTTAAAAAAGATTACATTTGACAGCACCTTCAAAAATACAAATGGCGTTCCAATTTTTCTTATGAAGTGCGAATGAGACAGAATGTTTGATTCGTGTGAAACAATGAAGAACTGAACGCGAGTCTCGAATGAATCCTTCAGCACCATGTAAAAATAGGTTAGTTTGATTTGTTAATCTATTTGTCCTAGGAAGATTTAACAAGATTAATTCCTAATCTTCAAGATTTACGAAATAAATTTGTATGGTAAATCTACGAGATTTGAAGGAGATTTGAGGTAAATCTTATTAAATCTCAGATTAGCGTCAGGTGGAAATGTAGCATAACTCTGTTTGCTGATTCCAACTCGAGTTAACTCAATTTGAGAATCAATTTAAATTTTTTATTGAAAAAAATATTTTCTATTTTTCTGTTCTATTTATTCCATTTTTATTCCATGTCATCATTTTCTGTATGCATCTTATATTTTATTTCAGTCGTGCGTCCTCACAACGTCTTAGTAATGGAAAGAATGTTACAGGGAGATGATTTAAGCCTAGTACGCAGATCGAGACAACCATTGGCGTAGGAAGGAATTTTTGCTAAGGTGGGCAACCAGTCCAAACCAAACCTACGCTTTAAACAATTTTTTTGTGCAAGTGATTCCTCAATAGCTATGTATTTATGTGCCCTTGAGCATTTAATTAATTCCCGAATTTGTTCAAAAGAGATCTAATGAATGAAGCCGACAACGACGTCAAGAGTAAAGCAAATTAACAATGATTAGAAGTGCTACCAAACTCAACTCTGCTACAATGTCTTACGATGCATCTATATTAAAAATGAATGGTTTTGGGTAAAATTCGTTTTCAACTAAGTTTTTATCCGCCACATTGCCGATAAACTTCTTTCAAAATTGCTGCAACTAAGCGGAAGCGGTAATGCGGCCTGTTGCAGTTTGTATATACATTTGAAAATATCCATGTTTTTTTTTTTTAATTATAGAGGTTTATTTCATAGTTCTTTAATTCGAACATATTTTTTCACAATCTTGACTTCGGCACTCAGTGCTATTGAATTTATTTTAAAACATCTTAAAAGTTATTGATAAAATTTGTCTGCAGTACTCATATATAATTTGACAAAGGCTACTTATTAATGGACCCATAGAATATTTGCAAACCGCCTTTTGAAGTTGACATATATGTTATCCATCACTTTAGTCGAAAAAAGAGTTATACGGTCGTATTTATAAACTTTGATAGCTGTCTACTCCAAAAAGTTTTTAAAAACTTTTGTTCACCCTCGTCCTAAAGTTATCTTACTTAGAAAACGGCATCGATTTTCCAATATTTGTCAAACTTTGCATTTTATTTAATTAAACAAAGCATATTTCCAACTTTTAAGAACTTTTAGAAACTGGCTAACTACTCAACCGTCTAATAAATTTAAATTCAGAGTATAAACATTATTCAATTTAATTTTAGATGTTGTTGTACCCTTCTAAGACGCATAATTTTTAGTCGATGTATACCGACGTGTATTAAATATACAGCACAAAAGCACTGTAAATTATAATAAGTTAATCTAACTGATGAGCCCAATTGTTGTACCTGGGCGAAACGCATATGGACTTAAGGTCACAAAAACTTTAAAAATTGAATTTAAATTCAAGAAGTCCACAAAAACAAAAACAAAAATAATTAATTTAAAATTATTTACGTTTTTATCCTCATTCTTATACCAGCCAGACCACGGGCTTTACCATCATCTATTTCTAGTCGTCTGAATTTAACCAAATTCCACTAGAACTTATTATAATTTACAGTGCTTTTGTGCTGTATATTTAATACACGTCGGTATACATCGACTAAAAATTATGCGTCTTAGAAGGGTACAACAACATCTAACTGATGAGCCCAATTGTTGTACCTGGGCGAAACGCATATGGACTTAAGGTCACAAAAACTTTAAAAATTGAATAGTTTTGTGAACATTTTTCTATTTCAAACCAAATTTTAAAATCATTCCTCAATTTTTCAAAGGTTTGGACTGTACTTGACTGTAGAGTGTAAGTACTGGCACAGAAAAAGTGTATTTTGATCCAAATGTCACCCAATTTTCCCTAAAATAATCTTTTTCCGGAACAGTAAAAAAACTAAAAATTTCTGGTCATTATATTGTTCTCCATAAAACGCAGGCGATAGGTAGAAGCAACTCGGTTTAGATTTTTATAAAATTCCAATTATTCTGTTTGATTTGTCTGTTACAGAGCAAATATTACATTAAAGGCCACTTTACACGATTATAGAAGTCATATGACTTCTCATATGACCTGTCAGAAAAATCATACCAAATCGTCTGAACGCACTCATAGATCTCGTATGACTTCTCAAAAGCAAAAAGCATATGACTTTATTGACATTAGAACTGCAGCTAATTCCATTTGAGAAGTCAAACGGGATTTGTTGTTTTGATGGAAAATAGTGAATTCAGAGTATTGGAAACAAAAATATTCTTACAAAAAAAATAGAATAGAATTCTGAATGAAAATAACAATGGATAATTGCAAAAAAGTAATTTTGAACTTAAAAAATTTATTTGTTTGTGACTTTTTTTTCTTTTATTTTGGATTTGACAGATAATCATAGAGAAAATCAAATGCGAAGTAAAAGCTTGTAAACATAAAAAATCAAAACCGTATGACTTGACTTGAAATGAAAGCTCATTTGCGAAATCATACAGAAAATATAATGACAGGTCATATATGACTTCTATTATCGTGTAAGGCGGCCTTAACCCTGAGTCGATGACAAACGAGTTGGTACATAGCGAAACCGAACCATAAGCTTTAATTTTAAACAAACCAAATCGAATTACGTTTCGGTTCATGTTCCAAATTTATCAGATGTAGCGATTTATCGCCAAACAGACGATTTGAAATTTCATTTGGTGGCAAGAAAATCGATTTGGCGATGTACACAAAACGGGCAATATTTTTAGCTTTTGGTGATTTTAATTTTTTTAATTCAAGTCTTTATTTTTTTCAAGCTTTTACTTAAACTTAACATTAGTTTTATGATGTAATATTTTTCTAGATGGAGCTATCGTAGTATTAAATCTGAACGCACCCCAAAACTGAAAAACGATTTCTTTCTTATTCCTAAATTAATTTTAATAGATTTTTTAATTTGGTTATTTATAGAGTGGAAAATTTTGAAATATCGCGATTTTTTGGCCGCTTTACCGCTTTTTAAACGTGACAAACTACTCATCTTCAAGATTCAATGTAACTCGGTTTGAGACAAATTTAAACCGGTTCAACTAGGTTTGTGCTTGCCTCGGATTAATAAACCGAGTTGATGCTGTGTGCAAATACAAACAAAATAAGGGTGGGAAAAAGTTGCTTTTATGTGGCGACCAACTGTAACTGTAGGCAAAATTTAAACTTTGTGTCTGAAATTTCATTCACAGTTGTTCAGTCTTGCTTCTTGGGTGGGATGTAGAATCAGAAAAATATAACTGCCGATTTTTCTAAGGTGGGCAGTTCATTTTTTAAGGTGGGCACTGCCCACCTCTGCTCCCCCCTTCCTACGCCTATGGAGACAACATTTATCTCCCATTTCCCATATTAAATCTTTCCCAGGACAAGTTTTATCTCGGATTTTTTTCCAAACGGTACGCAGCTCAAGCGCAAAATTTGACAGTTGTAACCACTGTACGTGAAAAGGTAAAAGAAAGTGTCCACCTAAATTTGCGCGAAAAGAATGCTCGAAGCATTATTTTTCCGGACAATAAATATGTGACGTTTTATATATATTTCGCTTTTTATAAACTAAAACCATATCCCTGTTTTATTCTTTCCATTATTAGCACGTTGTGAGGACGCAAGAGCAGGACTGAAATAAAATATAAATGTGTACAGAAAATAATGACATGGAATGAGAATAGAATAAATAGAACAGCTGTTTTAAATCAGTCAGTGGCGTAGCTAATAGGAAAGGGTACAAAAAAGCCACATACAGATACGGAAAATATTTTTCTCCATACAAAATTTATATTGATTTCCAAACCAAGTTAAATTGAGTAGGAATCAGCAAACAGATGGTCTGTTCGCGTACCTCCCAAAACTACGAATTTAGCCAAAAGTTCTGTTAAAGCTCATATAAAAAAAATAAAATTCGTACGCGAACAGACATACTGTTAGCAAATTTAATTGGATTTTGGGAGCAAAATGACATTAGAAATATTCGCAGAGACTCTAACAAACCGACGCGAAAATTCGTTGATGACAGTTTTTTTTTTGTTAGTTGTGCTTTTTTGCATGTCCAAATAAAATTGTGTGAAAAAACAACAACAAAGCAAAACTATTTACATGTTAAATACAACAACAACTATGTCCACATAGAGTTAGCTAAGTACAGATAATTAACTGGAGCTAACTTTTGTCCCGATAAAAACGGTATTGCCAGACTACCATTGTCGTTGTGTTATCGATAATTTGTATAGAAATGTCAAATGTTTGTTGGTAAGATAGTTCAGAACAAAATGGCAGACCAAGGCAAATGTTGAAATGTCCCGATGTCATTTTTTTCACCAAACTCCATATGGACATACAAAAAAAACGCAGCTGTTATTAATCATTGCGTATCTGTCATATTTCGTATCTTGGCGAATGATTCGCTATAATATCGTGGTAGTTTGCAAGAGCCTTTCTATCTGAGAAAGATCCAGTGAACATGTATAAACGAAAAACATCACTTTTGAAAAACGCAGCCGGACAAAAAGTATTTTGTACTCGACAAAATTGTTCAGTTTATATATCAGTGAGCAGACGAATCCAAAATTTATTTTACCCGGAGGCCACACGAGCGAGTACTCGCTAGCGAGTTGGGTACATACATTAATTGTCAAATCACTCGCCGCTCTACTCGCTTCCCAACTGGCTTCAAAAAAGGCAAGCCAGTTGGCTAGCGAGTAGGAAAAGTTTCGATGTATTAGTAACTCGCTAGCGATTACTCGCTCGTGTGGCCTCAGGGTTACTAAGTAAAAGTGGGGAAATTCTCTGAGCCCTTAAGCGTGGTACACATTATCAAACCTGAGTGTCAGCCATGTTGGATATCAAACAATCGAACTGACAATGTGTACACGCTGAATGATGGTTTGATACTCAGAACTGCCTGCTCACAAAATTTTTTGATACTGCGTGACAACCCTCGCTTTGTTGGGTGGTTGCTCGATGATGTGTACACAATTTCATTCATGAGCCGTCATTCACGGAACAAAACACGAATTTTTGTAGCGAATCAGTGGAAAAAGTGCAAACAAAATAAGAAAAAGCTCGTGTGTGTCATGTAAAAAAGTAATTAACACGATTCGTGGCGGAAATAGCCTCAAAATAAAAAGAAACAATTTTCTGAGAGTAGTGGAATTTCTTTGCCTGACGCCCAACATAACTGATAAGTGTGTACGCGAAACTTTTCACGCAGGTTTGATATCCAACACGCGTGACACTCAGGTTTGATAATGTGTACCACACTTTAGAAATATGAACTGGACAAATATATTAATCTTGAAAAGTAAAGGTAGAACTATAATAGTCGGAAGGGCACTGAAGCTAATGTCAAAAACCAACGAAAAGTAGCTTTCCATACCGAAAAAAGGGGAACACACCCATAATGTAATTATTATCTATCTCTTTTTGGTATTCCTATTTCACCAAATGTCAGTTTTACTTAAGTGAGGTGCGCTCGGGAGCGCATCTCACTTCCGTAACCAAAGTTGAACGAAACTTGACGAAACGCTCCACTTCGCAATTATAGTCGCCGCTATATGCTTTCCCTTTATTCGCTTGTTTTCTTCCGACCACTTAAGTGCCCCTCCGAGCATTATAGTTCTAGCTTAAATAAATAAATGTGATTAGATAAATTAATTTAGCACATCCCTATTAAATTGGCTGCATTCAGCGATTTAAACTTCTGCTTGGAACAATCAATGAATATGTTATCGCACCTCTCACATCTCTAAGCGCCATTCCATCACACGAATTTACGAACCCATCCCGCCGCACACACTCATCCAATCAAGTCAAATTCGAAAAGTCGACTCGGCCAGTCGAGACATCTCTGTTCTCCGTGTCTGAAAGTGTAAATAAATCTCAAAGTCATTCTGCAAGAATAAATTAGCTGATTACTTATATTTTCGCTTTGAATTCTGCGTGCTATATAATTAAATTCGAATTTAAGTGAAATTTCTAATCAACAGGTAAGTCGTGTTAATCCTAATACTGGATTGAAATCGATGAAAATTAGCGAAAATCCCCACCCAAACGGTGTCATAAGGCAAATCCTGCTTGCCTTTGCCTTTTTGCTGATTTTATTTTTTTATTTTATTCTTTTACATATTTTCTTTTTTCTTCACTACCCGGTTATGTCAAGTGCTTCTAGTGAAATTTACCTGCTGCCAATAGCAATAACCAAATGGAAAAAAACTGTATTGAGCTTTTTTTCGAATAAAAAGTGGAGAACGAACAGAAAAAAAAAACTAAAACGCTGATCAAAGATAGATAAATCTATGTTTACAACGGCTTCAGTCAATGTAAACAAGCTGTACATTTTTCTCTGATTGCTTCCCTGCTGTCACTGCCCGTTTCTGCGACTGCAATTAAGCTCTAATTATTATCGCAACCCCAAATTTAAATTGCCCGCAGCTTTAGAAGTTTGTCTCTAGCAATAAATTAACGAAACCACCTTACCTATGTATATTTTTGTTGTATTTTTCCACTAGGAATTAAAAAAAGGAAACAAAATTAATGTTGATTATTGTAGCGAAAAAAAAACCTTGCGTCATGCGTCATTCCTCATTGATCAGAAAGATTCAAGTCGCTAACGTTACGCTGATTCGTTTTATTTTGCAATGCAAACCCAAAGGTCACGAGACTTATGTCTAACAGAAGTTCGTAGTTAGTTTTAGTAGAAATAGAACGAACTCAGGAAGTGTGCACTGCGATGTGGATGTCTCTTTGTTTATCAAAGTTTAAACAGTTGTTTCAGGTCTATTAATTACCTACTGCTGTTTGCCGATGTACCGCACAGTAGACTCAAATTAAGACAAAATTGGCTTAATTCTAAAAAACGACGAGTGGGTTTTTAAAAATAAAAATTCATACAGAAAAACTTATTCTCTATGAACTTTTAAAATAGGACTTGGCATCAATTGCATTTCGTACAAAGAAATTTACTTTTCTACAACGCAGCCTAAAATGTTCTAGATTCTAGACATCAAAGCACGAGCAAAATTCTAAACCGGTTTCTCTCATACAAAATAATGCTGGGTTTACTTGAATGGCCAAACGCCAGTATTTCTGCCATTACACATGCATTTTTGATCATCAACACGATTTTGGTAATAAATAACTTATCCAGGGTACATAACTGATAAAATATCATTATTTACGTCATATTCTAACCATTCCTGTGTTCGGGCATCTACCCGCTTGGCTTACCACAAAGGCTGTTTTTCACAAGTGATTACAACAACAACACAAACGAATCCGGATCGCTATATATACGCAGCCAATCGCTAACGCGCCCATTAATATCGTACCATAATCGTTTTAATACTGGTAACTTCCAATTGGTGCCCTCGGAAGCTAGAGGCCCTCTGTTATTTTATTATTAAAAAATCGCCAATTCAAGATTTCGAAAAAGGTTTTCAATATGCAATCGAGTGAAGACGAAATATTGGGTTGCCTTCGAGATATTAGAGAAAACAAAGCCGAAGCCAATATCATTGGTTGTTATTAAGATATTTGAGGCGAAAAAGAATTTTCAGCAATTTTTTGTAGTTTCTTGTAGTTTATTTGTCGCTTAAAAAAGCTGTTGAGTTTTTTTTTATCAACCTATTAATTATCAATTATAAACTAGTGTATAGAATCAAATTATCCCCAAGCCAATATCATTGTTTGTTCTCAAGATATTCGAGCCTAAAAACTTTTTTCAACATATTTTCAGCAGATCGAAACAAATCCAAATTATGACAGAAATTTGATATTTAATGATTTTTGATTAAAATTTGGTGTTTTCACTGGTCAAGTTTTCATACATTTTAAATTGTGATTAAGTAATTAAGAGAAAACTTGCCAAGTAAATCCACCCATTTTTAATCAGTAATCATTAAATACCAAATTTATGTCATAAATTGGAGTTGTTTCGAAATAAATCTACTTAAGATATTTGATATTATAAACTTCCTGAACTTAGAACTTGGCATATATGTTAGATCTCATTACTTTTTATGGCTGATTTTTTACGCAGAGATTTTTTGTACATACATGTATTAGAACTTGGCTCTTTTTTTTAACATAAGGTGCGTTTTGTTGGTATTTATAGCTAGCGCAGCAAAGCAAGCACCAATAAAACGATATACGCATTTTTATATTCCACCCAAGTCCAACACCACCTAAGTTTAAACTTAACGAAACTTTATCTCTACTTTTATATCCATTTTTGTACTCACTGATTTATCGATACTTTTGGGGTTGTTGTTTACCAAGAGAATTTTTACTGTGTGCTAGCTATAAATTTCAATCCTTTTTGCAAAGATTTTATTTTTTTAGGTGAAAATGAGGCCCTACCGCTCTACCAAATTTCATCATTCTACAACAACCAAAATTGGCACGCCCTGAATGGAAAATCTCAAATTTTGTATTCTTATCTTTATATGCTCTTCAAGCTCTATCGTTCTACCAATTTTCATCACTCTACAAAAATATATAGTGGTTAACAAAAATGAGCAAAAAATGCCCAAATTGTTTGATTTTTCTTTTTGTATGCACCTCAAGCGCTTCCTCTCTACCAATTCTTCGACAACCGCAAGTGCACCATACTAATTAATAACAATTTAAAGAATTTGGGTGAATGCCAAGCCCCCTGAGCGTATTTGAATCGTTCTTCAACAATCGAAAGTGCTCCATATAGTTTATAAGAATTTTTGAGAAAGTGAGTGGATGCCACGCCCTCTGAATGAAAAGTCTTAAATGTTCGATTTTTTTTTCCATTGCTCTACAACAATCTGAAGTGCTCCATATAATAATATGAATTTTTGAGAAAGTGGGTGGATGTCACGCCTCCTGAATGGAAAATTGCAGATTTTTGCAGCACAAGGCCTACCGTTTTGACAAATTTCAAGGTTCTACGTCTACCTCTACAGTGTCGGGAAGTGCTCCATAATTTTGATGATCTGTCAATGAGTGATTTTTGAAGTCCTATTTCTCAGGAACTACTGATTCTAAAGAGATGAAATTTAGTGAGCTAAATGTGTTTGACTAGCTCAGCAAATTCTTGAAGTTTTTGAATTTATTGCATGCACTCTGAAATTTTTTAAATTCAATTCAAGATATTGCGTTTTACCGAGGACCACCTCCACTGCCTATTTTAATTAAGAATATAAAACAAGAATTTTTTGTTTGTATGTTTTTTTTCAAACCTTTTTAAAATCAAAATAATTATTCTATATTCTTTGCATTGGGGATTTTACGAAATGCTAATGCAGAATGTAAAATTCTTCAAATGACATCTGAAGTTGATTCGTATTTAAGTCACGTAGGCGTGAAACTCGTTATTTATTATATTTTCAAATTAACTATCTTTTGTGTGAATATTTTGAATTTGCAGTACGATCATCTGAATTTTATCATATAACGGCAGTTCATGCATTCTTAACCCCGCATTGCCATACGACTTAATTCAAACCATATTCTTACCTGCAAAATCTTATTCAACATCAAACAATATGTGTGTTTAACGACTTGGCAAATTAAGCTACACTCCAGAGCAAATGAATAAGGACTTTTTCTGAAATTAAGGCCTAAATTGTTAACATATTACTCCATGTAAACAATTAAAAAAAATGTTTATCCATTACCGTTAACTTTAAAATATCTTCACCTAACAAATCAAAACAACACCACTTGAATTTATTTTCTCTAACATTAAATCTCATGTTATCTTATGTTTAGTGGTTGAATAACCGTTAAATACCTCAAATTTTAAACCTTGAAAAAGTTTTAAGGTTTCATTTTGTCCAGCATATCCTAAAAGTTAAGTTTGATGTTTTATAGAATATGGAAAGAATATTAAATTCGTTTGACAGACCACCCTTCTAATACACCTTATCAGGTTAATGGGAAACCCCCGTGAAAATGAATTAAAGTACATTCTCAAACAAGGAGCCCAATTTATATGTTATAGGTTCCTATAATATTTCTAAAACAATAAAATATGTTTAAACGCGAAGCAAAATATTGTTTTGAAAATTATAAACTATCTTGGCGTTTGTTGAAAAAATTGGCTTTAGCTTAATCAGTTGATTTATTGTTTAGTTTATATACCACTCTGTCCCACTGTTTGGCGGGCCGATATACGACATGTGAGCGCTATTCCCAGCCACAGATCACAAGGGATTCCTGCAAACATTCTCATGGATTCTATCTCGCGTGACTTGGTGTTGTTTTTGATTTTTTTTTCTGTGAACGCGACAGCAAGTTACTGAATGTAAAATTAAAAAAAAACTTGTTTGCGAATAGCTAAAAAAATCAAGGTGGAAAAAAGCTTCTCGCAAATGTTTCTTAGAATAAGCAATCAATAAACAGGCGGACTGTTTAATAAAAATCAGCTGGCTATAGACTGTGGAATTGATTCTTTTCAATTTTGTTTTTATTAACAAGCATGAGCAAAAGCCTTTTAAAATGTAATTACTGGTAGTGTTGGCTGTGGTGGTGGGTGATGACATCACACTCCTTGTCATTGATAAGAAACACTTTGATCTATTTTATATGTGTAAAGTCGTATACCTATCTAGATAGGGTTTTGTTTTTGTTTTTAGTTTTGTAACGTGTTTGGAATTTTTATCTATTTTATTTAGTTGTTCCGTTTTTTTGATTGGCTCATATTTGTTTTGTTGTTATTTCTAAAAGGTTAGATACCGAAGTGTGTTTTATTTGTGCAATTTATTTTTTATCAGGTTGATGTTGTTCAAAAATTCCAAAAGAGTGCAAAAACATTTTAGATGGTAATTTATCAAAACTTTAAAAATTCCATCATGAACTTTTTTATGTTTCCTTTTTGTTACTTTTGATTTTTTTTTTTTTCAAAAGTAGAAATTTACATTGAATTTATTCAGCATAATTATTTATTCAACCAATTTTTATTATGCTTATTTGTGTTTTATTTCACAATAAATATCAGTTCGACATTGAGAACACATTTTAATTTTTTCAATAAATCAATTCAGGAAGATGAATTGAATCGAAATGATTGAACCTAATAAATAAAATAAAACACTTCCATAAAGCACATTCCGTTAGGACCAAATGATTTTGAACATTTGGTCTTTTCTCGCTCTCAAAATGTATATTAAAGAAAATACCTACATACTTTGTTTTTTTTTTAATTTCGGAATATTTATTTTAGTTTTTCTGTTTTTGTTGATCTATAATGACCTTGTCAGTCGACCATAATACACACACTTAAATACAGGCGAATCCCCAATTAACGTCGCTCCCCGAAAATCTATACAATAGTTATGTATGAACTCACGTGCCTTAATTAATGTCTCGTGGCTTCATTCGTTGTAATATGCGTCGTTGTTGGTAAAGATAAAACTGGAATTTACGAGTAGGTACCTACCGAACTGCAAAAATCAACTTTTGTTTATTTTGGAGCTTAAGTGGTGTAACTTACTAAATGAGATTCTTAACTACATACTTGATTGTACGTTTTGAACATGACAATTGTTGATCGGCCAGTGGAAAAGTATGAATGGTCTTGGAAAATCTTGTATTTTTGACTGACAAGTTTTTTTGTTTTAGTTAGTTTTAGTTTTCTTTTTGTTTCATTTTGAAAAAAAAAATCAAGTACGGGGTTAGTAATAGCGTTTTCGTTTGGTTGTCGGGAAGCATTCCGAATGCTTCTGAAAACGTTCGTTTGGCACTAGATTACAGTTCTTCTTCTGAAAAGAAGAGAAAAACGATTCTGGATTTGAAGAAAGAATCAAAAACAGAAGCACACCTATTTGCGCACAATTGAAACGTCAAAATTGTCAAAGGTAATTTGTTTGTTATTTGATTTTGGAATTGCGATTGTGCATTATACAAAATTTGGAGTTGAAAGGAACCAATTATAAAAAAAATGGATATACCAAACATTTCATCCTCTCTATTATCGTTATTTTTATACCATGATGTGGGATTTTTGCTTAGTTAAGGAGTTTACTTAAAGTAAAAATCGAAGGTGGAGACATTCATTGCTTTTATGGAGGAATATCAATATTCCGAGAAACAGCTGTGTGAATGTTTCATCACCTAAATGCAATAACCAAGTGCAACAAATACAACCAAACCCAAACTTCAGATTAAAGAAAAAGGTTGCAACGTGTTCGTTTGGCATTTTGGATTGGAGAGCTCCGGAGGCTTCTTCCGGAATACCAAACGAAAACGCTATAAGATAAAATATCGCCGTCGTTTGGAGAATTACTATGAACTTAGGAAGGAATAAATGCTTTTGAAAATGGTTTTTTATAGGTATGTACGGTCACTCCCAAAAATATTCGGAATTAATCTATATCAAATCTATATAATGATTTTTCTTGCTCTGTGGAAATTATAAGAAAAGTAACGGCAGGTAGAATCTCGCGCTATTAAATTTTCTTGTTTCCCATATTAAAATTAGCATATAACAAGATGAAACAAAGAGGAATGTAGATAACAGAAAAACAACAATAACAGAACAAAGAATAATACGAGACAAAAAAAAAACATGTTTAAAAAAAAAACTTTTTTTTCCGAATAATTTTGTGAGTGACTGTATGTACCTACATAATATTATATGTATGTTATATTTTTATAAACGACCACTGAATTACACTTTAACTGCAGCTCCCATCGAATAAAACCATGAATGGCCTAGGCCACATTTTTGGGAGTTACAAAACGGATACAAAATTATTAAACACTTCAGGTACTGTTTTATAGTGCTCGGAGCTCGGAGCTCGGAGATGGATGGTGGTTTTTGAAAATAAATCTTAAATTTTTCAATAGCACTATTTAGTTAATACTGTGGAAAATCACCCAAAAAGAATAAAATGTAACAACGCCAAATATTTTGAGCAATCTATCACAATGAAAAATCGCGATGCTTGAAGTTTGATGCCTGTTCAAAAAGAATTGGATCCGGCGATACGATCAATACTTCGCTGGGAAAAAAGATCGCGACGGTAAAATTTTGTTTCATAAATATTTATTTTTTTAAATCAATTCAGTAAAATGAATAGTTTTCGAAAAATTAAATTACAAAGTCAGAATTTATTTTTGAAAAATGTTGTAATTTTTTTCTTATAGTTGATTTTTTTCAAAATTTTGCGCGATTATATGCCACTGTTTCTTCTTATATTCAGTACTATTATAATTTTGTAGTCAAATACTGAAAACCAGATACAAAAATCCATTTTTGATAAATTAAAAAAAAAAAAACAAAACAAGCACAATTAAACACTAAGGACACTTATGCAAAGTGGTAAAACCATCGTTAACATCGTAAGCGTCGGAAAGTAAAACTTTCCCATACAAATTTTGCAACTTTCTGACGTTTACGACATTTATGATAGTTTTACTACATTGCATTTATACCCTTACTATCTAAATTCGCATTCCATATTTAAAATAGTTTTAGTATTTTTACCTATTGTTGCACCTTACTCATAAGAAGACCCCGGTTGCAATATCATTCAAGGCATTGTTCATTAAACTCAATCACTTAACAATCGAGAAGTGCACACTGACCAAGCCACACCTCAAAGAGTGCTGTTTTATTGATAGATTAAAAATAAATTAATTTCCAATACAAACCTAGCGGTATTTTTTTAAATTTTATTTATATTCTCTAAATGGATCGGTTGAGTGATGCGTCCATATCGGAGTGACACAACACTGATGGCACGTTTTGCCGTTTTCTTACCTTGATTAGTCTACCATTGCTTTAGCCATAATTTATAATGTATAATGTACATTTATGTATGTACTTTAACAAAATAAAATTAAACAAAAAAAAAAGTTTAAAATTACTTTATTTGTACTTCTTCGAATATTCACAAAAGATTCTTAAGGTCACTTGCACCAAACAATGGGATAATTAAATGAAACTGAGAATTGCTATCCTTGTTATAAATGAAGTGAGTCTTTTCGTTTTTATATTTCACGAACGAAACACACTTAACTAGGGAAAAAGGATATTATGTATTTCAGAATCAACAGTATTTCGAAAATAAAACACCAATTGAAAAATAATCAATTTTTAACGCTGTTTGCTTCCTCACTTTTTAATGAACCAACATTTTTGGAATCTCATTTTCCCGAACTGGTAAAATATTTATTCTGATATGTAAATAAAAAATGTTTTGATTTGATTCAAATCAGTCCGATACCCGTTAGTTATAAAATAAATTGGGTCGCGCAACAGCTCGTGGAGAACCAGGGCCTAGTGGCTTACAACTCTCAAACATTCCTGTGTGCATGTATTGTTGGTAGGAATGGAAGGGACCTACAGTTTTTTGCCGAGTCCGAACGGCTAGATGAGAAGCACTTATTCATGACAAGTATACTCTTGGAGGATTTTTCAGTCCCTCGCAAGAGGCAGTACCTCAAATAAAACATTTCTGTTTTTAGGTGGCACGGCGCGGCGGGGAGTCAAACCCACACCTTCGGTATGACAGTCCAACGCACTAACCATCATGCCAAGAGGTGCCCCTCAGTTATATAATTATATAAATCAAAGATTACTGCTGTCAGAAAATGTTCGTGCAAGTGGCCCTTAATGTTTACTTAAATTAAAATAATTAAAAAAAAGAAGCAGACAGTGCCTAAACGAGTTCATTATCATTTTTATTCGATTTATTTTAAGAAATTTAAAAGCAAACAACCACATTCGGTTTAAAAATATATAACCAGTAAGTCATAAGCCCAATATTTGACGCAAACTAAACGGGGAACTTTATATGTGAATCTGTTATTAAATTGATCTACAAATAAAATAGAGTATCTATACCTACAGTGGTGAGCAAAAAACCTACATATTTTAAAATAATGGGATGGAAGGCAATCATTTAATTAATTACATACTTGCTTACACAAATTTCAATGAACAGCTACCTGACTATCATCTCTGGATAGTAATTTAACTTTTAAATCCCTACCGGGACTTTTTATAAGAGTGCAGTATAGCCAGTGGGAGCTAAAGTTTTGTAAACGATCAACATGATTATTTAAGTCTTGACGCGTTGCAAGTTACTACTATTTTTAATGTGTAAATCCTGTGGTAAAAGGTACAAAAAAAAATGCTTCAGACGTTGGGCAAGATAGAAGAGCCCTTTAGTGCCAACACTAGCTGTTCTTTCGACCTTCTAAAAAATTTAACCATTAGTGAGGTTCGGTCGTACCACGCCTGTATACTTCCACATGATTATCTTTTGCTGAAAGCCCCACTTTTTACTATTTTCGCTACATGCGATGCAGGCCTTCCTGCCCCGGTTTTCAATGTGCTAAGAACAACACCTAAATATTATGCGCTAAAGGAAAGTGAAATTGTTTGACAGTTGAGTTGAATTAGAGTAAAGGGGTGTATTTACAGTGGATGAACAAACTATACGGCCACAGAAAAAATACCAATTTTCAGTATATAACTTTTTTTTAATATTTATATGTATTTATTATACAACTAGCAGAAAATACCCGGCGCTGCCGGGTCCCTGTGAAACAAATTTCCTCCGCACAAAAAGTCCTATGTAATGACAACTTAAACATCCTACAAAACTTTTTTTATTTCGTTAAAAAAAATTTCTTTTTTTCCTTTGAGTATTTGTTTTTGTATTAATTTAATATTATATTTTATTATATAAAAATGAAATGAAAATTTGTGTGTCCGGGCATCAAATCTAAACCACAGCACAGAATAACTTAAATTATTCTTTATTCACCGAGCTGGCTTAAAAATAAAGTGGTAATAATTGCAGTTGCATGTAAAAAATATTTCATAATAGAAATCATAATATACAATAACAGTAACTATTACATATTAAGTCACCTATTAATTCCTACAAAACAATCATAACATAATAAAGGCTAAACGAAAGAAATTGGGATTGCATTTACGGTTCTTAATGCATTGTAATATGAGTTTGCAGTGAAAGAGAAGAAAATTAATTCTTATTAAATCTTTTATCAATTCTGAATAACATCGCTATGCTAAAGTCCAAGGAAGTTGTGGTTCAAAATGCAGTTTCAGTTCAAAATAAGTGCTAACAGAAGTGAAAAAAAAAAACAACAATCTAAAAACTAAAAGCATATATGTACCTACATATCTCTATACTTAAAGGAAACAAAGTTAGATTGCTTTTCTTTTTCTTTTGTTATTTAACCGTTCGTTGCTAATAGTTTCGGAACAATTTTATTGGAACGTTTCGAAAATGGCTGGAACATTTTGTTTTCTGTTTTGGTTCAACAAATTTGAGGGGCTGATTACACGACTCATTTTTTCGGTCGTGTTGTGCTTCGTGTTTTTAGGGCCATGTTAAGGACTATTCACATGAGAGCGACCAACGAATAAACAATAAAAACTGATTTTACGCACATTACAGACATTATTGCTTATGATTTTTGAAGGAAATGATAGTTTATGAAGAATTTCAGAAGCATACATTTGCTTTTTGGTGTCTTAAATTTCAAAAATATAAGAAAATAAATCATTCGTCGCGAATTAAATCTTTATATATCCAAACATATAAACGGTCCTTTATTATAGCCATCATTGAAAAGCATCATTGGAAATGTTTGAATGGTTTTTTTAGTATGTTTCCTTTTGGCTAGAAACGCAAATGATGTATCAATCGATCGGAAATCAATTGAAGAAATTTTGTTTTTTGACAAAAAAAAGTTCGAAAAAGCAATTACTTTTTTCCATTTTACGGATTTCCGTCATTGGAATAGAAAAATAAAATCGTTCGCAAGAACTTGCGTGTGAACAGTGTAAT
Organism: Dasysyrphus tricinctus; assembly: GCA_963921185.1. Lineage (NCBI taxonomy): Eukaryota > Metazoa > Arthropoda > Insecta > Diptera > Syrphidae > Dasysyrphus > Dasysyrphus tricinctus. The sequence continues at coordinate 104,744,196 of OY992532.1, read as the reverse complement.
CAATATTTCGTATGGAAAAGAATCTGATGAAAGCCATATTGTAAGGCAACTATTTCATGTACGTATAAAATAAAGTTTTGGTGCTTTTTATGAGCGAATATGAATGAATTTTTCGAACATCGATATTACGAAATTTTGATGCACAGAAATTCGCTGTAACTTGCATGTGTGAACAGTATTTTTAAAACATGATTTGCACATATTAACATCAAACAAAATTTACGGAAGCAATTTTGCAGGGCATTTTATGTGTAAAGTGCATATTATGTAAACGTTGTCTTTTTTAGTATTGATTTTTGCACAAATGAGCATTCAACAAAATTACGCTAGCGATATTGCAGGCTATTTCATGCACAGAAAGTCGTATTCAATGTTTCAATAGATATCCATGACTTTTTTGAGTATCGAAATTGCGAATGTTGTATGCACAGAAAATCGTGTGAAATGTGTTAACTGAAATCCGTGCCTTTTTTTAATATTCATCATGAAAAATGTTCATGCACAGAAAATAGCAGAAACTTGCATGTGTCAACGGCATCTTCCTGAGCATTGATGATTTAAATACATAAACATCGATGTTAAAACATGATTTTTGCACCAAAAAAAGATCAAACATACTTGACGAAAGTAATTTTGTAAGGCATTACAATACATATCGAAACCTTTTCGTAAGAATGGACATTTCTAAAATTGTTCAGAAAACGAAAAAAACGAAGAAAGTTCTAGTTGAATCATAGTGTACTAAGAGAAAATTTTGGTTAAACTAATTGACATTATTTTCAAACATCAAAATTTTCATGCACATATGTACATACATACATGAGTTGTAAACTTAAATCCATGAATCGATATTGCAAAGTCTGTTGGCAAAGAAAATCGTTCGCAAGAACTTGCGTGACGTTTCTTTTCATTATCTCAGTTGAACTATTGACATTTTTGGGGACGAAATTCCAAAGCCCAATGGCGTTTTTTTTTCATAGAACTTCATATGGATTTCCAAAAGAGCGAACCTAATATTCATTATGCGAAATTTGTATGCCAGAAACATGCATGTGTAAACGCTGCCTTTTTGAGCATTTGATGCACAGAAAATCGTACTCAATGTGTTAACAAAAATCCATGACTTTTTTGAGTAGCTATTAAGATTACGAACATAAGTTAGTATTATGCAATGTGCATACAGTGAAATCCATTCCTTTTTTGAACACCCTTTACAGACATCAATATTTCAAAATTTTTGAAATTGGAAACTGAAATCCATGCCTTTTTTGAATATCGATGTTAAAAATTTGTTTTGCACAGAAAATTGTGTTGAAGAATTTACGTGTAAACAGTGTCTTGGTCCAACAGCTTAAGTATGAGCTGAGCCTTATAATAATAATAGAAGAATGAAGAGGAAATGAAATGAAACGAAATGATAAATAGAAACAAAATAAATATAAATTTCAAATAGTTTTCAGTCGGCTGTCATTTTAAATAAACAAAATACATTTTTCAGGTAAGTTCAAATTTTAAATTATGTTTTCTTATACTAATAATTATTTGTTTTTTTTTTTTAAACAGCCTATTGCACAATCAGTGCATAGGGCTTTAATTTGTACTAATTTATTTTGTAAGACTTTTGTTTGTTTATGAGTTTATCGGTCATATACACACAACCGACAAACAAACAAAAGTCTTACTTTATATATTAGTATAGATATAGATAATGATCTGCGAAGTCAAGAGGGTTATCTGTAGAGTTTTGTTTTTAAAAAAATTAGAATTTTATATCGTGAGCATATTTGATATTCATACATAGGTACATACATATGTAGGTATGTACCTACCTAAGTTTTTTTGGTGAATTTTATAAAAATACAAAAAAAAGAACAATGCTCAAAAATTATTCCAAATTAAAATGAAAAAAAATTTACAAAGTTTTTACATATTTAAAGATTTAAAATTTGTTTGCAAGTTCTGTTATTATCAATGTTTTTCAAGTTTTGAGGAAGTTCATTGAATACTTCCCATTGAAAACGACATTCGATTTAGGCCATTTTCGATTGGATATTTGGATTACTCCTTTTCCACGCCTTTTTCACTCTTACAACTCCAGCTTTTCCATATTCCATAGGAATGGAACAGAACACAAAACCAAACGAAAACAACATTAGTAAAGTATTTGTTAAACATATATGTATGTAGAATCAAGTCGTCATTCACTTGTATTCTTCGACTCGAAATTTAATTACAAATAGAACAACACAAAGGCTTGACATTTTTATTTGATTATCCTTGGTTTTGACATTGACGAATCACAAACAAAGTATAAGGGTACGTTTGCATTAAGATTCAAAATTGTTATGTCCCTTTTTTAAAGCCATTTGTAAGTACATATATAAATTCAATTAAATATCAAGGGGAAATCCATGTAACAATATTTGAAGACCTTCATCAAGAAAGTGTTTAGTTTCTGCTCTCAATAGGTTAATTTATCAAATATTAAAATTTGATTGTGCAATTGAAAATATAAATTGAAAATATAAAAAAAGTCAAAACGGGATTTAAGAAAAAACACCAACTATTGAAGAACCCAGCTGAAGAACTTCACGCCCAATTAAGCAAATAATGCAATCAATCGGAGTGATATTTATATAAACAGATTAAGGGCTTGTTTCACAATATCTGATTATAGTTTCAATTAAGCTACTTTGAACTTATTCGTCAGTTAAAAATCTAATTTATGTTTCACAATATTCGATTAGGTCTAACTAGTAATTAAAGTTCTGAGTATTTTAATGGCCAGATGAAGTACCGATTATCAAATTTAACTGGCAATTAAATCATTCACAGATGCGAGTGTGACCTTTAAAACAAATAAATCTGTATGGTGTTTGGTAGGAACATGATAACATCATTTTAAAATCTGCATCTTTACGTCCACTTTACATCGCGAGTTTACCGATTTTCTTCAAATTTGGATTAGTTATGAAAATATGAACATGCTCTTCGTCAAATTATGTCTCAAATTTAAAAGAAATTCGTGCACCCGTTTAGGCTCTAGCTCGATGTAAAGTGGACATTTTCAAATTGAGTTATCATGTTTCTCCGAAACACCACATAAATATGATGGTTTTTTGTTTCATCTTAAGATATAGCGGACGGGTCAAAGTTCAAACCTTCCAACCCTGATAGATGCAATTAAAGTCGCTACAAGAATTTCTAAAGAACTGATCCAACCTCTCAAAATATATAAAAATCGAAAGATTTGGACTACCAGAGTTCCTATAAATATATGTACATTGTACATACATATATGAATTTATGAATAACGAAAAAACGATTTGATTAACTGCCGCAAAACGCGATAAATCTGCAGTGGTTTGTGGGGCACTTTAACGTCCTTACGCATACTCGCACTGAAGGAACAAGGAGTCACCACTTTACGTTTGAACACCCAAAACAAATATTTTCAGGAACGTTTGTCCGTCGTTTTGGAACCACGAATAGAGAGAGAGGGCGTCAAAGTTCAAGGTGTTATGAGTTTGAAGTGGTTAGCCTACCCTCACTAAAGCAATTTTCTTTCTGATGAAATTAAATTTTCAAAAACATTGTACTTCTGATGCACTTTTTCGCAGTATGGTACCACTACATGCAGCAGGCGAATGTATTCGTTATGATCTTCACCAAAAATCTCTTGTTGCAATTTCTTTCGAAGTCTCGGTTGAATTTTGATGATGTTTATTAATTATTGTTCTGAATATTTTCATTCTATCAAAATTATTTTGTCTGGAAAACTGGAATAACTTTCGAATAACTAATTGACACATTATTTTAATACTCTGATCATTGTGAAACACAAAGTTCGTTAATGGGAGGATTTAATTTCCGGATAATTTAATTGTCGAATAACAAATCAGAACTTTAATCAGACATTGTGAAACAAACCCTAACTGTAAAAAAAATGATAATAAAATTTGGAGAAATATTAATCTGATGAATAATCACTTTTTAATCAAATGCGGCCAAAAAGATTATTTTTTGTTAAATGAAGTTTATATCCGTACAAATATTATTTATGATGCATTTCAATTGAAGGTAATTTTAATCACTCTTATAAAAGATCATTCACCTTTGGCGCGCAATATAGTAGTTCTAAAATTTTAAAAGCCATTTGTGGGTTTCGTTTGGCGGTGCGCAGTCATAAGCTACTCAAATTTCCTACTTCAAACAAATTGTTCTAATATCGTCAAAGCAAAATATACCCATGCATTTCAATCGCAGAAAAAAAATATGTATTACATCATTAACACGGGCCGGGAATTAATTTTGTTCTAAAATTGTATGTTTTTTTTATTGTAATGTACATTGATTTATTAATTTGAATGGTGTTTATCAACAAGATAAACTGGTATATTTATGAGACCATGCGTCAAGTTTTTTTTTTTTATAACTCTGATTTTTGTATAGATAAATTCGTCATCTTCCTTTAATTTAATTTTCATAGCCCCCTTTTACCGATAGCGTAACTAACTCCAATATAATATAATATACTGCGTCACCAAATTTGGTTGTTATTTGTCTGTCTCGAACTTCTTGATTATGTACTTCTTTTTGTCAGAAAATGATTTTGCGTTTCAAACGTTCGTTGAATGTTTTCATTCTGTCGAAGAAAATAAAAACTAAAGGAAAGATAAGTATGTACTTCTCGTTTTATTTTTAGCAAATTATATATTCTTCCCATCATCACTGATACCTTACAAGTCAAAGGAAGTGATGAAACTGATTTTGTGACTTTTTCGTATTCTCCCCCTAATGTCACAATTTGTGAGAGTCACAAAAACTCGAAATGAAATTTACTCACCCAATTATACACCATTAAACCTCAAATAAAAGATTTATTTAATCTTATCTCATTTGGAATGGATTTTATGACTGTTTCACTCCTTTTCGATTTTAATCCAATACTTTTTTCTTTTTCATTTTTTCTTTTTCAAATACTTTATATGTATGCGTGTGTTCTATGTCTATACTCCTTGAAATCGGGAACATAAAAAGACTCCGAAAACATTATGAGGAATAGGCAATTGAAAACTTTTGGAGTAGAAGGAGTGAAAATGGAGTGCAAAAGGAGTAGTAGTAAAGGAGATTGGATTTTCTGACTGTTCCACTCCCTTTTTGATTCCAATCCAATACGAAAACTTCGCGTTGTCAAGTTTACACACACATTTCCGAGTGACGCCATTTAATAAAATGGCTTTTTCAAGTATGTATTTATAACTTTTGACAACTTGTTTTGTATGCGTGTATTCCAAATCTACTCCTTGAAATCGAGAACAGAAAAAGACCGAAAACATTACTAGGAGCAGCCAATCGAATACGAAAACAGTGACGCCATTTAACAAAATGGCTGCTTCAAGTATTTATACCTAACTTTTGACAACTTTTTTTGTATGCGTGTATTCCAAATCTACTCCTTGAAGTTGAAAACAGAAAAAGACCGAAAGCAGCCAATCGAAGGCTTTTGGAGTAGTAGGAGTGGAAACGTAATGCAAAAGAGTACTCCGAACGTAATTAATGTCGTTTTCGATTGGATTTTCTGACTGTCCTACTCCTTTTTGATTCCAATCGCATATGAAAATATCGTGTTGTCAAATTTACACACACATTACTGAATGACGCCATTTTATAAAATAGCTTCTTCAAGCATTTATCGCTTTTGACAAGTAGTCCGAAGATAACATCTACTCCTTCTTGTAATCGGGACAAGTAGTCCGACGATAACATCTACTCCTTGTAATCGGGAACAGAAAAAGACTCCGAAAACATTACTCGGAACAGCCAATCGAAGGCTTTTGGAGTAGTAGGAGTTAAAATGGAGTGGAAAAGGAGTAGGTACTCTGAACATCCAATCGAAAACGATTAAGATTGTTTTGGTTGCCTGTTTGACACTGAAGTTTGGATGGACTTCCCCAATAACTTCAAGGAAATACAGTTTAATACATAATACATGTTATGTAAAAAAGATATATTTTTTGTTAAACTTTTGGAAACATCAGTCCCATTATAGGCCCATCATATTCATACATAGATATCACCATATTAACTTTTCTCACAGAGGTCGTTATAGATATTTTTAATAGTCTTGTGATTGAATGTAAACAGTGAATTTTTGATTAGATCGTTTACTATTTTAACACCTCCATGATCATATGCACCAAAATGAAGAGGTATTTAATAAATAATCTTGATATTAATTGACAGCACTTTTCTGTAATTAATTGCAATACATTTGCTGAATCAACTTCACTTCCTTCCTTTAACGAAATAAACAAAAACACCCACCTTAAGTAAAGACAATTAACAAAAACACCCACCTTAAGTAAAGAAGTCATTTAGCATTGATTAATTGTGTGTGTGTATGTAGTTTATTAAATAGAAAGGCAATATATACATACATAAATATGAATACAAAAATTATATTAAGAGTTTTTTCGTGCAAAAAAGGCTTACTGGTATTTGGTATAGAAACATGATAACTCCAAAACTGAATTTACGTCTCCACGTCCAGTGTATATGGAGCTAGAACTTAAACGTTTTATATACAGATTTTCTTCAAATTTGGAATATTAATGAACATTAGGGTGGTCGTTAAAAAAAAAGTTCATCGCGGGTGGGCTTTAATCGGCTCTAAATGAAGAAAAAAACATTCCCTAATTTTTTCAGATTTTCATTTTCATCCCCTATAGTTGCTGTAGGGGTAAATTAAATTTCCCGTTTTTGTTTGCATTTTACGAAATTCGCGTAAAATCTGCGAAAAAATTTAGAGCATGTAGGTGAGAAGTGGAAAAGAAAAAAAATCCTATGGGAGGGGGGTAATATCTCCCCCCGCTTGGACGGGAGGGTAATCTAGTAAATTACCACCAAATCTTTTCAAATTCTTATTGGTCTATTCACAATCACAATGAATTACTCATTTTTTCTCTCTCGTATAACAGTTTAGCCATAGAAGAGAGAAGATAGAACAAAGAGATCTTATATTACGGGGGCGGGTCAAAAGTCCCTGAAAATTGAAAGAAGGAACGCTCTTTTCAGAAAAAAAACTTTTTATTTTTCGACATAATCTCCTTTTAGCTGGATACACTTCATCCAACGTTTTTCTAATTTTTTAACTCCCGCCAAAAAATAGGTTTTTCCGAAAGCCTCAAAATATTCACTTGTTTCTTGAATAACCTCAGCATTTAAGCCAAATTTTTTTCCACCGAGCCATTTCTTCCAATCGGGAAATAAGAAATTGTGACAAATCTCGAGAATAATTTGCATGGGGGAGTAACTCGTACCTTATATCACGCAATTTTGCTATCGCGACTGCCGACTAGTGCGCAGGAGCGTTGTCTTGATGAAAAATAACTTTTTTCCTCGCCAAATGGGGTCTTTTTCTCCTTAAATCAGTGTCGAGTCGCTCCAACCGGTCAGCATAATAAGCACCGGTAACCGTCTTTCCTTCCTCAAGGTAATCGATATGGATGACACCTTGCACGGTTAAAAATTCTGGGGTATTTTTTAATACAGCCTTTGTATTACAGCCATATTCAATACAGAAAATATTACTTTTTAATATTCCGTAAATATTAAAGAAATTTTCTAATAATTTTGTATTACATTCTAATAGATTAGTATTAAAATTGTTATTTTTAATACCAAAAGGATTAAAAAGTAATCGAATGAAATAAAATATAATCTTTTGGCATTAAAATTTAATAACTTAAGTATATGCGTACATTTTTAATACAAAAAGTATTGAAATTTAATACAAATTGTATTAAAAATATCGGGACTCGTGAATTTTTAATACAAAACGTATTAAAATTTAATAAAAATTGTATTAAAATATTCGGGATTCGGGATTCGTGTATTTTTAATACAAAAAGTATTAAAATTTAATACAAATTGTATTAAAATAGCAAGACGCGTATACTTTCAATACAACAGTATTAAAATCTAATACAATTTGTATTACAACAGGAAGCCATTACAAGCAAGCATCAGCCATATTTAAATATGAACATGAAGCATATGTTTTTAATACCAAAGTATTAAAATTCAATACAAATTGTATTAAAACAGCAATAAAACAATAAATAAACAATTTAAATATGCATTATTTTGAAGGCGCGTTGAAATATTTCGAGGTAAAATATACAAATTAGTAGATAAAATTTCAATCGCATTAAGATTTTACTTTCACATATGTGAAAAAATAAATATAATAATGCCACCATTAATTGACTTAGAAGATAAATACTCTTAGAAAAAAAGTCTTTCATTACTATTATTTTTGTAATATATTTTGTATTAATTTTCATGAAATGCATCTAAAAATTAAATTTCAAGAAATAAAATATTATATTATAATACCTTTGTATTATTAAAATATAATACAGATTTCGTATTCCTTTGTAATATCTGATATTATTAAGTTTTAATATATTTTGTATTAACTTCCAAATTTTAATATTTGTCAAGTATTAAATTTCAATATATTTTTGGTGTTGTCATATATGTAACCCAGAAAATATTAAAAAGTACCCCAAATTTTTTAACCGTGTGCGCATAACAAAAAACCGTTGCCATCACCTTGTTTGCCGAAAATCCATTTTCATATCTTAATATTTGTGCAAAATTGTAATTACCGAGCCGTGTGATAAACCTGCAGACTTCTTGAGTTCCCTCACTTTCACTCGCCGATCGTCCAATATTAGACCGTGGATTTTATCGACCATTTCCGGTGTGGCAACTTCAATCGGGCGACCAGAGCGTTCTGCTTCATTTGTGCTAGAGTGTCCGCAGCGAAATTGGGTAAACCAACTGTGGATTGTTCCAATAGATGTCGAAGAGTCCCCGTAATATTTTTGGAGCTTTTGTTTTGTTTCCGTAGTGGATTTCTTGCGCAAAAAATAGTGTTTTATCAGAACGCGAAACTCGGATTTTTCCATTTTTTTAAAAACTTTTTAACTGCTTCTGACTAAAACTGCTATAAAAACAAAACCATTTGACAGATCTGAATAAAAATTTCAGGGCATTCATTTGAAATATTCTTTATGACAATTTGATTTTTGGATTTGAGATTGCAAGATGATAAGTGTAAATTTTCAGGGACTTATTGACCCGCCCTCGTATATGAGTACAGTTTATTCAGGTTGTGGTCCTTTTTATGTTTTATTTAAAGAAAAAGTGAAATATGTACAATTGTGTCCTGAGACTTTGGCTGATTACAATGGATATTTTTTCTTGAAAAGGCTATAGCACTTCTTCTTGAAATCGGGAAAAGAAAAAGACTCCGAAAACTTTACTTGGAAAAATCAATCGAACGCTTTTGGAGTGCAAAAAGAGTTCTCCGAACGTCCAATAGGAGACGACTTTACTTATCCGGCTCCTAATCCAAGGGTCGCAGATTGAGAGATCGCGGTCTTCCATCCTCTACTATCCCGAGCACGCTGCTTCCAGTCCCCTAGCAATGGCTTGGTTCTTAAACCGGAGATTCGGTCTTCTTCGTTTTCTCGAACCTGGGGGCTGGATAGTAAGGGTTTTATATGGCGTGTACTTCGTCTTATGTGTGAGTATTTTTGAACCCATTTGTTGCGCAAAACCGAAGTAGCATCGGTTTGTTGGGGTAATTCTTCGTCAGATCTCAACTAAGATGTCGTTCGTGGGATTAATATTTACTCTGAGATAGATGAACTCCTTAAATACTTCGAAGTCATCAACAGTGGTGTTTTTCCCAAGCCGGTTGACAGTTCTTTGATTTTTTGTTGTTAGCATGTTTTTGGTCTTATTTCCAACTATTGTGGTATACTCCAACAGCCTGTTGGGGAGGGGACGATGATTTCGATATCATCGGCGTACCCTAGAAGTTGGATAGATCTGATAAAAATAGTGCTTTCAGTTTTAAAGCCTGCCTTGTCCCTGTGCACTATTATTTTGCTTAAGAACGAGATGAAGCTTGCTTGCGACACAGCTGGATCAGTTTTCCCGGATCTCAAGTTCAGCCGTCGCCATATAACTCGAGCTCCCTCGAGTTCGTTTATGAAAACATACCGCATCACAGCCAAAAAACAATTGTTAAAAAATGTACTTTTTTGGTAAAATTTGCCCTCACGCTTCATTTAAAGTGGAAAAACTCTATAGATCGGACAGTATTAGAAATGGAACATGAATTATTTTGTCGTGTTGCCGAACATTTACATTTACGAACTCGACCCTCCTGACGATGAATGCTGTTGCCTTGAAGTCGATGAATAGATGGTGAGTCTCGACTTGAAATTCATTGGCTTTTTCCAGGATTTGTCTGAGAGTGAATATTTGGTCTATGGTAGATCTGCCTGGCCGGAAGACACATTAGTACTTGCCGATTACAGTGTTGCAGAACGGCCTTAAAACGTCCACGTTTTGTAGCTATACGCCTCATTGGTGGTGGGACAGGGTCTTCATTGACTTGAGGTGGGTTCACTTATTGATCTATTTCATGCTCTACCCGATGCCCATTTAATAGCTGCTGGAAATTCTGCTTGATTACAGCTACCATTCACTGTCTTTAGGTGACTAGGTTGCTTTCGGCCTTAAAATCAGAAGCCAGTTGCAGATTCTTCTTCTCCTTGCTCGATACTCTTCTTTCGCTGCTCTTGCAGCATATTCGCGTGAGCATCTTTTGGCACCTTTTTCAGCTGTACGCATTCATCATCATAACACGTGTTCTTTTTCGGGGATGGTTGGTAGCCTATTTTTGTTTCGGCAGCTTCTTTGATGATATCGCGATATTAGGACCACTAGTAATAGGCGTTTGTGACAGGTGAATGTACAGTGGAGAGCTTCTAGCTCAGATGCTCACTGTAGGCTCGGGTGACCAGAGGTATGTTAAAGCGACTATGGTGGATTTCCTTCCTTAGGGTGGTTTGTAGTTTCTTTAAATTTGACAGTCGAGCTCTAAACTTTTCCGCATCTAATAGGTTTAGAGGCGTGTATTCCATCGATTAGCACATGGTCGTTGGTTGGCCTACTGAACATTGGGGGAACGCCAGGTTGTCTTGTGGATTCTTGTGCAAAGCCAGTGCTACTTATCATCGTATCCCTAGCATCGAAAAAGTCTATTAGTTGGAGGCCGTAATGGTTTGTCTCTTCCTGCAGGATGTATCTACCTACCAACTAATCCACCCAAAGTATCTTCCTTTACAATTTGGACGTTGAGGTCCTCGTGCACATACTAGGATTATTATATTGGAAATGGTTTGACGCGTTTTTCAATGCCCTGGTCACCCAGAACGTGCTTAAGTGCTGTGTTTTCCTGCCCAACCTTAGCATTTAGATTCCCCATAATGGTAACGTTTCTCCTCGGCGAATATCTGAAAGCCGCACTGAGTTGACAATAAAATTCGTCCTTTGCGAAGTCCGTTGCATCCTCAGTTGGAGCATAGCACCGGATGATGGTTATTTTTTCTTAATTTACTCTGGAATCTGGCTGTCAGTATCCTGTCGTTGATGCAGGGGTTTACAGGTTATAAGACTTTCACGTGCCTTTGCAGTCATCATCATTCCTACACGGGAAAAGGGGGAGCTTCCAACTGGCTTTCCAGAGTAAATAAAGAAAGTGCTTTTCGAAGGTGAATCCACCTGCGCTCAACCATACCACTTCGCTCAGTCTCAAGATGTCTAGGTTGTATCGTAGGAGCTCTCACTCAAAATGAAGAAATCTGGCGTTATTGGGTTCTTCATCGCGGTTGTCGAGAAGAGTTTTACCATTCCAGAATCAAATCTGTCCTTGTTCAATAGCCAAAAGTCATCTTCGTTAAATCAGTCCTTGTCCGATGCTGTACTTTCCGATTCGAAGCGTTTTTTTTCTTTACATGTGGGGGGTTGCCGAAGCGCTACACAACGCACCGTCCCAGAGGATCAGTTCCTTGTTAAGCCTTAAATAACAGGCCGGATAATCCGATGCCAGTAGCCTGTTTCGGGGATACGAGCGTTGCCGTTGGCCCGTGCATGCCGTTGGTAAGTATTGACAATCCTTACTGACCTCATCTCTAAAGATCCATAGCTCAACTGAAACTGAAATTATCGTCTAAATGGGGATTAAGAATGCCAGTGTAGCTCACTGTAATTCTTATTTACTACAAAAGTAAATTGTTTGTTTTGCGCCTCACTTTCTGCCATTAATTCAGCCCTATTGTGAGTTTCAGGTGAACAACATTTCACCCGGAAAAATTGACATTTCACTTTTCGCTTAGTATGAGTTTCGCCCGAAAAATAGTTCCCCTTTTTGTGAGTTCTCATTTCAGACGAAATGTAATTAACTGTCACTTATATTTTGACGGCGACCGAAAGATGAACAGAGAGTACTGGTGCCCTTTGCGCAAGTTTTTTTTTTGGCTATTTTAGGCCAAGAGAAGTGCGGGCGAAACTAATAGCTTTTTAAATTCTGGGGGAACAAAAACTTTTCGGGTGAAACTCACAATAAGGCAGATTGTTTTAATCTTAAGACGCTTGCTTAGATTAAATGTCTGCGAGTAATACATATATGTATGTACAAATTTATCTTTTCATATTATGTATATCATTTATTGCACTGTTGGCTCTCTCCTCTTTATTTGATGAAATATCACATGTCAAAATTATTATCAAATCATGATACTAATCAGAGACAATTGTTAACAAAAAATCTGATAAAAGATTTTTTTTCAGAAATAGGTTATGATTACAATAATTTATAACCATTAATTAGCTTCAATCACAAAACTCATTTATAAGTATATCCGAAGTAGTAAGTGTCCATTGATACACACATAATAATAACTATGTATGTGTCAAGATATTAAAAAACAATGCCGATAATATTCCCTTAATTGTAAGCAGAAGTAACACAAAATGCTTAAATAATGATAAATTAACGACAGGTTGTTTGATAAACAAAACAAAATGTTTGCTAACCGTTTTTTGAAAAATGATAACTTTTCAACTAATTGTTCAATTTTATTTCTTTAGTTCAACTGTCAATTCAGTTGTCAAATTTTATCTTTGATTAATATATCCAATATTAAGGCCACTTTACACGATTATAGAAGTCATATGACTTCTCATATGACCTGTCAGAAAAATCATACCAAATCATCTGAACGCACTCATAGATCTCATATGACTTCTGAAGAGCAAGAAGCATATGACTTTTTTGACATTAGAACTGCAGCTATATCCATTTGAGAAATCAAATGGGATTTGTTGTTTTCATCGAAAATAGTGAGTTCAGAGTATTGGAAACAAAAATATTCTTACAAAAAAATAGAATTTTGAATGAAAATAACAATGGATAGGTAGTTGCAAAAAAGTAATTTTGCACTTAAAAAATTTATTTGTTTATGATTTTTTTTTCTTTTATTTGGATTTGACAGATAGCCATAGAGAAAATCAAATGCGAAGTAAAAACGTGTAAACATAAAAAAAGGAAAACCATATGACTTGACTTAAAATGACAGCTAATTTGAGAAATTATACCGAAAATATAATGACAGGTCATATGACTTCTATTATCGTGTAAAGCGGCCTTAAGAGAGTGTAAACTGTAAACAAACAGAACCTAATGTCGTTTTTCATTGTTGAAAAGATTTGATCTTTTTGCGAAAAGATTTGCATTTATTCTTCTTTTTCATGTTTTATTAATAAAAAGATGAGATCTGAAGAAGAAAGATGCGATCTTCCTAGTTTGGGAGATTTGATCTGCATTCACTAACACATGCAAAACTTTCCTGTCAAACAGCAAATCGCAGTTGGGCATTTTTTGTTTTGCATTATTTTTGTACATACATCGTACGTGATGTTTATTTGTATGCGTGTAAGTTTGCTATATGTGTAATTGAATCTAGTCAAAAGTCGGCCCAGATGTTTCATTCAAGACAGCAATTCTTGATTTTAAAATCAAATCTTTCAGATTTCAATGAAAAACGACATAAGGCTGTCATTAATTATTTTTCTAAAGACTAGTTGAACTGTCAACAAAATTTTAAATTCAGAAAATAACCCTGTTCCATGGTTTAGTCCCAAACAGTTTCAAACAGTTTCAGACCGCCAGATTTGGTGCGGACCAGTACAATTTTTCAAGTGTGGAACGACTTCGGACTAAATCTGGCGGTTTCAAACTGTTTGAAAGTCGGCAAGGAACAGACCTAATGTATCATTAATCAATTTGGATTTAAGCACGGTGATGGCCTTGCTTTGTATAATGCCAGAACTATTATATTACACCATCGAACGTAAAAAAGCATACGATATCATTTGGGAACTAAGGCATAGTGACTTGCAACTCTCACCCATTCCCGTGGGCGTGTTGTTGACAAAGCTGGGCTACAATTCTAATGTCGCATCCGCCTCCGGCATGACAGTCCAACGCTTACTGAGCTAGAGTTTTTCGTCGAACTACTTGTGAAAAAAGTGATAAATACTTCTAGAAGCCATTTTATAAATGGCATCATTCAGTAGTGTGTTGTAAATTTGACAACACGATGTTTTCATATTTGATTGGAATCAAAACGAGAAAAACAGTCAGAAAATCCAATTGAAAATGACATTAAGTTCACAGAACATATACATATGAGGCGTTTTTTCTATTTTAATTCCGAAGAGATCCCGAGTTGTCAAACAAAAAATTGTGTTCCTTATTAGTTCACAACGTTCAGAGCTTCCAACATATTTTTATATTTTTGTTCTGAGGGTGTTCAGACCAGAGTGCACTCTATGAGCTCAGAATGAAAAAAAAACTGAACACAAGCATTTAAAGATGAAATGTCAAATGGTGACAGCTACGTGTTCAGGGGCCAATTTCATTCCACATTCTATTCACGCCCAAAACAAGTGTGACACAATATCTGTAAGAAATTTTTAAACTCACTCTTGCGAAATCAGAAAAATTCGATGTGTATACAGAAAAAGCTCACTCTTGCGGAGTTGGGACCCTGGTGTGTTTTAAAAATGACTCAAAGCGCTTAAAACACGCTTGGTTCACAGAATGTTCAGAATATGCTCTACATGCTCGTATTCTGTTCAGAGCTCTATTCCGAGCTAAAAAAACGAAAAACGTTAAGTAAATGTATTTTATAGTACGCTTTTTGTCAAAAACCAGTTGTCAGATAATGAGACCTTGTCACATTGACAGTCCGTGCATTCAGGCCATTTGCTGATACGAAACTTAAATATGTAAGTAGAACATAAGGGCTTATGTGACAGTTTACGCAGAGGAAACAGTAGAACATAAGCTTTTAAGTAGAACATAAATGCTTAAGTATCGTATCAGAAAATGGGTCTCAATGCCTCAAATGTGTGTACTAGATAATCAGATTAGCTAGTCAGAGGATTATGCTATGTATCCACCAAAGGTTCCCAGTTCAGATTTAATAAATCTATTTGGTGTTTCCACCGCACAAATAGATTTAAAAAAGATTTTGACAGCACCTTTAATAATGAAAATGGTGTTTTAATTTTTTCTTATGAAGATGAAGTGAGAAAGAATGTTTCATTTGTGATGAACTGAATTCAGCCATAAATGAATACTTCAAGTAAAAAAGGTATTTTTTCCTAGGAAGTTTAAACAAGATTAATTTCTAATCTTCAAGATTTACGAAATATATTTGTTTGGTAAATCTTCGAGATTTAAAATAAGATTTAAGGTAAATCTTATTAAATCTCAGATTAGCGTTAGGTGGAAATGTAGCATTAGAAAATTCAGAAATCTGAAAATCAATATGTTAAATTTAAGTGCTTTGAACCCGGCAATTAATTTGTGCTGGTTGAATTCCATTCAGTACACATATGTACACTGAACTGACAGGGGTCTGAGATTTTGACACATGCGAGAACATGAACGAAAATGAAAAATCGGAAAATATTTGGCATAATATCTCGGAAACCTCAGCATATTTAGCCTATTACATACCAGAGTTGGGTAGTAATAATTACATTTTGTAATTGATTACAGGATCAATTACAATTACATGTAATCGGTAATTGACTTTTTTTACCTACATGTAATTTGTAACTGAAAATTTTCAATTAATTACATGTAATTTGGAAAAAGTAATTGAAGACGAAAAAGTAATTGAAAAAACCTGTAATGATTACTTCTTTTGTAATCATTGCACACAAATGTAATTGATTACAAAAAAATATCAATTACATTTAATAATATGTGAAGAAAACCTTTACGACCAGGAAAAATAGCTCAAATCGTATGGGGAACGAACCTTGAAAAAATTAATTCATGGAATATTAAAATTGGAAATCGACGCAGAATTGAAACCTCTATAACATAATCCAAAGTCCCCCAAAATCCCCGCATTGGCATTTTGTGTATATGCGTTTGAAGAGGTGCAGACGGAGAGAATTGGAGGTCTAACAAGCTAACATATTTGTGTCGGTACAACTTAATCGTATGATACATACTACATATAAGGGAAGCTTTTAACACTGAATCTAATGAAACCAAATTCAAAATGATACAACCACCCAAACAAAAGTCATAGTCCTTTTTATGCAATGATGACTTTTTTCAGGTACAACAGGTCAAATTTTCACCGAAAAGCCTTTCAAAATAAAAGTATGTTAATGAAATTTGGAATAAATGTTTCACTTATCATACGAACTAAGAATCAAGAGAGTCCCAAAAATATCCATGGTGAAAGGTGTTTTTTTAAGGGGAAAGGGGCAAGTGCAGGATCTTTACCATAACACCCACGATAAAACTCTTACACTCATGAAATTCGCCAAAATATTGAATTTGTCATGGCAACGAAGAATCAAAATAGTCCACATAAAATATATTTGCTCAGAGTTTTTTTTTTATTAAATAGAAGGAAAATCTGGGAAGAATTTGGAAGATTTGAGCCAAAATTCCGATTTAGTGTAACCGAGGTATGTTACACAATGTATGTTATATGATTTAAGGGTATTTTTTAACGCTGAATCAAATAAAAGCAAAACTAAGATGATACAAGCACCCTTAACAAAGTTATGGCGCTTTTCAAGTAAAAATTAATTTTTGAAATCGTATTTTCCGTAGAACAGGTCAAAATTTAACCGTCACTAAAACACTATTAGAACAAAGAAATTTGTATGGACTATTTTGATTCTTGGTTGCCATGACAAATTCAATATTTTTGGCGAATTTCATGAGTGTAAGAGTTTTATCGTGGGTGTTATGGTAAAGATCCTGCACTTGCCCCTTTCCCCTTAAAAAAAACACCCTTTCACCATGGATATTTTTAGGGACTCTCTTGATTCTTAGTTCGTATGATAAGTGAAACATTTAATCCAAATTTCATTAACATACCTTTATTTTGGAAAGGTTTTCGGTGAAATTTGACCTGTTGTACCTGCAAAAAGTCATCATTGCATAAAAAGGACTATAACTTTTGTTTGGGTGGTTGTATCATTTTGAATTTGGTTTCATTAGATTCAGCGTTAAAAGCTTCCCTTATATGTAGTATGTATCATACGATTAAGTTGTACCGACACAAATATGTTAGCTTGTTAGACCTCCAAATTCTCTCCGTCTGCACCTCTTCAAACGCATCTACACAAAATGCCAATGCGGGGATTTTGGGGGACTTTGGATATGTTATAGAGGTTGTAATTCTGCGTCGATTCCAATTTTAATATTATATGAATTAATTTTTTCAAGGCTCCCCATACGATTTGAGCTATTTTTGCTGGTCTAAAAGGTTTTCTTCACATATTATTAAATTTAATTGATATTTTTTGTAATCAATTACATTTGTGTGTAATGATTACAAAAAAAGTAATCATAACAGGTTTTTTCAATTACATTTTTTTGTTCAATTACTTTTTTCCAATTACATGTAATTAAATCAAGTAATTGTTTTTTTTTCAATTACATGTAATTTGTAATTGAAATTTTCATTTACAATTACGTGTAATCAGTAATTGAACTTTTTCAATTACAAATAACATGTAATCGTAATTGATTTCTTTTGTAATGATTACTACTCAACTCTGTTACATACCTTTATAATATGTACTATTTAATAGATGACCAAAAGTTTTCCTAATCAATCTTTTATCTACTCATTTCGCCCTGAACGCATTCATTTCAGAATCGAAACGTCATTTTTTAGGTTTCACTACATTAAAAAATATTCTGTCGAATAAAACCTTCCAACTGTCGTCCACTCTAAGACCATTTTTTAATTTTGAAATAGGCTGGCATTGTTAATCTACCTAAAAGTTAATTTAACAACTGTCTTTAAATGTTTGAGCTAAAAAAAAAAAACAATACTGACTTCGACCAAAAACTTTGAAAAGACTTAACTCTTATTTCTTGAAAAAAATACAACATGCCCCAATGTCAATGGCTCAAATGACTTAAAATTAGCATTGAGAAAGAAATTGTAACTTTTCATTAAATCTAGCACACCTTTAAATAGCTTTTGAGTAAAAATCGTATTTATAATCAATTTTATCTTTAAAGTGACGTTTCTTAATGGCCGCTTAACTGGAACTTTATCCATCGTGTTTAAAGTTTGTTGTAATCAATTTTACAAAAAGTAAATCATACCTAAAATACTTAACTCATTTTTTATTAGCTTCGTTTAGGAAATTAACCCAACTGACAGCCAGACTTAGGAGACTCTCTTGTATGGTAAATCATCGTAATTTAAAAAAGATTTGGTGTAAATCCAGTTTAATCTCAGTTTAGTGAATCGTAGTACATATAAGGAAGAAACTCATTATAATTTTTGAATACGTCAAAAGAAAGACTGCAAATTTCTAAAATATTCACCAATTCACAAGTACTGGCTAAAATATTCACTCGGCCAAGTACTGGCAAGCAAGTTGCAATACATTCAATTCAAGAAACTTGCTTGGCAAGTGGAATTCAAGTGGAAGGCAAGTGGAATGCAAATTACGAATTTGACAGGCAGTGTTTGTAGCCAACTTGCTTGCCAGTAGTTGCCCGTGTGGCCGCAGGGTGAGAGCCTTATTACACGATTCGACTTTTCGGTCGTTTCGTGGTTCGTCTTTTTGACACATTAGGTGAGGGGTGTAGAAATGTAGGGGTAATGCAATAACGAAAGCAAGTATGAAAATTTTAAGATTTTTTGCGGTTGAACTTTTACGTTTATGATTTGACCAATAAGTAGAGGCGGGGGAGGCTTATAAACTTTAAATAAAAATTGTTTTTTCATGATTAATTAATAATTAAATAGGTATACATTTGAACAAGAAGTGATTTAAAAATATTTTTTATTATTATTACTGCCTATTTTCCAAACTTTTGAACGTCAAAATCACGAATGAACTTTTTTGTTGTGTATAATCACGAATGTATACGTACCTGTCAAAAAGACAAAAGGCGAAATGAACGAAAAAATGAAAATGGAAGTTAGAGAGTAAAAACGAAATTGATTTTTTGACATACCTACTCGGATTTTCCCTAAAACCGCAGATATGTATGTATTATTAAAAGTTTAAAAAAAGTTGCTTTATGAAACTTCAAAATTTATAAATCATAACACGCCGGCCGTTTCAAAATAATCGCTGCTCAAAGATAGAAAAGCCAATTATACTCGTAATTTATTATTGTCGCCATTAAAAATATTCATTTACATATTTATTTATTTTTGATAAAAACGAGTTTTTATTAAAATACAAACATTGGTGATTTACTTTGTCTTTGATGATGACAGAACAGTTAATTGTCACTCTCGTTAGCATTTGACAGTTCTTGCTGTGAATCACACGAAGCAAAACAACCGCCTGTTTCATATTTATTGAATTTTACGATACGATTAGTATTCAAACACTGAACTGGTCTTGAATTTCTAATGATTCTCGACTGGCCATCCGATGAAAGAAGAGATCTAAATTCCATAAGCTGTTGATAGAAAGAGAAATAGATATTCATTGTATACATATATATTATCATAAGAGCAATCGTATGTTTTGATTAGAGGTTTGTATTTGTTGAAATAAACGGATGTTGTGAATAGCGGTATTTGGCGCCATACCGCACACCGGCTTATCGCAAGAATTTTGTGTTCATATGTGTACTTATACTTTAAATGTCTATTAATATTATTCTTTAGGAAACTAGTCAAAGATTATTATCATTTGGTTCAATGAGCTGTTTATATTATTTATGAGTGACAACATTATGTCTAGTAGTCGTGTGCCAAATGGAGATAAACAGTCAAGTTCACTGAAATTGAAGTGTTTGTTTTGGTAATGTCAATAAAATGTAAACAAAAAACTCTTCTCATAGGAGACAAAAGTGAAACAAAAACTATGAAACATTGTTTTAAATTGTACAACATAAAAGGTTATCATTTAAAATGGGGAATTGAAGGAATTGAGTGGAATTTGATCCACGTCTTATGTTGCATTTCCACCAAAGGCTTATCTCAGTTCAGATAAAGAAGATTTTCTTTGACAACACGAACACCTTTCAAAGTGCAAATGGTGCTTCATTTTTTCTAACGAAGTGGAAGTGAAGTATAGAAAGTTTCATTTATATCAAACAATGGGTAACTGAATCCAGCCACGAATGGAATCCTTCAGCGCCCTATAAGAAAAGGTTAGTTCGATTTGTAAAATAATTTGTCCTAGGAAGATTTAACGAGATTAATATCTAATATTCTAGATTTAAGAAATAGATTTGTGTATGGAGATTTGAGGAAATCTTATTAAATCTCAGATACGCATATGAAAGTTTAAAAACAATAACCATGTAAAATACAACAACAAAGATATCCCATATCTAATTCGTTGGCTGTGAGTTACATATGTGCTGGTATCAAAACCGGGCTAACCTTACTTTGAAGGAATTACTGCCTTCAATTCATTCAAAATTTCATCTGCTTGACGTTTGATTTGTCACAAATGATTTGACATCAACATTCTAACTGGGCTTGTTCAGGAAAACCGAATTTCAGATATAAAATAATTTATGAAACTTGTAAAAGAATTTATTGACGGTGCTCACATTGGGCTGAAAAACAGATTTTTTTTTCATTTGTCCAGTTTATATTTCTGAGGGCTCAGAGAATTTCCCCAGTTTTGCTGTCAAATACGAAGTACAAAAAATTTTGGATTCGTCTGCTCACTGATATATAAACTGAACAATTACTAACATCTCGCTCCCACTCTTTCAGTCAACTGTGATGGGAATACTCAAACGTCAACAAAAAAAACTGTTTTTGAGTCCAATGTGAACACCGTCATTAAATGTAGGTTTTGTTTGGGTCTTTGTTCTGTTATATATTCTATTCCTGTGAATTATAGAAAATTTGAAATAGTAAAAGGGGAGTGCAAAAGGAGTTATTATCAATGCTGCCAACAAAAAAAAAATAAAGAGATTTAGATTTACGGTTTTGTGCCTTTCATTTCAATCGTAGGAACCTACGCTCATCTCACAGAGCTAAGCTTTTTTAAATTGGGTTTTTAAAGGAGTGGAGGCAAGAAAGTTGGTTTATAGAATGGATTAAGAGCTAGTGCCGGATGTACTTAAGTGGAAAGTTGCCATTATTTCTGCAAAATAATGACTAAATTCAATGCCTTAATGATATACATTTACACGGAGAAAAATAAATGGCGCTTTGATGTACTTTCTACTTTTTCCTCATCATAAACTTTCACATAAGCTCTTATAGACCGAGAGCCCACAGCAGATTGTGGGTGTGAACGATAGCAAAAAAAGAAGTATAGGCGTCGAAAGCTTCATTAAAGGCTATTAAAAAAATCAAAGTCTTGCGGTCCAAAACTGGGGCCTTTGCGAGTAACAGTGCATCGAAAAAAAAAATATGAATGCAACTTCGAGGATAATCGTGTTAGCCGAAATTGGTTTTCACCCCGCCCTAGATAAGCTCCGCGGATCCCATATCACGGAATCTGAGATCATTTGAGTGTTAAATTCGCCCTGCTAGACTGTTTAAGAAAAACCGTTTTTCACTTTGAATTTGAATTTTTTAAACGGTCTGGTAGAGCCAACTATACACTCAAATGATCTCAGATTCCGTGATATGTGATCCGAGGAGCTTATCTAGGGAGGGGTGAAAACCAATTTCGGCTAACACGATTATCCTCGAAGTTGCATTCATATTTTTTTTTCGATGCACTGTTAGTCGCAAAGGCCCCAGTTGTGGACTGCAAGACTTTGATTTTTTTAATAGCCTTTAATGAAGAATTCGACGCCTATACATCTTTTTTTGCTATCGTTCACACCCAAAATCTGCTGTGGGCTCTTAGTCTATTATGTAAAACTTGAATATTAAAGATTTGCTTCAGCAAATGAGCCTAAATGTCAAAATGAATTCTCATTCTAGATTGCCGAACAGATTTGTTCAGTTTATATATCAGTGAGCAGACGAATCCAAATTTTTGTTTACTAACAGCCCTATTATTGACACGATTCAAAACTAGTTTTAACATAAAACTAGTTTTATAGGAGTTTCGGGTGTCAAGTTTTGAACATATTGGTATTATTCAAACAAAAATTGACATATAAAACTCTGATTTCGAGTTTTAGATGTCAAATTATGTTTGAATAATACCAATATGTTCAAAACCTGAAACTCAAAACCCCCATAGAACTAGTTTTATATTAAAACTAGTTTTGAATCGTGTCAATAATAGGGCTGTAAGTATTTGACAGCAAAACTGGGGAAATTCTCTGAGCCCTCAAAAATATAAACTGGACACTTGTTATCCACTTTTGTGTCACGTGAATGCTTAACAAAATGTATATACTTAAAAAAATTTGAAATTTTCTATCTTTCGAGTACAAAGTGTTATCGTTATTAATTTTTTGTCATTTTCAAGAGTATCTGGTTGATCGCAATTTTTATAGATATGATGTGTTTTATTTAATTCCGCCGAATCATAGCAAAATAAAAACCTTCACCCCGACAATTAGTAGACTAAGCCTGATTATGTTATCTTAAAAATTCATTACTGTTACTTTGCAAGTTTCATGCTAATTTTTTGGAAATTATACAATTATTGTTTAATTCTCCAATAAAAAAACTCATGAAATAACTTTTCAGGCATCATAAAATGAGATATGAAACTTGACTATAAAATTAATATATTTTTCAAAGGAGAAATAATTGGTCAGTTTAATAAAATAGGCATGTTCGGAAAAAAAGAGATTTCATCAGAGATCTCAGCAAATTTTTATCTGTCAAAGAGTGAGCAAGCGAATCTAATCAATAATTTGACAGCAAAACTGAGATTGCTGATTGTCTCAGAGATCTCATTCTTCTGAACATGCCTAAAAGTGAGGAAGGAAATCAATGACAGCAAGTAGAGGCAAGACTGAACAACCCTATTCACTCCACTGAGATTGCTGAGATCTCCAAACAAAAAAGCTGCCACTTTGAAAATCGCACCTTTTTTGAGCTGTCAACATTCAACTTTCATAAAGCGTGAAACAGCCAAGCAAGTCCCCTATTATATGTACGATGATTCTTTGGGTCCAACTCTTCGAATTTCCATGAGTGTGAAGGAGAAAAAAGATCTGATTTCACCTTCGCACCCACTGTATTTTGAAAAGAGTCAGACGCAGAGAATCATCGAATAATAGGGGTCAACAGCGGCGGCCATTGTTTTAAAACAAACCAAACCAATGCCAACCGTTCAGCACAGATTAAACCAGCATCAGCAACGTCAACAGCGTCGTTAGACCGAAGTCCTAAATTTGCTGTTGCTGGTGCATTGCTGCCAACTTTTCCGCAACAATATTCAGGGGCACCATAATGCAAAAAACAAAAAACCTTGGACATGGAACTTGTTGTTTTTGTTTTTTAATTTCGTTTATGTGAAATATGAAACAGCTGAAATTACGGTGCTAGTGGCAATGTGTTTGAAAAATATTTGCTGGCCGGTGGTGCGGCGCGCTATTTTCTGTTGACGGTGCTGGTTTAATCTGTTTCATGCAAAAGTAAAAACTAGTAAGCATGTTCAGAAATATGAGATCTCAGACACCCAGCAAAATTTCTCAGTTTTGCTGTCAAATCACTAGGCTAGTTCAGGAAAATGAGATCTCAGAGGGCTCAGTGTCAAAAACTGAGCAAGTTAATCCAATATTTTCTTTCCTCAGTGATTTGACAGCAACATTTCTGAGGAATCCTGTTCAAGAGACTGAGAATGCTGAGGGCTCTGAGATCTCATTTTCAAGAACACGCCTACTGGATCCGCTTGCTCACTTTTCGACGGAGCAAAATTTGCTGAGGCCTCAGAGATCTCATATTCCTGAGCATGCCTAGTCTTTTGATCAGGATTCCTAAGCAAATGTGAAATAGCAAACAGCGTTCCCGTGCAAAATGAGTGACAGTTTGATGCGGTTCTAAGCCTAGTGGTGGCAATGGGTCACTCTGGTCTTTAATAATCATATTGAACAATACTTACTTGGGTTTCTGCGATAGCCATTGGTTCTGCATTGATAAACCATTCAACACCTTCTTCGCAAGGTGGATATGTGTATGAACCAGCGTAACTATAGAATCCAGATTTGAATGGATAAACGAGCCATGCTAAAGGAAATGGAGCGATTTCAATGACGGTGCCTGGCTTTGTAATGCGATGAAGATTATGAATAATCGGGTCAAAAAATGGATTATAAGCAGAAACCTTGTAAGGATATAAAATTATTTTATCTGTCTAAATTGTTACCACAAACATATAAATACCTGAAAAACATAAGCAATGATAAGGCAGTCATGATAAGTTAAACAATTTAACACTGGCTCGGTCTTATGAATTGCCTTAAAATAAATGTCTATAAATTTTTCATCGAAAAAAAAAACCTTTTTTTCCCGCTTGTTATACTTGCATTTCCATGGCATATTTTCTACAGTTGATTGTATGTTCAGATCCTTCGGTATTTGAATAACTCCAATGAAAACAAAGAGAATCGAATGTGTAGCTATGAAAAAGATCAGCGCCACTAATAGTTGGCATATTTCCTCCATAATTTGCTTTTAATATCACTATAAAATGTATTTTTTTGATAAAATTAATTTTACATTGAAATTATTTAATTTTTTACCTGTTCGACCATTATTTTCCATTGTTACCTTAATTGGAAGATCATTATAGTGATTCCACATCAACTGTTCACGAATGATAGTAATGTCTACTTGAGTTGTATCAATATCTATCGGAGATTGATTTGATCCCGAGATTTCCCAGGAATGAGGTCCTCTTTCTGATCCATAATCATAATCCACCTGAGAATAAGGTGGGATACATAAAAGTTTTGAAAGATGTGCACGACCCATGGTCAGAGTTATGATGAGACTTAAAAGAAGTGTCACAACTGGATATTCATAAGCGAAATTAGCCAAACCGGAAACTGTTGAAAAAACGAAATTATCCATAATATAACAGACGGAATATTCGACCATTGAAAATTATTCAAGTTTTATTGACGTTTTTTTAAATATGATTGTTTCAGTGTGACACATTTTCAAAGCTTATTAATCGAAATATTTAAGTTCGGAAACAGTCGAACATTGTGCGAGTGAACTTATTTCGACTAGAAACCTACTACTCGAACTTCATCATTGTTCAAGTCACAACATAATGTCATTCATATGATCTACCATCACATGATGAATTACACTAGTTTACAAAATTTTGGGTCATGGTAGGGTCCTTAGAAAAAATATATTTTCTAGACTAATTTTGGGTCACTGAACACGAAAATCAAAATTATTTTTTTTTCCAAAGAAGCGTTTTCGAGATATGCGCAAAAATCATTTTCTCAGCTATTTTTTCAGATATTCCCATAAATCTCGAAAACGGCATAGTGAATTTACATAAAATGTGTATTTTCTGAATTATGTGATCTGTCTCCTTCCGACGATGTACTGTTTGTAAAAGTCAGACTGAAATTTTATAAGTTACAGGCATTCAAAGTTTCAAAAACGAGTATTTTTGAAAAATTTCTAGTTTTTGGTTGCTCCATATGGATAGAAAAAAAAATATTTAAAATAATATTAAGGACTTAAGTGAAAACTAATCTCTTTAACAAAGATTTGAGCTAAAGTTTTTAAAAATCGTACGATAAATGTAGAAGTTATTAAATAATTAGTGAAAGAAAGCAATTTCAATTTTTTCAATAAAAGTCATATAAATGTATATTAGGGTGTCTGTTATTTCCCAAAATCATTTTTTTAAATCAGAAACCCTTCAAATCAAAGTTCTATGCCCTAAAATAAAGTTTTTGAACGAAAAAATTTTGTCTTAGGTGATAAGTCGGTGCCTCTAAGGCCATTCTCATTTCCATACAAAGGATAATTGGACATACCAAACTCCAAGACCAATAATGACGTGATATATATCGTTGGAAAGGTATTTTTATGAACTACAATAGTTACTAAAAGAGTTCTTTTCAAATCTCTATGTGAAAAAAGTTATTCGCTGGCCAAAATTGTGTTTCAGCGCATTTTGGTGTGAAAAAACTATACTTAACTAGCGAATAACTTTTTTCACGTAGAGATTTGAAATGAACTTCCTTAGTAACTATTGTAGTTCATAAAAATACCTTTCCAACGATATATATCACGTCATTATTGGTCTTGGAGTTTGGTGTGTTCAATACTCCTTTGTATGGAAAAGAGAATGGCCTAAGAGGCAACGATTTATCACCTTAGACAAAAATTTTGTGGTCAAAAACTTTATTTAAGGACATAGAATTTTGATTTTAGGGGTTCCTGATTTTAAAAAATGATTTAGGGAAATAACAGACACCCTTATATACATTTATATGACTTTTATTGAAAAAAATTAAATTGCCTTTTTTCACTAATTATTTAATAACTTCTACATTTATCGTCCGTTTTTGAAAAACTTTGGCTCAAATCTTTGTTAAAAAGATTGTTTTTCAGTTGAGTCCTTAAAATTATTTTAAATATTTTTTTTCTATCCATATGGCGCAACCAAAAACTAGAAATTTTTCAAAAATACTCGTTTTTGAAACTTTGAATGCCTGTAACTTATAAAATTTCAGTCTGACTTTTACAAACAGTACATCGTCGGAAGGAGACAGATCACATAATTCAGAAAATACACATTTTATGTAAATTCACTATGCCGTTTTCGAGATTTATGGGAATATCTGAAAAAATAGCTGAGAAAATGATTTTTGCGCATATCTCGAAAACGCTTCTTTGGAAAAAAAAATAATTTTGATTTTCGTGTTCAGTGACCCAAAATTAGTCTAGAAAATATATTTTTTCTAAGGACCCTACCATGACCCAAAATTTTGTAAACTAGTGTTATTTACTTAATGAATTATGAACTTAAAGTATGGCATGTTTGTGTTATCGTTTTGGAAATCTGCCTTTTAGTCCAGTAATGAAACCCATCACCTGGTAAAACAATATAGTTTTTAACGAGGCCCTAGAAAGTTCTTCATTAATGCTAAGAAGAAGGGGGTAGCTATGGTAACTATCGAGATACTCTGGGGCATGCCCGTTATGTTAGCTCTTTTTTCTCGAGATGCACAAAAAAAAAAAAAAAAAACAAAAATTGTCTTATCTGGGATCGATCCTGGGATCTTCCGATTACCCCAGTCCAACACGCCTTTCCGGCCCTTAATTAAACTTGACAAAAACTTGTTATTTTTCATGGTGGGAAGTTTTTTGTTTCAATACAAATGTCGGAAAGCTGGATTTTGGTATATAGCATCCTCATGGTATTCTAAGGAAACTGTAAAAAGTCCCCATCGATATGAGCGCCGCTAACAATTTTACGGGGGTTCAAAGGCATCCCAATATAGTTTTAAGGAAAATCTCCTGAACGCGGTAACTTAAAAAAAAATGTCGAAAACTGATTTGTAGCTTCAAAAATTTTCAAAATAAAATAATTGGTAACTTTTTTTCATAAGAGTCGCCACTTTCGAGATAATTCAATTGATACGCGAATTTTATGTTTCTACTTATTTGTCCTCTTTTATACAGCATCCTGTGTGTTGAGTACAATGGTGCGTTTTTCTTGCATGTTATACCCTAGTAGTACAGGTAAAATAGACATAGTACGAAAAGTCTTTCGAATAAAAAAAAAAATTTGTACCATCATGAAACTTGTTGAAAACATTTCATGTGCTATGAGAATGAAAAATCAAAAGATTCTTTGAAACTACTTCACATGGAAGGGTGTTTTTTTTTGAGGGAGAGGGGGGGGGGGGGGAAGTTGTGGTGTATCAAACAGAAAAATTAACTTTGGTGCAACATAAGCATATGACACATGTGCCTAAGGTAGTTTTAAATGCTGAATCAATAGACACCAAAACCAAGTCAATACGGCCCCCGTGAAAAAAGTTATCGTCATTTGTTTGTTAGGATGACTATATTTTCAGTACCTATAGAAGTTAAATATTACCGAAAACCAGTTGAAAATAATGGTCCGTCGATCAAACTTGGCATCAATGGTTCATTTGTCATGAAAATCAATAATAAGTAGTGGTTTTTGTTGCAATTTTACAAAATCTCATTTTTTTCACAAATGGCTCCACAATTTTTCTTGAAAAAAATTCAATAAATTTCTTTTAGTAATTAATGTCAAACCATTTTTCAAAAAATGGTTATTAATGGACCCTCCCATTGAACCGGTTTTTTATTTTCGAGTTTCTTCAAAACGGTATGACTGATTTCAATATTTTTCTTATAGAGATGCTTATAAAAAATATTAACAGTTTTTGTTATCAAAACTATCAAAAGAATATTTTTCCATTTTTTAAAAATGTTTCAATTTTTTGTTTTGAAAATCAAATGCTTCGAAAATGACATGATTGATTTTTTTGAAAGTCGATATTGAAGAGTTTTTTTATTCTTTCTAAAATAATTTAAGAAAAAAATTAATTTTATGCAAAAATAGCAAAAGTAATAAAACACAATAGGAAAATATTTTTTGTCTCGAAAACGGCTCCTACGGTTGAGATAAAACTTTTCGTAGGCCAAAATTTGTGTGATATACTAAAAAAAATTATTAAAGTTGACACTTATCAACTATTAGTAGTACCTCTCATAGAACGTTTTTATTTTATTTTGAATTTTCTCATTATCTGCTGAACGGATTTAGATAAATTTTGTTATGTACAAATTTCAAATAGGTTCAAATAATATTGTATGTACTTACTTACTCACTTACTTAAGATGGCGCTACAGTTTGGGGCGGTCCAGGGCCTCAACAAACAAGCTTCTTCCAGTCGACTCGCTTTCTAGCTAGGTGTCTCCAGTTTCGCACGCCAAGTTGGTTGAAGTCCTCTTCCACTTGCGTGCGCCACCTTTTGCGCTGTCCACCTGTACTGCGTTGTCCCACGGGGTTGGATCCAAAGACTTTTCGGGCCGGAGCATTGGTGTCCATTCGCTCTAGGTAACCCAGCCATCTCAGTCGTTGGCTTTTAACTTTTGTGGCTAGGTCGGTGGCGCTGTACAGCCCATACAGTTCGTTGTTGTATCTTCTTCTCCATTTCCCATCTATGCACGCTGGACCAAAAATCACCCGGAGAATTTTCCTCTCAAAACAGCCTAACGCGTTCTCATCCACCGTTAACAGTATCCATGCCTCTGCACCATACACCAGGACCGGGATGATAAGCGTCTTATACAGGGACAGTTTAGTTGCTCGAGAGAGGGCTTTGCTTCTCAATTGCCTTCTTAGTCCAAAGAAACAGCGATTGGCAAGAGTAATTCTTCATTTGATCTCAGCACTGGTGTCGTTCGCTGAGTTTATAGCGGATCCTAGGTAGACAAAGTCTCTGACTACCTTAAAATTATAGCTGTCTATAGTGACGTTCTGTCCGAGACGTCGGTGTTGGGTGTCCTTTCTTGTTGACAGCATATATTTTATTTTGCTTTCATTCACCGTTAAACCCATCTTCTTGGCTTCCTTCTCAATGCTCACAAAAGCTCCACTGACATCACGCTTTGTTCGTCCGATTATGTCAATGTCATCAGCATAAGCGAGTAATTGGAGGGACTTTTGAAAGATTGTGCCTTTAGTGTTGACGTGAGAGTTTTGCACTATTCTTTCAAGAACGATGTTGAAAAAGTGGCATGACAGCGCGTCGCCTTGCCTAAAACCTTTTTTTGACTTCAAAGGTGTCGGTGAGGTCTTTGCCGACCTTGATGGAGCAGCGTGCATTCTCCATCATCATCCTGCACAAACGGACGAGTTTGGCAGGGATGCCAAAACTAGACATTGCTCTATATAGCTCGTGTCTATAGATGCTGTCATACGCGGCCTTGAAATCGATAAAAAGGTGGTGGTTATCGATTTGAAACTCTTGGGTTTTCTCCAAGATCTGCCGTAGTGCGAATATTTGGTCGATGGTGGACTTCCCTGGCCTAAAGCCACACTGATATGGACCTATCAATACTGAGGTTCCATTCATCGGGCATGCTTTCCTCCGACCATATTTTACAGATGAGCTGGTGCATACTCCTTACCAATTTATCGCCAGCCGCTTTGAATAGCTCAGCCGCAAGACCATCAGCTCCAACAGCTTTAATGGACTTAAGTTTAAATAACGCTATATTTACTTCGTCGAAATCGGGTGGACGGAATTGTTGACCTATACGTCGTCCAAGTTGAATGGTGTAATCTGCATGGTAGCGGAATTCGGTTTGTCATCGCCGTTATACAATTTGCAGAAATGATTTTTCCATATCCTCAGCACAGACTGCGATTCCACTACGATGTTCCCCTGATCATCCTTGCAGGCTTCGGTCCGGGCCTTGTAACCCTGGGAGGTTCTCTTTACCTTTAGGTAAAACTTCCGAACATAATTACTGCAATGGCATCCCTTTATTTCCTCGATCGCATGCTTCTCATGCTCTTTCTTTTTCCTTCTTAGAAGCTTGTGTTCCTCTCTCCTCTTCTGCTCGTAGAGCTCGCGAGTAGGCCTAGCACGTCAGAGGCGGCATCTATGATGGCTTCCTGGCAGGTTTTCCACTGGTTCTCGATATTTGCAGTTTTCGGCAAAGGACTAGTTAAGAGGGTGCGAGAGACTCGATCCGAAAAGAACCTGGCGATTTCTTCCGACTGTAGCCGCCCGACGTCGAACTTCCTCATAGTATTTTCCTGTTTTGGCTTTGGTCTAGATTTCCGCAGCATTACCTTGGCTACAACGAGGTAGTGGTCCGAGTCAACGTTGGCTCGGAACGTTCGGACATCCTTGATACTGGAGGAGTGCCTTGCGTCGATCGCAATGTGGTCAATCTGGTTAGCGGTTGATTGACTAGGAATTCGCCATGTCCCCTTATGTATATCGAGATGCGGGAACTGCGTACTAGCTACCACAACGTTTCGCCCCGCAGCAAAGTCAGTTAACCTGAGTCCGTTATCGGAGGTGGGTTCGTACAGGCTGTATCTTCCGATTGTGCCATCAAAGACGTCTTCTCTTCCTAGCTTGGCATTAAAATCATCCAAGACAATTTTAATGTCATAGCTAGGGCATTGCTCATATGTCTTGTCCAGGAGCTCCTAGAACTCGTCCTTGGTGTCGCCATCTTTCTCCTCTGTGAGAGCATGCACGCATATGAGGCTAATGTTGGTGAATTTCGCATTGATGCGAATTGTCATCAGGTGCTCGTTCACATAGTTGAAACTCAAGACTTCTTGCCTAAGTCTGCCTCTAACAACAAATCCACATCCAAAAAGACGCTGCCCTTGTCGGTAACAGTCACCGTAGTAGATATTGCAGTCTTTCAGTTTTCTTTTGCCCGGCCCATCCCATCGCACTTCTTGGATGGTGGTGATGTCTGCTTTGTAGCAGTCTAGGGCCTCCGCTAAATGTTCGGCTGAACGTGGTCTATAGAGAGACAAAACATTCCACGTGCAGATCCGAAGTTCGTTGTCCTTATTTCGTTTGCTAGGTTCCAAGTACAATTCCATTTCAGGTAGGTACTTTTCAAGTACAAATACAAAGGAAAACATCAAAAACTTAGGGTTTTAAGGGGCGTGGTATATGCTATTTTATAGACATTTTTGTTGAATATATAGAGCACGCCCACTTCTATTACAACCTTAAAATTTGACAGGATGGTAGCGCTTGTAATGAATGCAAAGGAAAAAATTTTGAATTCCAGATATTGCATTCAAGAGGCGTAGCATCAACCCAATTTCTCAGAATTGTTATCAATTGTTGTATGCAACACTTCAACCAACTTGAACTATGAGAGCAAGTACGTGCGACCCAATTGAGCATTTAATTTTTGAATTGAAAATATCATTAATCGAAAGCTCAACCAGAACACTCAACGAATTGTAGGTACTTGAAAAGTAGTTGAAATAGACTTGTCCTTAGAATGGACTTGTACTTGAAAATGTTCTTGGCAGTATTAAAGTACCAAGTCCATGTACTTGGAACAAAGTACGTACTTGAAAAAGTGCTTGTATTTGGTGTTTTTCAAGGACAACGTATGTACATACTTGTACTTGTTTTGTCAAGTAGGTACAAGTACAAGTACAAGTACACGGTACTGGGTTTTGTCAAGTACAAGTACAAGTACACGGTACTGGATACTTACAATGTACTGATGCACTTAAGCACTTTACAACTCTGATTTAAATATCGTATTTCATGCTTTTAAACATTTTTCTCTCATAATTTCCATGTTTTTGTTTACAATTTTCTTAAACACTTGAACATAAGAGCAAAAACGTGCGACCCAGTCGTGCATTTTATTTTTTAATGAAAACATTTCTTACATTAAACTCGTAACCCTTTGAATTATTCGTATGACGGCAAGCTTGTATATACAAACTTCCATGAAGAATCTTAATTAATTTGATGAGCTTTTGTGAATTATTGGTATTCCTAGAAAAACATGAGAAAAATAAAACTTTGTGTACGTCAGCAATTATAACCGACATCACTTGCGTTAAAACCATATAATCAGCAATACAAAAAACTCAAATAAATATTGATTTGCAATTATTTTAATATGCATACAACTCGAAACGTTTTCAATAGCATCAATAGAAAAAAAAAAAAAACAAAACAAACAACAATCGTTAAAATTTATTTCCATTGCAGGTCAGAAATCAATAATTAATTTGATAGCTACTATAAATTGAAAATTGTTATAAATTAACCAGTTGATACTATACTTCAATCGATATACGACCAACAAGTGTTGCATTGACCCTCGAGAATGTCAGTCTACTATAATATTCCGGCAACAATACTCTACCGCTCCATCGCTCTTCCTCTTATCCATTAAAATAAAACGACCCTTAACAAAAAGTACATTATTCATTTCTTAAGAAATGATTACATAAATGGAGACTTATTTTAGATTTAGAGCATTTAACTAGCAAGACTCATGTGATAATAGGAAAACGAAGGTTATCGTATAATTTATTAAAAATACTATAGAACGTGCTTACTTTTCTAATAACGAAAGGTGTTAATAGTCGTTGTACTGCTAAAAACGTGTTTATGGGGATTTTATGTTAAATAAATAAAAATAAAGAAAAATGTTTACAATTATAATTGCAATTATTATTCGTGTATACACACATTCGATTTGTTAGAAGTTTTATTGTTATAGTTTATGTGATAACTTTTGATAACTATGTCAAATACAAATTCCAATTTTATGGTGATATTAAGATTGTGTAAACAGATTGATTTAACACAGTTTAATCTAAAAAATTGCTCTTTACTATATACATAGAAGAGTTTGTTATATTGAATGTAAATAGATTGAGGATGATAGGTGAAATTAATCATAAAATACTCAGTGAAATTAAAAGTGGGTAAGTACCTAATCGTAAATAAAAAAAAAAAAATATTTCCATCTAAAATTGCGGGGGCTTGGCTAACAGTGGTTTTGTTTTCACTTTCTGCTAGTTTTTTTTTACTATTCATTGGATTCTACGTAACCCTTTGCTGACAGAATAATTATTTTTCCTAATTTCATTGAATATCAATTGATAAGGTGGTTTCAAATTAAAACTATTGAAACACGAGGGGGTAATGGTGTGGATGATGTGGTTTCAGACTGTAACCACCGGGCAACAAAGTCCGTAGTTATTTAAAGATAAATTAAGACCTAGATGTGGATTTAATTGTGGTCTTAAAATTTGTTGAACAGCTTTCTAGATGGAATTCTGCGAGTATTGGGAGCTATCGTGAATAAAATTTCCCACGGAATTTTTCCCATCGTCGAATACGTGGAACGTGAATTGTGGTCGCAGTTTCTCTCGGAATTTATTCGCATCGAAATGAATATTCCATGACCACTGGGCTACCATTTTGATCGACCAAATTTGAACCTGCAAGGAACAGTTGAATATTGTTGGCATTTCCAATTTTAGAAGATGGGAGAAATTCCGTGGGAAATTTTATCCACAATAGCCCCCATTGTTTTAAAAGAGTAGATCTTGCTTTTTATTAAATCAATGGGCCAACATTCATTAGTCATTAGGCAAAAAGTGGTAAAATTTGCTTTATACATATCTGCCTAGCAATCCATGAGACACGGCAACCTTCCATTCACTACGATCCCAAGTACGCTATTTTCTATCATCTAGCTCAAGCCTTCTGCGGAGGCTCGGTCCTCTTTGTACTGTCGAACTTGGGGGCTGGGATTCAAACACTCCCTTGGCTGGAGCATTATTGTCCATAGAGCTCCTGGTTGTATCTTCTCCTTCATTCGACCTGCTCGCATAAATGCCAAATATCCGCCGAAGAATTTTTCTTTCGGAAAAGTCCAGTGTCAGCATTCCTTTTTTGGTTTTCGTCCAACACTATAGGCTCCATAAAGCATGACTGGCAGTATAAGGGTTGTAGAGCGTGTACCTCGTCTTATGTGTGAAAGGTTTTGAATCCATTTGTTGCACCAAATCAAACCGAAGTAGCACCGATTTGCTAGGGTAATTCTTCTTCGGATGTCCACTAAGATGTCATTCTTGAGATTAGTGTTTACTCCGTGGTAGATGAGAAATCCTTAACTATACTGCAAAGTTTTTGCTATGAACAGTGATGTTTTATTCTAGCCGGTTCACAGATATCTGATTGCTTGTTAATAACATGTATCCGGACTTCTCCTCGTTTACTTAAAGACCAAAAAGTTTCGCATATTCTTCAATTGCCATGAAAGCCTCTATAGCAGCTTGTTGGGAGCGGCCAATAATGTCCAGAAACGAGATTGAAGAAATCACATGATAGCGCATCTCCTTGCCGAATCCCTGTGCATGTTTGGAATAGTTCGGACCAGCATTTCCCTAGTTGCACATTGCATCGTGAATTTTCTTATGTCACGCGATCCGGGATTCCTGGGATACCAAGTTCAGCCATAGCCATAGTTCCTGATGATGAATGCTTTCATAATGTGGCTTTGAAGTCGATGAATAGATGGTGAGTCTCGACTTGAAGTTCATTGGTCTTTTCCAGGATTTGCCTGGGAGTGAGAATTTAGTCTGTGTTCGATCTGCCTAGCCAGAATCCACACTGGTACTTGTCGATTATAGTTTTGCAGAACGGCTTAAGACGCTCACACAATACATATGCCTCGATAGTTCCTGCAGGACATAAGACCGCCGTGTTTAAAGAGGGGATTTTTGAAGCTGATAGAACAGTCTTTCATCGGGCATGTTTCCTTCCACCCAAACTTGGTTGATGATTTGACACATGCACCATTTCAACACATTTCGAAGAGCTTCACAGCTAAATCTACCTCTTCTATATTGAGTGGTTGAACAGGGTCTTCATTGGTTATGGGGGTGTTCTCTTCCTATCCTATTTCGCGCTCTTCCTGATGCCCATTTAGCAGCTGCTAGAAATGCTGCTCGAATACATCTACTTTTACTTGTGATTCGGGGACTAGGTTACCTTCGCTGTTGCAAAAAGCCTGCGTTTCGGTTTTAAAACCAGCAGCCAGTTGTTAGACTTTTTTTATAAGTCGGGGTATTCTTTTGATGGTGAGACACTTCGATCTTCTGGCGACTCCAAATATGCTAAAGCGATCAAGACGAATTTCATCTTAAGGGTGGTTCGCAGCTTATTTTCATTTGACAGTTGAGCTCTAAACCTTGCCGCAACAAAGAAATGATCAGAGTCGACGTTTGCCCCTCGAAAATAACTTAGGTTTAAGATGTTAGAGGCCCTTTGTCTATTAGTACATGGTCGATTTGGTTGGCGTACCGACTATTTGGAGAGCGCTTATGGATTCTTAGCCGTGGAAACCTAGTCCTAATTATCACCGTAATACGATCTCCTGAAAAGTCTTTTAGACCTAGGACGTTATCATTTATCTCTTTGTAGAGTCCAATTTGAGTATTAAGATCCCCGAGCAAAAACATTGTACTCTGGGTAGGCTCCGTAAGTTATGTCCTGAAGGTCATTTAAAACTCATCCTTACCAGGGCTTTCAGCTCTATTGTGAGCGGCGTGTGCACATAATAGGCTTATGTTTTGGAAAGTGGCTTTAATGCGGATCACAGCCAGGTAATCACTTAACGAATTAAATTCGATATATTTGCTTCTTAACCGATACCCCATGACAAATTCGCATCCCAATATGTAACCAATAAATAGTTCCATTGATTCATTGTAAAAATGACGGAAGTTAGAAGAAGTTTTTGTTTTTTTATTTAAACTAAAAAAACATAAAATGGAATTCAAATTCAATCTTTTATATAGCCCAAAAGGAAATTTTCTGGATTTTTTTTTGAAGATAATTTCATTAAAATCTTGGCCGTGATCAGTCCATTCGGAAAGTCTAATTTTGGATCTGATTTCTTCAGCAAAACGGATGTCTTTTGCTCAATTACGCAAGCACTGTTGGCTTTCAAGTCCCGAATCGTAGCTGGCTTATTGGCGAAGACTTTTGAATTTCCCAAAAGGAAAACATCCAGAGGTGTGATATCATGCGATCTATAGGTGTTAACATGTCTGAAACGTGGAATTAGCTGGTCACCAAAATGATTTCTCAATAAAACCATTGTTTTTAACACTGTGTGCCGTCTTGCTGAGACTAAATGTCGCCGAAATTACAGTCAAAATTACAATTTGAGGCCGTTATCATGGTGCGGTAGCGCTCGCAATTGACGATAATGTTCTGTCAATCCTCATTTTTAAAGAAATACGGACTGATAATTCCACCAGCCCTCATTAATCACACCAAAGAGTGCATTTATTTTCGGATGCAATATAGTAGTTCGAGATTCTCTTCAGGTTGCTCATCAGCCCAAATCCGGCATTTTCTTTAACTGACATAGTCATTCAGCAGTCAGTAATGTGACTTATCGCTTTTTGTTCGAAAAACAATGGATTTTCTTCAAACTTTTTCGTTGATTTCCGTTATACAGCTGAATAATTTGGGGACATTGGTGCGGTGTGGGTCTTTCCATGATGATTTGTCAAACAATATATACTCATTAAAAATAACATGACACCAGTCACGCGTGATCTGTCCACAAAGCCTATTAAAAAAAAAGCTTCTCATGTCACTCAGCATTAAAGATTTAAGATTTTGGTTTATCAAGGGGTCTTTCAGGCTTACGCCAAAATATTGAATTTTTTATTTGAACATGACTATGTATCTAGAATATCGAGTCACTTTTTGGTTAAAAAAGTCAACAGACATGTCATGAACTTTTTAAAAAATATTTTTGTTTAATTTTTCTCCCAACTACATTCAACTAACCGAATAAAAAAAAATTAAATTATTTATAGTGTTGACACCGTCAGAAAGATCGTCATAACCACTAAATCTTTATTTTATGATTTCTCTAGCATCGTTATAGATGATCATTTTAATACATAACGGCGAGCACCTAAGTTTTAACGTTTTGTTTATTGTTCTTTAACCCGATATTGTCTTGAACACTCGGGTGTATATGCTGCACCAAAATTCAGGTTTTCCTTTCCAAATATCTCAACCAGATTATTAGAAGGAACGTTTATCCTTGCTTTATGCTTCTATAAATGCCGAAATTTAGGTAGCTTTGAAAAAAAAAAATACACGATTTGAAATTACATATTTATCTGTTATTAGTTTTTTATTAAAGCAATTTCTATTTTTCATTTTGTTTTCAGGACAAAATCATACAAAATTAAACTATAATATAGCTTATTGCGAATGCCTTTTGCCTAAATACTTTTTTATCCAAGGCAGGCTAAAAGTCACATTCCCTCGAAAAAAAAATTAATAACTTTTGTTTATAATATTTTTGAATAAGAGACTTTTGGCCAGAGGTCGAAAATAAAACTCAACCTTTTGAAAAGTTTTTTTTTAAATTTCGAGATTTTTAAAAATGGTCACTTAACAACCACTAACTCAAAAAGAACTTTTTTCGGTTTCTGTCAGTGAGAAACTTTTATTTTGATTTTTTAGGTTTCATCTCGTTATGGTCTAATTTGAAAAATTAGCTTAAAGAAATCTTTCAAGGTTAGTCAACAGTATTTTGTAACGATTGTGCGTTGGCTGGCCAACGGGCTCTCATCTGGATTTTTACTCCTTCTTTGGGACCTATGTGCCACTCACGCAACTCTGTTGACTAACTTAGGGTACGTATGTTCAGTCGGCAGTAAGGTGTCAATTGTCATTCTTAACAGTTTTCTTTTGCCAGTCAGGCACCGTTGTCAGCCCCTTGAAATATGTAGCTAAAATGAAACTCTAATTGCTGTAATAGTTGGACTTTGGTAACATAAGACCGAGACCACAGCGAGACGATGATAAGGCGTGAAATATGACAAAAACCACGTGTAAATGTCACGGTGTTACTATAGCGAGGATATTGCGAGAAATCCACGATACAGGTAGCCGTGTAAATGAAACATAAAACCACGTTTTGAATTTTTAACCACGGTTTTAGCTTATTGTAACCTATTTGAAAAGTAATTTTGAAAAAAAAAGAGTTTTGGCGAGACTAGCGAGACCAAAGCGAAATGATGGAAAAACATTATAAATGACAAACACCACGTGTAAATATAACGGCGAGACCTTACTTACTTACTTACTTACTTATCCGGCTCCCGATCCATGAAGGGTCTCTGCCTGAGATATTGCGGTCTTCCATCGGTTGCGGTCCCTCGCACGCTCCCTCCAGTCGTCGAGACCAAGCGCTCTTGCGTCTGTGACCGCCTGGTCCCTATAGCGGAGGTTCGGTCTTCCTGGTCGTCTCGAACCTGGGGGCTGGGATTCGAAGATTTTCTTGGCTGGAGCGTTGTTGTCCATTCGCTCGATGTGGCCGAGCCAATGTAGTCGACGTGTTTTGGCTCTTTGGACTACATCCACATCTTGGTACAGCTCGTACAGTTCACGATTGAATCTTCTCCTCCAATCGCCCTCTTCGCATATAGGACCAAATATCCGCCGTAGAATTTTTCGCTCGAAAGTGCCCAGGATCAATTCCCCTTTTTTACTTATCGTCCAGCACTCGGCACCGTAGAGTAGAACTGGTAAAATTAGAGTTTTGTATAGCGTGCACTTTGTCTTTCGAGAAAGGAGTTTTGAACCCATTTGTTTGGCCAAACCGAAGTAGCAGCGGTTCGCTAGGGTAATTCTTCGTCGGATTTCCACTAAGGTGTCGTTCGTGGGATTGATGTTTGTTCCGAGGTAGGTGAACTCCTTGACTACCTCGAAATTACTGCTACCAACAGTGACGTTTTGTCCTAGGCGATGGACAGATGAGGCTTTGTTTGTTGATAGCATATACTTTGTTTTGTCCTCATTCACTTCAAGACCAACGCGTTTCGCCTGTTCATCAATAGCTGTGAATGCTTCAAGTACAGCTCTCTTGGAACGGCCGATGATGTCGATGTCGTCCGCATAACCTAGCAGTTGAGAAGACCTGTTAAAGATAGTGCCTTCCATGTTAACACCACTCTTGCGCACTATCTGCTCCAGGACTAGGTTGAAGAAATCACATGATAGCGCATCTCCTTGTCTGAACCCTGTACACGTCTGGAATAACTCGGATGAGCTGTTACCCATTTGCACGTTGCACCGCGTATTTTGTAACGTCATGCGGCATAGCTGGATCAGTTTTTTCGGGATCCCGAGTTCCGACATCGCCAATAGAAGCTCTTGGCGACTTATGCTATCATATGCGGCTTTGAAGTCGATGAATAGGTGGTGGGTCTCGACTTGAAATTCGTTGGTCTTTTCCAGGATTTGCCTCAATGTGAAGATTTGGTCTATCGTTGATCTGCCTGGCCTGAAGCCACACTGGTACGTGCCGATCATAGTGTTGCAGAAAGGTTTTAGACGCTCACATAGTACGTTGGAT
The DNA here is from genome assembly GCA_963921185.1 of Dasysyrphus tricinctus. Classification (NCBI taxonomy): domain Eukaryota; kingdom Metazoa; phylum Arthropoda; class Insecta; order Diptera; family Syrphidae; genus Dasysyrphus; species Dasysyrphus tricinctus. Next base: position 104,703,913 of record OY992532.1, on the reverse strand, counting down.
AGGATCTTGTAGGCAACATTAAGCAGGGATATGCCTCTGTAGTTCTTGCAGGACATAGGATCGCCTTTTTTGTAGATTGGGCATATGGAGCTATTTGACCAGTCGTCGGGCATACTTTCCTCCTCCCAAACTTGGTTGATGAGCTGGTGCATGCACCCTACCAGAACATCTCCTCCATACTTGAAGAGTTCCGCTGGTAGGCCATCCGAGCCGGCGGATTTGTTGTTCTTAAGCTTGTGGATGGCTTTCTTAACCTCTTCAGTACTGGGTGCTGGGACTGGATCTTCATTGACTGGTCTAATGCTTCTTTGTTCCCCTGTCGCCTCCTCTACATAATGCCCATTAAGCAGCTGCTGGAAATGCTGCTTAAACACGTCTACAATTCCCTGTGCTTCGGTGACTAGGTTCCCTTCGCTGTTTCGAAGAGCTTGCGTGCCAGTCCTATAACCAGATGCCAGTTGCTTGGCTGTTTTGTAGAACCGGCGGGTGTTGGTGGCGGTGCTGGACTCTTCGAGATACTTGAGCTGAGAGGCTGCGGATGCTCTTTTCTTTCTACGCAGGGTTTTTTTCTCTTTCCTTCTCTTTTCACGGTACTCCTCTCTTGCTGCTCTTGTTTTCCGTTGCAGCATTTGCATTCGTGCATTTTCCGTCTCCTGCTTCAATAGCGCGCATTCATCATCATACCACGGGTTCTTTTTTCTGGGTGGTTGATAGCCTATGGTGGTCTCGGCTGTCTCTTTAATAATGTCGCGATACTGGTTCCACTGGTTGTTGACGCTTGTGGCTGGGTGTACGGCAGAGAGTTTCCCGGTCAATTGCTCACTGTAGTCTCTGGCTTTCTCAGATGTGCTAAGGCATGCGATGTTGAACTTCTTTCTTTGGGCGGTCTTCGTTTTCTTTTCGTTGGACAGTCGGGCTCTGAACTTTGTCACAACAAGAAAGTGGTCAGAGTCCACGTTTGCACCTCGGAAAGTTCGCACGTCCAAGATGTTCGATGCGTACCTTGCGCCAATTAGCACGTGGTCGATTTGGTTGGCCGTTCGACCATCTGGAGATCGCCAGGTTGCTGTGTGTATCCTTCGCCTGGGGAACCTAGTGCTACTTATCACCGTATTACGAGCTGCAGCAAAGTCGATTAGTCGGAAGCCGTTGTCTGTTGTCGTTTCGTGGAGGCTGTGCTTTCCAACTAATCCGCCAAAGATGTTTTCCTTTCCGACTTTAGCATTGAAGTCTCCGAGCACGACTTTGACATCGTACTCCGGACAGGCTCCGTAGGCTCCGTCCAGGAGGTCGTAAAACTCCTCCTTGTTAGACTCCTCAGCTTCATCGGTAGGGGCGTGTGCACATATTAGGCTGATGTTTTGGAAGGTAGCTTTGATGCGGATCACAGCCAGGCGATCGCTTATCGGCTTAAAATCGATGACTTTTGATCTGAGTCGATTTCCCACGACGAATCCGCATCCTAGCATGTGCAGTCTTTGGTGACAGCTGTAATAAATGTCGCAATCTTTTCTTTTCGTTATACCTGATCCTATCCATCGTATCTCCTGGATCGCGGTAATGTCTGCCTTGTACCGCGAGAGGACAGATTCAAGTTTTTGAGTAGCACCTGGTGTGTAGAGTGTCCTTACATTCCAGGTGCATACTCGTAGATCATAGTCCATTTTCGTTCCGGGTCTGGTTGCCATTTGAGGGGGGTCGTTATCCGAGGCTTCTTGCGTCTCTCTCATAACAATTGGCTTTTTTACTGTGGCCGGGTCGTTAGCCCAACGCACTAACCTCCAATCTGTAGGGCCATGGGTTTAATGTTGCAATTCTTTCCTTGATCAACATTCGCACTTACAAGTTTAGCAAGTCCTGGCATAAAGCCAAGACCAGTATCCGGCGGCTACCAACTTGGAGGTATTGTAAGCACTTGATGTGTAGGAAAAGATACAGCTCGAGGCCCCCAGTTCCTACAACATCCAACCACCTATACCGGCGAGACCTTAGTGAGAAAAACACGACACAGATATCCATGTAAACGAACACGGGGAGACAAAAGCGAGATTAACACAATGACCACGAAACATAAAACCATGTTTGGAATTTTTAACCACGTTCTTAGCTTATTATAAACTTTTTGAAAAAAACGAGTTTTGGCGAGACCAAGGCGAGATGATGGAAAAAAAAATCTAAATGCCAAAAATCACGTGTAAATATCGCGGCGAAACCAAACCGACACCATAGCGAGAAAACTACGACACAGATAGCCGTGTAAATGCGCACAGCGAGACAAAAGCGAGATTAACACAATGACCACAATGGCACTGAAAGCTACGTTTAGACGGTACCTATGGCGTCGTTATCGTAATATCTCTTATTTTATATATGTTGATGACGATTTGAGTCTATTGAGTTCTGAATTATCTGAAATATTTCAAACAGCACAGATTTTATATCTACTTTTTCTTAGAGAGAAAGTTACATTTTTGATTTATTTTGCATGGAAACAGTTTTAGGTTGATCATTTCCCTTTATTTTTTTTTGAAAAAAAGTCAACATATAAGAGTTATTCTGGAAGGTTAATTTTAAAAAATAAATCTCAGACCGAGACCAAAATGAAAATTGACGAATTTAATACCTCAGTGAGAAACCAATTGAAAATAAAGGTCAACTGTTATTTTCGATCACTGCTTTTGGCACACCCTATACTAATATTCTATGCGATATTATTTTTAACTAAAATAATATGGGTATTCATACAACAGCGTAAACTCATCGTAAACGTTGTAAAGATTAAAACTTCGTAATTCTGTCACAATTTGTATGGAAAATTTGACAGATTTACGAAGTTTAAAACTTTACCACGTTTACGACGACTTTACGCTGTTTCATGAATACCCTTAATATAAACAGAAATAAAAATTACAATGGAGAAAAAAAAAACACGAGTTGCTTGCTTATAAAAATAATTCAATTTCACGCAGTATACATTAAACTCTATTTTTTTTTTGAAAAATTAACGATAATAAAAATGGCTTAGCACGCAACAATTATAATTAAGTTGGAAGTCCCTACCTATACAATAAAAACTAATTGTTTGATCTTCATTAATTATTATGACTTGCAAACATACTCCAATGAAACAAAAAAAAACCAAATATTTTTTCTACGTAATTGTTATTCAATAAACAATAATTAATATAGAATGAATTAAAATATCCCAATTCAAGGAATATGCATTCACCGATAGCTAAAAATAATAAGAATTCAAGGTTTTCATTTATTTTCCTGTGAAACCACCATGCCTGTAAAAAAAAAAGCTAAACGCCTAACCAGAACCACCTTAAAATTCATTTCAAGCGATTAAAGTTAACAAATACACATGACTAGTTCGCACAGATACAGTTATTTACTTTTCTTTAATATTTCATGATAAATGTTGATAGCGTGATTTTTATAGGAATAATATACATTATTTTAGAACTTTGGAACTAGGTATTCTGTTTATATGCCCTTCAAATTCAAATTCAATATTGACGTGAAACTATGTAGTATCAGCAACCTATTTAGACTCTTACCAGACACCTACAGTGGGGCCTTACGTCAGCCAGACACCATAAAGCTGTTAAAAATCGTGTGTCTTACGCTATATCATCAAAGCTAATTTTCTATATACCTTCCCATGGTCTTTGAGCAACTATTTAAAAAACTTTTCTAAGCAGCCAGACACTTACAGTGGGGCCGACCATCAGCAAGAAACTGTCAAAATATTCATGTATTTCTATTTATAGATTCAAGTATTACTTTTTTTAAAAGTCGGCGTGTCAGTGGGCAAAACTGTTTGTGTTTTCTTATACTATCTTTTATCTTGTGTTAAAATTTCATCAAAACCGGTTGAGTCGTTCAGATTGAATGGAGCCTAGACTTGCTACAACTGAATACGAAAGAAGTATTTTTTGAAAAACCTGCATAAAGTGGGCGCCGAAACCTAATTTATTCTATTCTGTTATTTACTAGTGTGGATGTATTGTTAAACAGAACATTATCTATTAAATTTACGCACAACCCAAGTATTCGTCTATTTTAGCGATTATATTACAAAAACGTGTGCGTTTCAGGGTGCGGAAATTTAAGGTAATGACATGTTTCTCATGACAACTTTTATCATATTTGAAAGTTTCATCAAATTCAATTGGGTTATTCATATTATATTGAATTAAGGTAGGCTCTCAATACACACGGAACCACTGTTTACTAAGGTAGATTCATGCATACAAAAATATTGTAACTTTTTCACAAAGAAAATAAATCACCGGTAACTAAGGAAGTCACTGGTTTTATTTGCACTTAATCGGAATAATAAGTATTTTTTTGAAGCATTATTTTGTTACAAGTACCTACATTGTACATAATGTACATATGTGGGTGTGTAAATATTATCAAAAATGTGATTAAATTTCACGCGACTCATCAGAAATAGCAGATGCTATTTAATTTTGTAGTAATTATGTCATACACAGTGAGACACAATAATTTTTAGAAAAATCTGCTTTGAGCTTGTTTCTATAATTTACTTTAATAATTTGTATAAATAATTCCAAAAAAGATTTATATCATTAAAAAATATTCACGTATATAGCTTCATTTAAAGGTTTTTGGCTTAATCAAAAAAGATTGATTGCACTCATTCTACAAGTGTTAGGTATAAACTAAATGATTACATTCAAGGAGGACAATAATTTATAAACTTAAGCTAAATAAATCTCTCTCAAGTGCAAAAGATTTTATTTTGTGACGGAAATTAAAACTATATGACATACTATATCCAATGCACGTACTCAAATAATGCACACAGGGCACTTGATCAATATTTATCTAACTTACAATTAAAACCCTGAATTTATATTGCTCGTTTAACTCATTTGGCTTTTATTTTTATCTTTCCAGAATTCATCATCTCATCATCTTTAGTGATTATTTTATTTAATTTCAATTCGGTACCAAGAAGAGTTAAAAGATGCCAGTTCAATCACCTATCGAGATCAGCAACCGTGCTATCGAACATCGTGACGATGTTGATCCACTTGAGTATCATGGTCATTGGGAGCCAGTTGGTGTGGCTAGGGTTGCCAATACAGGCACCTCAGCAATGGTAACATTTTCAAAGCGCCCCGAACAACCATTCATAATTGGTGGAGTATTAGGCGAAGACAAGTATATATTCGAGCAGATACATTTTCATTGGGCCGAAACCGATGATTCTGGCTGTGAACACACTCTAGAAGGCATGACATACTCCATGGAGGCGCATGCGGTGCATTATAATTCAAAGTATGAAAATTTTGCTGAGGCTAAAAATAAACCAGACGGCCTTGCGGTCGTTGCGTTTTTCATACAGGCCTGTGGAGAAAAAGACTGTCCCGAATTTCAAAAAGTCACCGAGGGTATACGGATTGTGCAGAAAATCCACACAACCGCATCATTAGATTCAGGTTTGATGGTTGGTCATATGTCTGATAAAAGAATGGCTTTACTCAATGAAAAAATATGTGTTTTATTTTTATTTATTCTTGAAACGCTTCCCGAAATGATGATGAATGTAATGCGCACAGACTGTTTGTCCTGGATTGGATTGCAAGAGCTGAGCAAACACTATTACACATATAAAGGATCTCTGACGACAGCACCGTACTTTGAAAGTGTGACGTGGATTATTTATAGAACACCGATCTATGTATCGCGGGAGCAGGTAAAATTAATTATTTAATTTATAAGAATAAATAGTTTGTAGATTATATTATTGTAGAGATGTATTATGTACATATGTATGTATGTATGTATATTATTATCATTATTCTTTTTTTTTTGTTTCGTTTGAGAAAACCGATATTACTTAAGTTGGGCATTCACGTTGAGACAGTCGTAGGGACGCACGCACAGGAGCATTTGCGTGAAAAAAACTAGTCAAAATTATTTTTTTGTCTTCATGACCTAATTTTCATCTGAAACTTAAATTTATACCGTTTTAAAGCATTTCCATTCTTTAAAACAGAAATGAATAATTGTGGGTTTTTTTTTTAATTTTTTCTACCCATGGGCTTAGATATGTGTGAAACTACTACAGTAGACAATCGATATAGTGAAGTAATAAAAACCAGGCTTGTTCACTATTTCGAGATTGTTCACTTTTTCGAGCGGGAGTTTTCTAAGGCTTACTAAAGATGAATTTGATCCAAAATGCACATTTCGTTTGATGTAATTGTTTTTAATTTTAATTAAGCATTAATCAAGGTTTTCACTCAGGTTTAAACAAAAAAAGAAGCAATTCCCCAGAGCTATGAAGCTATGTAAAATACTTGCGCGACATTTTTATACAAAATACGTTTTTATATAAAATTTGGTGTGTTCACTATTGTGGATAGTTCACTATTTCGAGATTCACTAAATCGAGCGTCTACTGTATTACATTTTTGAAAAAATGGTAATAATCAAATCAATTTTTTTTAATCGAAAGTTGAAGGTTTAGTTTGCCATATTGCATACAAAAAACTTTCGAATAATACAAAAAAAACTTGTTCAAAAATAATACTTTTGGAAAAAATGGCAATTTTAAATAATTTTTTTCTCAAAAAGGAAGAAATATGAGGAAAATGTTTTGGATTGTACAAAACGCTGAGACCTTATAGTTTGCTTTAGAAATAAATTTACTTTCAAACTTCTCGACTTTTTGATGAATCAATGTTTGCCCAAGAACATAGAAATTAGTCGATGCAATGAAATAAATCAAACGTTGAAATTAAGTATACATCATGGTCTCTAACATTCATTCATAACATTTTTTTCAACTCACTTCAAAAAACATACAACACCAACTTCAAATTGGTGAAAATAGAGCGCATTGCAAATCCAGGCGTGCCTACTAAATTGGTCTAGATTCTGACTAGCTGCCCGAAGAGGGAGCGTGGTGGGGGTCAACTTTGAGACTAGTTAATGATAATACGGTTAATCAGCTACAAGCAAAACCAAATTGAGAGGCTTTCACAATAGTTTGATTTTTTCAATTTTGTTCGGTTTTTGAGGAAGGTAAAATGCTCCTTAGTGGGACGGTCGGAAGATTCGTAGAGATCTTCAACGACCTTCAGCATACACGAGGTCCATTCACAAAAAAACCTGTCAATTTTCCATAGAAAATCTCTGCGATTCTTGCGATAGTCCTTAAGACAGGCCGACTTTATAATGGGGTATCTTTTGACTTGGAACCAAAAATATTACCAATTTTGAAAGTGCTATAAGCAGATCTGTGTACTTACTGTAATTAAAACTTTTTAAGCACCAGTAAAATTCTTTGGTTCTTGTACTTAAATATCTCAAGTACCAGTACCAGACTTGTTCTTATAATTCCGTCCAAATTCTTGAACATTTTGTATTGACTACTTTTGTACTTATTAAGTGTTGTTAAATAATTTTCTATTCTTTTTTAATTCTTCAATTTGGTAAACTCTCACACACTCTGTTCCCATTGAACGATCCATTGCAAATAAACTATTCTTAAAAGCCACCCAATCAATTGACTGCACACCACGCCCCTTTAACTTGTTGCGTTGACGCAATCATATAATCAAAAATAAAGACTAGGGACACGCTAGTGCTAGTCCGTAGTCAAATTATTTAGGTTGGATGATTTCTCGTTAATGTTTCAACAGATTTTATTTCAATTTGGCGAACAGGCACATTGTGATTCGTAAGAGCCAGCTGCAAATTTTTGGTATGAAGGCATAACCAAAAAATGAGTATGAGTTTTGTTTGTTGTTTTTTTTTTATTGAACATTTCTATTTACAATTGGCTTAAAAATAATTTATGACTATTAGATACATTGATAAATAATAAAATTATGTTGGCACATAAGGGGCCTAACGGTATACATTGGTAAAATTTTGAATACAAATAAGATTTATAATATGTGAAAACTTAATATAAAAGTCGGTTTGACTTTGTCGTCCTCGGGTTGTTCAGTCCCGGTTGTTCAGTGGCAGTACATTTATAGAGGATGGGGGATAGAGTTGGCGTTTAGCCACGGTAATGTGCTGACCCTGGGTCAGAGTAGAAGTGTCCTGCTTCATCGTTGGTTGTTGTAGTTATATCTTGAATTTCCTTGATGCCTAGATACCTTGGTTCCGGATGTCGTTGTTGGTTTATCATTCTTCTCATCAGTTGATTAGGGTGGTTGGCGATGTTTCTAACCAGTTTATCTGCAGATAGCAATAAGTACTTGTCCAGGGGGAATACCTTTGCTTCAGAGTAGAGTTGCTCGTTCTTGAAATGTTTGCGCCACTGACGATCGAAATGAAGCCCAGTACATATCCTCAGAATTTTCCTTTCGAATATTTGTAGTTCCTTCATGGCTGTTTTGGAGATAGTGAACCAAACTGGGAAGCTGTAACTGATGACTGGTCTCAGAAGTTGCTTGTACATTAGAACTTTTGTCTGCTGGCTGAGAGCGAGTCATCAGGGAAGAGAAGGTTCTCGCATTCACTTGAGGTTGGTTGGTCAGAGGTCATGATGTTGTATAGAAGTGGTCCAAGCTTCGACCCTTGGGCAACTCCAGCCCTGATGGTCTTCACTGTCGATTTGCAATTCTCCAGTTGTACGAAAAAGTTCCTGGAAGAAAGAAAAGAGAAAATAATTTGTATTAGTGCTGAAGGAAAGCCTAGTAAGTTGAGTTTATGGATAAGGGCTTCAATCCATACACTGTCGAATGCTTTTTCGATATCCAGAAAGCATCCGACGGTAACTCGATGGTTGTTCAAAGCTGTGATGTCATGATGGAACTTCAGGAGCGGATGCAGAGTGGAATGCTTTCCCTGAAAACCGAACTGCATGTCTGGGATGATGTTGTTCTCGCCGCAGAACTTCTTGAGCTTCCTGAGTATCAGCTCTTCCAAAATCTTACTTAGGTTATTGAGGAGGGATATCGACCTGTAGTTGGTAGCCATGTTCCTTGCACCTTTCTTGGGAATCGCCACGATTTTTGCAGTTTTCCATTTCTGGGGGAAATAACTTTTGTTGATGCAGTTGTTGAGGATGATGACCAAGAAAACCATTACTGTTTGTGGAAGTTTCTTTAGGATGAAGTTGGATACCTCATCCGGCCCAGCTGACTTCTTTGGTTTTGAGTTACTAATAATCTCATTTATCTCCTCTGTGGTGCTCAAGTTCGGTTTGTCGACTACTGGATCACTCGCAGGATTGTTGTCACTAAACGTTGCTCTATTCAAGTTGGGCATCATTGTCTGCTGGATGGATACCTCAATTTCGCCAAGGAAGATTGGATCTTCAGATGGGCTGTCCGTGAAGTTACCTTCAAATTGGGAAGCGAAGGCTTCAACTTTATCCTTTTGTATTCGATTTCAAGATGCATCCACCTCCAGACCCTCATACTCATTTTTCGGCAATGCATTCACCCAAAAATTTGCAGCTGGCTCTTAGTCTAGGAAAAGTAGCTAAAATATTTCCGTTTTGGTTCTATTGCCCCTTATCAAGGTGAGCACTATTTCTCCGTGGTCTTATCTGACTAAACGCATTTAAAAATACTGTCAGTTTTCAAAAAAAAAAAAAAATAAACCAGTGGTACATATTGTACTTGGTCTTGTCCTCATTGATCGTTAAATCCATTTTCCCAAATTTCCGTTTCAATTGCCACAAAAGTGCGACAGTCGTCTCGTTGTGTCAGACATTTCTAGAACACTGTTCTGTAGTTTGCGCAGTTAAGAGGTCCCCTTTTCTTTTGGTTAAAATGTCAATGCTATAAGTATGAGTGTAAGAGGCTAACACAAACAAAAAGATAAAATATTAAAAGGGTATTCATGCAACGGCGTAAAGTCGTCGTAAACGTAGTAAAGTTGTATACTGCGTAAATCTGTCCAATTTTCCATACAAATTGTGACAGATTTACAAAGTGTAAATCTTTAATACGCTTAAGATGGCTTTACGCCGCTGTATGAATTTTGAATACCCTTATTATCTAGATATAATGCAAACTGATGGGAAACTCTTAAAGTGCATTTAAGAAAGTCATCTTTTCTGAGGACAAAACAAAAAAGTACTGTGAAAGTTACTCTCGTCAGTAAATATAACTCGATTCCAGAACAAATAATATTTCTTCTTTGTTTCAATGATAAATCTTCTAAGACCAAATCATTACTTATGGGTTATTGTTCTATTCTAAATTTGTTGCTTAATTATTGGCCCTTTAACTGTTTTTAAAAGAATGGGAAGACACTACAAGACAGGGAAGACACTACAAAATGACGGAGTGTACGGAGCAACATTCTTGCAATTCGGTAAATACGTTATACGTGAGAGGTGAAACAAATTCTCTTGCTGTATTGTTAGTTGTTACTTTTGGTTTTATATTAAACGTTACCGTTATTTTTGTTCAAATGTATCAGAAGTAAGGTGCTGTTTTGACTTAGGGTAAACGCAAATATTAAGTACATCGTGGCATGGCATGAGTGCATTGGACTGTCACGCCGAATATAGGAGGATCGATTTCCGGCCTCTGCCACATAAAATCAAACATTTTTTTTGTGAGGAAATACCAAATTGTTCAAGAGTATCTTCTTTATCACTTCTCTCCTGGTTTGTTTGGAATATAAACACAATATAATGCGAGGAACGAAGCAGTGTATTCCTTCAAAATAGCGAAAAAATGTTCTTTGAGTACATTTTCAAAAGTTGGCTTTAACGAACAAATAAAAACATGATTTATATTAAAAACGGTTTCAAGCATGTATTTTGATTTCCCCAAAATATCTGATACTCCCTGTTTTTATTTCTAATTAATGGGACAAATATTACACATTTTGTATCAAGCCCAAAACAGATACCAGTTTAAGGGTTAAGTCATATAAAGGTATTTCGACTTCACGAACAGCTGCTATTTAACTAAACAAAATTGCACAAGAATTTGTACTTTTATTACTAGAAATGTAGTTGTTTAAAGCTATGTAAAATAAAGAAAGGTTGGGTTAGGTAGAAGGGCTGACAGTTGATCTTGTTACCGTTGCACTTAGATCTATGTAGATCTGTTGTGATACCCTGGGAAGTTGTATTCCACTTTATGTAAAAATCTGTGTTCTGTTCGCAGTCAAGCCATTTAAAGGCGTTGATGAAGTTCAGTATGCTTTTGGCCAAAGTTATATAAAGTTCTTTGCCCTATTCTGCCGTGTTAAGAGAAAAAAACGTAACTGACTTTTTGGCTGTTTTGAGTTAGGGCTAGTTTTGACATCTTTGATATGTTTGCTATTTTATTCTTTAAAAATAAAAGCCCTTACTTGCTTTTGTAATGGCTTAAAACGTTTAAGAAAAATGAAGTTCGTTCAAGGAACCATGCTTTTTTTTGGAAAAATTGACGCTTTAGCACTCAATTTAAGAAAAAAAAGTGACTACCATACAAGCAATTAAACATCTGATAAATAATCAAGGCAAAAAAAAAAATGAATGTAAAAACCGCTCGGCGTCCGCTCAGCGTCCGATCGGCCTCCGCTCAGCGTCCGCTCGGCTTCCGCTCAGCGTCTGCTCGGCCTCCGCTCAGCATCCGCTCCGCCTCCGCTCGGCCTCCCTTCAGCGTCCGCTCGGCTTCCGCTCAGCGTCCGCTCGGCCTCCGCTCCGCCTTCTTCGGCGTCCGCTGGGCTTCCTTTCAGCGTCCGCTCGGCCTCCGCTCAGCGTCCGCTTGGCCTCCGCTCAGGGTCCGCTCGGCCTCCGCTCAGCGTCCGCTCCGCCTCCGCTCAGCGTCCGCTCCGCCTCCGCTCTGCCTCCGATCCGCCTCCGCTCCGCTCAGCGTCCGCTCCGCCTCCGCTCCGCCTCCGCTCAGCGTCCGCTCGGCCTCCGCTCCGCCTCCGCTCGGCCTCCGCTCGGCTCCGCTCAGCCTCCGCTCCGCCTCCGCTCAGCGTCCGCTCCGCCTCCGCTCCGCCTCCGCTCCGCCTCCGTCCCGCCTCCGCTCAGCCTCCGCTCAGCGTCCGCTCCGCCTCCGCTCAGCGTCCGCTCGGCCTTCGCTCCGCCTCCGCCCCGCCTCCGCTCAGCCTCCGCTCCGCCTCCGCTCAGCGTCCGCTCCGCCTCCGCTCCGCCTCCGCTTCGCCTCCGCTTCGCCTCCGCTCCGCCTCCGCTCGGCGTCCGCTCAGCGTCCGCTCGGCCTCCGCTCCGCCTTTGCTCCGCCTCCGCTCTGCCTTTGCTCCGCCTCCGCTCCGCCTCTTCTCCGCCTCCGCTCGGCGTCCGCTCAGCGTCCGCTCGGCCTCCGCTCCGCCTTTGCTCCGCCTCCGCTCCGCCTTCGCTCCGCCTTCGCTCCGCCTCCGCTCAGCGTCCGCTCCGCCTCCGCTTGGCCTCCGCTCGGCGTCCGCTCAACCTTCGCTTGGCGTCCGCTCCGCCTCCGCTCAGCCTCCGCTCGGCCTCTACTCACAGTCCGCTCAGCGTCCGCTCCGCCTCCGCTCAGCATCCGCTCAGCGTGATATTGCAATATACCTGACGTGGAAACATGAAGCCTGATTCACAATGCGACGAGGACCGAGCCGTGAGAATATAGACAGTGAAGCGTTTCTCGTCGTCACGTGACGCCGATGAAAAGAAAAAAACACGATAAATTGAGACTAATTGATAATCTGTTGTCTTGAATATTTTTTGATTCAATTGTTTTAATTTTTTTACAGAAAATTAGTTCTCGTCGTTAACAATCTCGCAGCATTCTGAATTCTGAATCGATTTTATAGCTAGAAAAACATGTCAGCGAATCACGTCACGCTCTCATATCATTTTCTCATCGCATTGCGAGACAGCTTAATGGCCAGACGAGCTATAGGCATTAAAGTTGCCTCCACTTACATGTGATAGGTGATAGGACCCTGTATTTTTATTTCTGGGGTTTTAGTTAAAATTTTAGGAGCATATTCAAATTAAATTCTGTTAAACGATATCTCGAATAAACCCTTTTAGTTTAATATTGGACATACATTTATTATATCTTAAATTCAGTATTATCTGTATAATTTTTTTAATGAGTGTTTTTATATCTTTCAGGTCTCCGTGTTTAGAAATCTTCAATCATGTCCCAAGGACGAGAGCAAGAAGATTGTAAATAATTTCCGTGAAATTCAAAAACCTCATAAGAATCCCGAAGTATTTTTTGCTAGGAATGCAAAACCAAAATCAAAATTATGAACTCAATTCATTGATAACAACGGCATCATCACCATTAATCCTTTTTTTCTATAAAGCTCTTTAAAAAAAAAAACACTGTCCTACTCTGGCATTTCTTTGGGTTTCTTTGGTTTCACCTGTTGTTAAATAAATACATTAAATATTATAATTATGTATTATTATAAAAAAAATATATATATTTAAAATACTTCTAAACACATAATGTGAACAAATAAAGTTGTTACGGTGCAATTCCAAAACAGTTTCTTTATAAAATAACGAAACTGTTTTATTTGAGAAACTAATAACAGTATATAATTTATAGTACATGTGCATATTGAGTCTTTTTAATTTTATCTTTTGTGCGTGTGCCCAATGAAAATGCCTTTAGAAAGCAATTATTCATTACATTGAATGCATAGGCGAAGTATCACTTTAAATATAATATTTTTGTACTATTAATCGAATTAAAGTAATTTTATTATAATATAATAGTAACACATATATATATATACATATAAATAAAATACAAGAAAATCTTCAAATTTATCTAAGCTCACGACCAATTTAAGAACTAGCCAGTTCCATTTTGAATACGTTTTATATTAGTAAACGTATATACTGAGCTAAGTATTTTTTTTTTCGAATTCAGGCGTTTGTTTTGTTTGTTTGTAAATAATACTATGTTTTGCATGCTTAAATATTAAGTTAAAAATGTTTTCTGTTTCTATAGTATTTTTGGCAATCAAATTTATTTTAAACTTTTATATATAACTCTGTTATAATTATTATTAAAGAAAAACAAAATGTATTAATAAAAAAAAAATGAAAAAAAAATATTAGAAAAAAATAAATTTTCTATGTAAATTTAAGACAGTCGAGAGTTTTTTTCTTTAATAATTATGCTTATGTTTTCAGAGCAAGAAGATTAATAAGCTTTAAAATAGTCGCTTAAAATATAAATACTTGAAGACTTTCGACACTAAATCGGAATTTGACTTCCGGAAAAAAATATTTTTTTTCAGTCGAAGCGAGTTATCCGATTCTGCAATTTTTTTAGAAATTGGAGAATTTGTAAACCAATGTGCTACATAACCAATTAAGTACAAAATTATTGGCGGCTAAGCGTTAAAGTTTCCCAATAAGAAAAAATATGCAGTTGCGCATTATTTTAAGAAAATTAGGAATGATAATCATGATATACACCCTAAACGTCTTGGTTGTCGTTCAATGGAAACTCACATCGGCATTTAACTAAAAAGATTAAAAAAAATTAATTTCATAATTTTATAAATTTAAAATTAGATCAATATTCGACTAAGGGAGCTGTTACAAAAGAGAGGTATCTCAGCTTCTAGTAAAATTGACGTGGAGTATCTATTGAATGACACGTCGAAACGAACGTTTCATTTATATTGTTGTGAAACGGATAAACAATCCTCATTCCGATTTGTATTCACTACGATACGCTAACTTGTTGCTTTTAATATTTTTTAACATCCATTTTTTGAAGTTCGTTCAATTTTATCAAAAACAGTCCCACAAAAGATTTTTTGGAATTTCATACACAAAAATGTCTTGTAGAGAGGAAATAGAATCAAAAAGTTCTTACTGCGAATGTCTCAATAAACAAATTAAAATGATCGAACATCCTTCTGCGGCTCCTGAGCTAATCGATGACATTATGAAAAAATACTTTTGCAAAAAAGCTGGACAAGGTTCTTCTTGTTCTTTGTTTAGTGCTGCAAACAAATCTGTTTACTCAATGGACAAACGTCTAGTCTATTGGTCAAAAATTCTTGAGGATCGTAAGAAACTAGCTTGTCGCATTCGAAAAGTAACGGGCAAACGTGTTTCGCAAGTTCTCTACAACCAGCTGGAAAACCATAGAAATGTACAAAACGTGAAACGTATTATGGATTTTGCTGAAAGACTCGATCCTACCAAACTATCAATGCGAAAAGAAAATCATTTAAAAAGTACAAATCTTTTTGAAACATTGCCCAAGTCTGAAAAGTTACAAATAGCGAATATAGAAATTGTTGGAATGCCGAAAGTCAGCCGTAAGGAACAATGGATTCGAGAAGGTAACACCGCATTTTTATCGTCAGAGTTTTTACATCAAAAAATTAAAGCCGAACCATTATCGAAGATAATTGAATATTATCCTGACACTGATGGACTAGAAATTGTCGGAAAAAGAATTCACAAACATGTCCAGCCGATCGAGCGCGATAGTAATTTTAAACTCTCTGTTATGTCCTCTGATTCTCATATAGAGCCTTTGGATTTTCCTGATTATTGCATTCAGATAAATGATTGTACTTTAAAAATTGATGGTAAACCTTTGCAACCGATAATATTTCACTTGGAATTCAAGTGTCAACCATCTGAAAACCAAATACTAACACTATGCCGAATTAGAAACAACGGCAGGAAACCTGTAAGATGTGCTTGGAAAAAAATAAAGCCAAGTGGCTTTGCTTTCATGCAACCAGTTGAGCCAGCATTCCACTTTAATCAAAAAGCATTTCGAATGATTTATGATGAGACCAAAGTTGTGGAGATTATTTTCAAACCAACTCGCCGAATGAATTATGAAGAACAATGGCAGCTTATAACTGAACCTGCTTTCTTTGAAGAAAATAAAAATATTAATTTGAGGCTTTCAGGCGAATGCTACATCCCAAAAGAATGTTTAAGAGCCATTGTTCAAGATATTCTAGAGTTGGTACTTTCTCAAGTTATTCCGGGAAAAGTTTGTCGAAGACCTGTGCCTACCGAATGTGAGTTATTTGAAAAACTCAATCCAGGATTCAAGTGCAATTCTGAAGATCTACGGCAATTCAAAGAGATCTTCAGGCAATTCAAGAACAAATCTCACCCAAATGCTTGGGATTTTAAATTAGCCACACTTAAATTGCTAATTGAAGGTTTTCGAGACTTTACAAAACGCAATCAAGGTTTAGTTGATTTCAAAAGAATCATTGGAGAAATAAGGCGAAGAATTTCTTATTGCGATTTAAATATTAAAACTCAAATTGCTAGAAGTGTTATAGTAGCATTTATTGATAAATGGGAAACTAAAGCTATTCAAATTGTTAATTCAGTTGCTAGAACTGAAATAGACGTCCTGGTGATAAGAATGCCTTTTATCATCGAAAAGCTTGAACAATGTCAAACTTTGGAAGATAAACGCAAAATAATTCAACACCAAGCACTTTATATTAAAATGTATTGTTATGTTTGTGATTTAGTGGAAGAAATCGTATCGTTTATTGAAAATTGTTTATTACTTGAACAAAATATTTAATTTTCAAGTAAATGTGGTAAAATCTTTTCGTTGAACCATTTATTTGTAAATTGTAAATGGTCGCCTTCACTTTCGAGGAAGATTAGTTTGCCTTCCTTATCCATTTTCTGCAATCCAAGATCATCCTGAAATAATAACAAAAAACGAAAAACCTTGTTAATAATAAATAAGAGATAATATTTAGGAAAAGCTTACGTTCAGGTATAATGGAGTTTCTCTGAGTGGAAGAATTTTCGTATCTTGACCTGGTGCATAAAAACCGAACCATTGCGACTCTCTAGGTTGGACAACGGTGTCGTTGAGGAACTTAACCATAATGAATCTGAAATATTGTAAAAAATATTTTTTAAGTAAGTTAAATTTAAATTTAAATTGATTTTCTGTTGAGTTTTTGAAGAACACAGTTTTTGATTAGCGATTGAAAATTTAGATTTTTGGAAAAATTATAAGTAGCTACTTATGGCCATTTTATTTGGTAACGGGAAAGAGATTTTTGAAATGATTTCTAGCTTCGATTCTGTAATCAAACCCAAGAAATATTTTCTCTTATTTCCAGAAGAAAAACTATCAATCGACGACCAATTGAAAGAGCCATACGAGGATTGATTATTTACTTGTTTAATTGTTGCAGATTCTGGATGTAGTCTGTATTTCTATAGAGTGCATTATTAATAGGACTTAAGAAAGTACTCTTATTCCGGTATTTGTCTTCATTTAGTGGATCATGCCAGTATGTTGCTTGTACAAGATCTTTTTGCATCCACCTAGAAAGTAAAGATTTTTTTTTTCATATTTCCACAAGGCTTTATTTTTATTAATAATTTTATACTTTTCATATGCAGCTGAGGTTAAAGCTCGTCGTATGTACTCACAAGTAGGTTGATTCAGAGATGGACACTTGGGAAGTCCAAAAATTCCTTGATGTTGACCTCCGAAGGATATAAGATTATTCATTGGGGGCGTTGGACATCGCTGTGCTAGAGCTCGTCTGCAAACATTCATATATGTATTTGTATATATATTTTAAATGAATTCAGAAATTTTAGATTTAAGGCTATTATAAATATTCATTTTTAAGAACTTATCACGTTTATTTACTTTTACTCCAAAATTGGAATTTTCGACACGACGACGTGTCGTTTCAAATTTTTAAATAAAAAAATAAATAAAAGCGGTTATTCACATATATTAATTATTGATACTAAGATTTTAGCAAGCTTACAAAAATTGTCCACCTTGCGAGAAACCTAAAGCATTGTAACCATGTTCTAAGCTTGGATCATTACGTATTTGATTGCAAGCATCATCAATCTAGTAGAAGGAAAAAAAGTGGTTGATTTTGAAATTGGAAAATGATGTGTTTGAAAATATGTACATATGTATGTACATACCTGCTTGTCGGGATGTATAAAAAATCCACTGCGATAATCGGATATTATTGATCCTCCAATCTCTAGAGATTTCACATATGTACCATTTGTTTCTCGTTGGATGAGCTTTTTTATTGATCCCAGACTGAATGGAAAACAACAAGTGTCCCCTGTAAAAAAAAATTAAAATATAATCATTTTTATCATTTTCTTTTTTTGTTTAGTTTACATTCAAGTTTTTCGAAGCTTATTTTTATGTGTCGTATTCTACCTCTAAAATATTACAAAGCGTTATTTTCCCCAATTTTTTGTTCTATATCATGTCGATTGCCATTATGAAAAAATTCACATGATCTTATTTTTGTAGGAAATTTTCATCTTCAAATAAGTCTCTATAAAAGTAATATGAAGCTAGGCTTGGGGGCCTTGCAATTGCAATCCCCTGTTTATAAGCAATTTCTTTAAAAATGTTATGTATGCTATTCAGAACTTTTGTTTGCTGAACTTGTGCCTTACAGAAGGCGATATTATTGCTCAAAATCAAAATACAATCAAATGAAACGGAAAACTGGGTCACACGAAGGTACTTGCTCTTAGGTTGAAGAGGGCTTCTCATATAATGAGAAACATTTTAAAAGGCATGAAATTCGCTCTTTAGATTGCCAAAACACTTTATAGTGGTGCATTTCATTTTGAACTGACGGGTTGAGCCTTAGGCCAAGGTTACATATGTAAGTTTTACTTTCGTAAGTTACTTACGGAAATATTTTTTGATAAAATAACAAGTGTAAACAGTTCTGTAAGTGACTTAACAGTAAATTTATCACCTTACTTGAGCTGTAAGTTGAAAGAAAAATTACAAGTGGAAATACGTTTTTTTCAAACTTAGGGAATTCTCACAGCTTACTCAAACAGCAGCGATTAGTTTTCAAACTTACGAAAGTATTTTCAACTGTAAAGTTCATTTGTAATGTAAAGCCTCTTGTAAGTTGTTTCTGTAAGACTTACATAAGTGGTAAGTAAAACTTAAATGTGTATCCTTGGCCTTAGTATACGAAGTTCAAGTTCTAACTTTACTTTTAAGAAGTGTTGCCAAGATGGCAAAACTGTCAGAAGGATAAGTGATGGAAGGGTTTCCACTTGCCAATTTAAATCCCTAAATGTTGCTTATAAATCGAAAACCAGGGGTTGGACCATGATCCAAAAACTGCCGTTGGATTCAGTGCCCTTGCAACCATAGGACCACAATATTGATTTTCTCTCACCCTTCCCCTTGCACGAAGCGGATGGAAAAGCTCATTTTGGGATAGAAAATTTGCAAGGCCAACAAAAGTTAGAAAATATTAATATTAATAAAATTTAAAGATTGGTGTCGACGCAGAATTTCACAATCGACTATAGCCCTGTTTTATATTGAAAAGTTGTAACCCAGCCAGTTGAAATTTTACACGCAGTACAAAAACAACCACCAGCTGCCAATAACTTTACCTTTTTTCTGCAGTCAAATGTGACTAGCGAAGGATGCTTTGGAACAAATTGGAACTATGGAATTCTCATACAAAAGGAGCTTTATAAACCAATTTGTTCCGCATCGTTTTCTTGAAAAGCTTTCACGCAACTGTATATAGTTTTCAACAAAACACGGCTTATATTAGGCGTTTTCCTTTGGAGGTGGCGAAGTACTTGCAAGTACTTTGCCAGCTTTTTTCAATGGAACACATCAAACTGCTTTCCCATGTAAAATGTATCTACTCGCGCATGAGAGCATGTGCAGTTGGTAGTACTAGATTAGGGTTTTCATCTACTCGTAAGTACTTCGCCACCTCCGAAGGAAAACGGCTATTACCTACACCAGCAACATTTCGCGATTTAAACTGGTAAGTGGCAACCCTTCTCTTGTCCTTCTGACAGGTTTGCCATCTTAGCAACACTTCTTAAATATTAAGTTATGACATGAACTATTAGTGTACGGAAGCTCAACCCATCAGGTCGAAATGACAGGTAGGCCCTCATATTGTGCACTAACGCCTCTACTTTTAATAACTTAATGAGGTTTTCCATTGATAAATTCAGATTTCAATCTAAAAATGGTTTTTTTCGTTGCGAATGGAATTCGATATCAAATTGATTTTTTTTTGTCAATGCATTTTTGTGATTTCGTGTCTTATAATTCCTAAAAATTAGCATGCCTTGGTCCACTTTTCGTATAGTAATATATTTAATATTAGCTTCCTTTTCCTATTAAACATTTGTTTCTTCATGTTTTGAGGGCAATTTTCACACGCAAGCTAATAGCTCAAAAATATTTTGGCATAGTTGAAGGAGGGGTAAATCTGCCGAAAAATTTAGATCTGTACTAACTGATTTAACGGGTAGGATTCAAAAAATAAATAGAAAAATTTTTCGACCAACAGAATTCAAAAATTGTCAAGATCAGCTTTTTGACATTCCAAAATCAAAAATAAATTGTTTTATTTTACCAATGGAAAACGCTGTTAGATTTATTGAAATGCAGATAATTTTTTTTTAATTCAAAAATTCTTCCCTCAAAATTTTGATACATATGTAGGTACATACATATGTATGTTATGTTATGTATTTGGTTTGTTTTTGATGTTTTTGTATAAAAAAATAATTAAAATCCTTTCAGTCGATAGGTAATGAGAAAACTCAAAATCAAAAATACCGTGAGGAGGTACTGTTATCAGTTTATCACCTTCTGTAAATTTTGCTTACGTACCAATTTTAGCGCACAGAATTTTTTTTTAATTAGTTTTTAACATTTTTTTTAACCGTTATTTTTGCATTTAAGTAAAATATTTGTTTAAGGCTACGGTTGCAGTGCATGCGTATTCTGACGAACAGTCGTTCTAACGTATTCGGCAGAACAATTGTTCGTCAGAATACGCATTCACTGCGACCGTAGTTTAAGAGACTCTAGAATGTGTTTAAAACCTGCTCTGGTTTTCGAATTATGTACATATGTATGTGTATCAAGTTTTCAAAAAAAAAAAAAAAATATTTACATCAAAAAATCGGACAGACACGGTCAGACAGAATAATTGTTAGACCTACTTTTTTCGTCTTTCCAAGTTTAACTTTTGTTACTCAGGCGTTTGCCCTCCCCTCCTCAGGCTCTGGAAAATACCACGCTGCCAACATATTTTTACTTGCGATATACATATGTATGTAGGTACTATAGGACAAGTTTTGGATTCGTGCAAAAAAAAATTTTGAGATAACAATCAAACATGACATTACGATGATAGAGAATACAAAAAAGTGGGTGACACAATTCTGTATGTTAGTCTGCTTGCTTGTGTGTCCGTACCTCAACCTACAGCCTAAGCCACTGAAGCGATTTTCTTCAAATTTTGATCTTAAGGTTTTTTTGTAACTCTCCAGAGGAGAAATTGAAAATTTATTTTAGCTCAAAAAATAGGGGTACTTGCGATACAACCGTTAGGAAAAACTTATTTATCTCAAAAACGGCTCCAACGATTTGGATAAAAATAAATCAGTGTATTATTGTAGATATGATGTACCTTTTAGTAAGAAAAAAAAAATCAACAAAAACATTTATTACGGTACCTGCCATATAACGGTTTTTTTGATTTTTGGTTTTCTCATTACCCGCTCATCCGATTTCAATAAAATTTTTTGCACGAAAGCTTTGTTAGAATATAAATAATACTGCATACCAACATTTTTGAAAAAATAAATTTTGGATTTAAAAAAAAAGATTCAAATTTTTTTTTTGAAAATTCAATATTTCAAAAACGGGTTGATAAATTAATTTGAATTTTCAGTTTTAAATGTATATTAATATATACTCAAAATTGGCATACCAATTTTTTTTTTTTGAAAAATATAACAAAAATTTAATATATAAAAAATTAATTTTTAAGAAAACGGCTCCAACGATTTTAAATTTTTTTTTGCATATATTCATATTTTTTCAAGTAATCAAATGGCATACTTTTTTTGAGCTCTAAGTTATTTATCAGACTGTTTATACAATTAAAAGAACGATTTAAATGCTTTGTATACTTTTTCTATAATTACTTGAATATTTTTTAAAGTTCTTAAGTCCCACACAACTTGAACATAAGAGCAAGTACGTGCGATCCAGTCGTGCATTTTATTAATTTTTACTATGGACCTTTGACAAGTGTTACCTCTGAAAATTTTGAGAAAGTGTCAAAAAAAGGTGTCGAAGAGGTAAAAAGGTGTCCCTTACTAAGTTCAATTAGAACGCAATATTGAATTAAAATTTTATTAGGTATATTAAAATAATAATAATATTTCTTCAAATAGATGCCTGTTCAATTTTTCAGGTAACAAGGGGTTTTTTTACGAGTGTCGTTTGCTTTCGTTTAAAGATTTTTGCCGAAATTCGGTCATCAAACAATTTATTTTGATTTTGAAATCCTAATTATTAATGTGTAAAAAAAATTTTCGTTTTGACTTGTTAAAAATTGGTAAGAAAAAATTAAATTTTCGACACCAAAACAAATGTTTTCAATGATTGACAAAAGTCTTTTATTGAGGCAATATTATTCCTACAAATCCGAATAATTTTGAAATAAGGAATGCTGTTTATTTCAAAAAGTGTCCAAATGCTTTCTTGTTTTAAAAAAGGTGTACAAAATTGACTATTTTTTAAAAGAGGTGTCCTGTGCCGAGATTCAGCTAATTCGAAACCGCAGGGAGTGAGTGAGATGAGTCACTTTTCGTCGAAAATCGATTCAGTTAGCAAAAGTGAGTGAGTGAGCGAGTGAAATGAAATGTCAGATTACTCGCCAGATATTTCTGCAGTGACTATGTGTATGTGTGTATCTCAGTTTAGATTAAATAAATCTTTTTGGTGTTTCCACCGCACAAGAAGATTTTAAAATGATTAAGTTTGACAGCACTTTCTAAAATGCAAATGGTGTTGCTATGTTTCTTATGAAGTTCAAGTGAGATAGTTTGATTCGTGTTAAACAATGAAGAACTGAATAGTTCAGCACCATATAAGAATATGCTACCTACTCCATGTGCAATTTTTTGTTTTTTAATTTGATTACAACAAAACTATATTTTTTGTACACAAACATGCAAATAAACAGACCATAATGCATTATCTGTAAAACAAACTCTGACTCGACTCCGATCCCCGACCGGAATCGAGTCGATAAAAGCTCATTTGAACTCGATTCAGGTATACAAAGAATTGAGGCGAGCTTCAAGCTCGCTTCAACACCACATGTTAATGTAGTAGTCTACGAACAAACCCCCTTCTTGAAGTTTTTATTTTATGTCAAATTGTTTGGTTACAACTTTGAAATCGACCGCCAGATTTCCAGATGTTTTCTTACCATATCTTCTTGAAAATTGTCCATTTTATTAGTTTTAGTTAGATTTTTTTTTGCTGAAGTTAATTTTAACTTTTGATTTTCACAAAACTTTCTTCTATTTGTGCTTTTTTTTATTATTATTCTGACAGGTCTTCTTTCAGTTGTACCAATTTTTAAATACAAAAATCTGGCTACTGCCGATGCGTTTTCTTGGGAATTTTCTACTATACTATTTATAAAATGCCAAAAAAACACGGGTAATGTAGATAAAAACAACTACCCTTTTATTGATTGTAAAATCTTATTTTACTATCATATGCACATAATGTATAATAGAATTATATTTCTCAAGGGTGAAAACTCACATTCAACTTTAATTACGACAAAAACAATAATTGATTCAAAAGATACTCCATTTACTTCAATGTTTACATTGTTGTATTTGTTATTTCGTTTCGCGTCCATTAATGGTGATGTGAAACAGAATATCAAACGTACGAGTGTGACAAGGAGATTGAATTTTGCTCTATTATATTTATTATTTGTCTCATGTTCGAAACTAAATTCGAACTTAGTCATTTCACTTGAATAGCTGAATCACTTTTGCGAGTGAAGTGAGATGAGTCGGCGAGTTAGGCGAGTCATCTCATCTCACTCGCTGAAATAGCTGAATCTCGGCACTGGTGTCCAGGGGTACGTAAAGGTGTCAAATTGACACTAAAGTGTCCCAAAGGTAACCCTGCCTTTGACAAATACTTGCCTTTTTTGTGTCGGTGGCTATAGTTTTTTTTAGCACTAAACACAGTAATGTATGTATGTACAAAACTGTATAGATTACCTTAGTCCAGTAAATAGAGAAATTTTACTACTGACCAAATGGAAAAAATTAGCGGCAGGCTGAAATTTTGCAGGTCGTTTTGGGGGTATGCATACAACTTAAATCTAAGTTGGCTACCTCCTACCCCTTGCAGGGGCGCTGCCACGCCCACTTTTCTGCATCTTGGTTTATTAAGAAACGGCTCGACCGATACGAATGGAATTTTCATAATTTGTTGATATGATCAAATAAAAAATTAAGAAAATTGTTAAAGTAAAATCCGCCCACTGCCTTGCCCACTTTTCTTATTTCTTTGTTTCTCATAAACTGCTCCAAGGACTTCCATGAAATTTTAAGAGTTTGTTCTTATGGATGAGAAAAAATTGTCAAATTGATTTTAGCAAAATCCGCCCACTGTCACGCCCACTTTTCTCATGTATTTATGTCTTTCTTTCTCGGAAACGCCTCCTACGATTTGTATAAAATTCTGAAAATTAATTCTTATGTACGAGAAAATAATTAAAAAAAAAATTGTTTTATTTAAATCCCCATCTTAGACTAATGGTATTTAAATGTACAAAAAATTGTGGATACGCTTGTGGCTACCGAAAAGCTGGTCTGAAATGTACACCAATTTGCAAGAATTGCAGTGGGGAAACCTGCGACCATAGGCGTTAGATTTATCTACTAAACGAAAACGACGATTGTTTTGGCGATGAAATTTCAATTGAAAAACGTGACGCTGGGCCTTTGATTGAGAATGAGAATGAACTACAAGGTCCTTCTCAAAAACGAAAAAAATATAAAAATATTAATAAGGTATTATGTTGATTAGGCCTTCCATGGACACCACTGTGCTGTTAACTCTACCTCCAGGGTGGTTTGGAAATGAGTGATGTGCTTAATCAACACAATTGGATTTCCCACAACCCTTTGAACACTGATAAATAATACTAATTGTAAGTCTCGCTCGAAAAAATTTTACACACTCCAAATAGCCGTTTTATAGAGACAATATTGAAGGAAAGTCGCAGTGCTAGTGAGCGGATCTTACTAAAAGTGCTTTTTTAATCGATATATAATATGTAGGTACAATGATTGTCCATGCAGCAGCGAAATTAAATAAATCAAATAAATGATTTTCATCAATCTGAAGACTTCGAGGCTTGATTTGGGTTTTATTTTTTATTTGAAAACTAAATCGTTACTCCCTAATACAGATTACAGTTCGTAGAAAGAGGAGCGTGACTACCTGTGGGTTTCACAAAACCAAAAGTGCTTCGCAAATCTTTATATCACTAGTATGAAAAAACTCTCAAAGTCTTATCCAAATCAGTTTCTGAGAAATCAAGATATAAAAAAGTGGGCGTGGTAGTGGGCGGACTTAAATGAAATTTTGTTTTAAAGTTTTTTCTAGTTCATAAGAATAAACTCTGAAAATTTCATGCAAATCGTAGGAGCCATTTTCGAGAAACAAAGAAAAAAGAAAAGTGGGCGTGGCAGTGGGCGGATTTTACTTTAACAATTTTTTAAATTTTTTCTACGACTATATTAACAAATTATGAAAATTTCATCCATACCGGTGCAGCCGCTTCTTTAGAAGCCAGGATTTAAGAAAAGTTTGCGTGGCACCGCCCCTGCAAGGGGTAGGAGGTCGCCAACTTAGATTTAAGTTGTATACCTACCCCCGAAACAACCTGCGAAATTTCAGCCTGCCGCTATTTTTTTCCATTTACAATTCTAATTTTACTGTACTACCTTTCATCTGGGAAATTAGATTTGGTGTTGCGCAAAGTTGGGTTCTCTTATGAGAGCTTATTAACCTTATTTTAAGTTTCGTTCACAGGTCTTGGCCACAGCGAATAAGATACAATAAGCTGAACACTTTACTCTTGCTGAAGAAAGTGTTCAAAACAATTCATCAACCTCAATTCGTCACCGTACCTACTCAAGAAATTGAAGAAACATCTCATATCTCTAACAATTTGTCTTGTCTCTCAAAATTGTAAAATGTTTGTACTGATATGTATGCATGTATGTACTGTACATAAACATACATGTGTATGCATCTATGTCATCAATAATTAGCAAATTAACTATCCAGGTAACTAGGTATCGTAAAGCAAATAAGGAAAAGTAAAACATCTTTCGCAATATTGTCTTTACACAAGCCATGTGTTAGATATTACACCCCAGTGTACAATAAATTTAAATAAAACTAATTAATAAATTCTCCTTTTTAATAATATGAAATTGCTTTTGGATTTTCGATTCTCTAATTAGCACAGTGAAATTAAATTAAATCATTTGAAATACCTACAAAAAATACTGTGTCGAATTTTTGTTGTTTCTTAAAGCATAGTTTACAGTTCCGATGCGAAAAAAAATCAAAATTTGCAAAATGATTCTCCACCTATTCTGCGCACCAAGTTGAATAATATTTAAGGCGAAAAACGTTTGCTTTGGCCTAAGCCACACATTGAGTCATTAATTTACCCTTAAGCATAGTTTACAGTTCCCATGCGAAAAAAATATCAAAATTTTCAAAACGATTGTCCATCTATTCTGTGCACCAAATTGAATAATATTCAAGCCAAAAAACGTTTGCCTTGGTCTAAGCCACCCATTGAGACATTAATTTACCCTTAATTAATAAACTATAGCCCTAAAAATGGAAAATAATTATTTTTGAATGCAAAAACTATTTGCATGCTGATAAAGCCTTGAGGTGAAAAAAAATTTTTTTTTGGAAGTGTAAACCGACCATCCAAAAAAAATATATTTTATTCACCACACTTTTTTCGCATGCAAAACAATTGCCGGTCCATTGTTTTGCATGACATGCCATGACAGGAATGTTTTTTTTTCTGCATGAAACTGTAAACTAATCATGCAAAAATTAATTTTGCCTTTCACCTCAATTATTTTTGACATGCGAGAATATTTGCGTAGGTTTTTTTTTGCACACGGGAACTGTAAACTAGGCTTTAATTGACAAACTATAAGTCTAAAAATGGAAAATAATTATTTTTGGATGCGAAAACCATTTGCATGCTAATAATGCCTTGGGGTGGATATATTTTTTTTTTGAAGTATAAACCGACCATCAAAAAAAAAAATATTTTATTCACCACACTTTTTTTCGCATGCAAATCAATTGCCGGTCCATTGTTTTGCATGACATTCCATGACAGCATAGTTTTTTTTTTGCATGAAACTGTAAACCAATCATGCAAACAATTAATTTTACATTTCACCTCAATTATTTTTGACATGCGAGAATATTGGCATAGATTTTTTTTGCGCACGGGAACTGTAAGCTAGGCTTAAAGCTAATTATACAGTTCCTTGACGAAAAAAACTACATTTATTTCGTATGTGAGCGCTTTTTGCGAAAAAAAAGTTTTTTGACGTTTTTTGTATCGAACTATGAACTACCCAAAGAAAACAAATTTTATATTCACACCACGAATTTTTTCGTACAAAACAATTTCACTGGCATTCTTTTTCCGAAAAAAATTGCGTTTGGCATTTGTGTTTGCTTTTTCATAGATCAGTGTCATTGAGATTTTTTTTTGGAAACTGTATAGCCTATTGAATAGACCGGAAAATGAAGGGTATAAAGGAACAATTACGTGCAAGGGTTTTTCTTATTGAATATGTTTGTTTGGCCCATAAGCATGCTTAAAACCGAAAATGCTACTAAATTCACCCATGCGTTTCTGAGAGAATGGTCACACTGGCCACTTTTCAATATTTTTGGTGTAACTTGAAAACTAAGCCGAATTTGACAATTTTACACATAATACTTTTTATTCAAAATTAAATTTTCTTATGAAATGGATAGTTCAAAAAATTTTAAGAAAAAATTTAACCAGGAAAAGTTAACAAAAACCAACCTAAAAAAATCAAAAAATCAAGAATATCTAAATTTTTTAATAAATTGTGCATAACTTTTTTTAAAGCAAAGATAAGGTCAAGACATGCAGGAACAAAATAAAGTAGAGACTAAAAGCCTTAATATGGCATATTCAAAAATTAATATTTGTTCAAAATTGACAGAGATATTCCCATTTAAACCTTATCATTTCTTATAATTTTTCGCAGTTTTGGCCCAAAAGGCCCTTTTTCGGTACAATATGGCAAATTGCACTTTCTTAAAAATGTTCAAAATCAAATTTTTGTTATAATATGACATAAGAACTATAAAAATTTATAAAAAGGATGTAAGTTCGCAATTTCGTTTTTCGGCTATTTTTAAATGCTTTCAGACCTACAGACCGAACGGCTGGTCCGATTAACATAAGATTTGGTACTAGGTGCTAGGAACGTTAAATTTGTCGTAAAGTACCAAAAAATAGGCTTTCGGGCAAAAACTGCGAAAAATGATAAGAAATGGTAAAGTTTGAACGGCTATATCTCTGTCAATTTTCGAATAATATGACTTTTTTAACATATCATATTAAGGCCTTAAAACTCTAGTTTACTTTGTTTATGCATGTCTTGAGCGTATCTTTGCTCCGAAAAAAATTATGCGCAATTTAGAAATAAATTAAAAAATCTTTGATTTTTCGATTTTTTTCATGTTGGTTTTTGCTTACTTTTCCTCCTTAAATTTTTTTAAGAAATTTCTAAACTATCCATTTCGATAGAAAATTTAATTTTGAACAAAAGGTATTAAATGTAAAATTGTCAAATTCGGCTTAGTTTTGGAGTTATACCAAAAATACTGAAAAGTGGCCAGTGTGACCATTCTCTCAGAAACACATGGGTGAATTTAGTAGCATTTTCGGTTTTAAGCATGCTTATGTGCCAAACAAACATATTCAATAATAAAAACCCTTGCACGTAATTGTTCCATTTTAAAATGTCTATTCAATAGGCTATGTAAACTGACGACGAATACAAACAAAATTTACACCACGAACATTTTTTCTTTTTCCAACGATGTACGACACATTACTGTTGACTTGGTAGACCAGCTTCCAATGCGGAATTGCATTATTTTTCTGTAATACGTTTTTTCCAAATATCTCTGGAACCCCATGGTCTACAGCTTAGCGGTGACGGGGCGACTTTCCTTTACGACATCCCGATTTCGAAGTTGATTTTTTTTTAGGGGTAGGTAGGTATCTCAATAGAAAATTTTTCAAATCAAAAAGGTGAGGAAACCCCCCTAAATGCAATTAAAAAATGTTTAAAAATTTGAAAATGTTTTTTTTTTTACCGAATTGCACTTTCTACACCCGGAATTCGGTAAGGCGGATATTCTCATTCGATAGATTATCACTAGAAAACACTAAATATCACAATTTTAAGGCAAGGAAACATTTATAAGTATTTTTAATAAATTTAAGAAATTTTTGTTTTGCAAAAAAAAAAAATGGATGTGAAAATAATACTCCATTTCAATTATACAAATCAAAGCAATGTCATATGGTCTGTTTAGTATTGCCAGGCACGTATTTTTTTCCCTTGTGTTTTTTTTTTTGGGAATTTTTAAACTTGCTTATATAAATACAGTGCTAGCACCCAGCATTACTGCGTATAAACAGTGAGGTATGTACGGGGGGGGGCAGCATCCCCCCTGCAACCTCCTTGCTTGGACTCACTATAGGATTTGGGGTGGGGCAAGATTTGGTGTATGCAAAGTTTCTTTTGCATTTAAAGAACATTGATTAAAATTTTGGGCGTGATTGGAGTGTGTACATAGAAAATCATTCACGCTTGCGGAATTTGGCCCCAAAATTCATAAATAATTTCCCTAAAAATCAGGTTAAAATCTGAAAATTCCTTAAAAAATCCCAGAAATCGCAAAAAAGAAAAATATCCCAAAACCAAAGTGTACATCTGGCAATACTTAGCATGCAATGACATTTGACATATCATTACTGTCACGACAAGTGAAGCTCATTCTTCGCCATCTGGGTCTTCTTCATTTATTTTCCATGCATTTTGTATGGAAAAAGTGGAACTTTAAAAATTAATTAAAAATACTTATAATAATGTTTCCTCACCCTAAAATTATGATATTTTGTGTTTTTTAGTGAATATCTATCGAATGAGACTATCCGCCTGTTAAAATTCGGGATGTCGTAAAGGAAAGTTGAGCCCATTTAAAATGTAAAAGGGGCACAAAGAACAATGCAATGCAATGGTTTAAGAGAATAAGGAATTGGCTATATTCATTTGACCTTGGGTGTATGTAAATTGAAGCGGCATTCAACTGAAGCCATTGCATGTGGGATTTTTAATGGATTATATCATCATTTAAGTGTTCATTCCACTTGTTTCTTTAAAACTTCAAAAAGAGTTTGTTGGTATTGCTATGAATAAATACATTCAATAGATAGGCATAGGTATATTATTTCTTTACTTATTTTCCAAGATCTATCATTAAATCAAGATAGGCCCGCGGCAACAGTTGTTGGTGATAAAGAAGCTGTCGGCGTATTAAATTAAAACAGTATTAATACTTTGCACAGTTTATCTCGAATAATTTTATCAATTATTATAAATCAAAAACAGTATCAACAGTCCATAATTAATCGAAAATAACTTTTTTTTGGATTAAACAAAATACTATATATGTATCTACACACTTACCCATTCCATGCCACATAACAACCGGCAAAATATTTTTGTTGATAACATTTTCATCAGCATTGTACTGAGAAATATTGTGAATTAATATAATTGATAAAAAAAGAATTAAATTCATTTTTTTTAAGTGATAATTTGCATGCACACTTGAACTCTCGAATAACTGTGGGCTGTGCGCTATGGAATTTAGTTTGTAAATAAACTTGCTGAAGCAAAACAAAACAACTTGAGCACTTGTCAGATAGCAGCTGATTAAAAATGAACTAAATGAAGAATTTATCGAGCTTTTATTTAAGCTTTTTCGGGTGTGTTCTGTAAGTAAGAATAAAGAATTAAAGAAATTAAATATAAACTTTAAAATATCGATAGTGAAATTATGAAATCGAAGAATATAAAATCGGATATGACTTTGGATCTGTTCGTTTATTTGCCCAAAATCAACTATTTAAATCCAAAGTCATTCGCGTACTCCAAAAGTTCATGAAAAATTAGATCGGTAGATAGTGAGTGGAAAAACGAGAATAGTACCTACATAGACCACTGCAGAGAAATAAATAAAATTTGATCAGTGATTGGAAAAATAGTACAGGCGCAACTGCAAAAAAAACTAAATAAACTAGTTTACTGGCTTAGTACATTATCCCCCTATTAATAAATAGCATATAATGTAGGTACATATTGTAGGGGTTGCATTTGTCAGAGGATGCATTTTTCTTTTTTAGATATCAAGGGGGGGTTAGTTTAAAGTTAATTCCAAGTTTGTGGGGTTGCAACCCTTGTCCTGCGGCAGCCATCTTGGAAAAAAGGTGCTCAAATGGTTTATCTGACGAACAATAGGTCTCAGAAAAAAATTAGTTAACAATTTTTTTTGCAAATAAGATTATCTCCGACTTTTGTCAAGTGAATTTTTGTCGTAGAACCAAAAATAGAAAATTTATAAGTGAAAATCCATGAAAATTTGAGAAAAAAATTTTATTGGTCGATATAACTTTTTTTCTAATCATTTTGCAAAAAAATGACATTTGATCATATGATAATCTTGTATGATAATCTTTTTAATTACACAGGCTTACAAGATTTTCGGCATGACTAAGTAAGAGCTGATCAAAAGGTATAGTTGTTCGTCCTTAACTCAAATCAGTTATCCGTTTTCCGCTATCAGCTCTGGTTTTAGAGATATTACTGTTAGAAAGTGCAAAAAAACCTTTTTCGCCATTTTTGGGGTTATGTTACTATGCGAATAGTTTTTTTTAAATGTAGGTATATACATTAGGGGTGTCGGAATTTTTTTTTCATTTTTATATTCAAAATGGGTATTGTGGATCTTGTAAAGGGTTTAGAAAGAAGTAATTTTTGTTCTATGGGACATTTGGCTAATGTCGTTTTCCATTGGTTTCACTCAAGAAGACACTCAATCTGAATCCAATGGAACAGTGCTTGTTACTTCTACTCAATTCTGAAGTTTTGTCCCTATATTGGTGCATCATTAAACAGAAACTTTTTGCTGGTACGCAAAAAGTGAAATTAAAAACAATAGTGAATCTACCCCTTACTTACAAATTATAATTTTTCCTCAGAATCGTCAGAAGAGTATTTTTTGTGCCAATGAAACGGTTTCAGAAGCGTTCCGGACGATTCTGGACGCTTCCGGACGTCCAATGGAAAACAGCATAAATTGAATTTTGAGACCCCGTGGCCGTTTTTAGGTTAAAAAACCTCAATTCGAAAAAGCGGTCTGAAAAAACAATATTATATAAGGTCACAGTAACTTATAATGATTTTGTTTTGCTTTTGTAACCTGTTGCTAAGAAAATAGCATTAAAATCTGCTTGGCAAAATATCATGACACAACTTTTTACCTTAAATCTTCATAAGAAACAGATCGATTTTCTCTGTGTTTTCTATTATTTTTTCTAAATGGAAAGCTCGAATTGGTTGAAACTTGCATTCTTAACACTATAGAGCATTCTTAAATTGATGTTCGGTCAATATACATATATGAGAAAAGAAAGCCAACATAAAACATTGTAAGTATTTTGAGCACATATCGACGCAAATTTTATTGGTTTTCCAGACCACTTTTTCGAATTGTGCTGTTTTTTTAAACTAAAAATGGCCGCGGGGTCTCAAAATTCCATTTTGGAAAATGTACCAGAACAAAAATTTCGTCTTTCGAAACCCTTTACAAGATCCACCATACCCATTTTGAATACAAAAAATTCCGACACCCCTAATATACATATTTCTGAAAGTACTAATCTTAGTCTTCAAAATTCAGCTTTAATCGTTCCAATATCTCTTTTACTTTTTGAGAGAAATTAAATTAGTTATTAGTCCTCACCTGACTGCATTATAATTTAAAAAATGCTTTCTCTTAGGCTTACCTCGTTTTTGACAGAAGCAAGAGTTTTTAGTGTAGATTTCAAATCTGAAATTGTTTTTTTGCTATCAGCTCAACTTTTGGAAATAAATTAAAACCATAGTTTTTTAAAATTTGAAATAGCTCTTACAAATTAAAATAAAGTGTAATGGAACTGCACGGTTTATATATATTTTGGTCCGTTTCACGTACAAGAGACCAATAATAATAGTCACTTAACTTACCATCATTCCAAAAACCTTTGTAACTTTTTCCTATTCTTTCTAAATGTTGGTGAAGTCGCTCTCCTCGTTCATCGCAATATATCGAAAAATGCAACTGAGGATTTCTCAAAACGTAAAAGAGATATTGGGACGGTTGAAGCTGTATTTTGAAGATTAAGATTAATACTTTCAAGAAAAAATCAATTCTCATAGTTACATAACTCTAAAAACGGCAAAACATGTTTTTTGTTTGCACTTTCTAACGGTTATACCTCGAAAACCAGAGCTGATAACGAAAAACGGATAACGGGTTTGAATTAAGCACGAAAAACTACCTATAGATCAATTCTTACTTAGTTATGTCGAAAACCTGTGCAATTAAAAGATTATCATACAAACAAAATTAAAAGATGATTAAAAATATAACAATTCATCATCTCAATACTGAAGAGTATTCGTTTCGCAGCGCTGTAAAACCTTAACTTATGAATATACTTTAAAAAGCTGATAGTGAAAATTATTCCTTAAAACACCATCTATAAAAATGATCTAATTCCATTTTTTTGTAAAATGATTAGAAAAAAAGTTATATCGACCAAAAAAATTTTTTTCTCAAATTTTCATGGATTTTCACTCATAACTTTTTTATTTTTGGTTCTACGACAAAAAAGTCACTTCACAAAAATTGTAGGTAATCTTATTTGCAACAAAAGTTGTTAACTAATTTTTTTGTGAGACCTATAGATAGTTCGTCAGATAAACCATAAAAACCATTTGAATCCCTTATTCCAAGATGGCGGCTGCGGGACAAGGGTTGCAACCCCACAAACTTGTAATTAACTTTAAACTAAACCCCCTTGATATCTAATAAAATGCACGACTGGATCGCACGTACTTGCTCTTATGTTCAAGTTGTGTGGGACTTAAGAACTTTTAAAAAAATATTCAAGTAATTATAGAAAAAGTATAAAAAGCATTTAAATCGTTCTTTAATTGTATAAACAGTCTGATAAATAACTTAGAGCTCAAGAAAAGTATGCCATTTGATTATTTGAAAAAATATGAAAAAAAAAAAATAAAATCTTTGGAGCCGTTTTCTTAAAAACTAATTTTTATATATACAATTTTTGTTACATTTTTCAAAAAAAAATTTGGTATGTCAATTTTGAGTATATATTAATATACATTTAAAACTGAAATTTCAAAACAAATCATCAACACGTTTTTGAAATATTGAATTTTCAAAAAAAAAATTTGAATCTTTTTTTAAAAATCCAAAATTTATTTTTTCAAAAATTTTGGTATGCAGTATTATTTATACTCTAAATAAGCTTTTGTGCAAACAATTTTTTCGAAATCGTATAAGCGGTTAATGAGAAAACCAAAAATCAAAAAAACCGTTATATGGCAGGTACCGTTAATAAATGTTTTTGGTGATTTTTTTTCTTACTGAAATGTACATCGTGTCTACAATAATACATTGATTTTTTTTATCAAAATCGTTTGAGCCGTTTTTGAGATAAATAAGCTTTTCCTTAACGGTTGTATGGCAAGTACCGTTATTTTTTGAGCTAAAAAAAATTTCAATTTCCCCTCTGGAGAGTTACAAAAAAACCTTAAGTTCAAAATTTGAAGAAAATCGCTTCAGTGGTTTAGGCTGTAGGTTGAGGTACGAACAGACAGACAGACAGACAGACAGACAGACAGACAGAATTGTGCCACCCACTTTTTTCGTGTTCTATATCATCGTAATGTCATGTTTGATTGTTATCTCGAAATTTTTTTCTTGCACGAATCCAAAACTTGCCCTATAGTACCTATATCGCAAGTAAAAAAGAAAATTGCATCCTCTGACAAATGAACGCTAAGCCCAAAAAAATGAAACATTTCAATGGACTAAATAGCTTTTATTAATACTGTTGTATGTACGTATGGGTAGTGTTTAAAAAAAAGTCATCTTGGTTGGACCAAAATTGGCTCTAAATGAAAAAAAAAAATTATCTACATTTTTAGATTTTTATTTTCATCCCCTCCCTGTAGGGGTAAACTAATTGCCTATTTTTTCCATGATAGGTGCAAACATGGTGCAAAACATAGAAAAAAATAGTTAAAAAACAACCGGAACTACTGCAAATCAGTATTTTTTGTATAGCTTTTTAGAAGTCCATTCTTATGGCTTATTTAAAAATTTAGTTTTTTTGATGTACAGTTTTGGCAAAAAATTTTTTGAAGCTCAACATTTTGAAAAAAAAAAAATATTTTTTTTTTCAAATTTTAAGTTTGAAAACAACTTTTGCTGAAATTAATTATTAAAAGAATTTTATTTGAAAACGAACCATAAATCTGGAAATAAATATGTTCAAGAGGCTGAGGGAGAGGGTTATAATAAAGATATGGAAATTATCGGAGAAAAGTGTTAAAAAAATGAAATACAGTATTTAAATATGTAGCTTTAACAACTCCTTTGATAGTTTGAGGTGAAAAAAGAACGCCATCTTGAATGACTATGATTACATAAAAAAAAATAAAATCGTTGGAGCGGTTTTTTAAAAAAATAATTTTTTGTGTAGGTACCTATTAAATTCTTCGAACATTTTGAAGGGCAAATTTTGGTAGGCAAATCTTAACTATTAATTTATCTGCATATTAAAATTAAATTAAAAAAAAATGTCAACCTGTTTTTGAGATATAGAATTGTCACAAAAATAAATGGAAACTTCTTTACTGTAGTTCCTAAGCACAAATTGTTATAATCTTGGTAGTAGATCACACTCATTTTAGCATAAATAAAAAGTTGTTTCAAAATCATAACAGCCGTTTTTGAGAAAAAACGCTTATTCACAATCCACAACAACAGGACACATTCACACAAGAACACAAAGCACACTCCCTGACGTTGTTTAAAATGTGTGGAAAGGAGAATGGGCAAAAATGTATGGGATCTGGTCTACCTACTCAGCAGACATGTGTCATACATCAATGAAAAGGGCATTGCAAAAACTTCATTTTATTATTGAGTAAGAAGACCACGTAAGAAGACCACGCTCCATAATGCATTATTGCTCTTTTCTGCATTTTTCCCAAATATCTTTTGAATCCCATGGTTGAGCGTATAACGCCCATATAAAAAATAAAGCACATAAGTTAACCTTTTCAACGATACCTGACACATTACTGTTGAGTTGTGCAACCAGTTACCATATTAAGAATGCATTTTAGTTGTTTTTGCTGCTTCAAAGCCGAATATCTTTTGAACCCCATGGTTTGGAGCTTAGCTGCCGTATAAGAAAATGAAGTACTCTCATTGACCTTTCCAATGACGTATGACACATTTCTGTTGAGTTGGTAGACCAAGTGCCAATCAAGAACTGCATTATTGTTATATTTGGAGTTTTTCATGTCCATGTAGCTCTTGAACCCCGGGGTCTACGGCTTAACGGCCATATACAAAAACGTAGTACATGCAATAACCTTTCCAACGATATATAACACATAAATGTTGAGCAGGTCATCCAAGTACCAATTAAGAAATGCATTATTATTGTTTTTGGTGCTTTAAAGCCGAATATCTTTTGAACCCCATGGTTTACAACTTAACGGCCGTATAATAAAATGAAGTATTTGCAATGACCTTTTCATTGATGTATGACACATCTCTGTTGAGTAGGTAGACCAATTTACCCATTCTCCTTTAGCATTACTTTAGGCAAAATAACTGATATTTTTCTTTAATACAAAAAAGTACGCATACGCCCAAGTGTACTTTTGGTTCTTCATAGATTTTAAAACAAAAATAAAATTTTGGTAAATTTCTTAATTTACAGCTAAATTATTTCCACTTTACAGCCTGAAAATTGATATCGGCGAGTCACTTTCAACTAAAGTTTGATACTAGTCCCGTCAACGAAGACTCAATATTACAAAATAAATGCAATAAATCATGCTCTCCGGGTTATTATTTTAATCGGTAGGGGTGACCCCCAGGTGTAACACACTAAAAGTCCCCAGCCCAGGGCCGCGAGCTTTAGGCAGGAGGGGGTTAAAGGTCATTTTTCGTGAATATTTTGAAAACTAAGCGCATTAGTGGAGAAGTGTGCACTACAAAATGAAAGAATATTAAATTCACTACAAAAAAGTTTGGATCATATTTTCGATAAGAGCAAGGATAAGAAAGATACGGGGAGTAGAAACTTCAAACATTTGAAAAACAATGGCCCTGAGTAATAGAGAAAAGAAATAAAACACAAATTTCACTTCTTAATGCTTAAATTATATCATTTTAAAATTAACTTGGGGTGCTTCTTAGCATTTAGTGGTGGATTTTGTGTTTTATTTCTACGGATGTCCTCGTTAAAGTCGACTTTAGGCTAGATTCGGATCTATAACTCAGGGCCAATGTTATTGTGTTACATAATCAATGTTTGTTGGTCAATTTACCCAGAAAAAAAAAAACAGAAAAAATAATTACATATTGATTCATGGTCATTCTAGTGATGTCATGAGAGCAAGTTGGGGTGTGAGGAGGGTGGTTGTGTTTAGAATGTCCTTATTTAATTTTTTCTTTGCGATTATAGGTACTATAGGGCAAGTTTTGGATTCGTGCAAAAAAAAATTTTTGAGATAACAATCAAACATGATATTACGATGATAGAGAACACCAAAAACGTGGGTGGCACAATTCTGTCTGTCTGTCTGTCTGTCTGTTCGTCTACAGCCTAAACGGCTCGATCGATTTTCTTCAAACTTGGTACTTAGTGGTTTTTGGTGATTCTGCCGACACGTGTTTTTCATTTTTTTTTAGAACCAAAAATAACGGTACCTGTCATACATTTTTTTTGGCAAATTTACATAATCGTATTTTTCTCAAAAACGGCTCGACAACTTTTCTTAAAAAAAATTCAATAAATTTAGTTTAGTAAAGGCTTTCTTTGGGTGAAAAACCATTTTTCAAAAATGGTTATTAATGGTACCTCCCAAGGAACCATTTTTTTAATTTTTGATTTTCTTCAAAATGGTATGACCGATTTCAATTATTTTTTTTATACAGAAGCTTCCAAAAAATGTTAATAGTTTTGTGTACCAACATACTTGAACAAATATTTTTTGGATTTTTAAAAAATATTTAAAAATTTTTTTTGGAAAATCAAATATTTCGAAAACGGCATCATAGATTTTTTTGAAACTCGATATTTAAGACGTTTCTAGTACTCTCTAAAATATTTTTAGAAAAAATTTTACATTTATGAAAAAATAACGGTACCTTCCATACAAAAGTGAAAAAACCGCAAAGGAAAATATTTTTTTGCTTGAAAACGACTCCTACGATTTTGATTAAACTTTTTCATATACCTACTAAAATAAGTACGATATACCATCAAAAATTATAAAATTTTACACATACCAACTATTAGTAGTACCTGTCATAGAACGTATTTTTTTATTTTGAGTTTTCTCGTTATCAGCTTAACGGATTTAAACAATTTTTTATATACAAATTTCAGATAAGATTTAATAATATTGCATATCAAAATTTTCAAAAAAAAAGCTTTTGGATTTTTAAAAAAGTTTCAAATTTTTTTTTTGAAAATTCGATATCTCAAAAACGGGTTGACAATTTTTTTTCAAATTTTGTTTTTATATACACATAAATATATAGTTTAAATCTGCATACCAAAATTTGTTCTTAAAAATGTTTTAAGAATTTTATATATAAAAAATTAATTAAAAAAAAAACGGCTCAAACGATTTTAAAATTTTTTTCCCATACAATCATATTCCATCATGAATTAAGATGGCATACTTTTTTTTCACCTCAAACTGTCAAAAGAGTTGTTTTAGTTAATTTAAGTGTCGTATTTCATGCTTCTCTACATTTTTCTCTCATAATTTCCATGTTTGTATATACAATTTTCTTAAACTCGCAGTGTCTTGAACATAAGAGCAAGTACGGAGGGGGGGTGTATTTCACCCTCATTTTCATACGGGAGGGATAAATTCCCTAAATTTTGACTTAAAATAGATTAATAGCTATTCAAAAACAACGGAAATGTTTACAACGAAATATTTTTGAAATTTTTTGAAGAATTCATTTACCTGGTCAAACAAAGCAATGTAAGTGGATGAGTTTTAAATTTGAATAAAGCAATTACTCATTTCATAACTGCCACAGTGCCTCGAAGAGTGCCTACTTGGCAACTTCGTGAAATAAAGTTCTGTAGTTTATTGCTGTAGCATGGTATTTTTACAGCGTTTTTGAATTCCCTCTGCATCTTCGTAACACTAACTTGAATTTCGAAAAGCAAAATGGCACATCTGTATGTTTCTATTTTCGCACATGACGTTCGAGTTTGGGTGATAGTTTCAGCCTCTTCTTTTGTTAGGACAAGAATATTTGGCCAATGGCCTTATCAGTTAAGATCAGTTTTTGAAAGAGTTATCTGCATCAAAAATACATTTGCATAATGTTCGCAAACGCAAACTGAAGACTTTTGCTCGAAAAGGCAAATACATATCTGTGGTGTTTGGTAGAAACATGATAACTCCATTTTAAAATTTGCCTCCTTACCTCCACTTTAAATCGAGCTACAGACTAAACGGATGAACCGATTTTTCTCAAATTTGTAACATAACTTTTCGAGGACTATGTTCATAAGTGTTCCAAATTTGAAGAAAATCGATAAACTGATTTAGGCTCTAGCACGATTTAAAGAGGACGTACATAAGGACCCAAATTTAAAAATGGAGTTATCATGTTTCTACCAAACACCACAGATATATGTTTTACTGCATTTGCTAAAGTTTGCTAAGGTCACATGCTCACATGTTCCAAAACATCATATGCAGTGCAATTCTGCATTTAAAAAAATTGACTTGACGACAAAAAAAGTATTGAGAAGCCATTGACGATAGCAATATTCGCGTCAATATGTCAACGAAATTGAGGATCATTTGACAATCTAATTGACCTTGACTTGACATTTTCGAAAACGGTGAAAAGCAACTATCCCTAGTCGTTTCCTAACTTCTCTCTAATCTTCTTCATCGAATTACTCTTTGCCAGTTTAATAATATGGAAGTTTCTAAAACGCATCCACGAAAGTGACTAAATCCTCACGAATATTATCATCAGAAACAAAGGTATCTTATGGCTTGAACAAATCTGCAGCAGCACACGTCTGCACGCATCACTGCGTACAATTTACGGCTCACCAGATATATGACAAAAAGGGTTTTCCAAGATGTTGGCTGATGCTCCATCCCTAGTCCCGGGGATACCCCTGAACATTTTTCATCAAGAATATCAATTCAGAATTAAATTGCAGACACCCGATTCCTAACCTATATACCCGAACTTGAACTTGAAGACATTGTAGAAATAAATGTAATTACAATTTTAATGACAGTATATACAAAACTTTATACCTGTAAGGAGTTCCGGATTAAAAACGACTTAAAAGTATTCGAAAAGACTATCAAACCAACACGAAATACCCTCTGAGTGCAAACTTTAACTTTTTGTTACCCAATGAAAAAAACAATTTAGGTACTAAAAATTCCACCCAAAAGAAAAGTCGCATACAGAAAATTAAAGAAGTGACCAAAAATTAATGTGACTTTGACAACCTTAATCATAAAATAGCTGAAATCTCAAATGTTAAAAAAGATACCATTTAATAAACTCATTTGATTTTGTTTTGAATTTTCTTTTCATAGATGTTTTATTTCAAATTTTATTATTACTTTCACTTTATTATAAGCTTAAATACGATACGATTAAATAAAAAAAAAATGCCACCCAACCCAAAGGCCTACAATCTTTCATTCCCAAACATAGTCCGACATTCTATTATCTTGATATGGTTAATGGAAATTTGTATATAGCCGAAATTTGGCACAATGAAAGCCA
The DNA here is from genome assembly GCA_963921185.1 of Dasysyrphus tricinctus. Classification (NCBI taxonomy): domain Eukaryota; kingdom Metazoa; phylum Arthropoda; class Insecta; order Diptera; family Syrphidae; genus Dasysyrphus; species Dasysyrphus tricinctus. Next base: position 104,662,808 of record OY992532.1, on the reverse strand, counting down.
AATATTTTTTTAATAAGAACAATAACTTTCAGGTTCATTAGCTTGTGTGCCGCTTCATTTGTTTTCATTTTCACAAGTAATAAACTTTCAGCCAACAACTTTTTACGCCAAACTCCTCATTACTTATTGAGCATTCGTACAGGTGACGACGAGGAAGACGTTTATACACGTAAGACGGTGTGGTAGATGCAAAGCAATCATCCAGGAACGTTCGTTGGGCCAATGACTTACATTAAGAATATTTTGATATTTATTGGAATTTGGCGATGTGCTTGGTGTTTTAGTGATGGGAATCCAACTCCGGTAGTTATATGGCATGGAAGCGGTAGGTATACGTCTTGAGTTTTTAGATGAGTGATTTAAATGTGGTTAACAAATTTTCTTACTTCCAATATTCCACCCGACACAGGAGATACTTCCGAAGGAATACCTAATTCGATGAAGAAACTTATAGAGAATCATATTGATGGTGTTTACGTGAAACGTATTAGAATTGGTGCCACACCATGGGATGAATTTCAAAATTCTCTTTTTATGCACCCTGACATACAGGTAATTGATTCCAATGTAATATTTTTAATTAAATGTTCTTTAACGATAATTATTCAGAAATTATTTAAGTAAGGTGTTTTGAACATGATATGGAACAGTATTTTTTAATTTATCTTTATTTGATAAATATCTTACACTAAGATGAGTTTTGTATTCATTAAGCTTTAAGATAATAATATTAACCAGGGCCAGTCTATTCACAGAAAGGTAACAATTATTTTTATTCTATGAATATTCCAGCCGCCAACCATTGCTTCTGAAAAAAGTTAGCTTAACACTCCTTGGTTATCAAAGATATACATAACTGTGATACCCATAATCCTTAACACAGATGTAAACACCTATAAAGCTGTGAACAGATTGGACCCTTGTGTTTATTTTAACCAAAATGAATAAGCAACAAAGCCTTGTGTTCAGAAGAACAGAATGTTCGCCGGGAATACTGTTGTATAATAATAATAACGTGCCTATTCAAATGAAAAAGGTCCTTATCACTCATTTTGATTCAATCATAAAAAATAAGATTATCATGGAGAAAGCTATCATATCTTATTGCTATATATACGGCACGGCATTATAAATAGCCTTTTGGAAAAAGCTCTTGTTTGAATTAAGCTTGTCGGAAGTGTTTTTTTTTTTTGGGTTGGGGTCGAAATTCTGGCTGGGTCAAAGTTCTTTTTGCAAAATTCTGCTTTCAGAATTCTGCTTTTCAAAATTCTGCTTTCAAAATTCTGCTTTTCAAAATTCTGCTTTTCAAAATTCTGATTTTCAAAATTCTGTTTTACAAAATTCTGCCAATAATAAAAAGAAGGTTTGGAAAATGTTTAAAAGTGCGCACTTTTTTTGGATGCGAAAATCATTTGCATGCAAAAAAAGTTGTAAGTTTAATATATTTTTTTTTTCGAAGTGTAAACCAACCATAAGAAATACTTATTATTCACCACACTATTTTTCGCACGCAAAACAATTGCCAGCCAATCTTTTTACATTTTGCATGAAACTGTTAATATAATTTTGTGTTTCACCTGAATAAAACTATAAACTATGCTTAACTCAATTTTTGTACTTACATTGATAGCTTCATTAACCCGTTAACGTACAAAATAAACTGAAATATAAGTTGTGCGTGGATAGTTCGTTGTAGAAAAATATGTGCAGCAATCATATAACATAAATAAATGACGAGCAAAACTGCCAAATATTTCCCGTGGCAATTGAAAGTACATATGTATTTTGCCATGGGTGTATACAATTTTATAAAGCCCCAGTCGTTCGTTCGAGTGGATTAAACATACATACATATATATTTACTATTAAAAAGTTTTTATTGATCGAAAAGTGTGAATAATAATTAATAGAACAAGTAACCAAAATATCAATAAATTGGTTACAAACTGATTTGCAAGTTGAAACGATGTTTGCAGTACTACAGCGAGACTAAACCGAGATTAAAGCGAGACGACGGTAAGACTTGTACAATGATAAAAAACCACGTTGAGATGTCATGGCGAGACAAAAGCGAGACTATAGCGAGGAAACCATAACATTGATAGATGGTGAAACCACATAAGACGAACATAATGGCCATGACACTGAAAACCACGTTTGGACTTTTTAACCACGGCTTTTGCTTATTTTTACCATTTAAAAAAAAGAGAAGTTTAGCGAAACTATAGCGAGACCAAAGCGAGATGATGGCAAAATATGCTCAATGCCCAAAACCACGTGTAAATGTCATGGCGAGATCAAAGCGAGACCGTAGCGAGAAAACCACGACACAGACCCCCGTGTAAAGGGACATGGAGAGACCACAGTGAGATGAGCTTAATTACCACGGTACTGAAAACTACTTTTGGATGACCATGGCGAGATATCAGTGAGATGACACTGAAACGACGAGTCGTCATCGGCGTCGTTTTCGCTTCACACTGAGCTAGCCAACTCTGTTTGCAAAAAGTATCGCAAATTTTTGCTTCAAACCGGTTTGAAAAAATATCTACCGGAATTTGCTTTTCAATGTCACCCACGATTTTGGCTCCTGTTTGTGAGATATTCCCATTTTCAATAATTTCTCATTTACGTTTCGCAACAAATAATTTCGTGAATAAACCGAAATATCGAAATTAAAGTCTCTAATATCAAAGTCTCGCATTTTCAGAAACATTTGCTCCGAGTTTCAGACTGAAAAAAAGAAATTAAACTTGAAGACGAATCTCCAACATTAAGAATCTCACGCAAGAGATGCAAAATTTTGATTAAAAATTATATTTTCTACGATATTTTGCGAGATTTTAATCTGTGAGATTTAAGCTTGCGAGATTATGTTAGTGCGGTATTGTGGTGTGATTTTGTAATTGCAAGATTTTGTAGTGCTTAACTTAATTCTGCAAGATTTTTTACCCCACCAGACAGGCCACTATTGATCGTGATTAAGGGTCTACCTGTTTTAGTAATCGATTAGTGATATATTTTATTTTAATTAATTTTAAAAGTTTTTTTTTTGTTGGTACCTCATTTATGTTATTTTAGAAAATAAGTTTTCAAGTATAAAAGGTCGTAATTGGTCAGACATTGATCCTTTCAATAAACTTTTAAAGCTATATTATTATCATAGTGGCCACCTCATTTATGGGTTTCCGCAAAAAATCGTATACTTACCATCCGAAAGGCCACTGAATCATTATGAGAGGCCAGCTAAGTCATACTGTGGTATGGATTTTTTTTTTGAAATTCTTAAAAGAAAACTATGCCTGACCAATGACTGAATCTATAGCTAACTTTTTCTGACCATTTAGTGACCTTTAAAATGGCACCGATATAAAGTTTAAAGATTCAAAAGCCCCTGGTCCTTTAAGGTATACCAAATTTATAACTCAAACTTATGTTAATATTCAATTTAATTTTTGGTTAAAAGGAATTTGTAAATAAAGCACCATTTTTTATCTTATTTTGTATTCAGCAATTTTGACAAAATCATCAAACCAATTTCCTAATCATTTTTACGATAAAATTCAAGTGAACATAAAGTTGAATTCTTGTATTATTCCTTGAAACAAATTTATTAATTTACTACTTAGCAGAATATACTGAATTAAAACGCAGTTCTTGCAATTAAAAGAAAATTGTTTATATTTCACTGTAAGAAAAACTATTTTTGTGACGTTTTGTACTCGGGTTTTTTTGCATTGTGTCCTTATACACGCATAAATATTCGTAGACGAATTTTGTCCTTTAAGTAGTAAAATCATTTTTTCATGATGGAATTCATATACATATTTAAAATTTATTTGTGCTTGGGAAAAGCCCCAGGGGGATCATGACCCCCCTTGTATCCACCAATGTCAGAGCCAAAGGGAAAAACCCATTGTATTTTTTAGATTCAATTGAAATATTGAAGAAAAAAAAATGGAAATTGTTGAGTAAAAATTTTTATTTAGGGAACAGCTGTTTTATGTGATATTTTTTCTCTACAAAAATGTAAAGTTAAAATATAGCTAGCATTTAAATTAGTATTCGAA